>OX424468.1:15062857-16328571 GCA_949152455.1 Lithophane leautieri | reverse complement strand
TCCTAATACCTGATGTAAGTTAGACCCTGTACCTATTTTAAAATGAGCTACATGACAGTGATTAGATAGTAGTATTTTCCCCTCCGGAGCAACTGGACAGATTCGCAACTGGACAGATTCTCAGCTGGACAGTTTCGCAGCTGGACAGATTAGCAACTGGACAGAGTACAGTCGTGAAAAAATAAGTTTATAAACTACAAAACAGGGATTAAATTTAAAAAACGATTTATTTAGATTTATATATATATAACTCTACGTCTACGGCCTTACAATCTGTTGAATTGGGAATTTGTAATAGGTAATAATAGGTAATATTAAACCAAATCTTCAATTTGTACCTTCTGAATACGGGGAGAAAACTAATATTGAGATAATTTTAACGACCGTAGCCGTTCTAAGCATGTCATGACTGAAATTTTTTCGTTAACGCGGTCCGATAATATATTTTGTATCTGCTTATCAATCAAAATTTGTTTTGGCCGACGTTTTGTTTCCCCACAGTGATAGTAACTTCTATTTATTTTGGTATCACTGATTTTCGATTCCTTTTTTAATAACTGTAGAAACAAAAAAAGGGATGGTTTTTTTGGTATCTTGGCATTAATTCGCCGGTGCCAACCTTCTATAGCGTTAGTAGTCCTAAATGTTTCTCCGTAACAAGATAATTGTTCATTCGTAATTTTCGTCATCCAATAATTTGTGAAATAATTGAAAAAGGCTTTACATTCTTCCTCATCTGTAGCCATTTCATTTATTGACAAAAAGCCTTCAGGTATTAATTTGTTTGGCTAAAGTGCTAATTGCGTACACAATTGTGTCAATTTCCGACCATTTACAGTAGATGTAAATAACACAATAGGTTCCTACAAAGCGAACAATCCTTCAATGTATTATTATTTAGTACGTACAGAATTTATTTTATTAGTATTTGATGGTCTACATCAGTTTTAGATCAAATAAAAATAAACCGTGAGTAATTTAATTATGTCTAGGGTATGCTAATTTGATGGGTCTAGTTGTACAGACCGGAGCTTGAAAATAGTCAGCCCTTGCCCCCTGGAGCAAGTCGTTCACTTTCCAATCTTGACCACTTATTCATATTCCCAAATCATCCACTTTAATTATGTCATGGACCTCTACACGTTCTGTCCAGTTGCTAATCTGTCCAGCTGCGAAACTGTCCAGCTGAGAATCTGTCCAGTTGCGAATCTGTCCAGTTGCTCCGGAGGGGTATTTTCTTGATTATGATCTCGCACGTTTATAACTTGGACCCCACACTTCCTGAAGCGTCCTTTAAAGATAAATAATGTGTTTGATTTACAACTGCGGCATCGCAACACAGATGACGCTGTTTTCTTGCCAAATTGATATCGAATATGCTCCCCATACATAGAAACAATACATCACATGGAAAATATATGAAATAGCAAAGTATTTCGTGGTTTATTCTTACAAGTTGTCAGGTCTCTGGGGCAATGGAGAAATATTGAGTTGGTAAACCGTATCAGATGTTTGTACGCAAGTTTGAAAAATTGTGGAATACGAATTGAATTTGTTTGGAGGAGTATAGATATGCGTACTATAGTCCGCGCGCGAGTGCTAGTCACCGCCTGAGGTATGTGAGCGGTGAGAAGGGAAGGGTGCCATTGACAAAATTGGCAGACTGAGTAAGCTTGGCCCCTGTCTACCTCCCCCATCTCACCGCTCACACACCTCAGGTGGTGACTAACAGTCACGCACGGACTATATTCATGAGTATGCTGTAAATATAGACCTATGATCTTGGCTAGCATCCCAACTGAATAGTTATAGCCGCCAAAGTGACACCGTTACTCTTGTCGATCCATAGACACATACCTGCTTTGTCTCAATGTGTCTGTAACTTTATACCTTTCGAACCGGATCAGAGCATGCAGTGCGTGACTGCTCACAGAAGTAGGAATGTTAAAGTACCTAATTCCTCAAGCTCTTCTATTAAATAGGTACTAAATAATAATAATAATAGGTATTAAATAGGTACTACTTGGTACCAATACCAAAGTTACTAACGATTTTGCCTCTCAAAATCTATCGATGCCTTTTTAGGGTTCCGTATCCGAAGGGTGCCAAACGCAACCTTATTACTAAGCCTCTGCTCTCCGTTCATCCGTCCGTCCGTCTGTCTGCCAGCGGGCTGTATCTCATGAACCGTTATAGATAGACAGTTGAATTTTTCACAGATTGTGTGGTTTCTATTGCCGCAATAACAACAAAAAATAAAAATTAAATGAAGTTAATAATTAAAGAAGGAGAACCAAGGTAACCGACATACTCCGAAGTATTGCTAAACTTAAGTGGCCCTGGGCAGGGCATATAGCTCGCAGAACAGATGGTTAATGGGGCCGAAAGGTTCTGGAGTGACGACCGCGTACCGGGAGACGTAACGTTGGAAGGCCCCACAAGGTGGACCGGTGACCTGGTGAAGGCCGCAGGAATCCACTGGATGCGAGAAACACAGAACCGGTCGAAGTGGCGGTACTTGGGGGAGGCCTATGTCCAGCAGCGGACGTCTTTCGGCTGAAATGATGATGATGAATAATTAAAGGAGAGCCCCATACAAGAAACGAGATATTTTTCGACGTTTTTTGCTCGATCTTAATACGCTATGGAACCCTTCGTGTTCGAGTACAACTCGCACGGCTAGTTTTTAACGGAATATTTAAAAAACTATGTAGCTTTTTAAAAACTAAATCTACATAATACGTATATACTGCCTAAGTAACACTGAAGATTAATTTTTATCTTCATTATTGTAATATCTAGACAGTTTATCTTTTCGTTTGAAATGTTAAGAAAGATTAATACCTACACATTCAAGTATTGACATTGTGTCGAACATAATCGACGTCAATTGGCCAGTTTCATTAGCTCGGATTAACCCTTAAACCGCTACTTAGTAAACCGCGTTGCCACAACGAGAACACCGTTAGACAGCTAAACGAGCTCCCGACTTTAATGTAGTGCAGTAACTCTAAATACCTATACTATATCTGGATTTGGACGGCATTGGGGCCAATAAGTTTTCGATTATTGAGATCCATTAGTAAATAGACTAGACTAGACTAGCAATAGGGGTAAGTAGACTATATAGACTAACTGCCAAAACTCGTCAGCAGCCCGACTTTTGGTGGTATCCATCATACATACTTTGCAAGCGAAAAGAAAAATGGCATTTTGGGCTGGGTGACTAACTTTTAGCGGGCCAGGTTGACTTCTAAGAGGGGTTAGAGAAAAGTTGGACACTTACGTAATTTTTCACAAAATAAGCGTTAAAACTAGTAAAGCGTTTGACATTCATTATACTTGAGACTTTAATTTTTGTGCTGAACATTCTAACTGAATTGATTTAAGTTGTTTAGTTTTTGAGGCTTATTGAATAACTAGCTTCGCCCCGCGGTTTCACCCGCGTAAGTCTCGATCCCGTGAGAATATCGGGATAAAAAGTATCCTATGTGTTAATCCAGGTTATAAACTATCTGTTTGCCAAATTTAATCCAAATCCATTTAGCCGTTTTTGCGTGATTGAGTAACAAACATCCAAACACACAAACACACAAACTTTCACATTTATAATATTAGTAGGATAGTAGGATTACCTACATATTCCTTCTCATGATTGCTTCTCGCTTACATAATTACTTCTTACTTAATTACTGTACTAGTCAACGTACCCCAGGCCTATCAGCAATCTACTCCGGTCCTCGGGTAAGTTAAATAAGTTTTCTGGTTCTGCAAAAAACCAGTAGATAACAATAGCTCCGATAAATTATGATATAGATATTATATTAGGCTAATAGTGTCACTATCAAATAGAGACATTTTTATTCATGTAATTATTAAAAAACAAAAATATAGACTAATAAGTGAGCCAACGAGTCCCGGTCACCCCTATGCGCGGATCGCAACTCGCGTTGAAAAAGTTTGGCTTGGTAGAGCGTTGTTTCCGGACCTCAGAAACTCGACGTCTTTTTCGGAAACTCGTCGCTGTTACTGTTAGGAGTGACACTTTCATAGTCGTTTTTTTGTCCTTAGAAAATATTTTTGATTCAGTATTGCACTTCAAGAAAATGGGCGGTTCATATAATATTCCAGTTTTACATCAACTTCTTAATTCTAAAACAGTTTGTCATTGCCGGGATTGATCTATAGCTACTTTCGGTTTTGGTATTTCTAATCTATATCAAAAAGAAACTACGGACAATAAAGTACAGGTCTACCAAAACTATTGATCTACCAATTACAACAGCCGCTTCAGCAAACAATTGAAGTCTTTGAGATACATTCGTCACTCCTCCCTAAGGAGTATCTAGACCGAGTATCCGAGGGCCAACGCATAAATCTTGGCGGCCCTCCCAACCACTAAGGGAAACTTGCACGTTGATATTTTTGACACTCGCCCTGATAAATGGCGGTCGCAAGATCCCAGTTTTATCATAATTTTATTTTTTTTCTATTATTTCTGTCGAAGTAACAGGTTGGTAGTACGAACTGATTGGGATTATTGATTGCTAGTTTTCTGTATTCTTTTTATTGTCATTTTACAGTTAGCAGAACGGTTTTTGCACACGACACTTTTTTTTAAAGATATGCTTTGGAGATGACTTATTCTATTGCTCCAACGATACTTATGGAAAGAGGTTGAAATACTTAGTTAGATGAAGAGTCATTATTTTGCAAATGCATTTCATCAAGGCATTTAACAGGTTTTAATATTCTAAAAAAAAAACAATTCCTTTCATTGATAAAAAGCAAAATATGGGGTTAAACATTCAACAAAGGCCATTGTGTACGTGTACAAAAACGAAACGCTGCACAGATTCGAATTTTTGTGTTAGGTAATCAAATAACCTCCTAATTTTTTCATCTCGATAAAAAGTATCGATTTTCCGAAAAAAATATCCGGTGCCCGCAGAACAAAGGTTCACGCATTTTATTTGACAGAAAAATCATTTAACCCTCATAAGGCTATACAAATTCTAGTCGGCTTTTTGTACCCGAGGGTCGAATCGACCGAAGGTCATTGAAGCGACAAATCCGCGTAGCTTAAGCAAGTTAAATCGTCTATGCCAATTCAATTCACACGAAATAATGGCGCCTCATTGTTAACCCTTCGAGTCGGCGACCTTTCACCGAGGACAATTTGTACCCCATCGATTGTGAGTGCTTCGATTTATTTTAATGGAGAGTGAAGTGTAAAAACATTTTATTGCTACTTTGTAGCACTTGTAGGAAATTAAATAACGTCCTCGTAAGTGCAGGGGGTCAAAGTGTATTTGAGCAGTCGTAAATAAAATGTAGGTACCGGTTTCTACTTTGCTTTATTTCTTTCGGTAACTTAGGGGTTGCAGGAAAGTCCGAAAGGGATTCCGGTACCCTTGGCAACAGGCAGCTGAAGGAACACGGGTGGGTTTTAGTCAGTAAAAGTCTGACACGCCTTCCCGCTTCGCCCAGAGCGGGATAATTCATTTGATGATTTCCCACCCACAAAAAAAAGGGTGTGCAGTAGTTATATCACTTACTTCACAGTAAATAGCGGCACTGCTTTGAAACATTTTTTTTTCAACTGGCAATCAAAGATCTGTGCATTAAACAATTTATGGCTCAAAATTGTTTAATGCTAGCCACACACGTAACAATTTATTTGCGCAAATTTAGGCTTGCGCAAGTTTAACGTGACGTGTGTTGGAAGAAATTTGCGTAAAAATCTTCCAACACACGTAAAGATTTACTTGCGCAAGCCCAAATTTGCGCAAATAAATAGTTACGTGTGTGGTTAGCATTAGACTACTTTTACCAATAGATTATTTATCCTGCTGAAACACTCCAAAATTTGCAAAACCAATACACTTACCAGTAATATAAAACGCAATGAACAAAATTAAAACAAACAACATTAAAATATTCAAAGGATTATACCAATATGACCACATAATTTTCCCTTCATTCCTGTTATTATTCACTGCTTGTTTGCAACATGTTACAGCGATATCTGGCAGCAGGAAATTAATATTGCCAGGTGCTTACCTCGATGACATCATGTGACATATATTGCACTATGAAACTGAGTGTAATGAAGCTAGAATACTAGATTACTTTGCAAGATACTCGTAGATGTACGTATGTAGTTAGGATAAATTAGATTTTTGCTGCATCAAGCACAAACGGGCACAAACAGACCAAATAAAAAACCAAGACGGAGCGCTAAGAACAATACAGTGAAACATGCTAAAACTACACCACCGCTCTGTGCATACACGCTCACACACACACATTTACAACTATTTACAATGACACTACAATCAAACTAAGTGCACACATGTTTACGAAACCGGCCTCACGTTACTGTTGACAGCGCTGTCTTAGTTTTATATTTGATCTGAGATCTATCGTCACTTTAAAGTGTTTGTTGCGTGATAAGAATTTTGAGAAAAAATTGTCACAATATTTTATAAACTTCTTAACCTTTTTCTGGAACTTATATATGCACGAAAACCTGTCATATTTCTATAGAAGTTCTCTCGCAATTCGCCTTTCAATTTAGAACCTTGAATAACTCTTTGGCTCACTCATTTTTTTTCGAAAACGCTACTTCTGTTGATATACGGATTTTTTTACTTCATTTCATGCGAATACTTGTCGAGACGCGCCAGACGACTGACGTGATCAAAAACGAATCTTATTCATTCTTCTGCATAAAAATATTCAAAATAATTAAGAATAGAACATGCTTGACCATTTTTTGCATGGTTTTTTTTTCTTAGTGTGGGTAATCATCTCTCGGTCTGGGCGGAGCGGGAGGGCGTATCAGACTTGACTAAAACCCACCCGTGTTCCTTCAGTTCCCTGTTGCCAAAGGTCCCCCCGCACAGTGGAACGAATGTATGGGAGCGGTTGGACGTAGACATGTCCGAAAAAAAAGAGTAAAATTATGCCAAACTAATGATGCCATCTTATTCGATTACTTAATGCCTTCATAACTTGTGGTGATGAATTTCTTCATAACTCCCATATTTCGGGAGTAATTTGAGAAAATGTGAAATTTTACTATGAAAATGAGTGTATCGAGCTCTCTCCCTCCTGATTCCGGGCTTGTTTCAAGTAGCGGTCTCTAATATCATAATGCTAATACTAAGAGCTATATTTAATACTAAGACACATAGTGCGCCAAATGTGCACTTTCTGGGATAAAGAGTGATGTTTATTTTATAACACAATTTTTTAATTTTTTGTTTATTTTGTTGATTAAAACCGTTTTTCTAAAGGTTTACCTTATTACAATAACATTTCTGAGCAGCCAATTAGAGAAGATATAAGCTAATTAGGATACATAATTAGGGACTTAAGGTTTACATATAAAACTGATGCACTAATGATTACTGATAAGAACATTGCTATTATTTAATTACTAAATGGCTCTTAATACACTAATTTAGCATGCATCATTTACTAATTATCACAATAACTAATTACCTTGCAATATTTAACAAAGGATACCTGGGATACCTGGATTTTATATAAATAGGTCACTATTAGTAACTTTAAAATCAGTGTTGATTTACACCTCGTTGTATCCAAGCTAATCTCGCAATGTATTTTCCAAATTTTAATACAAATCTTGATATTCACGTTGCTTTATGCGCACGCGCACATAAAGATTTACGCGACTTTAACTATTTGTTCAGTGTTTTAAAAGATAACAGTTGTGTTCAGTTATGTGAAAGTGCTGAAACAAGTTTAAAAGACTGGTGTCGTCGATTTTGCTACCGCATTTATGCAAAATGGACACAGTCTGGAAGAAGCACAGATAAGTTTCGGAAGAAACATGAGATTTGGCTACAGGCTGCAATTCAATGGCCGGAATTACAGAATGAAAATATGGAACCTTCTACAGAAAATATAAGTGACGTCATCGAGCCCATAATTTCTCCTGCTAAATCTGATGCATCAACTTGTACACATCCTAGTCCTCGTAAATCTTTTGAGGACCTTAGTAACCGGCAAAAAAGAAGACGCACCACTGAAGATAGTCTTTCATGCAGCAGTAGCAGCGCTGAAATTATGTTTTCGGCCGAAAGGGCGCTTCAAAAGGCAGGACAAAGCGATACAGCTTATGTTATGAAATACTTGACGGAGAATCCAGAAGAGGCCTCAAAAATCAAAGCCTTCATTGAAGGTAAATCAATTCAGGTACGGGAAATATCCCCTTTGAAGGCATTGGCTCTTTATGTATCGATGAACTTATCGAAATGGCGCTATAACACTCTTCGGGATTTCAACACTCAAGAAGGAGCTCTTCAATACCCGAGTTACTACATGTTGGTTAAAGAAAAAATTAAGTGCTATCCGGCCAAAGAAGATCTCACAGTTACAGAGAGCTCTGCAAAAATCAAATTACAAGCCTTGATGGATTTAACCTCAAGAAGACTTATTAGGTCGTTAGAAACCCCTGTTGATCCCAATCAACAGCTCGTATTGACCAGCAAATGGGGTTTTGACGGATCATCTAGCCAAAGCATTTATCATCAAAGGACGAGTGAAGATGAGCAAATCGATCTTGCTAGTAATTTTATGATTAGTCTTGTACCACTGCGGCTCGTCTCAAAAGGTGTAACAATTTGGGAAAACGAGCGACCATCTTCCACTTCATTTTGCCGGCCAATATTGTTTAAGTTTATAAAGGAAACCAAAGAAAATGTGCAGAGAGAGATGGCTGAAATCGAAGCAGAGATTGAAGCCTTAACTCCATCCACCATCACTGATGGAATTAGTGTCAAACACCAACTGCTGTTGACAATGATTGATGGTAAAATTCATTCCATTATATCCAATACAGCAGCTTCAGTGTGTGACATATGCAAGGCTTGTCCTAAAGAAATGAATAATTTAGAGTTAATCAAAGATAAACACGCAAACGAGGACATGTATAAATATAGCTTAAGCACCCTTCACGCTTGGATTCGCTCAATCGAATGCTTATTACACATTTCCTACAAATTAGACATAAAATCATGGCAAGTAAGGGGTGATATAGCAAAAAGGCAAGTTGATGACAGGAAGAAAAGAGTTCAAGAGGCTGTAAGAAGAGAAACGGGCTTACTTCTCGATGTTGTGAAACAAGGCAGTGGATCCACCAACAATGGCAACTCGGCAAGGAGATTTTTTGAAAACTACACTAAATCTGCTGAACTGACCGGAATAGATGCTATGCTTTTAAGAAAAATCTGTGTGATCTTGCAGTGTATTTCATCAGGAGAGAAGATCAACGTAACTAAATTCCGAGAGTTCTGCTTTGATACTGCTAAGCTTTACGTGGAGTTATACCCATGGTATTATATGCCTTCTTCACTTCATAAAATTTTAATGCATGGGCCAGACATAGTTCAGAACATGTCAATTGTGCCCATTGGTTTTCTATCCGAAGAGGCATCTGAGGCTAGAAATAAAGATTTTAGAAAATATAGAGAGGGGCATTCTCGAAAGCATAGCAGTATCTCATGCAATGAAGATATTATGCACAATCTTTTACTGTCTTCTGATCCACTTGTTACAAGTATCCGTCCAAAAGGAAATAAGTTTGTAAAAAAATCTTCTTTTAAGGAATTTTATGAGCTTACGGATTCTGAGAAAAGTGATATCGAATTTGTTAACATAAATGATTTAGCGGACATCGATTCTGAATTTGAATTAATTGATGATGATGATGATGACGAAGATAATTAAATGATGTTATTGTTTTAAAATGTGTAACTTAGTAAATTAGAGCTTACATCTTAATTATTTATTGTACTTTTAATGAAACTAGGTAATTTATTATCAACTTACTTAAAAGTCATACTCTCATCAGTTCTTGTGAATATTTTTGTTAATATATATTTCTGTATATATATAATATATTTATAGACCTCTTAATAAGTCTGTCTGCGGTTTAAAGTAAATACAAATGGGGAAAAAACGTTTTTTTTTTTAAATTTTCATTTCCTTTTATCCCAGAAAGTGCACATTTGGCGCACTATGTGTCTTAGTATTAAATATAGCTCTTAGTAATAGCATTACGATATTAGAGACCGCTACTTGAAACAAGCCCGGAATCAGGAGGGAGAGAGCTCAATACACTCATTTTCATAGTAAAATTTCACATTTTCTCAAATTACTCCCGAAATATGGGAGTTATGAAGAAATTCATCACCACAATTTATGAAGGCATTAAGTAATCGAATAAGATGGCATCATTAGTTTGTCATAATTTTACTCTTATTTTTCGGACATGTCTACGTCCAACCGCTCCCATACATTCGTTCCACTGTGCCCCGGTATCCCTTTCGGACTTTACTGCAACCCTGGCATGCGTGTAAAGACTAAAGAGGTCTAATTGGCAGGGGAAACACTGCAGTATTATAATGACAACATGATAATTTATAGGTAATTGATTACTAGCTGATGCCCGCGAATTCGCCCGCGTGGATGTCGGCTATTATATACTAAAACCTTACTCGAGAACCACTCGATCAATTGGTGAAAACAGCATGAAAATCAGTGCGATAGTTTTTGAGTTGAGTTTGTGAGTTATTTTCTAATCATTCTGACATTAATGTTATTTTTGTAATTTGAAATTTGATAAAAACTGATTATAATCATCAATTTAATTTGTACGCTTAAATGCAAAACATAGACGGGACTCTTATATTTAATTGTAACACCATTTAAAAACCTACGTTTACAAATAAAGATTTCATTTTCATTTTTATTTTCAGTTTATCGCGTACAGGACGTCAGACAGACGCGGCGGAGGACATTGTTTTATAATATGTAAGGATGATGATAATCATGAAAAAATCCTTAATTAATGAAGCAGAATGCGTTGCCATTGCTAGATTTAATGAGTAATTTTCGGGTATATACTATACTACTTAATTAAAAAAAAAATTGACCGACTTCAAAAAAAACAAAACAAAAAAGGACTACTGTACTAAAAACCAAAAGACAAAAGTACTTTTTTAATAATAAGAGAAAAATAAAAAAATAACTTTAATTTCGGAAGTCGGTGTCTTTGCTTTTAATTTTAGTTTTTGGCCACCGACTTCCGAAATTAAAGTTATTTTTTTATTTTTTTATTTTCGCCTATCTAAGAATCGCAAACGGAGTGCTATGTCCGGTTCCCAAGAATCACCGTTAGCTTGTCATGCTAGGTTATCTCAGATGAGAAATTACATGCATTCTCATTTGTCACAGGAGTCGCCAAATGATAAGATCTGCCGACTCAATCTTATTCAAAAACGATTAAGTGGCGAGTCGTCTGAACAGCGCAAGTATCGTTTAGATGTTATACGAAACCGGCTGGCTAATGAGACTCCCGTGCCTTCTCAAGAATATAAGGGTGAACACTATACATTTGCTTACACTGTATAGTTCCCCTCATCATCATATTATAAGGTGACCATAATCAGATCTGTAATGTCACTTACAACCTATATGGTTGCAAAGTTCTTATCAATATAAATGAATTAAGTCCAAACACAAGGTAATTACTGTGAACCGTTGAGGAGTTCCGTTAATCGTCCTTCGTCTTCATCATCAGACCCTTAACGACAGTCACAACCCATCCAAGTGTAAGGTTCTTATCAATACAAATTAATCAAGCCCAAACACAAGATATCTGCTGTAAACCACCGAGGAGTTCCCTCGACTGTCTTTCGTCTTCATCATCAGACCCCTAACGACAGTCACGACCCATCAAAGTGTAAAGTTTTTATCAATACAAATTAATCAAGCCCAAACACGAGGTATCTGCTGTAAACCATTGAGGAGTTCCCTTGACTGTCTTTCGGCTCCATCATCAGATCGACTCCAGGCCTTCATAAAATTGTAGTGCTGTAAAATACTTAATGAATAAATTAAGGAATGCACTAGTTGCCCTTACGATTTTTGAAAGTTCCCCTCGATTTCTCTAGGATCCCATCATCAGATCCTGACTTGGTGACAATGGGACCACCTCAGAAGTATAAGCTTTTGAACAAAAAAAGAATTTTTTAAATCGGTTCACAAACGGCGGAGTAATCGGTGAACATACATAACAAAAAAAAAAAAAAAAAAAAAAAAACAATCATCCCGAACATAGTACCTCCTCCTTTTTTGAAGTCGGTAAAAATAATACAAGCTTAATTCCCAGAACTCAAAATTCTAACTTAGCAAGCATTTCTATTTAACAAGAGAATATAACCTGTCCTAGATTTTTTTTTTTTTTTTTTTTTTTTTTTTGAGGGTGGGAAATCATCCAATGACTTCTCCCGCTCTGGGCGGAGCGGAAGGGCGTGTCAGACTTTTACTGACTAAAACCCACCCGTGTTCCTTCATTTGCCTGTTGCCAAGGTCCCGGTATCCCTTTCGGACTTTCCCGCAACCCTGGCAGGCATCGGTCCTATTGGACCCCGTCATTTTTGCTGACATCTCTTTGAGGCGCGCGTGGAACACGACGCGCCATCGACCCGGGCCTGGTCCTTATCGGACGGCGAGCTGCCCGTTGCTCGCCGTCCGCAAGCCCGCGCCTATGGTGGCCGGAAATCCGCCTGGGATTCCCGACGCCCAGGGCGTCTCCAACGGCGGCGGTTAGGGGCGTGAGGGCGCAAACTTTGCCTTTCCCTCACGCGTTCCGCCTCCTCCTTCGCGAGCATTACTGCTTCGCAGAAGGAGGTGACGGCTTCCCATGCCCTCTCGCTCCGTACCATGGCCTGAACCAGGGCCGGACGCGAGAGGTCACCGCCGCCAATCGCATCCGCGAGGACACGGCGGTGCTCCGCCCAAGCAGGGCACACCTCAACCGTATGCTCCACCGTGTCCTCCGGGCGATCCACACAGTGGTGACACCCGGGCGTTTCCTCCCGCCTAATCCTACACAGGTACCTCCCGAAGCTGCCATGTCCGGTGAGGACCTGTGTCAGGCGGAAGGTGAGGACGCCGTGGCGCCTCTCTATCCACTCCTCAAAGAGGGGACTTATCGCCGCTATTGTGGCGTGCCCAGCACTGGGTTGCGACAATCGCACTCTCCATGCCGCCATGAGATCTTGCCGGAGCTCTGTCCGCTGTGCCGCGATTTCTCGCGGCAGCGGAGTTACACCCCGGCGCTTCACCTCCTCGCGCCACTCCCAGATGTGCGCGAGAACCTGTCCTAGATGCCGTAACTGATTAAATGCGACGGTGTGCGAGCGAAAAGTGGACAAACATCTTATTTGCATGCAAATGTTGGACATGCGTTAGAATTACATGCATTACGCCTGCTCCGGCTACACTAGTGTAGTGCATATATGAAAGTGACAAGGAGATACAGACATGGAAATGGCCTTGATTCTGTAAAAAAAAATAGTTGTTCCCCAAAATGCCGGTTCTTAATAATCTTTTCAAAGTAGTTTACTTTCTCAAAAGAACTTTATGCGCCCTCATCAATCAATAAATTGCAGCTTTGTAAAGAGAAAGAGGGTGTGTGCTTATGACCAGACGACAGAAGAGAAAACTTACGCCCAGAGCCGAGTATACGCGATTCAGCGTCACCAACCGACTGGGGCCGAATAAACCCGATTCAGCGTCACCAACCCGAGCGTGACGGTTCAATTTCGTTCACCGTTTTCACTTAAAAAATATTACAGTATTTGTACGTTTACGTGTGTAGGCGCGCGGTAAGCAAATTGCTGCCACGCTACACCGAATGGTAACAGCCTTCCACGCAAATGTCGACGACGAAAATGGAGACAACTACTAAAAACTTAACGAGTAAATATTTTACAAAATATTAACGTTTTTGCTGAGGGCGGCAAAATGCTCATAGCGAACCCACTCTAGGGTTAAAACGAACCTACACATCCAGCACTAAGAACTCTTCGTTCATTCGCAGTGCAGAGAAATAATTATTATTTCATGTGCGGACTCGAGGGGACATCGTCAACAGAATGGACTGCACGCTAACTCGCAGTGTAAGCCAACGCTAGGCTTAGACAATGCGCACATTGCCTGCTTAGCACCGGCTAATTCGTGAATTAGCTGCCATGTAGGATTACTAGCTCGTGTATTGTGCATACTTTCTGCGGGAAGTGCGCAATAAATTGTACAATGAGAGAATTTTTAGTCTTTTCTGAATTGTTATGTTTGTTTTTAATAATCATCAACATATGCTCATAATTTTTTGAATCAATATAATTTTTTAGGACTTTTGCTTAAGTTGGAAGGTCTTTGAAACATATACTCATAATTTTTTGAATAAATATAATTTTTTGAGACTTTTGCTTTAGTTGGAAGGTCTTTGAAACAGATGCTCATATTTTTTTGAATCAGTATGATTTTTGGGACTTTGCTTGAGTGGAAGGTCTTTGATTGTTGTCATTGTGTAAAGAAGACAACCAAATCCCCATCAAAATCGTAAAATTGGTTAGGTAGACAATTCTTGATTTAGTACTATTTTTTTTTGTGACATGGGAATTTAATTATTTTGTTTAATTAGAATTATTAACATTGTCAAAAAATTTGCATGCCAAAGATCACTGGGCACATAGAATGGAAACTATATCCACGCTGTACAGAAATAAAATAGGGTGAAGTAGACAGATTATTGTCTCTAGTCTACGATAGTATGGGTTGCATTAGTGTGGGTGCTATCTGTCAGGACAAGAAAATTAAAGTATTTTTCCACGTGTATAGTATATATATTTATTTAATAACACGTAGCTTCTTAATTACATATTATTATTAAC
Source organism: Lithophane leautieri (assembly GCA_949152455.1). Classification (NCBI taxonomy): domain Eukaryota; kingdom Metazoa; phylum Arthropoda; class Insecta; order Lepidoptera; family Noctuidae; genus Lithophane; species Lithophane leautieri. Next base: position 16,313,797 of record OX424468.1, on the reverse strand, counting down.
TTTTAATTATTTTGCGCCATTAATTATTACAGTTAACCAAACATTTTTGTATTGATTTCTTTTTTTCGAGAAACAATTCTGTAAGACTATTTTCTGCGACGTAGCACAGAGCGGTCACATGAAACACAACTATTCTTTCCATTTTAACGAAATCCAATCCAAAAGCAAACAATCAAACCAGTAAACACGCTAAAGTAATCGATAAGAAAAATAGGAACTCAAAGATCGTAACAGGTAGCAAGTATTAATAGAATGCGTAATAATAATTAATTACTTAATCTCGCGACAATCTAAAAAGCCCGCTTTGACACCTATGAAAAACTTTGAGTAGTGATGGCGAAATAAATCGGTTGCTTTAAAAACCGATTCTCGAGACACATCGATTTATCATAGTGTATGGATAACATAGTAATTAATTAGGTTAGTTTGGCTTAGCTTAGGTTAGTTTTTGCGGAAGATTTTGACGTTCCCGCGACTCCCGGCGTAGGTGTGAGATGGAACACCTGGGTGGTTTTTAGTCAGTAAGTCTAAAAAAAAAAAAGGTTAGGTTAAATTTCTTACGTAGTCGTTCATACAAAGTTATCCCGGCATGTATAATGAGAAACGTCATAACGGGCTTCTTAGATTAAATTCATAATTGAGGGTGTCGTGTTAGGATAGCTCGCAAATACATTATTTTTTTATTGCCTGTAATATTTTATTCCCACAGTAAAAAAAAAAAAAAGTTAATGAAATTAAAAGTGGGGTTTACCTTAACAATTTAAATCTAGTTTGGTTTTTGTACGCAATGTTTCACAAACCGGGTCAGATTACGCCCAATGACCTTTAGTAGTAATGTATGTGTCATAAAATCTGAAAAATATCATATTTCAGGCAAATAAATGAATCTATATTATGATTCTACATCGTCTTCACATCTTATCTCAGTAATTGACTCAAAATATTGTAATTTTTACTATTTATTTTCCTCCTTACATCCTTCTCCATTTCAAACATTTTGTAATGGGCTCTTTCTTTTCTATCAATTTTCTTATTATTTGTTAAACCTTTTTAGTTTACTTTTTGTCGTAGTTGGGTTTTAGTTTTATAACTTTTATTTTTATTAAAAAATAAATTCGCTTTCAGGTTGATACAAGCTCTTTACAAATTATTTTTGCGCAAGGAGCGTGGGAGTCGCACTTATCGCTGCGGTAACTTTTTATTACCACACGACCGTCCGGACGATAGCTACACACGACGATAGATACACACGTATGCATATTGTGAACCGACCCACTGAATGAAACAGAGTAAATAACTGTCCAATAAAACCTAAGATTGTTCCATCTAAGCTCGCGTCCTCATCGTGCTCGCCCTCGGGCTGGGTTGAGGGACGACCTGAGTCAGTCCTGTCTTTAGACAGACCCTTTCTCTATGAAATACACACAGTCGCAACAAGACCGTTTTGTTATGACAAGACAACACTGTGCTATCTACTTCCACGAATAATTCTTTGGTTTTTGCACTGTCCAAATTACGATGATATTCCTTAGTTTTTAAATTTATTCAGCACTAGCTTCCGCTCGGTGCTTCGCCCGCGTGGTATGTCGATAAAAAATAGCCTATGTCCTTTCTCAGGCTCTAGACTATCTGTGCACCAAATTTCATTTAAATCAGTTCAGTAATTTTGACGTGAAAGCGCGACAGACAGACAGACAGAGTTACTTTCGCATTTATAATATTAGTAAGGAAGTAAAGATGTAACAAAAACCCTGACCGATCCGTTAGGGTTTTGTTAAGAATCATACTGAGAGTCTATTTATGTGGTTTTTTTAGGAAAAAAGAAAAAAAAGTTCGTCGCATTTTTTTTCAATGGGAAATTTTACCGGCTTATGAAATGAGGCGCAGGCGGCCGACGTTTAGCGGGGGTCTACAAGTCATAACTTATGATCTCTATAGAAAATTTATTAATTTATAATGCAAATGAGGTAATTTTGTTACTAAAAATGTGAATTTGAAATTGCAATAACTTTTTTTTTTCTTTTTTTTTTCTGGTTATTTTATTGCAGTACCTTTGTGCCCCTTTCGGATTGGACAGGGTTTTTGTTACATGTTGTTTATTTTCTTGAAAACCAGTTTAACTATACTTTCTGACTTTTTGCCGTGATGTCAACGGGGCATCCTGAAGTAGACCTACCGTACGTTTCCTTTGCTACGGTCGCGCAGTTATCACAATATTTAGCAGTAACAGGCCATAACACAAGTACTTGGCGATTTGAATTTAAATAGATACACTTTGTAGCTTGTCTAGACATTTTATGTGAACATCAGTGGACTTAAAAAGTTGCAGGTGCTAAACACCTTTTCTTGAATACAACTTTGTACATAGGTACCCTACTCATGTTTCTTTAAAATTACGTTCGATGTTTAGAAAAAAAGCATTTTCAGAATTCGTTGGTAATTAGACATAACTTTTGAAGGTTAAATATATAGCTATAATAGTGATGGTATGGAGAGAAACCATTGGAAGTGCAACCTAGCCAGAAATCGCAAATATACAGTAAACAACCATATGACTGATATTTGTTCCTTTCACATGAGATTTTCCGCGTTATCCTAGTAATTATACCTTCTCCCATTTTGTCCTATAGCCCGATTTTTAACTGCTTAATATGGCCACAAAAAAGTCAAGTAAATAGTGTAGAAAGATTTTTAATTCAGGTCAGAAACTTCCCATATATCTTCCTTTGCATTTCCTTACCATTACCACTCGGAAGAATTCCAAACGCTCCATCGTTTTCCATACTTCCATATCTACTTCCGTCGGTCTCGTTAACTAACATCTTCCAGACTTGTCCAAGTATTCCGAGTCCTTCTTAAATTCAATTTGATTCAAATATCGCAAGTGCAATGTGACGTACCTTTCTAACCGATTGCATATAGTCACCAGGTGACTACTCTGACGCAATTGTTTTCTGCAACTTGTTCTGGATTAATACTACTGAGGTACTTGTTTAGAAGTCATGTACAGGAAAGCGATGCAATTCGTAACACGGAGGATGATATTCTCATATCCTAACCGATAAGTTTGCCAATTTATTATTTTTATTTTTATCTTTTTTATGTATAGTATATTCGTCACTTGTATATTCTATTAGGTATTCGTCCTAATAATGGTTTACCCGTGCCGCACCGGTCGACGTCATTACGTCAGCGCCGGCTGTCGCTGAAAACCAGCGCTAGGGCTCTGTCCTGCATAGGGTCGCAGCATAATGCTGAGCGACAGCCGTTTTGCGTGGATGTGACGCATATTTTCCCCAACCTTTGGTTTTCTTTTTTTTTGCATCTTGTTTACCGCAAATAAACGTATTTTCTTTCTTTTTCTTCTTTTCTTTCATAGAACTGTTCATTGAATAACGCGTTTCTTAACGAATTTTCTTTTCCTGAAAAAATTACAAGACCGCTGTTTTTACAAGATTTATTCAACTTGCCTTGTTAGTATGTATGGACCAAATCTTGCAAGCCGATGAGAAATTAAAAAAACCACTTCCTCTTATCCAACGGAGTTAAAATTTTACTTGTTACCCCTGAATCAGGATAATGATAACCTTAATGTAGCAGTGCAGTGGCTTGATAGTGGCTAATGACCATGAGGTACCTGACACATTAGATCTAGAACTTGATTTAGCTGGTTCAGTGCTAATAGTGGAATTCTGGCGAGAGGCTACGGAGACCGGATCGGCGGCCGCGGCTGTATTCATGGCTTCGGTCGAAAAGGAGTCCAATTCAAGGGACCGACCGAGCCCACGCACGACGGGTCCATCCGACTGCGAATACATTTCTCCAGTATCCCGGAGCTGTGCCAGCTGCTTCGTTTTGAATCTCGTGTTCATTTTACGTCGAGATAGGGCCAAAAAATGTAGGAAAGATGTGTACTGTATTTATTTGTAACAATAAAATTGCGAATCGCTGACGCAACTAAGTTTAATTTTGACAAGGAACATGTAAAAAGTAAAAAGTAAAAAACAAAAAGTTCTAAATAATCATAATATAATAAAATCAATAATAAAATATATCAAAAAGTTCGCAACACATATCACTATAAACAAAATACTCTATTCTATACACTATTCTCTTCCAATTTATATTATAAACAGAGGGCCCAATTTACACTACAATTGCGTAATCCAAACATCTCAATAACAAGTTTGTTTATCACAATAAAGCGGCCATTTTGCCGGAAGTGCGGCTAGGACCGGACCACATCCGTTCCGCTTTTGTCTCAGTTAAGGCTGGGCTTAAGATTGGCTTACGTAAGAGCTAACTCCGTCTTGGAACAAACATTGTTAGACGCCTCTGTTCTTAACGCTGTTATGCATGAGAGCACAATTTTGTTTTCCAGAAATCACAACGCGATAATCTTTTGGGCTATTTTTACAAGCTTTATCTTATCTTTCTTTACCTACTTAGATATGATGCGGCAACCGTGGACTATTATTAAATCGCATGAACAGTAAAATAAAGGTTCTTACATACTGGCGCGAATTGTCGCGCGACGCGATGCCGCCGCATTGTTCGCCATGACGTGTTCTCAGAAATTATTTTGTTAAAATTCGCGTCGTGCAGCAAGTCGCACCAGCATGTAAGAGCCTTAAAATAGAAGAGAATATTTATTTATTATTAAATATAAATATGGTCAAAATTCAAAAATAATAATACGCCTGTGACATACCCATAGGTTTTAAAAGAAATAGAAAAAATAAAGAATACTCTAACGTTGACAAACATGTATAAGAAACTATGCTAAATACCATCATCAGCAGTTCAGACGAAGAACGTCCACATGTGAACATAAACCTCCCCCAAGCGTCACCATATTGACCGGCTTCTCGCATCCAATGGATTCCCGCGGCTTTCTTAACGTAAGTAAATATAAAGGTGGAATCCGACGGTGCGCCATATTGCGGACGAACACACGAGCCCGCACGACGCACCGTGGGAAGGTGTACGTGCGGGGTATCGGTACATTCCCTAACATAGAAATACAGACAGATTTAGCAAAGAGGAGTTCATCATTCCAGGATTTTGTATTCAAAATACCTATTCACTAACCGAATCGCATTTGAGTAATAATACTTAGCTCACGCAGTTTTTTTATTTAAAATATTAATCTATATCATATGTTTTTTTCTTTTTATTGGTTGTTTAAAGTCAATCTGCCTAGCCTTTTCCCAACTATGTTGGGGTCGGCTTCCAGTCTAACCGGATGCAGCTGAATACCAGTATTTACATGGAGCGACTGCCTGACTGACCTCCACAACCCAGTAACTGGGTAATACGATACCCCTTGGTAGGACTGGTTTTATCAGACTTTCGGGCTTGGTTGTTTAAAGTAAATATTGTAAAAGACTAACCACGTTTCATAGGGATCGTTAACATCTATAATGACGCTCGTATTTGATATAAATTCATGAGCTGACAAGCCATACTCTTAATTTCAGCATCTTTTTACCCGACAGACCGACAGAAAAGACGTATTATTTAAGTTTGTCATGCATATCTATGTATCTTTGCATGTGGAATTCTTTATACCCTCGAAGCACCCGAATAGCTGAATTGGATTTTAATATAGGGATTATAATATGAAATATATTAATATGTATATTTTTACAGTTATTCAATAATATACATTATTATACATCTAACACTAAAATGATAATAATAAATGAACAAATATATAAAAGGGGGGGGGGGGGGGAATAATCAATATAATGCATCAAAAAAGTCGTCCGCATCGCTGTCAGTAGGAAAAGTGCCCAGAAGGCCACCAAAGGCCCCAAAGGGCCACGTTGTATGGCAATGCTGATTATTTGGCCGAAAACTAGGCCAACCTTCTGGTCACGTGAAGAGTCGACCAACCGCTTGGCGATGTCTTGATAGACTAAGTGAGCACTCGGACCCCATTTTATTATATGAGTCTATGTCGCGCGATGGCTATAGGCTATGTTTTGATAGTATAAAATCAAAATGGCGGATTTTAGACGTCAATAAGTAGCAATATGGAAAACATAATTTATGGTATCCCTACCCAAATCAAGATACTATCAACCAGAACCTAGTTAGCAAAGTTGTTAACAAATGAGTTAGATTGTCTCGGCCAAGTCTATTGCCCTAGTTTTACATAATACGAACTGGAGCCTAGACCATTAATATTCCTTTAATCTATATAATCTTTAGCCAATATTGGTTGTCGGATAATCGCACACAGAATACTAACGTTTTCGTCTTTCTAAAAAGCTATTTAAATGTCGCAAGACTAGATTTCATTTTGATGTGTATTTCCTTCAAGAGAAGTTGACTTCTCTCGAATAATAAATGACAGAAAGCGGCCGTTTTCGTTAAAAACCCATAGACAGTGGAAGGAAGACAAAAGCAAAAGAATTCGTAACTTTAGGTATGGAACCCTAGAAGGAAATATCGTCACCACTTTGAAGTGTCTTAGTATTGTAGTATATTGCCAAAAAAATACAATAGACTTAGATATATACGACGTGTTGCCACACCGAACGCTGGACGCAGAGACACTCGGTGTGGCAACATGTCGTGTTCTGGTTTACAATTGGTCAATCGTCATCCTGAGGATGCCTCCTTGAGAGGTGAAACACGGCTCGATTTCTTACAGGGTTTTTTATGACTCTTGAAGAAATTGTATTTTATAATGGATTTCCGCAAAGTCACGCCTAAATCAATTAACTAGTATATTGCCAATCAGAGATAAGTATAACGAGAAAACTATTAGCTTACTCGGAGCCAAATCCCCAGGATAGAACATTCTAAAATTCAACCCACCACATTATGCCGTTACAGACATCCCGGAATCATGTCCCCATGTCTACGCAACCCCTTAGGACCGTGTCCAACACAACGGTTATTGACATACGTAAATCAAATCTATTCGGTCTATTGAAACGAGCTCCATTGACGGTCGGTTAGGGAACACAAAGCTACGCTCAGTGGACAACCAGCCATGAATATTGTACATATTTGTATGACATGGTTGTTTGAATTGAATTTCCTATATTGCTTTAGTGGAGCCAAAAATTGTTTGGTTAAACGAATCAGGCATATAGTTTTCATTTTTTTGAACTAACTGTTAACCAACTGGCTTAGCTGTTGATGAAATAAAAATGTTGAAACCACTGTTTGGTAAACCATACCTATTATGGCACGCGTTTTGATTGTGTGAATATTTTGTTTAACCATGTTGATCGTTTTTATTTACTTTTTTAGCTTTATTCCCATTTTTTTTTTATCCTTCACTGTATACACGTTCCGGACTTAATAGACAAAAATTTTTTTGTCAGGTGGTGATTACGTTTCCATTTAATCTAAATTACATTTATGAAACATAATATTATTATTAAAACTGAATATTTGCACTAGCTAGTTTTAATAAACAACTTTTCCGTACCTAGTACGTGTGTAATTAACTCCAATCTCCTCAAGATTTTAGTTGTGGCGGCATCTACATCACCACATGTGAACTACGCATCACACTAACGTGACGGAAAATCCTACATCGTGCAAGCATAGTTTACCGCGCGACTAGTATATATAAATTCTCCCAACATCAATCGTCAGGCAGTAGCCCACCAGCCAACCCGGAGGATGAGTGAACTCTCTACCCTGTTCCTCATACCTCTATAGAGTTACTTCCGCCCCACACCAAAATATCTCAAATCAAACCTCACTTATAATAAATCACAGGCCAAGGTGACGAAGTAAAAGGCCACATTCATACGCTGTCGATAGAAACTAAAGTACCAATATTTCTACGCACTTATAGTGTGGCCCCAAATATCTGTAATCATTCACAGAAATTGGCCTCGGCGCTTTTTTTCGCCGCGACCCGCATACTTAGAGGCAACATTGGAAAATACAAAGATATAAAACTTACTGTTGCTCCATGAAAAATCAAGGTTTTTGACTTCTTCTTCACATAATATAGGCGAAAGGACATGACAACCATGGCCTATTTATTGGGATTGTTGAAGATGACGGAGGGCTTGAATATTTAATGGTACAACATTTAGTTTTCTTTCGTGTATTTTTTCGAAGACGTTTCAATGAAATAAAAAGGAAACAAATATAATTATCAATATAAAAAAAAGGTTGGTTGGTTGGTTGCCAACAGGGATATCAAAACTTGTGCACTTTAGGCATGATTTCAGGAATATTTTTGGGTTTTTCTCGAACTTAATTTAAATCAACGGCATTGGCCACCTGAACACAGCCTTTTTATTATTTACGTACAGATTATTTCCTCTTCTTCATCTGAAATCTGTCTGTTTTAATCAGGTGAAATTTGATAATTTTATGAGAAGTAATACATTGAATGCTGGAGAGTTAGTTCTAATACTACTTACTTACTAGTACTTATGTAGGTACATAAGTTTTAATTCATTACATTATTTTCTCCATAATTAACTTCATTCGTGACATGGTGAAAGTAACAAGATAATCTCTAGATTCACAACCGCACTCTCTGAAATATGTCGTTGTCACTTCCAGACATCCCAGTCATGGTCCTCGTCAAACTGTACGAACGAGTTGGTAAGAAGCAAAAATCTATTTATCAAAGTATCGGCCTGCATCTTCGGGCTCATTTCTCAAGCAAGATTAATTACGATACGACAAAACTGAAGGCACCATATTTATGGTTCTCCCCCCAATCTCGAAGCTGCTTTAAAAATTCTCAGACCTTCTAGCTCCTTTGGTGAATGAGGTATTTTAGCGTAGACAACTAACTGCTAGTAGAATTTTTTAATTATGATTTTGGGGTGATGACGTCATTTCGTAGTGGCTCGAAGGTTTGGGATTGGGAATAAAGATAGAACTCGTGTTCTAAGGAGACTGTAATTATTCACTATCACCTGTAATAATGTTATTAGGGTTCCCTCTATCTGGCAGAATCTTGATGCTCCGAATTTTATTTGGCATAACACACTTGGCATAATCTTCTTTAAACGAATATTTTAAGGCACAACCATTATTTCATAATAATTGTATGTCCGAATTTACAATGGCATACTTTTAAGATGACAGAATTTTATTTGGCATAATTAATTACCTTTTGCAAAGTTATAATTCCGTATAATTTCGTTTAGTATAACGTTTATTTAGAGCGACCGTTAAGATAGCAGGATTTCATTTGGAATAATTTTAATAGGCATAATGCCATTTCTACGATATAGCATTTTTAACCTCAAATTAAAATTAAAATATTGTCTTAAAAAGTCAATAATTATTTTGTGCTACAGAAACGAATCGCTGCTTAGCCGACTCCACGTAGTCTTGTAAGCCTACGCGGGCTTAAATTCTTCTATAAACAAATTTACAATGTTAGCGACCTTTGTCTTGTTACAGGGTCATGATTATGGTTACGTATATTTTTACTTATCAATGTTACTTACATGCATAATACTTTCTCTGTTATATATGGTGATTATTCTTACGTTACAATTATATTTTTTGTTCCGTCTCATTGCACGCAACCACTACACTTATCACTTATCACTTTACACTTTATTTTTTGGGTAAATGAATCCATCCATATCTAACTTAATTCCACCTTTGCTTGATCTAGAAAAAGAAGAAAGAAGAAGAAAAGAAGAAACACGATCTAAAAATTTTTGTGTTCAATCAATTGTATTATTATGGTAAGAAATACAAATTATCTTGAGTGAATTAATGAATTTTCTGTAATGTGATAGATGAGTCTTTCAATTATTATGGATATGAAATGTGTGCCAAAAGATCCGATATGAAATGTATGCCAAAAGACGATTCTGACTGTGAACTTTCTGCGATTTTTAATTATTATGTATATGAAATTTATGGCTAAAGATGATCCTGACTTAGTGTTTCCAAAACGATTTTGTGCGAAAAGAAGTTTATGCTATCCGCTGTTATGCCAAATAATATTATGACATAAAAATGTCTGCTATAAAGGCTAAACCCGTTATATTTTGGTAACGTTCAATATGCCAAATAATAAGCTTCTTATTTATTTATTTTATTATTTATGTACACACAGTAAAATACATAGAGATACAACATAATTACAATATGAGTACAAAGGTACTGCTTATTTCTTAAGAAATTTCTTCCAGCAGACCTGCGAAAGGAGAAATATGAAAGAAATGTAGACAATAGTGTGAGAACAAGAAGAGAAAAAAATTATTATACGAAGTCTTAACTAAAAATATTAAATATACCTACACATATACGCAAGAAAATTAATATATACTTAAATAAATACATAAAGCTTAAATACATAAATACCTATATATAATAATATACTCATAGTGGAGAGGAAAGATAATGCTCTTTTACACGAAATTTAAATAGAGAAACAGTTTTTAAATCACGAATGCTAGGCGGAAGTGAGATCCACAATCTTACTGCATGGACAGAGAAGGAATAAGAATAATAGCTAGTTTTATGAGGATGAGACTTAAGGAGGGATCTAAGGTGTGATCTACACGGTGCGTCACGAGGACGAGCGTAAGAAAAACGCTCACGCAAGTAGGACGGATAAGACGGGTTGTGTAAGATGTTGAAGAGGAGACATAAAATTCTTCTCTGTGGTTTGATGGTTTTATGATGCAGAAATGAGTACCATTGCACCGATGACAAACTGCGCCGATGCACTGTTGATATGACTATAATATGCGCTGGCCCTACCCACTCCTGACCCTTTCCCAGGCCTCCTTTGTCAAAGGAAAGTTAACGTGTGATTTGAAAACTTTTGGGTGGTTTAGGGCCAGGGTGACTTCGTTTAGGGCCAGAGTGACTTGCTTCACGGCTCTAGAAATGATGGTTGGGAAACCGATTGAGACGACGGTTGCCCTACCAAGGTCTGATTGGACTCCATCAATCAAAACCTAACCTTGGCGGCAGCATCGAGTCCATGTCTTCCTCTTTCCCTAGGAATGTGCGGCGTCCGCTGCGTTATTAAGTTTTCCGCGACTGACTTAGTGCCTTTGTTATAGGACTCCCAAAACTCACGAACGCTCATGGAAAATCTATTGCAAAGTGACAACGGCGCCGTTCTCTCATGGTTAACAAAGTTATTCCAATGATTACATATCCCGTCTCTTTTTTAAGTCTTTATAATTAGCTTGCGTCACTGACACGCACATTACCAACATGTAAATATCATTAAAAACATACTTTTATTTTATTAAACCAGCAGGAAATGAACCATTCTTCCATCCCACAGAGAATTTCTTGAACACCTGAAGAAACCCTCACGGGCATACCTGGCATTAATTAAAAATAACAATTGAGGAGCAAAAGCAAATTGGATTTGGTGTCTAATGAAGAGAAACTAAACAAAGCCAAGCTGTACCTTAATCGTTTTACAGCTGGCAACACTGTTCGTTTGTCTTTAAAAGAGAATTCTTACGTGTTTTAAAACATAAACATTGATTTCTGATGGTTGAGATTAATATTAGGGGTGATCGTACTATAAGCTGTGCCTTTGTTCCCGTTGAGTTACACCATTTTGTGTTACACTGTTACCAATTGGGAAAAAAAATACCGATTAGTAACACTGTAACTCAAAGCCACATTTTTTTTCCCATCAAGTTACACTGTAACCTAATAGTACGTAATAGGGTTACATATCGGGAACAAAATGTCCCAAAGAGTTACAGAACTTTATTGTTCAATTAAAGATTAAATAAAACCATAGAAATAAAAAATAAAACCATATTTTAGGCATACTATTTTCGTAAATATACTTACATTTTAATTTCTATCCAGATTATTTTAGAACAATGCTACTTAAACCACCTCCAGAAATTAACAATATGAAAATATTTCTGTTGCATTAGACCAGTATTTAAAAAATATCACAATCAATTTTAATCCTAATCGAAATGTCAGTTCCATAATAATTATGTTCTATCCGCTAATCACTATAATCAAAATTTGAATCGTAGATTGATATTTTTCAATGTCGCAAAATCTCTAGAAAGTGGCCAACTGTCACAGAACCTTCTATTAATTCGAGCTGTGCCTCTTGTATGAACTCATCATTGAGTACAGTTGTCCGAGCCCGTTTTCTTTTTGGCGCCACATTATTTTTCTTTTGAATATTACGCACAGCATAAAGAGAGCAATCTTCTTTAAGCACGTGCAATAGTTGCATGAAATTTGGGTTTTATTTTCCAACGGCTTTGTTAAATTTATTATGCCACCCTTCCAAAAAGTTTGTAGTTCGATGAGTATCGCCGTATACACACATTGAGCCTGGATTGTTGTGGTTCCGCCGTTGTTTCTAAGTGCATTTAACGATCAAACGTTTAGTTGATTTAATTAAGAGACACTCGTTATTGTGGGATAATCGTTGTATTATAAGTCAAGATGTATTTCAACAATGCTCTTTTATCCGAGTTGTTACTTAACGGGAACACAGCGTTCTGTTGAGTTACATTGTCAATCAAAGGGAAAAAAAATGTGGCTTTGAGTTACAGTGTGTGAGTGTTCGGTGATTTTTTTTCCCAATGGGTAACAGTGTAACACAAAATGGTGTTACTCAACGGGAACAAAAGGGTTTATTATATCTTCCAAGTTGGATACCGTAAAAGAATCCTGCAATTGCGCTAAAGCCTCTTGTATCTTGTAAGTTGTCTTAAAGAGAAAATTCCTGAAAACACACGGAAAAGACTGCTGTAAAATATTGAATTGAATATTTTACCGTCCGTTGCAAAAATTAAAATAACCGAATTAACGTAATACGTCCGTGTCTGCCAGTCTCAAGTTATTTCCTCGGAGACTACTCCAGAAGGAAGGTTGAAATTAGGCACAATATTGTGGGAAATAACGCCGGTAGAATTATTGTGCTGAGCTTCGATTCAGCGTTTCGTTTCTTGTTGTTCATGTATGAATTATCAATTATTTAGATAACATAATGTATCTAACGTTACATTTAATTAATTAGCGCAATATCTCGTACTTATTTCAAACACCTCCTCTCCAAGTCATATCGCATGAACCTCGAAATCAAGAACTCTTAAGCGCAGGCCACACTGGGCACAAAGCGAAACGACGCAACGCTAAGTTCGTTTTGCTTTCCGCTTTATACTTCCATTCATGGTACGCGGTGTGAAGGTGTGAACCGAAGTGTTAAAATACGTGGAGGAAAGCTAAATGAACTTTGCTTCGTTTCGCTTCGTACCTAGTGTAGCCTGCGCTTTACGCTTTCCATCTACAAAGTTTCATGGAAATCCTCCCCTGACCATTAGGAACGTCCTTTCGCAACTAGCCGTACTTTCCATCCCCAGATCACAACTGGACACAATGGGACACAGTCTGGTCATGCACCGACTTGATCACGGTGATTAATTATAGTTATTTTTGTTTTAGTTTTGGCGATAAGATTTTTAGCCGCCATTATTATCGGCGCATAATCGCCGATATCTACATAATGTTAACAAAACGAAAGTGACGTCATCGTACTTTTTTTTTACGGCCTCATTCCTTATTAGGTAATTCATTTATTATTTTGCGGCGAAAATGTTTAATTAAAAACTATAAAATTAATGCTCTTAGAGCCTTATCATATATTTATGAACTACTCCTTCCAATTACCAATGTTTTGTTCGTGATAAAATATTCAACCTTGTAATCAGACGCAAAACGTATTAAATTTTCAGCGTTTCAGCGCCGTTTTCCAGCTGCGGGTAATAGAACACTGTGGAGTGACGTCAGAATGCTAGCTTATTATAACTGTAGAGTTTACAACAAGGAGACAGACTGTTGAGAAATTACGTTTTTTCAGGCCGTCATTTTTCTTCTGCCTTGAGGAGACCAGGGAAAAGCTCCTGCTACGCACGGTTTTTACGACTTGAAAAAACATCGAGATATCTTAGTTATATGTAACTTTAATAGTAACATACACATAGGTAATTAGTAATAGTAACATACACGTAAGTAAGTAATATACACATAAACCTTCCGGCATATATTCTCTAAACGATGATGGTGAAAACCTCATCAAAATCTGTTGCGTGGTTTAGAAGAACAACGCGGACGTACAGACAAACACGAAAAGCGACTTTAATCGAAACCTATAATATTACTAGCTGCCCGCCCCGGCTTCACACGGGTAGCACTAAGTACTTATCTACGGCGCCCCTACCTACCCTACCTACCTACCCTACCTACCTACCCTACCTACCTACCCTACCTACCTACCCTACCTACCTACCCTACCTACCTACCCTACCTACCTACCCTACCTACCTACCCTACCTACCTACCCTACCTACCTACCCTACCTACCTACCCTACCTACCCTACCTACCCTACCTACCTACCCTACCTACCTACCCTACCTACCTACCCTACCTACCTACCCTACCTACCCTACCTACCTACCCTACCTACCTACCCTACGTACCTACCCTACCTACTTACCCTACCTACCTACCCTACCTACCCTACCCTACCTGGAACGGGATAAAGTATCCTATGTCTCCTGGTTCTAAGCTACCTCCCCACCAATTTTCAGCCAAATCGGTTCAGTAGGTTCGGAGCCTATTCAATGCAAAATAAACAAACAAACAATCAAATCTTTCCTCTTTATAATATTAGTACAGATAAATGCGAAAGTGAGTGTATCTGTTTGTTACGCTTTCACGCTAAAACGGCTGAACGGATTTACATGAAATTTGGCACATGGAATGACCATGACCTGGAATAGGCCATAGGATACTTTTTATATTTTTATAGAATAAGTCAATTTAAAAAATAGACATTCATGGGGACTGCCGACGGAAGTGAACACTTAAAACTGGTATTAGCGCCATCTATATTTTATAGTAAAGCACTACGTGAAACCATAAGTTTACCCCCTGCCAAAAATCGCTCAACGCGCCTAAAGAAGTGTTCACTTCAATAAGGAAATGTGGTTTTCCTCCGTCCCGCGTTCCGCTATTGACCTCAGTTCCGTAAATGTGAAGGGAAAATGTGGGCTTGATTCTCACTCCTTCATTAAGCTTCAAAAGCAAACACGCAGCTTAATGTGTGGGAATTGCTTGATCTCCTTGGAGAAGAATATTTTATAGAAATAAGCTGTACAATAAATAAATAATGTAGAAATAATACCACGGATAGATTATTTAACACCTTATTGTAGCCAAAAGATAATTGCAAAAGTACACTTGTGAGCGCGAAATTGTGAGAGGAAAGATAGTGGCGCGCTAAGCTTAGGAAAAGTGAAAACAACGTAACTTTTTAAATTTATGGTCGGCAAAGATAATGTTTACATGCTTTCAACATAACTAAACTTCGTCTTCTACTTTTCTGTTCCGTCCCCATGATTTACAGCATTCGTCTGTAATATTGAGACGAATGTATGTGTTTTTACGACACATTCATCTCTCTAGCTTCTATAGCATGCCGAAGCACTTCACAGCGTTCCAAACGAACTTAATCAGTGGAAAGAGCAGCCGATACATAACTGCAGGATAAACTAGTTTCCAGTAGCCGTACGTACACCCAGAAATAGAAGTCCCCCTAAAGCGAGCTTCCATAACTTTGTTAATCAATTAAGTACTTAATTTAGGGGCAGCATAATTCCGGCACGGCTATATGTACGCAAATTGGATGTATTAAGTGATAGCGGAATAGTTTAAGGGGATCCGTTTGTCGTAAATATTGAATTTCGATGTTTTGTGAATCCTACATATAGTGCTTTTCCTAAACCAAAATATGTTACAACTAGGTACTAAATACCATAGATACTATACTTTATGGAGCGGTCATAATATTCTGAAGTCAGCAATATTAGCATATAATCCTGTATCCACCAATCCTATTGATGAAGCAGGTGCCCCTTTTTCTTAAATAAATCCCTAAACACATTTTATGAGACTTTAAACAGGATTAAAACTAGACATAGATCCAGAAGTCGAAGTCTTTAGTATTTCTTCATAATTAAGGTTATTCTAGACCTTAGGCGCCTTCTCCATGGACGAAAGAATCGCAACGATAGTCACGCTGTGCCTTCCAATGATCGCCGTATTTATATCGCCGTGTGGAGATTCATAGAGTTTCTATTGAATTTGATGGTACGGTGAGACTATCGCTATGATATCTGGCCCGTGGAGATGGCGCCTTAATCTACAAAAACAGATCTACTTGAACCAAGTGGAAACCTGGACCTTTCAAGAACATCTTCGAAAACCTTTTTACTCCATAATTATCATTATCATTTATACAAAAGACGTCGACTGCTGAACATAACGTTTTCCCCCATGGATCGCCAATACTCATGCCTTCAGGAGCTTCAGGCACGACTCCTGTTCACGCCATAAACAAGAGACATTACGATAAATTAATTCCTCTTGGAGTATGGATCCAAGAAGACGGAGATAAGCATTTATAGTAAGGATTAATTTACGCACTTGTTGCTCACCCGGCTTCACTCGTTTCAATTAACTATATTGCCACGTGGCTTGAATTCGTTAGCGTGGACCCTATTCTTGTCTTTGAGACAATGTCGAGCGGTTTCGTGATTTCGAAATGAAATAAAATTGTCACGCAACTCGCACGGTTTCAATGTAGTGCCAAGTAACTAAAAGAGAACGCGTGATTTGTACAACATAGATAAGTTTCTAGGTCCACTAGCTATGAGACAATAATTTACTTCTCCGAAGCGTGTATCTTAACAACTAATTCTGGATATAAGACAGATGGGCTCTAAAGCCAACTACCAATATAACTAAAGACTATGAACGGCTCAAACAATCATTTAGATTTTAAATAAGATGTTAGTACCTAAAACACTCCCAGTTCACAGTGAGAACAAAATAAAAAGTTTAATTAACACCGTTATCAATTTAACTGCTGCTATCAATTAAAGGTTTTCATTACTTTTCATATACTTCTGTTGTTATTATTTTGCTTATACAAACAAATCGTTAGTGTATTTGAAAGCTACTCGTATGTAGGGTGTTGTTTGTTAGCTGCCAAAATGAAATCGGATTTAGACCTTTCTATAATTATCCTTTCATGAGACGCACACATGGGCAAATATAACGCACAATAATTTGGGTTCGAAAAAATACTTACACGACAAATACTATTGGCAAAACATTTATCAACTGTAAAGTCACTTAAACGTCAAGACTCACAGTTGCGGTCATAAAACATGTGAGTAGAACAGTACGTCTTAATACGAGATTTAAAAAAAAACTTTATATTTTATTAAGTCTCGTGTCGTCTCGCGTCGACGTTGTCCTCGTATAACGTCTTCTGCCACGAACTTTGGCTTTTTGTACAACCTGGTCTTTAAAAAAATGCTTGCACGACATTTTCAGACACTGATTACAGTATCGAGCGCTTTCACAATAGCATGTCCTAGAATTACAGGACAATCAAGTTAGGGGCAAGTTAAATGGTAGACTGCACTACGAGAATTAAACTTATCCTGACACTCGACACATCGTAAATCTTTGTATTAGTCGCTTGCGGCTTTTACTGTCTTATTACTATTCCTTAGATTCACAATATTGTTTTTCTACTAATAGGTACGGTATGCGCAAGGGGTTCGTGACTAAGTACGCTTGCCGCGGTCGGCCCGTAGATGGGTGCCCATCTTTATATACCGAGACCCTCCGAGGCTCGGAATTTGGTCCCGGTTATCATTTTTGGATCTTTGACACTCGTCTGACAACCAGTCTTATCAAGGGGTATCGTATTACCCAATAACTTGGTTATGGAGGTCAGATAGGCAAGTGCTCCATGTCAAATACTGGTACTCAGCTGCATCCGGTTAGACTGGAAGCCTACCCCAACATAGTTGGAAAAAGGCTAGGCAGATGAGGTACAGTATGCTGCAGAATGGTAGGTAGGTATGTGTATACATCCCTAAATAATATTCATTTTGCGCCACATGTTCAACATCTATTGAAAGTTGGAAAAAACATGATCTATTTGAGATCTCTCTCTCTTGGAGGTAGAAGTACAATTAAGGCTGTACCCTACCTCAGATTTTATCTCGCTCGCATCATACTACTCGCGACCCGAGTGAGAGCGAGACGGAGTGGGGCGCTAGCAGCTCTCAAGGCTCAAAAAGTTTAGGTAATTGCTTTTTATTGTGAAAATAATGATAATAAAAAAAACTTAAGACCTGCTTTATAGATAGTTCAGTTATTATGAAAAGTTTCATGATCTAGTTTGAAGTATTTTTTGAATACCAGCGGTGTATAGTTCTGTTTATCTGGGTTTTTTTTTCTATCGAGATATTTTTGTGTAATCGTGTTTTCGCCAAACAGCTTTCGCTAAAGTTGAGGATTGATGCTAGGTCCTAGGACCTATCAGTCCTCAACTTTAACATATATTTATTTCAAAATTAATGCTGCAGTATTTTCGGCATAACGGAGGATCATCCTAAGCAATTTGAGGTAGGGTACGCCTTTAATAAGCTAGAATTTCCAGCTCACTATAATGAGATATTCATCATCACCCTACAGTAGTCCACTGTTGGTCATAGACCTCTCCAATTGTACGCCATTCAGCTCGATTCTAGGCAACTCTCAACGACAATATTTTAACCCAACTCCCAGTAGACGCTCTTGGGACCACTGGAACAACGAGGTAATTTATGTAACTTTTTAATAATTATATAAAAAGCAGAAATAAAATATGGTAGCCGTTTAACAGCCAGAGCCCACTAAGCTTTGAACTAACCAAGACTTGAATAATAATAACAGGTCAATAACCAGACGTCGAACGGACACTTAAGATTCTAAGCTTTCAGTATAATCACGACTATTACCATAAAGTTATCTTAGGATGAGCGCAAAAATGTATAAGTTAGGGAATCCAGCACGATTCCCGCACATTCCGGGGCGTTAATCCCGCGATTAAAATCCTACGTTTAAACCTCTTGACAGAACGTTTACGTGAAACTTTGCATAAATAAAATAAATTTTAATGTTTTTGTTTTTCACGATCAGCACGTCTCTTCTGATGAAGAGACGATATTTTTGCTGTAACTTGGGCCCTAGTACCTCTACGATTATTAGACGGAAGCTGATTATAATGAAAAATATAATGCTTGCATTATAATTTATGGAGACATTATGCTAGAATTATGCAACCAACATCTACGAGTATATACAAGGTGTTCCTTTTTATTTCCTATAACTCGTAACGTTATAATTATGCTATAAGTAAAAATAATACAAAAAAAATCTAAAAAAGTTATCCAAAAACTCATAGTTTATCTAAGTTTAATTGATAAGCAAATGCGAGTTAGTCATTTTTTTTAAAAGGATTAAATTTGTCTGTATTAAATGTATGTATAATTTTTTTTTTATATTTCACCCAAGGGTATTTTACATAAACAATCGAGAAATAATCGTGACTTTGTCGAATTTAATTTTGAAAGTATGTAAAATGAAAAAAAAAAAACATATGCCAGTTGTTTTTTCGACACGGTTTCATTAATACCCTAGAGTTATGGGGTATCAAAAGGAACACGTTGTATAGATTACTAGCGACCGACCCCGACTTTGCTCGACTCGATTCAACATTTCCGTCCACTCCAAATTAACACAATAACTGTTCATCAAACTGTTGTCAGCTACCAACTACCTACCTACACCCCTAATCTTACCTACGAACGTCAAGAAACAGTCTGACAAGGGTACGCGCAATCCTGTCTAGCGCAAATAATACAGAGCGTGGGAATTTGTAAATCCCGGAAATTTTAGTCCAGGAATTCATAATTATAGACACGTGACCCTTTTGAACGTGGTTGCAGTGTGTACTTGCCTTGAAGGAGGCATGAGGAGTTATTTTTGACGTTTTCTTAGAATCCGTAGCACAGCAGCTACCATGGCTAAGAAGATGAAAAAAATGTTGGCAAGATTAGTAGCATCGGGCGCAGCAGGGCCGAGTCCACAGGCATTAAATTTAAATACTTACATGAGCGCGTTGTTCTTCTACACTACGCAACGAATTTTGATGCGGTTTTCACCATCATCATTGTCTTCCTGCCCTTGTCCCATGTTACTCACTCGGGGTTGGAGCAACACGTTTTCTCTTTACACTCTCACAAGTCAACCAGTGGCGATAGGACCATAGAACACGATTCCTATTGGCTTCCCTTTGGAGTTCGCATCAGCAAGTTTACCGCTATTGAAAAATGGCACAGTAAATAGCGTCTACTATTGCCAAAAAATATAGTTACACTATGGGTATTTAATTCACCATAACATTCAAACAACTAAAACGCCTATTTCTAGCTTTTAATTAGCAAACAACAAAAAATGTCCTAAAATAACCCGGCGCCAAAACGGCAGAATCGGGAACTAAAAATTCATACAAAAGCGATCCCGTCATCTGCTACTTGGCGATAGATGGTATTAAATTCAGTTAAGGAAAGATTTTTATTCAAGTTAATAATAATTGATGTTTACTTTATTCAAAAGTAAGTAATTTAAGACCAGCACCGCTTCAGCTGGGCCTCATAAAAATTAACCCTTCGCCGCTGCTGTCAACCGTCACGCTATCATTCACTCCCTTCTCCTTCATATCATTCCTCACACAGTCCATCCATATTTTCTTTCGGTTTTCTCCACCATTCAGAGAATTTATTCCAGAAGGTTTATGTGTAAGTATAATACATTAATATTAAAACTTCATAAATAAAACACAGATATATCGATGTTTTGTCAAGTCTTAAAATCCGTGAGAAGCAGGAGCAGTCGTTCGCTAGTTACATAAAAATGAAGACGAGCAAAAAAACTAGAGAGATAAAAATTGCTCGCGTTTTTCGTAAATTTTTTCTAATCTTTTTATAGCGGTTGCTTTTTTTTTTTCTGCGCTAACGTTAAAAAACATCAAAGTAAAGCACTCTCACAAAGTTATCATAATTCAATCCTGTAAACATCCATAGCGTGTGACCACCATGAAAGGGACAGCAGTCCATTTCTTTTCAAAACGTGACTCTTTTTCCCCTACAAAAGCAAAATGGTCACGCGAACGATATATATTTCCTTCTAAAGTACACTTTATGAGCTACGAATATCCCTTCAATGGCGGTGACCGCTCGGACTCCTCATTTAAACTGTATGTAATATTTATTCGTCCGTGGGGTTGCCAGTGGAATTGGATTTTTACCTACATTAGCCCATAAAGCACTGTGTACGAGTGAATCGGGGATTATTGTTTTTTACAACCTAAATGGGGAATTTGTCGCTTGTGAGGTATGAAAAATGTTTCGTTTGTTCGTGTTTGGCGAGAATATTCGTATGATAAAGGCATGTTATTTTAATTAAATCAATACCTAATGCACCATAAGAATAACATGATTAGCTAAAAAACTGTTCTTCCATAAAAAATACTAAAATAACGCTCTTTAAAATTCCATCAAACTTCAACTTAACCCCAAGGCGCCGCTGAAAATAATATAATGGCGAGCTAACAATTTTTTCGGCAATTTATCAATAGCTGGCAACGGCCTTTGCTAACCAATAGCGGACACCTTATAGAACCCTTTTACAAAATTTATTGTACAGCCTCCTTAAGGAGTTTCTTCGCGGTATAAATAAAAAACAATGTAAAGGCACCATATTCCATTTCGCATACATTAAATCGTAATAAGAATATTTGTACCAAAGTTCCGGAGAAAACATCAAGAGACATATTCGCTTTATTTATTTTTATCTTGCGATGTTCAAAGTATATTATATGCTAAAAAAATAAATATCATTGTGGTAGAAAATTTTGTATTATTTATGTTCATGTGCAGTCTTAACTCATGTAGATTTTATTTTTAATAGAAGTCAGTAGAGTGTTTTATTATAAACATGTATACATAGGTTGTATGTAACTTGTATTTTTAACCGACGAAATAAAAAAGGAGGAGGTTCTCAAGTCGACCCGTATATATAATATATTTTTTTTTTTTATGAATGACCACGCATAACTTTCTATTGAGTTGTCCGATTTGAAAAATTATTTTTTTATTGGGAAGGGAAGTTGACCTCGAAGTTGGTCCCAATTAAAATTGGAAACTATAATCCACCCCTAAAGGTTTTGATGCGATTTCACCATAATTTAGAGAATTTAAAGCGGAAGGTTATGTTTATAAATACATGACTATTAAACTTACATCATAATTAATTTTCGTGGAAACAGGAGCGCGTTGCAAGGTACCATCTTATAATTAGTTATAATATTAAAGATGGTTTGCCTCTTTTCTAATAGGTAAGTACCTAGAACTATGAATACATGAGAACTAATAAAACCGGCCAAGTGCGAGTCGGACTCGCGCTCGAAGGGTTCCGTACCATTATCTATAAAAACGGAAAAAAAGACGTTTGTTGTATGGGAGCCCCCTTAAATATTTATTTTATTCTTTTTTTAGATTTTTCGTTATAGCGGCAACAGAAATACATCATCTGTGAAAATTTCAACTGTCTAACTATCACGGTTCATGAGATACAGCCTGGTGACAGACGGACAGACGAGTCTTAGTAATAGGGTCCCGTTTTACCCTTTGGGTACGGAACCCTAAAAAATAAACAATAAAATAAAGAAAATACGTTTATTTGCGGTAAACATGACGCAAAGAAAGAACACAGACACGAAAAGAACATGTAAGAATAAGAATTAAGAAAATAATAAAGAAGAAAGAAATTATAAGAATGTTAAGAATTTTTTCAAGAAAGTATTGTCTGGTTTATAACAACAAGTACTAAGTGCCAATAGTATTTCAGTTGCCATAAATAATGTTGGCGTGAAAATAAATTCGTTTGCTAATGTTGGTTGGTTTTATCCAAGGTTGTCCAACCGTTACTCAGGGTAATAAATATACATCAACCGCTCACAGAACGATTCGATGTTTTTAACACTTTTTGTAAGGATCGTAACACACGACTAAAACGTAAGATTTTTTTGTCTGAAAAAGGCTATATTAATTTCTTCATTGAAAACCAGCAAATTAAGTTTAAAGTTGTATTGCATCCTTTAAACCGGGATTCTATCGCGAAGAGATATCTTCTATAACAGGTTCATATATATGTATATAATATTATAAATTAAAGTTGCTTTTCGTGTTTGTCTGTATGTCCGCGTTGTTCTTTTAAACCACGCAACAGATTTTGATGAAGTTTCCACCATCGATTACAGAATTTATTCCGGAAGGTTTATGTGTTTAATATGTTAAGATTAAAGATACATGTAACTAAGAAATCTCTGTTTTGTCAAGTCGCGAAAACCGTGCGAAGCAGAAGCTGATTACTAGTGATCTATATGCTGCATCTGTTTTGGTAGAATCGGTTTTTAACAAGAAATGTAAAATCGGTTTTACCAAGAACGGTGAAATCGGTACCAAGAATCGTCTTGCTAAACATGGCCGAAGGATCGATAAGAGCATAGATACTATCCTAAGAACTAATAATAATTTATAGATCCCTAAATAATCTAAAAACATTTTTAAGTAAACCCTAATGCGACTTTCGAATAATCAGAATAAATGTAGTAGAAAAAACGTCGTAGCATGAATGGGGCGCCGAATCTTATCGAGTCAGTTGGTAACGGCGACAAACGCGATTGTAAATGCGAAAGTAGAGAATTACAAGAACTGTGAACTTGTGATAAAGCTTTCTCTCTTACTTACAATAACCATTTATAACTTCCAGTCTTTTAAGAAACTCTTGATTCTGTGACCTCTAAACTCAATAGTTTTTTTTATTTATTTTTTATTATAAATGTGAAAGTGAGTTTTTTGTTTGTTGCGCTTTCACGCTAAAACGGCTTAACAGATTTGGATGCAATTTGGCACAGTGGTAGACTATGAGCTGGAGAAGGACATAGGCTACGTTTTATCCTGGATGGCAGACGAAATCGCGGGCAATAGTTAGTAAGAAATACAGTGAAAGGAGATACCTACCCACTTATTTCATCTACCTAGTGGTTTTCTTATTTTACACGGATTGTCTTTTAAAATGATAAAGGCTGATTTTTCAATAGTCTAATAACTTTTATCAAAAGAATAAATAATGACAGTTTGACATATTTTCTGTGTATTGAAGAAATAAAAAAGCCGTCAAACAGCGTCAGTTATTCTTTAGAAAAAAAAAAGAAGACTATTGAAAAATGAGCCATAAATTAAATCAATAAAAAAGTATTTCTGATTCTGCATCACTATCTTACTGACAAAAAATAAATATGCACGAATTTTTTATCTCCAGCAAACTCTTTATGATCCTCTGCTACGGCAGGCAATCAAAAATAACATCAATCCTTCAATCTGCCTAGCCTTATTTCCCAACTATGTTGGGGTCGGCTTCCAGTCTAACCGGATGCAGCTGAATACCAGTATTTTACATGGAGCAAAACTGCCTAGTGCCTGCCCGCAATCAAAAAGAATGTCTGACACAAAAAACCTTATATCGTTATTTTATGGCCAGATTAGAAAGAAACGGATTGTATATTTATACCAAGTTGAGCGACGAAGAAACCACTGTCGCCGCCATCATTATGAATTTTACATTGTACATTCATAACTCAATCGATACCTATCCAGCGAACAACAGACGAGAACCAAGTGCTTTCCCGTGTCACTCCTTGCAAAAAGTAGCTTTCAATAACTTGGATACAATACCCCCATTGAATACTTATCCAAGTTTTTTCAACGGCTCAATTAATTGCCTGTATTGTTTATATCTTTTGTTATAACCAAAGTTCTGGTAATGGTGGAAGCGGATACAAAAATTAATCATAATGTGCAAATTAATTGTTAAAGTTTTTATTGTTGACCGTTTTACACTTGGCTTATCGTTCGTTCCTCGATTTCTTAACTGCATTTCGTACTACTGTGCTCGACTTTAGTATACAATTAAACGGTACACAGATGGTGTTATTAATGAAAATTATGATCTAGGTAAGTGATCATAACTGAATATCTTAAGTCCTTCAACAGGGTAAAGGCCGGGGCCAAAGGTAAGGGATTACCTTCTTCCATTTATTTCTATTTATTGCTGCCTGTGACTAATCTTTGAGAAGCAACTAAATGCATGACGCAATGCCTCGTTGAAAAAATATTACCTACTACCATACGCCACCATTAATGGATCTCGCGCACTAGACGGTCGTGGCTGTCTAGTGGTATTGTATGGTGTGCGGGGTTAGCTGGCCGATGCGACCAGCAGGTGCGCGATTCGTATCGGTCGCGAGATCCCTAAGTGCTCATAAACACAAACAGCATGCGTCAACGGCAGAGGCAACTTCAGCCGCGGCACACACTTCGACGGCACGGTAGCCTCTGCCGTCGTTAACGCGTGCCGCTCGTGTATATGAGAACGTTGTATTAAACTATGAAGTTGCGCATCGGTGCTATAGCGGCTGAGTTCTGCTTAATTTCGGCACAATTGCACAACTTAGTATTCATTAATAAATTCATATCCATAATTTGTATTTTCATTCAAATCATAACACAAAGCAATCATTCGCTTCCCAAGTTATGCGTTAACGTTGACAACATGGCCGACATTAATTGTATTCAGATGCGAGACAGCTAATGCTTGCAGTATACAGTGTTTATTTACTCGTCAACGTAAACTACGACGTGACGTTTAGTACTGTCGGAAGATTTGCTTAGAAGGCAAATAAACAAACAATGATTTTAGAAACACAGCCGTAACCCGGCGGAATTTGCGTCGCTCAAAATGAGTCGGGAAAATTATGTCCTTCGGAAACTGCGTGTACGACGATACCGATGACCTTTCAATAAGAATGTTATGCATGCCTATAATAGTCCGGTCAAATTAGACATATCAAAGTGCAAAAATTCGCATAGAGCTGAAAATTGGTACGAATGTTCGGAACACCATTATAAATGAAATGTAAAAAGTCCCCAACGATCCCACATTTGCAAACTTTTTCAACCATTATATCTCAGAAACCGTGACGTTTAGGAGAAATATTGTGGACAATTTTATAGATAATTGCATAATCTCCAATTTTTGTCTGACCTATTTTTATCATAAAACTTTAGCTAAAAAATGAAAAAAACCCTTATTTGCGAACTTTGACCTTGATTTTTTTTTTGCATGTGTGTTATTAATTGGGAGTTTTTACATTTCATTTATAATGGTGTTCTGAACATTCGTACCAATTTTCAGCTTTATGCGAATTTTTGTTAACCTACCCCTATTTTTTGGGGTAACTTGACCGGACTAATAAGCGATGTATTTACAAAGTAGAAGATTCGTGATAACTTCATGTTACTATATCCTTGTAAACATGTCGTACGTGTGCCTTGCTTAATAAATAAATAAATACGACGATATTTCGGCGACTGAGTTTGAGTGACATAAATAAATAACTACTACCTATGTCTCAGCTTGACTGCCGCCTGCTCAAGTGTGAATATTACTATGGGGAAAAAACTCTCTTAACATTTTTGGTACACCATTTAACAATACTCTCTGAAATGAAAATAATATCTGAAAAATTCAGATCACAACGTAAATCCTGAAATATGTACCTACAACCAATAGAGTTGCTTTTATTAAACCATATCTTCCCAGAACATAAATTGTTTATACATGTTTCAGGATAGGGATGGGACACGACACATCGTGAATATCCAATGATTTAATTATCATAGTCATATTTTGCGATTTCGGCGGCCACTCCAGTTCTGGAGCCATTGAGCTTCGTAGATGACGCGCTTTTTCTGGTCTGCTCCGACTTTCGGTATCTCAGTTCACTCGTGCAAAGTAGATCGGTCTGTTGAGTACAGAATAAACACTGAATGGATGAAATTGCGGCAGGTCACGGAAATATTCTGCGACTCCCGCATTACCAATCAAAAATTGAGGAGATGATGACTTTTAAAACCATTATCGAGACCTGCTGTCCTGTATGGATCTGTGTGTCATGTTGGGTCACGAAAAAAGGATGATTGAAAGGCATGAAATTGAGATGAGAATGATATGAGGGATGTGTGATGTAGCGTGAATGCATAGACCATAGAACAAGTATGTAACCATAGAATAAGTAATGAGTATTTAAGAGGAAATGTAAATGTGGCACCGGTGACTGAAAAGCTGTGTGGAAATAGGTTATCATGGTATGGGCATGTGATGCAGAGGAATGAGGAAAATGTCGTGAGGAAACTTTTCGAGTATGAATGTGTATGGCTGTAAGAGTAGGGCAAGGCCGAAGGAACGATGAATGGACTGTGTGAAAGATGATACGGCTAGAAAGGGGGTGACTACCGAGATGACGACTGATAGAGAAATATGTAGAAATAAGACGATTTGCCAAATAAATTGGGATAAAGGCAAGAAAATGATGATGGTGATGGTACGCCCTGTTTATTTTTTCTAATGAAAATTATAGTGTTGAGGAATCAGTAAATAAATAGTAGATAAAAGGAAATCAGTTTCTTCATAATGAAATCATGATTCAACTAGGTATCAGATGCATTAATTTATTTAATCAAATCCATACTAAATCGATCTTATTAATTTATTAAACACCTTAATATTGCCTGTACAATAAAGTGTTTAGTAAATCCTACTATCCTACTAACTTATACATATATAATAGTATAAATGTGAAATTTTGTCACTGAAAAGTCTCCATTATGGATATCGATAGTAGTAGCCACATCACTACTGCACATTACTCAGCCGACAGTCGAAGGAAGGGGTAAACATTAAAATGGCACATCGCACGTTTTTATTCGCTCGCGATAAGGATGCGCGGTCGCGTACTCATGTCCGTGTGAAGCGGCTTTATTACGGCTATATTCTATTCTGTACGTTTTAAGGCGATTCGCAAATCAAATAAGACTGATTTTGAAATATTTTGTGGTTGCTAGTAGTTTTAATCCCGACTGCCTGAGCATCTATCCATCTACGGCCCCTGGTAAAGGCACTCTTGTTGGGTTTCCGGATTTCGAATCCATTTTATAAATAAATACAAAACAGCGTTATATTTGGCTCCGGAGCTAAGCGAAGGTCACAATTAATTAATGAGGCATATTTTACAGGCGAGAAGATTAACAATGTGACGAAAAAATGTTAGTGGGGCTGCTCAAGTTCCACTTGCGGGCAGTGCTTGTATAATAGTGGAAATGCAGGAGATGATGATAAAAATAAAAGTTAAGACTTTCACTGTCCCAAGCTAATTCGTAATCCTATCACCATAAGTCCAATAATAATATTGCATTATGATGTTTTATTAGGTAGATCATTTATTTACTTACTAATTCTATGATAGCCAAAATTCGTCGTAAAACCATTACATATTATTATCAAAAATGCATTACATGCATACATTGTACATGTATACATACATGCATTACATGCACGGACGTATCAAAGTCAAAAAAAATATTTCAAATAGGCACTTTTGAAAGTCAATCGAAAACAAATAAATAGAATAATTCTAGTTGCCCATTCCAAAAGGTAGCTTTCGTATTGAGAAGAATGGGCAAGAAACTCCAGAGTTACTTTTTTTAAAAATGCTTTAGAATATTTTGTAAACGTGAATTATATAATTATATGTGAAGACGATGCACCTACAATAAGATTACTGTCCCACAAAAGGTAAAAAGATTTATAAATGGAGCAATGACAAATAAATTAGTTATGTGATAGGTACATGGTGCTCACATATTTACAAACATTGTAAAAGTATACGATATTACAATCAGCTTCACTTCCAGCTTAATAGTGCTGTTTAAAAACGTTGAAACAAACATTAGAATTGGTAACATTGGATTAATTTCGCTGGAATATTGGATAAAAAGATAACTACTAGTGCATTACATGTCATGCACGGACGTAAAGGGCTACCGTCTTCAGTGCATTACATGTAATGCATGGACAGAGACAGTGTTAAGATACAACATACATTCTTCTGATTAATTTGCTTTTCCTAGATTCAAGGTAAATCTTTTCACGACCACGAAACGCCGCGGCGGTGACAGAATATGACATATAAGGTCGATATCAAAACTCTTTTTTCCAGCAAAAACAAATTAGCCATTGAACAACCGAATTATTTCACTTTGCCCCAAAATTAATTTTGAATGCCTAAAATTTTGCAGTGGCATCTCAGACCAAATAAAAAATCTGTCACCTGTCGTCGTTTCGTGGTCGTAAAAAGATTTTCCTTGAATCTAGGAAAAGCAAATTAAACAGAAAAATGTAAGAATTAAACAGAAAAATGTAAGTTGTAAGATCTTAACTTTTATTTATATCATCTTCTGCATTTCCACTATTAATATCACGCCAGAATTGTGGAATGCGCGACCTGATTTTCTTTTTCTTTTGGTTAGTGACTAACCTGGGGTCAGAGTTTTTATGCCGCCCATGGGCTTCTGACTTGACTTCTCATGCCGTCGAGAAATATCTCTTAGGCATGCCGATTTCCTTACGATGTCTTCCTTCACCGTTTTTGAAGCAAGTGATAATTCATGCACATGAATCCGGAAAATCAGAGGTGCGTGTCTTGGGTTGGCAGTCTGACGGTCACACCACTAGACTATCACTACGCGACCTGATGCTGCCGATCTATGTATCCAGACTACGGAAACAATATATCGTGTGTTTTATATCTGTTTCGAGACTAGGAGTAGTAGAAAATTAGAGCCAATCCAACACTTGACTGTAGTAACGTTGCCAATCGATTGTAGCTTTGAGAGCCACGATCTGATTGATTGATTGCTCTACGTGTATGTTCTTATTAAACTCAGTCCAAACGTGGTTCAAACTAATAACACACCTAAGAGCTTTCTAACCGTTACTTATTTTATCCAATTTGCCTGTTTAATATCTATAAAACTAGTGAGGCGCCTCCTAATGAATGGTGTTCTAAATCTCCTACCTTGTATGTCATTACGTCTAATCATTTACCCTTGCAGACTTGAATGAGTCTTTGAAATATAGGCCAGGTATTTATATAGAGTGTGTTTGTAACGCAAAACATTGTGCTAATGGGCGCATGCAACGGTACATAAATTGTAGGGGTATTTAAAGTTAAGTCATAACACTTAGAACTTGTTTTAGAGTTTTTTTCCATAATTGGTAACTTGTTTTAGAGTTTTTTTTCCATAATTGGTAGTTCTCGCAATTTCTCCTGCTCGATGTTGCTGTTGTAAGTAAATGTAGACCTGTCAAATGTCAAAACTGCTACGTTCCATCCAAGGAAGATTTAGGAAGAATTACCGTCCAACAGCAGCCTACAATATACTTCGATGGTTTAATCAGAGTTTAAAACTGTGATGGAAATCTGTATTGTGTGGGAATTTTGTACTTGATTTTTGCTTCAATAAAATTAGGGTCAAATTCAATAATCATCATAATCTCAATTTTTAAAACACCACTACCTTTTTTATTTTTATATTACTAGGTAAACCGAGTATACCGTAATGAATTACATATTATAATTTTATTTCTAACATTCTAGGAAAGTCCGCGTACAAGCGAGAGACGGCCAAAATTGTTTTATTTAAAGCATTCCCTTGACCTAAAAATGCAAATTAACTTTTATTAATTGCAACCCTGTTGGCTAAACAGTGTTTCTTTTTAATTAAAAAGACGCATGTACTGCGCTGTTGCTTTTTAAATTCGTAGTTTTTTCTTTATGTTGCCAGTCATTTTTTAAAGTCGTGCCGTTAAATTTTATAGCGCATGTTAATTTTTTAGCGGTGCGGGTAAATTGCACGTTCAAGGTAAAAAATTGTCTGCTTTGGAATAAGCAATTATTCTCATCTTTTGTTAATAAACTAAAACATGTTTTGTAAAAATAATAAATAGTAAAGTTATGTGTCAAACTTTAACCTCGACAAAATTTAAACTGGAGACATTAACACAACATTAAATGTTAATCTGGAGATAATATCTACTGGATGTAATTTTTTTCTGCATTTATTAATATAGACTCAGAATTATTGTAACATTTGACCCCGCGCGGTACACCTGCGTACCAAAAACCTTTGTAGTTAATTACGCGCGGTACACCTGCGTACCAAAAACCATTGTAGTTAATTAGAATGTCCTTGAAGAATTAAAATAGGTAGGTATACTAGTGTGTACGAGTATGTACTATGTAGGGGTAGTGTTGCTATGTCGTTCAACTGTTTGTTTTTAACGTAACTATTGTCAAGGAACGTTTATTATTCATATTTCGTTCATGCGGTGAATTCAGTGCGTCTATATACACGTGTAAACCAAACTACCCAGCCTGAGGCGCCGCGCATGCAGGGCGCCGCCTTCTGAACTGACTGGCTGGTTGCTGGCGTCGCCTCTTCGTCATTTTTTTTTAGAGTGAATTGTATGGAAATTTTTGAATGAATTTGAAATTGAAGATACTTTTCCTTTTGTTTTTTTCGTTCGAGTTTTGATAAATATACCGATTTATTTTCTTCGAAGGAAGTGAACATTCAGTTCTTTTGAAAGAAAATGAATTGTTGTGTATATACGGCGACACCTAGTTGAATTTACTGCATGTAGAGAAGCGGACTACGGATTAGTTGCTAGAATACTCTGTCAGGCGCTTTGTATTTTATATTTTTTCACATTAAATAGGCTGACGTTACCGTGACGTTGACCTTTCCTTTTTTCGTTACATAACATTGTGCTTGTTCCCCTTGTTGTCTCTTAATGTACGTCGGTCCGTTTGTCATTTGATTCAAGATTCATTTTAGTGTTACATACGAGTAACTGAGTAAATAAAATATAATAAATGCTTCTCTAGGTATCGTTGTTGTAGTTTTACGGGGCTTTTATTCTGTGATTTAATTTCTTTTTCATTTGGAGAGCTACGCTCTTATCGATGAAATATCTGTAGCGGTTAGCACTCCTAGCTTATTATATAATAAGCTAACCGCTACATTACTCCCCCCCCTCACGTCGGGGTGACCAATTTAGGAAACAGGGTGTAAAGTTCACTCATCCACCAAAGAAAAGGGAGGATCCTCCGACCAGACGGTTGCTGTCTGGCGGGCAACTGCCCAACGATTGATTTTGGGTTCTTGTATATGTCCAATGCACGGTAAACTTTAATTGCGCGATGCAGGATTTTACGTGACGTCAGATTTTTGTGTGACGTCAGGCCTTTGATGCGTAGTTCATGTGTGGCGATGTAGGTACCGCCACATATCCATCTATTGCTAATTTCTGGACCTTCTTATCTGCCCACCATATTGCCTTTTCACTTTTCAATGGCTTTATATTAATGTTCTTTCTTCTTTGGCCTACATTCTCTAGAACGCAACCTTTGACTTCACCTGCACCACGTTTCAAAGCTTCCAATGTAATAACCATGTATCTGCTTAGCAATTTTGTTTAACAGCCGTGACATTTCAATACCTATGTTTACATAAGTAGTACATAAGACAAAGGGCAATACCTCGGAGGCGGGAATCGTTCGCGATCTTAACGCGCCATTACAGCCGCACGTGATCAATATGTCAGTGGAACTATGTGATCGAGCTGTTACGCTTTATGTTATCCTAGTACTCTCGATTCTGTCATTTGGTTTATATTTGGATGTAGATCAGCAGTGCTATTCTGTAAACATCACGCCGTGAAAACTTAGGTGAAGTGTGCGTGGAGTGAGCTGTCAGTGTCATCCCAAAAGATGCTTTGGATGCCCAATCATTACATTAACAATCATAATCGAGATTTTAATAATATTTTTATTCTAATTCTATTGATAATTTTGTATTATTTTAAAGCTAGTATTTTAGTGTCTAATCATTAGTACTATTTAGAGAGTTTTTAAATAAAATAGCGAAACAGATATTCAGTCAGAAACTCAATTTTGTTTTACTTACTGTTTCTTTTTCCTAGATACTTATAGCCTGAGGAGCGAGCGCGTGACGCACGTACCTACTTACAATAATAAAATAAAACTAAATACCTACTAAAGAAAATGCGCGTCGACATAAGTTTGTTATTATGAACCCATTGTTAAACTCTTTATTTATATACTTAAACGCAATCCCATGACCCACCATGAACTGCAAGCCAAGATTCCCCGCACCAGCGCCGCTTCCCGCACCGCGCTACCACACTCAGTGCGGCCAAGCATTCAGTGATCGCGTGCTAAGTGTGCCTGGCTGACGGACCATACCTACAATTTAACCCCAAACTATGTGGGAACATACATAAAGGATGTGTGTGAATGTCATTTAAAATAAAAAGACGTGCGGGTTATATGTACCTACTTGCCTTGTAGTTTATTGTAGGTAGATAACCTACCTACGCGTTGCCAATAATAACATAATATTCATCAAATCATCGTACATTAGGTACTAAGTTCAACCGAAATTTTGGCAACGCGCGCACATGCTCAGTCCACCTCGCACCGAAGTGAAGTGAAGTTATCAGAATCGGGTGAAGGGAGATTCGGATGAAGTGGTCACTCCACGCAGCGCATGCGCGCTAAGCACTCAAATATAAAAAATAATTTTCCACTGACATTTGCAACGCGCACCGCTAAGTCCACCTCGCGCCGAAGTGAGGTGGTTGCTATGACAACGTGAATCGCGTGAAGTGTACACTTGGCGCATGCGCGGTAGGCACTCAATTTTTTTTTTATAATTTTCCTCATTGACGGCCCTTTCCATAGGCCTATTCGTATTTGAGTTCAGACACAATAATTAGCACCTATTTATTTCAATGTCTAAATCCAGCCGCTTTTATATAATTAAAACAACAAATGGATTTTACTTGAAAGGTGAGATTGAGCAACTTCGTAAAATTTGTGCTAAACATACTTGCTTCGCACAAATTAATTTATGAAGTTGCTCAATCTCAGTCATCAATAATTTTTTTCAGTGATTGGTGTATTGTTCGTTCACCTAAATACATAGGTATTATGTAAAAATCCGGCCAAGTGCGAGTCGGACTCGCGTATGAAAGGTTCCGCCGTACCTATCATTATTTATAAAAACCGGCCAAGTGCGAGTCGGACTCACGCACGAAGGGCTCCGTACCATTATCTATAAAAACGGCAAAAAAAAACCACGTTTATTGTATGGGAGCTACCTTAAACATTTATTTAATTGTTTTTTAGTATTTATTGTTATAGCGGCAACAGAAATACATCACCTGTGAAAATTTCATGTACGTTTGCCCAGCACGGCCCCTCAGAATTTGCATTTATGGTGTACACCATTGCAATGTACTCGCCTCTAGCAGTATATGTACCGATTTCTTTTTCAATGTACCTCTATACTTTTGAAGAAATATGCAAAAAAAGGTGGCCGTGCCAGCCAAACGCTTTCAGCACGGCCCCCCATGTAACTTGAATAATACATACCGTATTAACAAATGTCTATAACTCAAGAAATGTACTCTATTAATACGTTATATGTGCCGCAACAGTTATTGTGAATTCATAATAACAAATAATATATAGATGTGGATAAGGGGCCGTGCTGGAAAAAATCATTTTAAGAAATATCTAAAAAAGACAAAACATACTTAGCCAAAAACTATTAAAAAATAATTGAAGTTTAGCAAGTAACATATGTACCGCATTGATTTCTCATACAACTTGTTATATTGTGAAAAATAAATCTATTTTAGTTCATTCAGCACGGCCCTCTATAGTTGCCTATATCTTTTTAAATAAGCCGTGTATGTTTACAAAATTCGACTTCCTGAATAATATATAGGAGTACATTCCTTTCAACTAAATTGCAATTCTGCTGTATCAATACTTTAGAAGATAAATTCAATCTAAAATATACATACATTAAAACTGATGGGGTGACCATGATTCTACATGAAAATAGGATAAAAAATACTGCTGTAGTCTGTACTGCTGAAGTCAATAGTGTTGTAATGTCATCTGTGATTACTTTTAATAAGTTAATTTATGTACTAGTTTTTCTATGATTATTCCATAGGTAACATAATATTAGTAACATAAACGAACAATATTCTTATTGTTATAGTCGTTGAAAAACATCTGTGATTACGTGGATTTAATTAATTGCCTGTGATTATACCAAATAATTAAAGCGATTCATGCAAATTAATATTAGTGTAATGTAAGGTTCAATCAATATGATTTATTGAACGCGTATCTGTGATTTTTTAAGATTTTTAAGCTCTGTAGTGTTATTGAGACATAGGTTGTTATTCCATGTAAACGAACTAATTTGTGAAATGTAATGAATCTGTGATTTTATTGTAATGTATGATTTTTAAGACTTTGAGCTATGTAGTCTTCGACACTAACTTGACACTTGTACGATTATCGACCTATTATGTATAAGTACCTAGTTATCGTTTATATAGTTTACCATATTGTTGATTTGTTTATTTTAATAAAGATTTACTCAATTTAAGCAGTATTTTTTATCCTATTTTCATGTAGAATCATGGTCACCCCATCAGTTTTAATGTATGTATATTTTAGATTGAATTTATCTTCTAAAGTATTGATACAGCAGAATTGCAATTTAGTTGAAAGGAATGTACTCCTATATATTATTCAGGAAGTCGAATTTTGTAAACATACACGGCTTATTTAAAAAGATATAGGCAACTATAGAGGGCCGTGCTGAATGAACTAAAATAGATTTATTTTTCACAATATAACAAGTTGTATGAGAAATCAATGCGGTACATATGTTACTTGCTAAACTTCAATTATTTTTTAATAGTTTTTGGCTAAGTATGTTTTGTCTTTTTTAGATATTTCTTAAAATGATTTTTTCCAGCACGGCCCCTTATCCACATCTATATATTATTTGTTATTATGAATTCACAATAACTGTTGCGGCACATATAACGTATTAATAGAGTACATTTCTTGAGTTATAGACATTTGTTAATACGGTATGTATTATTCAAGTTACATGGGGGGCCGTGCTGAAAGCGTTTGGCTGGCACGGCCACCTTTTTTTGCATATTTCTTCAAAAGTATAGAGGTACATTGAAAAAGAAATCGGTACATATACTGCTAGAGGCGAGTACATTGCAATGGTGTACACCATAAATGCAAATTCTGAGGGGCCGTGCTGGGCAAACGTACATAAAATTTCAACTGTAAAACTATCACGGTTCATGAGATACAGCCTGGTGACAGACAGACTCTAACAGACGAACGGACAGCGGAGTCTTAGTAATAGGGTCCCGTTTTACCCTTTGGGTATGGAACCCTAAAAAGCACAAAGGTAGTAAGTAATATCCCATCATCTAGATTGGTAGACAAACCAGAGAACTAGATACAAACCTTTTATCATACCTAAATATTTAGGCACACCAATAATCTAGTTATGGGTGCTCATATGATCCATACCTACATAAACACAAATTGCCAATCACTCTTGCAAACGAGAAAATTTAAAATTATTATAATAAAATTCATGTTTTTATTATAAACTGATAAAATTATGTGTGTTTAGGTTGGTATAGTTTTCCTGTGTAGATACTATTTTGACACACTATGTAGTCTCATAGATGTAAATTGATGCTATGTTTGTCATTCAACTCTCCTGTCACAGGTCTGCTGGGAAAAATATCTAATCATAAATCTTTATGTATTTTACTTTATTAAGTGTTTAGTGTGTACATTAATAAATAAATAGATAAATAGAATTTATTCATTTGTATCACATCAAAAAATTTTGCTAATACATTTTTGCTACTGAGCCAGCGGCCTCTCGACGTTCAACTTCTTGATGGAATAGAGGAACAGAGAGGCGTTGGATGTGTGTGGACAGCACGCCACCAGCGCTGGAAATAATGGTAAGCATTTATTACTATTTAATTTATTTCATTCCTACACTCATCAGAGTACCTATATTTTTATAAACAATTAAACCACTTTAAATAATATTGTAGTACTTTCAATAAGAATTCAAAGCGGTATGATTTATTTATAACAAGTACTCATTTCAATCAATCATTTTCAGTATAATGAGTTGAAACATTTCTTAATTCCAAGGTGTGTGAAATATGGGCACGCCACAATAGCGGCGATAAGTCCCCTCTTTGAGGAGTGGATAGAGAGGCGCCACGGCGTCCTCACCTTCCGCCTGACACAGGTCCTCACCGGACATGGCAGCTTCGGGAGGTACCTGTGTAGGATTAGGCGGGAGGAAACGCCCGGGTGTCACCACTGTGTGGATCGCCCGGAGGACACGGTGGAGCATACGGTTGAGGTGTGCCCTGCTTGGGCGGAGCACCGCCGTGTCCTCGCGGAGGCGATTGGCGGCGGTGACCTCTCGCGTCCGGCCCTGGTTCAGGCCATGGTACGGAGCGAGAGGGCATGGGAAGCCGTCACCTCCTTCTGCGAAGCAGTAATGCTCGCGAAGGAGGAGGCGGAACGCGTGAGGGAAAGGCAAAGTTTGCGCCCTCACGCCCCTAACCGCCGCCGTTGGAGACGCCCTGGGCGTCGGGAATCCCAGGCGGATTTCCGGCCACCATAGGCGCGGGCTTGCGGACGGCGAGCAACGGGCAGCTCGCCGTCCGATAAGGACCAGGCCCGGGTCGATGGCGCGTCGTGTTCCACGCGCGCCTCAAAGAGATGTCAGCAAAAATGACGGGGTCCAATAGGACCGATGCCTGCCAGGGTTGCGGGAAAGTCCGAAAGGGATACCGGGACCTTGGCAACAGGCAAATGAAGGAACACGGGTGGGTTTTAGTCAGTAAAAGTCTGACACGCCCTTCCGCTCCGCCCAGAGCGGGAGAAGTCATTGGATGATTTCCCACCCTCAAAAAAAAAAAAAACAAAAAAATAAAAAAAAAGGTGTGTGAAATAATGAATACTTACCACGATTGATGTGATTAAATCAAGTACAGGCGGTGTTCCTTTACTGTCTTTAATTCTTTTAAGGCCTTAGCAATTTGCAGGATCAAATGGGCTCATCTGCTGAGAGGTAGAATATTTATCAGATTAATAATATACACTTGTTTAAAATGTTTACCAATTTTTTTTTTTAGCTAACTTATTTTGTCCTAGCTGCTGGGCAAAGGTCTCCCCCATACTTTTCCAATTTTCCATAAGTTGTTCCTTCGCCGGCCGATCGGTCAGGAACGAGTCCATATCGTCACGCCAGCGTTTCTTAGGCCTGGCTCGGTTCAGACTCTTCAGAGAGCCGATAAGATAAAAAACCGACTTACAAAAACAAAAAAAAACTGTAAAATAACTATAATTTCGGAAGTCGGTGTCTTTGCTTTTCAATTTTCGTTTTTTGCCAGCGACTTTCGATATTAAAGTTAATTTTCAGTCTTTGTTTTTTTTTGTAAAATGTTTAAAAATAACATTTATGCTCCTAAATCATCTCTACCAAAGCAGAGAGCTGGACAAGTCACATTCTGTGTTTTCCAAAAATGACTCGATAGGTAACCAAATAAGATTCAATTGAATTGAAATTGGAATTGATTGAAATCTGTTGGTTTATTTATGACATAGTTAATTTGAATTTTGTAAAAATAATCATTGTTAGTATAGATATTCAAAATCTATGCATTAATTTTAAAGTGGCGGTTGTGTGGATGTACAATATGCGTGCATGGGTTTCCATCTTGATGTTTTACTATTTAAACTAGCATAATTTATTGAGTCAAACAGATAGTCAAATAATTATACTGTTTCAACAGTATTTTCATTGAGAGTTGTGCTAACTCCTCCCTCATCAGCATGTTAAGCTGGAACAAATGACACTTAAATTAAATTGGTGTATTATAGTAAATTATTGAAAAAAAAAAAAAATGACTGTGTGCTAAAATTAAAGTGAGTTTCAGAAAATACGTACATCAGAAATATTAAAATCACCACAATGAGAATATAAAAACAAAAATTGATTGATTTATTTTAATTATTAGGACAGGTTGTCTAAATGCTAGTAAATGACAACATTAACATTTCTATATGCGATGAATGTTTAAAGATTTACAACGTTAATTAAAATATCAGTCTTACCAGGCAGACAGGCATATATTATGTATAGTCATCATCTTTCATTTTCCAAGAAAAGTTTTGATCATAATTCTGAGATACATCTGAAAAAGACATGTATACATTAGTATTCTTAGAACTAAATTAAAAGGCTTTTTTCACATATTTATGGGGTGATAAGAGTAGTGATCAATAATGTTTGCCATTAAATTGTGAGGGTTGCAGTCCGCCTGAATAAACTTGCCAATAACTCATAACTTATTAGTAAAGTTGGACAGCCTGTTAGAAGCAAAAATAAAAAGCAATGCTAGCAATTAAAACTTCGGTGGATAGGAATGAAAATATACTCATTATGATTAGCAACTAGTATTGATAATGTACGAACCTTCGTAAACTTTTGTGACTATTCCTGTGGTCATTTCTTCGGCCGAAAACAATCAAGGATTAGCCCTACTTCATTCATGTACCTTTTTCAAAGTGTTTCTGGCACACACATAGTTTGTGAAGATCTTCAGCTTGTTAATGCTCAGCACTACTCAGGAGCCACTTTTTGTGTTCGATCTCATTAACAGCAAACAAGCACTAATTACGTAGTTATGCATTTTCATAATTTCGTTTAGGAAATTAGGACCGCCATGTTCGATACAACACTTGCTGTCCTTTATAATTGTAATGTGCTTGTTGTACATATTGCACTACTAATGCAAAATACACTATTATAATAAGTATATATAATTGAAAAGTTAAGAACGGAAATAAAGCAACGCAAACTTTCTTCGCAACTTTACCGCCACAACACAAAACTGACGCCGGATGCGGCAAGGGAACGAGGGCAAAATAAAACCACAGAATAGTCGGAAATAGTCGGAAACACAGAACATTAGTACTATCAGAAAACTTCCTAAACGAAAACCGCCTAAAATTGTCTATGGTTTTTACAACCATAGAATTTATTTTTTTATGCTGGGGCTACATCAACGGGAAACGCCGTTTATTATCGCGATGATGGACGGTAACCGTAGGTGTAGCCACAATGTATTGCGATAATTTGACAACGCCACTCACATTGGCGTTTATACTCGGATAGCGGTATTTCAGACAGTTCAAAGAGCAAAAATTATTGCGTTGAATGAAGCGGCAACACTTACGTTTTGTCTTACCGTGCGTTGAAATCTCCAGTTCCATACAATTTTTGACAGGAACTAGAGATTTAATAATGTTTTGTTGTAATGTTTCGCCAGTGTAAATAAACGCACGGTAAGGCGATGATGGGCATTGACGTTGATCGTAGTGCTGCAAATAACGCAATAATTCTCGCAGTAAATCTCCTTGATATCTTTGGTATTTTTTTCCATTTTATAGGCAGACTATAAAATAGAAAAAAATACCGTAAAATCAAAATAATATTACGTTTCATATGACGTCTGAAGTCCAAGTAATTAAATAAAAATAGATAACAAAAAAAAGTAAATAATAAAAAACCATAAATTAAAAAAACAAAATAAATAAATATAAATAACCATCGCGGATGGGGACTCCTTACTTTTTCCTGTTTCACAGTAAACAACCATATTCTAACACCAAGACTTACTGGATGATGTCTAACTTCTGTCAAATTCAGTATTCATTCATTTCATGTACCTAGTTCCTTATTTCGCCACGTACATAAGGTCTTAATTATTTAATTTATTTTATTGCTACATCATCAGAAATCGTTGTCAGGTGACTCAGGTGTAAGCATTTTTATTAATCTGAGTAAAAACACCAGCGTATCTCAATCAATGTCAAATTAATTTAAAATTCTTGCCTGTTGTCAACACTGATGACACGCGCCGACGCGTTCCAAGTTTAAAAAATAACTGCAGCTATAATTAAACAAACTGATTTTTTGAATTTAGTACCTAGGTACTTTGATAGGTTTAAATGTGACAACGATCTAATTTTAATAATGCATTACTAAAATAACTAAACTTCATCAAATCTCTATCACCTGTGATGGAAATGTCTAAATGTCTAGTAAATACCTTTAAGAAGTTCCAAATAGGGATGGCGATTCTTTACGAAAAAGATCGATTTTTAAATCGATTCGAATCGTAACCTAATAAATCGATTCACAAAAAAATCGAGGTCCAAAAGATCGATTCCTTAAAAATCGATTTTTTTACGTTTGCCTTTACAATGTAAATATAAATCCATTTTATGACAAACAAGAAAAATACCATAATAAATGATCTCTTATCAGTAGAATCACGGAATTTATTAGTTCAGGAAATTCGATAAAGACAATTATAGAAAATTATTTCATAATTATTAAATTATTTTTATTACCATGTTAAAGTATCAGGTCAGGTTTAAAAGAAGATATTTATTTTCTAAATGTATTTGTTACATTAAAAAGTGAAGAAAATAGCTAATTCAGCTTATAGTTCCCAATTGGAAACTAAGCACATAGCCATCTTGCGAATTTTTGAGCCATTAACTCTTTAACCGACAACACAGTAATATTACGGGTACATTCAACCAATCCTCTATCCTCTATATTATATATTATATATGATTTATAATATATATAATATAATAATAATAATAAGTATTGAAATTAAAATAAGTGTAAAGTTAACTGAGTATCGAATTTTCGCAAAAATATGGTCCCTGATTCTTTATTGGTTGAAAAATTAAAGCGCGCGAAGCGCGTAATTTAAATTCCTAATTGAAAATAA
Organism: Lithophane leautieri; assembly: GCA_949152455.1. Classification (NCBI taxonomy): domain Eukaryota; kingdom Metazoa; phylum Arthropoda; class Insecta; order Lepidoptera; family Noctuidae; genus Lithophane; species Lithophane leautieri. The sequence goes on along the minus strand of OX424468.1, from coordinate 16,272,125 downwards.
TTTTACGGTTTTTAACAAAACTAAAAAAATCGAATGTCGATTTCCAAGGGTGAAATATCGATTCACTGAATCGATTCAGAACTACATATCGATTTAAAAAATCGATTGTTTTGGCTCGAGAAATCGATTCTTCGATTAATCGATCTCAAATCGCCATCCCTAGTTCCAAAATTCCCGTTTAGTTTTGGCCTTCCAAAAATTATCTACAAAATAAACAAATGAAAGTTTGTATTTAGTACCTACTTTGAATAAGTTTGTCAGGGACATAATTAATATTAGTGTGTAATTGTGAATGTGATAGGTTAATAATTATGAATGAATGTGATAGGTTAAGTAGTAATTAATAGTATTGGCATGTACAGGTAGGTAAAAGTTTTTCTAAAATTATCCGAAACTCAATGGATTGTGGTGGTGCTTGGGAAGGCCCATGTCCAGCAGTGGTCGTCTTGCGACTGAATGAAACGATGATGATGCAATGGATTCCTCAACTCTAAAATTCCTGTGTTACCGTTCATAATATTATGTTAACTAGATCATCAGTCGTATGGTTAACTGCAAGGAGTGGTTGTCAGTCAGGTAAAATAGTACGTAGCTATCTAGAAGTATAAGCCAGGACCGTCACACAGTGGGTGCCCGAAGACGGGAGTCGTCACCCAGCCAGGCCTAAGAAACGCTGGCGTGACGATTTGGCCTCGTTCCTGACCGATCGGCCGGCGAAGGAACAACTTATGGAAAATTAGAAAAGTATGGGGGAGACCTTTGCCCAACAGTACCAGGACAAAATAAGTTAACTAAAAAAAAAAAATTGGTAGACATTTTAAACAAGTGTATATTATTAATCTGATAAATATTCTACCTCTCAGCAGATGAGCCCATTTGATCCTGCAAATTGCTAAGGCCTTAAAAGAATTGAAGACAATAAAGGAACACCGCCTCTACTTGATTTAATCACATCAATCGTGGTAAGTATTCATTATTTCACACACCTTGGAATTAAGAAATGTTTCAACTCATTGTACTCAAAATGATTGATTGAAATGAGTACTTGTTATAAATAAATCATACCGCTTTGAATTCTTATTGAAAGTACTACAATATTATTTAAAGTGGTTTAATTGTTTATAAAAATATAGGTACTCTGATGAGTGTAGGAATGAAATAAACTAAATAGTAATAAATGCTTACCATTATTTCCAGCTCTGGTGGAGTGCAGTCCACACACATCCAACGCCTCTCTGTTCCTCTATTCCATCAAGAAGTTGAACGTCGAGAGGCCGCTGGCTCAGTAGCAAAAATGTATTAGCAAAACTTTTTGATGTGATACAAATGAATAAATTCTATTTATCTATTTATTTATTAATGTACACACTAAACACTTAATAAAGTAAAATACATAAAGATTTATGATTAGATATTTTTCCCAGCAGACCTGTGACAGGAGAGTTGAATGACAAACATAGCATCAATTTACATCTATGAGACTACATAGTGTGTCAAAATAGTATGTATCTACACAGGAAAACTATACCAACCTAAACACACATAATTTTATCAGTTTATAATAAAAACATGAATTTTATTATAACAATTTTAAATTTTCTCGTTTGCAAGAGTGATTGGCAATTTGTGTTTATGTAGGTATTGATCATATGAGCACCCATAGCTAGATTATTGGTGTGCCTAAATATTTAGGTATAAAAGGTTTATCTACCAATCTAGATGATGGGATATTACTTACTACCTTTGTGCTTTTTAGGGTTCCGTACCCAAAGGGTAAAACGGGACCCTATTACTAAGACTTCGCTGTCCGTTCGTCTGTTAGAGTCTGTCTGTCACCAGGCTGTATCTCATGAACCGTGATAGTTTTACAATTGAAATTTTCACAGGTGATGTATTTCTGTTGCCGCTATAACAATAAATACTAAAAAACAATTAAATAAATGTTTAAGGTAGCTCCCATACAATAAACGTGGTTTTTTTTTTGCCGTTTTTATAGATAATGGTACGGAGCCCTTCGTGCGTGAGTCCGACTCGCACTTGGCCGGTTTTTATAAATAATGATAGGTACGGCGGAACCCTTCATACGCGAGTCCGACTCGCACTTGGCCGGATTTTTACATAATACCTATGTATTTAGGTGAACGAACAATACACCAATCACTGAAAAAAATTATTGATGACTGAGATTGAGCAACTTCATAAATTAATTTGTGCGAAGCAAGTATGTTTAGCACAAATTTTACGAAGTTGCTCAATCTCACCTTTCAAGTAAAATCCATTTGTTGTTTTAATTATATAAAAGCGGCTGGATTTAGACATTGAAATAAATAGGTGCTAATTATTGTGTCTGAACTCAAATACGAATAGGCCTATGGAAAGGGCCGTCAATGAGGAAAATTATTTAAAAAGAATTGAGTGCCTACCGCGCATGCGCCAAGTGTACACTTCACTTCACCCGTCTGGTAACCATGGTTACTACACTTCACTTCGGCGCGAGGTCTGTGCGCGCGGTGCAAATGTCAGTGGAAAATTATTTTTTATATTTGAGTGCTTAGCGCGCATGCGCTGCGTGGAGTGAGCACTTCATCCGAATCTCGATTCTCCCTTCACCCGATTCTGATAACTTCACTTCACTTCGGCGCGAGGTGGACTGAGCCTGTGCGCGCGTTGCAAAAATTTCGGTTGAACTTAGTACCTAATGTACGATGATGATTAGTTTAATTCTCTGTGACTACATTGCATTCAAATGCGCCTTTTCGCTCACACTCGTCGGCTTTAAAAGCTGCTTGCCTTACCTTTCTTTGTCTAGCAGTTTTCGCCTTCAAATTGCTATAGAAACGTTTACATTTGTTGATATATATTGGTAAGTATTACGCAGATTTGTATGAAATGAAAAGCCGGGCTTTTGGGAGCACAGAGTACTTTTTATTTTGAGAGGCATTAAGTTTGCGCTAATGCACTAGCCGCAGTACGCAGTAGCCCCGATGTTGACCCGCGTAAAGTGAGTTGCAAGCACGGAATTGATTTAAATTTTGAGATCAGTATTTTATTTTCCAAGTGTTGAAGTAGTGAATTAGTTTTATTATTTAAAATGATGTGATAGGTACCTAGTTATTGCGGCTATATCATTCCCTAAGCTTAGTAAGTGATTATAGTGTTATTTTTATCATCAAAATGTGAATTTGGAAACTGTGTTCGAAAAGGTATGTAAATACATTGAGTTTTCTAACAGTAAGTAACTCTGCATCACCGTAATCAACCCCAAATTACTGTTACTCGGATATAAAAACAAGTATTTTTGTCAGTTGAAGAAAATTACTGAAATTGGCATTCGATTGTTTAATAAGTTGATGAGTATGACAAACTTAGGTAGCTGGTGCCATGAAAGACATCAAAAGTAGGTATAGTTTTGTTTGTATGGCAATTGTAGTTTCGTTAAACCACTGAAAAACAAACCATCTTATTATTACTACATCTCATCAAGATCACAAAACACAATCATTTTCGTATCAAAGATATTCTTCATACCTAGGTGTTTTTAAATAAAGATTAGAGTTGGCTATTGTCATTATGATTAATTATAAAATATAATAATCTCATTTAACATTTTCAATCGACATTTCATAAAATAAAATTCATAAAACTAAGACAATTCATATAAAACTAAGTATGCGTATGGTAATAGAACAACAAATCTATAATTTGGGGGCCACCTAGCGGCTTTCGATTGAATAATTTCTCATGTGACAGCGAATATGAATTTATTATGGTGAAAAGGTCCTGCTAAGCGGTGTGGTGACGCGCGTTCGCTAATATAGATGGCGCTTACGACAATTATGTACTGATGCTTGAAATAAGTAGGTAGATCTTTTCGCATTATATAGGTTTTCTAACCAAAATTATACTAATGGTGTTACCATGAACAACAAAGAAACTCCTTAAATCGCTCACTTGGCAGTTTTTTTAAATCGTAAAAAATCTGTGGGCTTGCCCTAATTTTGACCCCTAGGCACGCCACGGCACATAGTTTGTGTGGGGTTAAATTGTAGGTATGGTCCGTCAGCCAGGCACACTTAGCACGCGATCACTGAATGCTTGGCCGCACTGAGTGTGGTAGCGCGGTGCTTGAAGCGGCGCTGGTGCGGGGAATCTTGGCTTGCAGTTCATGGTGGGTCATGGGATTGCGTTTAAGTATATAAATAAAGAGTTTAACAATGGGTTCATAATAACAAACTTATGTCGATGCGCATTTTCTTTAGAAGTTACTTAGTTTTATTTAACTATTGTAAGTAGGTACGTGCGTAACGCGCTCGCGCCTCAGGCCTAAGGACTAGTCTAGGATAAAAATGAGTAAGTAAAAAAAAATTGAGTTTCTGACTGAATATCGGATTAGAATAAAAATATTATTAAAATCTCGATTATGATTGTAAATGTAATGCGCGGGCATCCCTAGCTTCAGTGACACTGACAGCTCACTCCACGCACACTTCACCTAAGTTTTCGTGGCGTGATGTTACAGAATCGACCGGCAGGTATTTATTGTATACACCTAATACCTACGTAAAATATATACACAAACTTTTACATTTATAATTAATTTTAATTTTAATTTATTATAAATGTAAAAGTTTGTGTGTTTATGTGTTTGTGTTTTTGGATGTTTGTACTCAATCACGCAAAAACGGCTGAATGGATTTGGATGAAATTTGGCAAACAGATAGTTTATGGCCTGGATTAACACATAGAATACTTTTTATCCCGATATTCCCACGGGATCGAGACTTACGTGGGTGAAACCGCGGGGCGCAGCTAGTATATAATAAGAAGAAGCCATTACCCACGATGGAATCTCCCATCGGCAAAAATTACGAACTTCCATACAAAATTTCATGCCCTATTTAACTTCTTCAGGCGATGAATTTAAAAAAATACTTCCTTAGTGCTAAATTTCGTCATATAACGAACTCTTGTGCAAAATTTCATGCTTCTGGACCCAGCGGTTTACGCTGTACGTTGTCTGTCCACTATCAGAGGCAGACAAAACGTACTAAATGGAGGTTGGGGGAGATGCAAACAGCCTATAAACGAACTGTAAACGCCTATAGATGTCATGCCAAAATCCAAATCACTACAAACTACGCAGAAAAATTTGTTGCGGTTTTCAACATCATTTAAAAAAGGTTTACGTGTTCAACTTACACATGTAATGACTTTACAGATGACGTTAGGTACATACACACACTACTTACTATAGAGTTTATAATAAAATGTGTAAAAGACAAACAACAAAAAAAAATGAAAAAAAAAATACAAAAATGTGACAAATGAAATAATTACACGGATTTCTTTTTTCACCATTTCCCTTTAAATGGCTTGATTAAATAAATATATTAATTAAATAAATCAAAGCGACCGTCGTCGGCAAACTTTCATCTGATCCAAAATCCGATTCGTTGATTAAAGAGACCAAAAAAGGCGCGTTTAAAAAAGTCTTCGTTAATTACCAAGGATTACACGACCTCGCAGAATCTTAATTTAATAATAAGGGATGTTACAAAAAATGGACGTGGACTAGACCTTTGCTGCGACTGCAAGCGAAAGCGAACTTTTTTTATTTCGATAAATAGTACATTACTGTCGCGGCCAGCAATAATATTGCGCCCAAGGCTTGTATAGTACTGTTCCCAAATAATCATAAAATCTATATACATTTTTAAAAGAGTGTCCTTGGGGTTTCTTGCCCGTTCTTCTCCATAGAGATCTACGAATTTGAATGGGCAACTAGCTTCAACTTTTTGACTAACATTCGAAAATACTGTTGGAGCTGCTGAAGATCGGAAGACCATCTTGCATTGTATAAACTCAATCTCCTTTGTATTATATAATTGCATAGCACAGGTGTGAGTACTATGTACTATTGAGCTACCATTTACCGGGTAATTTGTCTTTCATTGACTTGAATGTGCCCTGGCGACTGGGAATGTCATGCTCACTGAAATGTCTCGCTGGTGGTGGGGCGTGTGTCGGATCATTTAGCTCCCTTCAAAATGGTTGAGCTGAATGGTGCTGATCCATGCGTCATGTTCGTGAACGGGCGCCGTCAGTTGTGACTGGTCATCTCTTAGCTGCCATGGCTTATTTTAATTTCTGAATTGTTTTATGTAATAATTGCGGACGCTTTTAACGTGCTTTCTACATTGTTCTCACATGTATAATTTCAACATAAATGATGTAACCCACATATTGTAACAATATTTTGATTTAAAAGAGTGTCCATGGAGTTTCTTGCCTGTTCTTCTCCATAGGTACCTACTACGCTTTGGAATGGGCAACTAGCTTCATATTTCTGACTGACCGACTCCTTGACAATTCAAAAGTGCCTGTGAATGGTTTAATTGAAATAAATGCTTTGAGTTTGAGTTTGAGTTTAACTGACCGACTCTTTGACAATTCAAAAGTGCCTGTAAATGGTTTAATTGAAATAAATGCTTTGAGTTTGAGTTTGAGTTTGAGAATGCGCGGAAATTCAAACAATGAAAATAAATAAAAATTCTAGATTACATGACGAACAACTCTAATTTTTCATGCGCCACTACGTTAATTAGTTTCTTCTTTACTATATACAGTTCTATTTGCAAGCCAAATCGAAATTTAAATAAAATCTTTGATAAGTTACCTCTTTGGTTGCCATGTGTTGAAGTAAAAAGTTCGTTCCATTTTTAAATAACACGACAGATATTAGTTTAGTTTTAGTTTTCATAGTAATTTATTTGGCCGCTAAAGACGCCAGATATCGATTTTCATAGTAACTTTGCTGGCCGCATCGTCACTTGTTTTTGACCAGTACAGCAATTTCGATTTATCTCGAAGAAGGTTGTCAAAAAATGTTCGAAATTCCAAGCATATTTGAGAAAAATTAACTACATACCTACAACTTACGACATGAAGTAGCTATTGAAGCCTATCGTCTAGACGTCTATACGGTTGGCGCCTATTTTCCATCCAAACTTTATGATAATTCACACTTATAATATTTTAAATGTGAAAGTGTTACAATTTCGCGGCAAACCCCTAAACCGTTTCAAATATTTGACTCAGCTTAAACTTAAAACAAAATCCTAACTAATACGTATTATAAATGCGAAAGTGAGTTTGTTTGTTGGTTTGTTACGCTTTCACGCTAAAACGGCTGAACGGATTTAGATGAAATTTGGCACATGTGTGGACTATGACTTGGAATAGGACATACGATACTTTTTATCTCGATATTCCTACGTGATCGAGACTTTCGCGGGTGAAATCAAGGGGCGCAGCTAGTCAATAATTATGCAAAGTAAAAAAATCAATCCGTAAAGCGAAATCCATGCATACGAATCGCGGGTAAAGCGCTAGTCGATGTTAAAATTTGACTTCACATTTGAGTTTTGCCTTATAAAGTTATTAATCAATTTACTTATATTTGTTTATACTTCTGGCCGACTTTCATTCGTGAAGTCGTTAGGCACGGAACGAAGACAAATGACGTATGTTTACGTGATCAATCATCACTTGTGACGTAATTACATGATCTCGCGCGCCTCTTGCGGTATTTGTAGAATTGCAAAAGTTATGTTCGAGTCCTGAGTTAGGCGGGAGTATTTACAATTAATTAAGATTAGAAGTAGTATGGACTTGAAGAATTGAATTTCTTTCTTCTTTAAATAAAAGCTTTGTAAACAAACGTATTACCAAATCATAGGGAAAATGTTTGGCAGCTGGGATTTTGAATGTGTGTTTGTTTACTCATTGACGCATAAACGGCAGAACGGATTTTAAAGCTGGCTGTTTTATTAAATTAGGGACAGCAGGGCGATGCGCCTCAAGTGAAGTTAGGCTGGGAGATGGCCGATGGATTCAAACTGTGACCAAATGGTAGCCAAGGTTAGGCTAAAGAACCCAAACAGGTCCGTCTAAAAGCGCGTTGGTCAAAGTCAAAGTCAAAGATTTATTTGCAGATAAACAAAGGGTTGATGATATCGTAAGTTGTGGGAAACATTGCTGGATAAGGGACGCATGAAACCGGGAAGTATGACAGAAAAAATGTGGGGCTTATACATAATGTTATACCCAGCAGTGTGTGATTCCGGGCTGAAAAGATGATGGTTATTGGTTAAGTATCGTCGTTTTTAAGCATAAAGGATACATTATATTTTTTGAAGTCGGAAATACAGACGATCGAATACGAATTGTCGTCTGTATTTTTTATTTCGACTTTCGACTGGGTGAACCGATTTTGATGATTGATTTTTTATTTGAAAACTGGTGCTTCCTGTGTGGTCCCATATAAATTGTATTAACTTTGCTTGAGTAGTTTTTGAGTTAGCTTCAATAATTACGTAATTTTTCTCACTTAGTCTATGTAGACGACATCTTATTTGACACAGTCATTGTTATTTACATAGCAGGTAGTGGTATTAGAATTTGTGTGGGGTAGGTACCACAACTAAAAAGTGAAAAATAAAAACTTATTCCAAAAAAAAAACAACCGACTTCCTAAAAAAAACACAAAAAAGTGAAAAATAACTTTAATTTTGCAAGTCGGTGGCAAAAATCGGTAGTCGGTTCTTTTATTTTGTTAAAAGGTTTCATGTAAAATGATTTTGGTAATATTTTCCATAACATCATCTAGATGATTCATCTTTTAAAGCTGCATCCACACCGGCGTTAATTTTTGTAGAGCAACGTTTGCAAGTGTACATAAGTGGGCCACAACGGATAACAAAGAGTTATTTAGTGAACTTACTAAAAAGTTTCAGAAAGTTAATGTGATTATGTTGCATAATGTTGCTCTACAAAAAGTAACAGGTGTGCGTATACCTTAATACGTGCAATATTTCTTCATTTTACCTACGTAATACTTATATCTACGAGAAGAAGAACAAAATAATAAGAAGAAGAAAAAAATTGTCTATGGAAAGAACCTTCTAATCCTTGATTGATTTCCGCTTTTCGTTTGCAGAGTAACCGGAACGTTATGCGGAAGAATGTAATGAAAGTAATGAAGAGATTTTGAAAAGAAGTTGGTTTTAAATGAAGGATTCGTTTAGTGACTAAAATATTTATAGTATTATTATAAATACGTGGCAAGCATGATAATGACGCTTAGTAATACAACTTTTGACAACACTATAGAACATCGTTGCGAATACTGGAGCAATAACCATTATTTACACGCACATAGGACATATAGTGACTATATTAGTGATGTTCTTCAAAAAAGTCAGGTGCGTAGTACTCGCAAACGGCGTGCGTGTATGACCAGCAGGCGTAGCATGGCGCTTTCTATTTCTACGAAGAATAGACATAGCTTTTTCTATACAAAGTGACATATCGTTTCTTCATTTTTGAAGAAATCCTTCTACAATCTGTCACATTGTCTTTCATTTATATCTTTGTCTAGGTCTTTTAACATGTAGACTATTTCAGAAGAAAGTTTTCTATCCTACTGTCAAAATCACACTGACAACTGAAATTTGTCGAAGGAAGTGAAGACAATTTGAAACAAAACAAAGAATTCTGAGTCGAATTATGTAAAAGAGTGAATTTCGTTAAAAGTGCAGTTGACTCTTTTTACTTAGCTGCCGTCGTACTGTCTACACGGAACGTCATTTTTGTCTACTCTTCCGTCGACAAAACGGTGCTCATGCTACGCCTGCTGATGTATGAACGTAAACGAGGCAAAAGGAGTATGTAAGGCTCGTAGAAGGTGGCGTTCTGTAGTTTCTGCCTACCCCCATGGGAAGAAGGCGTGAGTTAATTATGTATAAATAAATAAAATTAAATTAAAAAATCCCTTATTTCGACCAACAAAAGGGACATAGACACAGAGATGACAAATTTGAAAATATATAAGAAATTAAAACACACAATTAGACAGAACAGAATTATAGACTTCGATTGCTCAGTATGTGAACCATATAGCAATGGTTCAGGTACCGACAATCGAACCTCTGCGCGAATGCCCTCAGGATGCCGCTGGAGCTACCCCGAACCCTGCGCACCAGGGATGCACACCGTTATCGCATAGTAGAATAGAAACAGTCTACTTGCGACGCTGCAGAATCGGGGCAACTCCATCAGCACCCTGAATGCATTATTCTATTGCACACGCAAGGCGTTGTACTGTCCGCGCGTGTATGAGACCCACAGGATATGTATGCTTGTGTAGGTACAAATATTATGATATCAAATTTTTTTGTAAAAATCTAAAAGATTAATTACTATCTTCATCAAGAAAATAGAGCATCTCAAAAGCGACAAGGATCCACTTTTTCACGTAAAAAGTGAAGCTGAAACAAAAAATAGTGCTCTTGATAAATTGAATAAAAAGTGTATGACAGGACCACCCCTCACTGGGCAGGTGCCACGACGGTAGAACGGTTAATTACTATGAAAATTATCCACCCTGAGAGGGGAGGGGGGAGGGACCAAAGTGCCTTTACGTTTAAATTTTAGGACCTGAGAGGTGTTTCGTTTAGAAGTGCTTACGCTGGCTCTTTTGTAGGCACTTGTGTTTAGAAAATGGCGCTTGAAAATAGCGGAAGAAATCCAGCTGTTCTGCTCGATATTTGAAGCTAGAATAATTAAATTACTTCACACCTATATTCCCCGAAGAGTTAGGCAGAGGTGTATCTATGGTTCACCCACATTTCACCAAGTCCCACGTACTAGGGGGCCAGCCAATGTTTCCTGTCCCTATTTTTAAATAAGGCCTTTTAATAAATTATTGGTAAAATATTAAATCAGCGCAAGCAATCTGCCTTAGTCGCGTTTTATGAAAAAAACTCCAAATCTTTACTAGAAACCACTTTAAACATAAAAAACCAATTGTTTTATTTAAAGAACGTTAAATTAAGGAGGTAAACAAAAACGTCTCGACCTTATAATTGAACTATAAAACAAGGAACCTCCATTAAAAGTGAATGGCAATAAAATTTGACTGGCCTGATCCTGTTGAGATTGACGTGGTGTGAGACGTACTCACTACCGCGGTACTATTATTTAAACAAAATATTTTCTTAAGAATTTGTGAATACTTCAATGAAATTTGATTTATTATTTTTTTCTGGATACAAAACACTGCGATAATGTTTAAGCCCAAATAGGCCAATTAATGTTTTTATGCCTACTTTAAGCTCAACTAAGATTTTTCATAACTCATAAATACACCGACACATAGAGGTACACTTATATTTCGCCAGATATGTTAGAGCGGCGAGCCTAGTGCCATTAATCGAGCACATATCCAGACTACGGGCTGCTACTGAGAAATACCAGATGGAAAAACCCAATAACGCTGCCCGACCCGGGAATCGAACCCAGGACCTCATGCTCGGCAGTAGCGATTGCGACCACTACACCAAGGAGGCAGTCGACGAAAGAGTTTTAAATAATAATAAATACTAAAAACGTACCGAAACCACATCTGTCCATTGTACGGTTGTACCACACGTCCGTGCTTGAAGGAAATGTAATTAAAAATAAACATTTATAATACGCGGCCCATTCGTTTCTGTTATTCGACCGCGAACACGACAGGCTGAATTTTTTTTTTTTTTTTTTTTTTTAACTATGGCATCTTGAAGTGTGATTTCGGAAATCATAACTTCTTAACCGGACATTCCTGTGGCTGCCTTAAGCTTTCTACACTCAGGGCCTCCAGCCAGGGACTGAAATTAAACACCAATCCGGTTTAGATATTATTGTGCAGTTTTTATTATGTGTTATGGCGAAAACAAGGTGGAATCTTAAGGTTGATTTGTTGCATTGTTGCGGAAAAGATTTATGTTTTTAAAAATGACTATAAGAACTGGCATCGATGTCTAATAAGAATATGTTTATCTCTACATATTAAAAAAAATTAAGTAATAAAAACTAAAACCCAATTACGACTAAAAAGGTATAAACAAGACACCACAGACAGACAAATTAAAAATCCGGAGTCACACGTAATCTGTTTGATTTATGCCCTAACACGTGTGGCTCCGGATTTTTAATTTGTCTGTCTGTGGTGTCTTGTTTATACCTTTTTAGTCGTAGTTGGGTCGTAGTTTAGTTTTTATTACTTAAATTTTTTTGGGTTGATACTATATATATATTTTTGAAATGTGCTCATTAAGCCCTTTCATTTGATACCCAACATGGTACGATTAAACAATTTTTTTTTTACTTTATGTCCTCTAGAGGTCGCCATTTTTAATTTAATGTGACGTCACATAGCCTTTAACTAGCGGCCGATCAAGACGCTTCCAACGATACCTCATTTGTCAAATTGTGATGAGTGAGTTAGAAGATAGGAGGGAACAGATGAACATACTTACATACATACATACATACCGGTCAAAATTATAACCCTGCTTTTATCTTCGCCGTAGTCGGGTAATTAAAGTCACTTTACGTGTATGTCCGCGTTGGTCTTCTAAGTCACGCAACAGATTTTGATGAGGTTTTCACCATCGTTTAGAAAATTTATTCCGGAAGGTTTATGTGTATTAATATTAAAGTTACATATAAATAAGAAATCTCGATGTTTTGTTTGAAACAGCAGCGGATCGCTAGTATTATAATTATATATTTAAATTTATACCTTTCATTTCATACCGGAAAATTAAAATACCTCCATGCAAAAACAACCGCGGGGCCATGCTAGTTCTATGTTATATGTATATGTGGTACAGTAATCTTATTGTAGGTGCATCGTCTTCACATATTTAATTATATAATTCATGTATACAAAATATTGTAAAACATTTTTAAAAAGAGTTACGGTGGAGTTTCTTGCCCATTCTTCTCCATACGAAAGCTACCTTTTGGAATGGGCAACTAGAATCAATTCTATTTCTTTGTTTTTCATTGACGTTCAAAAGAGCCTTTTATGTGCCTATTTGAAATAAATTATTTGACTTTGACTTTGACTTATGTGTATAAATTAGATAAACAATTTATGTGGGAACCCTAAAAAACAAACAAAGAGCCCTCATTTGCTTCACCCGGCAGGTTACGCCCATAAGGGTAAATAATAAACAAAGGAGGTACATAGACATTCGTGCAATTAATATAATTAGTTAAATGGCTTTAAAACGGTGGTATTTATATGGAATACTTGCTGCGTCCGTGCCGAAGTTTCATGCGTATGTGCCTAGGACAACCGTGTATTTTTCTGACATAAAAAAGCATATCACTCGGAAATAATTTAACTTTCTATCGGTGAAGAAGTTTTTGGTATCGGATCAGTATTTTCAGAGATAACATTTTACAAACATACAAATAAAAACTTTACCTTAGGTATAGAGGTATAAGATTTTTATTCAATTGAAAAAATATTTAATTTGCGTCCACTATATTAACTATCCAAAATTAAGTCAAGAATGAAACTATTTTTTTAACCGACTTCTAAAAAGGAGGAGGTTATCAATTCGTCAGTTACGTTTGTTACCTCAGAACTTTCGACTGGGTGAACCGATTTTGATGATTCTTTTTTTATTTGAAAGCTGGTATTTCCCGTGTGGTCCCGTATGGCAAAAAACGAAAATTGAAAAGCAAAGACACCGACTTCCGAAATTAAAGTTATTTTTCACGTTTTTTTTGAAGTCGGTTGTTTTTTTTTTTGGAAAAAGGTTTTATTTATTGTAGCTAAGCTACATGGTGCAAGGCATGCACTCGATGCCTTATTTCTAACATCATTATAATCCGTGACGTCATACCTCGCTATACAGAATACAGCCGCGTTCCGTATCCCGCAATAAAACGCGTATTAATGATTGTTTAAGAGTTGCTCGTAAATTTTACTGTTGTACTGAAATGTATCCACCATACGCGTATAGAGACATTTTATTTAGCGGAGATACTTATGTCGCAAAGTTGAATCTTTAAAATATAATCCTCAGATTCTAATTAATAACGAGGTGGATGAACTATGGAAAGTTATTAATAAACTAGATTTTATTTCAACAATCAAAACATGAGTACAAAAAATCAAATAACCACACAAAAATTCGAGAACACAAGACTTCGGTAAATTGAAAATTAATCGGCATTTTCACAAAAAGGCTTATTCCCGTATAAAAGGAGAAACGTTTTTCCCTCAGCGCTTAAATATATCTTCGAGGGATGTATTATACGGGGTGCTTTATCTGCCGAATAGAGGATGGGTTAATTTATAACCTCACGGGCTACGCCGTAGCTCCGTAGACGTAGCCGAGTGTAGATGCTCTACGAAGCTACGAGGCGTACAACTTTATGTGATATTATACTTTATTTTTAAAGTCAAAGTCAAAGTCAAATAATTTATTTCAAATAGGCACATAAAAGGCACTTTTGAACGTCAATGAAAAACAAACAAAGAAATAGAATTGATTCTAGTTGCCCATTCCAAAAAGGTAGATTTCGTATGGAGAAGAATGGGCAAGAAACTCCACCGTTACTCTTTTCAAAAATGTTTACAATATTTTGTATACATGAATTATATAATTATATGTGAAGACCATGCACCCACAATAAGATTACTGTCCCACAAAAGGCAAAAAAAAAAAAATTATAAATGGAGCAATGACAAATAAATCAGTTATGCGATAGGTACATGGTGCTCACATATTTACAAACATTGTAAAAGTATACGATATTACAATATTCCTAACATCTTTACAAGTAATACTAATAAGTCAGTGCGTGATTCCATGCAATCACAGAGTGTAAAAATCTATGACATACAAATAATAAAATATACAACTAAATTAGCAACCAGTTTGATTTTGTCCAGACTCTAAATTGTCCTATGGAGCAAGACCAGCATGTTTCCAAGCATTCTTATCCTGGATATAATCCTCTAATTTGTAATAAGCTTGTTTACAAAGTGTACTTTTTATATGAGTTTTAAATTTTCTTTCATTTAATTGCAATATATCACAAGGTATTTTGTTATAGCATTTAACGCAGTAACCCATAAAAGATGTTTGTACTTTAGCTAATCTGAAAAATGGTTGATCTATTTTATCTTTATTTCTAGTATTAAAATTATGTCTGTCACTTATTTTCTTAAATAGATTTAAAATTTTTCTTACATACATAATATTCTCATAAATAAATTGGCAAGGTACCGTCATAATATTAATCCTTTTAAATAGTTCCCTGAGAGATTCGCGGCGACATAGATTATAAATGGCTCTGACAGCTCTCTTTTGCAAAATAAAGATGGATTCAATGTCAGCAGCCCGACCCCACAGTAAAATGCCATACGACATAATGCTGTGGAAGTAACTGAAATAGACCAAACGCGCGGTTTCTACATCTGTTAACTGTCTTATCTTTCTGACAGCATAAGCGGCCGAGCTTAACCGCCCCGCAAGAGATTTTATATGAGGTCCCCACTGTAATTTCTCGTCTAGCGTGATACCCAGGAAAACTGTTTCATTAATAAACTCTAGTTTTTCTCCATTCAATATGATGTCACATTCGCTACTTCTAACATTAGGTAATGTAAATCGAATACATTTGGTTTTTTTTTTATTAAGTACCAAATTATTTACCGTAAACCAATCTTGGACCTGAAGAATAGAGCTATTCACGTCGTCAAGATTTTGTGATCGTCGATTTATTTTAAAAATCAATGATGTGTCATCTGCAAATAACACCATCTTCGGTTGATTTAGAAGTAATTGGGGTAAATCATTAATATAAACTAAGAAGAGGAATGGACCTAATATCGAGCCTTGAGGAACGCCCATTGCCATTTCAGACCCCAATGAGTTTACGCCGTTTACTTGAACTTTAACTTTCCTATCTTTCAGATATGATCTCAGTAAATCAAGAGCTGTATTTCTAACCCCATAGTGCTCTAGTTTCAGCAGAAGTGTCTCATGGTCGACGCAATCGAACGCCTTCGAGAGGTCGCAAAAGATTCCAATGGCATCCTGTGCTTCTTCCCAGGCGTTAAAAATGTTCTTTATTAGGGTAACCCCGGCGTCAGTGGTACAACGCCCTTTGGTGAAACCGTACTGTTGTTCATGAAAGATGGAATTTTTATTGAAGTGACGTAACATTTGATTGAGCATCAACTTTTCAAACACCTTACTGAGAACTGGCAGAATTGACACAGGCCTATAATTGTTAGGTTCCTTACTATCACCGGATTTGAACAAAGGAACTACTTTGCTGTGTTTCATGAGATCCGGAAAGACTCCTTGGTCTACACTGGTGTTAAATATGAAAGCTAGATAGGGCGCAATGGTTTCGATGATAGATCTACAGACTTTTACAGACATTCCCCATAGATCTTCTGTTGATTTAATTTTAAGATCTTTAAAAGCTTTTATAACTGCCTGGGGGTTTGTATGCTGAAACCTTAACTCCAAAGGGCATGCCTTTACATTATTTCTAAGTAAGGCAGCAGAAAGCACGGGTGAGGAATTTAAAGCTTCAGTAGTTTTAACTGGAATATTACCAAAAAAGTTTTCAAATTCCTGAGCTACTTCTACATCCGAGTTGATTGGGCCATGTGCAGTCTCTAAATTAAATTCAGTACTACGCTGTTTTTTCCTACCTGTTTCATTATTTATTATTTGCCAGGTAGTTTTTATTTTATCATCAGCTGATTTTATTTTATTGCTAATGTAAAGAGCTTTAGCAATTTTGCACACATTTTTAAAAGTTTTAGAATATTTTGCAACATACTGATGAAAGGTTGTATTATTATTCATATGTTGCTTTAGGCCATAAAGTTCAAAAAGATTTTCCCTGCTTTTACGAATACCTGGAGTCGCCCAATCACTAAATAAGAACTTTGTGTAAATAGTTTTAGTCTTTAGTGGAAAAGTGTCATTAAATTGCTTGTTTATTAGTGAAAAGAAATCGGCGTAAAACTCATTTGGGTCACATATATTATTAAAACTCTGAACACATAATTTACTGGCCAAAGAATTATTTAATTTCTCTAAGTTTCTACATGTGATTGGCCTAAACCTTATTTGAATTTTTTGTAAAGGCGTGTAGGCGCAAAAAGTTATTGACTGTCCACTGTGATCAGATGGCAACTTATTTACAATTTGTTTCTGTAAGAAATCACAATTACAAAAAATATTATCTATACAAGTGGCAGAAGAAGCTGTCACTCGGGTTGGTTCAATAAAAACATTTGACAAATCAAATGACCTAAAAAGGCTTAATAATCGGACAGTATTCGAGTTATTTTCTAATAAATTAATGTTAAAATCACCACATATGATTATTGACTTACTATTAACAATAAGTTTCTTTAGGACCTCTTCCATTACAGAATCAAACATAGATAGATTCTGATAGCTTGGAGGTCTGTATACGCATACTATAACATGCTTATCAAGCTCAACACAGGACAATTCAATGGTGTGTTCAACAGACAGTCCAATGATGTCTTTCCGTTCTTTTGATTTAATTGAATTTTTTACTAATATTAATGAACCGCCATGTAACATACGTTTCCGACTGAAATGGCTAACTACACAATAATTTTCATAATTAATTGACACTACTTGATGATCTTTTAACCAATGTTCTGTTAAACAAATTACATCAAACTTGGTATTTTCTAAAAACAATTCTATTTCCAGTAATTTGGAAGAGCAACCTTGGATATTTTGATTGAATAATTTTAACGTATGTTGCCCCCCCTTTGGTTTTTTGTTTTTGTGTATAATATTGCCAGAAGATACCTTTTTATTATTCTCTAATAATAATAATGGTTTATTTGAAGGGGTAACTTCTGTTGTCTTACTTACTAGTTTAAAAACTTATCCGGAGTGATCTCCACAAGTACAAGTGAAGAGTCCAGAATGCCCGTCGCAGTTTCAGCAGGAAGAGAATACCCTATCTGACTGGTAGTGGCCTCCAAAGATGTTGGTATTATAGGTGGATCCTCCTTCGTACAATATAATGATTCACTCACTATGTTGGTAGTATAACTAGACAACACAGACTCGTCACTAATACTATAATTTGTTATATTAGCTATAACCTTATTAATATTGTATGCTATCAACATAGCAATCATATGTCTACATTCCCAAGACAGAGATAAAGTTCTCTGAGTTAACTTAAAACCACTAACAAACTTGTTAGTGTCAAAAAACAATAATTTGTCACTATGACAACATGTCAATCTGTGAATAGTACTATTCAACTTATAAATATAATTATTGTCATAATCTGATAAAGTATCAGAGTAAGGTAAAGCACACAACATTAGCTTTCCTATATTTAACTTTAATAAGGTGTCCACACCATCCACTATGTCCTTTTTGGTAATACCAGTACTATTACCTAATAGCAAAACCATTGTAGAATAATTATCTAGGTTTGTGTTTGCAATTCTTTTAATCATTTGTTTGAAACTTATGTTATGATAACTGTGATTGGTAAAACTATGGCTAAGGTAATTGAGTAACATTTTTCCAAAGCCAGAACCTAATTCGTCACAGAAGAATATAGATTTATTTTTATTCTGTGATTTAACACAGGTTTCTGCTGGAAGAGCCAACACCGGCGGAGGCAAGTCAGGGTGAATCTGAGGAGGTGGTGGTTGGTTGGCACAGCTGCATGAGAGATTATTAGTCAGAGACTCATACCTCTCAGCATTACACTTCACCAAATCCAGTAGTTCCCCAGCCTCAAACAAGCGCTCACTTAGTTGTTGTTGTGATGTCTCATATTTCTCAAAAATATCCTTCAGCAAGTGCTCCTTGTGTAGTATGTCATTATAAAGGAGCTTAGTATCAATGTCATACTTTTCCCTACATTCATCTAACTCAACAGTACAACTATTTAAACTTTTTGAAAGTATGACACGTTCCTTTCTAAGGGAAAGATTTAATTTTAAAAGATTTTGTTTTTTAATAACTTTCTGTGACCGTTTTATTATTTTCTTCAATTTAATATATTTCTTTAACTTATTGTGACTCATAACAATAGAACATAGCGGTATGGTATCGTCACCAGTCAAATCTATTGTTATAGCTGGCTCACACACTGATTTTAACTTGCTACCTACCAAATCATTAAATAGGTTATTGGTGTTAGCGACCTGTTCACTGACTTTGACAGACTCGGAGAGAGATAGGGCCTTATGGGCTTCACGTAATTTCAGTTCAAGTTCAGAAATATGCTTCAAAGCCAGTTCGTGGGTGTCACTGCACTCTTGGAATGTTGACACTTGATGTTGTAGTTGACTGTACTGGTCCGCTAAGTCCATGTGTTCTATGTGTAGCTCAGCCAGCTCATTTTTGAGGAAGGTGTTTTTAGCGACAATGTTCTCCACTTCCACTTCACTGTCTTCCCTTTCCTGGAGTAATTGTTTGCATTCAGCTTGAGATGCTTCGAGATCCTTCAAGGTAACTCTCAGTTTTGCTTCCATCTCCTTGAGTGTAGCTCTGCGGGTCATCATTTTGATAATATTTTGAGTCACCTGAAATGTGTGAAGTTATGTAGCTAAATAACAGTGCAAGAGAAAAAAAAAAAAAAAATATGATGTTCTGATATGTGGATAAGTAGGAGGTAGTTGGGGGAAAAGTAAATAAAGTAATATGTTGAGAAATAGCTGTTACATTTAGATTTAGTTAATTAGAATGAGATGGGATAGTTAAACAAAAGAGAAATATTATAGAAAACACAGCTTTACTTGTTAGTATCTTAAAAATAGATATGTAGGTACAAAAAAAAGACTATAATAAATATGTGAAGAATTTGTGAAACAATACAGGATTTTTTCTTTTTTGTAGGAGCTCGTAATGAGCTTATGTTGTATAGTAAATTATGTAGTGTTCATTGTCTGGGCGAATGTTTTCGTCGTCGATTTTGCTTCCACTTATTGTCAAGCAAAAGGAGACATAAACCGTGCCAGTGTGTGATGGACGTAGCTCAGAGACCTGAGCAGTATTTTGTGGTGTTCTCTGGTCTGTAAACATTAGCTACAATCACATAAATAAAACAAAATACTCCCCGGGATCGATGTTATTTTGAAATCCGTCACCGTTGAGGCGTTGAGTTGACAGCCGGTTTTAAATCCTTTTTGTACGAAGTTTTCGCGACAAAAAACACTGTTTAATCACTGGTTTTATTACTTATACATAGGTTCGACTATATTACACTAATTTAACATAATTATTACACTTTTTAATAATTTAATATTTAATTAACCTAGAGACCGTTTTTTTTGACGACCGGCTACCAGTGTTGCCCGAAAATTAAATTCATTGATGTATGAAATAGGGGTTCTCTTTAATTTAGTGACTTTGTGGTCTATAGAATTAATATGATGAGATAATTAATGATTCAAAAAGTTAATTAATTACCTATGCCATTTTTTGAAACCATACAATAATATACCTAACCCTTCAAAATTAATGGTATTAAGAGGAAATAGGGTCGGTCTTTTCTCCATACAAAAAGCCATAATTCAAGGTTCGGCTCTCGTCTATTTCCTCCTCCAATATTGACCCAATTGAAAGATATTTTATGAATTGATTAAGAAGGATATTTACTGTGCCCCTATGTTTTTCTTTTTCATTTATAGTTGTCAAATTTGTACAATAGGCCTCTGATGACCCCTTTACGGGGCACCGGTGTGGGCGCGTTCCCTTAGGCTGCGGCCAGCACGCCGGTTGAACGCGTCCCAAAGGGTCATGGCCATTCGGCTGGCCCGGGGATACCGCACGGTCTCCCGTGAGGCGGCGAGCCTCCTTGCCGGATTACCGCCATGGGATCTGGAGGCGAAGGTCCTCGCGCACATCTGGGAGTGGCGCGAGGAGGTGAAGCGCCGGGGTGTAACTCCGCTGCCGCGAGAAATCGCGGCACAGCGGACAGAGCTCCGGCAAGATCTCATGGCGGCATGGAGAGTGCGATTGTCGCAACCCAGTGCTGGGCACGCCACAATAGCGGCGATAAGTCCCCTCTTTGAGGAGTGGCTAGAGAGGCGCCACGGCGTCCTCACCTTCCGCCTGACACAGGTCCTCACCGGACATGGCAGCTTCGGGAGGTACCTGTGTAGGATTAGGCGGGAGGCAACGCCCGGGTGTCACCACTGTGTGGATCGCCCGGAGGACACGGTGGAGCATACGGTTGAGGTGTGCCCTGCTTGGGCGGAGCACCGCCGTGTCCTCGCGGAGGCGATTGGCGGCAGTGACCTCTCGCGTCCGGCCCTGGTTCAGGCCATGGTACGGAGCGAGAGGGCATGGGAAGCCGTCACCTCCTTCTGCGAAGCAGTAATGCTCGCGAAGGAGGAGGCGGAACGCGTGAGGGATAGGCAAAGTTTGCGCCCTCACGCCCCTAACCGCCGCCGTTGGAGACGCCCTGGGCGTCGGGAATCCCAGGCGGATTTCCGGCCACCATAGGCGCGGGCTTGCGGATGGCGAGCAACGGGCAGCTCGCCGTCCGATAAGGACCAGGCCCGGGTCGATGGCGCGTCGTGTTCCACGCGCGCCTCAAAGAGATGTCAGCAAAATTGACGGGGTCCAATAGGACCGATGCCTGCCAGGGTTGCGGGAAAGTCCGAAAGGGATACCGGGACCTTGGCAACAGGCAAATGAAGGAACACGGGTGGGTTTTAGTCAGTAAAAGTCTGACACGCCCTTCCGCTCCGCCCAGAGCGGGAGAAGTCATTGGATGATTTCCCACCCTCAAAAAAAAAAAAAAAAAGGCCTCTGATGACAGCGGTCTAAACAGGCAATTTTGAGCATTTTCTGAGGGTTCTAGTGCTTCTACAGATAATCTATCATCAAAACGGAAAATATAGGGGCATAGAACTAGTTGATATTTATTTTACTGTCAATAATCATTGCTCTAGGTCATAAACCAGAGACAAAACAGGCGAAAGCGTTTGTATGGAGAGGGGACCGACCCTATTTCCTCTTAAGAAATACAAGACAAGAATTTATTTAAGGCGAGGTAATTTGACGCAGTGTTCAATATCCGTCAGAAGCGAGACGTTGTCGGCACGTACTCATATCTATCATACTTTAATACTTTCAACACTCGTCTGAGAGAAAATGGTGGCGAAAGTGTAGGTAGATATAAAAATTGTTGAAGTATATCTGCGGTACTAGGTTACGAGCACAGTATACTTATCAATCAATCTGCTTAGCCTTTTCCCAACTATGATAATTGGGGTCAGCTTCCAGTCTAACCGGATGCAGCTGAATACCATTTATACCTGAATTTCGTAACACAAAATGGAATAACATAGCCGATTACGGGGATCGAATCCGGGACGTTACGCTCAGCAGTCGTGTTTGCGATCACTAGATGACTTCATAAACAAGGCAGTCAAATATCCTCACTTGTAATATTATAAATGCGAAAGTAAGTTTGTTCGTTTGTTACACTTTCACGCTTAAACGGCTGAACGGATTTAGATGAAAGTTGGCACATGGGTAGACCATGACCTGGAATAGGACATAGGATACTTTTCATCCCGATACTCTAACGGGATCGAGACTTACGCGGGTGAAACCGCGGGGCGCAGCTAGTAATATGTATTATGAATGCGAAAGTAAGTTGGTTTGTTTGTTTCACGCTAAAACGGCTGAATGGATTTAAATGAAAGTTGGCACATGGGACCAGACCATAGACCATGTCCCGGAGAAGACCATAGACTACTTTTCCTACATCCTAGATAGCAGACGAAATCGCGGGCAACATCTATCAGAAATAAAAACACTTTTAACTCTCACTACTACCACTATCATAGTGCTAGAACAAAGTTTAGTTTTTTTCAAAAAATTCTACCAAAAAATGGATAAAAAAACCACTGGCAGAATTCACGTTTGAATAGATAGAATTTTATTTGATATACGTGCCTGCGCGCTCTACTGTTCATCGAATAACTCCAAACAAAACGTTTTGGTACTCACTTTTATGTACATTGTAACATAAAAACTTGCTATAGAGTGGTCAGAACTCAGAACAAGGCCAAAATCTCCAAGTTGTATCTCTTTACGTTCAAATATTTATAACTAACTACGAAATCTTTTTTAGCCAATGTGCGTGTACTCACTACATAGTCAAACCTCCAAACAGTGTTCTCTAGCTGAGTTAAGTAGAATTTCTTATATTAATGAAACACGCTAAATCTAGTGCAAAACACGCTTTTTTTGCAATATTTAGTTGTTAGTTTAATTTTGAATACTTTTGTCAAATAAAATAAAGAAAAAAGCAAAAGTAAATTAATCTAAAGAGGTGTTATAGTTTTAATGAGGTCTTCATTCAGCGACAGTTTGCACAGAGGCGCATCAGGAACACTTAACATTATTGATGTCCCAAATATCGCCTAGATCATCGTTCATCGCATGCACACAGTGGTAAAAGCTGGGATACAGTTCATACAGTCATACGCCGGCGAACCCCATGAGAACAACTGGCTCATTACCAATCGGCGATCGTCCGCATTCAACTAAAACTAAACTAAAGTAAGATAGAATTACGGTTTGAACGCTCATTAGTTCTCTGACTGAACTATTGTTTTCCCTGAAGGCTGCCTAGTTAGCGTTCATACATACATATACATGACTAAACTCGCAATAGTTCAGTTGAGATTGTTTGTGGAAGTAAATTATATAAGATTTATGTACATAAATAACAACTCATCTTTATGAACAAACTAAGATATGGCGACGAAAAATTCATCCGCAGTCGACTGGTAATGTACTCAAGAGACTGGCGGCATTGCCACGTGGCAATGCTTAGCCTCTGGCCAAGGTAAAGGCCAGCCCTTGGGTCACGGGAAGTGTCAACTAGCCGTTTGGAGGACCATGGGCATACGGACCCCACGGAGGTTTCAACCCCAAACGGCTCTAAAATATAATTACAGATAAGGTTATTATACTAATTATGCTGCTTGAGGTTTTCCGCAGCGCAGCAACAGCGCCAGCACAGCACGCCGAGCCAGCAAGAGTATCGAGTTGGGTCTCACACTAAAGGCCTACCCACCTTCCATGCATGGAAATAAGGACATACCGTCCGATCTCATGCCATCGTCGCGTGCCAAGCCATAGTTAAAGATCGATATAGAATAACATTCAAGTAGAGTTATAACAGTGAAACATCATTTTTTTTCAATCACAAGAATTATGAGTCCGTTTAAAAATCACTTTTTGAAGTGCCTCTAAAGTCCTGGAAGCTTAAGCGGCTCAAGGAAGAATTTACAAGGCTAAAGATGCATAATTTACATTTAATTTTTTATTAATTTATTCTTCAGAAAGCTTACAGTCTATTATGTAGGTAAATAATGAACAATTAGCGCTTACAGTTTCCATTTACAAGCTTCCACAATTTAAATAATAGTTAATACAATCAAAATCACTTTTAACACGTGAAAAACAAACATAAATATTAGATTATCACACGCCATATATCACCAGTGGGCATTTGTTTTGTTCCCATCCTTAGTTTTATTCCCTCTCGACACCTCCGCTGAATTTAGTGGAGATAGAGCGAGTGATATATGTACATAAGGCCTGCCGAAAACGTCGCTAATTGTACCTTCTTGTGTAAGTATATCTTTTACCTTTTATAGCATTGGTCTAGAAAATTTTGCCTCACAATTCCGTAGGTTTCTACCGACTTTGGGCTTACAAAGCATTTCAACATTTACGAAAAACTCAACGTGCATAAAATGAGGGCATTATACTTAGAGATGCTTTAAAAGAACGAATCCATGAAATCACTCAACTGCTACGGAGTAGAACTGAGTAAAATAAATAAGTACTTAGAGTAACGAGGTGCTCTTGTAAGCATTTAGTTTCAATGCTCCTTTGTAATAAGGAAAAGAAAAAGATAATAATTGGAAGCGTTTGAAAGACCTTACTTAAGTTGGGGATATTTTATTACTTGACTAGCTTGGTCTTGCGACCTTCCCTGCCGTGGCGCTCATGGAAGATATTTCTGTATTTCTCATATGTATCTTAGAACTAGAAAGAATAAGTCTTTATTGGGACTCACACAGGAAGATCACAGATTAAACAAAACACACTCGTAAGCATACAAAGTCCTGTACGACACCAAAAGGCCATCTTAACACGATGCTGTGACATTTAAAAATAAGTGTCGCATCCCTGGTATTTTAGGGCCCCTATTACCTTACACCTAGCTAGTCTATAATTTGCAAAATAGATCAGTGCCTATTTTTCAAAATGATCATAACCACAAAAACCATTTTTCGGGTAAGTTTCATAACAAATCCAAATGTTCTCAGCTAACTACTATCTTAGAGGGATTAAATAAAAAATAGAAATAAATAGGTATCAAGATTATTTAATGCTTTACAAATACGAAAACATATTTGCACAACTGAAATTAAATTAAATCAACAAAGTAATACCTACAACTACAATAATAATCGTGTGCTAAGTAAGCCGCGGTAACGTCAAACTCACTTTCACATTATTTTGTAATATTACTGTGGGTTTTTGTGTTCTGCTGTTTTCTGATGGTCGGGATCCTCCGGTTTTTGCTGATGACAGTCAGGGGCATCTGAAGACTCGGAACCGTAATAGGTGTTCAGAAATTGTATCCTTGGTCTTTTGTTGGCAGGTGGCTGACTCAAGGACTCATGACGTTCGCCATTTTCTAGAGACTCGAATGGGTCTTGGAATTCAGAGTTCCCAGTCTCACTTGCTAAGGCTGAACTCGCAATCTCAGTTGGTTGGTTGAGTGGTGGAACTGCTTCCAAGGTTTGACTCCCGATTAATCTGTTCGGCATAGATACACTGTCCCGGATAGGTCCCTGCATTGTTAATGTGTCTGAGCATCGGTTAAGCTCTTCTTCACTAATAATAACTCTGAGATCAAGTAGCTGTTCGTGGAAGGGCCTCGAATGATCATATGGACGATACATTTTATTATTGGTAGAACGCGACGTGGTAGGAATCACCCGACAGCTCACTTAGAACTGACTTAATTTGGAAGAGGTTGCTTCATATAGGCTGTTTATAGTTGTTCTAATGGTCATTAGACAAATGCATTCAAAGTCTAAAACAACAAGCTGTTTAAAAGGATTTTAGTATATGATTGTTTACACATTGCCTTAAAAAAAAAAGCAGTACTGGTATTATGAAGTATTAATTCCTTTCCAGAGAGAGATGGAGTTAGACAAGGCCGCTAGCACCATCCTGTTTTCGCAGTGGAATAATGATGGCATTTATACTTCATAAAACTACCCCTGTTGTGCGGCAGCAATAGTATGAGTTTACTGAACTGCTAAAATGCATTTCATTATCCAACACTAGATTTCGCAACTCTAGATAACTGTTAATCACTACATATTATAAAACAAAGTCCTCAGCCGCGTCTGCCTGTCTGTCTGTTCGCAATTAACTCAAAAACGACTGCAGCGATTTTCATGCTGTTTTCACCAATGGATAAAGTGGTTCTCGAGGAAGGTTTCAGTTTAAAATAACCGACATCCACGCGGGCGAAGCCGCGGGCATCACCTAGTTATTACTATTTATGGTAGCAGAACACCTAACTATTTATTAACTAATTAAATCCTAACTTATATTAATTAAAACAAACTATACAAATAAACAATTAATAACTAAAATATGGCGTCGAAAAATTCCTCCGCATTGCTGTCGGCTGGTAATGTACCCAAGAGATTGGCGGCATTGCCACGTTGTATGGCAATGTTTAGCCTCTGACCAAGGTAAAAGCCAACTCTAGATGCATAAAGCCGGTAATACACATACCAGGTAGCTAGCACAATAGTATTCAAGGAGGTTTCATCCCGTTGTCCCAAAATAAGTTCTTGTTTTATTGTAACAAACTCGCGTGAGGACGGGGTATGGTACAAAACACCTAACTCCTACTAATTTACAAACGTTGCAAATGGTTTCGTCATTGTAAGCTTTTTACATATTTTGTATGGCAAATCTATTAAAATCTCACAATGGAAAGATGTTGGCGCGTGTATTTCCATTTTTACCCGATTACCAAAAAGTCTCTTAAATATTTATAAACAACCAATCTTTGTTTAACCGACTACGAACCGAACGTTTTCCTTGAGTATATCAACTCTTTCTTATTGACTCGGAAAGATAAGCCCTATTCCTCAGTTTTGTTTCAAAGTTCGGACATTTACAAGTTGATGTATTTTATCTTCAATCTGACCTCTGAACTTTGGGTCTTGGGGTGTTGTCCTCTGGGCAGTATATGCATAGAATCGCGCCTATTCCCAAAAGGGATAGGCAGAGGGTGTACTTAGTACATCGAAAATGCGCCTTGTTTTGATGAAGTATGGTTTAAAAAAAGCTATATTATTATTATCTGGGCGTAAATGTGTACTATAATATGGACATATATAATACTAAAGTGAGCAGAGGAGAGGAGTGAGAGCAGTGGTGGCCCAGTGGTAACCGCCCCGACTTACGAGTTGTAGGTCCTGGGTTCGAACCCAGGCAGGTGCTTTACTTTGTGTAAATAATTTCATCACGACTGCTCTCAAAACGGTGAAGGAAAACATCGTGAGGAAACCAGCTTGTCGTAGAACCAAAATACCACCCAAACTCCAAGACACGTGATATCTACCAACCCGCACTGGGCCCGCGTGGTGGATTACAGCCCACTCCCACTCGAAGAGAGGAGGCCTGTGTCCCAGCAGTGGGAATATCATAAGCTGATTACGAGTATGTACTACGCAACAACAAATATTTTTTGTTGACGTTACGAGACCGCTTCGTTTTAAATACATTTTCCTTCCAGTTCAAACAATTGTGAATATAACCTATCTTTGGAAACTACCTTGTGTTCTTTAGGTATATATAATTATGCAGAGACTTTAACCGTAGCTCGGTATTTCCATTAGTGACCGCTGCAGATCCTGGCTTACTGCTGTCCCAGTAGCTAGAATATGTAGCCTAAGACTCAAATGCAAAGGCACTATTGTATTTTCTCTGTACATCGTTTAAACCTGCTGGAACTCACAATAGTCTAAAATGAGGTTAGGACTAAATACCTATGTATTTAGTTTAAAAATTAAAGTAATAATGATTAGAAAGTCTTTAAAAGTAATGAGGTTTAATAAGCATTATCATTTATTTATTACGGCTATTAGAATCTTAATTAGAGTCCTTAACACATTGGAATGACAATAAAGCATTTACTAAAACAATAAATTAATGAGCTACTCTCATTATAATAACTCATATTACACACATAACCTTCAAATCGGAATAAAGCAAGAGCAGGTAAAGAGAAAAAAGTGGCAGCCTAGTGGCAACGACTGCCACTTACGAGTTATATATGTCGTGGGTTTGAACCCAAGTAGGCACTTTGTGTAATTTATCGCATAACAACTACTCTCAAAACGGTGAAGGAAAACGTCGGAAGGAAAAACGCATGTCCTAAAACTAAAAAATTCGAAGAGATGTGACATCCACCAACCCGCACTGGGCCTGCGTGGTGGATCTCACTGTAGGATCTCTGTGACCTATACAAAGATCCTAAAATGAGTCCGCTGCTGGAACTTAGGCTTCCTCTTTATGAGAGGGACCGGGTCGAAATCCTGCACCACGTCGACTCACTGCGGGTTGGTATTTTACTGCTAAAGCAGTGTGAAAATGGTATTTTCTGAACAAAAAACTCAAGAATAAAGATAAACCAGCTTGATCAGCCGAAACCACATTAAAACCTAGCTAAGGTGTTTGCCAATTCCCAATAGGTACCTACTTACATAAGGCCGGCGACACGCTGACGACTTTGGATCACTTTGGCCGATCACTTTGGATCACTTTGGCCGATCACTTTGGATCACTTTGGCCGATCACTTTGGATCACTTTGGCCGATCACTTTGGCCCAGTTGCACCGATCGCTGTAAGTTTTATTGCAGTGATTTTTATGGCCCATAATGTTTTAAGTGATCAGCGACTTTTATGATCACCTGCGAGCACGAGAAGTTTTTTTAAATAGAGTCTCATGGCATAGATAAATCGTTATTTGGTGCACTCAAAAATATAGGACTACATACAAAAGCACGAATAAATAATAATAAAAACATGAATATTAAAAAAATACCTACAAGGTGCCAATATACAAAAAAAACCGGCCATGTGCGTATCGGACCACGCACAATGAAGGGTTCCGTAGTTGGGATGAATTTATGCCAAGAACAAATTTAACATTATAGTTGTAAAACATGTTCTTCCATACATCCCAACTGCAAATGTAAGTTTGTACGCACAATAAAGTAGTAAAGAAAATAATAATAATAAGAATGATTCTGCATTTATTTTTTTCAAAATTTTACTCTCAGTAGTTTCTCGATCCCGTGGGAATATCGTGATAAAAAGTATCCTATGTCCTATTCCAGATCATGGTTTACCCCTGTGCCAAATTTCATCCAAATCGGTTCAGCAGTTTTAGCGTGAAAGCGTAACAAACAAACAAACTCACTTTCGCATTTAGGTTCATGAAGCTACGATTGTATAACCAATAGTATACTCACCACGTTATTACATGAAAAGTCGAATAGTCGACTGGGCTTTCTTATTTTGATTGCATTCTTCTGCTTATTTCCATTATAAAACATCCGTGACAAAAAATCAAAAATCTTGTGCAATTAGTAACAATGTGCAGGTTTTTTTAAGAAACTGTAAATCAATCCCGTATTATTTGCAAACCAGAAATGATAAACAATTACAAAACTAAACACATTATAAAACAAATCGTGTGTAAACACAAGGAGTATTTACCACCAATAGATTTCAATTTTCAACTCCATCTCTCCATTTCAAGAAAAATCACGTTAAAAACAACACCGATTGGAACTAATATTTTTCACCGAACGACTTTTACTACGGAACCTAAAATCGGTACTAAGTTAAGATTTATAACCTGCCGAGGCTAGTCGTAAATGTATCGACGGCCTTAGCTATAGATTCGACCCACATACAGGTGTAAGGATGCCAATCCATAGAAAGCAGAGCTTAAATGTAGCGAAACTTTATTGTTTAGGTATTAGTATTTTTAGTGGTCTGCCGCGTTGGTCTAGTGGTCAGAAGTGCTAAGCATGACGTCCTGGGTTCGACTCCCGGGTCGGGCAAAGAGTTATTGGGTTTTTCCATCTGGATTTTCACCGTAGCCGGAGTCAAGATTTGTGCCAACCGGGTACAAATCTAGACTCCGGCTGGCAATAGGCTCGCCCCCTATTACATGACTTAAAAAATAAATGTGGGTGTACAATAGGTATACTTTTGCTTAACCCTCGGAGAATACAGGCATGATGTTATGAATTAAATTTTTAACAAAAATACCTCCCGAAAGTTTTAACCTATGAAGCCGTGACTAATGCGACAAAATAATCTATTGTCACGAAACCACCCGAAACTCCCAACGCGCATTAATAAGTTGAACAAAAAATGAGGGCTCACTTTTTAACCGACTTCAAATAAAGGCAGTCAAGACTTTTTCTTTCAAAAAAAAGCAAATTTCTTCTTACAAAAACCTGTGTAATCACTGGAACTCAAGCCCAAACTTCAAGCTGGACTCGGATCCAAACTCGTGTCGATAAATCGGGTCTCGTAAGCGAGCAGGATAATCCGGATGTACGGGCCCGTTTTATTAATTGCAGCAAATGTTTCGTCTCTGCACTGCAGGTACATCGGTTTAAATAGGACAGTGCCTATGTGATTTAATAATATTTATATTAAGGCTGCCATCAGATGGACTGCATCACAGCAACCGCGCGCAGTCGATATATTCAACTGCATGCAGTTATACGTTCAACTTCGTTCAGTCATGATATCAACTTCACGCGGTCGGCTGCAGTCGTGTGAAGTCAATGCAGTACATTACAATACATTACAAGTATTGCAATCGTACGAAACTGCATTCAAACTGCTAGAATGCAGTCGCATCTGATGGCAGCCTAAGGAGCTGAACACACAGAAGAGACGTAGACGAGGACGGGACGCAGACGCGGCAATAGTATGCAGATAGGAAAGCGACGCGCCTGCGTCTTGTCTTTACTATACATTTTGTGCCAGATGAAGTCTGTGTCCCGTCTCACGTCTCTTCTGTGTGGCCCGCGCCTTACTGTATGCGGTTAACGATGGTCAGCGTGTGTCGACACTACACGACTGTAGCCGACCGAGTAAAGTTGAAGTCACGACTGTATGCAGTTGAATATATCGACTGCGCGCGGTTGCTGCGATGCAGCCCGTCTGTTGGCAGCCTCTTTGGTAAGGACTCATGTATTTTGCTTTAAGATGATTTAAAATTATAATTTCGGGTTTAAGTTTTTAAATAAAATCAAATCAAAGTACTCAATTTGAAAATGGCACTACAGAATGGGCATCCAGCCAGTCTATTCTGTAAACACCTCACCGTGAAAACTTAGGTGAAGTGAGCTGTCAACCCCTAGCGTCAGGTGGAGTGACAGTTCACTTTAAGCTCACTTCACTTAAGTTTTCACGGTGAGATTTTTGCAGAATATCACAACCGAAATGTTTACTGATCCATTTGTTTACATTTTCATCAAATACTTTTGAAACAGACCATAGTTCCCTGCATCAACTGACAAAATTAAATAATAAGTATATAGTAGCAAAGTTTAAAAGTAATCAATATTTTAAAAAGGTGATTGTTTACTAAATACGAATTCTGCACGCCAACAAAACTCGAATCTGAAACGAACATAGATACGAACGTATGAAGGATTATTCGGAATTCGTTCAGTTTATGTCCGGTTGGACTGCCCGGTACATCTCGAGATATCTCACTTAATTGGCAGAATATGTGCAACTAGATAGTTGCACATATTCCGTATTCCGTATATTCCGTCCAAAGCTGTATAATTATAGACTATCTAGTCTATACACAGATTTGAACGGACTAGCTCTATTGCAGGCTAGGCTAGGCATGCTTTGAAATGAACTTTTATTCTTATTTACTTGATAAAGTTGAGAAATATACATTATTTGTAAGCTTCAAGTAACTTAAAAATTCGCTTCTTTTTTATCATTTTAACTTTAACAGCTGAGTAATCGATCGTGTAGTATACGAATGGGGGTTTTCTAAAATGACGTTCACTAGGTGGCACCACTGAGACGTCAGGTCCGGGCACCTGTCAAAATTGTCAAAACGCCTCTATTTTCTTTAATCGTGACGGAATGATGAACGAATGATGAACGTTATCATATTTTATATTCATTGTCGTAATGGAAGATCTCTTGTCAAAGTGGCGCCAACTAGTGGCTTGAAGTTTCAGGAAAACCCTCATTGAGTACTCAATTTTTCATACTTTATATTCATTTATTTATAGGTACTTAAGCAGATACTATAAACTGACAGTACCGCCACCAATTGCTGACTGGCTGCATCTTCTACATGAACAAACATCGTGCCAGCCGCTTTTAAAATTAAACAAGCTTACAAATATACCTTTAAGCATAGCGCGCACTGCGGTGCGGTGACTTGCGGTGCGTTTTTTTCCCCGCAACGAATGAAATCCTGCTTTGTTTTCGTATGCGATTTTTTTCCCGCAGTGCGCGCGCTTCCACTGTGTTTCATACTTCACAGATTTTGCGAGAGCTAAACGCACTGCAGAGCGCGCTAGGCCGTACAGAGCTATAACGTTGTTACAAATTAATTCAACAACGTAGTGCTAACATTACGTTACACACCACACGTTTCTGCTCACCTCCAACACAATCAGAACCCGTTAACAAAGAAACCATTTCCACAAATGCTCTCGCGATTTCCAAGGCTCCTAATTGTGATGAACGGCCCACCTTGCTTGTATTACAGATTTCTTGCGTAATTTATGTTGCAATTTACTACCTTTTTTTACTTACCCTGAGTTTTTTACTTGGCAACATTTTTTATTCGCGCACCAAGATTTTTGCTTTAGCACTTGTTTTATTTTTTTAGGCTAACAACTTTGACTGGCTGTATGCTATGTTGTTTTTGCCTGTTTTAATACCTATGCTGGTTCGAGCATAGTGGTAGAATTATTAATGTATGTGCATATTGGACGCCTACACCAATCTACTCGTACATTATGGTCAGTGAAATGTGACCATTTTGAAATAGGATATCACATGCAAATACTTTTCACATAGATACGTAATGCAATGTATTTTCCATAGTGTGTTACTATTTACAGAAAATCAACTTAGCCTTTTTACCAACTATGTTAGGGTCAACTTCCAATCTAACCGGATGCAGCTGAATACCAGTATTTTACATGGAACGACTGTCTATCTGACGGTCTGACCTCCATAGCCAAATTCCTGGGTGTTTGGGTAATACGATACCCCTTGGTAAGACTAGTTGTCTGACTTTCAGGCTTCTGACTACCCATAACGACTGTCAAAGGTCTACCAATGACAGCTGGGACTAATGGCTTAACGTGCTTTCCGAGTCACGAAGGGTTCTCGATAATGTCGATGGTCACCCATCGTCGGACCGACCTCGGTAAGCGTAGCTTAAGTTTCGATTGACCCGTGCAGCTGTTATTATTTAGTCACGAGCCGAACCGGAAGGAACCTGTCCTTAGTTTATACTTTTCCCGACTACGGACAAGCTAAAAGAGGGTTACGATTTTAACAGCGAATCGATACCCGTACCGTGATCGAGTAAGTATTAATATATGAATATCCTAAAAAATTTCTTACATTTGTTGAAGCACCGGGAAACACTTTTTAGAATTTTAGAATTTATTTATTTGGCGTAAAAAATGCGCAGATACAGTTGTGCTATTCTGTAAAAATCTCACTGTGAAAACTTAGGTGAAGTGAGCTTGAAGTGAACGTCACTGCCTGAGAATCAGTAGGTATCGATGAAAAGGACAGCTGATCATTATGTTGTTATTTTCACGCTTAATTTTAGTGTCACCTGCATTATTATTCTGTAACCATCTCACCGTGAAAACTTTGGTGAAGTGAGCGTGGAGTGAGCTGTCCTTTTCATCGATACCTACTTATTCTGAGGTAGTGACAGTTCACTTCAAGCTTACAGATTAGTAATGTGCACTTTTGTAAAAAAACACTGACAGGACCTCATTAGTATCCAATAAATAACATTCTTTTAAACGTAAAACTCCGGAAAAACCCTCATGAAAACAACCCACAAAAGTGTGAATTATTAATAGACTTTATAAATAACTCGAAATAGAACTTTTAATTGAATCGCCGACTTCGAGTTCCAACTTTCGACTACGAAACATAGGTAAAGAGGAATATTAATTTTATTGGAGAATAATTTACGAGTCTTAAAACGAATGTCGTACGTAATTGAATATTTCCTCGAGTTATTGGAATGCCTGTTTAATTTGCACAGGTTTGTATAATTAATGGGACAATATTATGGTCTACTATAAAATTTTCATATTTATTAAAAACATTAGACTTTTTTTTTGTCCCGGCTGGCATTTGTGGGTCTTTGACAGTCGTTACGGGTCGTCGGAAGCCCAAAAGTCTGACAACCAGTCTTACCAATGGGTATCGTATTACCCAGTTACTGGGTTGCGGAGGTCAGATAGGCTCCATGTAAAATATTGGTATTCAGCTGCATGCGGTTAGACTGGAAGCCGACCCCAACATAGTCGGGAAAAGGCTATGCAGATGATGATATAAAAAACACTGTTGCTTTGTAAACGTACGGTAACATGTTTCGAAAATTATTCTATTATAAAGACCTTGTTCTAAGTCCGCCTGGCTAGCTACCACCATCTTATCGAAGTCTGCCTCAACAGCATTGTTGTGTTTCGGCAGTTAGAGGTAAGAAAGCCAGTTCCTTTGCGGGTGAAGCTCGTTTCCACCTTCGATCATCACTTACCATCAGGTGAGATGGAGGACCAGAGATACACCGGTATGATTCAAAAAAAGAACTCGATATCGACTGTCATTTTACTCGGAAATCTATTATGGTGAATTTTTAAGCGTTGATGGCTGATTGGTACGTGACTTAGATTCACATAACACAAGAGGCTTTTATTCGGAACAATAACAGAAACATGTACATTTTAGGCAATTCCACTCTTGTCTGGTCAATTCCGCAATTAATGCAATTACGAAAAATGTAACGTAAAAGTCGTCTTTTACGTTACATTTTTCGTAATTCCATAATGAAATCCATTCAAAATTAACAACATATTAAGATGTGTCACCCTGGATTTGCTGTTTCACAATCCCCGAAAAGCGAGGATTTAGAATCGCGGCAAATCCCGTATCAGGCATAATGGGTGCAAATTTGTGGGGCTTCGCGGTGCCACCCGGCGGAGCGGTGCTAAGCTCAGATTTGTTGCTTACCTACCGTATTTTAAGCCTCAATAATGGCATAAGCCATATACTATGTGATACAGCCGCTAGTAATGTCTCTGATAATCTTGAAATGACAGTGACATCTTCTTGAATTGCTAATAATGTTTAGCTAGTTTATTTGTATAGGACTATGTAGGATTACTCTACATTAAGAACTGCCTTGGGGAAACTTTTAAATAAAACATAAGAACTCAAAACCATAAACCTGTGTGACATATGTAAGCATAATATTTATTGACTCAGTTTATTAAATATAGCAAAATAAATTAAAACACGTGTATCTTTGTAAAGATTCTTAAAAGAAGCATTTGACATAATTCAGAAATTCAAATAGTTCGAAATCTCGCAGGGATGAATTCGGAAAAAGTAGGTTAGTAAATTATATTCATTGGCGATCTTTGATTTCTCGTTTGGAATATATGAATAATTCAAAACCCTTCAACTCTCCTTGTTTTTCTTGCTCCCCTCATTTTTTTTTACGTATTTTTTTTCTAAATCATTTTATTTTCTTAATTCTAAATATGGTTATAAAAAGATATGAAGTTTATTTGCTACCATGCTGTAGCCTACGTACGTTTTTACGTAACGGAGTGACGTATTGCAAAGCTTACTAAACATCTGTCTGCCTTACAATTTTCCCACATAATATTGGAAAATAACAACGATAAGTTAAAAATATTCCGCCACTTCACTTAACAATACGATCGTATATTTTTACAAAATGTGCTGCAAAATAAAGTTCGTTTTTACAACCGCGCACCGCTGCAGTCGGATCCCAATTTGCTATAAAAGTAAAAATGTATTGGAATCAAATGAACATATTCGTACTGTCGTGCTAGTGCTGTAACAAATATCGATATAAAGTATCGACATCGTAATGCGATTTTAATGCAGCACTACGGGGCGGTTTGTGGGCAAACGGTATTTATGTGCTACTATTTGTTCGACCTTATTAACTAGAATGTGGGTGAAATAGTAGAATTACTGAATGCTGTAAATATAAGTTATTGGAACTGGGAAATCGATCACTCGCCACAATGTATGTTATGAACTTTGACTGTTTGTAGGTCGAATACTTATAGGATTAAGCAGGTAGGTATACTAATAAGTACAAAAGCTTATGTACAGAGATAAGAACATCCCTAAGAAAACTAAAGGTAGACTACTGCATAGTTGTCTCTCGTTTTTAATTTAAATAAAATTACAAGGCAACATGCGACTCAATGACGTCATCAGGACATAAGATTCTATGTATACGCTAATGCATTCATGCATGCATAAATAGACTCCTAAAGGCAAATACTAAAACCTAACTTAGAAACTTAATTAAAATATAATAAATACAAATTTAAATTCATATTATTCCCAAAATATGGTCGTGTGACAATCGAAATGATTATTAAAAAAAATGTTTCTGCCTACAAAAAAAAACCTGTGCTTCTCGCTCAAAAATCAACGTAAACCGGCACCAACAGTAGTGGCGCGCTTGGCTTCACAATAAAGCGAAATAATCACCGTCCCACGCACAACGTTATGCCAGTAATGAATGAAGTTATTGTTTTGTTGATGCCATTATAGACCTACGGATAGCCGGACCGGGCCTGCCCTCAATAGCCCCAGTGAATTGTGGCCGAAGCCGTAATGTTTGGGAACTTCCTCTTTGTGCTTTACTTTCGCGAAAGAAATATTTTATGGCGAATTTGAGGTCCAATAAAGGCAGAAGAAGTGCTCGTGATAAATCTTAGTGTTTCGGATTCTTGTGATAGTTCCCAGGTGCGGCGGTAACGAGCTGGAATTGTTTGCCACTTATAAGTTGTGAATTATAGTTCGTGTTACGGTATCGAGAAAAGTTACACTTTTAGTGATATACCAATGTTTTATCGTCCTGTCGAATCTATCAGAAATATCTATCTACCTTCTTTAATGAGAAACGGTTTAAAATAACATTATGTAACGTAAAGCCTTATTATTAATTACAATTTACAATCAATTTAATTAAACTAAACAGTAATCCTATCAAAAATAATTCCCATTGGCTTTGCCTATTAAAAACATACCTCTATAGAGCGTAGGCACATACACATATTCTTTTGAATGAATAAATAAATTAACCGTTATAATTTTGCACAGGGGCGTCGCTCAATAAATCAAACTGAGTGAATGGAACGCAATGCCCCCAAATCCGGCCCTATGCTAATGGTGGTTTAAAAAATAAATATAAAATTTCGGTAGAAGGCAAGCCCATTTTTGCAAAACAAAATTTAAAAAAATATATATTTCGTTTTTAGTGAAGGTAGATAGTATTATTTATTAACCACAAAAATCCGATGAATCGGGTCCTTTAGTATAATGAACACTGGCGGAAAACTGACCGATTGACGCAGTGACCGCGCGAGTCTACTCCCCACGAGTTGCTGGTTCAATTCTCGTACGGTACAAATATTTGTATGGCCTACGACTTGCCATTTAGGGTCAGTACACACCGAGAAAGCGACGCGCACTTTTTTATGATCCGATACAATATCGAATTTATTTACTACACAATTAGGTACTTACACGCGCTGCGCAGCCCCGCGCATTCAGCAAACTTTGACACGTGTCAACCCTCGCACTGAAATTATATCTTTTCGTGAAGAAAATAAGTTCGATAATTGTTAAAAAGTGCGCGTAGCGTCTCGTCGCTTCACGTCGCGGTCTGAGCTGACTCTTATGCATAACCGGACATACATTGCAAATTCAAGTGTTGGGCGTCATTTTTATTCAAACAAAAAGCAATCGTCGCTTCATCTAACAGAATGTTCCAGCATTCAAAATAATTCAAAAAAGAACTTCGCATTCTACCCACCCCTTCAGGGATTACGCGTGACAAATTAACGGGGCGTTCGCAGATACACGAATTGAAACGACGGATCGTATATGACAGTGAGCTTCA
Organism: Lithophane leautieri; assembly: GCA_949152455.1. Lineage (NCBI taxonomy): Eukaryota > Metazoa > Arthropoda > Insecta > Lepidoptera > Noctuidae > Lithophane > Lithophane leautieri. The sequence goes on along the minus strand of OX424468.1, from coordinate 16,233,877 downwards.
GTTTCACAGAGGAATTACGGTTTGCATTTCAGCTTCAATTAATTATCTTTTCAATTTAACTTTTTTAATGCGTCCCCGCCTTCTGTTGTGTAAAGTTTTGGTGTCCTAGGAAAGCGGTTCCATAATTTAATATAACAGCTGTATTGGAATCTGTCATTTGATAGGTGTCAAAAAATCGCTCTGTATTTGGACAGCCGATATTATGTGACCGTTCACCGCTTTCTTAGAAAACGAAAGCTAAAGAGGTTAAAGGCTCTTACATACTGGCGCGACTTTTAACAAAATAATTTCTGAGAAAACTTCACGCCGAACAATGCAGCGGCGTCGCGTCTCGTCGCGCGACAAGTCGCGCCAGTATGTAAGAGCCTTAAATAGAGGGTTCTTATGATGAGTTGAAGTGAGTTATTTCTGAAATAGCTTCCTCGTGTGATGGTGCGTACCCATTGAAATGTAGGTAGGTACGCCCAGAGCTCGCTGGGCATTCAGCGCCGCTGCCATCTTGCTGACTTTTTTTATTATTTTTATTAGCCATTCCTGTTCTACTGCTGGGCAAAGACCTCCCTACTTACTCTCTTTCCACCTCTCTGTCAAGGACCAATCTTTATTGAAGCTGTCCAGCTCATCCCGCCATCTCCGTGTGGGCCTGCAGCTATGTCGTTTGCCATGTCTATTTTTTAATCTCGTAGACTAATTTGACAGATGCAAATATCAAATTCTAAATTGAAAAAACAAACGAGAATCACTTGAAATGTCAAATTAGTCTACGAGATTACGGGGTATGCGCTAAGGTAGCCCGCTAAATTCAAATTTTCTTACGTTTTTTGCAATTTGTAGGTCAGTATGTATATACATATTTGTAGGTTGTATGTTGATCTAAATATGATTTGCGGCCGTAACAAATATGGATTTACAATAATAGTGAGCGATTTCTTGTCGTGCCAATGACCTGTCGATCACAACGTATGTGTGACAAGAACCACCACCGCACCGGTAAGATTTCCTACAAGAACATCATCTTCCTACGCCTATATTATTATCGCAGTACTTACCTACACTCTTACTGGTACTGCTGCCTACCCTCCGTAGTCCACGTAATATCACAGCTCGGCCGCAATATTCGGGCACTTTCAACGAGCTCTGATTTATAACCCACACGCCACGAGTAACGACCAGGAACTGCTAAGATTACAATATTATCATTTCAGTGTTATTATCATTTGATTTAATGTTGGGTAATGCCATTAGAAGTTTATAGATTGAATTGGTTTGAAAAGATAATTAATTGTACGGGACATTTCAAGGACATTTGATATGAGCGACTTCAATTCCATGGCAATGTCGTAAGAAACAAAGTTATGTTGTAACGAAACACACACTCAAATACTGGGTGGCGATTTAGTGACCTGCATCCCTCAAGGGGGTTATTCTACCTGTCATACTATACAACTTTCGCTACGAAACAGATATTATAAGATTTGTAAAAAAAAACTTTTCACACATGAATCGAAAGAGTCTGTCTACTGTTGTAAAGGAATTTGTTTTTTTTTTTCACGAATCATATATAATTATAACACAAAGTCCTCCGCCGCGTCTGTCTGTCGTCCTGTACGTGATAAACTCGAAAACTACTCTGCACCGATTTCCATGCTGTTTTCACCAATGGATAGAGTGGTTCTCGAGTAAGGTTTTAGTATATAATAACCGATATCCATGCGGGCGACGTCGCGGGAATCAGCTACCTAGTCAAATATAAGTTTTATGGTGAAAAATTTTTATAACGGAAAATCACCCCCTTGATGAGTGCAGGTGTCTAAATCGCCACCCTGTAAGTATCATTATTAGTAGTATTCATATATAATTTTAAACCTGTTAGTTATGATGCTCAATTCCTTTGGTCTATCTTTGTCGAGCCGAAACCAAATTTTTGAAATTCGCAGTGATTGTGTTTCTTTCAAGTGGGCTTCAGCTCCAACACTGATACGAAAAGTGCTCATGCCGGTATAAAAATATTTGTCATTCAGCAGGTGGTGTGACATACATTCTGGCTACCGTAAATGGTCTGTTCTACCTTTAGTCTGATCTGATCGTCAACCCGTATCGTGTGTACTGTAACGCTTGAAGAGCGTTATCTATATGTGAGGGTGTGTGCGACGAGGTAATTTCAAAGAGGGTGAGGTTTCAAGAGGGTTTATTCTAATATTTAATTTTATAAGAGACGCGTACTCTATTTGGTAGCTAAGACTAGACAAGCGCTCCCTAAACAAAATAGCACTCCTAACATATTTAAAATCAAATTGCTGGAACGTTCGAAACTTACGGCTGTCCTCTCGCCAGCCTGTACCACACGAGGTGGCATATCGCATACACAGTACTGTACTTGTGTAGCTATTACGGTTGAGGTTAGGTTAGGTTAGGTAATATTTAACACATTCAAGGACACTGAACAAGATACAATAGAAGTTATATAGTTATAACGCAAGGGCGTTTAATGTCCCTCAAAGTGTTAAGGACTCCTCCCGGATTTCGTAACTCCATGTAAATGAAGTAAGTGGCTGAACTTACTAACTTCGTATATAATGGAATGAGATAATTTAATGCCGTACCACTGGCCTCTGATACTGCTATTATGTACTATTCACACTTATATGCTTTTGTGAGCAGTGATATATTATATTCGGTTGAATGCAGTAGTTGTTTGGAAGAAGAAGTACAAGAGAGAAGACAGCGATGGTTGGCATAGAAAAAAGGGTTATCATGATACCAGTTTTTAATTAAACGCCAACTATTGAACATGGCCTCTGAGTAACCACAAGAACCACTATACAATGTTTCTTCAGCTAAAATTCAGTGTCTCTTTGAAGTCCCGTTAGACATATTTTAACAAGCTAATATCAAATAACTTCCTCTTAGCTTATCAAGTAGAAACTTCATTTACTAAGACGTTCTATACAGGTAGCTAAATTGTTAACAAAACGCTTTTAACGTGCACGTCTTTTTTACATTGTTCTCACATGTATAATTTCAACATGAATGATGTAACTAATATATTGCAACAATATTTTGATTTAAAAGAGTGTCCGTGGAGTTTCTTGCCCGTTCTTCTCCATAGGAACCTACTACGCTTTAGAATGGGCAACTAGCTTCATCTTTTTGACTGACCGACCCCTTGACAATTCAAAAGTACCTGTAACTGGTTTATTTGAAATAAATGCTTTGAGTTTGAGTTACTTGGTTGAGATGTACTAATGTTGCAGCCAGGTTTGTCTCGATACGAGGAAACTTGAAAAAATTTATCATCTTGAAAAATGGCCACGCGATAGGCCGCCATTACACTTGTAAGTTTTCGTCACGTAAGTGGCTTACGTAATTAAGATAAATTTGCAAATGTAAACTCTCTAAGTAGCTTATCGTAATATCTTCTTATATATCTTACGCAGTCATAAGTTACTTACATAAATTTAATGGAACTTACAAGTATAATGGCGGCCTTCAGAATGGGTGACGAAACGTAATCAGAATTATGACATACAGCATATTCATAAAAGCTTTTTTTTAGGGTTCCGTACCCAAAGGGTAAAACGGGACCCTATTACTAAGGCTTCGCTGTCTGTCTGTCTGTCCGTCTGTCACCAGCCTGTATCTCATGAACCGTGATAGTTCGACAGTTGATATTTTCACAAACGATGTATTTCTGGTGCCGCTATAAAAACAAATACTAAAAAACATAATAAAATAAATATTTAAGAGGGCTCTCATACAACAAACGTGATTTTTTTGCTCGATATTGATAACGGCAACAGGTAGATGCTTGAAATATTCCCAGAATATTTAGTTATATATTCATTTAAAAAATAAATAATTAAATTAAAATTAAAAAAATATATAAAACGGCGAAAACATCATGTCTGATGTATGGGAGCCCCCATACATCAGACATGATTTTTTCGCCGTTTTTATAGATAATGGTACGAAACCCTTCGTGCGCGAGTCCGACTCGCACTTGGCCGGTTTTTTTAATTTCTAGAAATCTTCTTTTATTTATTTTTAGAAGGTGAACAAACTTGAAGGTCATTCGAACGTTGAACGATCAGATTTATTCGCGCCATGTTGAAAGCGATCAGACTGAACACAGGCATAAATCTAGATCTCCTGAGACTTGTGACTGAACAACTTGTAGTAATTACATCAGTTTTGCTTCATCACTAACTTGAGGGAAAACTTTGAACTGCAACTGGAGACCATCCTTATGAAACAGACGTAAATTAATGGTTTGAGAATTATATACTCGACGTAATAGTGTCATCGTCTTTGATTATGAACTAGTTATCTTGATCAGCTGAATGAGCTCGGTTACTGGTAACAGCTGGTCGATAGGAGCTAAGGGGCGAGAAAATACTTGTGGCGGTACCTACATCGCCACATTCGAACTACGCATCAAAAACTTGACGTCACACAAAAATCCTGACGTCACATAAATCCTGCATCGCGCAATTAAAGTTTACCGTGCAATGGACATATATACAAGAACCCGACATAAATCGTTGGGCAGTTGCCCGCCAGACACAACACCCGTCTGGTCGGAGGATCCTCCCTTTTCTATGGAGTATGAGTGAACTTTACACCCTGTTCCTCATACCCCTAAATACTTAAGTATACTTCTATGAATGAACATACCATACATGCATACGCAGATATATATTTTGTTCATTCATGACCAAATTTATCACTTGCTTTAAAAACGGTGAAGGAAAACATCGTGAGGAAACTCTTGAGAGATTATTTATTATTGTTTTATTATACTTTATTGTACACCACAAAAATATATAACAAAAAAAAAACAAACACTACAAAATATACAATGGGCGGCCTTATCGCTTTCCTTGATCTCTTCCAGGCAACCTTGACCATATCTCGACGACAGATGAAGCCAAGTCAGAGGCCCTTGGACGGCTTTAAAACTCTTACCAGGTTAGTCACTAACCACACGAAAAGAAGACGAATGAACATACCTTCCTTTACTACTGTCCCCGCTGCAAAGGCCTCCAGAATTAATTCGCGAAGTTATCCATTTTTTGCACCATGGTCCTCGAACCAATCCTCGCGATGTCATTTGATTTGATGTTTCTAAAAGTTATTTGTTGCTTCCCTGAATACAATTTTTTTTGGTATTTACTGAGGCTTGATTGACGTGCAATTAAACCGCGAGCCAAAGGCGCATCGCTTAATTTAGTGACGACACATGCGCACACTTGCAAGTTTCTTACTCTGCAAGCTATGTTGGTAACTCCGGTTTCTTTACGGATAATTTCATTCCTGATCCGAACTCCGAGCATAGCCCGCTCCATAGCGCGCTGAGCGACTTTAAATTTGTGGGTCAGCCCGACTGTCAGTTACCACGTCTCGGCACCGTATAACGACCAGGACGCACTGGTTGAAGACCTCAGCCATAAGTAAACATTTAACTGAATTTCATTTACGGTAAGGAGATTCTTGGATTTAATAGAAAGATCTAAGAAGAATTTGATTACCTCAAAACCAAGTTTTAAGTAAACTCAAAAGTATTAAAAGCTTTAAAATTTACGTAAACATCTCCTCCAATAATTTTGCGGCTGGAAGATAAATAGAAGAAAACTTTTATTGGATTAAGTTTGTTATCGTATGATAGCAAACTTGGTATGAATTTCTTTCCAAACTTGACAGTCTTTCTATATTTTACGAGGCGACGATATCCGCTTAGCATATGGCCACATTATGGAAGCTTGATAAATGGTTTGCGAACATATAATTTGCAGTGCTAACTGATTCAGCCCAAAATGAGAGAGGGCTATCTGCTTAATCCGCCTCATTCATCGTGCAACCCCGTTTTACTGTGGTGTATCGACAATCTTCGAAAGATTCCTGACTTCTTCAGAAAGTCATGAAATTCAGTGCACAAAGAACCCGCGATTCGACTATCAATGCACTAAAAAAGTTAACAGTAGGTCAAATAGAATATCATTGATTGTTGTTATAGGTGGTTTATGAAATAAAGGTAGTCAAATTTTAATAAGTATCTCTGTAACTAACATACCTTCGGATGTAGGTAGAAGGTACAATAAAAAATCCAGTGTGGGCAACTGAACATACAGAAAACTACTATCTACGTACATATATAGTAGAAAAACACTTACGATTTAGTAAAAAAGAAAGCTATCATTCCAGGTAGTTTTCAAATTTTTACTAACCAAATAGTAACATTTATACAACAAATTATATGGAGGTGGAGAAAAACTATAGGGGATGGTATTTCATGAGTCATCATCTGCCTAGCCTTTTCCCAACTATGTTGGGGTCGGCTTCCAGTCTAACTGGATGCAGCTGAATACCAGTATTTTACATTGAGCGACTGCCTATCTGACCTCCACAACCCAGTACCTGGATAATACGATACCCCTTGGTAAGACTGGTTGTCAGACTTTCGGGCTTCTGACGACCCGTAACGACTGTCAAAGATCCACAAATGACAGCCGGGACCAATGGCTTAACGTGCTTTCCGAGGCACGGAGGAGTCTCGGTATGTAAAGATGGTCACCCATCCACGGACCAACCCCGGCAAGCGTAGCTTAACCTGATGGATCGACCCGTGCGGCTGTTATTACGTAGCCACGAGCTCCTCCGATGGTATTTCATGAGTATGGTACATTAAAACTACAAAATATCTTGAAGAAAGTACAAACAACGGTTTACATATTAACTTGATTTTCTCAGAAATTCAGAGAAGAATTCTTGATGTATGCGACTTAAACGGAAGTCACGTGTCCAACAAAACATATGCAATTCAAGGAACCCAAGAACATCAAGCTCCATTTCAATTGAAACAATTTATATAATTCTCATTATGTTGTATTAAGTTGCTAAACTACCATCCCACACTATTCCATCTAACTTTGTTCGTGCTAAATCCCAGACACAGACAGGCCCGCGCCCCGGGGCCCGGGAATTACGCTCGAATCCCGTTGTTACGTGATTCACGAATTCTTGTACAAACGTAATGAAATCTGCGGATAGTTCGGACATGTTGAAAAAATACCGGCACCGACGGGAAAAATAACGGGCGGGCGACGATGTAGTGGGAAAGTTAAAGGATTATCGAGGTACGCGATGCCAAATAAAACGTGCCCAATGCTGAATTGCAAATGCAAGTTTGAAAATGGAGATATTCCGAGAAGTGTCGATAGTTTTTGGAACTCTTTGCTTTTGAGAAAGAACAAACCGTAACATTTATTTGGAATGGATTCGTTTCTATCTTTTACAAATAACTGAGCACCGTTGCAATGAAAATTGCAGATCTTTTCGTAGATAATCTTTTTGTAAAAATCTTCATTTGATCACGATTTTCTTTTTATTGAAAATTACACTATATAAGTACATTTCACCAAATTAAACATTATAATTACACGAATGACAACACAAATTGAGGAATAAACATTTGTAAGATCCGTAACGTATTAAGTACGTAATTAATTCATTCGCGGTAAACAATAGTGCTAATTTGTCAAGTGTGTCTGCCTTACATTATTATTAGCGTATAATGAACGCGTCTCGTGATGTCATTTGTCATTTCGCTGGTTTGAAACGCTACCTACGTAAATTAATTTATAGGACGTGCCTTCGCTCGCGCCGACACCAAAAAGAAATGATAACCGGCGGTAAAGAATAGCTTCGCACCCTAAATGGGAAACGGTGAAAAGAAGCGAGTCAGGAATAAAATCAACATTAAAAAAAGAAAAAATATCTTAGAGCGTCACGATTGGGAGGCCTTTCGTGAAAAGCGACGGAAGTGTGTTACTGGAAGCCGGGAAAGCGTACGCTATATGATTTGACCAATGAACGCGCGACCAACCTTGTTGCTTGTTACCAAGGTGAGTTGTCAGATGTTACACACCTTATGCGACTACTGTAAGCCTCCCTTGTTTTTTTTTTAAGCACTGTGATGCAAAGACCGCGTTAAAAGGACTGACTTCAGTAGCGGTGCGAACTTTAGTGAAAGACAGAAGTTTGCTGAGGCTTTTGGCTACTTTTGTATATGTGTATTTTGTCTTTTTTTTGTTGTTGTGTGTGCGTTATATTTGTGCAGAATAAACAGCTTTTCTTTATTTTCTTTCTTTGTTTCCTTTCTGAAAGTAAATAATGTATGCTTTATCGACTATTATTCCATTTTAGTTCAATAGTAGATTTACTGTCGTAACTTTAGAATTATTTCATTTATGGCTACAGGTCAAAACCTCACGTAATGTAGAACGAATTATCTACTGGTTTTTCTCAACGAACGAACAAAGAAAACGTTAAGGTGCTGCCCTAACAGAGACACCGTAAGACGTTCACTTTTTCGTTCTTTGAAACACTAGTTTTCATTATTGGTGATTTGGGGCGGTATCTACACCACCTCATGCGAACTACGCATCAAAGACCTGACGTCACATAAATCCTGCATCGCGCAATTAAAGTTTACCGTGCAATAGACATATATACAAGAACCCGACATCAATCGTTGGGCAGTTGCCCGCCAGACACAACACCCGTCTGGTCGGAGGACCCTCCCTTTTCTATGGTGGATTAGTGAACTTTACACCCTGTTCCTCATGCACCTAAAGATGTATGGAACATTCGATACGGCTTGAAGGACCAACTGTAAGGGTCAATATGGTCGTAAAGGGCCCAAAACGTAAGAAAATGGCGGATTTACAATGAAAATAAATAAACAACTTTAATTTAGCAAAAATTTAAATTTTTACAAAAAAAAAATGTAACAAAAGTAAGTGTAATGTAACATTTGTATGCGATTTGCGTCGCATACAAATGGAGTAACAAGTTGCCACTAAAATCCCCTAGACCAGTCCCCCAGGGGACTACGCAGCATGTTCCACTACGATCCCCTTTGCTGGGGATTCTCTAAGTTCTAATAAGTGCTATTCCTTTATAATCCCTTCTAAATAAAAGAGCCACTTACAAAATAACAATATGTAATACATTTAATTAAAAATCTGTCTACAGAGGGGATAATAATGACATAAATTAACTTTTCTAGAATAAGTTAGATGTTGGAAAATAAAGTATCAAAAGCGTTATAGGGCGCCCTGTAACCAAACGAAAAGGCCGCTGTCACAACCAAGTCTAGTGTATTTGGAATTCGATTAAAATCAAAATATTTTATTTCACACTAACTGATGCCCGCGGCTTCGCCCGGGTTGATGTCGGTTATTATACACTAAAACCTTCCTCGAGAACCACTCTATCCATTGGTGAAAACAGCATGAAAATTGGTGCAGTAGTTTTTAAGTTCATCGCGAATAGGACGACAGACAGACGCGGCGGAGGATTTTGTTTTATAATATGTAAGGATAAACCTACATGGGCACTTATGAGACGTCAGAAGCTTGGTGCACCGTTCCAATTGGTCGTTTCCTATCGAGAAGAGCCGGCAAGAAACTTTTTTATTATTTTGTGAATACATGACTTTTACTTTAATCATCACTTGCGCCAGCCATGTCACAGACAAATTAAGTAGGTAATGAATGATAAAACGAATAGTTGTCAAACAGTAATCTTTGTGCTCCGCTCCTCCTGACCTCACAATAGCTACAATTTATTGTCCGAAACCCTGCTCACGATACAATATATTTATTTCTTTTTACATCACAATAAAAAACAGTAATTCAAACAAACGACCCCGCTCAAGTATCTTGATAAATATCGCCGTTTGGATTTTTTTATCGCATTTATTTCTCACTTTCTGACTATAATGCGTTCTTTTTCTTGGTAACAATAATACAACGTGTAACGGAAAGGGTATATACATACCAAGGGCACGGCTTCTTTGGATGATATCAAACGATATTGGAAGGGTTTTTTAATCCTATCTCTACATGTTCGGAAGTTATGAGAATTTTTAATACACTGATACCAGAAACCGAACTTTTCAAATTGGAATAAACACATCACTAGCACTAAGTCAGCTGATCGGTGTCAGCGAACTATTTGTAAGTAAAAATAAACCTCTTCTCCTGGTATTTCTGAATAAAAGGTTCCGCATGTTTATTTTTGTTTACAAAATATTATTACTGAATTTCCTAAACTTTGATTATGTTTGTGAACTAGCTACAATACAATTAATTGGTCTAGGTATCAAAAACGAAATAATATTTAGATACATTACACACTTTACGGTTGCTTACGTACTTAGTTGTCCTTTTGTAGAAGATAACTTTGTAGATAATTATTATCTACATAGTAATCTTCCACCCACCACCCACCTTACCAACGTACCTACAACACAGTAAATACCTAATTCAGAAACAAATTCCTGTTTTCCTAACGTTATTCCTAACCTTTTATTTTGGTGGCCATAAGAATGAACGATGTTTTGTTTTAAATCGATTTTTTATTCGATTCACAGATCGAATCCCGTGCTCTTGAATCGTTCATCTAAAAATTCAATCAAAACTCATAATCCTAAAAATTTTTAACGACGTTTAATACACCTTTATTTTGTAAACAGTTGCCATTCAGGTACCTAGGTACGTCTAAACTTTTAATAAATAATAATTGATAACCTTTCCGGCGTAATTCAATGACTTTCATTCAGATGGTACAGATGTAGTCGGTTAAAATCACAATGACTAATACAGAATACGACGCCGAGCGATTAATTTATAAAATACAGCTATGTCATTCAAAATGAGAACTTCTATCAAACCGTCAAATGTTTCAATCTTCGTTTAGTGCTAACATAAACAATGCGGACAAGTTAAAAAGTGTCGGCATATGTATGTAATTGATCTTGTTTGACATATTAGATAAACCTATTCGCTGTTTACGATTGTCAGCACAATACTTTGGGCAAATATGAACTTGAACTTATGAGCCCTTATCATAAAAATGTTTGCACAATACGATCCAGGAGATTCGATTCACCTTACTATTGAATCGATTTGCTTGAAGATCGCACTAGAACGAATTTTTTCGAAAAATCGTCAGCTCGTACCATTGAATTGATCATAAAAATCGAATTCTCACGTGGATCCTACGAGGAATTAAATTAATTGCTTAAATGAACATTATTATTTGCCATTAGATCTTAGAATAGAAAAAGGATTTAGTAACAATTTATGTCCAACTGAACCCAAAACATCATTTAAATTCATTTCTTCACAACTTATTCTACTCCTAGTACAAATAAAATCACAGTGGGTTCCGTTCATAATTGTTAAAATAAGGTTATTTTTTTACATAATTATGACGAAAATTATTAACAACAAGTTAACAGTTTTTTTTAATTACAAAATAATAGCACGTCCGCATATTTTTTTCTGTAGGACCAACGAAAAAATTATTGGAAGTTCACGATCTGTCGGTGCTTTTTAAGTGGTACATGGGTTTTATTAGTTTGAGCACGTTTAGTTTTTATTATAATTCGTATGAAGTCAATAAAAAATGTAGCATAACTGCATCTAACTGAGGAAAGAAATTAATAAAAGTACTAGGACCGCATGAGTAACAGGAATTGTTATTGCCGAATTGAAAATCGTTTGCTCACAGAACCCTGATTACGACGTTACACACACAATGTAGCATCATAATGTGTGTAAACCTAATGGGTTAGGGTCTAGGGTACATGAAATAATTGCAGTCCGTGTAGTTTCAATTACTCCTGGTAAATACAACTTCTAACGAGATAACGCGACCCCGAAATGCAAGGGCAACTGAAGGAACAGGGTGGTTTTTAATCAATAAGAATCGTAACAGTTCCTTCCGCTCACCCAGGGCGAGAGCTGAGTTGATGATTTTCCAACGCCAAAAATAAATGAATGATTTTTCAATTTTGAATTTGAATTACGTAATTAGTCTGCTCTGGTGTGTTAGATTTACTTAAATGTTTAACGGAGTTTAGTTGAAATTATTAGTTAGGATGTAAAATAATCTTGAATTCTTGTACAATATTTTTTAATAGTAGTGGACACTAATAGGGCAGCTACCCTTAGGTACCAGAATAGCAGGGAATAGGAGCTTTATTTAGCATTATGGTTATTTATTGGTTTGCTCGTCAGTCGACGATGTTCCGCGTCTCCGTCTAGTGCACTCGTTTCCATCCCTGTGATACGCGCATCAGTTCAGTACGGCTACACCTGATTGACTTTTTTTTTTTGTTGTGTTTTCAAAATGTCTTTAAGTAATAGCGAATATTACGAAATGATGATGTGTGTCGGAGCAGAACATGGTAATTTGCGAGCTGCCCGAGAACTGTACCGTCACCGTTTTATTGAGGGTAGACCAGATGCTGAGCGTCGACAGCTGCCTTCGTCGGCATGTTTTAGTCGGATGGTACATCGTCTGTACCAAACTGGGTCATTCCACGCACCTGCTTCAGAGGGTCGCCCGAGTACTACCAATCCAGAATTTGAAGAAGCCGTATTGGAGCATTTTGAACTCAATCCACGCACTAGCACACGTCGAGCTGCATTAGCGCTGGGTGCCTCTAACCATATGCAGGTATGGCGAGTGCTGAGCAATGACGGTCAGCACCCATACCACTTCCGTCGCACCCAGGAGTTGATACCGGCCGATTTTTTGCCTCGCGTGGCCTTTTGCGAGTGGTACCGAAACCAGGTAGAAGCTTCACCAGATTTTGGTTCAAGAGTGCTATGGACCGATGAGGCATCCTTCACGAGGGCGGGAATAAGCAACATCCACAACGAGCATGTTTGGTCTCACACGAACCCGCATGCTTCGACAGAGTCGTCATTCCAACACCAATGGCGACTGAACGTGTGGGCAGGTATAATTGGAGACGTCGTCGTAGGACCAGTTTTCTTGCCGCAAAGCTTAAACGGCCAAAATTATTTAAGCTTCCTGAGGAATGAATTAGACGATGTCCTCATGACAGTGCTACCAGTGTCAAGTTATGTTGATCTTGTGATGAGGAATAATTTAATTTTTCAACACGACGGTGCACCGGCACACTTTGCTCGAGCTGTGCGCCATCATTTAGATGCGCGCTTTCCTCAGTGGGTTGGGCGTGGTAGTAGAAGCGTGGCTTGGCCTCCGCGATCCCCAGACCTAACCCCGTTAGACTTTTTTTTGTGGGGGTACATTAAAAACGTAGTGTACGCAGTGCAGTGTGATACAATGGACCAAATGAAAGTGCGGATTGAGGCCGCTTTCAGGACAATAACACCAGACATGCTACGCAATGTTCAGGTGTCCATGAACAAGCGAGCGGCCTTGTGCATACAATACCAAGGTCACCACATCGAACCCCATCTTTAAAATTGTAAGTCAATTTACTAAATTAAGCAAAGCTTTAAGATTTTACTGTTTACTCGGTACCTATTATGTAGTAATAAGTTATGAAACTAGTTAACCTACCTAAACTTTGTTTCGATTTTTTACGTAAGTTTTGTTATCTCAGTTTTTACGTGCAATTTCTGGCTTGATATTACGAGTTATTACGAGTAAACTTTAAATCAATAATTACGCATTCATTTTTAAATAACATCACGGTAAAGTAGGTATGGTTTGTTGCGCGCGCGCGGAGCGGTAGCGGCATGTTTTTTCGTCAGTTCGCGCCGACAAAGAACACCGCCTGCGGTAGGCTACTACGGTACTAGGCGCGCAAAATTACGGAAGAGATGTATCGTGATATTAGCAAGTAACGTGGAAAGTTATTGACCTACGTAGTGCGGTGACACGTTTGTTATGATTTGAATTTAAGAAACATATGAAACCGAAAATTTGGTATCAATTCTTAGAGTACTTTATTTTGAGTTGAAACTATGTATAGTGACTCTATACCAGCTGTTATCTTAAGTGCTTAAGGATAGCAATAGGGTTTCTGTTACACCCTGTATAAACAACATTTTCTTGCGTATGTTTATTCAGAAAGACTGATTTGAGACAGCATGGGCTGCAATGCAGCCAGGTACATCTAGAATGTCAAAAATTTACAAATTTCAAATATAATTCAGGCTTTTCCAAGCTACGCCACGCCAGTGGAAACAATATCATCGATATTTTATTCAAAAGACCGACTTCCTTGCATAAGATCAAAATAGTTTTTCCAGGAATCCCAATCAGCGTGCCCATATCTTTATATTATATAATTGTGTTAAGTACTGGAAAATATAACAAAATATTATTATAACTTTGTGATGACTCTTGACCCTTTGACTTATACTGTTTACATTTTTGCAAAGAGCAAATAAATGAAGTGTACTCTCCTTTATTGTGATTTAAAAGTATTCTAAGCTAAAAACGTCTGGTAAATTACATCTAGAAAGGGCAATTACTTAGAGGCTATTGGTATCATTAGTTATGCTAGATTTCTTTAGCTGGAATTTCTAGTTTATTTTAGTAATTTACTTGACTTTGGTTATTTAGTTACGGCATTACCTTAGAGTACGCGGCTGCAAAATAAACGTTATCAATAATAGATTCAGTGGTATTCAGTAGTTTTATAATTCATTCAGAAATGTTAGGAGCCAGGAGTGTGGGCTAGTCGTTAGGAATAGTAGAGGCTCGCCTCTACTACATACAAAACAGGCCAAATGAGAGTGTGATGTGGTTTGATTCTCACTTGAGTATGAAGATTTACCAAAACTGAACTTAAAATCAGCACCTTTTAACTGCAGAATAATAAAACATTCTATACGTTCCTCAAGTTCCTCTTATTTTGACACACCCTGTAACGCGACCTTCGCTTCCATCCACCAGCGCTACAAACAGCTATTTTCTCACAATATGCACGCAAAAAACATAAATTTGTTCACCCCACTGAACCCTCGGTATATGACTTTGAAAAATTGTGCTTTAAATCGCTGAAAACGAAGTGAGAGGCGTTCTTAACTTTATAGATTTAAAAAAATGTAGAGTTGTGCTTTGCTTCTGGGAAGCCAATATTCTAGTGTATTCATAACAAGCCATAAGCGACACATTTGATAGTGAAAATCAAAGCTACTATACTTGCCTCTTTAGGGGTATGAGGAACAAGGTGTAAAGTTCACTCATCCACCATAGAAAAGGGAGGATCCTCCGACCAGACGGGTGTTGTGTCTGGCGGGCAACTGCCCAACGATTGATGTCGGGTTCTTGTATATATGTCCATTGCACGGTAAACTTTAATTGCGCGATGCAGGATTTATGTGACGTCAGGTCTTTGATGCGTAGTGCGCATGAGGCGATGTAGATACCGCCCCACCTCCATCAAATCTACTCACACGTAACATAATCAGCCTATAACGTTCCCACTACTGGGACACAGGCCTATCTGTAAGAGGGAGCGGGCCAAAATAATGTACAACGAACGCGAGCCCAGTGTGGGTTATTACATTAATTGTTTGTTCTAGACAATGCTAATTATTCTACCAATTAAATAGAAGTGGCTAAACGTTGCTTCACCCTCGGTTATCCACGTAAGAATGTAGCTTTTTATAAGCATTGTAACGTACGTCAAAACAGAATCAAAAACTTGAGTAAAATACTTAAGAGGAATTCTCTCAAACGAGTCGTTCAAAAACTAATTACAAAATACTGAAAGAACTTGCCTTCAACATTTGATAAAAGCGTGCAAGACTCCAAAACATTTTAAGGAGCCAACACATCTATACAACGATACTTATACTTTCACATGGCGTCGCACAATCGCACAACTTTTTCGTTACAAATGAATTCCTTTCGCAGTTGCGCGTGACTGGCATGAACCAGCCAAATACGCTATTGTGGCGTACTCCGACAATGTGTAGTTGGACCCTTAGCACCTTATTGTGTGAACTCGTGTTTTGTACACGCGATTTTAGGCTTAAATAGCAAGCGATTAATGAGCATTTTACAGTAAAAGACTTTGTAAGGTGGATAGAAAATTCCGTAATGAAAAGCTTTTTATTCGTTATTAGTTTGATTGCATTGACGTTGTTTAAAGTAAGCGGGTACTTTTTCTAATTAGCTTTTTGTATTAAGGGTAATGTAATAAAAAATAAGCTTTATTTAAAAAATCCGCTGCGTTAACATTTTTTAGCTTATTTTCACATTTATTAAGGAAAAACCATCGTGACGAAACCTGAATTCTCGTGCCTTCCCTGTAAGTATAATAAGAGGCCTTTGCCCTACAGTGATACAGTAATAAAAGAAAAAAAGAAAGAAAAATAGGTTTAGTTATCACAGAAACACGTGCATACAAAAAGATAACAATACCTAATCATCCTACTAATATCCTACTAATCCTACTAATATTATAAATGTGAAAGTTTGTGTTTGTGTGTTTGGATGTTTGTAACTCAATCACGCAAAAACAGCTGAATGGATTTAGATGAAATTTGGCAAACAGATAGTTTATAACCTGGATTAACACATAGGATACTTTTTATCCCGATATTCCCACGGGATCGAAACTTACGCGGGTGAAACCGCGGGGCGCAGCTAGTAATATATAAATCACAATAATAAACAGACTAAACACTGGCTATTGGCTGACTGGTGCAATAAGGGAAAATGCTGATTTAAGAGATTGCTTAGCGCACAATAAACGTATAGATTGTTTACAACAAAAAAAATCAAAAATGTAATCGGCGGAATTACATAAACTCGACCACGAATTTGCTGACCGTGCATGTGACATTCAACCTTAAGGCCCTTCCATACCTCAAAATTGCTTAGCATGGTCCTCCGTTATGCCGAAAATCCTGCTGCAAGATTGATGCTAGGTCTTATATTTGGCGAAAACACAATTAAAGGTTGATTTAACCAAAGCCAGATAGATATCCTTTATTCGGGGAATAAAATTGAGTTCTGACAGTTTTTGTATAAAAAATCTGTCCAAAATTTTATATTTATTCGCTGGATTAGTACAATTTTCTCTACAGAAAAAAAAATCTAAAGTTACCTCTAAACCGAACTATAAACAGCTAGTATTCAAAAATACTTCAAATTAGATCATGAAACTTTGCATAATAACTGAACTAACTATAAAGCTGGACTTATATTTTTATTTTTTATTAATTACCATTATTTTCATGGTAAAAAGCAATTACCTAAACTACTTACTCAGGCCACGAGTAGAATGGGGCGAGTGAGATAAAATTTGAGGTAGGGATGGCCTTAAGGTGGTTTAAGGTAAAATGTCACATGCAAGTTTTATTTGTCTACTAGCGACCCGCTCCTGCTTCGCACGGTTTTTACGACTTGACAAAACATCAAGATTTCTTAATTATATGTAACTTTAATATTGACTTATTATACTTACACATAAACCTTCCAGAATAAATTCTCTAAACAATGGTGAAAACCTCATCAAAATCTGTTGCGTGGTTTAGAATAAAAACGCGGATATACAGACAAACACGAAAAGCGATTTTAATTTATAATATGTATAAATATGTGACAGCGGTAGTACCTTAGTGACGTTTAAATATAATGCAAACTGTTGTCAAAAGTGGCAAAGCAATTACGAGGTCGACTATACAAAATATCGCAACTGTTAGCAAACAACACAAATACAGAATAGATATCGAATGATTTTTCGACGAAAGGGAATATTTGGAACTGCACACAGCAGTTGTAACAATAAAACTAACAGGACTAGCAAACGAAAAAAATATTAGACTATGGACTAGTTCCGTTTTGGGATTTATGAAACACAATAGATACGGGTACTTGCATTCGTTTTCCATCACAGTTAGAATGGAACCATCAACGGTGTTACTCTGAACATTGGCGTTTCCCAATAAATTGGAAATATGAAGGACTGTTACAATTCGTAGAGCGAAACAATCGGCCCAGAATTGATGAAATATTTTTCAACAAATAGTTTACAATTTTCCATTGTTACAAATTATATGTTTTGGCGCATTGTGTAGTTTTTGGGTTGATAGACATTAACTAGTTTTAGTACACATAACTTCACGCCTGTAATCCCCAAAGGGTTAGGCAGAGGTGTACCTATAGTACACCCACATTTCGCCAGTTATGTTTAAGTCCTATGTTATACGGGGCGAGCCTATTACCATCAACCGGGCACAAATCCAGACTCCGGTCTGTTACTGAGAAATTCCTGATGAAAAAGCCCATTAACACTTTGCCCGACCTGGGAATCGAACCCAGGACCTCATGCTCTGCAGTAACGCTTTCGACCACTAGATCAACGGGACAGTACTTTTGGTACAGCTACAGCTAATTGTCATTAAGTGTTTTTAGAGACGATTAGTCCGAATGTTTTTTGTCTAAACTGTAATATATTTCAGTGGGACCACTAAAATGGTTTTAACCGTGTACAGTCATGAGCACCAATATGTATACACTTAGCAACTTTTCAAAGTGATTTTCTCCTACTGTATTGATTGTAATTTTATGTTATAAGGAACATAGTATTTAGGAAACCATATTATTATGAAATAGGTATTATCTCAAAGTTGAAATCGTTATTCTACGAGAAAATCGTTATTAAATTTTGCTGAGTGTATACATACTTTTGCTCGTGACTGTACATGTATCTCACGGTCTTCGTATTTTTGTCAAAAGTGCATTAGCTTTCACCGTGCTCTTAAAAGAAAGAAAAATACTGATCAGACATAGTCTTAAATTACTTCCGAGAAACCCACTTATATCAGGGACGCAGTAAAACTTATAGTTCTAGGATCTCTCTTTGTATTTACTGTCACAAAAGAAAACTTTTTTCCTAAGATTTTTTATTATTTCTACTAGCACCAAGAAGATATTATTGGCATCTCATTTTTATCATTAGATCCTCGAAAAACTTCATTAGAATCTTATTGAATATCAGTTTTACAGCGAAGAAAAAGGACACGTCATGTTTTTCACCCATTTACGTACATGAAGTCTCGGTCACCCTTTCAGTAAATGGGTCAAGCTGTCGAGTATTCACTGAATATGGGTGCGAGTGACAAGCGAATGGTAGGCGGTTGCACGGACCACAATCCCGTACAATGAATGGGCCATATTAGACTCGGGTACCACTAGGTTGTACGTGACGACACTTTTATCGTAACCAACAGTGAGTTTACGACAATAGAGGGGTGACTCCAGCGATACCGTGTATTAAGGCTAGCGCAGATTGTGGCAGGCCGCAACGCAACGCATTCCAAAAATCCTCCTTCATCACTTTTGTAGATTTTATGTGAGCCAACGCACACAACAAGCGGGCCGCACATGCAAGCACTTTTTGTATTAAAATGCGATGCGGCCCGTTGCGGCTGTAATGTGCGCTTGGCTTTATCTGGTGACACAAGCACGCCGGTTGGCCTTACTATGCACCTGTCCTTTCTAAAGAACATCACAAACTTTTTTTTAAAGTAAAATATTCACATACATATTAAATTGATACGTAAAAACAGCACTCTGTACACGTCAAGTCGAGATCAAGTTATACATTTCCAGTTTATCCTGATCTCGAATTGTATAGGATTTCCGTACAATGCGAGGTCAGCTTATACTGAAATAGTATAGCTTGATGTGTAGCCGTGTGTACACTTGTTGCACTTGTCTTTCCACGTTGAAAGAGAAGTGCACGGTACAGAAGTACACTTCTCTTTGAAATAAGATTAGACATTTAAATAAACCCTTTTTTACAGTCCGTACAACCGATTTTGACGTCTATTGCGTTGGTGGCATGCCAAATGGCAGCTGCAGTAAACAGTTGGTATTGTGTATTTTTTTTTGCTTTTAATGCCATCCTTATGCCTACGGTATTGAAGTCAAAATCGGTAGAACGGCCTGTAAAAAGGTTTGTTTAAATGTCTAATCTTATTTTTAATAGAGTATAGGTTGAGATAGACTGATGCATTGTAAGCAACCCGTTGCGTATGACAAGCAAATATGTGTCATAAATGCTTTAGTACCTTATCCAATTGATTTCATCCGTAATTGACCTTAAAGACCGGCTGACGTTCTTTTGTCAAAGAGCTTTACATAGTTTTAAGCGATGTTTTAGTTCATAATATTCCTTTAACCCGCTCAGTTTTCACTCCACATACCACACAACCCTAAAATGTCTAGCAGCTAAACTAAGTGTTCTTGACTTGTTTGGGCACAAGTTGAAACATCAAACGTCAAGCACAGTCCTCAGATCGCTCCGATACCCGCTCAGTGCTGGAAAATACTTACTTTCGTCTGAATTTCCCTTGCGAAGTTGTGAGGTGAACTGGAGAGAACGTTGGACCGACGAAAGAACCGACTATTATCGGTCTAGTGTAACCGATTTTTTTACAAATCGATTTAGTTAAAGTTAAAATATGTTTTTGTCAAATAGACAAAATAAGAAAGGAAGATGATGATGACTGGTGTTACGGGGAGTAATGTAACATGTTAAAAAGCGATCATTCGTGCAGTCAGTACGTGGAAACAAGCACGAACACGCAAGCAAGTTACATGGAGTTTAGAAAACGGAGTTACGTAACATGCTCGCTGCGAATGGTACATTACGCCCCGTAACGCCGTTCGGTACATGGCTTAGGGCTAAGCGTATGCTGAGACGCAGGTGACGAAGGTCCACGCAGCACAGGACAGAGCAGATTTTGTAATACATGAACGTACTAACAGCTGCGTACGCTGCGGCGCAGGCACGTGGGACGCAGAGATGTCTGTACAGCTCTGCGTCTGGTTATAGGGCTGGCACAGATTTCTGCGCAACGCGTGCTGTGCTGCGTTACCTGCATCTCAAAAACAAGTGACAATCAGCTGTCAGTACTTACCAAATCTGCTCTGCCCTGCGCTGTGTGGACCTGTGTCACCTGCGTCTCAGCATTATAATTTTGCAGCAATCGTCTATTGTCTGTACTTGCTAGGATGTGAACGTGTCACAGTAGCTGCGTCGCAGCATGCACTCGCGGTCTATGTCTGCGTCGCCTGCCCTACCCTGAAAAATCTGTACTGTGCTGTGCTGCGTCACCTTCGTTTCAGCATACGCTAAGCCTAATTTTCCGAGCCTAGACAACTTTAGTGACTCCGTAGCACCAATCCCCATTGATGAGGATTGTCAATGGGGATACGTGGAAAACCCCAATTTAATTAATGTCCAATCGAAATATGATAGTGCATACGTATAAATTCGCCTAAACATTGTTCATACGGGTGAGCATCGAGTCGAATAGAAATCGGTATACCGATTTAAATCAATCGTCTAAGGTAGGCCTAAAACGTCAAATGTCGTAGAAAATAGAGGTAAGTCAAGTGAATTGCATCGAGAATCGAGTTAGAGACTTGGAGCTCACCGACCGATCTGATAGGACTGCGTCAGCCTGAGACATTTATTGACGACCCGAAGTGAGCCTGAATTTCAGCGCTTTACTGTGCGGATTTGTCACTGCACGGAACAAATAATACTACCATTTCATGTGTAGGTGCTGTATTGTAGCCGATTTGTGTAACTATGTAAATTGTAAACGGAAACAAATTAGAGTAGTTTCAAAAAACCTACGCGCCATTTTCGCTTCACAAAAGAGTCTCGATGTCGCATGACTTTTCCTTATTTACGGCCAGTTTCTTCACTAAAAGTGACAGCCAAAGTAACAGTCAACTGTTCTTCTGCGCAGTTGGATTTACAACCCTCGCCTCAGCGCCGAGGATTGAAAATAAAACAGTGCAGAAGAACAGTTGACTGTTACTTTGGCTGTTACTTTTGATAATGAAAGTGACCGATAAACCTTTGTTAGGTACCTTCTTTTCAAAACTCTTAAATATCCAAATAACAGGCGTTACTTTGGGAGGACATCCATGACAATAAAATGTTATTCAATATCAATAAGTATTCAGTTTTATTTCCGCCCAAAACTAGGGCGGACTGTGCTGAATTCTGCTTCCAGCCTAGATCTTATGGAGTTTATATAATTCATCACCTATTCAATTCATATGTACCTTCAATACTAGCCAAAAGATTGAAACTTGTAGTTTAAACATGGCACGTCAAACACATTCGTTAGATCGCCGCCGGGCCGGTTCGAACCGAAATTGAAACTTTTTTATTAAATCGAACCGAATGCCCCATTCAATGATTGTTTTATCTAAAGTTAAATTTTACAGACATTGTTTAACTTTTATACGGACAATCAAGAGCTGTCGTGTTTATTATTTTTGGGAAAAATAGGAATGTGGCGTTTGTGGAGGTAATATCGATCGATGCATCGTCACACAGTTACAACGTAGATAATATATCATACCACAGATTATAACGACGTATCTCAAAAACTCGATTTTCTCGTTTTACCCCGTATATAGTTATTATATAAATTATTCAATACACTATCCAGATAACAAACATACATAAAGGTAAGGTACCTTTTTACTTTCAAATACTTATTAGGTACTCGGAAAATACCAGTAACATTGATGGAACTTACTTTAAAAAACCGATCAGAACCGAACTAACAAGCCTTCAATTTAATTGGACTTTAGCGAAATATCTTATTCCATCAAAATAATCTTCAGTTAAGTTTCTTAAAGCTGTTACTCAAATCACTTAGGAAGTTACTAAGTAATTAAGAAAGAATAAACAAGATCTTTTAACTAGTATACTCTATTATTTATGATGCGAAGTGATGGAAAATTGATATTAAATCGAATTTAACTTTCTTTGGCCAATAGGAACATTTAATTACTTGTTGCTGTTCCGTGTTTAAAACGTTTCACGGAAATAATATTACAGACGAAGCTTTCACAAAGAAATATTCCGGGAATGGGGGTAGCTAAGTTCATTCATGTGATTGACAATAATAATGCTTACAGACTTGCTTAATTTTATGAATCGAATCGATATTGTAAGTTTATCGATACCTTAAATCGCTCCTGAGCGAATTCTATGTTTTCAATCAGCATTATCGTAAATTATAATAATTTATATTACTTAATTAGCTGCTGTATTACTTTTTCTAAAATGAAAGCAGCCAGTAAAAGTCGCGTCAAAATCGATCTGGTGGTTTCGGAGATTAGCCGGAATAGGTAGAGAGACAGACGAAAATTTAAAAAAATGTTTTTTTTAGTTTTGTAGGTACCGTACATACTAGTATGCATTTTGTAAAAAGCTGTTCTTTTGCCATTACAACCAGACACTTCAATTTTATTTATGTGAATATAAATTAATTTTACCAAGGTCTAACAGAATTTTATCATCACACCTTAACAAAGTTTTAAAACTTTTAATCACACTTTGCCAATTCATTCATTACACTCCCATTTCGCAGGTCTGCTGGAAGAAATTTCTTAAGAAATAAGGAGTACCTTTGTACTCATATTATAATTATGTTGTATCTCTATGTATTTTACTGTGTGTACATAAATAATAAAATAAATAACTATGTATTTCAAACTATGTAAATGTCACAGCCAACCAAACAGCTTAATTGTCCTTTCAGATAACAGCCTAGCCCTCTTACTAAACGGCGCCGTTCAACTAGCGGCCTGCACCCTAATTGCACAACTATAACAATAATTGCATACCAAATGTCTAATCCATTGCTTCATAAGTTTGTAAGTTACGTTGTTGAGCAGATTTCTTTTCGAACTTATGAAGCAATGGATTAGACATATGTTTCAAACCGATTCCAATTCTGACCGATCGTCCATTACGCAATTAGGTGGCTGAATGATATTCAGCCATTCAATCAAACAGCGAGGCATATGACTTGGATCGATAACGTTAAACAACTTGCCTAGCCCAGACATCAACATTTTTACAAAATGCATGTTTATTAACAAGTTCGGCAATAAAAACTGAATAGTAAATTAAATAAAAATGAGTTAGAACAAATAGTTAATAATTAAATAAATATTCAACAGTAAAATGCATTCAGATCGGAATTAGTCTGTGAGAAAACTAACTTGGAAGTAGCGCTAGCCAGTCGCTGCCGCGGCACCACTCGCTTCGCTCGCTCGGCTCACGCGTGGTTGGTGTTACCTGCACGCGAGTCGAAGCCGTTCTAACCTAACCTAACCGATTTGATCGGGGTGGGCCTGGTTACTGCGTCCAATTCAGCTAACTAGTTGGTCACAGTTACCTAACCTATGAAAACTGCTGAACTATTTACATATCTGACCATTCCAACATTTTTACTGGCCATTCATTTATTACAGTACTTTGATTATTTTTTACACTGACATTGTAGGATGCAATAACTGACCAATTTCCTTTTTATTACTGTTCATGGTTTACTGTCACACTAATTTACCAACCGCCGAAAAACAAAATGACTGCCCGTTATTTTTTCAACTGATCTTAATAACCTTCTTAATGTTTAAGTCACCCTTTTAAGCATAAGCCAGCCAGTTCAAGTAATGTTGTATTAGACGCATCTGCTGAATATCATTCAGACTCTAGTTGAACGACGCCGTTTAGTAAAATGGCTAGACTGTTAACTCACAGGTTAATTAAGCTTCTTGGCGGGCGGCGACATTTACAAAACTATCCAAAAGGTGAGTTCTTTTAGCAAATTCCACTACAAATTTTCCTGAAATTTTCCCACAAATGAATCTGAATCATAACATAACATCACGCCTGTAATCTCCGAAGGGTTAGACAGAGGTGTACCAATAGTACCTACACCCACATTCAGCTAGTTATTTTTAAGTCCCATGTTTTAGGGGGCGAATCTATTGCCATCAACCGGGCACGCTTCTAGACTCTGGGCTGCTACTGGGAAATTCCTGATGGAAAAACCGAATAACAGTTTGCCCGACCTGGAAATTGAACCCAGGACCATTGGCTTAGGAGGCTTAAACATACCCATGAGTAATAGGTATGTCTTATGTCTATTCTATTTATTATCTATATTGTTTTATCTCAACGAGCGTTAATTACTTTGCACCGATAGAAAAACGTTGGTATTTCTATTTATAACTGCTGTTTTTCTCAATTGAATGTGTAGGAAGCGTTATCTCTACAATATGTCTTCTTACTCGTATCTCTTTATCAGATGAACTAGGATGTTGAAGCTAGCACTTAACATCCAATATTTTACACATACATAGAATAACTAAGTGTCCGTGGAGTTTCTTGCCCTTTCTTCTCCATAGGTACCTACTACGCTTTGGCATGGCCAACTAGCTTCATCTTTGTCTAACCGACCCCTTGACAATTCAAAAGCGCCTGTCAATGGTTTATTTGAAATACATGCTTTAAGTTTGAGTTTAAATTCTTTCGTGATACATATCAAGTTACGGTTTTATTCATGTATTTATTTCGGGTTTGCTTGACTAGTTTCGAATTCAAATAAAGTGAGCTTACCTTACGGCCAGATCCGCGTCATCTTGCACCATTTTAAACCAAATTACGACATACTGTCCTTTACCCTTACAGCAAAACGAAATACAGCTGATAAATCCAGATAATTCTTTCATTCATAGACGATGTGACGTAATCCTTAGGGCATGTTACTACCGACGCCTACAAGGTCTACAACAACATATTTCCGCCAGTTGATTCATAGTACTCCTCAAGTGGACTAGCTGCTGATACAATATATTATTATGTTGTTCAGTCTCACTCACAGAGAGATACGACAAATGTAAGCAGTCGACAAATGTAAGTCCGCACCCGATTTCTGAAAGGCTTTCAACACACGTAATTGTCAGACTGTCAAACTCGACAACAGACAAATATAGGATACCTACCTATATAACTGTCACCTATACACAGTTCAACCGCCAGACCTGTCAATCGGACCATCGGCTGTTCCTAGCCTGTCCCGATTTGTACCCTATATGCCTATATTTAGATCTCAAACATCGTGAGGAAACCGAATGTCCTAGAACCAAAAATTCGAAGAAATGTGACATATACCAACCCGCACTGGTCCCGCGTGGTGGATTACGGCCCACTCCCTCTTACCGAGAGGAGGCCTGTTTCCTAGCAGTGTGAACGTTATAGGCTTATTATGCATGTATGCAAACCCTTATGGGTTCCGGACACGAGGCAGTTTGCATGTAGACAGGACTGAACTATCTTCAAATGTATGCGAACGTGAAGGGAAAATAGTATGTTCTCCTACCGACTTAAACACTGACATTCCTGAAAGAAGATGAGAACTCCGCGCAAACGAATCTATGGAGAAGAATATTATACGAATATGTAGGTAGCATGTGAGGCTTTTGATAGGGGACGAAACTCGGTCGTTTCCCCTCAATATTGACCTTATCCAGGGTCAAATCGTTTGTTCTATTTATAATTTTTATTTTACCAATTAATCCCATCTTTCGGGAACTCCATACAGCGCTTATTGAGCCAAGGTCGAGAATAGGATTCCTTGACCTTCGCTCAATAAGCACTAATTGTTTAGCTCGGAGTATTGACGGCATCGTTCTTATTATAGTGGCTTACGGTAACCCGTCGGTAGCTCACAGTGCTCACCCTGACCTCAGCAATTGTAGAAATTACTCGAGAATGTGCGAGTAAGGACGGGATCATGCGTGTAACGGAAACCGCGTCTGCTTTAATAAACGAGTTGTTATAGATTTTTTTTAAGTAGGTACTTGTGTTTTCCTTTAGAAGACTGATGACAATAAAAAATTAAGAACTCTTTTTAGTCACTGTATATTTTTTATTAGTTTACGGACTACGGATTCTTGAGTGAGAGTACAATATTCGAATAACATTACAGGAAAATAAAATAAAATGTTTGTTAAATGTTAATATTTAAATATGTAAGAGGAAAACCTATAGTTCAAAATATATTAATTTATTATTTGTTTTAATAAACGACTATATAAATCTACATTGATCAACTTATTAACTATTGTAAGTAATAGCTACTACTACTATACTAAGGTATTTAAAACTAGTTTATAATATCAGAAATATTTAACTTAAATTTTAGATTAAACTTGAATAATGCTTACTGGTAAAACATTACCCTAAAGAATATAAAGGTATTTAATAAGCTCACAACTCCAAATTATGATCTACATTTTGAATTTGTACTTGTATCACAAATCTGTAAGGTGCAGAATTTTATTTAACTATTTGTTTATGACGGGTGTAGAAATAACTCATCACCAAACCGAGAGTTACTTTTCCCGTCTGTCCGTCTTTGCAATTATTTTTCCTAAGGGCTCCCTAGTTAGATTACAGAATGCATAGATTTCGGCTTGGTGATGGGTGTTTTTAAACCCTTAAAATTTATTTATATATGAAAGAGTACCTTCTTGCACTAGGTAGTCTTCCTAACACTACTAACAAAATCACAGGTACTTTGTCTTTGAATCTTACATGTCTATATTACTTTAATTAAGTAATGCTAATTAAAAGTACGATTTTGGTGAAGCATCAAACTATACATAGCAGTAGTATTTAATTTACGATTATCTAATAATTAATAAAATTTATAAACGTCAAAATTATGAAGGCAAAAATGACATCAGACAAATCTTAATAAAAAATGAATACTGTGCTCGGATTTTATACATTATAATTATTTCAAATGACAGTTTTTTATCGATTCTATCCAATAGAATCTGAAATCACCTTTTATTAAAATCAAATATTTCTAACTAAACTTATGAAAAGAAAGGAAAAACAAGAACAATCGTTGGAAACAATTTTTCAAATGTATACATACTGTAAGCACTTCAAGGATGGGTACGCGTCATAAAATACATTGCGGAAAACCACCACATTTTTATTACATTCTCACTACTTCTGCCTCCTTCACCACACCACAACTGTGTGTCGTCTTTGCCATGATATACAAAGATTTATCAGAAGTAAAAAGAATATTGTTATTATTGTCGAAAGCCATGGAACCAATAGAAGGAAGCTTAGCTACTCTAAAAATTTTAGAGTGAATAATATTCTTTGTAAAAATAATTTTGTAAATACCATCTATCCACCACGCGTACACATCCCCATCCAAATCAATAGTTATACCTCTAAAATAAGCATTTTTAGAGACACGATGCACAATATTGCCCTTACTTACAAATAAACCTAGATTAGTTAAGAAAACCACAACATTAGTATTATCTTTTTCAACTACCACGAACTTCCTTATAGCCCAATATTCAAGTATAGTTTGGAAATAATCACCTTTCTTAACAATTATACCCCTGTCCTCGTATTTGACGAAATAAACTTGGTTTTTGTAAAATACATTCGTTATGGTATCCCCTCGACTGCTGTATGACAACATTTTATTCGAATTAGTATCTAGGACAAATATTCCATCATTACCTCCGAAGTAAATTAATCCGTTAGCCTGATCTATATCGAAAGTACCCAAATTAAGTATCTGACCGCCAGTAATGATTCCAACTTGGTTGGGATCATCTAAGCTTACGAACCCAGTCTTGTAATATTCTTCATCTTCAAATGTGGGTTCGAAACTGAAGAACAAGATGTCCTTCGATCGAAGAAGGTCCATCTTGTGAATGACGACTTGTTTCCTAAAGGGAGCATTCAGGTCGAAGAGATAGGAGACATTGTAACACGTGGTATTCACCAAGATGCATGAGGGACATGGTGGTTCTGGCTTTTCCGTGACATCGACGACCGATGCCGCAGTGACGGTCAGAAGATAGACGAGGAGAATCATGGTTGTATCTGCAACAGAGAATATAATAGTTAAGAAAAGATTACACCTTTGGGTATGAATGTGGATGGCTATAGAAGAAAACTAAAGAAACGACAAATGGATTGTGTGAAAGATGAAATGGCTAGCGTGGGGGGCGACTACTGAGACCCAGGGTTAATAACGATGTTAGGCTACAGGCAAGAAAATAACGATGATGAATTGATTGCAGCGCATCTTGATATTGTTAATCCTTGACAGCAAAGGGTACTTCAACATACTGAAACCTCTTATTATGCTAACGAAGTAAACAAAGTTATGAATAGGTAAAGTACAAAACACTACAAAAGTTCAAACTACGAGCTACGTGACAATGCATTGTCTATTTTTTTTCTTGTTGACCTAGATTTGAGTATTTATTATTTGTCGTCATGTCACAACACTTTATAGTAATAGGAATATTACTTCCTTGACAAGGGAGTTAACAAACAACTGGATTTGAGAGCATTTGCACTGAAACCATACGAGATAGAGCTTTTTTCTCTGCAGAAAGGCATAACTTTCTATCATGATCACAAACTTCATAATTTCATTCACAATTCTCTGTAACTCAACATTTCAACGAAGGCGGGAAAACAGTTACATACATTTTTACACAAAATATTTCGTCCGATATACCTGTCCACTTCGCTGATCGCGGGTCAAAATTGGAACAATACATATTTATGCATTCACTATTTTCATTTTTAATACGTTCACATCACATCGTTTTCGATTTAAAAGTAAGTTCCAAATGAAAAAATGTTGTTAGTAAATACGAGCCAAGCCTCGAGTAGCGGAAAGCTTATGAACGAATCTAGGGCGCGTTTGTGTTAAGATCGATAATGTCACGCGACGTACGCTCATTAAATATTAAACGCTATCAGCGGAATTAGAAGTGCACTTAGCGCATTGAAAACTGTGTCACTGACAGGAACGAAGGATCGATTTATAGCTTTTCTTTTTATGGAAAGAAAGAAAATAGAAAGAAAGAAAATACTTTTATTTGTGTTTACATTTATGGAGTAGAATATAACTGTACTTAGTTAGAAAATCGACTGTAGCATGGCGATTTACGTGACTATCTAAATGCAGCGTCGTATCCCCAAAACCTGACCACAGGTCCAGGGGCTGGCGTCGGGAATCCCAGGCGGATTTCCGGCCACCATAGGCACGGGCCTGCGGACGGCAAGCAATGGGTAGCTCGCCGTCCGATAAGGACCAGGCCCGGGCCAATAGCGCGTCGTGTTCCACGCGCGCCTCAAAGAGATGTCAGCACAATTGGCGGGGCCCGCTAGGACCGATGCCTGCCAAGGTTGCGGGAAAGTCGGAAAGGGATACCGGGACCTTAGCAACAGGCAACTGAAGGAACATGGGTGGGTTTTAGTCAGTAAAAGTCTGACACGCCCTTTCGCTCCGCCCAGAGCGGGAGAAGTCATTTGATGATTGCCCATCCTCAAAAAAAAAAAAGTGCCAGAGGCTGGATTGGACTCACTAGATGACTAAGGGCGAATTCGACCAAACTTTTATCCCTAGCATAAGTCTAATCCAGCGAGAAAATATTAAATTTTTGACAGATTTTCTATACAAAAACTGTCAGACGTCAATTTTAGTCCCCGAATAAAAGTTATCTTATCTGGCTTTGGTTAAATCGGTCCTTAGTTCAATCCATAATTTAACACTATTAGCTTTAGTAATATTACTTATCTTGTCAAATGCATACATAAACAAAAACGTTAAAGAAGCGAGAGCATAGAATTAAGTCCCGCAAATCGTCATCATCCATGCATAAAGGTTTAAGTTCTTCCATTGTGTGATCAGCATGGATATTACACAGTAAATCTTTAGTAAACAATCTTGTGAAACAATCCCTGTACAACTTTGTTGATAATAGTTTTTCCTTTCTCTCTGATTCATTTGTTTTGTTAGTTTTCTTCTCTTTGTTTATTTCTATGCTTGTTATGGCATGAATTAAGAAGTTTCGTGCGTTATTTAATATTACTAGGTTTTATTCTATTTGGTACCTACCTATTTAGATCAGATTTTGGGAATTCCTTGAATTTTGATTGCGTGAAACTCAAGAAAACACGGTAGGTACGAATGATGTTAATTTGTTAAATTATGGTGACTATGTTTTTTTTGCAGCTCCAAGGGACCGTTGACCTTAGTATTTGATATTAATTTCAACTTAATACCTCCATTCGTTCCTGAGAAAAAGGTTCTTGATAGACAGATAAATAACGAAGTGATCGCATAAGTAAGGGTTCCGTTTTTCTTTTAGAGGTACGGGACCCTAAAAAATGTATGTCGACATCATAAACGCTGAATGGAATAAATTCTTATTATAATTTATTATACAGTTGTAAATATCTGAAATGCAGTTTTTAAAATATTGTCATAGCTATTTTGCTTTGCTCTTACGTTTCAAGCGTAAAGGAAATTCTCTTGTCCTGAGCACGTTTCCGGCTTACGGATGCGACAGCTTTGAAGAAATATGTTATTTACGATACAATAATCGTCTTTTAACTTTAATAATTGTTAACTTTCTTGTTTTAGTAAAAGTGGTAACCAGGAGATTAGTTAGCTTACTTTTGAAATCCGAGGTTGGGGGCTAGGGTATGTAAATATGTGTTTTTTTTCAAAATCGTAAGTATTTATTTTAAATTTTATTTTAGAGGTATAGATCTAGGAAAACATCGTCAAAACATCTAGATTCGACGGGCTTAAACGCTTCAGAAATGTACACGGAAGCTCGAGTCGACTCGTTTAATGCCATCCAGAGGAAAGGGATAGCGTCGTCGTCGCGTTCATGTCCAGAACTGATAGGTGTAAGAATACTATAATTAACGGTTTAGCCGGCAGGCTTATAACGACAGCAAAATATTATATACTAGCTGATGCCCGCGGCTTCGCCCGCGCGGATGTCGGTTATTATATACTAAAACCTTACTCGAAAACCATTCTATCCATTGGTGAAAACAGCATGAAAATCGGTGCAGGAGTTTTTGAGTTTATCGCGAACAGGACGACAGACAGACGCGGCGGAGGACTTTGTTTTATAATATGTAAGGATAGTGGATATTATTGTTTTTAAATTATGGATCTCTGTGTCCGAAATAAAGCATTATTATTATCGTCTTTAACATTTCTCGGGACCTTGAGGTGCCGGAACTTTGGAAGGCGGGGCCGAAGCTAAGTCGGAGTAGCCCTTTTGACGTTTTTAATTGAATTATACGCTTTTTTATTCGTTTTATTATTGTAACCGTGTAAACCGTGGTAAGTATAATTACACGCATAGTCTGTGGTGGTTGTGGATGACACATACTTCCACACAGGTACCTACATCCACTCTTAACACATTTGAATACTGTGTCAATGAAAGCACCGTTCATCGAGGTTCTTTTGTCGTTATTCTGTGAACCATAGCGTGCTGCGTGTGATCATCATTTTATTTTATTTTTTTATACACCAGCTAATTGGTTTTGTCTTTAAAAATGTAGCTGGTACTGGTAAGAGATTTTTGTGTTAAACACGGCTGTTGTTAAAGTATTATCACCTGCCTAGCCTTTTCTTTCTTAGCCAGTCTAACCGGCTGCAGCTAAATACCAGTATTTTACATGAAAGTCATGGAAGTCAGCTTCCACAAGCCAGTTACTGGGTAACACGATACCCCTTTGGTAAGTCTGGTTGTTGACTTTCAGCCTTCTGACTACCCGTAACAACTGCCAAATAGCAAATGACACCCGGGACCAACGGCTTAATTGTTTTATTTTTATTTTTTATAAACATATATTACGATTAATAAAATTAAAAATTAAGCTTTGTTTTATAAAGAAAAGCTCTTGTAGGACATTTATAATCCTTATAACTATGTTAAACCTTAACTAACAATTAATCAGAAAACAGCTCACCTTTTAAATCAGAAAAGAAAATCCAAAATCAAGTGCCACATTATCACATCGCCATACAAAAAACAAATGAAAACTAGACAATAGTAAAACGCGCGCTCCCGATACAATCAGAAGGCACAATGAATATCGCTACCAACAGTTACCTTTTAAATACTAAATTACCACATAGATTGACACAAATACAGAAACAAGAGAAGGTATACTTTATATTGTACGCGAAAACACACAAAAATTCTTTGAACACAAATATGAACGATGTTATTTATAAATCTAACATAAAGGACGTGCAATATGCGACAGCAGTAATTCTAGACTGTTTTCATATTGTAACTACCTACACATTTTGTTGGGGAGATCTTACCTAGGTATATAGTAATTGGGTACATATTATACCTCTAGGTCTGGGTTGAGTGAATTTGTTAGCATATCTTGCCTTATTTTTTGTAGTTTTCTATCGGAAATTCTATTATGTTAGAGAATACCTCCATTTCACACGGAGCAAATGCTTTTCGATATGAAACGACAAACTGAAAACAACCTAAGAATTTTACTCAGCTTCGACAAAGCTTGCGTGTTTTGGCACAGCTTGGTAGAGGTCTATGTCCAGCAGTGGGCTGCGATAAACTACAGTGGTCGATCTTAGGGCAAAGAGTATGAAATAAATCGTAAACTTGATTTATTTCACCCTCCTTTCTTTTCATGGTGAGTAATTTCACTTGTTCCACTAAAATCCCCTAGACCAGTGCCCCAAGGGACTACACAACACTCAATGGTCCACTACGATATCCTAGGATTTTGACTTACCTTCATAGTACAACGTTAACTTCTGAACTGAAATCAACAACAGTCAGACACAATCAGTTTCATATGATTAATGAAAACTGAAACCCGTTTCTTTTATTCCAAGTCATTAAAGTGGACCTTCTACATTTCTTATTGTGTGACTATTAAAGTCCTTCACAAGCGTAGAGCACGCGACATGATATGGACTTTTTACACATAAAGAAGTTAATTAAATTGTTTTCCTCCGGTTAATTGGAGCTCAGAATAAGTTCAATTGGTCCAGCAATATAATTGTTTACTAAAAGACTTATTTAAAAATAAACTCTTTGGTGACCAATGACAGTCTAGACTAGAATTTTCAAAGGAATCTCAAGTTCAACTGAATGTTTTTAGATCCTACTATAATTTAAGACTAAATTTACTGTTATGAATATATCTCCAGTTTTCAATGAGGATATTAAATGATACGATGCCAGGCACAAGGCCACAAGGTAAAGATCAGGACGACCTGTAACACTTTCTGAAAGGACAGGCCCGCATAAATAACCAGCAGAATTTAATGGAAAAAGAAATTGAAGCCCTTGCTTTGCAGAGGAACAGTCACATTACAAGACTGTCATCAATATACTAAGTACCTAATAACCCGCGGTTTAACTCGCATCATAGAGAAACTACTAGGTAGGTACATACCTATATACCTGGGTAAACAGTGTATCATAGTCTGTGTGTCTTTCATCGCAATCCGTATTGATATCGAAATCCGGAACTCCATGCCACCTCTGTTCTATATACTACCCTCGGACGCAGCGCATGGTCACAAATAATAGAACGACACGCTACCTGAACATGCTGTAAACAAAGCGCCAAGCTTAGCCGGTGAGAGGCAGATTGGTATTAATTATTGTGTGGTCAATTGTGGGCCATGGGTCAACATAATTTACCGTTACAGCGATGCTGAACGGGTTACCACCACAATCACAGACATTATAGAAGGATTTCAGTGGATTTAAATCCAGCTATTCTCGTATCATAAAAGACGACTACAATATTATGTTACACAATCACAATGCCATCTGCCAAAAGTCCTGAATGTGGGAATTTCTCCATTGCCTCTCATCCCCACTTCACACGTTTGATGAATTGGTGATCGTTGTAGTTTTTCTCAAACGGGATTAAGCTAGGCGTACTACACGGGTACGGGCTCTATAATGACAATTCATTATAGAAAAAACTGGCAGTGAACAGCCAATTCACGTCGATAGATCATTCTCAACGTGACAGACGATGCTTTCAACAAATTATTCCACCATAAACTCACATTACACCAACACAGGCATTTTAATCTCAATAAAAACAAACAAAACAGCTGCTTCTTTAAAATTACGCCAAAAACCGCAACGGAAATGTTCCTAATATTGTAATTGTTGAACACGGCCATAATACACCGAAACACTTAGCGAATTGGCGAAAAGCAAATACAATTATATTCAATTAAGCGCGGTTTTAATCTCAATAATCTTGTCTGAAGAAAACACGCACCTAATGGATTCCAGACTGTTGACTGTGGTTATTAAATTCGCGAAGATTGGAACTTTATGAACCTAGCCTTTGAATTACCTAACTTAATTTTTATAGGTACTGCTATTGTACCTACTAGATAGATAGGTAATGCACAGCAAGGGTGTCTTCTCAAACAGAGAAGACACGATCAAACAAATATGGATCACCTTTCTTAAGAATGATTGCCGCTTGTTCTGAAATGATTATTCCGCCGCGCTTATATCGTCGTATCGATGATAAGATTAAGCCCAGTTGATAAGCAGCAAAATAGGTACTCATGATAGCTTCCAAGTTCTGAAAATATATGTAGGTAATCTTCAGACTTACAGCCCAGGATGCAGGTTCTGCGCTAAGTGCAAATGGGGTCCACAAATATCTATAATCTTACTATGTCGCTAACCTTTTAAACGTTTTTGACCTGAAAATCAACAGTCAAAATCCGTATTTAGGTACCCATCGCGTTTCTACCGGCCCAACCGTAACAGTGTCGCCCTCTGGTAGGCCATTTAAGAACCTTTTGATGCGCGACCCAGATCCAAGAATTTTGCATTTTTCATCGCACATCGCTGCTTTATGAGTATTATGAGACATCGCCATATAAGTAGACATTTCTCGACTTGTTCATTTTGGAAAGGAACGATGTCACAGGGCTAAGCATTAGAATTATTCATAGTTCCATCAACTCACATTTTAGGTACCTAACTGTTTGACTGGTTGTCAAAAACTAAGTAGGTTTTTTTTCATTTTTTTTTCTCTATATTATTGTGTGGCCAATTTTGTTATTGGTTGACCTAAACGGAGATTCAACGGAAGATTTATTAATTAGAGACTAGATCCGGCTTTCAGAAATCGGTAGTGCCTATATCCAGGAACAAGACCACACAGACCACCCTTAGTGATCAATTGCACACACTTAGCACACAGACAGACCATAGAGAACAGTCAGGGAGAGTAACCTAATGATTAATTATGGAACTACCCGCACAAGACTGCATCATAAATCTAGATGCCTACTGTTGCTACTGCTTCTTAGGCCCTGGCCCTGTGTTCTTAGGCCTCTGCTAGGGTTGCGGGAAAGTCCGAAAGGGATACCGGGGCCCTTGGCAACAGGCAACTGAAGGATCACGGGTGGGTTTTAGTCAGTAAAAGTCTGACATGCACTCCCGTTTTGCCCAGAGCGGGAGAAGTCATTTGATGATTAAGGGCGTACCCTTCCTCAAATTGCTTAGCATGATCCTCTGTTATGCCGAAAATACTGCAGCATTCATTTTGAAATTAATATATGTTAAAGTTGAGGATTGATGCTAGGTCCTATGTTTGGCGAAAATACGATTACATCAAATTTTCTCGATAGAAAAAAAATCCAAAGTTACCTCTAAACAGAACTATAAACCGCTGGTATTAAAAAAATACTTCATATTAGATCATGAAACTTTGCATAATAACTAAACTATCTATAAAGCAGGTCTTGTTTGTTTTTTTTAGTTACCATTATTTTCACCGTAAAAAGCAATTACCTAAACTTTTCGAGGCTTGAGAGCCGTCACCCCATTCCGTCTCGCTCTCACTCATGTCGCGAGTAGTATGGTGCGAGTTAGATAAAATCTGAGGTAGGGTACAGGGTTAACTAACAAAAAAAAATGACCCTGGGTTCCATTTCTCTGTCGGTCAGGCAGACGTTTTATAATAGATAAAAGGTATATCAAATTCACCGTACATAACTTTTGCCCTCCGATTATCACGAACAGAGTATTTCAACAAACCTTTACCAGTTCCCTGTAAGGTTGCTCACGTACACCGTTACAAATAAGTTGGCCCCGAAAGTTACGGCGTACGTTACTTAGATTAAATAACTTGGATACTAAAGGAGGCAATATCTGTCCCATAAAGGAGGAGAATCGCAATTAATGACGTTTGTTCCACTAAAATTTTGACTCTGACATTGTGGAGCGTTTTTAGTGGAAGATTCGTCAGGATCGATATTAGGTAGGGTAGGGTTCCGTTAGACGTACCAGCACCTTAGTCGCACCTACCTACTACTGCATTATGTGCTCTCCTATTCATAAAAACTGAGATCTTAAGATGCGTATAATTTAATCCCCTTAGTTAATTAAAATTTCATGCACATCTGTAAGCTATTTTTGAAAAGAATACGACAATAAAGATAATATTAGTAGAAAATGCCCGTGGCATTATGTCCGCCTCAGTTCATTTGTGTGCTTAAAGTATTAAATAAATAAATATTTTTGTTCATGGCTATTTTCGACATTCAAGCCTCGTGCAGACTGGCGTGACGCGACAGAGCGACGCGACTCTAAGAAAACAATTTTTAAGAAACATTACGGTTTTTTTTTAATTGATTTTGATTTTAACAATTATCGATGTTGCGTCGCGCCAGTCTGCACGAGGCTTCATAGCATAATCGTATATTTTGATTAAATTATGTCAGTTTCGATTTTAAACTTTGAAGGCCTCTTCGTTTAATTCGTAGGTACCTATGTGTATTTAATGATTTTTATGAACAAGTCATGTTTCTAATCCAAAATAATAATAAAATCAATCCACGGGTAGCACTTTGGTAACCACTACGCATCGCTTGTCGTTCTACTCACCCACGCCGGAAAAGCTTGAAGATAAGTAAGGCTGAAAAATTGTGTCGCGATCAACCACCACTCAAGTCGGGCTAACAGATTGCCAACATCTATCAACTAATAGTTCTTTGAAAACCTTTTTTACGAGACCTTTTTTCAGCGCATTCTTAAGTTTACATCAGCGCGAACCTTTGAATAACATCGGCCCGAGCAGGGAGGTGGCTTTTTCTCGTGATTTTGTTTGCGGATTTGCTGGGTTTTCTTACCATTTTAGTTTCTGATCTAAAGGATTTAGATTTTTTTTTTGTAGAGGCACCTTTTTCTTTCTCTATTCACAACAAACTTTTTTTTTCAGGAATCCTCTCTGGACAAGAAGTGGCATTGAGGTGAATAGCTACGTACTTACCAGCAATACCGTTATATTAAGAAGAAGGTACTTAATACAACAAGTGGAACAGGGGGCCTTCCACCACCGCTTATAGCAGTATTATTTTAATCTTACTCAGTGGGGGAAAGAGATGGGAGCTATACGTCCTGTAGAGCTTCATCTCAGAACACGGGAACAGAAGCAGCAGATTATTCGATGTTAAAGAAATGACGTAAATTATTTTCAAGTAGGTAAGTTGGTACTGTGACGAGATCGTTCAATGAAAGGCATATTCAGTTTTGACGCTTAATTATTTCAGCAAATCAATACGTCAGCTCTTAAAGCTTAGTCTCTGTTATTTTTTATCTTCTAAATACGGAATACGTTTGTCTCATAATAATATACATTCAACGAAAATATTCATGAAGGTTGCATTGTAAAAACAAGCAGGCTAAAGGCTCTACAGTACCTACCTACAATAATTAAGAGTGAAGCGACCAGCCACATTACTGTGTCGTGTTTTGTCGTGACGCGGGATACAATAATCCAAGGAATCTGTTCAAAACAACGTCAAATCATAACGAGTTTTGATTGGCTATAACACTGCGTGAGAAGACGCCACGTCATGACAGAATACAGTAATGTGAATTCGGCTTTAGTTATGCATGAAAAAGATCATTTGCTGAACACTATGCACTTACACGCAGGCAATATTGAGAGATAATTAACTACTACGC
Organism: Lithophane leautieri; assembly: GCA_949152455.1. Taxonomy (NCBI): domain Eukaryota; kingdom Metazoa; phylum Arthropoda; class Insecta; order Lepidoptera; family Noctuidae; genus Lithophane; species Lithophane leautieri. The sequence goes on along the minus strand of OX424468.1, from coordinate 16,195,354 downwards.
CCAACATGAGTAACAATGCCAGCATAGTACCTTCCTACATAGGTAATCTGTTTTGTTGACTTTACCTATATTAGACAGAGAACAATTTTAATTAGATGCCATGCACCTACGTCACAAAACACAATGTTCATCAGAGCGAGTGACAAGGCTGGACTGATTACTTCTGACCTTTCACCGCTGGGATGAATACAGGTCATCAATCCACGCGGCACGACACGGGTTGACAATACAGTTTCATTACCTTATATCTATGGTTTCATGTGCCATTGATCTTATGGCGTGACTTGGGAGTTTCGGTATAAATGTTGTTATTTACGAACGCGGCATAAACTCATATAAAGACTGCCTGTTCATTTGAGCGAACCTGGTTAGTGGAGAGGAGCGATTTAGAGTAGTACGGACTCGTGGCAGAGCCTACAATGGTTACTAAAGTTTGATAGTGGAATTTATTCGAGATCCATTGGTTTAATTGTTCTAGAAATGCACTCTCCTCTCCGCTCAAATGGACAGGCAGCCTAAAATGTATGCTAGGCTGTGCAACAATGTTTACTTGAATACCCAATCTTATCCCGGGTCTACACTCTCGCGAGTGCGCCTCGTGGAGGCCCTTCCACAAGTCGCGGCAAGCGGAGGCTACACGAGCGCAGCTACCCATCTCTCTCGTTTTATTTAGTTTCCCGCCAGGTCTACCTAAACATGGAAGTGACTACCATCGCTGTTTTGTGTGCTTTGCGAGAGTGTGGTTGGATCGCTCGCCTAGTGCCTCGCGTCCTTTGACTCCGGTCAAAAAACCGACATCGAGCGGAGCGCGCGCGAGGCGAGGCGAGAGACGAGAGGAGACGAGGCGGAAGACGAGAAGAGACGAGAGCGCCATCCACACTATCGCGCTCGCTTCACCTCGTCTTGCCGCCTGGAGTCGGACCCAGGGTTAGATAATTTACAAATCTTGCCACAATCTTTCTACTTGAGCTTTCTAAGTTATTTTTTGATTGACCGATTGTCATAAGGTCCTAAATAAGTTTCAGTTGCAATGGAGTTTGAGCTTTGTGTAGTATGAAATTCGGCTTATGTTCCTAAAATTTGACAATTATCTGACATTTTAAATTCAGATAATTATCGTGTTTCTTTTCGACCTTTCATGGGCAGTCACAAAAGTTGTGTCCTTCGATGATTTACCCATTAAGTTCGGCACTTGAACTGTGGTTCAAGTGTGCTGTCTGCCTTCTGGAGTGTGCTCGAAAAGGCCAATTCTCGTACATAAAAAACATTACCCTCCTCTGAGGCAGTCGGGTAAAAACGTTCACATTCAAGTCGCAATCTATCAAACTTGTGAAAAATGTTGGTACTTACTAAATTGATTGTATTTTTAACAGATTGCGAATGTGAACGTTCTTATAACTTACGGGAATTGCCCCTCAGGTCTAGGTCAATTAAATACATTTGCCATCAGTACCTATTACTCGTTTATGAGATGTTCGTAGGTACCTATGTTTATACCTACGTTTAATTCCCGAAATTAAATTGCGTGCAGTGTAATATGCGTTCGTGTCTGTTTAATTTGTAAAGGTCATAATGGTTTTTTCCAGAATATTTTTTATAGAAGTAACTGAAGCAAGGGGACACATGGCAATGGAACACATCATTCCATGCGCGTATGACTGTCGAGTAGTTGTATACTTTTGTTATTGTACTTAACTAATGTGACTTATGTAGCCGTTTTATGTTAAAATAAATAAATAAATTCCATTACAAAGTGCTTCATTTACTTCTACAGTGTAGCCAGAATTGAATTCACAGTAAATTTAGGTAAATATAGTGAGTGACAGGTAGGTACCTAATCCAAAATGATGGTAATAAATAAAATACCCAATAATTTAGCAAGAGTTTAATAAAAAAATGCAAAATAATAAAAATATCTCCAAATATTGAGCCTTAACGCTAGGATATCTGTAGGTTTACAACATCCAAAAATACAAAAATTACACGCACTCACACAATGAGGGTATCGTCTGTGGTTATATTACATTACATGTAACCTCCTTCGATAAAATTGATAGATATTTTGGCGCCAATTGTCAACGTCATAGTGTAAGAACAAAGTTTTCTTACACGTTACTTGTTACGTTCAATTCTATAGAAGAAGGATTAGGGAAAAGATCCAAGACTAACGCCGATTTCATAATAATCAAACAAAAAGAAAACATTGGCACTAGATTCCCAATTTTGTAGCAATTTTACGTATTAAATACATTCATGTTTTGGACGAAACAATTTGAAAAGTGACAAGGAAGATTTTAAGTTACAAAATAAATTTATTGTCATTTCACAACTTTGGTAAGGGAATTAATTAGAGAGCAAATTAATGCCGGTAAGATTTTGTGCATCCAAAAATAATTTATTTGACGATTTCTGGAACTAAGTTGTTATAAAAGATAAGTTCTTATTATTACGATCTAATAAATATGACCAAAAGACGAAACAAATTATATTTCCTAAACGTTACTACATCATGCTATTGTCTCGAAAGTTTTATTATTAAATTATACTCATTTATCTACCTTGATAACACAGTTGAGTATAAAAGCGAACAAATATTTTAAGCTCAAGTTAACAAATTAATACTGCTCAGTTCACAGAAACTTGAATAATGGGAACCGTCAAATAAATGCTACTTTTGATTTAAATCTTTTAAACGACGTGGAATGAATAAAACGGTTCGGAGATAGATAAGGTGTGGACTTTGTAGAAACGGGTTCAAACAGGCTAGAGATAGTTGGTAGCCAAAAAAGTATATTACGAATAAATATAAAATGGGGTTAAATAAAGAGTATAAACTTACCAACTTGAATGATTCCATTGGGATTTACCTCTTTGGTGAGATGAAAACTCTTTAATTTAAAAAGTTAGGAAGACCCAATAAACGACATTAAAAACATAAATTCTATACCACCAGGTTCCATTTTGTTTGCAGCAGTATAGATATTATATTTATATTCGCGCCAAGACAAAATATTTGCAGACGAAGCTACAATTATGTACCATAAAGTACCCGTTACAATACCCGCTCAATTTGAGGAGGATCAGCAGTGGTAGACAGTCGTTTCTTTTTTACGTTTTTGCAATTCACTCTAAGTTAGGTTTGTTCCATAATATTTTTTCATAAGAGATTGGTTCTTAATGATTATAATTCTGTAAATACATATTTTTTATGATCGCGAATCATATTTTGATAATGAAACAATCTGACAGTGACCTGCAAATTGCAAAAAACGTAACTAAACACTACAGATCTTCGGTAAGCGTCCGCTGTTACTAAGACCACAACCCTTTCTATAGCTCTTTTGTTTTTCTCTTGCCATATCTTACTATGTTTAATACTTGTTTTACCAAAGGTGCGTACTTATAAACAAACGATATAATAATAGTATGGTGATTTATTTTATTTGATATGAATACAATGTGCAATAGTATGTAGCGTCTGTTTGTTGTCGGTGATCCTACTAATATTATAAATGTGAAAGTTTGTGTGTTTATGTGTTTGTGTGTTTGGATGTTTGTTACTCAATCACGCAAAAACGACTGAATGGATTTGGATGAAATTTGGCAAACAGATAGTTTATAGCCTAGATTAACACAGGTTACTTTTCATCCCGATATTCCCACGGGATCGAGACTTACGCGGGTGAAACCGCGGGGCGCAGCTAGTATATTGATAGATTTTCTGGTATAGTTCGACCAATTTGGGCTGTCAAGTGATCATTGATCAGAGCAATAAAGAGATGGAGCTATACAGGTTGAATAGCGCTATCTCTTTCTCGCACTGCACAAAGATGACTTAATGTGTGAAATGGCTGTTTTAAGAAAGAGCATTTTGTTTAGGGCATAAGGTTGATGTTAGCGCCTTAACTTATATATCAGATTAAATTGATTGAACTATTAGCTATGTGTCTAATACATTTACGAACCAGGGGCGGCCACGGGAGATGGTTGTCAAAGGATATTAGGATTGCGTAGCCACCTCGTTTGCGATTTTTCGAACTACAGCGTTCGTAGCTTACATTATTTTATGTTTTGCTACTAAATAGCGCGTCAGTGATCGATGGTCGCTAGTCAAATTTCATTACCTATGTTTCAGTGTTAAAATATTCTAATTTCTAACGTGTAAACCTATGATTTGAGCAATCCGTGACACCTTCAGTCTCCTAAAGCTATAGGATGCTATGGTTTATACTCTTGTTTTATTTTGGTCCACTTTATAAAGTTTATCGAAGTTAGTAATAGAAACATCGGGATACATACTAACCTTGGTTTGTCAATTTTTAAATAATTATTTTAATAAGGGAACTAAGAATTTATACAAGAACCGCACCGACAACAAACCGCTTAAAATCTAAACTAAAAATATACATAGAAATCTTATTTATAAATTAATCATAAAGTAATACATTTTGAATATATTTTTAAGAATCTTCCCATTTAAAGTATATATATTTTTTGACTAGTGGATAAAATTACACCTATTCGTAAATATTTAAGTAAATACGAAAGCTTTGAGTATGACATTCCTGACTTTTGTCTCACTCAGACTTGGTGGGTGTGAGTGAGAGAACGCTCTACGCGTCATACTCGCTCTTGTAGGCCTATTGATGCACTTTAACTTTTAATTGAATGACTTTAAAGTTCAATTTTGAATGGGAATATTTAATACATAATTTAAATTAAAAAAATGAGATTCCATTTTAATACTAGGTAAAAAATCTAGCTATCTAGAATTTATTTCTGTCAGTTGCAGCAAGGACAGACCTTAGCAATAATAGAGAAATAGAGGTGAGATGTGTTTGAAATAGCAACTTTTACAGAATTTCGTCAACAGTCATTTTGACTTTAAATAAATACTTTTGAGTGACCGATGACGACATATTGAGTTTCGCTGCATCAGTTACTGTCACATCTCTACATTTTCAAATAAAATATAGGTAAACTAATACAATTTCAACACATTGACAAGAAAAACATAGTCTTTGGCGTCTTGAGCAAAACGTGATGTGTTTATGGCATTAACTAGCGGTACTAAGTCGCGCTTTATACGTTACAGATATCTTTTTTTTTTCATATACAAAGACTAAGATGGGACACACCGAGTGCGAGGCATTTAATTTCATTATTCTGCAGTATAACATAGTTCCTATCTTTACATTTTTCGTCTTCAAAACAAGAATATTTTGTTTATTACAAAAAAAAAAACATAAATTGCACTTGATTGAAAAACAAGGTTCTTCAAAGAAAGAGCAGTAATTTTGTGTTGCCATGTATCACATACCCCGATTTCGATGTGTCTCCTAACTAACGTGGTAATCATTGCAAATCTTATTTTTAACTAACAAAACCTTTTTAGTCCATCTGTTTATATTATACTGAAATATTATAAAGATGGCTGTGATCAGTGCAGTATAAATAACATAATTGTTAATAAAGACAGGTATATTCCGTTATTTTGAATTTAAGATTTACAGTGACTACAATTCAGTAAAGATTCTAGCAATATTAATGGTGACTATAGAATAATATCGGTTACATTATACAATGTCAATTCCCTAATAAGTATGAATACCCTACACATCCTTACATACAAGTATTAGATACAAATCATACGTATAATCAATATTGTTTGTTATTTTATATATAAGTAAATACGCAATATAAATAAATGCATTTTTTTATGGCAAAATTTAAGAATGTTGCGCTGACACCTATTTGTTTAATAAAAACGTTATGCGATAATCGATTTATATCGACACAGTTTGTTATCGATACTAAAAGTATCGATATGATTAGTTTACAGACAATAGTCAACTAGTGGTTTGTGTCAATTGAAATTGGAATTTTGAGCATTCGAGAACTTTTTTTTATAAACTTCTTGCAGGTCCTTATTATAACAAATGTAGGGTCAATAAGAAACGCGATATAGTGAGCATACTATGAGCATGGTTGGTTCAGTTTTGGTCGACAATCGATGAGATCACGAGTTAGCGTTACATAGCAAATAATTTATTTAGCGGTGCGGCGATGGAAATGTGACTGGCCGTGAGCAATGAATTTAATATTTTTTGAATCTTCAGAATTTGAAAATAAGAGTCGTTTTTACAAAGGATTTGCTTTCTAAAACTCCTTGTTTGTTATGAAAACGGGTGGTGTTCAAACGTCCATGCTTATCTTTTTAACAAGATTGATAAAACCGTTTCATCGAATAGTTCTTATACCGTAATGTTGGCTCCACTGTTGTAAGACCAATACGAATAAAGTACACACGCTACAGCGATACATAATAGGTCCGTTTTATAATTTAACAGTGCAGCCAACATTACGGCAGAGGAACTATTTGATGAAACGTACTCTAAGGTATTTAGTATCAAAATTGGGGCAACGCTGATTTCAAGTAAGTTCATTATAAATGTCCATTTTAATTTTGTTCAATAAAACCAGTCTCTTATTACCTGCATTTTTAGTACATTGATTATAAAAAAGCTTTAATTTTTTAAACATCCACATATTTTTTCGATGACTCTCATTTTCAAATCCCGCTATTAATTCCGACATATTATGACTTAAACTATAATCAGTACATATTATTGGACTTATTTGCCGACATATTATTCTAGTACTCTACATTACCACGACTATTTGATATCTAAGATTAAAATGTAAAAAATGGGATCGACGGGAAAAATTTCTATAAAATATTTAGAAATCCCAAGTTACTGTTAGGTATAAAAAGTTAATTTTATTCTGCGAGGGGGGGGCTATATCTGTTTGAGTTTTAGCGGTACGAATAAAAATGTCAGAAAAATCCCAACTGGTTGAAACCAATCAATGTTATTTTCTCTATAGGTTTAGGAGATTATCGTTTTTATCATTTAGCTTATCTTTGCTTTGGAAAAAATTCATAGAAGCATTATTTTTAGCAATGGTTTTGATGAGACCGCGACATCTCAAATTGTTATTGTGTGTTGTTTTCAGATTACTAAACAAATAAGCCGGAGCATTACTGTTTGCAATTTTATATTTGATTTCCGTTCTTCATACGGCACTACATTGCCGCATTTGTTCAAATATTCGCGACATTTGGCCAACACAAACCGTCCCTACACGACTATTCGAAAATTCAGAGTACATTCTGTATTAGCGAAATAACGCAAATATTTGTACAAATACACCCAGTGTTGTGCCAACACAAAAAAAATCTTCACGATATATTTATTCGTACCGCCACAACTTCACTACGGGTGGTCAGTCGATGATACATATAACGCGACCGAGTACGGGAGCCTCTAAATAACACTACAAGCTAGGGTTGTTCAATTGCACTTGATTTAGTCGGGTTACCTCTCACTGCTCCCATTCGGCTTCGTCCACTCCTTCCATGCTGTCTTGTTCTAGTTTCAAGTTGATCTGCACTTTGGCGCTTATGGATTTCATTATCTGTGGAAAATTTAATTGGTCAGTGGAACCGACTTGAAGATTTTGATTATTTATGTGGCGGCATCTACAACGCCACATGACGTGACGTCACGCATCTCGAAATCTTGCATCGCGCAAGCAGGATTTACCGCAACGTCTGGATATCAACCATCAGGCAGTAGCTCACCAGACACGACACACGCCTGCTCGGAGGATGCTCCCTTTTCAATGGAGGATGAGTGAACTTTACACCCTGTTCCTCATACGGTTACTACATAGGCCATCTTGAATCACAAATCACTAAAAATACGTTGAGCGCTAAACAAATTTGTTTATTGTTCTATTTCTGTAAATCGATTCAAAATAACAGAGACCAGTGCTGCTTTAGGGCCACTTGCACCACAAATTACTAAATGCATTTGGCGCTAAATGAAATTAAAACATCATTCTATTTCAGTCAATCGTTTGAAGATGACAGAGCCAGAATGACGATTTAAAGACGTTTAGCGTTCAATACGTGTTTAGCGCCAAACTAAACGCATTTAGCGATTTATGGTATAAGCGGGCCTTCAAGGATGAGAGGGTAGTTTTACACACACAGTTTGCCATTTCTTATCGTCAAGTTGAACTCAACTCTATTTTCCAGTGCACACGACGACGCAATCAAACAAAGGAGTGGCTAACATCGGATGGGACACGCGTGCGATAAGAAGAACCCGTTGGTAAGTCAGTTTTATTTTAAACAGTTATTTAAAGAAAGTTATATTTTACAGACAGAGAAATGCAAACACTCGTGAGAAAATACAAAGAGTCTGAGGCTAGATTACATAAACCGACTTCAAGAAACCCAACAAAAATAAGTCTGGAGTGGTCAAATCGGTGATATGGCCGGCCAGTGCAAATCGCCAAATCGAGAAATTAAACGACGCGGAAATGCTTCCTGAAACAATTATTCCGCGTTTTTGTGGAGTATAGCTATCCATGGCTTATTGACGTGTATTCTGTATCCTTTTACTTAGCAAATATAAAAAAAGAATTGATATTTGCCGCTATTTGCAAAAGTTATAGTGTATCCAATAGGGTTTACTTTTGCCCCACCGTGTATAATGAAAAAAGCATAAAAGCATGAATTTTTTTAAATTTTATGCTTCTAAACCAAGCGATTTAGAAAGAAGAAAATAAAGAAAAAAATTTTTTTTGCGGCAAATATGACGCTAAGAAAGGACAAATACACGAAAAACAACAAATATTATTATATTATTATTATATTCAGGCTATCAGTGAGTGAAAGAATGAATGAATTTGAGATTTTAATTAAGTAGATTGTGTACTCACGCTGTCCTCCTTAGCCTTGGTGTCCAGCGGTACGTGCGACTTGATGAGGTCAGGTTTGGGCTTCTGCGCGGAGGGCTTGTCGCGAACTTCGCGCGTCACTGGCGACGCCGCCGTGTGCGCAGACACTAGTACATACATAGATGACTCTTTATTATCCTCAGCATACAATAAATAGTTAACAAGCTTCAACCATGTATAACCCGCGCCTTTAAAAAAAACGAATTAACGATGGCGGCTAAACAAAGGAGATGATCATACCCTCCGCTCGCACTGTGCGAGTGAAAAAGCATGATAAGTGCTGCCATTTTCAATTCAGGCAGAAGGGAATGGTAAAAATTTTGTCAATTGGTTTAGGTTCGTACAGTTACTGTCAAAAATATAGAAACGAACCCATTTGAAATGATCAGAACAAAAAAAAATTACATTTATTTCAATTACAGCTTGTTTCATTGAAATATAGTTTTTTTTTTTACACAATAACACTAAAAAAAAATTCTGTTCTGAAGAACATCACCAATAAGTTCACTTATATGTCTTTCGAGGGCGTTTCCTCCCGGCGTTATATCAACAAGTGAAATCATAGCAATACTCACGCGGCTCCATGCCGGGCGGCTGCAGGCTGGCCAGCGCGGGCGCTGCGCAGGCGCCGCCCAGCCAGCCGCGCGCGCTCTGCCACGCCTGCCACGTCACCAGCGTCGGGGGGAACAGGTCGTCTTGGAATAGCTCGCTCTGCATTCATAATTAAGGGTTGAGGTGAAAGCGCCAAATTAGCCCGCAAAATTCATATTTTCTTACGTAAATTTGAATTTCGCGGGCTACCTTAATGCATCCCCCTTAAGGTTGATGTTCCGATCGGCCGCCCATACATTTTTAAATTTGACTTTACGCTAAAAATAGACACTCTTTGTTAAAAACGAATCATTTTATCACTTTTCTACAATGAAATGTGTTCGCAAACGACCTTTTTAGGAAATAACTTACATTAATAACTGAGAAAAACGATGACGAAATCCAGGCAAAATTTGACATTTCTTTACATGTGTGGGTTCGTTGTGACAAGCAAAATATAGCGCCATGTTTGTTGTAGTTTAGAAATTGCAGCGCTAGATGGCGTCCTGGCGATATTATAATTCTGATAAAACAATATATAATAAGATAATTGATCTATTTTATTTTCTACCTATCATTTAAAAAAGAAACATTTCATTACCATAACACTCACGACCTTAGACGGCAATGTAAACAATTTTATTACATAATTATTATTGTTGTGCGGCAACATTTAAAATATCATTACTCGTAGACGCGACGTTGCCGTACTTCCTATCCTTGAGTACTTGACCTAATCGACATTGACACACGTTGCCAAACTTCGTTCGCTCGTTTCGTAATGATTGAAATGTAACAAAAATACATTTTCAAGTTTCTCGCTTGATGCACTAGGATTTGCGCGCGGAATTTGTTGCGTGATAAAATGTGATGCTATTTTCATTAATTCAAATTGCATTATTTCTAGTAGGTATTTGATACCAATTGAATAGAAATAATGCAATGTATACTAGGTATAATAATTTTATTAATTATTCAAAATATGCTATTTTATTGTAAAATAAAAGTAAGTAAGTACCATATTTCGGCGGTATTAAAACAGCCAGTTGGCCCGTGAGTTGGGTTTTAGACGCTAAAATCTCGTCACAGTAGTTATTACCTACGTATCCGGTCGATGCTGACAATTTGTATATTTTTTGGTCAACAATAAATTAAATTATTACAATTCGGTAAGCCACCAAAGTAGTCTCAAAATCCAAATTACAGACATTACTAAATCGAAGAATGGGTGGCGCAGTCATGGGATATGGTTTTGCCAGGTTATGTAAAAAAAACCTTGTATGCATTTTACAGACAGATAAACATTATTTTTATTTGTGATGTCGCGTCAGCCCCGCTATTATTATTATACTCTGGTCACGTGCCTCGCAGTTTCGTCGGCGGCCGGCATGGTGTGGTGCGTTCAGAAACAAACAAATAATTGAGTTTCTTACTTCAAATAGAGGTGATTTATTGTTTAAAAATAAATAAATAAGTATCTCATTCATTGTCGACCAATATTCTACCAGGAATCTAAAGATAAGTAAAATTTTACAATACATTTTATTATTCTATTTTCTCAGGATGTGTTAGAGTTCTGAACGTAATCGCCACCATGAATTCTGCATCTGCATCAGTTGACAGATTATCTTACACAATCTTACAAGACTTCGACTCCGTGCTGTTTATATGGTTGTGAAATACGATACTATTGGATTTTATTCAAATACTGTGTATAATAGTAACACATTCTTTTTCTTATTCATTATTTCAGATTTAGATTATGTCTACAATGTCTACTCGAACCAACAAACCGGCGAACAAACGACACCGTTATTGTGTATCTTTTATGTTTACAGATTTGCAAAAGCCGTATTACCACTCCATGTCACAATCATGTAAAGGATATTCTATATAAAAAGAATATTTGTACAAAAGACATGTTATATGGGCAGCAAAATGAGAATGTGGCAAAAAGTATGTTCATGCAACAATATAATAAAATTGTCAGGCCTTCAGGTCTTTTTATTGATGAAGAATTTGGATGTTTAGCTGGCAGTCCAGATGGTAAGTTTACTATAAAAAGCTTCGATTTTATTTACTATATATTTGGAAAATGTAGAAAATTATAATACTAGTTATAATCGCGAGAGACCAAAGATTACGAGCACGATAGGCGATTGAATTTCTTGTATCAAATGTCATGAAGTGCTTCATTTCATTGTTATATATTTTGTGTCAATTTGTTACAGGTATAATTGAAAATGAGAGAGCTGTTATTGAGATCAAGTACTTTCCATCATTGGCGAGGAAAAATCAAAGCCTAGATGCAGGTGCAGTAGAAAAGAAAAACTTTGCTCTAAAATTGGATAATAATGTTTTAGTTATGAATAAAAAGCACGATTATTACTATCAAGTAAGTTGATTAATTTTTTTAAATGTTTGTATTGGACTGCTCTTGACCTCGAACACGCCTGATGGAAAGCGATAGATGAGGTCTATGATGGAACGAGCAAGCCCAGAAGATGCCTGTTCACTTTTGTTTTGAAGGCTGATGGGTTATACGTGGAAGGGAAACACAGATGCTGGCAGAGAGTTCCACACTTTGGCCGTGCGCATAATAAATGTGGAAGAGAAGCGCTTAGTACGACTAGATGGTATATCGACCAAGTGCGGATGGTATTCTATATAATTTATTTCAGTATCTAGTTTTCTCATATTATAATTAAAATCTATTTCAGGTTCAAGGACAAATGCGTGTCAGCAAAATGGATAAGTGCTACTTCATATGTTTTATTTCAGTCACTGAACCTTTGACTGTGATAGAAGTTTGTCGAGATAATGAATTTATCAGCAATATGATACCGAAGCTATTAGACTTCTTTAAAAACTGTATTTTGCCAGAAATAATTTTGAGACGTGTTCAGAAAAATGCGAAATGTATAGATTTGAATGGTAAGTATGTACCAGTATCTATTACTAGGTATTACTTTCGTTTATTTACTTTATAAATTGTATCAATTAATAAGTTATTATGTTATTCTAGTGAAAAATCGTACTTCAACATCAATATCTGTTGGAAATTCGAGTCCATTTTAGAGCAGCTTTGGAGATTGATGGTAAATAACATTTTGAAATGACTATTAAATAATATTCGTCAAAAGTAAGAAATATACTAAGTAAAGTTATTTTTCTTTGCAGCAGCTGTGTAGCAGTGGTTTCAAGACAAGAAGAAATTATTTTTGTTCAGTTGTATTTTTGTAGTAGTTTGTTTAGAATCAACATTATCATTGTATATTATTTTTTATTTGTATTTACTGTAAAAGGTGAAATAATACTTTATTGAACTCAGTAAGCTGCTCTTTAGATTTTTGTTTTACTAAAAACTTTTGTACATAAAAGTGCTTAGACATTATGAAAATATTGTTTCGCCTTCCTGGTTATAATCGCATACAAAATTTTGTATTTTATTCGATTTGTTGTTCTCTTGTTTATAAATTATATAAAGTTTCTAACATATTTTTGTAATGTCTGTAATTATTGTAATACTTGGTTATGTTATAAATGATGTATCATTGTGTCACTTCAAATAGTTTTGTTTTGATAGTTAATTTAATTAGTGTAAGGTAATAAAATTAAATACATATGTTATTGTACATATTGTTGACATTATTTATTTCCCAAAATTATTTATCAATTAAATAGTTTTCGCCTATAAATACAACTTTTATTTTCCTAAAAATAGTCTTACAAAAAAGTTCAGGCCACTTTTTTGAATACACGCCATCTAGTGTTCAATCTTTGTAAACGTAGGGAATACGTATGTGTGTGTAAAAGACTGTATATTCAATGGTAGATGTTATTTTCTGTTTTTGTGTCTAATTGGGTGGATTTTGAGGCATTACTATGACCAAGTTCAATAAAGCGTAATGGCTGATTTTCGCAAAGATTACTCCTACGACTTAGTAATGCTCCAATTTCACATAAAACAAAATAAACCAAAAATGCTGACTTCAGCGCCATCTAGCGGGAAAATGGCCCGGAACAGACCGTATGTTCCTCCTTAAGTTAAATCAGCTGGCGAAACGTCACACACGATACCAAACCATATAAAACAAATAAAAATAAAAGTTATAAAACTAAAACCGAACTACGAGAAAAAAGTCAATCAACAAGACATCACAGACAGACAAATAAAAAAGCCGGAGTCACACGTGTTAGGGCATAAATCGAATAGATTACGTGTACGTATCTTTACAAAATAAATTAGTATTTACAACACACCTTTATTCTGGGTACAGTGAAGGAAAGGGGCTCGATAGTTCCATTGGTGAGTCGAAGAGCTCGCGCGAACTCCACCTGAAACGAAATTTTAGGTTGAAAACTGTTGCTTTAATGACATGCAGGGCAAAGAGCCTTATGATATTAGTACTTTAACACACATTTCCACGGTATAAATCAAAGTATTATTGCAAAAATTGTTGGACCGAGAATACTGTCCTGTGAAACATCACGCCAGAGGTATACCTATAGTACACTCACATTTCTCCAGTTATATTTAAGTCCCATGTTACAGGGAGCGAGCCTATTACCATCAACCAGGCACAAATCTAGACTCCGGGTTGCTACTGAGAAATTCCTGATAGAAAACCCAATAACACTGCCCGACCTAGAAATCAAACCCGGAGCGCTTGCGACCATTACACCAACGAGGCAAGTAGTGTATTGATAAACGTAAACTTAAATTAAGACAAACCTTCTCAACGGCGACTAGATTCTTCTGCAAGTAGGCGATGCCTTGATGCAGCGTGGGCGAGCGGTGGTGCGACAAAGCGCACAAGTGAGGCGCCTCGCTGGTCACCTCGTAGCAGTAGATCGTTGAGTCACCCTGAACAAGGAGGCGAACATATTAGTCATCACCGTGTGCCTAAACTCCACCTATGTTGACGATTGGTTGTCGTATGTGAGCTAAACCAGCGTCAGACAGTATCTGTCTGGCATTAATGCCGAAATTAACCTTCACACTATTGTTGTGTTTCAAGAACTGTGTCCAAATAAACGTTATTCTTTCTTCAAAATTTTGCAGTAGACTTACCTACTAGATTTTTTTAAGGTTATGAACGTTTGTGTACTCACCCGTCCTGTTAGGAAAAGTGTTCCGGAGTCGTGGTCGATGTGCGTCTGCAGTATAGCGGGCGACACGTCCAGCCCCACAGTGCAGACAGGCGCCGACAGGTCTGTAGCCTTGTATAGGAGGATCTGACGCTCTGATACTCTGTAAAAAATATATTTAATATGAAGATTAAACTTTCTATGTAGAAAAACTCATGTCATATTCGCCCCAAACTAGGAAATCTTTTTCTTGGGGACTAATAATAAGGAAATACTGGTTATTTTTAACATTACCATCGGTCTTGTGTCGCGACCATGAATATTACGAGTGATTACGGTTATCCATTCCAAAAAAATTTTGACGTGGTCTCATCATTAACCTAGAGTTATGGGATATCGGAAGGATCACGATGTATATGGGAAGAGAGGGAAGGCCTGTCAACAAGTACCAGGTACTTAACCAAACAGAAAATGGTCAACAACTTACTTGTCAAAGCCAGTAACGACGAGATGCGTTCCATTAAGAGCCCAAACGATGCGCGCGCCGCGGCTACCGGCCGGGCCGGGGCCGCTCAGGGTTGGTTCTGACGAAGAGCGGGGCTTGTATACCTGAAAAAAGTATTCATCTTAATATTTATAGACTTTCACCAATTTAAGATAAGCCTCGGTTAAGTTAACTGGCCAATAATTTAATGCAAATTATGTTCAGATAGTGCCTAACAGGAGTGCTGAAGTCACAAACTCGTGATACAGGAGTCTGTGCGTCAAGCCTCCTTATATTGTTGGCTAACTTTCTACATCATTGATTTAAGACATTGCGGCCGATCGACCAGCGACCAGTCCACATTAATCCCTTCAAAATATAGTAAGTTTGAAAATATGTCACGAATTTAGGATGTCATCAATTAATGTCGATTGACCGCAGTTAGTTATACCACCATTTTCCTGACTTCAATTAGTACTCACCCTAATAAGTCCATCTTTGCAGACAGTAGCGAGATATTCCCCGCAAGGCGACCAGTCCAACGCAAATATCTGGTCAGTATGGCCAGTTAGTACAATGGAAGCCACTGGGCTCTCTGGACTGAGGTCCCATATCTTGACGTTCAAATCGTGTGCCGCCGTCGTCAGTACATCGGAAGCCGTCGGGTGGAATCGGATGATGTATATCTTGTCGGGATGAGCCGCGAATGTTCGGGCTGGCTCGTTCGTTGATTCTTGGAGGCCTGATGGAGGAGTTATATGTTAGAAGTGATAAAATCCTTCCGGTATTATAGTTTTGTGTATGAACCCACCACTACTAGCTGTAATATTAGAGACAATGAACGTTTATTCTTTTCTATTTTAAAAGTTTAATTTCCAAAATTGATGTGTGTAATTCGGTTGGTTCCTTAACATGTGCCTATTTTATTGTCCTTAATAAACAAAATAAAAGTAAAAGACTAGCTGCATCTATATTCTTCTATCGTTATGTAATTTTCTCTATGTGTTTATTAAGATATAAATAAATAAAGGATCAGACACGGAGAAGACCGAGCTCCAGATTATAAAGCAAGTGTAGAAATAGTATAAGACTAGCCTTTTTCACCACTTCCGAATAAGTTCTCAAAAGATGCCCATCCTTAGATAAATATTACCCGTCTCTCCACTAGTCCATTGCTTACTCAAGGATGCATATCCGGTAGGCTCGCAAATCCTTCCTTATCCCGAAGGGCACACTCTTCCCTACCATTACCCGCGCCCCCCGGTCTACTCCAGGATATGCAATGGCTGCTGAAACCCCATGAATCATGAGGCTTCAGGGGCTAGTGCAAATCCAGGGTTTCATTCGATTTATCGAGTCTGGTTAAGCCACGCTGGGGTCGGTGCATTTCATTCATTCATTCATTCATTAAATGACATGGCAAATAAGTTCATACAAATACTGTTTCATTTTTTACATTATTTGGTGAGTAATAGCTATACGGAAATTGTGGAACAGGCCCTAAGTGTGTGTGAATGCGGGGGGTTACTTGTACAGATTTGTCAAGAAAAGTTTGCGCTTTGGTAATCTTTGGAAATGGAAATACGAATGTGCGATGTGGTCTAATATAGAGCTGTTACAACCATGGAAGTAGTGTCTATTTTTTTTTGTATTTCCATGATTACAAAATTATAGATTAACCACTCAATGCTATTTAAAAAAAAACAATATTATTGAGTGACAGATGACGATCAGCGATCGGAGGTGATCTGACAGAGAAAACTTCATACAAACGCGCAAGGATAGGTGCACTTTGATAAAGCGTGGTAGAACAAAATTTAGAAGCTTTTCCTTTGTGGCGCGACGTTCGTACTTATTCGGAAACACGAAGATTAAGGAAGCGCATACCTTAACTAGTTTACCTGTACGAGTATGTAATCAAAGCTAAAAATATTCGGGGTTTAGTCCGACAAAATCAACAAGAATACTAACCTCCTTCCGGTATGATCCACTCGCGCACCTGGCCGTCGTCGCAGGCCACCAGCAGGCGGTCGGCGCGGAAGGGGTCCCAGGCCCAGTCCTGCAGCGGCGCCGGGTGCAGCAGCGCGGCCACGCGCGCGCCGCCGGCCTGGCCGGGCGGCGCCGCCGACACCGGCGTGGCGCCCGCGGGCAGCTCCACCACGCCCACGCGCCCGCCGCCGCCCGACAGCGGGACGGCGCAGCGGGTGCCGTTGGCTAGGGGGCGAGTTGTACTGTTTATGTCACCGATAGGTTGCGGTCACGGAAACGGCGGCGAGGAGCGATGGCCGAGCGGGGCGATGGCGACGGAACTATTTTGTACCGTCGCCACCGCTCCACTCAGCCGTCGCTCCTCGCCGCTAATTTCGTGCCTGCAGCAATTGACCGGAATGAAATTATAAGGAAACTAGCGACCCATCCCTACTCCGGACAATTTTTACGACAAAACATATTTTTCCATTCTTTATTATATAAAAGTTGAATATTAATGTATTATACACATAAATCTTCCTAAGTAAATAATCTAAATGATGGCGAAAGCCACATCAAAATCCGTTCTGTAATTTAATATTTTAAATATAATATTTTCCATTCACGGACAAGGTCATACATACACAGCAAAATTATTTAGTTTAATATAAACTTTAATGACAAACTCACCATAGAAACCATTGCATTCGCCAGATATCTGTCTGCTAATATTCTTGATATTTTCCACTTGAGTCGACTTGTGACCGGGAGTTCCCTTGAGATGACGGAATTTTGACACCTTGCCTGTACAAACATATTTAATTAATATTTCAGTCCATGATGTGGAGGCCCGTTTACACTACAAATCAAGAAGTGTTTAGCGCTAAACATATCCTGATTTGTGGTGTAAACAAGCCTTAATATTAGAGCTTTCATGAAGACATGACCTTTATACCAGTCATGACGTCATGTCACCATAATAATTTACTTACCGAATACAGTGGATGTCCTCTTAGTAGTGACATTCGGTACTGAAGCCCTTTTATCCTCGCGATCCGGACTTTTACGTGACTTGAGCGAATCTCGCCGTCTGAAACAAAAGGGGCTTTGAACTAGGTCTTTTAAATTTTTAAGGTTCATGCATACACGTCGGTCACTTCAACGACAAGTCACCGATCAGTCACGTCAAAAAATATAGTTACGTAGACGTTGTCTACACACATCAGTCACGTCACTACCGGCGCGTCTCAGTCGATGTCGCGTCAACGGCAAGTCAAAAATTGTATTGCTACGAACGAACGTTGCTACAACTGACTGACTGGCTATCTATTGTCTCTGAAATTGATGTGACTGATCGGCGACTTGACGTTGACGTGACTGCCATGTGTGCATGAACCTTAATGTGGTAGAAATTGCCCGTCGGGAATCAGATAACCTTGAAAAATTTGTTTTAAATTTAAATTAAAAAAATTGATACACAAAACGTCGTTTGAATTCCTATATAAATTAGTGACGAAAACAGTAGTTTACCTTAGCGGCGCGGGCGAGGGCGGCGTGTCGGACTCGACGGCGACGCTGACCGAGCGCGACTCGTACGCGCGCCGACGGTCCGCTATCGACTGCGCACCGCTGTGACATCATGAAAGTTATCATTTCAATCATTCGCAACCCTCCAATGGGCGAAAATACTCATGAAAATTACCAAGTTTTGCTACGAGATTACAGTATTATTCGGACTCGCCCACTTCCCTGTATGCCTTTGCAGTGGAGCAATTAACGAAAATAATATTACTTTTCTATACGGAGAGCAGTGGTGGCCCAGTGGTAGAGGCCCCAACTTACGTAGGTCGTGGGTTCGAACCCAGACAGGCGCTATACTTTGTACAATTTATTTCATCACCACTGCTCTCAAAACGGTAAAGGAAAACATTTTGAGGAAACCGGAAAATCCTCACATCGCGCAAACAGTGTTTACAACGGGACTGGCATATACACAACGTCCCGACATCAAACGTCGGTAGTCGTCCACAATAATCTCTAAGTCTGATATACTTACTCAGTGTTTTCAAACATCTTCCTTCGTTCAGCCGTGCTGGGCGTCTTGGGGCGATATCCGGAGTCAGAAGAATTCACCTCTTCTTCTAGACTCGTGTCCGATTTTCCGTTCGTGTACTCTTCTGTACATAGAATTAAAGACAAGATTATACGTATTATTTTTCTGATACAGTTCGATTCACACTTAATGGCGGCTCGGAAGTTAGCTTTTCGCTGCGCAATACCCCACCCCTCACACCCGCTGACACACGAAATTGTTACTGCGCAGCGACTCGCCTCATGTTCCGAGACGCCATTAAGTTTGAATCGAACGTTTGGTATCAAAATACACAGAATATGATATTTATGAGGAAAATAGAGCGTTTTTTTTTTTTCACTTATCTATCTTTATCATTGGTCAGTATAGTTGAAGTCACAGAATTTAAATGAATAACTGCAAAGTTATCATAATTATACAAAATGATAAGCAAACTGCAACTTTAGTATTGCTCTCTCACTCACACATTCGGGTGAAGGCCATTTCCCATATTTTAAACTTTATCGAGGGTTCACGGGCTATTTGTATTAAGCGACATTTTTGGAACTTTACAGGAGAGCATTTCAAAGTTTCATTTTTAGGAAAAAAAATCATTATAAAAAAAAGTATTAATATTATTACAAAAAAGTGTTCTATGTTGTTTTCCTTTATAAAAACCGCACAATTTAGTCTAGTTTTCATTTTTGTAAAGCTGTTATTACCAGAAATAAATGTCGCTTCATACAAAATTACCTCAAAACACTTCTATTTAGAAACAGACTAAATGATTCAAGCGCCATAAACTGTATATTATAGGTTCAGGAAAAAGGATTTAAGCAGCTCTCGGTGTTGTTTTGGTGTAAGGTTAAATGTAATAGCTACCATCGCGATAGTAATATAGAATCAGGCTATTCAGCTTATGCAGCTGAAGTATCATAATAGTAGTTTCAGACCGAAATGATTTATGTAGCACTTCACATTAAGTATTTATAATAAATTCCAGGTATAAATTCCACGTGCAGGCTAAATGTTTCAAACGACATCAAGCATGGATTTCAGATGCAGGCAAAACGATTCAAACGCCCTATGTTACGAAATTTATGTCAGGACAAACAGCTTAAGTCGAAATCATAAAATATTTGGTCTGTGTGAAGTCCATCTTTACTAAAATTGTATAAAATTTGTGTCGCATCAGTCAAGTCAGATTCAAACTAGACCTAACTTTACTGATGTTTCAAGCGCCAAAAAAGTGCTCAGAATAGTACGAATCCGACGCAGAAAAATTCGCTGATTCCGAATATGTATATAACTCAATATCGTCAAAAATTTCGCTTCAAACAAATAGCCTTTCACCCCTCGATATGAAAAAAAACACTTCTAAGAATGTCCTAAATTTTTCTTGAGTTGAAGTGAACTACTACTTGGCAAAAGAGTTTGGAAAAATGAGGGCGTCACTACCGCACATGGGTCACTTCAAATGGGAAATGCGTCAAAGAATTTAAACAAATAGTGAAAAACGCTGCTTGTACCGACTCGAAACCTACTAGCACTTGTCGGCAAAGTAGTACCAACATCATTCGTCTGCATTACTTAAGGGGGATGCGCCAATGTAGCCCGCGAAATTCAAATTTTCTTAAGTTTTTTGCAATTTGCAGGTCGGTGTTAGATTGTGTGTTGATCTAAATATGGTTTGCGCACGTAACAAATATAGATTTACAGAATTATAAACATTAGAATCAGCAATACAACTCTCTAAGTTCATGAAAGTCTTAAAACTCATGATTTCATGAAATCTCGACATTTGAGACTTTCATGAACTTAGAGAGTTGTATTGCTGATTTTTATGTTTATAATTCTGTAAATCCATATTTGTTACGTGCGCAAATCATATTTAGATCAACATACAATGTAACACCGACCTGCAAATTGCAAAAAACGTAAGAAAATTTGAATTTCGCGGGCTACCCTGGCGCATCCCCCTTAAGTAAAATATTTAGTTTCATTTGTCACCGAATCATACTCTTTTTTGCCAAGTATGTGGACTTATGATAATAGTGACATACCTTTGTTAGGCGCTATTTCAACGTCACTGGTCGGCGACAGTGACTTGTCTTTCTCTTCACTGCCATCTTTGGCAATGGGCGTCGACGTCGCGGTCGGTGTGGTCGCCTGACCAGATACAGGCGACGTTGCTGAGAATAAACATATAACTTAGTATATGCTTTATGTATATGTGTATTTATTGTATATGTAAATGGTACACCACTGACTACCTGCAGTATTATCTCTCCTTCGCGCTTTAATCCATCCAAAGGTTGTCTGTAAAAGATCGCTTTTAGCGATAAGACCGCCCATTGTGTCACCCTATGTTAAATTTTCTACATTTGTATCTGTGTTTTTATGGTGTACATAATAAAGAGTATTCTAATCTAATCTTAAAACCTCGTCATTATTTCCTGAAGGGTGAGGCCGCATCCAATTTAAAAGCGATCGTCGCGCGAATATGCGATCAGTCGCGTGCATATGTCACTTTTTGTTCGGAAAACCGGAAATTGCCCTCTGCCGTTGCCACCACGCGTTCATGTCCACCAAACAAAAAGTTCGAACGGTCGTGTATTCACTATAGAAATAAATAAAATTGCAGTGTATGTTTGCAATGTCAAATTAAAAGCTTTTTAATAAATGCTAATATAGGAAACTTAAAACAAAAAAAAAATTATGTCTGTCTGTCTGTTCCGGCTAATCTCCGAAACGGCTGGACCGATTTTGACGGGACTTGCACTGGCAGATAGCTGATGTTATAAGGGGTAACTTAGGCTTACTTTTATTTAAGAAAAATAATTAGGATCCACGCGGGCGAAGCAGCGGGCAGCAGCTAGTTCTTAATAAAAATAAATTAAAACGAATCTCACCTGAATCAGATTTAGTCAATCCGGGCACGGCTGGCACTGAGAAAACTTTATCGAATGAGAAGTCTTCGTTGCCCGTTGCCGCTGAGAATGGCTTCGGACCAAGACGAGGCTGTTGGAGACATAGTTTTATTTCAGAGGTATAAACTAGTCAGACTCACATGCTAAAGATATGTAATGTGTTGCGACAGTAGACAATCGACTTATTGTTTATTAGTGCTTAATAAAAAAGTGATCGGTTCCTACAAACAAAGCGAATCCTTTTGCTTACCAGCACGCATAGCATGGCCACCGTAGAAACGGGTTTTGTCGACGGAAGAATAGACAAAATTACAGATAAACAATCACAATCTGTCATTTTGTCTATTCTTACTAGCATTGGTAACATTTTTTATTGCCAAACTGGGCAAATAAATAGATTCGTAAGCTAATTTTACCTGTGATAGCTACTTATATGATATGCACAGCATGACATCTTTACTTCATTAATGGTAAAGATAGAAGACTGTTAATATTAACCAATAACGGTCCGTAAATTATAGGAATCGGCCATAAGCTATCATGTTTCATATTAACCACATATTGATTAATATTTTTCGTTTCCGAGAATTAGATTGATCATATATGTAATCGAAAGCAAATTAGAAACTGAATTAAAACAGAATTGTATTAACACGATGAAATAAAACACTCAAAATAATATAAAAAAAGGAGTTTTCACTAAATCATTCCCACAGATTGCAGGACAGCGAGAGTAAGCTAATGACAAGCAAGAAATAACATTTCCTAATTGAAAAAAAAAACTACGCAATAAAACGCAATTTAAATTAAACAGCGTAACGAGTAAAACTAAAACAATACAAATAAAACGCAATACAAAATATATTTTATGCATAAAAAAAAATTATCTGTATCAACTCGACCTTTATAATGTTGTCCAAACCATCAAATGAGCCCACTATACGCCCATCTGAACAACTATCTGCAGACCGTATAAATATTTTTACCGCGTAGGAGTCGAACCCACGGAGAACAGAGAAATCGAAATTTTTCAAGTGCAGGTACACTAAAACAAAACTCACACTCACTCAAAAACATCGATATCAAATCTACAAGTCTACACTTCAAACCACAAACCTCATGTACCTTATAACCAGACCCAGGAACCGTTGTGGTCCTGGGTTTAGGTTTAGGGGCTTCCGAAGGGTCATCCATGGACCCTGGCTCCGAAATTGAGGACCTGGGCATAGGTTTCGGTACCTGAACGGGTACACCGTTGATCAGACTATTGCTTCTTGACAGAGAAGATTCTGTGGATTCAGTACTATCAGTTTTCTCAATGGTCTTTTCAGTCTTTTCGGTCTTCTCCGCGGTCTTTTCAGTCTTCTGCGGAATAACGTCCGGTTCGTTCTTCTCTAGTTCAGAATCACTCTTCTTCTCGTTACAGTCGTGACCGTTATCAGTTATCTTTTTGTGAAAACCGTTCGTTTCTTTTTGGTAATCCACTTTGCCGGGTTTCTTTTTTTCCATGCCCTTGATGAGGTCTTTTACGTTCACGAAGTCGATTCGGTCTTCGTCTTTCGGCTCTGGCTGCGCCTGAGGTTTCGGTACCGTTTTCGCCGGCTCTTCAATTTGAGCAGGGGTAGTAGGCTTTTTTGAATCCGTCGTTTTCAACGGAGGCATTCCTAAAATAGCCTTTGCCATCTCTTCTAAATTACCTCGATGAATCTAAAAGGAGAATCGCTAATCAATTTACTTTTGATACAAGAAAAAGAGATAAATAAAAAAGTCGCAGTACTTACGTTACCCTTGTACACCCGCAATGTTAAATAATACAAGCACCACACAATATAACTAAATAAACTGAAAATAACACCAAATCACTGAATAACAAGCGACTAAACTCACCTTGCTCTACGGAAATACCAATAAATAAACTTCTCAACCACTCATTCACAACACTAAAATAACAAAAAGTTTAAAAAAAACCATGGGTTAATATTCCATGTAAACCATAAAAAATGCGCACAACACTAGCTTTTATGAAATTAAAGAAAAAAATAATAAAACGTATTTAAAAAATAAAACATGCAGCAACAGAAAATAAATATATTACAACATCCAATTTCGTTCATTACGTTAATAATCTTTTACAGCTGGCTTACTCCCGACACCCTTGAATTCCAAGTCGAGTTTTATTCGATTTACGTTCTGTTTGACACCTATTTGTATCGATCAATCGTCATGTGGACAATCAAAAATGTCGGGATTAACCCCCAGGTTCAATGCTTCCCCTAATAAAAATATGTTAGTTACCTTCAACGATTTGGTATCCAAAAACTACTTATAAAAGACTATCCTTACTTTAATACCAAACCCACGGCCAATTGGGCAGGGCATCATACAAAAAAAAAAACAATTTTCATCTTAAACATCAATAAAGTTAAATTTTACCTCATGCAACAATGCAATTCTCATGTCTATTTCAACTAAAAGTGAACCTAGATATCAGATAAAATATGGTCACTCAAAAATACTCGCATATTTGGCTCGTACCATTCTAGAAAAAGTAACACTGACCAATTACGATATTCGTACTATAGTCTACCAGCAGTCAGCGCGCGACTGCTAGTCACCGCGTGAAGTATGTGAGCGGTGAGACGTGGTAGGGCACCATTGGCAAAATTCGCAGACTGAGTTAGCTTGGCCTTTGTTTACCTCCTCCATCTCACCGCTCACATACCTCAGGCGGTGACTAGCAGTAGCGCGCGGACTATAGTAGGTAACCATTATCCCCGACCTTTCAATACAATAATATAACAGCCGGGTACACAATAGCTCATTCTAAAGGCGTGCAAACACCTAACTGCAAATCGTTTGACGATCTATTTTTCAGCCGCGTATGTCAAAAACTTGTCATATTTTGGCTTGATCTGAGGTGCAATTACCGTATTTTTGAGAAGGTCGCATTCTTCTCTTCAAGTCTTTGTCGTAATCCGTCAAAAATAGCTCTTTTCACCTACATTTTTGACAAGTTTTAAATATTAATTGTTTGCTGTTTGTTTTTTTTTTGTATGAAATTCCGACTAGACGTTAAACGTTTTTAATTATGACAATTGGCATTATGAACGCAAACTCGGTTGTCATCGTTCCTTACCTATCTCTCTTTATCTAAAACGACTATCGTTACGATATGCAGTTACGTGACCGTCCACCTTAATGCATTCTCAACAACATGAACCTGTTCAACCATAAAGCCTAATTTACACGGTGCGATTTAATTGTCTGTGGCATACCATAAGATGAAGCAACAATAACAGTTGCGACGTCTAAAAAGTGTTTGGACAATGATACAGTCATTTGTTACTTCAATTTTATTGTATACCATAGAAAAAGAATACTTGCGTCGTGTAAATGGGGCTTAAGTATGACGTACCAGTATTCGATTATTGGCGTCCGGGTGTAAGGAGATGTTGGGAACAGGGTGGTCTTGATTGTCGAGCCACATCGGCGCGCTGAGGTAGGTGACGGAACCAGATGTGTCCGGGTAGAGGTCTGCGTGGTAGTCGCGGTAACTCTGCCGGAGAACATGTGTATTTATTCAATTTCACCCGATTTCTATAATAATTTGAGAACTTGTCAAACTCTACTTTAGCATTACTGAAGGAGAAAAAATTCAAAATTTCTTTGCAAGTTTTTGCAAAGAAATTTTTTAAATCGAAATTCAAAATTTCTTACCATTTGGTAAGAAGTTTTGAATTTCGAAGACTACATTGAAGGACTCAGCTTAAGGGTCAGTTCACACTGAGACGCGAAGCGACGCGCACTTTTTTATGATCCGACAACATCGAATTTATTTACTAAACAATAAGGTACACGCGCAGCGCAGCACCGCGCATCTCAGCGTACTTTGACACGTGTCAACCCTCGCACTGAAATTATACCTTTTCGTGAAGAAAATAAGTTCGATTATTGTTAAAAAGGGCGCGCGGCGTCGCGTCGCTTCACGTCGAGGTCTGAGCTGACCGTAAGTAACGCTATAGTAGAACTTCAATTGACTGTATATTCAAATTACTTATTAGATCAACGGTCAGTTTTGACCGTTGAATGGAATGGAATGGCTACAACACGGCAAATTGACGTAGGGTGTCAATTTGCTTAACAATAAACTTCTCTGAATGTACTTTCACCGCCAGGCTAGTAATTTAATCACGGCATAAGCAATTCATAAATAGTTGATGCAACTGCGAGATAAAAAGACCCATGTTTATTAAAAACCGGCCAAGTGCAAGTCTGATTCGCGCACGAAGGGTTCCGTACCATTATCTATGAAAACGGCAAAAAAAAAACACGTTTAAATATTTATTTTATTGTTTTTTAGTATTTGTTGTAATAGCGGCAACAGAAATACATCATCTGTGAAAATTGCAACTGTCTAACTATCGCGGTTCATGAGATACAGCCTGGTGACAGACGGACAGACAGCGGAGTCTGAGTAATAGGGTCCCGTTTTACCCTTTGTGTACGGAACCCTAATAAATCAACCTGACTTACCTTTCGCGGGACTTGGTACATAATAGGCACGACTGAAGACCCAGCAAGTTGCAGCACTCTGTTGACTTCGCCCTCCATCACGCGAAGGGCTCGCTTCGGGACTAGGCAGGCGCCCTTCGTTTGTTCACCTACAACACAGCATTTAAATTAGAAGAAACTAGTTTTCGCCTGCATGGAGGTCACAATAAAAATAATATAAACCTTCTCTATGAGAAAATACGGACTAAAGTCGCGTAAAAATACCAACTCACCAGAATGTCTCAGCCCCTCAATAAGATAAGGCTCTCTATCCGTCAGCTCCAAATACAATATGGTAGT
Source organism: Lithophane leautieri (assembly GCA_949152455.1). Lineage (NCBI taxonomy): Eukaryota > Metazoa > Arthropoda > Insecta > Lepidoptera > Noctuidae > Lithophane > Lithophane leautieri. The sequence continues at coordinate 16,168,557 of OX424468.1, read as the reverse complement.
ATCCCCCTTCCCTGCTAAGAACAGCATGTTGGTGTCAGGATCAAACAGTGGCATCAGGATGCCAGTAGAACAGTCCAGCTCCAAGGTCTTCTGCGTTTGTGACAGGTTGCGGATGTCACGGATCATTATTTGACGCAGACGGTTCGAGTCGAAACCTGTTCGAAGTGGATTGGGTGTTTTCAATGGCAACATTCTTTGAGTAGTTCTAAAATCGACACCAGTTGGCGCCACTAAACATGTAGACCTGACGAAACCTTGTTTTGTACAGAGTACAATCAGTAATAGAAGCAGCTGTATACAATAATAACACACGTTAACTGACATCGAGGCAGACACAATAGTAAAACAGCCGTCGTGAGTTATTATGTCTATAGGGCGCTGAAGTCAGTGTTTGATTACAATAATATCAAAGCTTTACAATTTATCATGAGTTTCTGACTTAATTAAACCACAAAATCAGTTCTTATTTCTTTTTGATATCGTATTCAATCATTATAATAGTAATAACTAATAACAATCTGAAATGTTAACAGACTTTCGTTACTAACTGTTCAAAAACAAAAGACTATTATGTACAGGGACAATTCTCGTATTTTTTAGAATGGTCGCATTCTAATCTCTGTCCCAATCTGTCAAAAGTACCTCTAATTTACCTACATTTTGGCATTGACACCGATGAATACAGATGGTTCACTCCGCGTTTCAGGTATGAAGCTACAAGTACGCGGCGGGCTCGTCTTATCGGGCCAATCCAGTGAGCGTAACGGAGTCAGATGATATAAGAGTTACGCGATCGAAAGAGAGGCAACTTCTAGGTGAATATACTTAACTGCAGGTAATTAGTGCTTTGCGACCTGAATTGCACATTATTGTGTCGTAGCTAGAGTCGCTTTTTATTTAAATGATTTTGCGGAGTCAACCATCTGTATTCATCTGTGGCATAAATTGTCGCTGAGATAATATTGCGACTAAATTTTGTACGTTTTTAATTACGGGAATTGGATTTCAGGTATTTCTTACCAGTGGTTAATAGCCTATCCTGTTCCCCAAGCCACACAATCCGGCTGTCCTTAATATTCTGATGGCTGTTAGCGATGTCGGCGACTGCGGTGGACGCTCTCGGGTCGATGATGCGAACCTTCTTGTCTTTGCATGACGTCGCGAGGAGCTTGCCGTCCTTCTTCCAAGACGATGATTGTATCACTTCGGCGTGGTCTCTGTTTACTGTTGGAATTGGAATAAATATTGTAATACAATGTTATAATCCGAGCCACAGAGGTACCGTTGGTCATACGCCTAATCTCTCTGCCGTCGTGTCATTGGCCTATGAGAGTGAGAGTATAGAGAGTGCACCTGTATCTGCGCACACACTTGCGCACTATAATATATCCCGCGTCGATGGCTAGTATCCCTTGAGATTGGATGCCATGGTCGAAATTCGATCTGGAGGATTAGTATGTTATCGGTATTAATTTATATGGCTTGTTTAAAATAAAAAATAATAAAATCGGCGAGTGCACGAATAAAATTAAGTTGAAAAAAGTGTTAAAAAAAAAAACAACGTAAGTACAAATTACAATTTACAAATAAATAGTATACTGAAGATCACAAGACATCGTTATTGCATGACTGTGTAACAAATTTTGAAGACAGCTCACAGAAACAACGCGAGACTATAACTTAGATAAATATCCATGTCTTACTGTATTCCAATATTATTTTAATACTTGCCAAAAGCCTCCTTCTGCTTGGTAAGATCCCACAACGCGAGCTCATGGCCCGAGGCGACATGGATGAGCCCATCGGCCGCCGGATGGAAGCCGACATTCTCCACCCGGCGCTGCTTCTGAGACAGCGTGCATTCGGGAGTGGATAGCGACTCCTTCAGACCCTCGGGCGGGATGTGCCATATTTTTACCTAAAACAAATTAAATGGATTCTGAGTTGTATACTTGCACAACTGCACAACTCTCGAAGACAAAGGAAAAACTGCACCACACGCGCTGGCGGTTAAAATCGATAAAAAAACGGAGGAGGTTCTTAAGTCGACGCGAATACTTTATTTTTTTATCGTTTACCACTCATAACTTGTTACAGAGTAGTCGAATTTTGATGATTCTTTTTCAGAGTGCACAGTCTGTTTTGGTACACAGAGCAGTAAAGAGGGAGGTAGGTAGGGGTTCGTGGCTAAGTAACAGCTACACGGGTCAAAGGTATCGATGGAGATTAAGCTACGCTTACCGAGGTGGCAACGTGGACGGCTGACGGGCTCCTTGTGCCTCGGAAAGCGTGCTTAGCCATCGGTCTCGGCTGTCATTCATAGATCTTTGACAGTAATTACAAGTAGTCAGAGGCCCGAAAGTCTGACAATCAGTCTTTAGGGGTATCATGTTACCCAGTAACTGGGTAGTAGAGGACAGACAGGCAGTTATTCCATAGAAAAAAACTGGTATTCAGCTGCATCTAGTTAGAATGGAACTATTAGTTGGGAAAAAGACAAAGGCAGAGATGACTGATTATTGAGAGGTAAAGCTAATCTCATACACCCAATGATTTTGAAATCATTACATTGACATTAGTTACATGCGGTTATCATCATCATAATTTTGTCCCATGTCCCATGATGCTACTTGGGGTCATCCCCACCTTTCCCCCTTCCACCTGCACCCCTGTCAACCGACCCTATCACTCACTCCCTCTTTCATAATAATTATCATTCACACAATATGGCTATCATACCTACAAAACTTTAAAAAAAAAATTGACCGACTTCAAAAAAAACAAAACAAAAAAGGACTACTGTACTAAAAACCAAAAGACAAAAGTACTTCTTTAATAATAAGAGAAAAATAAAAAAATAACTTTAATTTCGGAAGTCGGTGTCTTTGCTTTTAATTTTAGTTTTTGGCCACCGACTTCCGAAATTAAAGTTATTTTTTTATTTTTCTCTTATTATTAAAGAAGTACTTTTGTCTTTTGGTTTTTAGTACAGTAGTCCTTTTTTGTTTTGTTTTTTTTGAAGTCGGTCAATTTTTTTTTAAAAGTTTTATTATTTTTCCATTTTTTGTGTAATTTGATTTTTGTAATCATGGGTAGACCAACTAAAGGAGCCACCCGCATGAAGAAAAACAGAATTAAAGAGACTAATACTGCTGAAAAAGAACGCCTATCTAAGAATCGCAAACGGAGTGCTATGTCCGGTTCCCAAGAATCACCGTTAGCTTGTCATGCTAGGTTATCTCAGATGAGAAATTACATGCATTCTCATTTGTCACAGGAGTCGCCAAATGATAAGATCTGCCGACTCAATCTTATTCAAAAACGATTAAGTGGCGAGTCGTCTGAACAGCGCAAGTATCGTTTAGATGTTATACGAAACCGGCTGGCTAATGAGACTCCCGTGCCTTCTCAAGAATATAAGGGTGAACACTATACATTTGCTTACACTGTATAGTTCCCCTCATCATCATATTATAAGGTGACCATAATCAGATCTGTAATGTCACTTACAACCTATATGGTTGCAAAGTTCTTATCAATATAAATGAATTAAGTCCAAACACAAGGTAATTACTGTGAACCGTTGAGGAGTTCCGTTAATCGTCCTTCGTCTTCATCATCAGACCCTTAACGACAGTCGCAACCCATCCAAGTGTAAGGTTCTTATCAATACAAATTAATCAAGCCCAAACACAAGATATCTGCTGTAAACCACCGAGGAGTTCCCTCGACTGTCTTTCGTCTTCATCATCAGACCCCTAACGACAGTCACAACCCATCAAAGTGTAAAGTTTTTATCAATACAAATTAATCAAGCCCAAACACGAGGTATCTGCTGTAAACCATTGAGGAGTTCCCTTGACTGTCTTTCGGCTCCATCATCAGATCGACTCCAGACCTTCATAAAATTGTAGTGCTGTAAAATACTTAATGAATAAATTAAGGAATGCACTAGTTGCCCTTACGATTTTTGAAAGTTCCCCTCGATTTCTCTAGGATCCCATCATCAGATCCTGACTTGGTGACAATGGGACCACCTCAGAAGTATAAGCTTTTGAACAAAAAAAGAATTTTTTAAATCGGTTCACAAACGGCGGAGTAATCAGTGAACATAAAAAAAAAAAAAAAAAAAAAAAAAAAAAAAAAAAAACAATCATCCCGAACATAGTACCTCCTCCTTTTTTGAAGTCGGTAAAAATAATTTATCATATCCTTATATTCAAAATATATTTCAAATTGTGCACTGTTTTCCTGTAAATCTTATAGTAACTAACAATAGCTATGTGTGACTCATAACATTATCAATACTGCATTATATTTATTTGTACACAATACAAATGATTTAACTATGAGGTACTATTTGTTTTCTGCCTGTGACCTAAATATGGTCACCAACCTTGTCATTATAACTTCATAACAACATCACGCCTGAATTCCTCCAAGAGTGAGACGGAGGTATATCGCAGGGAAATCAGGATACCAGGGATTTCACGAAATCCCTAAGGATACCACGAATCATCACGGTAGATGTCGAATATTCTTCTGTAATACTTCTTCTTACTAAAAATGTTAGTAACCTCACTTTCCTATCCAAATATACTTTTGCCAAAAAAACTATGTCCCATAGTAGTAACAGCCACATGCTGTATGCGAGGTTTCATACTGCTGCACCAACTACAGACCAACTTATTAATTCACTAGCTTTTGCCCGCGGCTTCGCCCGCGTGGATGTCAGAAAATAACCCCCGGGAACGTACTACCAGGATTAAAAATACCTCTGTGTTAATCCAAGTAACCAATGTATTCATTCCGTAATACATTGTTTTCATATAACTCAATTGGTTTACGCGGCGCACGCCATCGCCAGTAAGGCTCCCAGACAGCATGATTTGTTCCCGACATCTTCAAAAATCATCGTCATATATAAATATGACAATTTACACAAAAATTTAATAAATAAATCACTCTGTTCATTGGTGAAAACCGTATAAAAATCCGTTCGGTAATTTTTGAGTTTATTACGTTCAGACAGACGCGGGGGGGGAGGCTTTGTTTGTACCCGACTACGGCGAAGCAAAATGGGTTATGATTTTATAATACGTAGTGGTGTAGGGATAAATGGTTAAAGTGTTAACCAGTAACTGGGTTGTGGAGGTCAGATAGGCAGTCGCTCCATGTAAAATACTAGTATTCAGCTGGATCCGGTTAGACTGGAAGCCGACCCCAACCTAGCCTTTTCCCAACTATGTAGTTGGGAAAAGGCTAGGCAGATATATTGAGTGATGTAGTGATACATAACAATATCTCTCCCCCCTAACTATATCCCTTTTCGGGATCGTTATAGCGGCATATATAACGCCATAGAAATATGCATCAATTGAATAAAATAACATGACAACTGTTTTATCTCTAGTACAAGTTCCATGAGATAAGTACGACTTTATCTATTTGCATTGGTATTTATCAATTTTTATAACTTTCATACAGACATGTTACTATTACTAAAAGCAATGATTTTACTGGTTTTGACTAAATTTTAATTTAATTTCTTATTATTTTGAATTCTTATTTATGAAATATTTTTTCCAATTAATAGAAGAAGATTCCTTGTTGGTGCATTGTAATATTGCATGCAATCTACACTTTAAAAAACAACCGACTTCCAAAAAAAACACAAAAAAAGTGGAAAATAACTTTAATTTCGAAAGACTTTAAGTCGGTCTTTGCATTTCAATTTTCGTTTTTTGCCACCGACTTCCGAAATTAAAGTTATTTTTCACTATTTTTTTAGTGTTTTTTTTGGAAGTCGGTTGTTTTTTTTTTGTAAAAAGTTATTATTTTTCAGTTTTTAGTTGTGGTACCTACCCCACACGAATTCGAATACCAATACCTGCTATGTAAATAACAGTGATGAAGTCAAATAAGATATCGTGTACATAGACAAAGTGGAAAAAATCCGTAATTATTGAAGCTGACTCAAAAACTACGCAAGCAAAATTAATAAAATTTATATGGGGCCACCTCGGGAGTATACCCTTATGAACAAAAAAAAAAATTTGTAAATCGGTTCACCATTGGCGAAAATATCGATGAACATAAACGAGGAGGTTCTCAAGTCGACCCGTATATCCACGCAAACTTTTTAGTGAGTAGTCCGATTTGAAAAATTATTTTTTTGTTCGGAAGGGTATACCTCGAAGTTGGTCCCATTTAAAATTGGAAACTATAATCCACCCCTAAAGGTAGAAAAAATGGGGTTGATTGATTTTTCACCAACTGAATTTTCAACTGTGAACCGATTCTGTAGAAATTTCGCACACATACATAGTTCTGATGACACAACCACTCATCATCAACTCCAGGTCTTTAACCTGAAGTAACCCCCTGGAGTACCCTGGAGTGGATGGTAACCCAAAAGCGAAAAATAAAAAACTTTTTTACAAAAAAATTAACCGACGATAAAAGAACTGAAAAGCGAAAAATAAATAACTTTAATTTCGGAAGTCGGTGGCAAAAAACGAAAATTGAAAAGCGAAGACACCGACTTCCGAAATTAAAGTTATTTATTTTTCGCTTTTCAGTTCTTTTTTCATCGGTTTAATGAAGAAGTCGGTTAAAAAACGCAGTTGCTTACACAGTTGCATGATTGCATTCTTTAAATCAGAGAAATGCAACTAAATGATGCAGTACAGTCTCGTCTGTTCGAAAAACTATTGAAAGAATAAATGTATTCTGGGTACTTGATCAGTAATCTACTGTCAATACAAATGCTAGTTCTTGTAAAACAGCAAGAAGCAATCAAATCGGTTCAAATATTTTTTAAACCGCATATTAAGTTCTATCTTCATTATAAAACTTTGTTAACTCTGCTTACTCCCATTTAAGATAAATGTGAACATTGTGTATCTAGTCTATTTGAAGTTTAAACACATAAATAGAAATCTTCCAAGTCTTATTAGCTAAAATATTGCCATTGGAAAGTCAAAATCTAGTTTCCACACTCGAGTGAGTAAGGAGGTCTATGCTAATGTGTGCACATAGACGGTGCAAACATATCATGTGAAGCCAAAAAAATATTAAATTGTTTCTGGTCATGATATTGGCATAGCTAGGATCTCTGTTAAAGGACTTTTTCTGGAATTCCATCCTTTTTATTTATTAAAAAAATTATTATTTCTAAGGTTGGTGCATAAGACAGCCTATTTAGTGTTAAGATGCATAATTTATTATTCCTTTTAATAAATAGGGTTGGGATTGGAGAAACTCATGCAATAGCATAATCAGTGTATAATGTTCCCACTGCGGGGACACAGGCCTCCTCTCCCTGAGAGAGGGAGTGGGCCTAATCCACTATGCGGGCCCATGCTTGGTAGATGTCACATGTCTTTGAATTTTTGGTTCTCGGAGATGCTGGTTTCATCCAATGTTTTCCTTCACTGTTTTGAGAGCAGTTGTGATGAAATAATTTTCAAGTGCCTGGTTTCGAGCCTATGACCTACACGTAAGTTACAGCCGTTTTCACTATGCCACTACTACACTCTCATATGCAATAGCAATGCTTGCTATTAAATTAGACTACCTGACTCAATATTAATCAGGGGTCCATCTTTAGTATGAAAACAGCTTTCTAATTTTAATGTACCGTAGAGAATGGATAAGTTAGATAATGAAGTGACACATAATGGTGTAATGAATGCCATGCACTTCACGTTTTTAATTGATACATGGTTGTACACTGTTCAACCATAAACAAATTATGCTTTACTACTTGTGTTTAAAATAATTGAATAGAACCAGAGGCTTCTATAAATATTGTTTGAACTTGCTCAACAAAGACATTCTTAACATTATTCAATTTTTACACAATAATAATAGTACAAGGACTTACCAGTGAATCCTGTGATCCAGTCACCAGTAATCCATCATGGAACGGTGAGAACTCCATATCCGTTATAGTATCAGAGTGTGCATGAAGCAAAGGCATTGTCTTACTCTTCCTGCCACAGTCATCAAGTGGCAGCACGGCCATGCTGGACCCAACATGCTCCCAATTAAAGGCCATGAAGGCAGCAGACGCACAAATGTTGTTCCCATAAGTCTGATATGATCCAACACAAATATCTCGAATACATGCCTCTGGTTTAGGCACAATCGGTGCTGCATTTTTATACTTAGAGGCTTTGAAACGCCAAGCCATGATTATCCACTTCTTTTTTTTTTAAAGTTCTCAGTCTTTAGATTTGGAATGTATGTGGAGGTGTCTAAGTCTGAAACAAATTTTCAAAGTTCTTTATAAATAGGTACATTTTAATCAAAAAGTAATTTGACACTTCCTTACGGTATTTTTAACCAACAATAAACATTACACATTCACTAATTGCATTTCTAATTAGAAAAAACCAGGCTACAGGCTTCATATACATATATACAGTATTTCTTTGTACCATGATCACATTAAGAAATTGTAAGAGAAAATGGGATTTTATTCGGAACACAGATTGTTTGTTTTACTGTATCACAAAGTTGTAACAGAACACCATGAATACCTGGATGGAAAACTACAAAATACCGTAAAAACACTTTTGTTTTGAATAACTCGGCCGGCTGTTGCACCGGAAATACTTTCATCTATTAATAAGCCTGAATTTTGTGGTCCACTTATGTTTTATATTGTTTTAGTTATAATTACAATTACAATTTACGGTCAACTACTCACCGTATCTGGTAAAAATTACTCTGAAATTCGATTTCCGCTAGACACTCCCCCTAAACGTCGGCCATTTCAAAGCGACATTAGAGTGGATCGATAAATAATATAAACATGATAGTCGATGCCATCCGATGACAGGTAAGTCCAAATCGATTAAAACCAGTTCAGACTTTTAATGAGCTATTGGAATGTTTTGATGATTTTTCAATAAATCACAAAACATGTGACTAAAAGATAGAAACAATTAATTTTATTTCGTGGCAAATTAAAATGAAAATCTTTTAGTCGATTCTGAATTCGTAGTTTGTTGATACATCACTACAATTGTGCGTTCCATTCCACTCGATTATGCTTCTGGCACAGATTACAATTTTATGTAGGGCTACTGGTAATGAAAATGTGTGTGAAAATGTATTCATATCCGTGCGTTTGCACTGACGAAACATTCAAGACAAAACATGTTGAAATCTCTATTTGCTGTCAATGTTCCATAAAATTTTTGACAGGAACTAGAGATTCCAACATGTTTTGTCTTATCATACTCTATGCTTGAATGTTTCGCCAGTGCAAACGCACGGTACTCCGTAATTCTGACTAATATTATAAATGCGAAACTGAGTTAGTTTGTTCGTTACGCTTTCACGCTAAAACAGCTGAACGGATTTAGATGAAATTTAGTACATGGGTAGACCAAGACCTAGAATAGGGCATAGGATACTTTTTATCGCGATATTCCCACGTAAAACCGCGGGGCGCAGCTAGTAGTTATTTAAATAATGCTTTACCATTTTATCTAGAGGTAAAAAATTATGATGGATAAGATTGTTGCTTTAGCCAAAATGTAAATGTGATGAACGCTGTCTGGTGTTCGTAGGCATGAATAAAGAACACTGTAGTCAGCACTCAGCAGCCAATTTCCTACAATGATTTCGCTTATCTAGAAAACCAATAGTGAATCGCTGACCATTAGTGGTGGTCGCGTGTAGTCCGTGAACGTCCTATGGCGTCCTAATAAAAGCGACCGTCGTTTTTTCGGTGACCCGAACGCGTCATCGCGCTGACATCCGCGCGTTCGAGTTTTCTGACCAAAATTGGCTGTCACAAACGGAAAGACGGCCAGCCAGCTAGCCAGCCAGACAGACAGACACGAGTGATCCTATAAGGGTTCCGTATTTTCATTCAGACGTACAGAACCTTAAAAATGAGTGAACAATTATCACGACGAACGCTTATATTAGGAAACCGATACTAACTAGATATTAACAACTAAAGCAATTGAAACAGAAAGTTATATCCAAAGTGATCATTTATTATAATCCGAGTATTACAATAATTCAATTTCTTTGGTGAGGATTAATTTCAATATAATAATTATAATCAATGTATTATGGAGAAACATTTATTCAATTAGATATTTCAGATCCAATAATAGTGCAACCAGCCACGAACCAACTTTAAATTGTATCTGAAAAATTCAACATTATAAAAAAGCATAACGCAATTTATAACTTGATAAAATATAATATGTAGGCAAGTGTGGCCGATAAAAATAAACTTTTTATTGCACAAAATTATGAACAACATGAAATATTTAACTATAATATAAAAATAATTTTAAACAATTCACATTTTAGTGCAATATACAGTTAGTGTGATGTTTAGTATAAAAATAACATATAAAATTTCAAAATAGGCACCTATAACAAGAAAATAATAAATATTATTGTAACGCTAAATTAACAATTTACTAAAACACTATTATGTAGTAGCTTATGTAGTAGTAGCAAAATAATAGAAGTATTTTTATAACACGACTTACAATAAAACACTTTTTAAATCGAAATATTACGCTTCATTATGAGAGATCACACTTTCATATTTCCCACCATTAAAAATATGCGATAGACAGTTAATTTCCACCAGTAGAACTTCCCAAGTTTAGCTATGAGGAATGTTACAAAAATTGGTCTTATTTACAACATTCTTGTCAACACTTTTCTTTGATTCACGTAAAGTCTATCTTTCTGTAAATGAAATTGAAGTTATGATGACACATGATACTTAAATTATTTTGAAGCATCTGCAGTTTTTTTAAAGGCTATTTTTTTTTACTTTTTACTCTTTCACAATGCCTGTTTTATTTTGCCCAGACTACATTCGCAACATTAATTTAGGGGTTTTTACAAGTAACCTGCCTTTGTGCCTTACTTTCGATTTCATTTAAACAATGCATATTGTCCTGTTGTAAACAGTCTCTGATTCTGTAATTCCTGTGATTACTTTTAGTTCTAACTTTTAATATTAATGTACCTACATTTAAATTCTATTCAACTGCCTACAAAATAGTATTTCAGTAAGATTATCCTACATTATCTAGTTAACCATTCCGAGAGGCGATCTAATAAACCCTCTAAATTGTTTAAAAATGTTTCAAAACTATAATTAAGTAATTTTAATAATACTCCAAAAATATATAATAAATAAAATAAGTACAAATTATATACTGTTTCAATTACCTTTATTAAGGTTTTGCGTAATATACCGATCAAATTAGTTCCTTCTACCTCACACTAATTTAATTTCTTTAATTAAAACTACCCAGGAACTAAAGACGTCTTAGTACATAACAATTTTAAAACATTTTTACAAGCAATCAGGGCGTACACTAAATTGTATTATAATAATAATAACAAAAGTTGCAAACAGCAAAATTGTATAACTTGATTACATTGAGACAATGTCATGACTCTTTTGACGTTAGCAGCGAAGTCTAGCAACAATCTTGACAGATATTTGATTTACAACATGCAATTATTACTAATTACACCTTAACACGACCACGTTCTGTAATATAATCCAATTAACTCCACGCTACTTTTCTTCACACGAAGAAGCAATTAATTAATTGTATTCAAAATATTTTAATCAATATCTGATTACATAAATAATAAATGGTATCGATTTAAATCGACTAATATACACCGCATTTGGTAGTGAAAATCTCTAATAAAATTGCTAATTTTGTAGATTGTTCCAGTTGCGAAATTCGCAAGTGGATTAAAATGATATAATATTATATTGTCTTTATGTCATTTTTATGCATCAAGCTGCCAAAAAATAAAACAAATATTGTAATTGTCCTTTTTATGACGCGTTAGTTACATGTTAGGACAATCGCACACTGAACTGATAAGTAGATGTCAACATAATTACGACAAAAAACTGAAAATATATTAAATGCAGAACTGAAGCTACTACGTCATATAATTAAATACACAAATTATATACTGGGTAACTAGATCTCTAATGATAACATAACAAACCACAATTTTTTTTCAAAAATATTATTATTGAACATTTTTAGTGGTTTATTATTAGTTTCGGTCAAAGATTTCACTATTCTTCGCTGACGTCTTTTTACTAGCGTTATGTATTTATGCATGTATGTACATTGAATTGAGTAAACCTATGTTTGGTCTCAATTTTACACTATAAATAGAATTAACACTTGATATGCAATACATATAATGGTACCGACACACTACATCTACGAATTGACATGAATTAGTGACTGACGAATGATAATATGACAACCAAAGTCATGACATTGCGACAACGGCTCAGCACTTATAAGCGAGTGGAATGACCTCCGTTCTACGAAATACACGATGCGTTCGATGCGGTGTTGTTGAAAAGATAAATAAATTAAAAACAAAATATTCAAATTAAAATTCTCATCAGTCCTTCCTTCGTTGGCAAGAATATAAAATAAATAAAAACAGTACAAAAAAAATCGTTACGACTAACACAAAATTAATAAAAATCAATAATTCGTTAGCAAGAAAATCTCAATTCCTTTATTGACAATATCGTAAATGATAACTAGTCCTAAATTATCCCAGTATAATGTACTGTCATAAAGAAGAGTCAAACATAAAGCAATTGCCCATGGTTAAATAATCATTCATCTAACTTTTTGTTGCTTTTAGGATCTCCTGAAAAGTGACATTATTTTAGACCCATCACCAGCGATGCATTACCGTAATGCGTAGTATAAAAATCTACGTATTAAGTAGTTTAAGAATCATTGGGCGTTCCGCACCCAACTTGCGAAACATTGACGCTAATGACAATTGCTTTCGTTTTGCAAATTAACAATAATAATTGCACCATGCAAATTCAGGTTCACGTTTATCTTCACAACGCAATGGATGATGTTGAACTGTCAAAACAATAGCGACTGTCACTAACGCACTTGATAGGTACGCAATTAGGATGCTGATTTTCCGCTTGGAGCTACTCAATGGTAACAAAAAAAGGCTCTTTTCAAAAACACCGAGGCACGTTAATAGCTATTAATATCAATGAGATAAATTCGTTAAGTCTACGAGCGCAGACAACATGAACCGTCGCCTACCGACGTCGTCTTGCCGTTGATTGGTCCTAAGCTGCCGTCGTATTTCGGCAGCTCCTTGCATTTAGCTTGCTGGAATGTAAAAATTTCTAGTCAAAAAGAGATAACAACAAAAATAATACAATGCACATGGATTTGGGCAGTTGTTTTTAGTTGAGCACAGATTTCAATCCTAGGATCCGCCATACCTCGGCAACAATAATCAGTATTCTAATTTCGTAACACACTTTCAATCACAATCCGAGAGTTTTGGAGGATATTGCTAATCAATTGCTTAATAAGTTTGAAAAATTCATCTGCTCAACAACGTAAATAATGCAATTAACGTGGGTGAATTGTCAACATGAAACCCATAGCGATCATTGTCATTTTATGTGTGTTACGCAATTACCCCGTAGGTTTCAGTTTTATGGCCATTGAATAGTATGGATGTACGAGCTCACTCGTCTCCGTGTAAACACTTTTTCGCACGACCTAAGTGAATGAAATAAATGGTTCTGCTGACATCCATGACCCAAATGACAGGATGAGACTATAGGTCTTATACTATTTTTTTTTGAGGGTGGGAAATCATCAAATGACTTCTCGCGCTCTGGGCGGAGCGGGAGGGCGTGTCAGACTTTTACTGACTAAAACCCACCCGTGTTCCTTCAGTTGCCTGATGCCAAGGGTCCCGGTATCCCTTTCGGACTTTCCCGCAACCCTGGCAGGCATCGGTCCTATCGGACCCCGCCTATTGTGCTGACATCTCTTTGAGGCGCGCGTGGAACACAACGCACCGTCGACCAGGGCCTGGTTCTTATCGGACGGCGAGCTTCCCATTGCTCGCCGTCCGCAAACCCGCGTCTACGGTGGCCGGGAATCCGCCTGGGATTCCCGATACCTAGGGCGTCTCCTGCGGCGGTGGTTAGGGACGTGAGGGCGCAAGCTTTGCCTCTCCCTCACGCGTTCCGCCTCCTCCTTCACGAGAATTACTGCTTCGCAGAAGGAGGTGACGGCTTCCCATGCCCTCTCGCTCCGTACCATGGCCTGGACTAGGGTCCGGCGCGAGAGGTCATCGCCGTCAATCGCCTCCACGAGGACACGGTGGTGCTCTGCCCAAGCAGGGCATACCTCTACCGTATGCTCCACCGTGTCCTCCGGGCGATCCCCACAATGGTGCCTCCCGCCTAATTCTACACAGGAACCTCTCGAAGCTGCCATGTCCGGTGAAGACCTACGTCAGGCGGAAGGTGAGGACACCGTGGCGTGCCCACGGGGCGACAATCGCACTCTCCATGCCGCCATGAGATCCTGCCGGGCCAGCCGGATAGCCATGACCCTTTGGGACACGTTCAACCAGCGGGCTGGCCGCAGCCTCAGGGTACGCGCCCACACCGGTGCCCCGTAAAGAGCCATGGACCGCACGATCCCCGCGTAGAGCTTCCGGTAGGAGGCGTTTGGACCCCCTAGATTGGGCAGGAGCCGCTTCAAGGCGGCCCCAGCCCGGTGACCTGTGGGGCCTGTGGCCTAATTTATTCAATCGCGTGAACTGCAAAATCAGTAACGGTTTCGCGGTTCACAGTCACACGTGAGAAAAACCATGTAATATAACTGTGTACTGTATTTTGCTTATTCTAAACAACAGTTGTTTTTAAAAACAGAACATCTTGTAATTTAATAACTTTTTTTTTTGTCAAAAGGGTTAAAAGTCATTTATCAATTCAATATATCTAAACACTTTTAACATTTCGATAATAGAAATAAAATCCATAGTCAGATAATTGTCCACGGCCACTTTTGGTATTTAGCGTAGCCGGAAATAATTGTGAGAACTACCAAGGACTTTTAACTACTAAGCAATAGTAAAGAATATCTTGTTTGTTAATAAATCTGACTATGAGTCATTCTTTTATTTTGTGATGATTATGTAAATACAATAAAATTGCTTCACTATGCATCAGAACGTCAATATAAGGACAATAGTTTTCCTTCTGTTTGCAGCCATCAAAATTCCACTTCGCCATGACGAAACGGCTTTTGCGGTAATAGATATAGATATTACTTAGCCGCCATAGCTTGCCGTTTTATGTTACAAAAAAAACTATTTGGAGAAATTTGGCATTCTCTGAAACCCCAACCGCTATGTCATCATTACACCGCACAGCCCGCACTCCATGTCTCAAAGTAGATTTTTAGAAACATAATATTCTCTACTAGAGCAATAGAGATGGAGATGAGCAAAATATAATATCAAACATTATTCTGCATGGTCCTCACATGGCCTGCCTGACCAAGATTATGCCTAAAATGCTGTGTTTGTTTTAGTCTTTCTTCTCAGAGGCGGATAGGAAGCACCGAACTATTTGTGATGTATAAAAGTGTTTTTTGATTCCATTATTATATACATATAATTAATAGTCATCATCATTTATCATTAGTTTACCTCCATAAGTTCAACAGCAATCTCCATGAACAATCTCTCGACATTCTCGGCCTCTTTGGCTGAAGTCTCTAGGAAGTACATGCCGTGGCGCTGAGCGAAGTCCTCGCCAATATGTCTCGGGATCTCCCTGTCTTCTCTATCAGTTTTATTACCTGTAATTTATTATGCTATATTTTGTGACCACTATATCTTTGGGTTAAAGTACTATTAGTTTAAGGCCACGGCCGCAATAGTAAGGCGGTTGCAAAAGACAAAAATGAACGAATTTCGCACGGCGCTACGACCAACTTCATATGTTCGTACGAGTTTGTTTAAGCGCAATCGCCATAGCATGGCAGTCGCCTTACGAATACGGCCGCGGCCTAATGCCTATCAAACTACCGCTGGCGTAAGAACCGTCACGACATACGTTCTGAAAGTCTGATAATTTGATTTACATTAATCAAATTAGACATTCTTCAACGTCATTAAATGTTCGAAAGTAACACTTAATGTCATGTCCTTGACCTAAACGGGCCCCATATCATTGATCAGTTCCAGCTTTGGTTCTGGAATTAGGGTCAAATGAATCAATGAACTAACAAGTTCCTGTATAAGGTCATGTCCCCAATAAAATTTTAGTGGTTATACAAGGTCTCACAAGGCAATGCACTTTCTCTTTCCAATTATTATGATAATTATGTCAATTGTACATCATACTTTCATTGCTTATGGAGTTAACATTATTATTGTTATAACTAATGCTACAGTTATGTTTATTTTACTGAAAGAAAAAAACATAGCATAAAGGCTAATTAAATATAATGATGGTATGTTTAACTACTTAGAAATACTTTACTCACCAACTAATATCCTAAGAACCTTATTGTTGGCATACTCCTCAATTTCCCGGAGCCAGTCCGGCAGACAGTCAAATGTTGGCTGGCAAGATATATCATACACCAATATAAGGGCATGGGCAGACCTGTAGTAACTCTGCGTGATGGAACGGAACCTCTCTTGACCTGCTGTGTCCCATATTTGCAACTAAAAAAATAATGTATGCATATTTTTTTTTTGTGAAGTTTTACTTTTTTTTGAAGATTATCTAGGAAAATCAACTAATGTATGGGTGTTATTTGTTAATGATCCTTCCTTGCATTTTTTATTATAAATTTATTTACTGGTCATATTTCTTCAGAAGGCAACCGGTGTGAGTGTATAAACATAACGAATTGAAAAGGAGTCTGAAAGATTGTAGCAGTTAGGGTTCTGAAGTTTCCAACCCTCATGGGAAGAAGGCGGGGAGTTTAGTATGTATGTAATAATTTTTAAATGACAAACTTTTTAGATAATTTGGTGATTTGTGTTATCATGATTCATGCATGTTTTATTATTTCACTATGTAATCTGAATAAAAGTAAGTTATAATTTATTTTAAAAAGACATTTGTTCTTGCAATTTAAGCACTGAAGCTGAAAAAATATCATACTTGTAGTTTTTATTGGCATTGGAAGCTATGATACAATTTCTTGAAATTATTAGGTAGTCATTTTAATAACTTTCACCACTGCTTTTAGTTAAATGAAAAAGAAATAATCTTACGATAAAACTCAATCACATACTTAATTCATGGATGCGAGATTCTTATTGTTTTTGATGCATGATATTAATTTGATACAAAGACACCTGATTTATATACACAAGGTCTTTGTTAGCAACAAAAACATGAAAAACATTATGTTTAAATTACCAATTTCAGCATTAAAAATGATGTAATAGTGATGCCAAATATGTACAAGCGTTAATAGAACTCACCTTCACTTTCTCACCGTCAACTTCTACAGTTTTAATCATAAAATCAACACCAATTGTAGCACCTTGCCCAGGTGGGAAGAGACCTTGAGTAAAGCGACGCACCAAACAAGTTTTCCCAACCCCCGCATTACCGACTAACACTACTTTAAATAGAAACTTATAATCCTCCATAATGAGCACCAAATAACATTTGTCGCGAGAAAAAAATAAGATTTTTTTATTTTAGTAATCTTCACCTCTCACTGTTACGCTTTGATGAATCGAACGTTTATTACATTACGAAAAATCACTGATATTTTATCAACAAGATTATTTTACGATCACACATTCATTATAGATTAGATAGCGAAATCGTGTTGTCAAATCAATTCTTTATCCAAAACAATGGGAAAGAAAACTCCAAGAGCGAAAATATCGACGTCTGTCGAGCAAAAAATATTGGATGCTTTTACGAAGAATCCTAAGAAAATGCGTGATTTGTTAGTCTTTCTCTCAATTACATTCTGTTGCTCTTTGCAAAAATGAAATTCCATGAGTGTTTTATAACTAAAAAAGTTATTTTTATGGTTTAATTTCAAATAATTCAATATCACGACGTGCTCTAAGCACTTTTTATTATTTTTCCGATTAATGTATTTAAAACTAGCTTTGTAAACTACCTCGAGCGAACGTCAAGTTTTAGTCGATTATTATTTTGTGTATCGAATAATTAGAATGCAAAGAACAACATTACTGTGTGTTTCAGTATTTGTTTGTGTTCTCTTTATTGAAGTTTGTTTGACATTGACTGATGGAGAAATTGAATTTCTGTGTGACTCACTGACTCGTAAATAAATAAGATTATCACCGAGTAGGTATATTATATTGATCATAAAAATGTCTAGTATTAATTATACTACCCGTACCGAGGGACAAACTAAAATAAACACCATAATATGGACGGTGCCAAATTTTATCATCCTATTAGAAAATAAAACTACCCGAGAGTTTCGCACAGAGAAATCCAAGGATCCGGCCGATTTAACAGAATCACGATTCCAATTAAAAATGCAATTCTTGGGGAGGGATAATGACATTATTGAAATCTACTATTTGTCTCCTACTCCTGTGTTCTTGAAGTCAATTCTGACAATATGCTTGAAACGTTTTGAAGAGCGATCTATAGTTATAAAGGAGTATCATACTGTTCAGGCGAATAAATGGCAGTACTTAGCTACGTTGTTCAAGCGAGATATAGCCAGTTACGACGGCAGAGATATATTTTTGCTAAGCGATGGTAGTCTAAGACTAAAATTCCAGTTTATGGTAACTAATGATATAAAAGTAGATCGCTCCAACATCCCTGAGGCGCAATTGAGTAATGATTTCGAAAACTTACTCAACAATGGCTTGTTTTCTGATGTAATCATGAAATCTGCAGAGTTAATGGAATATAAGGTGCACAAGGCTGTCTTAGCCAGTCGAAGTGCTGTTCTGAAAGCTCATTTTGAGCATAACACAACTGAATGCTACACTAATGTTGTTGAGTCTCCACTTGAATCTGAAGTTCTGAAAGAAGTCTTGACTTTCGTATACAGTGACAAAGCTCCAAGGGTTGATGAGATACC
The DNA here is from genome assembly GCA_949152455.1 of Lithophane leautieri. Lineage (NCBI taxonomy): Eukaryota > Metazoa > Arthropoda > Insecta > Lepidoptera > Noctuidae > Lithophane > Lithophane leautieri. The sequence continues at coordinate 16,149,604 of OX424468.1, read as the reverse complement.
GGAGAAGTTGCTTGCTGCAGCAGACTATTATCAACTCAGTAGGCTCAAGAGTCTCTGTGAGGAAGCTTTGCATAAGAAGCTGACTGTTGAAAATGCAATAGAAACATTACAATTGGCTGACCTCCACTCTGCCAATGCATTAAAACAATTAACTCTGGAGTTTATCAAAGATGGTCAGGCAAAGCTGATTACTAAAACTGAAGGATGGTCTAAAGTGAAATCTGTTGAACTTATCAAAAGGATTTATGAACACATAATGGCTGATGATGTTGATGCAGATATTAAATAAACTATATAAAATAATATATTAGAAAATTGAGATTATAATCGTCCTACATTTAAAATATGTGAATAATAGTATTAGAATAATGTTACACGATTCAAACTCACAACTCAAAGCATTTATTTCAAATAAAGCAATTACAGGCACTTTTGAATTGTCAGGGGGTCGGTCAGTCAGAAAGATGAAGCTAGTTGCCCATTCGGAAGCGTAGGTTCCTATGGCGATGAACTATGATGAAATGACTAGTGCATTTGCTGGAGATGTACCATAATGTATGCTAAATCAAGAAAAATAATTAAGAAAAGCATGGTTTCTATTAGTAAAAAGAGAAAAGAAAAATCAGACAGGTTGATTGTATTAACATTATATATTATTTTAACAATATTGTTTTTTTTAACATTGCATTTTAACGATTAAATCAAAAGAAAACCTAATCGATAAAAAGTTCTTTAGTCTATGTACTGTAGGAAGGTAAAGGAGGTATGTTTCCATGTATTGATTAGTCCATGTACTGGTTAGGCCAGTTCTTATGATCTCAAATAAATTATTGTTAAGGTGTTGATTCTATTGTGGATATTTAATGTTGCAGTTACTTCAATTAAAGTAAACATAAAGCCAATGTACTTTTTTTATTCTGGCAGTAACAATACCTATAATACATTGGCTCAATTTTTTGGCTGAAATTTCACTAAGGTTTTATTCCCTTGATGGCCAGTTTCTTCATCAAAAGTAACAGTCAACTGTTAGGTAGTGAAGAACAATTAATGACTGTTACTTTTGATGAAGAAACTGGTTGTTAGTCTCAGAAATTATATTATTGTAATTTTATAAAACATAGAAACACTTAGCCCATCTTTAAAAAAATAAAATAACTACCCCAGTTTGTTTTCAATTTCATAAATGGAAGTATGTAATACCAGTATTTCTTGTTCTGGAAAATGATAGGTAGTTTCAGCTAAATGTTATTCTCATAATACGCAAAATCCTATAGCTAAACATGCTATAGCTGCTCTTATCAAAGCATAAAAGCTATGAAGAAAGATTTGTTTATAAAAAATACAGAATATAGCCAAAAAATATTATTTTATATCACTATCTTCATCACTATCATTGTTTGTATCACTATCATCTGAATCACTTTCACTATAAGTCATCATAGGTTTTCTATTAGTGTTCACAAATAATTCATCATCACCATCAGCATCAGTTTCTTTTTTGTCCTCAAACTCTTTTGGCCACACATTATTTTCTTTATAATATTTGATAGAGTCTTTATTCATTATTTTCACTATTTCACCTCTCACTTTATCACCTTCAGCTATCGGTTCCACTAGAACATAATCTCCTCTTTTCACCCATATGTTTTTTCTGAATTTTGTTGGCATAGACACCAAGTATTCCTCGCCGGTTGGTGTAGTAATCTGGAAACAGCAATAATTTTTATTTATTTTGGAACAACAACAATTTGACATAATTACTATTGAAACGTTGATAGGTACAAAAGTTAAAACCAGTGCCGCAACTATCAACGCTAGTCTAAACATAAGAAGCCCATTATTCCAGACTTAACTGTGACATGGATACAGTTTAAATAGGTAGAAAAGTTATACATTAAGTACCTAAACTTTTCATGAATGCAAAGATTGTGAATAATTTCAAAATATAGGCGCCTGCTGCCAGCTGGCATACTTAGCATTGCCTTTAAAATAGTAATATGTGGCTTTGCCCATTACTATATTGTTATAAATGGATTTTCTTACCTCATGTAAATTATTGCCTTTAGTTCTCAAAACTTTAACAATACTTTGTTTATCTTTAGGCAGCTCATAGTCGTCCCAGAGAGCTTCGTTCATCACATGTTTCCTTTTAGTAACTTTAGACATGGTTGCTAAATAAAAACATAAATTTTGCAAGTTGAATAGAAGTTTTAGAGATTTTATTTTGTTATTTTTTGTATCACGCGACGTTCGCACAAAAATAGGTTAGGGTTACAGCACGTTCCAACCAAACGTTTATTTTTTAAGCATTGTGTGACAGTAAGTTATTTTGATGTTTCCTTTATTAGATCAATATTTAATGACTACAACAAGAGAAATAAACTTTTAAATCTAAGATCAATTCGTAATAGATCAGTAAATCGTTATTTTAGGGCCTTTATGAAGAGAATGTTTTAAGACAAATCTAAAACTGAAATTGTTGTCCGTTATGGTGTTATGCTTAAGATTGATGCTATTCTTGTGGAACTATGGAACGCAACATGTCTACATGAAGTGTCATTTTTGACACTGGCATAGAGTTCGTTCCATTTCAAGCAACAAAGGCGTCGATACATTCCACCTTTCGACACTGGCAGACGGCAGTAGAGGTGGGCAAAGTGTATCATTTTTGCGATTGGATCATTTGCATCTGGATCACTGAAATGATCCGAAACACGGATATGTTTCATTTGGCTCATTTGGATCATCGGCTCAAAGGATATAAAATATAGAATGTTATGTTACGTATACATTACGTTCGTCGCGGGCGTTTACTTCTGAGTCAGAGAAATGTTATGTGGCAACAATGCTGAAAGTTTTTATTGTATATGTTAGATTATAAATAAAATAATCGATCTTCCTTCATCTGCCGCCTGTGGTAAAACGATAACTTGTTAGTGCAAACATTATATGCAAAAAACGACCGTATAGTATTTGATACGTAAGCGCCTTAGTGGTCATTTTTACGTGTATGGATAACGACAACGAAAAACTGTGCGAGTGTGAGTGATACACATCTCATTTGGTATCTCTTTCTGATTTGTAGAGATTGCAATATGTCAACCGCTCACTCGCGAAGTCGCGACTCGCGAGTCAGAGTAACTCAGTGTGTCTCAGTTTGCCTCTCTCGCTCACTGCTCAGTCGCCTCGCAAGCGACGCGTCGCGCGTTAAGAGCACAGAGCAAAGTAATGTTTCAGATCCAAATGATCCGTTTGAAACGTTGTTACTGAACCAATCTTTTGAATCACTTCAATGATCCGGATCAGTGAGTCGGTTCCGTAAAGAGTTACACACGCCTAGACGGCAGTCCACTTTTATTTTCACACAATGAGGTTTATCTACACTTCGTGAATAAGCGTTTGCGGTTCTGCAGTAACAGACGCAAGCCCAGCTATATTCCATCTCATTACTATGACTGGTTTTGTCAGGATGTGACTGGTCCAAAATAATTTTACTCAGTGGTATTATTTACAGATTGAAGAATCTCATGCAGCACTATCCTCTACGTCTCACCGAATAAAGATCAAAGCATTTTATTCAATTGATTTATTTAATTTACATTTATCTAATACTTCAAATATATTCAAAGATTCTCCATTAGGGATCCCATAGCCATTATCTAAGCCATGAGGGTTGGATGGTGTCGTGCAGTTGAGATTTGACTCTTTTCTTAATACTTGGTCCACTTCCACTGATGTGAAGAAAGCGACTGATAGTGGAAGATCGTTTATTCCAACTCTGAAATAGGAGAAACAGAGATGGAAGATTATGGCTTAACGTGTGTATTCACTAGGGGAGAAATGCCTCGCGACACGTCGCACCTCTGCTCAAATAGTATCGTTAGTCAAAAAATCAAACTTTCGAGAAAAAGGTGATGAAAGTTTTCATTTTTATTTGAGCGAAGGTATGTCGTGTCTCTAGAGACATCGCAAGAAGTCACACAACGTTGCCCTACTTGGCAAGAAATATCTGGCGATATCGAAAACGATGCGAGATATTTGTCCCCTAGTAAATAGGTACACGTCTGGACGACAAAAAAAGTAGTTTTCCAAAGTTAAATTTGAACCCCACCTACAGAGAATAACTAATAAAATGTTACCTTTGTGAACAAAACGTTCTCGTCAGTAAGTTCGTTATTTGCAGCGCCAACGCTGTTTCATATTTGTATTCATCTGACGCTAGGTATCTGACCTCATCGTGGAAACTGAGGCAAAATCTATAGCGGAAAAAAAATAAAGTAAGAATAAGACATTAGAACTAGTAGTGGTTTCGATTAATTTATTACTGATTAGGACCGGTGCGGCCCTAGCGAAGCGTTTTCAACATTATGCATGCTGAAATAAAGTCTAAAATAATTAAACTTAAACGTTCCGTGCAATACTAATACCTATCATGTCTGTGTAGTTTTTAACCGACGAAAAAAAAAGGAGGTTCTCAAGTCGACATGTATATTTTTTTTTTTTTTTGTATGTCCATACTTTACTTTTTTCTGATTGGTCCGATTTGATCGATTTTTTTTTTATTGGGGATGTTGTACCTCATAGTTTGTCCCATATAAAATTGAAAACTAAAATCCACCCCTAAGGATAGAAAAACTGGAGCTGATTGATTTGTCACCTACTGAATTTTCAATTGTGAACCGATTCTGCTGAAATTTTGCACACAAACAATAAATGGTAAGTAACTCAAAAGCGAAAAATAAAAACTTTTTTACAAAAAATTAAACTGACGAAAAAAGATAACCGGCGGCGGCAAATACACGCTATAACTATGTAATTAATTTGTTTGTTTGGCGCCGTCTCAAAATTTGTTACTTAAATTAGTTTAGGAGCTTAGTTACTGCTAAAAGGTTATTTTATTTTATTTTTCGCTTTTCAGTTATCTTTTTACCAGTTAATTACAAACGGCCCTATGCTTAAGGAGTAGGTACGGTAAACTTACGAAAACCTTAACCATACTTAGAACATTGTCGTATTATACGATGCAAATGGCGACGACAAAAATGTTCCGACGCCAAATTATGTTCGTCATCTTAAGGGGGATGCGCCAGGGTAGCCCGCGAAATTCAAATTTTCTTACGTTTTTTGCAATTTGCAGGTCGGTGTTAGATTGTATGTTGATCTAAATATGGTTTGCGCACGTAACAAATATAGATTTACAGAATTATAAACATTAGAATCAGCAATACAACTCTCTAAGTTCATGAAAGTCTCAAAACTCATGATTTCATGAAATCTCGACATTTGAGACTTTCATGAACTTAGAGAGTTGTATTGCTGATTCTAATGTTTATAATTCTGTAAATCCATATTTGTTACGTGCGCAAATAATATTTAGATCAACATACAATCTAACACCGACCTGCAAATTGCAAAAAACGTAAGAAAATTTGAATTTCGCGGGCTACCCTGGCGCATCCCCTTTAAGGAGTAGGTACGGTCAACTTACGAAAACCTTAACCATACTTAGAACATTGTCGTATTATACGATGCAAATGGCGACGACAAAAATGTTCCGACGCCAAATTATGTTCGTCATCTTAAGGGTCTTTTTGTCTGCCGCTGCGTCGTAATGTTAATATCGCAGAATGACAATCACTGAATTACCCATCTTCAATGGTCTCTACTAATGGTTTCATAGTCTGGTCTAATTAGAGATGGGTTGTGACAGGTTAAACACGATATCTGTTATCACTGTAGCTGTGACAAAAAAATAACAGATCCAAATATCTGTTATTAAATCACAGCCTGTGATTTTTGACGATACATACGTTATTTAAATCTCAATCGAATATCTTCTTTATATCTTTTGGTTTAAAGTCGAAAATCGTATCTATCTGTTATTAAATAACAGCCTGTTATTTTTGTACGGATGATAAATACGTATAAATCTCAATTGAATATCTTCTTTATTTCTTTTCGTTAAAGTCGAAAATCGTATCCCAAGTTTTAACAGTAACAGCCGCGGTAACAGTCTTGAGGATCTGTTATTTTAAGTAACAGATATGTTTTATTGTTAGGAACAATTGCTATCTGCTATTTTTTAATATCTGCGATTTCTATCTGTGACGATAAATACGCCTCACTCCTAGGGCTAATATTTCTCGACGGCATGTGAAACCAAGTCAGAGGCCCATGGGCGGCTTTAAAACTCTGACACCAGGATAGGCACTAACAACACGAAAAGGAGGAGAAGAATGGTCCCTTTAGGTTGATATCAACCCGACATTGGTCAAAAGTGTATGCTATTTTGATCTTTGTTACCAAGTAATTTAATATACTTTTCTATGCAATAGTCTACTCAGGGCCGTAGCTTCAGAACGTCTTAAGTGTCCTGACTTGATAAAGGAAAGAATTTGAAAACTGACGAAGATATAAAAGACTTGACTGTACAGTCACGAGCACTAATATGTATACACTTAGCAACTATTAAAAGTGATTTTCTCCTACTGTATTGATTGTATCTTTATGATATTACGAACACAGTATTTTGTAACCCCTATTATTATGAAATAGTATACTCTCAAAGTTACAATCGTAATTCCACGAGAAAATCGTTTTTAATTTTGCTGAGTGTATACATATTTTTGCTCGTGACTGTACCTAGCTTTTGGCGCGAGATGTGCCATGCTAGCCAGCATGAGATGCAAGAAGTCAGCCGCAGCACTCTGCACTGCCCAGTTGAGTCTCGTGCCTCCCCAGCGGCCTTGTGCGTGCTCTAATGCACGAGACAACCGCCCAGACAGAAACGCTGTGGATGGGCCTTCGGAATCTGGGAACAGAAATTGCTAAACGTAACATCACGCCTTGTTTCCCCGAAGGGTTGGGCAGAGGTGTAACTGTAGTAGGTACACCCACATTTCGCCAGTTATATTTAAGTACCATGTAATGGGGGGTGAGCCTATTGCCATCAATCCAGACCCCGGGCTGCTACTGAGAATTTCCTAATGAAAAAACCCAATACTACTTTGCCCTACCTGGGAATCGAACCCAAGAACGTATGTTCAGCAGTTGCGCTTGCGACCATTGCAACAACGATGCAGTAAATAAAATAAAATTAAAAATTAAAAAATCTGTATATTAATACTAGTACAATGCTGGGGTCTCCCTTGTTTTACCGAAAAGAAATTACCAAATTATCACTTACCAAACAAATTTTCGCATAATTTCATTTGCCAAATTATTACTTACCAAAAAATCTCTTTACAAATAATTGTTACGAAAACCTTTGTTTGGCAAGTGAACGTTTGAACAATAACTTGTTCACCAACTAGTACTTTTACCATTTTTTATCTAGTCAAATATTTCAGTTGGTATAACATATTTTACGCAAAATTATCTCTTTTTTCCATGTTTTTTTCTATATAATCTAGTCGTTTCTGGAAACTAAAACTCTTAACTAATTCAAAAACTACTGAATTTCGGTAGAACATTTGGTGGCTTAATTTGTTGCATTTTAACCCTACTATGACGTCCTGCAAGGAATACGTCGAGTTACCAGTAACCCTGTATATAAATATTTTATACTAGCTTTTGCTATTTTGACTCGCGTTAATAAATGATTACCTATATTAAAATAAAATTACATTTTTAATTATACAATTCCCAAAAAAATCTTATTTTTGCCTTTATATTTTTTGTCATAACAAATCATTTAACTAAACGTTTATTGTCTAAATATTGTTTGCTGTAATAAATCATTTGATTAAAGACCAAAAGCCTTAATGACATTATCCTTGGTAACAATCTGCCAAGTAAACATTTGACCAAATGAAAATGTGCGTACTAAAATTATTCCAAATATTACATTGGTATAAAAAAAGGTTGCTAAAATTTGTTTGGGTAATGAAAATTTGGCAAAATCTTTTCGGCAAAACGGCAGGATCCCACAATGCTGATGTGAAGCACATACCGTGCAAGTAAAAATGTGACATCTTTAAATAAAAATAAACAAATTAGTGGACGATAAAAAATAAACATTTTAGGAAACATGAACTTATAATGAACTAGCTGCACCTCGCGGTTTCACCCGCGTAAGTCTCAGTCTCGATCCCGTGGGAATATCGGGATAAAAAGTATCCTATGTCCTATTCCAGGTTATGGTCTACCTATGTGCCAAATTTCATCCAAATCCGTGGAGCCGTTTACGCGTGAAAGCGTAACAAACAAATATAAAAACCCACTTTCGCATTTATAATATTAGTTAGGATTATATAAGTAAGCTATTACTGTACCAGCGATTTCCTCTAACTTGTTGAACATGTCTGACTCGGTGCCTCCGATCCACTTGGGCTTGTAGAACATGTCCTCTACTTTCTTTCCGCTCATCTTCGCGAGGCGCAACGCTTGATACCCCGTCATCTCTACCACCTGAAATATTGACGAATATCTTGTTAATAAAAATATTTAATTCATTCATTCATTCACTCACTCACTGAACCACAACGCACAGTGTAAACTGGGTCTGGAAGCATGGAATTTTGCACAAGAGTTCCTTATTTATACAGTACTAGCTGCCCGCTCCGGCTTCGCACGGATAGCACTAAGTACCTACCCTACCTACCTACCTACCCTACCTACCTACCTACATATCTACCTACATACTTACCTACCTACCCTACCTATCTACCTACCTACCTACATATCTACCTACATACTTACCTACCTACCTACCTACCCTACCTATCTACCTACCTACCTACCTACCTACCCTACCTATCTACCTACCTACCTATCCTACCTATCTACCTACCTACCTACATATCTACCTACATACTTACCTACCTACCTACCTACCCTACTTATCTACCTACCTACCTACATATCTACCTACATACTTACCTACCTACCTACCTACCTACCTACCCTACCTATCTACCTACCTACATATCTACCTACATACTTACCTACCTACCTACCTACCCTACCTATCTACCTACCTACCTACCTACCCTACCTATCTACCTATCTACCTACCTACCTACCCTACCTATCTACCTACCTACCTACATATCTACCTACATACTTACCTACCTACCTACCTACCCTACCATCTACCTACCTACCTACATATCTACCTACATACTTACCTACCTACCTACCTACCCTACCTATCTACCTACCTACCTACCTACCCTACCTATCTACCTATCTACCTACCTACCTACCTACCTACCTACCTACCCTACCTATCTACCTACCTACCTACCCTACCATCTACCTACCTACCTACATATCTACCTACATACTTACCTACCTACCTACCCTACCTATCTACCTACCTACATATCTACCTACATACTTACCTACCTACACCTACCTTACGTACAAACCTTGGCTTGAGAATAACGAACACAAAAAAAAAAATGAAATATCCAAATCAGTCCAGCCGTTCTCGAGTTTTAGCGAGACAAACGAACAGCAATTCATTTTTATTATATAGAAGATATTAACTAATTAAGTAATTACCATTGAAAAGTTTTATTTTATTTTTTAGTTTTAAAATATTCGGGTTAACGGGAACGCCCTTCGTTAGTTTAATTTAATTTGAATGTTTAATGTTAATTAATTTTTGTTACCTATTTTGCTGTGCCCTTACAGGGTCCATAAGTGTATATTAACTTTAAGCCTATTTGTAAAAACTTAATTCACATTATGGTATGCAAATAAATGAATATGAATATTAGTTTACATACTGTTTAACGAAAGTGAGAGCAAGCTCCTTCCTATTTAATCCTAAAGGTGTTAAATAGGGAGGAGCTCGTGGCTAAGTAATAACAGCCGCACGGGTCGATCCATCAGGTTAAGCTACGCTTGCCGGGGTTGGTCCGTGGATGGGTGACCATCTTTACATACCGAGACTTCTACGTGCCTCGGCCCGAAAGTCTGACAACCAGTTTTGCCAAGGGGTATCGTATTACCCAGTTACTGGGTTGTGGAGGTCAGATAGGCAGTCGCTCCATGTAAAATACTGGTATTCAGCTGCATCTGGTTAGACTGGAAGCTGACCCCAACATAGTTGGGAAAAGGCTAGGCAGATTGATTTGTAAAATAGGGAATGACAGTTTGTATGGAAGTATGGAATTTTGTCATTTGTTTCTTTACCACTCTAAGGTTGAATATCACTTGAACGTCATAAAACGACACGGTCTATTTGTCTGTGTTACAGTTAGATAGTTTTAACTTTAGTGAAGTATCAAATGACTAGGAATTATTGTCAATAGTGGTAACGCAATAACGCGGTCGACTATACCTGCTCATCCAAATCCTCTTCCATGAACCCTTCCATGTATTGCCTCTTCAGTTGGTACACGCGCCTGCCTTTAGTTGAGGTGAACATTTTAGCGGCCTTGCTCTTCGCCTCCGATATCGTCATGGTGGGATTGAACTGCTTTAGCAACCTCTCAGCAAAGTTCTGGCCGGCTCCTAAAAGCAAATAGGTTTAATAATAATCCTAGCTAACATTATAAATGATTTATTTGTTACGCTTTTACGCAAAACGTCTGAACGGATTTGGATGAAACGAGATCATTCATCGTCCATACATTTTTTTGGGCTAAAGAGGTGAAAGTACCGGCCAAAGAAAAAAAAAAAGTTATATTCCGATAGAGTACGTTTTTCCCTTCATTTTTTATTACTACAAGCTATAAATTTAATTAGATTAAGTACTTTTTATTATTTTAGCTTAAATATACAGAAGACAGTGTTTTTCAAAATCGTATAACAGCGCAGGGATACAGGTTTGGCCCAATAGTGAAAAGTGAAGAGGATAATATGTTCTAACGGAATATTTGTTTATTTTTATTTGGCCGGCACTTTCATATGTTAGCCAAAAATTAATGATCTCCTTTGGTATGGGGATACTTCGAACCCTGGAACAGGACATAGGCTACTTTTTATAGACATACCACGCGGGTTAGAATTGTGGCAGACGCGGTCATAAAACGTGCGAGCAGGACAGTGTAAAAACTCAAAAAAATTGAGTTTCGTGATGTCTAGCTCACTCGGTTTATCTTGTCAAAGATATATTGACAAATTCAAAAGTATCTTACCATAAATCCTCGCATAATTAATAACTTTAGCGTGGTCCCTGGACACGGCGGCTGCAGTCGCAGTGAGTGAATGCAGGTCAGTCTTGCGACTCTTGTCTCCTGCCAACACTGCCCAGCCGAAGGCACTGCCGCCGCAAAGACCGAGGGTACTATCACCTAGGAGTGCTGCTATCCATAATTCCTGCAAGATTTAAGAAAGAATATAGGGAATATTAATCAGTGAATCCTACTAATATTATAAATGTGAAAATTTGTGTGTTTGGATGTTTGTTACTCAATCACGCAAAAACGGTTGAATGGTTTTGGATGAAATTTGGCAAACAGATAGTTTATATCCTACTAATATAATACTCCCCTTTGTACTCATATTATAATTATGTTGTATCTCTATGTATTTTACTGTGTGTACATAAATAATAAAATAAAAATAAATAAATAAAAATAAGTAAATAAATGTGAAAGTTTGTGTTTGGATGTTTGTTACTCAATCACGCAAAAACGGCTGAATGGATTTGGATGAAATTTGGCAATCAGATAGTTTATAACCTGGATTAACACATAGGATACTTTTTATCGATATATTCCCACGGGATCGAGACTTACACGGGTGAAACCGCGGGGCGCAGCTAGTTGTTTTATGATGTATGTATTTTGTTTCTCTTCTACTCTAACACACGTTGTCTACATCTCTTTAATCTACTTTCCTATCGCAGGTATGCTGGAAGAGATTTCCTTAGAAATAACCATTGCCTTTGTACGTATTTTTCTATTCATTTCTTCTTGTCTGTGTGCATATTTGTGTGTGCATAAATGGTTAAATAAATAAATAAATATGCATGTGATTCAAATAAGTTTCTTACATAAACTATATTACTTCAAAATTATGCCTCTATCAAATTTATTGAATAATATTTATTTTCGAGCGAGAAATTAATTTTAAAAAGTGCCAAAAAATTGTAGGAAATTCTAATACTTGAAAAGCGACGCTATTGGTCAGAGCGGATGTGACGTAACAGTCTATGACAACAATCAAAATGTCAATGTGTTTTGTAGGAGTGTTCCACATTGACTTGACACTTGTTTGTTTGTTGTCATAGACTGTCACGTCACCACACCAAGCGCGCCAAATGGAGGGGTCGGTTGGATATTTTAAACATTTTTTTTAAGTAAGTACTTTAAATTGCTTTGGCGTCGAATTTTTTTAAAACTATTTGGCGATGTAATCTATCGATACATGCATATTCCCTATAATTATGGCACTATATGTAAAATTTCCACATTAATGTAAACACATGCCTTCTTCCCTTGGGGGTAGGCAGAAACTACAGAACGCCACCTGCTACGATCCTTACGTACTCCCTTTGTCTCGTTTACGATCATAAATCTGGTCAATTGGTCATACACGCACACCTGTTGCGAGTACTACGCACCTGACCTTTATCAAAAACATCATCAATAACTTCACTACATGTCTTCCTCGGGCGTCCCCTCCCCGCGTTTCCATTCACAACTGCCTTGTAAATACCTTTCGTTAGTCTCCTTTCATCCATCCTCTCAACATGACCAAACCATCTAAGCATACTCTTTTAAATTTTTGTCACTACATCGTTTAAATCACACCGCTGCCTTATCACATAATTTATATGGTGTACATAATAAAGAGTATTCTCTATCTATAAGAACAGAAAATTATTATATGTAGTTATGATGAAACGTACGGCATTCTTGGGGCAATTTCTTTGCTAGATACTGCTAAACTCAACATTTTGTTTTTCTTTCGTTGTGACGTCGTGACGCTATCTGTCAGTAATACATACGATACCTGTGAGTCGACGTCAGCGCCCACAAACTTGTGTCCGGGCGGCGCCTGCACCATAGCACGTAGCTCTGAGCCCACGCGCTCCTTGTGCGCATTGCTAGCTGTCATCCATGTTGGCTCGCTGGCACTGACAACCAAAATTAATGTTATTTTTATTTCTAAGGGATAAAAAGATGCCTTATTATTCGCCTGGTATTTGTAATTCATGTGCGTAACTAGGACTGGAAGGACTATTATCGATCAAACCCATGAAAACCTGTTGTATAGCGTCATTGCGAACATGCACATAAATGAGGTTTACAATGATAAGTGAGCTTTTTAGGGGCTAGGCCGTCCACATTAAAATTGGCGTTCGAAATAGCAAAATGTTTTTTTTTTAATATATTTTATTTTATTTAGAATTATTTTTGATTTTTATTAAAACTAACCCCTTTAACATGTCTTGCCTTTATTTGAATTTAGAGTCGTGTCACTCACCGTCTCGTCAGCGTACCGCAGACCACAACTTGCGGTATGATGGCTCCATACTTCTTCAAACCACCGCGCAGTGCCGGCGGCAGGAGTTCGTCCGGCAACCAAACAACTTGCTGGCTCAGTATACGCTCTCTATTATTACGCCAGTACGACATCATACGACCGAATGTTAGAACCTACGCAAGAACGAAATTGTTCAAAGGCAAAAATGAGTAATGTCTGTTCAAATTATTGTTTCCAAATGATGTTATTTAAATAAATATCAACTTTAACACTGTACAAATTAAGTTGATTTCAGATTGACTGGAATGAAAATGTTATATAAAATTTTTAGTTGTATCGGAAACTAAACTTTATATGTATGCTTTAAAGTAATTTTTCCTTTGTTCATACCTTTTCAGCTTCATTCCCTTGAGCGGAGAGCACGTTCTGACTGAACATCTCTAAGAAGTCCTTAGCTAACGGATTGCCCACTTTATATTTTGGCCCGTCCTTATGGGGCAATCGAAGGAAATGACAACAGCCTGTAAATATTAATAACTGTAGTTATATCTGTAGAATTTCTCAGAAAACCTCAATTTCTTCGAATATTTTGCGAGAAATCATAATTTTTAGATTCGTTACGATTACGAGACAATAATTATTTATTTATATTATTTTTGTTATGCCAGCTTTTAGATGCCGATCGATACCGACAACGGCGAAAAGTCGACGTTCGAGAAGTGCTGATTCTCAGCCTAGTTTGAATAAATGACTTTTTTTTTTTTTGACCACCACGAAAGGGTTATAATAATGATATAGCATTTTTAATTACCTACCTTGAACTTCTATCCCGCACCACACCCCTAAGCCGTGGTACTGGTTAGCGGCCGCCTGCTCGTCTTTCTTCTTCCTAGCGTAGTACGCACGCCTGCCTAAATCTTCCTAATAAACGTAATGATAATGCATGGTCATTTGTCTCATATTATTATAATTTCTGAATCTCTTACGCGTATGTAAGCTTTTTGTCTGACCCCAGTTGTTATATTTTGACCGGGGCCGCTGTTCCGCGCCTTAGGAATGCGCGGTGGGACGCCCGCCGTGAGCGTTGATGAATGAGAGCCGGGACGCCGTGAGCGTTGACGAATGAGCGGCAGGACGCCATGAGCGTTGACGAATGAGCTGCGGGAAACCGTGAGCGTTGACGAATGAGCGGCGGGACGCCGTGAACGTTGACGAATGAGTGCGCCGCGCACGTACCTAAGGCGCGTTACATCAGTCTCTGAACAAAACGGTTGTATTACATCGGTTTCGGAACAAAACTGCTGTAACGGTACGATTTCTTTGGAAAGTATTACCCGACTACATTTTGATAGTTCCAGTTTACAAGAAACTGTCAAAGATTATAGTTATCTCATAAGGCATACGCTGACAACTAATCTATACCATACTCTATATACGGGCAGGAGGATGAAGATTCATGGTTATAACGCTAATAGGTTATTGTGGCTCGTGGGCAAAATCGGAACTAACGTAGCCATCTTGTTTCGTCAAAACAATTTTCTTTGCCAAGTTTACAAATGATTACCAACAACGCCCCCCTGTCAATGTCATTCAGGCGCCGAAATATCCTTGTAGCACTGTACCACAAGATTCTACAGTTTTTTTTTTTCATATAGAAGATAAACCTCACCTCCACAGTCTTAGTCAGTATATACACATCGGGTTGGAACTCAGTATCCTTGCAAAATGTCAAAGGGCAGGTTTGCAACAGTTCTTCTAAAGGTACCAGTGGTTCCTCCGCATCTTCACTGCGATGTCGGCTGTATGGGACCAGGAAGCCCCACCCTTCTGATTTGATGTAATGGAGGGGGTAACCCTCCCAGGACAGGCGAAGGAGTTTTGGAGTTATCTAGAATGGTGATTTATTTATTACTAGCGACCCGGTCTTGCTTCGCACGGTTTTTACGACTTGACAAAACATCGAGATTTCTTATTTATATGTAACTATAATAATACACATAAACCTTTCGGAATAAATTCTCTAAACGATGGTGAAAACCTCATCAAAATCTGATGCGTGGTTTAGAAGAATAACGCGGATATACAGATAAACATGAAAAGAGACTTTAATTTATAATATTATGTATAGATTTAAAAGCCGTGAGTCAGATGGTATTTCTTATCGGCAATAATGGTGCACTTCCATAATTATAAACTTTCATCAGCTATGGAATTTATTTCATAAAATCGTTATTTAGTGTTCACTTTTATTATACCCAATTTCATTATAGACAACAACATGGCTCATGGACATTAAAAAGTGCTGATTTTCTGCCTAGTTTTAATAAATCGCTGCCCTAGTTCAATAGTAAGAAATCTTTAAAAATGTCCAAATTGAGATAATTTTTGTATCATGTAAAAAATTTGCTCTTCTTTCTGCTAAAAAAATCGGATATATGTGAAACGCAACCTAAGTGCCTTCTCACTGAGACATTTATGCATATTTTTGCCGAAAACTTGTTCAAGATTCTGGCATCTCACGATATCTAGAGAGATCAGGAATATTTTTACTTTTCTTTTATTTCTACACAGAGACTTCTTGAAATGTCTTAATACGAAAATAATAATAAAAAAATAAGCTATCATTTAAATAAATCAACCACATTTCAAATAACGACAAGTGAATTAGTGACAGTAAAATCATAAAAGTATGAATAACTCAAAACATACTTTTTCAAGATATCTTACTATTGAACTAGGGTAGCGAAATGACTTTTGATTTTAACCGACTTCTTCAAAAAGGAGGAGGTTCTATGTTCGTCTGTATGTATTTTTTTTTGTATGTTCTTTGATATTTTCGCCAATTGATTTAAAAACCGATTTAGAAATTTCTTTTTTTGTTTGAAAGGCTATACTCGCGATGTGGTCCCATATAAATTTTATTAATTTTGCGCGAGTAGTTTTTGAGGTTGCTTCAATAATTACGTATTTGCCCACTTAGTCTAAATAGATGATATCTTATTTGACTCCGTCACTGTTATTTACATACGAGTACCAGGTAGTGGTAAGTATACGAATTTTTGTGGGTTAGGTACCACAACTAAAAAGTGAAAAATAAAAACCTTTTGCAAATAAAAAAATAACCGACTTCAAAAAAAAAACACAAAAAAAGTTAAAAATTACTTTAATTTCGGAAGTCGGTGGCAGAAAACGAAAATTGAAAAGCAAAGACACCGACTTCCGAAATTAAAGTTATTTTTCCCTTTTCTAGTGTGGTTTTGAAGTCGGTTGTTTTTTTTTGTAAAAAGTTTTTTAAATGAAAAATTAGGATATTTCAGTAGTACTTGTGTACTATAACTAAAGTTACTGGGCCTTAGAACATGGCACATTGGAGTGAAAAAGTTCGACTTTGTGGAGCGTTTTCTTTGGCTGTGTTACAAACATGTGTCAGTGTGTGCTTTAGTTTGTTAATCTGTTTCTTATGATCCATGTGTCATATTTACGTTCAGGTGTACGCCCGGCTAGCTAGCTGATCTCGCATTGTACGTAAATCCTACACAATGTGAGATCAGCATAAACTGGAAATGTGTAGCTTGATGTGTAGCCGTGTGTACTAAATTAACGTATTATATTGTACAGATCAAAAACTAGAAAAGTTAAAATAGTTCTAAAGACACTTACTTGCATACTAGTCGTAACGTGATTGGCTCCGGGCGTCCAATCCGGGTCTTTTCCCGGTTTAGTACATAACTTCCTATACCAAGCCGGGTACCCGGCCAAATATGGCCGTTTGACCGGTAACAGTTCGCCTAATTCAAAAAGATATTCAAACTCTTTGCTTGATTCTTCAACAGCTTTCTCATTTTTTTTTGTATTTCTATCTTCAAAACATCTTATATAGTCCTCATTTAAAACTTCGAATGTTTTCAAATCAGGCTTTACATTTTCATCAATGGCTTTTTGATCATGCGTAACCGAAATTCTATTTTCAAAATCACTGCCCGTTTCAACCTCCTTTTCTATCTCTGGCTCTTTTTTCTTTTTCTTGGTTTGTTTTTTCAGTTTTAAGGTCTGTACCGACCAGTCTTGGTCCCACATCCACAAGTCTTTTTTGTAAGAGTTATCAGCCATCATCCTGCAAGCCTCATCAGCTTTAAGTGATAGTAACTGTCGAGATTCTAATTTTAAGTCTTCGAATACTGTTTCTGCCGAGTCTATGTATTGTAGCCAGTTAGAGTTGACTGGTAAGTAGGCAGATCCTGTTAAGCCAAAGTGAGTTTTACTATATTGAATTTAAGGCTGAACGTCGCATTTTCTATGGGATCAATTTCCTGATCGCGCGTACATGACTCGCGCATCTAGCACATAGGATAAAACTTGACAGAATTGGGTTTTTTTTTTCAATAATTTCTCAGTTACATTAAAGAATTTTCTGAAGGTCTTCCCCATAGCTCTGCTAGCTTCTTCTACCTTCACCTATATGTTGCCGTCTCCGAACAATCCTTACTTCCTTACTAATATTATAAATGCGAAAGTAACTCTGTCTGTCTGTCGCGCTTTCACGCCAAATCTACTGAACCGATTTAAATGAAATTTGGTACACAGATAGTCTAGAGCCTGAGAAAGGACATAGGCTACTTTTTATCGACATACCAGGCTGGCGAAGCCACGGGCGGAAGCTAGTCTCCCATAATTGATTAAAAGTCATCAAGATTAGGCATAGGTACGTAATTTTGCTCGACTGCCCCCTCGTAACGTCCTCGCTGTCTGTATTAAGGCCTACCTCGAATTTTATCTCGCTCACACCATACTACTCGCGGCCTGAGTGAGAGCAAGACGAAGTGGGGTGCTGGCGGCTCTCAAGCCTCGAATAGTTTAGGTAATTGCCTTTTACGGTGCCAATAATGGTTATTTAAAATAAAAAAAACACAAGACCTGCGTTATAGTTAGTTCCGTTATTACGCAAAGTTTCATGATTTAATTTGAAGCATTTTTTTAATACCAGCGGTTAGTAGTAGTAGATTTTTTTTCCATCGATAATACTTTATGTAATCGTGTTTTCGCCAAATACAATAGGACCAAGCATCAATCCTCAACTTTAACATACTTATATTTATTTTAAAATTAATGCTGCAGTATTTTTGGCCTATCGGAGGATCATGCTAAGCAATTTGAGGTAGGGTACTTAACAGATGAACATCTTACCTAACTCCAGCATACCTGCCAAGGTGACAGGATGCGAAAACCTCTGTAAGAACAGCGGCAATAGTTCCTTCAATACGTCGTGTGTCGCAATGACGTCATTAGCGCAGTAGTGCATCAACGCCTGGAACTGGTCGTGAACATCCTGCATCGTTCCTTCCACGAATATGTCTCTGGTTTGCTTGTCTATGCTCGTGCCGCAGTATAATTTGTGGACCTGTGTAGTATATTACAAAATAATCCATATTTATACATGCAAAAGTAATTTTTTTGTCTGTCTGTTACCTTTTTACGTCTTAACGGCTGACCGGATTTGGAAGAAATTTGGCATCAAAAGGCAAGGCAACGTCTGGTGCGTCTGGGGCGAGCACGGCCTTGGTTGTGACATGCCTCGAGTCACACACTTTATATCAGTTTAGTCATATAAAATGTGTGGCTCGAGCCATGTCACAGTATGCCGTGCTCGACCCCACGAGATTTTCAACGTTTTTAATTACGGAAATTGGCCTTCTGACTTCGTTAGAGCTATTACCTCACTAAGGTTGTTAAGCGAGCTGATCTCAATCCAGTCATCATCTGAGGGGTGAGGCTCCTTGTTCTTGGCTTTCAGTACTGTCCGCTGGTAGCTGGTGACACCGCTCACACAAGTATGCATCGACATCGTGTCCATGAAACGTACACCTGCCAATAAAAATTAAAGATGAAAACACACACTCGTAGCCTGAGTCACCATTTGCCTAGCTTTTCCTTTTTCAGATAGGGAGAGGAAGATTGAGACCACTCTCCCGACCCGCAATAAACGCACCGACGTCGGCGGAGGGCTGACTACGACCTGTTCCGGACTCAGGGACGTGCGCCGCCCCCCATCCAGCAGGACGCGAGGCGGCGGCGAATAAAATGTCGAGAATATCAAGAAAATAATGCCCTTTGCTCTTGTTCTGATTCTGTGCCTCTAAAACCCGTTTGGTGCGTTAGGTTTTGAAAGGGCGGAAAGAATGAGTATTCACTCGTTTGATCTAAACCACCTTTATAATAAGGCACCAGGATTGTACATGTACAATAAATTATAACTGGTTGAACGTCTTGTATGCTTTGAACGTGTTTAAAAAGTTGACACAAAAAATCGACACGCCCAGTTTCGCTTCTGTACGAAGAAACCTAACTAATACAACTAACTAATATTATAAATGCGAGAGTGAGTTTGTTTGCTTGTTTGTTACGCTTTCACACTAAAACGGCTGAACGGATTTTGATGAAATTTGGCACATGCGTAGACCATGACCTGGAAAAGAACATAGGATACTTTTTATCCCGATATTCCCATGGGATTGACACTTATGTGGGTGAAACCGCAAAACGCTGCTAGTTTAGAAAATAAAGAAGAATTTATAAACCTGTCTTATTCAACCAGTACTGTTCTTTAATCTTAGCCCTGTCAAAAGACACATTATGGCCGACCACAATCCTGTGTCTGTTAAGGTCTCCGAAAGGTTTGCTGCCATCAGTCTCCAAAGGTATCAGGTCATCATAGTTTATGTTGACAAATAATTTGTGAGGGTCGCCATTTGCGAGTGGCTTACTTATCCAACCGTACCTGTAAAGACAGAAAACTTGAAGTATTTCTTAGGAGTATAGTCAATTGTAGAAACAAAATAATAGAAATAAAATAAATAAATAAGTAATACGAAAACGCGGAGGAGGACATATGATGATATAGATCTTACAGTTCAGTATCAGGGGTATGTTGATCGGAGGACACGGTGGAGCATACGGTGGAGGTATGCCCGGCTTGGGCGGAGCACCGCCGTGTCCTCATGGAGGCGATTGGCGGCAATGACCTCTCGCGTCCGGCCCTGGTCCAGGCCATGGTACGGAGCGAGAGGGCATAGGAAGCTGTCACCTCCTTCTGCGAAGCAGTAATGCTCGCGAAGGAGGAGGCGGAACGCGTGAGGGAAAGGCAAAGTCTGCGCCCTCACGACCCTAACCGCCGCCGTTGGAGACGCCTTGGGCGTCGGGAATCCCAGGCGGATTCCCGGCCACCATAGGCGCGGGCTTGCGGACGGCGAGCAACGGGCAGCTCGCCGTCTGATAAGGACCAGGCCCGGGTCGATGGCGCGTCGTGTTCCACGCGCGCCTCAAAGAGATGTCAGCACAATTAGCGGGGTCCGCTAGGACAGATGCCTGCCAGGGTTGCGGGAAAGTCCGAAAGGGATACCGGGACCTTGGCAACAAGCAAATGAAGGAACACGGGTGGGTTTTAGTCAGTAAAAGTCTGACACGCCCTTCCGCTCCGCCCAGAGCGGGAGAACTCACTGGATGATTTCCCAAACTCAAAAAAAAAAAAAAAAAATGGTATGTTGATAAAATATGAATGATTAACACATAACATAACATCACGCCTGTATTCCGCGAAGGAATAGGCAGAGGTGTACCTATCGTACAACCACATTTTATTAGGAGGTTTATTATAATTTGATATAGGTATTTGTAACCTGAAATAAATGGTATATTATCATTAATTTAGTGGTATATTCTCATTTCACTTGAGATAAATGGTATACTGTCATAATATACCATTTATTTCAAGGGATTTCAGAAAGAGTTTTTTGCTATTAGCACATTCCCTTTAAAAAGGGGGGCATTCAAAAAGTCTACATGAGTGCATACTTAAATGTACGCACGGTGCATCTTGGAGAGTCGCTGCTAAAAACTTGCTGTCTGACTAATATTTTTATTATTTTAATAAAACAAACAGCAAGTAAAGCTCGTCCACTCTGAAATGATGTGCCCCATTACTCCATTTACGTGCACGGTGTTGCGGATTTCTACGGGCAATGCGGTGGTGGAGCGCGTCATTTCAGAAAGGACTAGCTGTACTTTTCATTCATTTCTGTTTGTGTTTATACAGTAAAATCAAACTTTTACAGAACACTCACCATGCATCTGTAGACACCGCACAAGCCAATGTGGGCCTTTTGCCAGCAGACATAAGCACTTCCACATCAAATATCAATGCATCATCAGGAGGACACGGCACTCTCTCTTGTGTGTCACCTGAGTACTTTGTCCAGCCCGGATCTTTGGACCATTCCTATGAAATAAAATAACAAGTGTTTTTTTGCAGTGATATTTATATCATAGCCTTTGAATTCATATGCATGCCCTGGCATATTATCATAGATTTTTATTGCTGTTTTGTATGAAATCACGGACTCTTTTCAAAATATTATGAATGCTTAGTAAAGCAATAGTAAAAGTATTTCAAAATAAAACCTTCTAACCAGCATGCGTAGCATGACCACTGTAGAAACGGGTTTTGTTGACGGAAGAATAGACAAAATGACAGTTTGTGATTCTCTATTTGTCATTTTGTCTATTCTTCCGTCAACAAAACCCGTTTCTACAGTGGTCATGTTACACATGCTGGAAGAATGCTAATAAGTTCAAAGGTAGTTGGAATTAAAACAAAATTTATATTCTTTGTACTTTCTTTTATTAATTATACCTTTGGCATTGGTGGTAACTCGCAGCTAGCCAGCTTCTTCAGTAAGTTTCTGTATGGTGCACTTTGTTTTTCTCCAATATTATAAAAATGTTCCACAACATTATTGCCTTCTAGTTTGGGCAGTTTTAACTCTACGTCTGGGAGGTGGCTGCATTTCTTATAGTCTATGCCATGCTTTAGGAGATTGTCTTGACAACTGATAAATTAAGGATTCATATTTTAGTTTTTTTTTTTGTTATTTTTAGCGAAACAATAAGTTCATAAGTTGGAGTTATGTACGCACAATAGGCCACTACAGCTCGTCATCATTTAAATAAAATAAAATCCAACAAAAACAAATTGTGTTTACCTTTTTATAACCTGTGTATTTACGATCTGACTAGGGTTTTTGAACAGTTGCTCGTAAATGTTTTTTGAAATCATTTGTATATTGACCTCATTGACTCTAAATTCCTTAGAATTATTAGTAATACTACTTTCTTTTGTAACTTTTTCTGTTTTGAGGTTATCATCCTTATTTTCAGTACTCTTCTTGATTATTACTACTTCACTGGAGGGCAGTATGTCACCATAAAATCTATGACTAATGTTTCTTAATTTACATACGTTTTTACGAATGATTTGGTTAGTGCTTCTCATTTTAATTTTATTATTAAAAATAAACAAACATTCGCGGGCTCAGTCGGTCAGTTCAATGCTGACATTAGTGGTTCTGATCAAAAACTCACTCAAACATTGTGTGGCATCGTTCGGAAATATGATAAAATTTAAATAGGTGTCAACAGACTGCACTGTGGCTATGAATAATAAATTAAATGATGAATCATTTAACTACAATCACTGATAAGATTGAGTACATGATTAGAGGTACACATGGTTACATATTAAGCTATACATTTCCATTATAAGCTGACCTCTCATTGAACGGAAATCCTATACAATGCGAGATCAGCTTGTACTGGACTAGTATAGCTTATTAGCTTGTTATGTAGCCTTGTGTACATTGAACATGAATTAATCATAAATAATGATTATAAACATAAACTAACATTATTCATGTCATGATGGATGATACCTTTCCAGAGCTAGTTTCACAGAGTACATTTTAATATACTCCCTAGCCTTTTCCCAACTACAACTATGTTGGGGTCAGCTTCCAATCTAACCGGATACAGCTGAATACTAGTATTTTACATGGAGCGACTGCCCGTCTAACTTCCACAACCCAGTAATTGGGTAATAGGATACCCCTTGCTAGTTTAACATTATTAAAAATTATTGTTTGTTTACTTTTTTTTTCATAGATTTACTACTTTATCATGCTACAGTCATAGAAATTCACAGAAACGATTAAATTAAAATAAGAAGGGAAATACACATTTACTTTGAAGAATATTAATTTATTGTAGTCAAAACAAATACATAATACTACATAATTACTTTTTAATACCTATGATTATTAATAATGCAAAATAGACAACTTGTAAATAACATAATATGGTGCTTCTTATATCTATGGAATGTATTATAAATGATTAGTTAGTTCTTAGTTGGTAGTCTCCATTCTGTGTGATATACCGCACCCAAGGCAAAGCTTGATATCCACTCTTTTCAATAATCTTCAAGTATCTCACTTGAATACCAGAAGTGGTAAAGTAAGGAATTTCAAATTTGACTTGAATTGGTGGTTTTCCATCAATTTCTTCACACTCAACAGATGGTAAACCAAAGTGAGCCCTCATCAAGTACTCTTTGCCTCCAGGGAAGGACTTTATAGACCAGGTGATGGCATTCTGTTCAGGAGTGTACTTCACACTGCCAATGGTAGTCTTAAACTTTGGAGAGTCAGCATCAGCTGGGACAGGAATAATAATCTCAACATTGTTAGCAGTGGAACGCCTCTTGAACTGTGACTTGGCCTTGATCATGTACTCAACTCGAGAGTGGGCATGGCGCTCAATGACAGACTCGATCCAAATCAAAGGTTTGACATGAGTGTTCAATCTGTATGACATCAATTCAAACTCTCCATCAGGAGGTATAAAAGAAATTGTCCTATCATTTTCAAAACGAGACAATCTGACACACTGATGGAATTTCACATCTTCAAGCTCAACAGACTTTGATTTGCCTCTGCCAGTGCTCTCAAATAGAACCTTATCATTTAACCCAAGACGTAATTCAGGCATGCCAGACAAGTAGACCCTCATTTTGATTGCTCCTACAATCTCACTTCTCAATACATTGCCATTACAATTAGCCAAGAGGTTAACAGACTCAATGACATCTAAGAAAACTTCATTCTTCCTATATTTAATGCCTTCGGACCTCCAGGACACTGCATTTGTCACTGCCATTGGTATACGTGGCTGCATCTCCAGTTTATGGCCTTCCTGAGTTATGTACTCTTGTAGTATCTTGCTGTCTGTTGTTTGTGGATACCCAAAGTCAATCAGTTCATCCAGCAGCTCATAAATGACCACGAAGTTATCCCGAATACTCTCTTCCTCTAATTCTTTGAAGTATTCAGTCATGACTTCAACAATTTTGTACAGGAACACAAAAATAAGTGCTATGTTAGCATTTTTCTTTGTAGTAGACACTATATACAGGTTGTTGGTCTTGATGTAAGCGAAGGTACATTCGCTAGTCTGCAAAAGTGGAGTAAGCATACCTTCTTCCTCTTTCTCCATGAGCAATGGCATGAATTTGTCTATGATGCCTAGGTCGACATCACCGCGGTAATTCCTCGAAATGAGGACTTTACCTTTCACATCCAAGATGTATATTGCGGAAGAAGACATTTTGTAGCTGAAACAGGACAATTATCAAGTTACTTGTAGCCAAATAATAGTTGTACTAAACCAGTTTTAATTCTCATGAAAACTTATGAAATAAACTTTTCTTTACAATTTTTTTTATAGAATATGTTAAAATAGATTAAATTGAAGTGATATACACGATTACTTACGCTAATTTCACAACTTTTCGAATAAAATATCTACATTATCTCCCGCAAACATACGTGTGAAATTATCTTTTGCCAAATAAGTTGAACATTTTTAGCATCAAACTGACAGCAGAATAGCAGAGGTGTGACCAAACGAGATGAAAATATATTTTCATGCTTCAAATGATTTATATTAGTGTTTTTTTTTTTTCATAACTCTTTATTGATACAAGTCTTTCAATCTCAGGTCTAGATAGTGCTAGAGTTTGCTAGCCATAAAATAGATTGCTTGGTGATTTGTAGGCTAATAAAAGTTAAACTATTGGGCGTTGAGCAGAGCAGTGAAGAATTCCAAGAGAGAGCTAAAAAAACGGACTTTAAAAAATTCGTCCATTTGTTTCAATCGAGCGCTTTTTTAACGTGTGTTAAAGCGTCCATATTTTCATGTGTTCCAAAAAACAGGGCACGATAAAAAGTGAAAACTTAGAAGACAGGAGCCGAGTACCTATTCGCGATTCAGCTTTACCGACTGACTGGAACCGAGCCCGACGGCCTAGTTTCGTTCATTGTTCAGAAAGACCGCAAAGTGCGCCTAAACTAGTTTTCACTATAAAAATTTAAAAGAGTACCTTGCTTGCCTTGCTTAGATGGTTTGGTCAAACATGTTGAAAGATAAATGAAAGGTGAATAGTATTTCTATAAAGTGGGTGTAAGCGGGAACGCCTAGAAGTGATGCCCTGATTATACGACATACACAATACTCCTCCAAAAGTTATTGCTCATCTTCGCACGTAGTTCATCATTTATACTGTACTGGATTTGACAGGTTTTGGACATCTACCTTTACAGGCAGCGCCCGCGCCACCCCATCGAGGATTTGACTGACACATTATTTCGCATAAATGTGTCCCATTAGTTGACACCACTTTTGACTGCTTCTTTTTTTTCTCTCGAAATTCTCGAATTCTCGACAAACAAAGGAGGAAACTGACGGCCTCCTAGAATAAGGGCCGAGACACACGAGCCGGAATGGCAGCGGTCCCCGGGGCGTCGCCACTGGTGACCGCTGGCATTTAAATTTCGATTTGGCTTGCAAATATAACTGTTTAAAGTAAAGAAGAAACAAATTAACATATTGACGCATGAAATGCGGCGAGGGTGCGTGGCCGCTGGCAGCCGCGGGCAGAACCACCTACAAGATGCGGGTGGCGCGCAGCCGCTTGCGACACCGCGGGCGGCCTCGTGACCTTTTCAAGCGATACTGGTCTTTTAAATATGTAGATAAAGTTTAAAATTATTTCACACTGAAAGTGCTCGCCGCGTCGCTGCCGGCCGCTGCCATTCAGGTGTGTCTTGGCCCTTATATATTCTGTGATGACGGCTGACTGACGTTTTCGTTCCGTTGATGGATGCTTTGCTTGGCTTGGATGCTTCGTTTTTCTACTTTCGTTCGATTGACTAGCGACAGACGTCAATTTTATTTATTGAGTTCATTGAGTTTGTTCGTTACCATGGAGTAAATAAAGAAATAATGCTCAATTTAAATTAAGCACTTGTGTGCACAGCTTTTATGAAATTTGTTGATCATTTTGTTTGACTAAAATAGTTAATTATAGTATTGCTGGTTTTAATAAAAATTGTGCTCAATGTTGATCAATAATATGAATCCCGTTTCCCTGACACAAAGAAATCCGCTAGTATATTTGGATATTTCGATTGACGGAGAACAAGGTATGTTTTTCTAATGATCTGATCCTTACGATTTACCTAGCCCACTTGAATATTACTACTATGCACTATATTCCTGCAATTATTATTATAACAATCGCCTTTGTACCGGAAGGCAACGATTATTACAGGGTTATTATTATTAGTAGGTACTGCGACTGAGAAATTCGCAGGTGTCTTCATTGTCAATCGATCCACTACTGGGTAGATATGGACTTATATACCTCCCTTTATGCCAACTTAGTTGGTGTTGAGTTTTCTACATAATATTTTGGGCTAAATTAAGAGCGTGATTGGTACTTACCTACTCTATTTCATCTACCCAGCCCATATAGGTACTTCATCTTGTTCCAAACCCTGTTGTGTTGTAATGGCCCAGCCTATACAACCTAGCCGGAAAACGTAACGAGTAAGCCTAATGAATTTTTTTCAAACATTGATTATTCTGTGTCAAAACAATATGAAAAAAAAATATATATATAAAATAATCTTAATTAAACAAATTAGTGTTAGATATAAAACAATGCTAAAAGAGCAATTAACTTAGGAAATCAAAAAAATCATGTCGTTAAAATAAAATTTGTCATAATATGCAAACCTGAAATATTTGTTAGTATGTCATGGAAAATAACACATGGATTGTTGAAATAACCCATAAAAACTATGTTATTAATAAGTACATAACACCTTTACTATGTGCTTACATATTATTATAAAAAATAGTATGTAAATAATTGCATATAGATGATTGACCTTGTGAGTGACCAGATTACCTATAGGCAGTGAATTGAATGTGTTTACCTGTACATATGCCTGTTAAGTTTTTAATAATACACATATACAAAGTATTCTCAAATCTTAGGAATACATGTACATCAATATACATAAGCAGGTATATTTTATAATTTGTATGTGGAAAAAATGCAATTACTTGAATAAACAGTAATGAGTTATTTTAACCTGTATGACCGCGGACGGGCTGCGCGCGGACCAAGAACTATTGTAGTTAATTAGAAAGTCCTTGAAGAATTAACTGCTTTTTTAAGTATTTAAAAGTCTTAGTCATTTTATTTGGTTTTTATTATCAGGCATGTTACCTAAACAAAACTATTTAAGAGTTTAATGCCTAGATTCTTCAAAAATGCTGAGCCAATGTCAGATGTTAATTGATAAATTGATCAATTAAAATCTGACATTTTTAGAATACAGTCTTTGAAGTTATCACACTGACTTTATAATGTCATTCACAGAAACCTTTGTCTCATGCATACAAATTCTATTCCTTTGCAAAGGAAGTAACAAATAAAAGCAGGCGTCTGAAAATAAATGTATGTTTTTAAATGAAATTGGATTAAAATTATCTAAGTACTTTATTTTTTATACATCTGTGGCATTCTGTGGTAAGGTAGTTTTTGTTTAACTGATGTATTTCAGAATTTTATTAACCTGCTGAACAACTGTTACTTACACACATTTTTATGTATGGATTTTTGTTAGACTAACCGTGCGTTAACGTTTGCGAAAAACATGTTGAAATCTCTATTTTCTGTCAATGTTCCATACAATTTTTGACAGGAACTAGAGATTTAAACATGTTTTGTTGTAATGTTTCGCCAGTGCAAACGCACGGTAACAGTAGCGTCGTTCTAACTTTTAGGGTTCCTTAGCCAGCATGCGTAAATATTCATCCCTACTACGCAACCCTTCACTGTGCCTGGTCCGAAACACACTTGCCTGGTTTTTTGTAAGATGGAAATAAAATTTCTCTGTTCATTTATAAACTTAAGAACCAGTATTTTACTCTACATACATAATTCTTGTATCTAAAGATATAACCACTAGCACAAGAAATTGGTACATATAGGTAGACTGTGCTATATTTGTACTATAAAAATGTTGTATCTTTGATTGATGTATGACTAATATTTTGTCAATTGTTCTATTGTTTATTGTTGGAGTATTATTAAACACTCCACTTCTAAGGCTGTATGTACCTTTGTGAGTGGTATGTGGCTTGGAGAGGTATTTTGGGAAAAAGGGGATCGGTAGATTAAATTCAAATACCTTTCACTCGCTTACCTAAAAGTATCTTGTAGTGATCTAGGGGGCATATTTCCCCTTTCATGGGTAACTTCTAAATTCGCATAGATCTGGCTTTGGTCCTAGATATACTGTCTTCGAACGTAAGGCAACGGGGACACGGTGCTAAAGCTATACACCTAAAATATACTTTTACTTTAAGTGGCATGTTGACTTTCATTTTATAAGGTATCTGCTTTTTCTGTAGCAAGAAAGTAAATAGATTAAACTTTATATAATACTAGCTGCGCCCCGTGGTTTCACCCGCGTAAGTCTCGATCCCGTGGGAGTATCGGGATTAAAAGTATCCTATGTCATATTCCAGGTCATAGTCTACCCATGTGCCAAATTTCATCGAAATCCGTTCAGCCGTTTTAGCGTGAAAGCGTAACAAACAAATAAACAAACAAACTAACCCACTTTCGCATTTATAATATTAGTTGGGATAACTATATTTCTGGTTATCTACGGATAAAACTTTCAAACCACAGATTTCTTTGCCATGCAATGATGATAAGAATGATAAATAATATCTTTAATAATACAATCAAAAACGAATGCAAATGTAGAATTGTTGCTTGTAATCTTCATAGATTTGGTGGTTGGGTTGTGAGTTACCATTTTGTAACTCTTTTTAGGGTTCCGTACCCAAAGGCTTAAATGGGACCCTATTACTAAGACTCCGCTGTCCGTCCGTCCCTCCGTCCGTCTGTCACCACGCTGTATCTCATGAACCGTGATAGTTAGACAGTTGAAATTTTCACAGATGATGTATTTCTGGTGACGCTATAACAACAAACAAAATAAAATAAAATAAATATTTAAGGGGGCTCCCATTCAAAAAACGTGATTTTTTTGCCGTTTTTATAGATAATGGTACGGGACCCTTTGTGCGCGAGTGCGACTCGCACTTGGCCGGTTTTTTTTGGGCAGTTACATAAAGAGAAACATAGGACTCGTCGTACAATGCTATACCCTGACCAACCAAGGCACAATATCTTTTAAATATTAGCTCATCTTGATTGATCGTTACCTTACCGGGACGCAATGGAGGCGTAGCCAGCAACCTAATTGCGAAACTCACTTTCAATAATCTATAATACACTCCCATTTCGCTAATATGGCGGAATCTATTGGCATCAACCGATCACAAATCCAGACTCCGGGCTGTTACTGAGAAATTCCAGGTGGAAAACCCAATTACACTGCGCGACCCGAGAATCGAACCCAGGTTCTCATACTAATACTCAGCAGTATCGCTTGCGGCCACTAGACTAACGAGGCAGTCGGCGTCGGTCAGTCATTATCAATCATCATAGCCCTCGCGTTGCGATGGGCGGCGCGGCCCGCACTGTATTCAAACATATTACTTACTAGCTTCCGCCCGCGGCTTCGCTCGCGTACTATGTCGATAAAAAGTAGCCTATGTCCTTTCTCAGACTATCTGTGTACCAAATTTCATTTAAGTTGGTTCAATAGTTTTGGCGTGAAAGCGCGACAGACAGACAGAGTTACTTTCGCATTTATAATATTAGTAAGGATTAATGGCGTTGTAAGAGAGCGTTTAAGGAGAAAAAAAAAAAACCGGCCAAGTGCCAGTCGGACTCGCGCACGAAGAGTTCCGTACCATAATCTATAAAAACGGAAAAAAAAAACTATGTCTGTTGTATGGTAGCCCCCTTAATTATTTATTTTATTGCTTTTTTGTATTTGTTGCTATAGCGGCAACAGAAATACATCATCTGTGAAAATTTCAATTGTCTAACTACAATTCTAACTATCACGGTTCATGAGATACAGCTTGGTAACAGACGGACAGACAGACAGACCGCGGAGCCTTAGTAATAGGGCCCCGTTTTACCCTTTGGGTACGGAACCCTAAAAAATAGAAACATCCGAATTGATAACCTCCTCCTTTTAGAAGTCGGTTAAAAACAAAAGCTAATTTTGAAAGTAATAAGGAAATAGGTCAAGGGTAGAATAAAATCTCGGACAAATACGCAACTACGCAGGTGTGAATGCAGGACATGGCTTTATTTATTCACCTACGGGCTATTCAGTGACACAAGGTCGAATTGCAGCCGACATGACGTCGTAATTGCCATTGTGGAGTATATTCATGAATACATTGCATAACATAACATCAATTTGTAACTGTCTCACCTTGTTTTTGTAGTTTCATTCATAAAGGTTATGGAATTCCTCGTTCGACAGTGTAGGTATTTTGGTTTAGAAACCGCTTATTAACAACCTGAAACCATTTTTTGGTTGATGTTGATGGTTGCCATATCATTAGGGTTTTTTACGTTTTTTAACCGTCGAAAACAAAAGGAGGAGGTTCTCAAGTAGAAAAGTTTTTTTTTTTTTTTTGTTTTTTTTTTTATGTATGACCACGCATAAATTTTTAGTGATTCGTCCGATTTGAAAAATTCTTTTTTTATTGGGAAGGGTATACCTCGAAGTTGGTCCCATTTAAAATTGGAAACTATAATCCACCCCTAAAGGTAGAAAAAATGGGGTTGATTGATTTTTCACCAACTGAATTTTGAACTGTGAACCGATTCTGTTGAAATTTCGCACACATACATAGTTCTGATGACACAACCACTCATCATCAACTCCAGGTCTTTAACCTGGAGTAACCCCCTGGAGTACCCTGGAGTGGATGGTAACTCAAAAGCGAAAAATAAAAAACTTTTTTACAAAAAATTAAACCCGAAAAAAGAACGGTGTCTTCGCTTTTCAATTTTCGTTTTTTACCACCGACTTCCGAAATTAAAGTTATTTATTTTTCGCTTTTCAGTTATTTTTTGCGTCGGATTAATTTTTTGTAAAAAAGTTTTGTGGAGGAACCGTTGTAACTAAAATTATCCCCCTATTTAAAATAGTAAATTTTATTTTCTGAACTAAAATTAGATTTTTTTATGAAATTTGGCAAACAGATAGTTTATAACCTGGATTAACACATAGGATACTTTTTATCCCGATATTCCCACGGGATCGAGACTTACGCGGGTGAAACCGCGGGGCGAAGCTAGTATTATCTAAATGATAGTGGAAAACCGCATCAAAATCCGTTGCGCAGTTTAGAAGAACAACACAGTCGTCACTTTAACACATACTCGTGTTATTCAAATCCTAACTAATATTATAAATGCGAAAGTGACTTTGTTTGTTTGTCATGCTAAACGACTGAACGAATTTTCATGAAATTGGGCACATGAGTAGACCATAACCTGGAATAGAACATAGGATACATTTTATCCCGATATTCCCATGGGATCTAGACTTACGCGGGTAAAACCGCGGGGCGCGGCTAGTATTGTATAGATTAATTAGCTGATGCCCGCAGCTTCGCCCGCGTTGATGTCGGTTATTATATACTAAAACCTTCCTCGAGAACCACTCTATCCATTGGCGACACAGCATGAAAATCGGTGCAGTAGTTTTTGAGTTAAACGCGAACAGACAGACAGACAGACGCGGTGGAAGACTTTGTTTTATAATACGTAGTAAAGTTTTACTGCTGTGCTCTTCCTGTATGACCGCGGCCGGGCCGCGCGCGGACCAAAGCTATTGTAGTTTAATTAGAAAGTCCTTGAAGAATTAATCGAGCTTTCTTTTAGCTAGAGTCAATTTATTAAAACGAGTATTTTGTATTGTTTCAGCCGGACGTATTGTTATAAAACTAAGAAGTGATGTGGTGCCAAAGACAGCGGAAAATTTTCGAGCGCTCTGTACGGGCGAGAAGGGAGTCGGAGCAAATGGGAAACAACTACACTTTAAAGGCACGAAATTTCACAAAGGTAAAAAAAATAACATAATTTTTACTTTGTAATCGCATTATTAGCAACAATGAACCGCTAGTATTCAAAAAACCGGCCAAGTGCGAGTCGGCACTTGGCCGGTTTTTTGAATACTCGCGCGCGAAGGGTTCCGTACCATTATCTATAAAAACGGCAAAATCACGTTTGTTGTATGGGAGCCCCTTAAATATTTGTTTTATTCTGTTTTTTAGTTTTTTTTGTTATAGCGGCAACAGAAATACATCATCTGCGAAAATTTCAACTGTCTAGCTATCACGGTTCATGAGATACAGTCTGGTGACAGACAGACAGACAGCGCAGCCTTAGTAATAGGGTCCCGTTTTACCCTTTGGGTACGGAACCCTAAAAATACTTCAAATTAGATCATGAAACTTTGCATTATAACTGAACTTAATATTAATTAAGTAGATACCATTTTTATTATGTACCATTATTTTCACCTTAAAAAGAAATTACCTAAACTATCGGCGCCTTGGAGCCGAGGTATTGTATGAGGATTTGAGTAGAGGTATTAAGAACTCGAGTACCATAGTACACGTGCAACTTTTTATTTTTTCAGCCGTCTCCCAGTTTATGATCCAAGGAGGTGACATAGTTAACGGTGACGGGACCGGCGGTGAAAGCATATACGGACCCGTATTTGAAGATGAAAACTTTAAATTAAAGGTAGGTACTACAATTTTTTTTACTCTATGGTTTCCAGTCTAACCTGATGCAACTGAATACTTGTATTTTACATGGATCGACACCTTGCTATGGAGGAGTCTCGGTATATTAAGATGGTCACCTATCCATTGTTACAAGTGTAACTTAACCTGATGGATCCGTGCGGCTGCAAAACATGTAAATTGTACAATTTGTTCGGCCAAACATAGATAGCCATAGCGTTTTTAATGAAAGTATGGTTACAGGGCGTTTTTAGTGTTATGCGGATTTTCTTTTTTACTATTTAATACTGTGGCGGTACCTACATCGCCACATTCGAACTACGCATCAAAGACCTGACGTCACACAAAAATCCTGACGTCACAAAAATCCTGCATCGCGCAATTAGAGTTTACCGTGCAGTGAACATATACAAATCCAATATCAATCATTGGGCAGTTGCCCGCCAGACACAACACCCATGGTTGGAGGATTCTCCCTTTTCTATGGTGGATGAGTGAACTTTACTCCCTGTTCCTCATACCCCTAAAATACCTATCATTAACCGCCTCTGTGGTCTAGTGGTTAAACCACCTGTCTTAGACTGAAAGGTCTCGGGTTCGATTCCCAGTGGGGGCAAAATTTTCTGCTCGGTTTAGTTGGTGGTAGGGCTTGTTCTAAGTTCGCCTGGCTAGCTACCACCACCACCATCTTATCTAAATCTGCGGCCATAACAACAAAGTTAACAGCATTGTTGTGTTTCGGCAGTTAGAGGTAAGATTGCCAGTTCCTCTGTGGTTGAGGATTCCGGGTGTAGCTCGCTTCCACCTTCGGCTCGATCATTAGGTGAGATGCAGGCCGAGAGCTTTAACGTTTTGGATAAAAAATAAAATTAAAAAAGAGGAATATATGAAAGAAGAAGAAGAAAGAAAGAAAATACGTTTATTTGCGGTAAACATGACGCAAAAAAAAGAAAGAAAATAAACAAAAAATAACAAAAGGTTGGAGAAAACATGCGTCACATCCACGCAAAAAGGCTGTCGCTCAGCATTATGCTGCGACCCTATGCAGGACAGAGCCCCAGCGCTGGTATTCATCGACAGCCGGCGCTGACGTAATGACGTCGACCGGTGCGGCACGGATAAACCATTATTAGGACGAATACCTAATAGAATATACAAGTGACGAATATCACACATGCGCGCCAAACGTTCACAATCCTAGTTCCAGAAAATTAAAGCTTCTTATTTTCGCTTTTAGCACGATCCAGGGGTTCTAAGTATGGCCAACAGTGGACGACCCAACACCAACGGTTCCCAGTTTTGCATCACAACGGTTCCGTGCACCCACTTAGATGGTACCAACGTCGTGTTCGGCGAAGTAATGGCCGGTATCGGTATTGTGAAGGAGATACAGAAATTCGGACACGGAGAACATTGCCGCCCCACGGTGGTATGTTGGTAATCGATGCTTTTTAAAATGTTTATTTTTTATAATTATTGTTATTTTAAGATGCAAAAAGTATGTAAACGAAGGAGGTGTAACTTGTCGGAATTCAAAATGGCGTGGATGATCGTGTCATGGCCGCGCAGCCTTGTGGCTATTATGGTCAATATGACGTCTTGTAAACACCGAGCAATTAATGACTGTTCCACGATTGTATAGAATTTGCCAGGAATTGCGCTATTTTTGTAAGTAGCCAGTATAAGCGTAGCATCAGAATGTTATTATTTTTTACTAGCTGCGCCCCGCGGTTTCACCCGCGTAAGTCTCGATCCCGTGGGAATATCGGGATAAAAAGTATCCTATGTGTTAATCCAGGTTATAAACTATCTGTTTGCCAAATTTCATCCAAATCCATTCAGCCGTTTTTGCGTAATTGAGGAACAAACATCCAAACACATAAACATACAAACTTTCACATTTATAATATTAGTAGGATTAGTAGGATAGTAGGACTAGTAGGATTCAGGCGGCTTAAACCTCCTGTTTCCTTTTTTTTATTTTGCTCTTTGGATAAAGTATTTTATCTTGCTTGCTTGGTGCATTTAAACTAATTTATCGAAGATCAGGTACGGAAAATATGATCCGCGCGAAAATAATATAAACGAATAGAACGTTCAAAATCATCTAAAAAATTAAGAAAATGGATAGGGACGCCATAGGAGGACATATAGTGACCTTATTGGTAATGTTCTTCAGAAAGGTCAGGTGCGTAGTACTCGCAACCGGCGTGAAAGAAAGAAAGAAAGAAAGAATAAAGCGTGCGTGTATGAACGTAAACGAGGCAAAAGGAATATGTAAGGAGCAGGTCGGCTGTCCAATTTCAAAACCTAGCAACTGACATTTCTCAAAAAACTGTGTGTTTTGCATATTTTGACTTGATATATAAGATTGAGATCTATGAGAGAGAGATTGATTGAGATTGAGAAATGTCAGTGGCTAGGTTTTGAAATTGCACAGCCGAGGTGGTGTTCTGTAGTATCTGCCTACCCAAATGGCAAGGTGTGAGTTTGTGTATGTAACTAAAAAAAAAAATATGCGCGTAAAACTCTTGTCAGAATGAGAATTTTCTAGAAGTGTGTTCATTCTGAAACACTCCTTGTGTCATCGAGATAGAGTTTAATTTTCTTTGTTGTTCAGATCATTTTGTTATTGTCTAATAGCAAACCTGTATGACCGCGCGCGGTACACCCGCGTACCAAAAACCACTGTAGTTAATTAGAATGTCCTTGAAGAACTTTTACTAATAACTTTTTGTTTTTTATTTAAAAATACAATGATAATGTTATTTATTTGGCAGGATTGCGTGGTTGAGGATTGTGGTGAGATCATAACCAGTGACTGGGATGTCTGCTGTCGAGATGGTACCGCTGACAAACTGCCCGAGTACCCCGAAGACTACAGGGATGGAGATATTACGGTGAGTACCTGAAACTACAGTACTTTTTAACAATTATCGAACTTATTTTCTTCACTAAAAGGTATAATTTCAGTGCGACGGTTGACACGCCGAGATGCGCGGTATACCTGCGGCGTATACCTTATTGTATAGTAAATAAATTCGATATTGTATCGGATCATAAAAAAGTTCGCGTCGCGTCGCATCGCGTCTTGGTGTGAACAGACCCTAAAGCTGAGGCTATATTAGGCCGCGACGCGACTTGCGGCAAGACTGCTCACGTATATGGCTACACCGTACCGATCGATGTAGCCATATACGTGAGCATTCATTTATTTGCTTTAATCGCTCATGTGTCGCAGGTCGCGTCGCGGCCTAATGTAGCCTCAGCCTTAGGTATGTGCGCGGCAAGTTCAGGCCGCTCGTTTGTCAACCCTCACGGCGTACCGCCGCTCATTCGTCAACGCTGCCCCCGCCTCGCTGCGCATTCGTAAGGCGCGAAACAGCGGTCTTGGTCACACTATAATTATTTAAATCTATAATTACTGCAAAAAACGTGGGTTAATGTTCTGTAAGTATTTAGTTGGTAAGCCTTTATATAAATAAACAACAGAGACAGTGCTTAGTGTCGGCCGAGGCTTAGTCTCGGCATTTGATACTGTGTCCCCATAGTATAGTGCGTTCGAAATTTATTTTCCAAAAATGTACACAAAATGTGTTTTTGGAAAAATTAATTACAGGACAAAATCAAAACATTTATTTCAAACTCGCACATAAAATGCACTTTTGAACGTTAAAACTGCACTTTTGAATGTTAAAATCCAATAAAAAAACGCAGTTTGCGCTACAACTAAAATTTATAAATGTTTTTCAATAGCACTAGCCTTTCTGAAGTCAACTTTATTTGCACTAGTATAAAGTTGATATTTTTTTATTTGGGGATAACATCAATTGAAAACAAAGATTTTCATAGAATGTAAGTTAGTACGTGTTATTAAGGCATAACTGTTTTAAACAAGTAAAAATATGATCCATTCAATTCCAGGTAGAACAATTAGTGTCGTCTATAAGAGACGTCAAGACTGCCGGTAACTGTTACTTCGGCGAGGGAAAATACAAGGCAGCTGCTAGGAAGTACCGCAAGTGCCTCAGATATTTGGAACACGCGTTTTTTAGAATAGAAGAAGTGAAGGACGTGGATACGAAGGAACAGAGTGAGTATAGAATTATTATTCTGGTAAAACTCTACTAAAATAACACTAATGGCGCGTTTACACTGAAGAGGAGACGAGCGGAGCTGAGTGGAGACATGCATGAATCGACCAATCACAGACGAGACGAGTGACGCGATGAAGATTTCAACCATTGTGATTGGTCGATTCCTGCACGTGTCTGCTCAGCTCCGCCCGTCTCCGCTTCAGCGGAATCGCACCCTGATGCGTTATAAAAGTGTGCTGTTGGATTTTTAACCCTCGGTTTAGCGCCTAAAGTTGAAAATCCAACCGCGTGCTTTTTTTTGTTGCTATTCTATAGGTGTTAGTAAAAACGGGAAAAAAGAGTCAAATTAAAAAAATAATACGTTACTTTAGGAAATTCATATCAGGTAGCTGCTGAGCTTAGATTTATGCCCCATTAATTATTAACAATAGACTCGCCCTCTATTACATGGCACTACAAGGCTTGTAAGGCTACGTTCACACGACATAGAACTGAACCATATTTTTTTGTATAATGTTGGGATCACACAGGACTTCAGGGAGCGTTTTATACAGCATTTGTTTTTATATCGGATGAATGAACAGCTGATACCGACCGCCGACCGAGAATCCTCCGTGCCTCGGAAAGCACGTAAGCCGTTGGTCCCGGCTGTCATTCGTGGATCTTTGACAGTCGTTACGGGTCGTCAGAAGCCCGAAGTCTGACAACCAGTCTTACCAAGGGGTATCGTATTACCCAGTTACTGGGTTGTGGAGGTCAGATAGGCAGTCGCTCCATGTAAAATACTGGTATTCAGCTACATCCGGTTAGACTGGAAACCGACCCCAACATAGTTGGGAAAAGGCTAGGCAGATTGATTGAATGAACAGCTGATCCTAACATTATACACTGCAAGAAAATACAGTAACATCCTATTCAGATATAAGCGATATCGGTATCGCGCTCGGTAGCGATACTGGCTCCCCTTCTGGTTAGTCACTTTGGATCAGTATCGCTACCGAGCGCGACAGCGTTATCGCTTATATCTGAACAGGCCTTAACAAAAAAACATTAATTTTATTCTCTTAGGTCAATCAGACCACATTATAGTCGAATCAGAAAAGATATATAAAAAATCAACGGAAAAGGCTTTTTACCTTCATATAAAAGTGTATTAAATTAGGATGTTGACCCATTTTCGTCCGATCTGGGTGCCCTAGATCTTAGGAGATACAATGTAGACTAATGATGCTCATTATCCTAGCTTCTGTCTAGACATGTTATCTATTATGTTTAATAGTAGGAATTTCGTATAATATGATGAGCTAGCTTCTAATATCCCATGCAACGTACTACCTGGATTTGAAGTACCCTACGTGCTATTCCAGTTTATAAACTATCTGTGTGCCAAATTCCAGCCAATGTTTACGTGGCACACGCCAGTAAAGCTCCCAGTCAGCATGATTTTTTCCGACATCTTCGACAATCATCGTCATTTTTCAGCCAATTTAAACAAAAACCTTTAATTTATTATACGCCTAAACCTTCGTCATGAATCTCTCCGTCCATTGGTGAAAACCGTATGAAAATCCGTTCGGTAGTTTTTGAGTTTAGTTTTATATCTTTTTATTTTTAGTGTCTGTCCATTAAATGTTGGAAATCCGACAATATTCATTTCGTTATTTACGTTGTCGAGCAGATTTGTTCTAAGGAAGCAATGGATTATGTTGCTTCGTTAGTAATGAAGGGGATCGTGAAAGCGAGTGAGTGAAGGTGCTTACAGACTTGGTCGATTTTTGACGAACAACACGAGGCATCAAATAAAATCGAGTAAATATGTAAACAATAGACGATCGACATCGTATTTTTTGTCGATCGCCACTGTGGATGGTTCTTGCTTGGCGATTGAAAAATCAACAAGCGATGCTCGATTTTAACCTTGATATGTCGATCGTTACAGGCGGTAGTAACGATCGATAAAATCAAATTGATCGTCATAACACAGGATATCAAGCAACAATAATGATTGTCCAAATTTGTAGGCACCTTGACTCAATCGTGGTGCTGGATACATCGTATATTACCGTGTGTGTTGTTGTTGTCCACAGTACAAGAAATTAGAACAACATACGTATCACAGTGTAATCTTAACATGGCGGCATGCTACACGAAGTTAGAAGATTATAGATCCACTATTCAATACAGTACGGCGGTAAGTATGCCATAATTTAAAGAAAGAAATATGGGTCAGTTCACACCGAAACGCGACACGACGCGCACTTTTTTTATGATCCGATACAATATCGAATTTATTTACTACACAATAAGGTACACGCGCAGCGCAGCACCGCGCATCTCAGCGTACTTTGACACGCGTACACGCCCGCAAGCGAAGTTATACCTTTTCGTGAAGAAAATAAGTTCGATAATTGTTAAAAAGTGCGCGCAGCGTCGCGTCGCTTCACGTCGCGGTCTGTACTGACCCGAAGTAGTACATTATTGCCGCAACCTGCAAAAGGCATTGATGGATGAACGTGAAAATGTGACAGACGGCTATTACTATTTAATTAATACCTTGCTCCTGTCACCTAATATCATAATGTGATCGCGAATATTTCTATCAAGCGAAGGTAAAGTACCCGGACGTGAATATGACACATCGAGCCTTAGAGACTGTCACACAGGTCTACAGCGCAGGCCACAGAGAACAAAACCAAACGAAGCAAAGTTCGTTTAGCTTCGCTCATATAGCTACCGCGTCTTTTCGTACTTCGTTTCACACTGCGAACTATGAATTGGGGTATTAAAAGATGCGGTAGTTACATGAGCGAAACTAAACGAAGTTAGCTTCGTTTCGCTTCTTTCTCAGTGTAGACTGCGCTTTAGTGACAGAGATAACGTTCTACAAGCATAACTTTTTCTGAAACTCGATAAATTTATGTTAATTTTCGGCCAGGTACTATAGTTTAAAATCCCTTATATCCGTTGTTATAACTATTGTTATTTCTAACAACGACTACTTCTTCTCAGGTACTAGAAATAGACCCAAGGAATGAAAAGGCTCTATACAGGCGTGGCCAAGCGAATTACGCCCTTAAAAACTACGACGACGCTCTCATGGACCTAAAGCAAGCGGACAAAGTGTCGCCCAACAATAAGGCTGTGCAAAAACTCTTAGACGAAGTAAGGTTGACAAATAAAAGTTATAATGATATTCAAAAACAACGGCTGTCAAAATTTTTTCGTGAGCAAAAAGAGAACGAGGCGTTTATCGCGATCACTTGTGAGATCACCCATGAGATCACCGCCGATAAGATCGCAGATCACTGAGCTAAGACTGACAGTAGTTATAAGTAGGATTATGTAGACAATACGCTTTTTGAGGTGTTTTGAACGGTCACTGGTCGGTGTTGTCAGAAATACAGAATTTAAAATGTAAAAATTTGGCACAATCTTCTTTTCGTACGTATTTAGTATACACCGTTTTTAGGGTATATTTTTATCTAAATTAAAATTACTTTTTTGTTGTGACTTTTTTAAATACGGTTTTTTTTTTTGATATTATTAAAATCAGGCAACATCGAATGTAGTGGCCATTTGGTTCGGGGTGTTAGTATGTTTCGAAAAGGTACTAATGTTGCCACGGCAGGCATTTTGAATGAATTCATGAAAATGTCGAAGTAATAGGAGTCAATTGTTTCTAGACCACTATATTCCATTTATGGCAGTGATTTTTTTAACGTTATGTGGACTGAAATTATATCCCATTATTCGTAAGTGCGTATAAAATACCGTAAACGAGTAGAAGCAGTTTATTATTAAAATTAAACCGAAATAAAATCATAAATTATATTGGTCTCGTGAATGGTTTTAAGAAATTGAGAAGAATCACAAATTACATGAATTTTTGTCTCTTTGTAATAATTACGTATTTCCTAATTAATATGCTAATGTTTAAGTTAAGTGATGCTGCGTTACTAGAAGATGCGCAGTCTGTGTAATGAACTCAAGGTTTATAAAATAACAATATTATTTATTATAACAATAGTATTTTCATGGTAGTTGCTAAACCGTGTAAGGCTTTAAGGTGGCCAGAAAAATTCGAATATTCTTACGTTTTCCTATGATTTTATTATTCAGTAAATGTGTTATTATAATTGTCGCGAATCACATTTGATCAACATACGACTTAATATACAGCTGAAATTTGCAAACAATGTATTAAAACCAGAATTTTGGGGCCTACCGTAATTTTACGATGCCGTCGCTTATTTTAGTGTCACAGAAATAATACATCACATGAATTTTTGTTTCAAATTGTATTCCCAGTTTCTACCATAATCCGCCTTGAATATCACATTGGTACAAATATAATCATACAAGGAAAAAAAAACAATTAACTGTAAGAGATCTCGCGCACTAGACGGCCACGACCATGACCAGAGGCCCTAGGGCGAGTTTCTTTTAACCATCTCGACTTTACGCATCGACCGCGTTCGCTCCGATTGGCCCTTCACCAGTGAAGGCCAGTGAAGGGCCAATCGGAGCGCCGAACGCGGTCGATGCGTAAAGTCGAGATAGTTTATAGAAACTCACACTAGGGCCTCTGTTGTCACACCGACGAGGTAAACTATAGAAACCGATGCGTATCTCGTACTTGGTCGCACGGCTCACTATCCGACCAAAAGTGCGCGATTCGTGTCATTAGTTCTTATAGTTTGGTTTACTAACTGTGACGTCACGTTTTATGGCATCAGGCTTACCTGAGGCGTCTGAGGGTACTGTGTACTTTATACAATACACCTCTGCATAACCCATTGGGGAATACAGGCTTGATGTTTTGTGATCCTATTTTTAAGCCGTGTAACACACGTGTTCGGGTCGGCATGATTCGGCACAACCGGGCGGCAAAACGAATAATATATGTTCAGGATAAGCCACTTGGCTTAGGAATCTCGCGCGCTAGACGGCCACGGCCAGGTGAATTCCCCTCCCTTCGGTTCGAATTGCGCCGACTTGTATAGCACCGCTAACATTTTAATATATGACCATGAGTATTCACTACACAGACTGGAGCTTCAATAAGTTACATTTTAGTAGCCGAATCAAACAAGCTGTAAGTTATGAGATTTGATATTAATTTGTTAAAAACAGGGTGAAATTAATAACTTGCTTTTTTATACTAAATGATAGCTCATATTGAGATTTGTATGTAACTGTTTTTTAATTGTATATATTTTTAATGAAATCAATTTAATTCCTTATGAATTATGAATAACGCAGTCATTGAAACATTGTTTGTTACGTCTGTACAGAATTTATTAAATACCATTTTATGTAAATAACAGTACAGGGTCAAAAATTTGCTGGCGAAACTACACAGAGGTGGTATTAATGTAAAAACAAAACAACAAAAAAACAATATTTTTCGAAACTCGTTATTAACCAGCACCCTAATTGATTAATACACGATCCATCACAATCTGAATTGGTTTGAAACAAAAAGCTAATACATTGCTTCATAAGTAAAAAAAAAAAATACTCAACAACGTTGTTGAACTGTCAAAATGAAACAGATTAGTCTGAA
Organism: Lithophane leautieri; assembly: GCA_949152455.1. NCBI lineage: Eukaryota > Metazoa > Arthropoda > Insecta > Lepidoptera > Noctuidae > Lithophane > Lithophane leautieri. The sequence continues at coordinate 16,106,617 of OX424468.1, read as the reverse complement.
TCGGTTACGAAAATAAGTTACGCAATTAAATAGCAGTTTGGCGGTTCGTGCGTCCTGCGGCTGTTGATTGACCCCATGCGGCTGTATCCTACGAAAATTATAAATTCAAATACAAATCATTTATTTCGAGTAGCATATATTTATAGAATAGGCATATATTTACAATAAAATTAAATGAAAATCAAATTAAAACAAAATTACAATAAAATAAAATTAAAGTAAAGTTAAATTAAAATAAAATAAATATATAATTAAAAATTAAAATCAAAACTAAAACTAAAATAAATGTGAAAGTTTGTATGTTTGGATGTTTGTTACTCAATCATGCTAAAACGACTGAATATACGAGTATTTGGATGAAAAATGGTTATAACTTTGATTAACATATAGGATACCTTTTATCCCGTTAACGCAGACGAAGTTGCGGGCAGAAGCTAGTAATACACAACATAATGGTTTTCATACTGTTTATTGTTTCATCATCCGCGTTGCTGACATATTGATATTCGTTAACTCGGGACAGTATCGCCTGCAAATTTTTGACTCTGCATAAAATCATGAACATTTTGACACAATACCCGACATCTTCGGTCCTTCATCATTGTTTTTATCCAAAACTAAAAGTAGATATTACACACAGCACTACACATAAATATCACAGTATCTAATTTAATGAGTAAAGTTAAGAATTGTATATGTACGTCTAATGAATGTGTGGAAAAATATGTTTGCAGTTAATGAATGTCAAACTGTTTACTGAAATGATAAGGTGCAGACAGAATCTTTTAACACAAACTATTGTAGTTTAATTAATATTTTACCGTTTCAATTTTAAAGTGTGCCCATATTTTTTCTGGGTGGTCAGTGATAGCCTAGTGGTGTCACCGTCGGACTGGCAAGTCACAGGTCTCGAGTTCGACCCAAGCTACGCACCTGTGACTTTTCGGATTCATGTGCGTATTGTACAATTATCAGAAACTTGCTTCAGAAGGAAAACATCGTGAGGAACCCGGCCTGAGAGATATTTCTTGACGGCTCTCAGATATTGATATTTTTCTCCCATGTCTGAGAGATATTTCTCGACGGAATGTGAAGCCAAATCAGAGGCCCATGGGCGGCATAAAAACTCTTGACACCAGGTTATTCACTAACCACATGAAAAAGAAAGAGAACACTTTGATTTTGTGCTGGCCTAGTGTAGTATAGAGTTTTAGATAATTATAATAAGAGGGGTTTACACTAGTTTTGTTACCACTGACTTGCGATTTACTATACCTGTTTCTAAAATAACAGTGACTAAATCTATCTTAGTATAGGTATAGCTCTATTGATTTAATAGATTTGGCTGTGAATAAAATGTTTACTTTGAAAAGGCGAACGTGTGACACGAAGCAAAGTTTATTAAAAATATGCTCCTAAAAATCAATTTAACCTATTAGTTATATTTCCTAAACATATTGCTGTGTGAAGCCAATTTTTTTGTGAACGCAGTACATGGTTAAATTTTAGTCGTTTAAATCCTCTTAAGGGGTCACTGTACATGTCATTATGAACCACTTGCTTAAATGTAGGGAAGCTGATTTTTTTCGCTATGTCATCGTTTTTTCAATAGTTAAAGTTGTTCATAATGATGAGTACAATGAAGATTTAAACGACTAAAATTTAACCCTGATTAGTTGATCTTGGATTGCTTTTATGCTGTTGACAACAATTTCCAGTAAATTTAAACTCAAGATTAACTAGGGCGAATTTCACTGGCATTATTTTCTTTGGAATATTGACACTGACAGCTCTTGAACTCTGTTTAGATTTGCTAGACTTCATAAGTACCTAAAAGAACGTAGGTATGCTTCTAATTTTTTATACGTAATCTTATTTAACGGACGTAAATAATAAGCATCTATGTACTGTATTGTAATTGATGAATTTTATTGGTTGTGCCAATGCAATATTTTTCTACATATATGAATGTGTATAGTGGACCTTGTAATAAGGGTTTTCATGAAAATTAACGCCACCAGTTGGCGCCACTTTGACAAAAGGTCTTCTATTTCATTCAGTCACGACTAAAGAAAATATAGGCGCTGTGAAACTTAGCTCGTGCCCGGACCTGACGTCTCAGTGCTGCCACCTGGTGAACGTCATTTCAGAAAACCCTTATTGCTTTCCACTTTTTGACAAAAACTCCCACTAAATTGAAACTTCACTAACGTTGAAACTATGTAACTGTCACAAGTAAAAATAGACTGCACCTTTTACGACGTGCTTTGACTTTCAACCTTAGGGTGGTAAAGCAATTATGAGGTCGACTATGCATGAATTCGGCGATGGATACTCCTCGTATATTTAAATTTATTGTTCACTAGAAAATAATGCAGGCGTAGAAACCAACTCACAAGAAAAAGAGATGGCAGCAGTCATAAATTTTCATAAAATAAAAATTTAATATAAAGTATTTGATCAAAAAGTTAAGTAGTTTTTTTAAATTAATTTATTATCTATGAACAAAATTTAGATTAATCATGATTAGTGATATTTTTCATAGCATAAGCAGACTGACGCTCCCACTGCTGGGAAGGCCTCTCTGTGAGAGGCTATGGTCCATAATCCATCACGCGGGTACAGTACTGTACGGGTTGATAGATGTCACATGTCTTCGAATTTTTGGTTCTAGGACATGTCGGTTTCCTCATGATGTTATTCTTCACCGTTATGAGAGCAGTGGTGATGAAATAAATTACACAAAGTTATATATATTTTTAACCGACTTCTTCAAAAAGGAGGAGGTTCTCAATTTGTCACTATAAAAAAAAAACATTTATATCAGGTCCTTGACCCATATTACATACAAAAACAATACAATTTAGTGTCACAATGTTGAATTACATTAGTTATATAAAGTAGTTATAGCTATGATGATTATAATTAAATAAATGTCAGATCAAGATGGTAGGTATAACAAAACGCAAAATAAAAATCAAATGAATTAAATTAAGTTAATGCCGTTACTGACAGAATCAAAAATTAAAAATTTTAATACACACTATGTCTTTTTTATTTTTTTGTGTGTTTGTTACGCGATTACTCCGCCAATTATGAATCGATTTTGATGATTCATTTTTTGTTTGGTAGTAGTTTATGCTTCGGAGGTGGTCCCATATACATTTTATTAACTTTGCTTGCGTAGTTTTTGAGTTAGCTTCAATATTACGTATTTTTCCCACTTAGTATATGTAGAGGATGTTTTAACTTTTGACTCGTCACTGTTATTTACATAGCAAGTAGTGGTATTCGAATTTGTATGGGGTAGGTACCACAACAAAAATGCATGATTCGTTGCATTTTTTTTTATTTCACACTTTTTAGTTTTAAGAATGGCTGTACTTTAGTTATTAAGTTGTAAACACTGCCATGTTAAAAGTATTGTATTGGGTATAAAGTCGTATTTTAACAATAGGCTCTGCCGATTATTATGTTCACGCGTCCAGTTAAATTTGCCTAGATTTTGTAAATTATCTCATTTTGTAAATAAACATTTACTTTTTAATTGTTCTCTTTTATGTGAAACAATTGATTTTAGAATTTCCTTAGATTTAGGAAACGATTAATTGGAACCGTGCACCTAGCTTCTGACGTTTCATAAGTGCCCATGTAGGCTTATGTGAAATAAAAAGTTTTGATTTTGATTTATTTTATTAAAGTAATTTAAATAAAATAAATCAATTAGCGAAACCGGCTGTCATTCGTATATCTTTGACAGTCGTTGCGGGTCGTCAGAAGCCCGAAATTCAACAAATCCTACCAAAGGATATCGATTTACCAAGTAGATAGGTTCTGAAAGTAAGAGGCAGTTGCTCCATGTCAAATACTGGTATTCAGGTTGGTTGCTTTGTTTCTCTTATTGTTAGTACGAAAATTGTAAGCTGTTTTTTTTTATAACTGCACTTGTCGTTAAAAAGGTTTTTAGATTTACGATGCACCATTGTTTGGAAAAGATGGAAAGACTAGTCGTTTGCTTTGGACGTCTTTGAAATATTTTAGAGATTCTCGCTGTTCCAGGTGATAATCGTTGGTTTGGAAAAAATGGAAAGGGCAATTGTTTATTTTGTACGTCGTTAAAAGATTTTATAGATTTATTCTAATCATTTCCGGGCAATTTTCCGAAATGGTGATTTAAGTGTTGGTATATTGGCACAGTAAAAGTTTTGTTAGGGCAATGTCATCAGACCGCTAGGATCGTTTGTGCAAATATAAAACTTGACGTGCAGATTTTCGTTATGAACTTAACTCAATTTCATAAAAATTATTGGTTGGATCTATTCTGCTTAATTAACAGGGTCCATTTGATAGTAATCGTTGGTTTGAAAATTGTAAAGAAAAGTTGTTTATCTTCGTACTTGTCATTTTAGATTTATGATGCACCATCTGATAATCGTTGGTTTGGACAGAGCAGTTGTTTATTTCATACGTCATTAAAAGATTTTGTTGATTCTCGTTATTCTATTATCGTTGCTTTGGTGGTGAAGAGAGTCAACCCACACGTTCCAAATTCGAGATAGTTAACTGGAGAGGTTAAACAAATAATAATAATAATTAGTCTATAACTTCCAAACCATAACTTAGATCTTAATAAGAATGGCATAGCTTGTAACTAAACATGCTTCTTGTATTTTCGGTATAATAATAGTTTTTGTAACTTAACAATTTTTTTCTGTTAATCGCTATTTTGCACTTGGCTCTTTTCACCATTTAGATATTTTGAATATGATTTACTAATAAACAGGGAGGTGAAAAGATGTTAGTGTCATACATCTATGTATTTAATTTAAATAGTTGGTAGCATGTTGGTTGGTTGGTAGTTGGTAGACATAAAAAAGAATTTAATTCGCTTATTTGAAACATTTTTATAGAAGAAATAAAAAGTAATAATATTAGTTAAAAATCTTGCGGACGGACCGCGCGCGGACCAAAAACTATTGTAGTTAATTAGAAAGTCCTTGAAGAATTAAAAATATCAATCATCTTCTTCTGAAACATCTACATCGTGACTTGAAGCAGTAAGATTCATGTAATATTCTTGGTAAGCGGTAGGAATTGTTCCTTTCGTACAAAGATCTTGTAAATCTTTATGTTTTTTCGTATCTACTTTTTTTAAGCCACACGTACAAAGATTGGGAATCCTCCTCTTGGCATAAAATTTTAAGGCATAATATTGTTTGGCATAACGTTTCCTCATAACCTTTATGAGCATAATAATACCTTGGCATAATGCTAAGGTTAGCATAACTGTCATTTGGTCTTATTTGTTTTAGCATAACTTGGAGTTTCATTTTTTAAAGCATAATATTTATTTGTCTATTAATCTAAACCCATTAATATAAACATTATTTATTATAACTTGGGAATTACTAAAGTCAAAGTCAAATAATTTATTTCAAATAGGTACTTTTGAACAACAATGAAAAACAAAGAAATAGAATTGATTCCAGTTGTCCCTTCCTAAAGGTAGTTTTCGTATGGAGAATGGGAAAGAAACTACAACGTTACTCTTTAAAAAAAAAGTTTTAGAATATTTTATATACATGAATTATTTATATTGTGTGACAATCGTGTTTCTGTGACAAATAAACCTATTTTTCTTTCTTCTTTCTTTCATATGTGAAGACGATCCGCCTACAATAAGATTACTGTATCACAAAAGGTAAAAATAATTATAAATGGAGCAATGACAAATAAATTAGTTATGTGATAGGTACATGGTGCTCATATATTACAAACATTGTGAAAGTATACGATACTACAATACTTTATTCGATTAGGTTAAGGTGCGGCAGGGCCCTTGGGCCACCAATGCTTAACATGATCTTGGATCAAATGTTTCGATGCACTATTAAAATATTCTTGTCGCAGCACCACCCAGTTCTGGATAATGTACGGAGTAATTTAAGCTTTGTAACAAGGAAATGCTGTGGAAAGCCCCGTTCCAATATTATGACATCACCATTTCTCAAATATTGTTTCATAGGTTTTGAAGGGTCATGAAATGCATCTGTAGTTTGTACTGTTCTCTGTTTGTTTTGATTATCAAAATAGCGAAAACACGATCATGTCTAATAATTGTCGCGACTCCTACTGTTACTCTGACGCGTGATTTGTAAATCACTAATTTTTGTGTTTAACGTGGAAATTTCTTGATGCAATTTAATAAATTGTTGGTCCATTGGTTGTTTGGAGATAGCGACAGGATTAAGTGAACAGACTTCGGATGGCCGTGAAGTTTCCATTATCTTATCAGCAATTGCTGCGACATTGTCCGATGTAACGTCGCAGACAGTGACTACTGCGCGGACGGTTTGAGGCAGGCGATCTAACTACAAAATTTTGATAGTGTCCTCGGGAATTTTGTTCCTTCTGAGCTCTCGCATTTTACGTAGGAATTGAGTGGGTCATTGATGCTCGATCCTCGAGATAACAATACTTTCGTAAGCAACTTAAGTAGTTGCTTGGACTCGCGACTCTTCATATGCCGAAATTAACGTCTTCGTTCTCGTCCTCGTCTTTTAAAGCTTGATATTTATTGTTTTCAGGCGGGTTCTCGAGAATGTCGCTAATTTGACCAAATTCGTCTCGACCTAACTTAGCTATAACTAGTTGTTATTTATGTAAGTCGTCTACATTTTGTGCAGCGATTATGGCCTCAAACTGGTGGAACAATAGTAGCGGGCGCGCTGACCAGAAGTCGGCATGCGGGAGTTTATGGTGATCGCCCCCGTCTCTGGCGGCTGGTGCTGGTTTACGATATGACTCTGACCAGCTTGCTGAGGTGCGTAGACGCTATTAGGTGCGGCGCCAGCCGTGGCGGCAGCAGCAGTGTTAGGGTTGGTCATCTCGAAATTTCGTAAAATACTTCACAGTAAACACTAAAGAAAGTCTAACGGAGTTTCCTGCGTGAGCGACGAATACGATGCGACGCGACGCTGCGAACGCGACGAACGCGATCAACTCAACGGCATACCCTGCTTGCGGCCTATATGGCAGTCTGCGGCGAGACGCGACGTAACGCGCACTTGTTTTGAGGGCGACCAGACGCGAGAAGCAAATTTGTCCTGTACTTCTCCATGATTCAAGAAGTAATGACCAAAATCACGTAGGACATTTGTTGCGTGTAGCATCGCGTCGCATTGCGTCGTGTCGTGTCGCGTCGTATTCGTCGCTCACGCAGGACACCCCGTATGTCTGTATTAACGCAATTGCACTCGCGGGATACAGTACAGTATGGAACCGTATTTTTTAAATCACGTCGGGGTCACCAATATAGAACTTTTTTTAGGAAGTGATACAGGTTCTATAGTGTAGGGGAGAAGAACCGACTATCGGATACTTTTGTATAAAATTTAAAAAAATAGTAAACAATGGCTCAGACCTTAAAACTTCACATTTTCACAATCTGCATTTTATATTCTATAAGAAACCAGTATTTATTTAACGCATTACATTTAATTTATTTAAATTATATTTATTTCACAAAAATCGGTAAAAATTGTGGTTTTCAGAAAGGTTGCCCTTAATCGGATATCCGATAATAGGGCCCTATTACTATATCTGGTATTAGGTGACTAGTTTTTAAATAAAACGAGGTACTTAATGTTTTACATTGTATTCATTTTTTATCAATCATCAGTCTTATTAATTATTAATCAGTCTCAATTATTTTTATTTCGGTAATTATGTGTATTAGGTAGGCGCATATTGCCTCATATCTTCATATCTTCTTACCATCTCAAGGCAGTATTCAACTAATTCTTCTTCTATTTCCTTGTCAAATGTAGGTTTTCTGCCTAATTTAGTTGCCAGGAGCTCGTCGATGTCCTTGGGACTCTTAACATAGTCTTCTAAAGTGCTTTTGGGAACACCATATAATTTTGAGGCCTTAAGATACCCCATTTCTTTATTTTTCACAGCAAAGTAGGCAATTTTCATGGATTTGTTATCCCATGTTTTTCTTGAAGACATGGTGAAACTGAAAGAAAAACATAAAACATTGTAATGACATAGATAACCAAAATTTTACAATATGTAAAAATGAGTCTCCTTATATCGGATATCCGATATTGGGCACGCGTAGGTATCCGATATTGAGTTTTAACATGGCTGAATAAGAACAACAACAACTTTTAAAACATTGCTATTTTCTGAAATAAAACGCGTTTAAACAACAGAATAATTACTGCCCTTGATAAAACATAGCTATGGCAAAAATATATTGTACTTACTTCAATGAAAACAGCACTTTTAAACACAAGAATGTTTTTCTCTATTACGAGAAAAGTTGCGACGGCTCACTATTCCGCCATTTTTGTTTCTAGACTGTCACACTTTCTGCAGTGGTACTGTTTTACAATTACCAATAAGTTTATGAAATTAAAAATAGATGTCACTGTATGAAAATTTCGAGATAGTCGACTATCCGAATTTGCGCAACTATCTCAACTATCTGATATACGGTGCCTTTCCCCTAATGAAATTAAATGTTCATTGGGTGTTACACAATGAGTTTACTTAACAATAAAGTTACTATGTTGGATGTAAGTTTGATAAAACAAACATCCTTTAAAAAATCAGCATCTAATTTTGTGGCTGGATATAGGTCAAGGACATTACAAATTATGTAGCCATTGCAACATAATATAATGAACGGTTTAACAAGGTTCCTATATTTATGGAGTATGTTTTTTTCTGGTATGCATAGTTGCTACTCTTTTGGACATAAATTAATGTTCTATCCGTTATTACTATTGCTTTTCTATCCTCTATATCGCTTCCGGGGTTTCCAAACAAGGACTCAGGAATGTACAGGTTTCTTGGTGCCACTTCTTGTTTAGTCGTTATGTTGAAATCCTAAATGTGCTAGGACAAAGTGTTCCCCCAATACATCTTGTGCTTTGGTTATTAATTTTGTAAAAATACTTCTTAATCTCCTGTTCTGAATTGATTAAATAAGCTCCAAGTGATGTAGCCCGTTTATAAGAATTAGGGAATTCTGCTAAAAGTTCGCTGAACTGCTCTTTTGAGCGTCCTAGCCAATACACTAAACACACTAAACGATGCGATGATCTACAGAGCAATAGTGTGGCCATTAGTGCTGTGCACTCCCTGAGGTATCCGCGGCGAGGTGGGAGGCGAAGAAAAAAGTGCATGAGTTCACATGAGATCGATACATGTCGGACAGATCTTACGATATCAGTTTGCATTTCTAAGGCATGTGGCGGGACGATGGTCGGAGGCTATCTATCTGTAATATATTATACTTACTTAGTTGATTAAAATGTAACCCAAATATACTCACTACTTAGGATTTCTTAGAATTGTTACGAAAATAATGTAAAAAAGCGCTATTTTGCTCCGAAAGTCAGTCGCAGCTCAGTCACCGAAGAGACAACAACAAGCCATACTCTCAAGAATCACAATTTCGAGTTATTATTTCAAGAAACCTCTTCGCCTCCTAGTGTCTCCCGTGGTCCACCTAGTTGTGGCTGCGGTCATTACGCATTCAGGGGTGCGTGGTGGCGTGTGCACCAGCATCAAACTAACACACGTCAAACATAAGTGGGAGATCGTCCCAGGGCTGCATTGGTACTGACAATACCTTGCCGTCCGCAACAGGTACTGAGGCCTAAGGCCTCTGCCTCGAATTTTGCGGGCAGCGGGGCAGTAGCGCCGCTGCCTTCGAGGCCGGTTCCATATAAATATATGCATATGAACGCGCCGCTCCCGTGCCGACGCCGCCGCCGCCTCGCTGCCCGCAAGATTCAAGGCAGAAGCCTTAGTGTAAGTTTGCAAGTTAGTAAACGTGACTATCGCGTTTGCCTTAAGATTTTTATTCTCAGCCTTATATTCTTGGCATTATGATCTATCAGTCAAATGTTAACGCAAACGCGATAGTTACTTTTACTCACTTGCAAACTTACACTAAGGCCTCTGATCCCGCCGCGCAAAAGTTTAAAACACATTGAAAGTTAATGGAATTTGTAAAGAAGTTTATTTTGTTTTTTATTGCTACTAATAAATTATACTTACTGACTCAATTTTCAATCGTTTTCATATTCAGAAAAATGCCGTTCAAAATAGAACAAACGGTAGAGAATGGTGTACGAAAGCTTACCATCGTCCCCGCGCTGTGGGAAGCAAAAGGAATACTCCGATGGCCACCAAAAAACATTAAATATCCCTCAAAATTAGTGAAAGACGGTAATTCTAGTCCTGGACCAGGGTGGGAGTCATTTAAATGTGTGCTGAAAAGAAACAATATCCCAACTTACGAAAAAGCGAATGAAGAGCTAGATGAAATGGAGCAAAACACGGATACTGATTACCAAGACATCGATAATAGTATCAATCTGCGAACGTCAAGGCCCGATCTGCCAAATGAAGATATAATCAATTTTGAAGCAATGGAACAAGATTTGGTAAGTACAAAATTTGGTAATTTGATATGTCATTGGAAGCACTTCTTACCTACTTTTTGCGCGCAGATAGCTGCTCGCATTATAATTGGCAAAAGTCATCGGATTGTTGCCAATTATTTTGTATTATAAGCTCAATATATGTATTCTGCAGCAATCTTCTCCTACACCTGCATTACAAATTAAAAAACATGTGCTGATTGTAATCATATACTCACTTTATTCTACAGGCTAATTCACAACCGGCCACCAACGTTACTTGCACTTCGACGACAAATCTATTCTGCCACCAGCAAGACACTATTCAAGAATTTAGCACGGAAGATATACAAACCGTGATTGCCAATCAAGCTTTGATGATAGAAAAGATTAATATACTTGTAAAAAAAAATCCCTTAAGGTGGCTTCCTTATCAATTCAGTTAGAAGAAACAAAAGCCACAATCTCTCAGGAGCAAGAAAGACTAGTAAATGTAACACTGTTGCAAGACCAATTAAGAACGGAAGAAAATGAAAGTTTTTATATAACGCCAATTGAAAACCAGCAGCAAATAGAAATGTTGGAGACAATTAGCTGATAAGATTCAAAAAAAGAAGTTTTCCAAAACTTTATCGTTCTTGTGCTCATCTTCAGTGGGTAGCGGCACAACGTGCGCATACAAACTACTGGATGTACTTTTCTCCAGGGACTTTCTTTGTCAATGTTCATGGTCAGGCGGTAGCAAAGGATACTTTGCTAAAATTCCCTTTAAAAATTACAAAAACTTCGGGATTTTTTTCTTTGAAATTGTCAATTCCTGGGACTCGAACTTTACTGATGATGACGCAGTAAAATTGTTTAAGCTAGTCTTGAGGAATGCTACTAAGCGTAAGACCATGAAAGGGGTACGACAATCATCAAAGCGAACCCGCATGGGTAGAAATTGTGGAAATGATGTAAACTGTGGAGATCAATTACAAGACAATGCCATTTGTGATCGTAATGATAGCAAAAAATCTCAAGCTGGCGATGAGAGTAATGGCAATAACAGGGAAGAAACTCAAGAGGGTAAAAATAGAGAACAACCTGAAGCTGGTGACAGTAACGAACCAAGCGACGAAGAAATGGACTTATGTTAATTTTTGCGTCATCATACACTAATAGACACACATACACCACTGACACACACGCAGCCACTCACAATGCAAACAAACACGTAATATGCACACAAACGTTTACTTAACTGCTCCAAGCGCATAGCTACTGGCATCAGTCTTGAGAATGTAGGGCTTTAATTCGTCGGCCTGCCGCAACACAGGGGCAGTAGTTAACCGGGGTTTAAGCGTGTTGTAGGCCTCTTCCGGTTCAGTATTCCATTCCCAACGGGCTATCTTCCTTGTTAATTTCGTAAGATGTTGGGCTATAGCGGATAAATTCTCAATAAAACGTCGGTACCAGGAACACATTTGTAGAAAAGATATGTGATGTTGAAGATTCTTGGGCGTTGGCTTTTATAAGATAGCTTTCGTTTTATCTGAATCTGGCTTTAGTCCTTCAGGCGTTATGATGTGACCTGAGCGTTTTGTCGACAAGCAGAAAAATCTACATTTATTTTTGTTTACAGTGATGTTATGCTCTCTCATTCTTTGTAATACGTCCTTCAGGTTCGAAAGGTGGCTTTCAAAGGTGCTGGAGAATATGAACAAGTTATCGAGATAGGCCAGCATGTTAACATGTTCTAGGGTAACACGGAATCTATAGACAAGTCGCTGGAAGTTTGGAGACATAGGTCGAAGGTATTCTACCTGTCCCCTTATAGACGTATCGGAGGTAAGGTCGCGAACCAGAGTGAAACTTCAATTTACCGTTAATATTATTATAATTCTTACACACGTATCATAGTTAAAGTTAGGTATACGTTAACACTATAATATAAAATTGAACTACTAGGGACAAAGTAAACTTGTGACTCAAATCTAGTCTGTGTCCCGCGACGGTTGGTAAGTGAGAGAGCGACGCTACTTAAGGGACGCTATGGGTAACGCCCCGGATCGTGGCTTAGTGTTGCCACGTGACAAGGGTGCGTTCCTGACTAACCTAAAAATACTTAACTAAACATAATACAGGCGACGCCACGTATACTAATGTGTGTTTACAAATCACAATACGTGACGCCACAGAAGGTAGCCAGTGCATTGCATAGGCCAAATGGCATTCTCTTGAATTTGTAAAGACCAAAAGGGGTGATGAATGTTGTTTTCTCTTCGTCTTCTTTCCTGAAACTTGCCAGTACCCTGCGAAGAACAGGGCCAAAAATGATAATTGCCATCAGAGTCCGTAGGATCGTTTGCACCAGGAAAGAGTTGACTTGAATGCGGGGATAATTTGACTTCCGCTTCTTTTAGATTAATTTCCGCATCACGAATCATGAATTCTGCGAAAGCAGGTATGTAACCATCGAAGACCTTTTTTGGTTTCTTAGCAGGTGACAGCTCGAGTTGTATCAATTTATATCCTGGGAAACTCTCGGGAAGAGCGGCAGCACTTGAAGATGCAAAAGCCGCTGAAGGCATCCCCCCCTCATCCAACAGTAGGCGAGTTGCTATTTGTATGTTCAAAGGTCACAAAGTCCTCATATAACTCGTAGGTCGACTCGGCATCAAGAAATTCCCAAGTAAACTAAGGAAGGTTGAGTAGCATTTTTGCATAATCGTCAAATCTTCTTCATCTTTATTTAGTATATTAAAATACAGATCCTGTGCTTCTGCTCCCACGCTGTTTAATAATATGGCCGCCTTTCTGGTCTCCGACAAACTATCAAAACCAGCCGCCGTGAGAAAAAAATTTAAATTGTTGCCTTAATTTCTTCCACCTTGGTAGCAAATCCTCAACTGTATTCAGCGATAATGCCTGTGGCATCTTTTATTCAATGTTGGCCATTTCTTTAATTCATATCTGTTCGTCTTTTGCCATGCGTTTTCATTACCAGTAGATAATCTACTCCAATCTTCTTAATCGTCACTCCCTTTGTCGTAATCTTGTTTCGGTATGTTCTTAAACCGGCTGAGCTATGTATTGTTTGTTTATTTTATATAAAACAGTTGTTAATTTGGTGATTCTTTATTCTGGTTAGTAATAGTACAATACGCTCTCAACTCCTGCGACTGCCCTCTGGGTCCATGTGACGTTTCGGTGAGAGTTCGTCACGTTTCGTTACTACACAGGTATTCGTTCGGAATCTCTTCTTTCTTGAATCAATGTAAAACATTCATGGCATATGATACTACCAGGATTCATCTGAAAATATAAAGTGTTTTATGTTATAAAAATATTTTTTGATCCTTGAATTGAACGAATAGTCCCGGAACTGGGTACTTTAAGAAGCTAACTATACTATAAATGCTTCTACTAGATGAAGTAATACTTACAGGTGTCGGTGCAATCCATGATCTTAAAACACGAATCATAGCCGCGGATATATTTTCTGTGTCATGTACTCTAAATTGTTCTAGCAATACCAGTGAACAGTTTATACATTAGGGTCGCTGAGATGCTGGCCGATTTCTGACTCTAGATGGAGGCATCGCTAAAGATCGGGCACCTGAACCCTATTATAATTGTACCTAATCAAATAGTTCAGATCAAGGAATATGGTTCAGATGAAACCAATATTGAAAGCAAAGAACATCATCCGTGACAGCTCGGCGCTACAATATGTCACAATAAAAAAGACATTTTGTTTTTGAATCGGTCCTATTTTCAGGTAAATGCTTAAAATGTATTACAAATTAATAATAATTTAAATTATTACGACGCATGACCTAAAGGTTTTTTTTGACAGACATAAAAATATATCCTAATATTATATTATTAAATAGAAAATCGGTAGATACTGACATAATTATCTTCTTCATTATGTTCGATGGCTGGTAACTATATTTTTTATAGCAACATTCGGAAATGAAGTGCAATGGCAGTGACATAAATAAGCGGAAAATACATACAAAAGTAAAAAAATACTTTTATTTTTGATGTCCGAAAGCCGGGAATTTTTTCATAATAAAAACGTAAATCTGATTTTAGAAATAGGAGTAATTTTACGAACTGCATTTGGTTGTGACACACTCCCTCAAGCAGTTACGGCCCCGTGGCAATGTCCTTTATTTTATCACCTTCAAAGTATGCTCCTTCAGAAACAATACACTTACGCCAGCGAATAATCCAATCATCAAAACATTTTTTTAACGCTTTTTCCGGAATTGAGTTTAATTCTCGCCGTGAATTCTCCTTTATGTCTTCTATCGAATGAAAACGGGTGCCACGAAGTGGTAATTTGAGTTTAGGAAAAAGAAAGAAGTCCGCTGGAGGCATATCTGATGAATAAGGTGGTTGCTCGATGGTATTTGTTGAGTTTTTGGTCAAAAATGTTAACTTCAGTTGCAAACGCTGATGGCCTACCAGAGCCACGCAAATCTTCCATCACATCTCGACCGCTTTTGAACGCTTTGTACCACTTTTAAGCACGTGTATTTCATAAAGTCGATTCACAGTAAGCCTTCTGTAACATTTTCAATTACCCCGAACACAAAATTCCATTGGCGCACAGTGGAACGAATGTATGGGAGCGGTTGGACGTAGACATGTCCGAAAAATAAGAGTAAAATTATGACAAACTAATGATGCCATCTTATTCGATTACTTAATGCCTTCATAAATTGTGGTGATGAATTTCTTCATAACTCCCATATTTCGGGAGTAATTTGAGAAAATGTGAAATTTTACTATGAAAATGAGTGTATTGAGCTCTCTCCCTCCTGATTCCGGGCTTGTTTCAAGTAGCGGTCTCTAATATCGTAATGCTATTACTAAGAGCTATATTTAATACTAAGACACATAGTGCGCCAAATGTGCACTTTCTGGGATAAAAGGAAATGAAAATTTAAAAAAAAAAACGTTTTTTCCCCATTTGTATTTACTTTAAACCGCAGACAGACTTATTAAGAGGTCTATAAATATATTATATATATACAGAAATATATATTAACAAAAATATTCACAAGAACTGATGAGAGTATGACTTTTAAGTAAGTTGATAATAAATTACCTAGTTTCATTAAAAGTACAATAAATAATTAAGATGTAAGCTCTAATTTACTAAGTTACACATTTTAAAACAATAACATCATTTAATTATCTTCGTCATCATCATCATCATCAATTAATTCAAATTCAGAATCGATGTCCGCTAAATCATTTATGTTAACAAATTCGATATCACTTTTCTCAGAATCCGTAAGCTCATAAAATTCCTTAAAAGAAGATTTTTTTACAAACTTATTTCCTTTTGGACGGATACTTGTAACAAGTGGATCAGAAGACAGTAAAAGATTGTGCATAATATCTTCATTGCATGAGATACTGCTATGCTTTCGAGAATGCCCCTCTCTATATTTTCTAAAATCTTTATTTCTAGCCTCAGATGCCTCTTCGGATAGAAAACCAATGGGCACAATTGACATGTTCTGAACTATGTCTGGCCCATGCATTAAAATTTTATGAAGTGAAGAAGGCATATAATACCATGGGTATAACTCCACGTAAAGCTTAGCAGTATCAAAGCAGAACTCTCGGAATTTAGTTACGTTGATCTTCTCTCCTGATGAAATACACTGCAAGATCACACAGATTTTTCTTAAAAGCATAGCATCTATTCCGGTCAGTTCAGCAGATTTAGTGTAGTTTTCAAAAAATCTCCTTGCCGAGTTGCCATTGTTGGTGGATCCACTGCCTTGTTTCACAACATCGAGAAGTAAGCCCGTTTCTCTTCTTACAGCCTCTTGAACTCTTTTCTTCCTGTCATCAACTTGCCTTTTTGCTATATCACCCCTTACTTGCCATGATTTTATGTCTAATTTGTAGGAAATGTGTAATAAGCATTCCATTGAGCGAATCCAAGCGTGAAGGGTGCTTAAGCTATATTTATACATGTCCTCGTTTGCGTGTTTATCTTTGATTAACTCTAAATTATTCATTTCTTTAGGACAAGCCTTGCATATGTCACACACTGAAGCTGCTGTATTGGATATAATGGAATGAATTTTACCATCAATCATTGTCAACAGCAGTTGGTGTTTGACACTAATTCCATCAGTGATGGTGGATGGAGTTAAGGCTTCAATCTCTGCTTCGATTTCAGCCATCTCTCTCTGCACATTTTCTTTGGTTTCCTTTATAAACTTAAACAATATTGGCCGGCAAAATGAAGTGGAAGATGGTCGCTCGTTTTCCCAAATTGTTACACCTTTTGAGACGAGCCGCAGTGGTACAAGACTAATCATAAAATTACTAGCAAGATCGATTTGCTCATCTTCACTCGTCCTTTGATGATAAATGCTTTGGCTAGATGATCCGTCAAAACCCCATTTGCTGGTCAATACGAGCTGTTGATTGGGATCAACAGGGGTTTCTAACGACCTAATAAGTCTTCTTGAGGTTAAATCCATCAAGGCTTGTAATTTGATTTTTGCAGAGCTCTCTGTAACTGTGAGATCTTCTTTGGCCGGATAGCACTTAATTTTTTCTTTAACCAACATGTAGTAACTCGGGTATTGAAGAGCTCCTTCTTGAGTGTTGAAATCCCGAAGAGTGTTATAGCGCCATTTCGATAAGTTCATCGATACATAAAGAGCCAATGCCTTCAAAGGGGATATTTCCCGTACCTGAATTGATTTACCTTCAATGAAGGCTTTGATTTTTGAGGCCTCTTCTGGATTCTCCGTCAAGTATTTCATAACATAAGCTGTATCGCTTTGTCCTGCCTTTTGAAGCGCCCTTTCGGCCGAAAACATAATTTCAGCGCTGCTACTGCTGCATGAAAGACTATCTTCAGTGGTGCGTCTTCTTTTTTGCCGGTTACTAAGGTCCTCAAAAGATTTACGAGGACTAGGATGTGTACAAGTTGAAGCATCAGATTTAGCAGGAGAAATTATGGGCTCGATGACGTCACTTATATTTTCTGTAGAAGGTTCCATATTTTCATTCTGTAATTCCGGCCATTGAATTGCAGCCTGTAGCCAAATCTCATGTTTCTTCCGAAACTTATCTGTGCTTCTTCCAGACTGTGTCCATTTTGCATAAATGCGGTAGCAAAATCGACGACACCAGTCTTTTAAACTTGTTTCAGCACTTTCACATAACTGAACACAACTGTTATCTTTTAAAACACTGAACAAATAGTTAAAGTCGCGTAAATCTTTATGTGCGCGTGCGCATAAAGCAACGTGAATATCAAGATTTGTATTAAAATTTGGAAAATACATTGCGAGATTAGCTTGGATACAACGAGGTGTAAATCAACACTGATTTTAAAGTTACTAATAGTGACCTATTTATATAAAATCCAGGTATCCCAGGTATCCTTTGTTAAATATTGCAAGGTAATTAGTTATTGTGATAATTAGTAAATGATGCATGCTAAATTAGTGTATTAAGAGCCATTTAGTAATTAAATAATAGCAATGTTCTTATCAGTAATCATTAGTGCATCAGTTTTATATGTAAACCTTAAGTCCCTAATTATATATCCTAATTAGCTTATATCTTCTCTAATTGGCTGCTCAGAAATGTTATTGTAATAAGGTAAACCTTTAGAAAAACGGTTTTAATCAACAAAATAAACAAAAAATTAAAAAATTGTGTTATAAAATAAACATCACTCTTTATCCCAGAAAGTGCACATTTGGCGCACTATGTGTCTTAGTATTAAATATAGCTCTTAGTATTAGCATTATGATATTAGAGACCGCTACTTGAAACAAGCCCGGAATCAGGAGGGAGAGAGCTCGATACACTCATTTTCATAGTAAAATTTCACATTTTCTCAAATTACTCCCGAAATATGGGAGTTATGAAGAAATTCATCACCACAAGTTATGAAGGCATTAAGTAATCGAATAAGATGGCATCATTAGTTTGGCATAATTTTACTCTTTTTTTTCGGACATGTCTACGTCCAACCGCTCCCATACATTCGTTCCACTGTGTGGCGATGCAAAATTTAAGACAAACTCTTTGTTCGATGTTTTTGTCTATTATATGAAATTCGCAATACACACTAGATATGATATATGTTCTATATGTATCCAAACATAATGATCAAAATATTATAGTGTGTATCCGAATGTCTATGACTAAGGATTCAGATATAAGATCTGTGGACTAGTACAATGGTGGACAATTAAACATGTAAACTTGATGCAGTCTATTTTATTATTTATACAAGATATACTCGTAACATGGCGCTGCGTAATTATAAATAGCGAAGGTAAGAAGAAAAAAAAATTGATAGAAACAGTACAGATTTAGAAATTAGTGCAAAAAGAAGATCCGCATAGACGATTGCAAGGGATTTCGTTTTCGATCGGCAGGAATGCCTTTGACTTCAGAAAATATGTCATCGATACATAAAGGTATAACTGGCTTAAAACCCCCAGAGAAATTACGTGCCCTCACAGCAGAAGAGTATAAGAAATGGATTTGAAATTTCTGGGGTCGCAACGGGTTCAACAGAGCATGATGGCGAGGTACAGGTTGCGTTGCTATTGCATTGCGAGGAAGCACTAGAGATTTATAATACTGCAGACCTTACAAACGAAGATAGGATAGATTATACTAAGGTGATAGTAAAGTTTGACCAATACTTCATACCAATAAAGAATGAAAGTGTTGTATCACACATCTTTTTTACAAGGCAACAAAAATCGGGAGAAACTTTTGATGCCTATTTAACAGAATTAAGGAAATTAACTCTTTAATTCCCAAGCTACCATCTATGAAAAAAATATTTTTAATTTGTGCTAATTATCTTGTATGCGTATTCAAAATAGGGAAAAAAGATGAAAAAAAAAATTACATCCCCTAGTTTTTTTTAAAGGGGTGTCACCTACAGGTGACACTGGGCGTAATTTATACCTTTTATTTTGTATGATTGTAAAAAGAAAACAAATTATTGTACTTTTATATCTATATTATTATTGTAATAGGATTATGGTTTTGGACAGTTAGCTATGTACGATATCCTTTTTACTTTTTTTGTGATTTGTACCAGACTTTGAGATGAAAATAAATGTTGCACTTTGAAAAAAAAAAAAAATCTTTTACGTAGTTGGCACAGCTCGCAGCGACGCGGACGTTGAGAAAAGTTTATCTATAAGTGATAGCCTTATGCTGGAAGATACCAGTTCATTGTGAGTGTCCGCCTTTTTTTCCCATAACATTCTCATATATTTTGGTGTCAAATATCCGGAAAGTAACAATATCGCATTAGACACCCTAATTTCTTCAATTGTTATGATTCTTCATTCAAGGTATGATTTCTCTGTAAGGCATACAAGTTGCTCATGTCTGCTATTATATATGACACTATGCCTTCACTATATAAATCAAAACACTCGGTGCCTAGAATGCCCTCTTCACAATCACCTTTTCCACAAGAAGAGATGTAGTATTCGACAATTTTTTACTGTAAATTCTTCTTTTTTGTTTTTCTGCGAGCTCGGACTTTCATCTTTTTCTTCTTATGTTTCCTGTCCTCTATCATCTTCTTGAGTATGTCTATTGACAGGCCTGGCCTGCACTTCTACTACGGAATGTAACATTCGACCAGCAATGGAATTGGCCTAATTTTTGTGCCCACTATCTTCATCAGTGACCTGACCATCCTCAGGAGGAATCAATGTGATGTCGCAAGTTTCGTCTACAGTTTCTAATACTCCCACTATCTCCTTCAATGTCAACCTAAAGCAAGATAAAGAGTGGGTATGCGCCCACGTCAAACAGCAATCTAGTTACAATACTACCCAGTGTCACCTACAGGTGACACACGATATCTCAACCGTTATTTTTGGTACAAAACTATTTTTTTTTTTTACAAAATGCACTCATATTATTAGTTTGATTATTGAACAATAATTTACTATAAAAACTTTTACAGTACTTACCCATTTGACAGTTTTACAAAAATGTGAATTCCACGAAACGCATACGAGCGTGAAAATCAGAAAACCGTTTGAAACAATTGAATTAATTTGCCAGATAACATAATTCCAATGCTGCCAAAATAAAATCACAAACACTACTAGGTATTGACATTTTAGTAATATTATATATATTTTTTAAATATATAAAATGATGTTTAAAAAAAATCGCAAAGCTTCGTCACCTAGAAGTGACACTGGGAATTAGCGAGTTAAGTACAGATTGTAATTTTGGGACTTTACAAGAAAGATTGTTACGAGACAGGCTTGTCGCTGGGATCTTGGATACTAAACTGAAAGACAGGTTGTTAAGAGGAAGTGACCTAAAGTCTGGCACAAGAAAGTTGATCCTGAAAAAGCGCGGCAAAAAAAATTCCACGTGTTGTATCACTGAGTACAGTAGGAATAAATAGTTTTGATACTGAAAAAAAAAAACAATTTAATTCATTAAGTTGAGCTGATTATTCAGTTGTCTGACTAGTTTTATCTAGAGTGTCGCATGATACCGCATAGGTTCATATAAAAAAGCGCTCGAAATGTCTAATGTACCTCATAGGTTCACAAATACTGTCACGGCACGCTCGCAGTTGGAAAAATGGTATGTTAAGTGGGTGATAAACGTGCGTACTTAAAGTACGCGGTCTTTAAGTTCGCGACCTTACGTGGCTCGCCGTCGGTGATACACGTGAAGCTTTCTCAGAATTTCATTGTCAAATTGGCTCGTGGCTCGCGGCTCGCGGCGATGACAGACGGGCGAGTAAGCTCGCCGAGCCATAAGTACGCGTACTTGCTCGCACGTCTATCACCCGTTTTAGATACGTTTATTTGCACTATGCGGTATCATGCGACACTCTCACTCTTATTTTCTATACAAAGCTGCCAAACGTTATTTGACGGTCGAAAATCGGCTATAAGTAAATTACGTAAATATGTTTTAATTCAGATTGATTCACCTTTTGAATGATTAAACATCTATGTGGTACTATGTAATTTACTATAAAATTAAAACTTGTGAGAAAAGCATACTAAGGTGAAGGAGAAGAGATTCATAGACATCAAGCTATTTAGCTTAAGCATACTCGTAGATTATTTTATGAATCGTAATCAAAATCAGAATCTAAAAAATCTATTTCTAGTGATGCATCCGTATCACTGCTGCTATCGTCACAAACATTTATAATGAACCGATCTATTTCTTCATCAGTAATTCTATCTCTTTCTTTGTAAGAATTTTCTATATGGATTATATGATCAGTATTTTTTTTCCAATCTTCTGGAGTAATACACTCAAAGGATTCCCTTATGATTCTTTCCACTTCAACTGATGGTAAATTTATATTTCGACTTGCAATTTTACGTTTTACAAGACTCCAAATTAGCTCTATGGCATTTAAGTCACAGTGGTAAGGAGGCAAACGCAGTACCTACCTCATGACCATGCTGTTCTAGTAGCTTATCAGCTTCATAAATTGGATCCAGTTTATGTTTCTGAACCAGACAAAGCAATTCAGCCTTCGTACAATGTCTTTCAAACTCAATGTTATTTTCTCTAAGCCATTGCTGTATTTTGTTTTTCAAATTCTGTGTCTTAGGTGCCTTATTCACTAGCACTGTGTGATAACTTGCATTATCCATGACAATTATACTTGGCTCATTTAAATTTGGTAAAAGTTTTTCCACTAACCACTTGTTTAAAGTTCTGTGAATTCATATCATGGTGATAGTCTGCCATTTTTGATTTGGTGCTAAACAATAAAAGTGCATTTGGCACAAAGCCTCTTTCTGAACCAGCATGAACAATTATGTACCTACCTTTTTCCTGCAGATATCTTTTCTATGACGCCACTTGTTGAGGCCATGACTCTTTGGGTTTATAATTCTGGTGAACATACGTCTCTCATCTAGGTGGTAAATTATTGGTTTTCCTTCTGCTCGTTTCGTAAATGAATGGTGTGTATTCAACGAGAGGCACCATACAAATAACGTAGCGGAGAGTTGGAATTCCAAACAGAATAAAGAGTTCAAAAAACCATATGTTACCCTAAATAAATTGCTAACAGTGCTATCGCAAAATACCGATTTTGTAGACTTACCGCCAACTAAACGCCGCCGCAAAGAACACTGTTAAAAAGACCATTTTATTTCGTATTCACAAAATTTAATGCAATTAATTAATAATGAAATTTTTACTAAATTAATAATAATGGCCTAAATTAATAATAAATAATAATTTGGGCCATTTTATGAAAAAATGCTTTAAAATAAATCCTATTTATTTATGTATTAAATTATGTATTTTTCTTAATTACTCGACTGTACTAATCATCATTTGGAGCACGGGACCTTCGTGCTTCACCCAAGTGGAGAACCTAGATGAAGCACGGGTCCGGACTCCGGACCCATCGCGTCATTAAATATGTTACACAACCCAGCGAACAAGACCGCAGATTTCAGAATGCACCGTAACTTAGAAGATTTAGTTACACTTTGTTTTAGAGGTGTTTGTTTACCTTGTAAGCATGCCATGTTAATTTATCATTTTTCTTTGTTAATTTAACATTTTCAGTGTTAACTGCAAATTTTTCCAGATCTTGAAAATTCAAATGGCTCATGAGTTGATGCCAGAGGTCATCTTGCTTGCCAATATTAGATAAGTATTCAGTTTTCACATCCAGCCTGACTAAAATATCCGGTGCAAAACATTATTTTTACACAGCCTTCAGTGTTGAATTTTACCTGACCTCCATTTTTTTAATGGTCTGACTGATAGCAGATTTGTTGCCAGTTTTGGTACATATAAAATTTTGAAACAGAATTTTATTGTAATTACCTTTATCATTGCATGCTAATCTAAACTCAACCGTTCAATACTATGAACTGATAATGACTTGTCATTTGCTACCTTGATTGTCTTGATAGTGGCATTTTCTCATCTTGCAATATTAAGTCATGTGCACTGAAGCTCCCGAGTCTATATACAACGGATCTTCATATGGTGAACATCAGAATGACTGGCCAAAATGACCGATCAGCTTTAAAATATTACTAAAATCTAATACCTATTTGCTACTATTTGATACCTTTGTTTAAATAATTGGTACCTAATTAACAACTGAGAAAATGAATTTACAAAATGGGCAGTCATTCTGATGTCAGGGTGACTGCCCACATTGAGAATCTCCACGTAAGGGCTCCAAAATTTAAATTCGCCTTTACAAAAATTTTGTACCTATTTGATACCTAAACATATATTTTTTCTAAATTATTTTTTGTTTACTATATAATACAGAAAGTCATATAAATATATCACAATGAAAAATAAAACAATAAAACAGATTAATCATTTCTTGTATACAGCGTGGCGATTAGGTTATCACATTAAATAGTACAGCGGTTATTACAAGTTGTTATCAGTCTGTTAAAATAATAAAAACAAAAATAGACCTAAAAATAGAAAACTGAATTTTTCTAACAAACTAAATAGCGTAAAAATTGGCAATAAATAATCCACCCTTGATACTATTAGTTTACTGACCTGTAAAAGCGGCAACGCCGCGGCGCGCGGCGCGGGCGGCTTAGCGGCGGGCGGCGGCGGCGCACACGCCAAACGACAGTGAGACTAGCGGAGGGTAGGTACTTGCGCTCACGCGCGGGGCGTTGGTAATAGTTGATATCAACAATGCAACACAAACTTTATGGTATTGTTACCAAGTAATCACAAATTAAGTTTTAAAACCTCCACTTAGTTCACTTTATGCAATTAAAATTTTAAAATTTTCGAAATGTCCGCCGCGCACCCGAATGCATAATCGACACCGTCGTATGATATTATTACGGACATTTCTTAAAACAAGAATCTTAACAAAACGTCCTCAATAAAAACACCAAAAAAATGCAAATAGGCAACTGCTGTCGTGAACGAACTATCCTCAAGGACAACGGCGCGGGCACGAGTGAGTCACACACACACAAAACACAAACAATCGCACACGCCCCGCCCGCCGAAAAAATACGAAATTTGACGACACACACCCCCTTCCCCGTCCATTTCGCGCGTAGAGATTTATGCCGTAGACCGTTAGCAGTAAGAACATTTATCGCAGATGCTTTTTATTCCCCGCGGAGGTCCTTTATTTTTTAATTTTGCGCATAGCGAACGCCTTAAACTATTAGCCGTAAGGACATTTTTCGCTTGATTTGTTTACGTCTTTTGTAATTGTTAGTAATTCCAAGTAATTCGGAATGGCATCGTCTTACATCGTTTGATTGAACTATCTACGCCGGCCACGGGTCTTTGACCTACTAGTATTGGTCAGGTGATTTTCTTTATGCAATACATGATGTTGTTAAATACTAAAAGGGAAAAAAAGGTCTCACGGGTAGAATGTTAACTTTTATTAATTATTTTATTTATGTGTATGCTTAAAATACGTAATGTAGAATACGTGGTTTGAATTAATGTGATAACCTAATCGCCACGCTGTATATAATGCTATGTGCGTAGAAGCTTATTGCTTTTTGTTATTCTGGTGGACAAATCATCAAAGCATTGCCATTTTGTGCCTCTAAGACAATGAGATTTATAATGTCCAATACAGTTAGAACTGGGTGGAAGTACAAATTCTATTACAGACAAGATTTTGTATTCAATACCTTTTAACATCATTGTTTTTGGTAAATCAGTAAGAATTATTATTTTATCAGACACTGGTTCAAAAGCAATCTCATCTTTTAAATTATAATCAATAGTTTTTGTGCCACTGCAACCAAACTTTCTGCAAGTCGACATGTTGTTTTCAGTCATTAATGTCGACTCGGCAGACTCGCTTAACGTCTTCTTATTAAAATCGAGAGGTAAGAATGCACATTTTCTTTTTACATTGTTTATAGAGCAGTCCAAATTTGTACATGATTCTTGTATGTCAGCACTATATATACTCGTATTTCTATTAATCAAAATTCTTTCAAATATGTACGCAACGTTACATTCACAAGTTACGAAAGTTTTCCCACTATCGTCAATATTTGTATCAAAAAAGGTTTTCAAAATGTCACTACGTTGTTTGTATATATCTGTAATATTATCATTGGCAGCAATCATCTTAATAAAATTAAAATAGTCATCATCAGTATCGCGTTAAGTTCTGCTAAATTTATAATCGTCTACCACTCCAACAGCAAGCGTTTGTGAGACAGAGTCGAATGCACACGTGTTCGAAATAATAGTGTCTTTACCTGCAATGTTTGTTATAGAACCATTTCTCAATAAAGGTATTTTTTGTATCATGGTTTTTTCTTTATAATTTTTTTTATTCCCTTTTATTTTAGCCAAACCTTTCCAATTTTCTATTAATGAAGGATTGTCAGCAAATATGGACTTTTCTCTTACTATCCCTGCAACCGTTTTTCCTTCTTTTGCTTCAGTTTAATGTAATTTCCTTTTCTTCAGCGTAGTGTTCTTATGGCCCAGGTTTAACGCACTATGAGTAGCCTTTAATTCTCCAGAAAGAAATTCAACATGTGTCATTATGAATTCATCAGTACGATATCTGTCTGTCTTGGTATTAATTTTGCATAAATATCTTTCAACGTTTTGAAGTAGCTTTCCACATTTGATGAGGTGGGATTTAATACTTTAGAATCATAAGTCAATCTCATTATGTTTGACCATAGTGGAAGCTGTCCCATTAGTCGAATCAAAGTTGTGAGAAATTCAGGAAAATAGTATAAATTATCATGTGAAGCAGCATCACCTTCAGTAAGACCGACTATTAATTTTTCGGCATCAATAGCGTTGTAAAACCATGTAGGCATTTTCGAAGTAGCGGTCACTAGTTGTTTATCCTCAGCTAAAATAGATTTGTGACAGGGTTCTGGGATTTTAGTAATGTCCTAAAGTCAAATAATTTATTTCAAATAGGCACATAAAAGGCACTTTTGAACGTCAATGAAAAACAAATCAATTTCAATTTCTTATTCCTTTGTATGTTGAAAAGAAGCCAAACTTTTTAATCTGATTTTCGCTTCTTCGCATCTCGTTTTATAAAACTGTAATCATGTCACAGATAATTTGCTTTACTGTGTTATAATCGTCGCAGCGTTTTACTTCTAAGAGACATTTGATGTAAAAAAAATTAGTTCTCTGATCAATATGCTTAAAACATGATAAATTAAAGATAATCTTAATAAAATGACTTGTATCTATTCGAATATAGCATTGATGAGGCGTTTGTAGATTAGTTTCCAATTTACTATAAGACTCATTTACATATTCTTTTGTTGAATTGCACTTCGTAAATGCTCTCACTGCAGATCCGATCAAAGCCAATGAATCATCTAAGACCACTTCATGTGGGGTTTCATTATATTGATTTTTATTAAACGCATGAAGCCAATTGTATATAGTATCGATAGTATGATTATCGCTTGTCATCTGTGTAATAGGTACGCTGCGGTCATTTTTAACTGAAACCATAACGCACAAATACAAAAAGATCGATCTAGTTAAAATAAGATCTTTATTTACTCCAATAGGCTTGAAAATGCTACCGGCGGCATCGATGCTTAGCACAGTCCTTTCTTGTTTTTTATAATCTTGGAAATACTTTTCTTGATCCAACGTCCAATAGTAAATGCAGAATGGGGAAAGTGATATAAACCGAATTACAGTTTCGTACGTAGGTATTTTTGACATAATCCACAAAGACATAATTTGATTTGGGTCGTAATACGTACTTTTACGAGATTCATACTTTATTTGCCTTAAAGCACCGACTGTTGGTAAGTGGCTCGGTTCACAATCACCACTGTCCATTGTTATATTAGCCAAACGATTTCGCACCGTGACAGCCGATTCATATTTTAGTTCTTTACTAAGTTCACAGCGTTTACCAGGTGAAAGTTTGATTTTTCTTTGCATTAAATCATGTTTAAAATTCTGTTTTAATGTCATGTACGTTGCAAATACATCGGACAATTTTATCAGTTGGCCAATAAATTTTGACCTCTATTTGTGCATGGCATTGCTTAAAAGAGCCGAAACATGTTACATTATTCTCAAATGTAATTGAGTAATTACAAAATATCCAACTGCACTCACCACGATCTTTCTTCCATATTTCTTCTCTAAGCATATCAGCCCACTGGAGTTTTGGAAGTATTTTCCTTTAGCGAAAATCAGATAATGTGCCTTTTGTTCGCTTGCTAGATTGTGTGATAGGTTTGATTTTATCCCATTGATAAATGTCGATCGAGAATTCAAACTTTTTACTGCAACAAGGCGCCTTAGTTAAGATTTCTTCATCGCCGCTGTCTTTAATATTATATTCAGCAAAAGTATCCGAATCAGCACAGTCAAAAAACAGTCAATTTTTTTTCATTGATACATACAATGCTTTGGTTGACATTCGATACGATAATAACTGGCTGATTTCCTCAAACACTGGATCACACGGTGAAGGGATGTTATTTTTATTGGCAAAATACTTTTTGAATTCATATAACGCTTTCTTTTGTTCTTCTAAAGACACTAAAGATTTCCTCCCCCTTTTCATGGTGAGTTAGCAATAATAACCACAGTCGATATAATTTTAGGTAATCACTAAACGACTCAGTAACTGTCTTTTTGATGCAATAAGCCTCAAATTACTTTATATTACATATAAATCAACTCGTTATACGCTTCCATAAAGCAGCAACTATCGATGACAACGATATATAAAAAAAAATATAGTTCTACCCACATGTTAGCTTTTATCAAACTTTAATTTTTTCGATCAGTTGGAGACAGAGAACATACATCTGTCCTCGGGCTACCAAATCCGATGTTAAATCTCGTGTTAAATATTTTTCTGAAAAAGCTTTCTTTAACACTGAATCCTGGCAAAGACTGATCATTATACATTACACACATTTTTCTTATGTTTAAATCTGGGTTAAGATATTGCCGCACCTTTATCTGTTCTCTGCAGTAATGGCTTTCTAAAGGAGTGAAACTTTTAATTTTTTTTTTTTACGGCTTCTGCTCTTGATGCAAACGCAAATTGCTTTCTGTTGCCTCCTCTTCTTTCCTTAGCTAAACCACCACTTTCGTAATGTCTTTTCGCTACTC
The DNA here is from genome assembly GCA_949152455.1 of Lithophane leautieri. Lineage (NCBI taxonomy): Eukaryota > Metazoa > Arthropoda > Insecta > Lepidoptera > Noctuidae > Lithophane > Lithophane leautieri. The sequence continues at coordinate 16,078,031 of OX424468.1, read as the reverse complement.
CTTCAACTCTGGATGACTTTAATCGGGAAGCCAGCAAGAAAGTTTTTTTACATACAGGGACAAATTCCTTAGTTTTATAATTCGGTATGTAAAACTTTACAACAAAAGCCCTAGGATTTTGAATCCCTTTTCGTGGCCGATAACGTTTCACTTTTGCGACAGCAATGTATTTAAGTATAAAATTGTCTTGTTCAATTTTTGAGTAATTTTCATAGATTCTTTGATGAAAGTAAAAGAGATCCTTACTTGTAAGTGACAAACATTTCATAGTGTTTGAGTTGTGTTTACATGGAGGCTTTTTAGGTAAACCCGGTGCTGAATATCTGAGAAAAAAAACATTCACGTGTAGGTTTTCACCTCTACTAAATCCCAACAAACCCAACAAACAAATTGGTTATTTAAAACATATCTTATGCGACTTTCGGTTATTTAACGGTTGAATAGACGTTATTAGACAACTACGACGTTGTGTAACCGTTATTCCTACAACGATTCAGTCCCAGTGACTAAAAAGTCCTACTAAATAGTTGAGTGAACGTTTTAACGACCACTTTATACAACGTCGTATAATGGTACGAAAAAATAGGTTAGGTAAACGTTATTACAACTATATAATGCAACGTCGTATAGTGGTACAAGTGTATAGGTTAGGTAAACGTTTTTATGACTTCTGTATATAACGTCGTATAATTTTGCCAGTAAATAAGTTATGTAAACGTTTTTACGACTGCTTTATACGACGTCGTATATTGTAGGTTGGGTAAACGTTTACCCAACTAAATAATACGATGTTATATAACAGTTAGTTAAAAGGGTTCGTTTAACCAGCGTTGGTGATCTACGTAACCTTAACACGACTTTTATGTAATCAAACCGTCACAAAAAGTTTATTTTTAGACCTGTATATAACGAAGTATTCTAGTGGTGAACTACGAATCAATATACGACTTTAGCGTTATTTTATAACCATTACAGAACTTTAAGCAGACCTAAAAATTATATAAAGGTCCAAAAGGGCCTTTTTTAAAACTAACTTCCATTTTGTCAGTTAACAAACATTGTTACGATATTTACAAAAATATGGATCCAGATCAATGGAAAAAGCTTAAACAAAGTGGGGCTTTTAAACGGAAAGTAAGAAAAACTTTTGAATCACTGAAAACTGGCCCGCCATCTGCGAATTCTTTACCTCAACAAAGCCTCAACAACAAAAATGGTTCCGTATAAATTTTATTTTTATTAGAAGTATTTCTATTGCTTGTTTTTTATTATTATAGTTCTCTTATAAATGACATTCTTAAATATTCCAGATGAAACTTATGAGTCAAAATCAAAAATTAAAAGTTCATCTGGTGGCATTGACATACTACAAAAGAATATTGTACCAGAAATAATAGTTTATATTTTAAGATAATCACCTTATATTATAACTATATACAATGATTCAAGTTGATTTAATTATTTTAGGTGACTCCGTTGATGATTATTTGGAGTATTTAGAGCCCTCTGAAGGACTATCTTCCGATACTTCAAGCTTATCTGCTGACAGAGATATCGAATTTCAGGAAGATATACAGAAATGGGCTGTTAATTTCAACATATCTCATGAAGCAATAAAATCTTTGAGCACACTCCTTAATAAAAGATTTCCTAATATAGTTCCGAAAGATCCTAGAACGCTTCTAAGGACAAATAGTGTCAATATAACACTATATATACTGTTGATGCAGGCCAGTATTGGCACAATGGACTAACAGTGACTCTGAGAAGAATATTTGAGAATAGTTCTGATGTACCAGATAATATCACATCAACATTCAATATAGATGGTCTCCCTCTTTATAATAGCTCGCGACAACCATTTTGACCTATACTTTGTCATATTTTTGAAAAACCGAAACTTTCACCATTTGTTGTCGGTAGTGACCTTAAAGCTTATTTACAACATTTTGTGGCTGAAATGCAAGAACTTCTTCGAGATGGTTTAAAAGTGACAACTAAAGATGCATTAGACAAGAAATGCGTTGTTAAAATTAGAGCTTTTATTTGTGATTCTCCTGCTAGAGCTCTTCTAAAAGGTCCAGCTCCAGTTGATAAAAGACACATCATGATTTTGTTAAGAGATTGAGCTACTATAGATTAAAATTCCCGAAAAATATAAAAAAATCCCGTTTTTTTTGTGTTGTGTGATATTCTACATCAAAATAATGATGTGTTATTATTTTGCATTTATACACCGTGAAATTTCAATGGTAGTTTTCCCGCAGCGAAATGATTATAATTATCTTGTCAATACAATAGATTTACGAAAAAATTGAAGATTTAAATCAATAAATGGACAATTAATCCTAACTCGAAAACGACTTCGAACCGATAGTAACACGTGAGCCGCGCGTCCCCGCGGTCGTTACTCTTCGCATATCAATCAGCTGATATTAAATAAGTGTTTCTGAGTTAATGAAACACAAAATCTAATAACTATTCCTTCGAGTTGATCAATATATTTTATTTTATTTAAAAAAAAAAAAAAACTTATTTTTCAAATCTAACGTTACCTTTCATTAGTAATAGTGATGGATAATCGTTTTGCCGCGGGAAAACAACCATCGAAATTTCACGGGGTATGTACAGTCGCCAGCACGTCAAGTTACCCCACTTTGACCTTGAACGCGTTATGAGCAGCTACAGCGAAAATTGTGCGAAAGAGGAATGTAGCTTTTTGTCAGTTCTTACTTGTAATGTTTCGTGCTGCAGTGCGTACGTGAGGGTGTGTGCGTATGTGCATCGTGGTGTAGAATAAGATACTATGCGATAAGAAATAGCGTAGCAGGTTATTAATGGAATGGAATCTTAATAATGGCATGGTAACATGGTAAGTAATAAAAACAGAGGCCAGCGCAATGCCTACAATATCTTTGAAAGCTTATAATATTTTATTTTAATAAAATGATCTTTTTTTTACATACTAAATTTGTTCGAAATTTATCTGTAAGTATTAAGTAGATATTATAGGTAGGTAGGGTATACACCGTTACACAATTAACTAGCAAAATTTTACGCTCTCAATGAATATTGTTAAGTAGATAGGTAGGTTTAACCTGATGGGAGAAAAACATACTTCTTTTTTAAAATTTCAAGCAGATTTTAATTACCTTTTCCGGGTTTTGTGACCTACTCACTGGCAGGTTGGCGGCCACCTGTTTTCGCACGTTCCTTGCTCTTCTAAACTAATATTTTTACGAAATTTAATACTGAAAACTCAAGTTCATAACACAATCGGCTTCAAATTTTGAAAAAAATAATTCGTGGCTTGCGGCATGCATAGAAACTCCTTTGAAAATGCCGCACGCGTCCCTGGTTATTTGAATTTGAACTTATATCATTCTACAATACAGCCGAATTCGCAAATTCGCAATGATTGTCGGCGTGTTTACAAACGAATCAAAACAGGTGCCGGCACGCGCCTTTGATAGAGATGCGACACTACGCCAATATGATCTTTAATTACATGTGTTAAGGGTGATTTCACGTTGAAATAAAATGATATGTAGTTGTAGAGTAAAAGAGCCGCTCGTGGCACGTGGCACGCCTTGCTTTGATACCGCGCCCGGCGTCTCCGTCCAGTGTGATTAGTGTGAAGGAGCCGTAAAGGCTCGTACACACTGGCGCGATATAGCGGGCGCGACGAAGGTAGCGCTGCCTGTCGCGCCCGCGATTTCGCGAGTGTGTACGAACCGTAACGTAACACAAGCGCAGGGTCTTGACGCATCTTCTTTATAGATATCGCGCTCGGCGCCCCCTAAAACCCTGCGCCTGTGTGCGCTGCACACCCTGCACCATAGGTAAAGCCGCCTCTGCGCCTTAAGAGCGCTTTCACAATTTGTCTTGAATTTGAGCGTTTTACTCGAGTTTTGACGTGTAATTATGGTTTAGTTATAGACTCAAAATTAAAAAAAAAATATGCCCGGGAATGTTTGATTATTTCTCTTGGGAATGTTGGTAATAGATATTTCAATTTGTCTACACAAGTCAGTAAAAACCTTGTCTTTGCAAAGGATGTTTCATAAAATTTAACTTTTGGGCTACTTTTGATGCTTTGTTTTATCGAAGATATAGTAATTTAATCATGTATAAAAATGTCCATGGTACAACTGTCTCTTGCACTTGGGAATGCATATGCCAATTTTTTATGTTTAATTCAGTAATACACCAAAAATAATTCCGTAAAACAGATCGATATTGAGAATTTTTCGTCCGAAATTATATTTTTTATCTATGAACATAGATTCCAAATTTAAACAAAAAGTATTTAATAACAAGAGTCAGTATGTTACCTTGATTGAAAAAAAAATTCAGACGTTTTTAAAGTGAAACAATATTTTTAAATAATTGTTGTATGCAATGCTAAAAATCAATATAAATCTCGGGACGCGCTGACTTTAGCTTTAGCACACTTAATTTTAAGCACACTTAATTTTAATTTAGAATAGTTTATATGCCCCTGGCTGGAGGCCCTGAGTGTAGAAGCGTAAGGCAGCCACAGGAAAGTCCGGTTAAGAAGTTATGATTTCCGAAATCACACTTCAAGATGCCATAGTTAAAAAAAAAAAAAAAAAAACTTTAGCTTTAGTCCGCGCCGAGCGCTTTCAGAGGGAGGACGTATCGCTTGCTGACATGGCGTCGTGCGCCTGTGTGCGCCGCGTAATCTCGCCAAATCGCTAAAAATATAGTGCAATCAACACATTTTGATACGTGAGTTTTTTTGTTTTAAATTAATTATTATATGATTGCATTTTAAATATGTAAGTATGTGTTTTCTTATGATAAGTACTCTAATGTGAATGAAAATGAACATACGTAACTATAGTTGTTTATTTTTATTTTATTGTTTATTTAATGTAATCTCCAACTTAAATTCAATTAATTATTTTCAGACAAAGTTCATAATAATGGGCAAAAATAGAAATAAAACATACGGTGCCGTCAAAATAAAAAAAAAAGGTTGGGCGATAATTTGAAATGCGCAAGAGAAGCTTGTCGGTAAGAACTTTGTTTTTAATGTTTGAAATGTTTACTTTATATTTATTCTGTAATATTGTAGGTAACAAATATTTACATTACAACACACGCCTTATACTCTTTTCACTTTTACGCGCTAGAAACTTCTCGATGTCGAGGAGTATCTTGTTACCCGACTACGGCGAAGCAAAAAGGAGGGATATGATTTTGACCGGTACGTATTATGTTCATCTGTTCCGTCATATCTTCTAAACGACTCATCACAATTTGACAAATAAGGTATCGTTGGAAGCGTCTTGATCGTCCGCTGGTTATAAGAAGATTTATTTGACGTCACATTAAATTTAAAATGGCGCCATGTAGGTGCCATAAAGTCATGACTAAAAAAAATTTTTTTTAATCATTCCATGTTGGCTATCAAATGAAAGGGCTTAATTAGCACATTTCAATAATATAGATATTGTTGCCGATTCTCTTGTCACAAAGTTGTCTAAACTAGATTATAAATCACTAAAATTTATTTTATTCCTGTCAAACGATTTCCTATTCTGAAATAGACTATAGTGCCAACTTAACTATATTTTAGTTTGACAGCACTAAGATGGCACGGAGTTATTAATTTAGTGAAAATGTTATTCTGAATTTGATGATTTAACCTAAAATTTTGTCTTATAACTAAAATCCTCTAAATAAATTTGACTATTTTTAATCGCGATTAAAAATGTGTGGAATAAAATTAGATGTCATGAACTAAAATTCAAACCAACACAATACCGTATCTTTTTTTTATTTTCTTTTGCTTACATCTCGGAAATGGTGCGTCCTATCGCAAAAATAATGAAAATTTCGACCCCCTTTAGGAGGCCCTTAAACCACTACTTGGGTAAGGCTCAAATTTTTTGCGCAGTCGCACTATGGAAAACACAACGGAATGTGTCACAAACGAAAATACGTTGCACAACGGAATTTGTAAAGCATAGTGCACATGGATTGTAAAATATATTAATAGTTATTATTATTATTTCAATAATAATAATTAAGTAGGTATACATCCCTACTACTAATGCGTAAGGGTTATCTGGAACCTCGAAATAGTGAGAAAAATCAATCCATAGCCCAGAGAAAAAAAACCTAACGAATTAAAAAAAGTTTGCAAACAATTTGATATAGTTTTTGGCCAAAAATAATACTGCTAGGTTATAATATTATGTAGTAACAAAATATATAGTGTACAGACGCCAGCAGGTCAAGCTACCCGAAACTGTCAGATTTTCCCAATCAATCTTGAACCTTAATGGTTTAGCGATAAAGTTGAAAATGTATTAAAGAAATTTGACAGCTACAAGCTGTCAAATTTCTTTAATAAATTTTTAACGTAGCTTGATGTGCTGGTGTCTGTATATGTTATAATTTTTTTCCAAAAAAATATTTAACAATATGGTCAAAATAATGATAATATGTTTGCCGGTTCGAAATTTTTGTGTGGTCTGAATAGACATGCCTGAAAAATATAAAATAACGTACTTTTGGCTTTAAATCAGATGTTTATTGAGGCCAGTATACAAATTTCAAATGAATACAAAAGATATATTTTCTTGCTTTATTAATTATGAAATACATAATTATAGAGTTTTATAAGAAAATAAACGAAAAATGACCATGCTCCACCTCCCCCCATTACCGGCTCAGTATCGCCCCCCACTTGGATTCAAGAACTGTCAAACACGACGTATAGTATGTCTCGTATCCAAGTGGGGGCGATACTGAGCCGGCGGAGGTTTTGGTGTTCGGGTCCAATCGGGGGAGTTGCCGAACTCGGTTAAATAATATTGCCATCATATCCAAACTCAACAAAATGAAATAATCAACAATGAAATATTTAAACATTTGAGTTACATACCCTCGATGAATAACAATATATTTTTATTGTACTTGAATCACAGTTTAAATGGCACGTTTTCCCAAAAGTAATTAAAATTATGATTAAAAAAAATCAGTCGCAATATGTTATCCCTCCATTTGTTAACGCCATATTACTATATGAACTGACTCTTAAAAATATATTTCGTCTGCATCTTCAGTCAAACAGTACTCATGCGATTTGTCGAGAGGAGTTAATTTAATTTTTTTAACAATTAAAATGTCAGTTACAATGTCAAAATCCTTTTTTTTTGGAATAATGAATTTTACATTAACTCCTTTAATTGTCTTTAGAAAACGAACTTCATAACAAGTATCACCATCTTTGATGTCAATCTTATCGATAAAGCCTACGTAATACTTCCAGATTTTTCTTTGATAATACCTTATTAGTATACTGTCATTTATTTTATAGGTTTCGGATACGTCTGTGTCTTTATCTTTTGAACAACATGGAACAGGGGTAGCGTGTCTATCAATATTTTCTTTCCCATTTTGAGGACACAAATTAAAATTATTGGGGTTTATTGCGGCAAGCGTTAGTGGCCCGTAATTTCTTAAATCAAAATAAGCTTGATTTTCTGGCGTAGACCGTATTTCAGATAAAATTGTCACTTTATTGTTTCGATTTGTTTCGTTTACTATTTCTATCTCCATTTCTCCTAAATCCATGTCGTCGTCATCTGTGTAATCATCGTCGGTATCTGCGAATTGAACCTCATTACTGTCGGTATCTTCAGAAGTTGTGTCTGATTCGTAATTTTTCTTTTTATTATTTTTTGAATTACCTTTCTTCAAAGGAACTGTGATTGAGTTTTGACAAAAATTAGGAATTTTAGGCAAAAAACAATCACAGGTACCTCTCGCGCAGAAACAACTCAATGATCTGTACTTGATAACATGTTTATCGTTTGTAGCAATGATCTGATGGATTTTCATAGTCTGAGGAACTGGTTTTATATTTTGAGGATTTTCAACATTTTCAATACTGTCTTCAGAAACGTAAAACAATTTGATGTTTGTCTCAGTTTTCGTCAAAACTTCAAATGCGGACTTAGCATCAACTATGTCATCGCCATAAGAGACTCTATTATCTAAAAGCCTTTTTATTGCTCCGCCCACTCCATCTGCTGCCCCTTTTCCATGTGAAGCCTCAAAAAAGGACCACGTCGCCTGAATTAATCCAGCTTCCTTCGTTTTGACACCAAACAGCCAAAAATTTTTTTTCTGTCGGTACTGTGTCGTGTGTCCGTCCGAATAAAAATGCACACAGTTGATAGCAGGGCATTTTGCTTTAAAAAAATCGATTACAGGACCTAAATGGCCCCATATAGCCTGAGGATCATGCTTCAATGATGGGGAAACAGTACAGAAAGATATAGGTTTTTCATTTTTTACATACGCAACCCCAGTATGCAAAGTTATTTGCTGCCTTGATCCTGCAAAGTGCATAGACTGCACTTCTTCCGCCATCTTACATAAATAATTTTCCGAAAAATCGCAGTGTATGATAATTTCCTTGTCCTGAATTTGATCTATAGCTTGTTTGTATTGTTTGTGTTGGTGGTAAATATTAAAATGATGACATTTAAATTTTACAAGATCTTGTTGAATCAGATTAGCAAGTGTACTTAAAGTACCTGTTTTTTCTTCTTGAACTGTTTTTTTTGTAGTTTTGCGTATACCGGATTTTTCGTACTCATAATTTTTAGTGGTCCATTCAAGCCAAGATACTTCTTGGGCATCTGTTGCAAAATCAAATCTAAGTTTTTTCCCAAAGCACACTGAGCACTCGGAATACATGCAGCTTTTTGATTTAACGTCACAAACTATTTCAGATACTAAGTCATTTGGATCAGCAGACGATATTAAGCCCAACTTCTTCAGACTTTGGGCTTTAAAAGCTAAGTTAGCATGTTTGATACAAGCACACGTGTTGCGATTATTCACATGCGGAGGTACTATGTAAAATGGACGATAGCGCTTGAATGAAGCAAAAGACAAAATTCCACCCTCTCTTCTTCTGAACAAAAACGAATGATGGTTCTCACAGACCTTGATGACGCCATTACTCTCCTCCAGGAGAGCAGTAGGACTACCACCACGGATCATAAAACCAGACGACCGTCATTCCGACCTCGCCGTCGAGGTCCTCCGCGATTGCGACCTTGTACAAGTTTGACAAGGTATTTAGTAAAAATCTTTTCTGTTTTTTTTATCTTATTACGAGTGATGCATTCTTTTTTACCAGCCGTCATGCGACTAATATCGTCTCTTTCGTAGAATTTTTTAAGTTCTTTGGCTGTTCTGATTTTTTTCTGCTTTATAGAATAATAATTGCGAATACCTCTCTTCAATCCCAAACATTTTCTTATTTTAGCTTGCATCTTGTATTTTTTGACCGACTCACTGACAAAAAGTTTCTTTAAAACGTTTTTTTCCTTGATTGATTTGCTGCCGTTGTAAGTTTCTTTTAGGGATTCTTCTAGAACACGGGTTTCTAATAATTTTTTCCTTATCTGTAAGCATAATATAAAAATAAATCATTTATACAATTATGAAAAACATTTTATTCTTGTTATTTTTTTTTTGTTTTTCTTATCATATATTTAATATTAAAAAGTTTACCTTCTGTTTAGATTCTTCAGTTATATCAGGCACTTCTTCTTGTATGAATTTTGTAATAGGAGTAGTAGGGGATTTTATAGGTACGACCATATTTTCTGTTTTTAGTTGATTTAATTGATTGGTGAGTGTATTAATTTTTTTTCTGTATCGTAATATAGCTCTCTTAAGGCTGCTATTTCTTACACTTAAGCTCTTATTTTTTTCCTTCAAAATTCTGTTTTCACATTGTAATTTGCTATGATATTTGCGACGTTGTCTCTTATCAGCAGCTACGACTTGCTTAACTTTCCTCTCATCTTTTTTATTGCGTTTAGCATCCCGCCATTGCTTTCTCACCGTCATTCTTTCATCTTCACTCATATCTGCTATTTTTCTTTTTTTAGCTTTTGTTCTTTCAGCGTTCTTCTTTTTCATTTCTTCATATTTTTCAGGATTAGACTGTTTAAGATTTTCGCGGTACCTTCGACACCTTTCCGCCGCAGACAAAGGCATCTGAAATAAATTTTGATTAACTTACTAAGCAATTGAAAACAAAACATACGCAAGTACCTAGGTACTTTATCATGCTTTCATAAATATATTAAAAAGTTGATGGGTACACAACTTTATAATTTCCGTTGTGACACGTCGCACAATTTTGTGTCATTCGTCGCACAACGGATCAAAAATTCTACATAACCTAACATAAAAAAAATGTAATTCATAAAATGTACAGTACAGCTAATTGTTAGTGTAATATTTTATTAATTAAGTAGATAATATATACAATTAAATATCACAAATCATGAAAGTCATTCAAATTTCGAAAATATAATAAAGTAAACTTACAATTTCTTAGGGTCACACAATACGTTCCGTCACAATCTTCCATCTGACACTAAAAAAAAATGGCAGAAGCACGCTGAAGTTAGTCGGATATCATGGACCTGTGTTGCCGCTCCAAAATAATTTGATGATCATGGTAGAATGTCAATAAATCCCAAAATATCGCGTTGCACAACTGAAGTGTCACACTGGATTGAAATTTAGGACATCTTTAAATTACTTGATATAATCATAACGCTTCGATAAATGTTAAACTTATTTTACTATGAACTATACTAATATATTCTGAAGCCCATAAAATACGCGAACTAAAAAAACTATGTTATTCCTAAATATATTGAATGAACTTTGAGAAGTGTACGTACACGGACATCAACAAATTGTATGGAAGACAAAAGTGGACTTTTTTATTTTCAATTATTAAATTAATTGGAATATTCAAATGAAAAAAAAATTGTTATGATGACAAAATAGTCAACTTTCTTGCATTATTAATGTAAACAAATAATTATTATTTTATATATTTTATTTATACTCTTTAAACTCTGGGACAGCACATTTTTAGAGAGTGCGCGTAAAATTTGAGCCTTACCCACTTCTCAACATGTTGATATATTTTTTTTTTGTATTTTCGTTATAATTCATACAAAAAGTGAAAAATTCCATAAAAAACACGTCGAGGTTGCAGTAATAGCGCGGCTCTGGCTCTAAAAAAATTTGTGTGATTTTTTTTTAAGTACCAATTGGAGGCGCGATTGTCAAATTCGATTTTAGTTGTGTCAAATTAATTTTTGGAGAATTTATTTAGTAGAATAGCTCCAAGATTCATAGCAAAAAGTAAGGAATTTTAGTGATATTTTAGTTCGGTGTACAAGAGAATCGGCACCATTATAAACCCGTCATAGTTGGGTTTTAGTTTTATAACTTTTATTTTTTGTTGTATTTTTATACGACTGCTCAAAAGAGATCTGTTATGTTTCTTAGATAAGTACTTGTATGCATGTTTATATTTGTACGTATGGTTTTTATTCCATTTCATCCAAAAAACATGTTTCCATTTCATCCAAAAAACATGTTTCATAAGCAAATACTCTCGAAAAAATCTAAAATGCAGCAGAGGCAAGTAAATTCGCCAAATGAAAATATTGATTCTGATTTAAAAAAAGGTAAATTTTGCACCACTTTACCAACATAATTTATTTCATGTGCTATTTAATTATATTACTGCTACCATATAATATTTATGTACCTACATTTATCGAACTATTTTACTTTTACAGAACAATGAAAGCACACTTGACCCAACGACAGTTTTTACAGTGCTTTCTGACAGAAATACAAATAACATGGTAATTTATCCTAACTAACTATCCTATCCAAACTAATATTATAAATGCGGTATGGTACGTTTTCATATCATGTAATATATTTAATTATTTTGAATAGCTATATTCTTTTCTGCAGATTTTTATACTCTATGAGCTACCGCATAATTAATGGACTTATTTATTTCTTACAGGATAATGAAAGCACATTTCGAGGAAAGCACGGTCTATGACCCTTCGCAAAATATTATTTAAATTTATTTTTACAATTATACTTTTGTAATCTGTCTTTGTTTTTTATTTACTATTTTTACTCATCCATAAAAATTAAATAATAAGTTATCTTGAACGATACACATTTAAGGATTGCATCACTATAAATAGTGATGAAGTCTTTAAATATGCATATTTTGTATAACTACCTACTAACCTACCTTCGTATGCATTTTATACTACTATCCAAACATTATTCAAACTGTAGAAACAATATCATATAATTACTAAAAATGTGTACTTACCTGCTGAATTAATTACATACAAAGTAAAGAAAATTAGTAGTTACATGCTACTAGTAGCAGTTGCATGCTAGTTTGCCGCTTTAGTTGTATAAAAATTCAAGCAAATTCTGCTGACCCTATCGTAAATCAATAGATAAGCCGTTCTAGGTAATAACATTCATCGATTCAAATAATATTAAAAAAAATATAATATCAGTTATTTAATTTATTTCGAAAGTAAAGTGGAAAGGATCAAGTTTGTTTGTTCCTCGCGTCCGACGCATTGCGGTTTGCATGTGTGTAGCGTACTTCACTAGACGCACACGAGCGCATATCTGCTATCGCGCGCCGTCAAATTTACCTAAAACTGTGTACTTCGATTTTGTAATAGCGCCCTTAAGGCCCTATATGTCGTGAAATTGCTTAGCAAGATCCGCCGCTATGTCGAAACTACTGCACCATTAATTTTGAAATAAATATATGTTAAAGTTGAGGATTAATGTTAGCGACTATGTGTATCGAAAACACGATTTCATAAAATTTTCTCGATAGAAAAAAAATCCAAAGTTACCTCCAAAGCGAACAAAAAACCGCTGCTATTCAAAAAAAACTTGAAATTAGATCATGAAACTTGGCACACTAACTGAACTAAGTATAAAGCAGCGACTATGTGTTTTATTTTTTTGAAATTACCATTATTTTCGCCGTAAAAAGCTATTACCTAAACTTTTGCTAATTTTCTGCCTCCTCCGTACCGCTCGCACTTAGTCCGCGAGTAGTATGGTGCGAGCGAGATATAAGCCTGATGTAGTGTGAGCTCTTAACTACACAACCGGCCATCATGGAATTCTGCATAACTACTTACCTATCAGAAAAGGACAAAGGATAAGTAGGTTCTTTCTTACGGGAAAGTGGGAAAAATATCAAAATAAAATGCGGAATAACAATCTTAATCTTTTTAATTTTAAAACATTAACAAGTATAAGTACTTACTTAAGTAATTGAAAACCTAAAAACTAATACCTAAGTTGTGTTAAACATATAGAGTATTAAATACTTAAGCTCTAAATTAAAATATACTTACAACAAAATGTATAATACCTAACTATTCAATACAATAGATTAAAATTAAAAATAAAAACGATTAATTATACAGTTACATCCAATGGCAGCCAAGCAAAATCAAATGCTGCCGCCAAACAAAAGTAAGCTTTTACCTAGATTAGTATAATTTGACTGGGCTGTATAAGGCCCGGCACCCACTGGCGGCACGGCACATTCTGGCATGCCGTGGCATCCCGAATTGTGAACGCTAACCATGATAAAATAAGATCTCAAATCATTTGCGCTTACTAAAATCCCTTGTCGTGCCATGTCGCCAGTGGGTGACGGCCCTAACCGAAATTATCACAAACAATAGTAAAGGAAAAATTCTCAAGAATATATGTAAAAGAAGTATATGTATACGTTATTAGAAGAATTAATATCCATACTAATATTATGAATGCGAAAGTAATTTTGTGATGTGATGAAAAATATGGAGACAGTTTGAAGCCTGGGGAAGGATTTGGAGGAAGCTAGTTTATTATGTCACAACATCAACGAACGACATGTGTGGCGTCTTTCCCAAATCGAGCAATGGAAGAATAAGCGTTTGAGAAACTGGTTGGAAATACATAAATAACTTTATTTTAATTTAAAAAAAAAATTACAATATTAAAATACTACCTACTAAGTAATGGATTGTAAAACTGTGCTACTTACTATTTATTGTGAAAGTTTGTGAGAATGGATGTTTGTTAATTTTACATGACTTAATGGTTGAACGGTTTTCAATGAAACTTGACACTTAAATAGACCATGGCCTACTACGGAAACCCGTGTGAATGAAGTGCATTATTTACTAGTGCCGTAGAACCGAAGTTCGTCATAACCTAAAAGAGCCCAAACTAAACCTCAGAAATACGCAACAAGATCGGCCTTCAAGTTGTTATAAAATATACTACATGGGAGCGTAAGGGACTAATATTTAATATTTGGTCGGACCACCTTGCGCGTCTAAAACAGCGTCCAGCCTGTCTTTCATGCCGGCCACCATGTTCCAGCAGGTGTCCGTGCCCCTGAAATGCTCCCATGTAGTATGGGCTTCGCGTCGCAAGTTTTCGTTGTTGCGAATTTCTGAGGCATCCTAATCGAGAACCATGAGACCCCATAGATTCTCGATTGGGTTTAAGTCGGGGCTCTTTGCAGGCCATGGCAGGCAGATGACGTCATCCTGTGCCGCGAACCACTCCTGCGTCACTCTGCAGGTGTGCACACGGCAGTTGTCTTGGCACAAGTAAATAATGCCCTCTGGGTAGTGCAGGCGAACGGTGGGGATCATCACGTCGCGTAAAATTTCGACGTACTGTGCCCCAGTCATACGCCCGCTAACCTCCACCAGTTCACCCGGTCCCATCGAGCTCATCCATCCCCAAAAATTGAGAGATATTCTCCCACTTGCTCGATTTGGCAAAGTGTTCACCTCCACATAGCGCTCATTGCTGTTGCGCCATAATATTTTTCTTCCGTCCATATCCGACCGGAAGCTTTTCTCATCCACAAAAATTACGACATTGTTTGCCCAGTCAAAATTATAATATTCTAGGCAAAAACTTACTCTTGCCTCCTTATTGGCCTGGGTCATTAAAATCTTTTTGGCAGGGCGGCAGCATTTCTTTACGGCATCCTTCAGGCGCCTTCTTACGGTGTCCATAGAAATCTAAAACAAAGAAAATTTTGTCACTTCCAATATTTATTATGAAAAATTGTTACGGGCCAACTTAACTAAATGAGTATGGGACGATTAAAAATTATTCTACAAAATATAAACATACACAAATAAACAATCTGTCGAATTGAAAACTTCCTTTGTTGAGGTGGGTTGTAAAGAACTGAAGATTTATCTAATAGTAATAATATTTACTGAGTAGGTACGGCCGCGCGGCGCGCGTTAATCCGGTTTGAGTGAGCCCCGATCGCCCATCCAACTTGTTTACATTTTTGTCTAATATGTAGTAGGTATTATTTTAAATCAATTTTGTTATTCACTTTTTAAGAAAACCATGTTTTATGTAAAAGGTAATAAGTGTGATTACAAGCTACAATACTCACGCTGTATGAAGTTGAGGTTACTCTTGTGTTAAGGAAAGGATCGGCAGAGTGTGCAGCTACCATAGCCGCATCATCTGCCGCCGTCGTGGCTCTCGCGTAAAGTTGGCGGTGGTGGGCTTCAATGCTTCCGCTTTCTTCCCACCTCCGAAGCCAGAAGTAAACTGTTTTTCTCTGGAACGA
Organism: Lithophane leautieri; assembly: GCA_949152455.1. Classification (NCBI taxonomy): domain Eukaryota; kingdom Metazoa; phylum Arthropoda; class Insecta; order Lepidoptera; family Noctuidae; genus Lithophane; species Lithophane leautieri. Next base: position 16,062,484 of record OX424468.1, on the reverse strand, counting down.
AACAAATAGCTATAGTTTATTTGCACATTATTACTCAATTACTATAAGCGAAGATGTATTAATACTCTTATAATTCCCTACAATGATAGCTAGCTCATAATTATTTATTAATTTACACACAAACATCGCTACCTTTAAGGGTTACACCCAATGCGATAACGTGATAACTATTTAGATTCTAACTAAACTGAGCCTGCGCGTCCTCGTGCAAGAAGCACGAAATATGACTAAGTTTCTAGAATAATAATAATGAATTGCAATTATAACACTGAATTTGATGTTGTAACCGTTTTAGATGTAAAAAAAGGCATTTGGAAAGTTTCTTACTTAATCCTTTTTTTTTTTGTTAAAAAACTAAATATTTGGTGTTACGATACCTATTAATTATTGCATTTCTTAATCAATATTCTAGAAACTTAGTTAGCCATTGTTCATATTTCCTTAAAGGAATATTGCTAAATTACTCAAAACAAAACAAAACAAAATATTTGACAGCAATTTGCGACATTGCCAACTTTCAGAATAAACGCTCTTATGTATAAGTAACTCTGAATTTAAGATTTCACGGTAAGAAAACTCTACTTGGAACAGCGCGCAACGTTAAAAACATACATCGAGAACATAAATTATGAAAGAATACAAAGAAGATACCTACCTATACCTCTCGTTCATTCTGTTAACTTATTTCGATAATTCTATAGAAAATTACCATTGACATATTTTTAAATATTAATTAGCCTTTGTTTATTTTAGTTAAAAAAATATAATTTAAAAAATATTACTCACCGTTATGCCCGTCTGCCGACAAATATCTATCACCCGGCATCCACTCAATCGGAGCGCTATGATGCGCTGTCTTTCCATTTGAGAAAGCTGAGGCGCCATTATTAAATATTTATTACGAAATAATTTCGTCACTGCACAGCACGCTAACGACGTAATGGTTATATACGAACGCGGAACGAAGTGATGAGTGATTTTCGTTTATTTTCGTGAAGAGTCGGGATAACTCGGGAGCGGTGGCGGACGCGCAGGGGCGCGTGGGCGTGGCTTATTCCTAGTGGGACATGATAATTGGCTCCCAATTATTAGTATGTGCAACAATTGGGCAATTTTAGAAACGTTACAAACTCCACCAATCATGCCAAGGATACTTTCTTTCTAACACTGCATGGCGCGTCGTAGTTATAGATATGTATAATGTTTACGTTGACGTGCTGCCGTGTGTACCTACCATATATTTTTATTGTTAAATTCGATATTAAATGCAGAAAACTATTCCAGGAGTTTGCAACTTCAACGGTAAACATGGATGCCTGAAATGTACAGTTATTGGAGAGTATTCTGAATCATCGCATACAGTGGTATTCCCGAAGATAGATTGCCCTAAAAGAAATGACACTGATTTCCGCTCTAAAAAATATGGTCGACATCATAAGTTTGACTCTCCTCTTCTTGAACTGCCGATAGATATGGTTGAACAAGTCCCTGTGGGTGATTCCTTACATCTCATAGATTTAGGAATAATGAAAAGACTTCTAATTGGATGGCGAGATGGAAATTTTGGGAAATATCTAACTAAGTGGTGTTCTTGAGATATTACGAAAGTTTCCAATTTTTTAATTGTTTGCAAAATGCCTACTGAAATTCACAGATCGGTTCGATCTTTAGAAGTGTTGGCACATTGGAAGGGTTCTGAGTTTCGCACATTTCTCTATTACCTTAGTTTTATTATCTTAAAAGACGTTTTATGCTACGAAGCATTCTACCATTTCATGTGTTTCTTTTGCGCAATTACTATCTGTTCACATAAGCAATATTTTGCTTATTTACAGCTTGCTGAAGAAATGCTCAAACATTTTGTAAGTTTTTATGGAAATATTTATCCCTTTAACGGGCATAAGGATCCTGCTCGATAAAATAACTTTTTGCAGTGATTTATTAATTTTTATTTAAATTAAAGAAACACGTATTTCAGGAAAAAAAAAATCGGGAAACCCCCGGAAAATTTGGTGGGAAAAATATTCCCATTGCCCTTCAGGGACAGTGAAATTGACGGAAGCATGGTAAGATGCAGAGAGCAACATCACATGTCTCACACTTCACTTTGCTCCTCTTGTCATTTGTTTTTGTGCTGCATAGTTTGCAACGCTTGTAAGATCCCAATGCCACTGGCATATGTACGTACACCTACATCTTTGTAACGCAGTTCAGTTGGGACAGTATTTATAGTTTTTTGGTAATTATCTGATTCCAAGACTCTTACTTTCTTGGTAACGTAATTTCCTATAGCAGACGTCCGTTTTCTGCAGCTGTACCTATCGATCAGACCTCTGGCAATGGCCACACGGAATTCTAGATTGGTGAGTCTTTGGGTTCTTGAAGTGCACGAATATGTTATAAAAGCATTGGTAATACAGGCATCAAAGAGAAAATAAAAAATTCTGACCCACCAACGCTTGCTCCTCCGTCCAATAGAATAGGTTCCTCTTATTTGATCAAAGTGATCAACCCCCCCCTTTCTCTTTGTGTATTGTTGAACAGCCCTTGGACAGTTGATAAGTTTTTTTGAGCCATCTTTCTGTGTTCTTGTTACATGAGTATTTGCTATTTTGGGATGAAAAGCAGTGGACAATATCAGGACTTCCTTTGTGTCTTGCCATACTGTGAATGCTACATCCTTCTTGGTCCTCCACTTGAAATTCCCTTTGGCCAACTTCAAGTTTTTTGTATTTTTTATTATAGTTGGTAAATCGGATCGATTTCTTCTGACCGTTCCAGTAGCAAATAATCCATTCTCATGTAAATACTGCAGCAAGGCAGTATCAGTGAAGAAATTGTCGAATGTGACATGTTTTTCAAATTCTTCTTCCATTAGTTTTCTTGTCAGATTCTTTACAACCTTGGCTCCCAAACCTGTCTCAGTTCCTTGACCAGTTTTTCCTGTATATATTTCAAACTCGTATAAGTATCCTGATTGACTGTCACATCGACACCACACTTTATAGCCCCTTTTGATTGGCTTCAAAGGCATATATTGTTTCAGGGTTGATCTTCCCTTCAACAAGATCATACTTTCGTCAACACTTTGTGATGATGAGTTTTTGGCATTTGTTTGAAAATTGTTACCGAGCAGATTTAGTAAAGGACGCAATTTATACAATTTATCAAAGTCTGTATTTCCTGGTTGTGGTTGCTGAGTATTATCATTCAAATGCAGTGCTCCCATTATGTTTTTGAAACGTTTTATAGGCATAACACTGGCTACTTCTTCTACCCTGAATCTTGGATCTGTAGACCAGTATAATTCTATTTGTGGTAAAATGTGATATCCCATTATTACGAGTAAAAAAGCACGAATTTCTTTTTTGTCAACCGGTGTCCAATTAGAAATCCTGTTCTGCTCAGCATACAGATTTGTTTGTGTTACTAACATTTGATAAACTTCATCATCAAAAAATGTATCTAGATGTGCAACTGGACGGCATCTATTACTTAGCAGATAAGTGTGTGCTATCAATTTTTCGTCAAAAACTTCTGGATCTGGACGACTGACCCACATTATTTTATTCCAGGGTTCATCCTCATCAACTTCAGATTCATTTGACTCTTCAGCTTCACATTCACTCGATTCCTCAGGCTCTGAATCTTGACCCCTCTCTGGTAAAATTATTGAATCAGATACAGGAACCGATATACGTTGAGACGGAACACTGGCTATTGGTTCACCAACAGGTTCAGCAACAGGTTCATCTGGATCAGGAGAATCTTCTAATACATGTCGTAAATGTTCTGAGTTATACGCCTCATTTTCATCAAGCTCTAAATCATCTTCAGAGTCACAGTTGTCTGGAATTCCACAAATTTCCTCTAAAGCAAACTCGATGTCTCGATCGCTTATGTGTCTTTGTGCCATTTTGTCACCACAAGCCTGAAAGATACAAGAAAAGTATATAAAAGAATATGCATCCCTCCTGAATATAGTGATCTTGCCGGGCAACGGGTTCTATATTCCCACCAAGACATTGCCCTAGCCGGGCAACGGGGGATATGTTCCCACTAAAATTAACCACTAAAATTATGTATATTTCTGTTGAATTTCCAAAAATATTGCCACTAATGTCTAGTATATTGACTAATTGATCGAAATAAATAAATTACTCACCACATTCAGTACGAAAATTGTAAGATGTACGTTGATGAAATTTATAATTGAAAAAACTCGTGTTCGCAACAAAAAACAGCTTGAACGACCATGACACTTCAAACGTCAAAATTTTTTTTTTTTTAATTTGTTTTGACATATATCTTTGGTGTTGCTATTGTTCAGAAAAATACTCCCAACAAGTAAACTTTGTCAGAAACTACCAAAAAAGTTGGTGGTGAAAATATTCCCTATGCCCGAAAAAGGGTTATGGTAAAGGTTATGTTACCAGTAATGTACATAATTTATCCCACTTAGTTGATGAAGTAAGAAAGTTCGGCGTACTACAAGATTTTAACACATATCCATTCGAAAACAAACTTTGCTATTAAAAAAATGGTAAGACAGGGTAATAAACCATTGAGTCAAATAGCTAGAAGAATTGTAGAGAGAAGTTATGTAGAAGTAAATCATTTTGATGAAAAGCACATAAATAAATATCCGTTTATTAAAACTAAAAGAACCAAAAATGGTGCAATAACGGTTCTTCATTTAGAAAATTTTATCATATCACCTAAAAATAATGACAACTGGTTTTTAAGCACTAGTCATCATGTGGTTGAAACAATAGCTGTGAATGATTGTGATGAAAATATATGAATACTTGGCAAATATTTAGATAATTGCATCGATGCATTTGAAAAGCCCATGAAATCTTCACTACTCAACATATTTATATGTAATATCAATTATGTGACCAAAAGAGAGATTACATGTACAGTTTTAGATGTTAAATGCAAATTGGTGTGTACAGTGTTTAACGAGCACATGTATTTTGTACCTTTAGTGCATACATTGTTGTAAGTGGTAACTTCAAAATAAAAATGCTGAAAAACTGTTTATATCTTTTTATTTACTAAGTTTTGGCATACAAAATCACAGTAAGTACAATTAAATAAAAAAGTGGAACTTTTAATATTTTTAGAACTTTCCTTATTACCTACACAATCACTAAAAATAAAGGTTTGCCGCGCAAAGTTGAGACACAGCTTAACGGGGAAGCGCCGACCATGCCCGCGAAATTCAATTTTTTTTTTCATACCAAAAGTTATAACGTTTTTTACCCAGTACACATAGTCCAATTTTTATGAATTTTGAAAACGTAGATATAGTGATGAATTTTTCTTTCAAATAAAAACGTACAGGCCTAGTTTTTCACTGTATCTACGTTTCCAAAATTCATAAAAATTGCACTATGTTTACTGGGTGAAAAACGTTATCGCATTTTGTATGGAAATTTGCAGCTTCACAACCCTCTTAACTGGTTCCATAAGTACCTATAATATAGGTATAAAAAAATATATAACTTTCTAAGCTACTAATTATTTGTTAATAATCTTTTTTAAATATTCTAAAAATTAAATGCTTGTAGTAATAAACAAAAATCACCACCCCAGCTATTATTAATGCTGAGACCTCAGTCTTATTTAATGTGATAAGTATATTATATAAATATTATTTTTCAAAATTTAGAGAGCTCCTAAATTTTGAAAAATAACAGGTTAGGACAACATTATTAAGAATTTTAGGAATCAGATTTCAAGAGCATTTTTCAGATTTTTTAAATATTTTGATGTTTATATATCATCAGATGCCTTACTAGCGACAGACAAATTAACTGGAGCTAACACGTTTCTACTAGAAGCTGGAGCCACACTGGCCACGGAAACATTACCGCTAGCAAGATTATTATTATTGTTTGTCGTTAAACGGAGAGTCGGCTGATTGACATTTTCATTGGCACCATCGCTATCAAACTCTTTGTCAGGAGCAAATTGTGAGACATTAACTAGCTTTTGACGTCTGCGTTTGCACGATGGAGGATGGAGCTCGTTTTATTTCTGATTTGTTACGTCTCAAAGCATGGCGCATTATATTTTTGAAAAAATCTTCACATTCTTTTCTTGAAAAGTCTTTGTCTGATCCATGAATTACTTCGAAAAAGAGATCAGTGGTTTTTGAATAGATTTTAAAACAAATTTTGTTAGTATTGTTTTTCGAACCCCCAGCCCATGAGCATTGAGTCATGAACTGTCTAGTAAACATTATTCCGCTAATGTATACGCGTTGTTAACTCCTCGGCCTTTTTCTTTTCCACATATAGATTCCAAACGTAGTTTTATTCCTTGTCTAAACTCAGGTAATGCTAAATTTTCTTCAAAGGTTTGCAATTCTTCTTTATTAGATATAATTTGGAAGACAACGTTTTCATCTCTGCCTTGATTTCTTGAGTTTACAGTAGCCAAAGTATCAATTTGGGCACTTATGTACGACAACTTCTGTAACACTTTGTTTTCAATATTTTTCACATATTCTAATATGTTAAATTGGTTTTGTGATAGCGTTTGAGATATGGCAATCAAATTGTCAATGTTGTCATTTTGTTCTGCGTGGTTGTAAGTAGAATCAACCTCCAGTTGGTTTGGTGTATTTACTACATAAATTGCCGACTCGTTTACGTTTGTGCATTGAGACTCGGAGTTGATCATACTATTAACATCATTGTTTTCATCGTAGCTACAATGAGTTTGTGACGTGCTTGGTATATATGTAAGCAAAACGGAAGAATCAGTGTCGTTTGTAGATTGTAGCTCCAGCGATTTTTCATATTCCTGAAAGAAAATATTATGTCATTTTACGTCATCCCATAACGATTGCAATTAATTTTTGAAATAAAAGCAATTAATTATATGCCGGGAGGTCACAACTTTGGTAATAATATCAGGTGACTTAGATATCGTTACCAAATTTGTTGTGATCTCCCAGTCTATTAAGTATTGCACTACTATACATACAAAACATAATTCACTTAACATTACACAAAAAACTAAATGGTCTAATTATCTTGTAATCTTATCTTATTGGTACACCTACTTACTAAAGAAACTGCAGTATTATTTTCGGTACTTGAAGACTTGGGTTGAGTCTTCTCAATGTGACCTCGTGATGAGTTAGGAGTAGTATTGGTTGTAAGTGGTGACATGGATGTTTTTTCTTGTATCTAAATGAAACAAGAATAGCTCAATTTATATTTTTTTAGTTATTTATTTACTCGTAGGAAATTTGCACATTTATAGTTAGAAGTATTTGTGCAAGGGAGATACTACCTACCTACATACTGTACATAATAATAAATAAATATCACGGGACATTTTTCACATACGGTCATCTGATCCTAAACTAAGCAAAGCTTGTACTATGGTTATCAAACAACTGATATACATATACCTACTACATACAATGTATGTCTTAAATACATACTTATATAGAGATACTATACACCCAGACACAGAACGAATACTCCTGCTCATCACACAAATATTTGTCCTGAGTAGGAATCGAACCCAGGACCTCCGGCTTAGCAGTCAGTGTCACTAACCACTAGACCAAAAGGCCAGTCATACCTGCGGTAAAGTACCTAATACCTTTTAATTTCCAAAACTAAACCTAGAGAATTGGCTACTAAATCTTTTTTATTAAAATTAGCTGGTGATTGCGACTTCGGGATTGCGTGCATGCGAAATAACTAGGTATACCTAACTTACTAAAATTCACTTAAGGTATAAATTCATCAAATTATTTAAAAAAATATTGTGCCTTGGTATAATATATATATTATTCGTAAACTGAACAACTTTCAGACTACTTTGGATAAAAAATATTTTATTAAATTTACTTAACAAGCAAAATGATAACATAATGAGATTAAATTAGGTAGTCATCGAAATAATGTAAAAGTAAAAGCGTTTTCAAATACATCCAGTAGTTTTTGAGCCTATTCAATACAAACAAACATACAAACAAACAATCAAATTTTTCCTTTTTATAATATTATTATTTTGTATATGTTTATAATTCTCGGGACCATGGGGTCCCGGTCTTTTGGAAGGCGTACGAGGGGCCGAAGCCAACTCGCAGAGGCCCCTTAGACAACTTTAAATGGGATGAGGCACCAACCGACGATTATCCCTGTATACACTATGAAAGTACACCCAAGGACAACCCCCGGATGGTGTAGGACTATTGCAGAACATGGAAACAAAACATATTGGGCTATGGGTTTGGGTGGCTATAGTGGACTGGTTACCTAAAACTATTGAAGGACTATGTCCCCTGCCTGATCAATGTTTTATATATACACGGATAATATGGCAGGGGGTGACTTGCACACTCAATAATGGGCCCCCGAAAACGGTCGCTAGCACATAGTGACGTAGCGACAAGGGGGCAACACTTCCTGAGGTGCTTGAGAGGAGTGGAGAGGTATTCCACGGCTATCAGGACAATCCCGGAAGTACGGTCAAGATCCCTACCAGCATCTTACTGGAATACTTCCTTCCTCCGAGCACGTTTGCTCTAGCGAATCTCCACTCAAGCCGGCCAATCAAGGCAAGAATGAGGTGGGAGCTCTGTTCCTCGTCAGTGTTCACTCTAGCCGGCCAATAAAGGCAAGCCAGAGGTGAGGAACAAGACTTCTCCCGGGAGTTAGGGTCCGTGGGGTCGCTAATGCCCAACAGCTCGCCACATGCTGCCCTGCGGGTTTTTGTATCTCTCTTGGTCTGGCTCCTCACCCTAGACCCGTTCCGGCAAAGTAAACTTTACCGGCACAGACCTAGGGTTCGGAGCGCGCAAGCCCCACCACGACGTCAACGTAGAGATACGGCGGTGGGGATATTATTATTTTTTTATTTCATTTTTCTTACATATAAATTATATTTTTAAATATTAAAATAAAGAAATATATAAAAACATTTAAAAATATAAGAAATAGTAGCCCACCGGTATCGGGAACAGGGTCCAAGCTACCGGCGGTCAGGGCTCCAGAGAAAGGAACCTCCTAACAATGCGAGCCGTGTCCAGGAGTGCCGCTTTCTGAATCAAGCCCTTAACCCAGCTGCCCAACGAGAGCCTCCTTAGGTGTTGATCGAGGCTCTTGGCAATTAAGCCATTGGCTGATACGACTATCGGCACAATGATCGCAGAGTCCACATCCCACATGTCGACAACCTCGTGAGCTAAGTCAAGATACTTGATTTGTTTATCTTTCTCTGCCTTCACGAGGTTCCCGTCATGCGGGACCGTTATGTCAATGATCATTGTGCGCCGCTCTGTTCGATCCACCACCACTATATCAGGCTTATTGGCAACAATAGTCCTGTCAGTGATGATGGATCGGTCCCAGTACAATGTGATATTTCCATTATCGAGGACTGGGTCGGGCACGTACCTGTAGTACGGCACTTCCGAATCCACAAGGCTGTATTTCAGAGCAAGTTGCTGATGGATAATCCTGGCTACAAGGTTGTGTCTATGTAAGTACTCTCCGTTAGCTAGATGAGAACACCCGGAAATAATGTGACGGATTGATTCTCCCGGTCGGTGGCATGCCCGACAGATGTCAACCGTGCTGTCCTTCACAATAAACCTCCGGTAATTGTTCGTCATGATAACTTCGTCCATAATTGCACAGACAAAACCTTCGGTTTCCCCAAAGAGGTCACCGAAACGTAGCCAGGCTACGGACGCTAGTAAATCTACATCGGGTCCATGCAGGGCCCGGAAAAAGCGTCCGTGAAGCTCCTTACTCTGCCATACCTCCTTGCGATCGTTAGTGTCAAGCACTACAGGCTTGCGCCAGTTCTCTTTCGCCAAGGAGAGTGGGGTGAGGCCCTTGTCCACTGCGACCACATCTCGATGCATTCCCACGTCGGCTTCTAGGAAATATTCCCTGAGACTGCATATCTCGCGATTGTGGAGGGTCTTAGCGTTTAAAAAGCCTCGACCACCACACTTTCGCGGGATATACAGTCTCATTACCGATGACCGTGGGTGATGCATTCGGTATGCAGTCAGCAGCGTACGGACCCTCCTATCCAGGGCGTCAAGTTCAGTCTGAGTCCATTTGAGTATGCCGAAAGAGTACATCAAAACCGGCATGACCCAGCCGTTGAAGGCGCGCACCTTGTTCCCGCCCGATAGAAGACTATTAAATACTTTCTTCAGGCGGCCAAAGAAGCGCTCCTTCAACGATTGCTTCATGTCAGTAACATTGATGCCTAACGCTTCCGACATACCCAAATACTTATAGGTTTCGGATGCGGAGAGGACTCTTAGGTATATGGAATCCGAGAGTTGGGTTCCCACGGATTCCACAATCTCCCCTCGCTTTACATGCATGACCGCACATTTGTCCACACCAAATTCCATCCTGATGGCTCTACTGAAAGTTTCAGTTACTTTCAGTAGCTCCATCAGTTGTGAATTGTTGGGGGCAAAGAGTTTTAGGTCATCCATGTAGAGGAGGTGAGATATAACCTATCCACCTCTTCTCAACCGATAGCCTAGACCTGAGTCCTCCAGCAGTGTGCTTAGCGGATTCAGGGCCAAGCAGAACCAAAGTGGACTCAGACTATCGCCCTGAAATATGCCTCGCTCGATCCTTATCGGCTCACTATTCCTCTGGATATTTCGACATCCTGGATAGCGAAGGACTGTCCTCCATTGCCCCATACACGACATCAGGAAGGTGCGCAGAGATGCATCTACTTTATACAACTCCAGCACCCTCATGAGCCATGTATGTGGCACCGAGTCATAGGCCTTCTTATAATCTATCCAACATGTCGACAAATCCTTTCGGGAACGACGAACCTGTTGGCTAATGGCCATATCAATGAGGAGTAGCTCCTTAGTACCGCGGGACCCGTTCCTACATCCGTTTTGTGAGGCAGACATGATGGAGTTTGTGTCGACACGTTTGTTAATTTTAGCTCTCAAAATGGATGTAAGAACTTTATAGACCGTCGGTAAACATGTGATCGGTCTATAATTTTTGGGTTCCGCGGTGCTACCAGATTTGTGGAGCAGGTGGGTAATTCCTGTAGTTAAGAATTGGGGTAGCAAACCAGAGTCCAATGCAGTCTGGTACTTAGCCGCCAAGCAAGCGTGCGACCTTATGAACCATTTTATCCAGAAGTTGTGCAGCCCGTCCGGCCCTGGAGACTTCCAGTTAGGCAACGGGCGGACTGCTCGAGCTACATCTTGGGGGCAGATGGTAATAGCCCCCATTTCTGGTATTGGATCGCAGGCTCGCTCGACTTCCCGAGTCCAGTCGCCTTCAGTATGACTGACAGGCACCGACCAGATACTGCGCCAGAAAGAGCACATGGCATCATCTTCCGGCAGGCGCGTGTCAGCCACACCTTGGTCCGGTTGCTCCCAAGTCCTATATACCCACCTTTCATCCCTCTGGAAGGTGCGGTTCTGAATGTATCGGTCTACTCGCCGCTTATACCTTCGAATACGGTTTGCCCAGGCATACACTTTCTGCTTCAGGAAGTCTATGCGCTCTGCGACACGGGTTATATAGTCCTCAGGGCTGATATCAGTACCTGAGAACGCCCGCCTCACAAAGCGCATCACTCTAGGACGAGAATTGCCCTCCCTAAAGCAGATTAGTTTGCCGATGAGTGCTCTGGCACCACCAATACGATGTTCAATTCTGCACTGCCAAGCTGGTACGGCTGATTTCGGTCGTGTAGCTCTAGATTCATTAGCAAATTTGACGTGAGCTACACGACATGCCGCTACAGCCGCACAGTACAGAATCGAGTGAGTATCGGTGAGGTCTTCGCAGTCGTCAAAATAGCTTGACAACTGCGAATCCAGAGCCGCCACCAGCGCCCTATTTTTGTTATGCATGGGCAAACGAGGTAAGCGTGGCCTAAGTTCGGGCGGCATTAGCCGATATTCCCGAATCGCACCCTCCAAAGCACTCCTCAATTCATCATTGCACTGGGTACTTACGTTTGTAGCCCTGTCATCAATCGCGTCGTCGGCTTGATTTGTTATAATAGTGACCGGTGGTGGTACTATAACAGTCTGCGACGGGGGAGCGATGACATGGCTACTCTGCATTTCATTTCGCAGGCGATCAAGTACGGTGTCATCCAACATATGGTTACGCTGGATGACCCGCACCTGATCCGACAGTCGTTGTGCCGACACGTTGACAGCTGGCTCAAGCACCTGAAACAGAGAGAGCATCCGAACACGGTACGCGGTCAGGTGGCTTCCTCCCTCTGTAGCCCCATAGTATGAGCGCATGACGTTCTCATTAATGGATCGTGTCCATCTCATGCGCTGCACACTTCCGCCGGGAGCTGGGACCCTATCAGAGGCCGGTGGGCCTCGAGGTCCTAAACCGTCCGGCGGCCGGCGTCCTCCCCGTCGACGAGCAGGTGGTGGCGTCGTGGGCGGGGAGAAATACTCGTCGCTCGAGCTCGACGCAACTACCGCGGCCGGTGTCGTCACAGCGCTCACAATTGGGCTGGGTATCGGCGGCGGCGAGGCGGAGCTGAGCGAAGAGTGCGGAGGTGGTGGACGTGCTCGACGTGCGGCCGATCTCGTCAACATGTATCTTTCTTCATTTCCTATTTTTTTTTCTGTTTTAATGTTTGGTAGGTGACATCTGTCATGTCACCTCCGATTCGGCAGTTATATTATTATTATTATTATAGTGTAAATATAATAAATGATATCTTATATTAAAAAAAAATACTCACGACTGAAGAGGTTTTTAAAATTTCGTCAAAACAGTTTTGTACATTATGGTCACGTTTGACATTTTTTGACTTAATATTTTCAGGTTCATCGGACTCCGTGTCGCTTTTAGCACACATCTTCGCTAATTCTTCCTCTGCACTTGCTATTGATACCAGTCCTGTTCTTTTTACTCTGCATTTCGAGGTCGACCACGAATCTGGTTGCGAATCCTCTATAGCCATTAACGTTTCCACTTTAAATTTTGGCCAATGTAAAATATTATTGTTCTCCCAATTATTTGGTACGTAAAATAATGCCCTCTTGCCGTTTTCTAGAGTTTCCACTATTTTGTTCGGCGTTTTGCAACTGAAAAAGTAGGCAGATATAAATTATGAAACCAGAAAAACAAACTCAACAATAATATAGGACACAATAATTAAACAACAACAACACATCACATTAACATAGGTACATGTACTTGTACCCTGTAATTCACTGACTACACTGTGCGGTATAGTGTGGTCATTGTTTTCTTTTAACTCAATACACTTATTTAACAACTATTTGATTTTTTTTACCTCAATTTCAGCACCACAGAAGCGCAAGCGACCCGATTCATGCACGCGTTCGAAGTGCAGTAGCCGGCAAGGTCTCTTTGGTCGTAATGCGGGACGCGGGGTGTGAAGTAGCGCCGGCGCCGATCCGAGCGCGCGATTGGTGCGTCACTTGACGTTTGCCCCCCGCACCCTGTCGACGTCCCGTGCACTCCCGATTACTCTTGCGCACACGAAAATTGTACCTTTTGTTATTGTTGAGGACGACCAAAGAGACCTAACCGTGCAGCCAAATGACTACTGTACACGGCAGCGCGAGCGCGAGGACGAACGCGAGTAGCAGTCGTCTGGCTACAGCATAAGAAACGCCTTCTGCGCATCTAACGACTCTTGCCAACTTACGTGCCGGCTACTGTATCTTACGGCCAGTCGCGTGAGTAGTGGCGCAAGCTGAGTGACTAGCGGGGTAGCGGGGTAACGGGAGAGGTGGGAGAGTAGTTTAATAACAACAACAGTTTGAAAGATAAGTACCTTAAGTCGGATATGTGGTCGCGAATGATATTTTAAGCAGATAAATGGTAGTAACAATGATTACACTCGTCTTCCGGAAAATGATCATATATACTGAATACTGAACAAGTTTGACACCAGAAAAAATTATAACTCAATAATTGCATAACTTTATCGCTACCAGTTACTACAAAATGAGCTGGTATTCGAGTATTAGTAGGAGTGGGACTGTGACAGTTAAAGCAATTGCTTGACAATATAAAATGAGTTCTTCTCCAAGGCCACTTGCTCCTTTTGAGGTTTTTTAAATCATGCCGTGTTTTTTATTTTATTTTTTTTTATTTAATTTAATTATTTTATTTATTTATTTTATTTTATTTAATTTATCGACATCCAAAAACACTACCATAATTTACTGATGTCCACTTTACTTCACCTGAAAAATTACAAAAAATGTTAATTTTCTGTCATTTTATGAAACGTGGGTCCGAAGTAAGTATTAAAATAAAAAAGTCACATTAATACGTAACGCGTTTTTTTATAAAATATTACACCGTGTGAAATGGTTTTATTTTGCAAAGTAGGTAAATGCAACACAAGCATAGTAACATCATTTTAATTAAGTCATTAAAATCAAGTACATTCAATAAAATTAATGTCATTTGTAATGTGATCGTCATTCTCTGTTCATAATGTTTATATCTCACGGAACTCTAAAATCATTTATAATGGCCGGCTATCTTGGTCGCAAGAAACCGCATTATGGACCTTTTCGTTCTATAAATTGTTGTATAGAAGTCACTTCAAAACTTTGACAAGATGGCTGGTATTTAGTATAAAAACAAATTTTAAATAATAATCAGCAATAGTTAAATTTCAACGAATTCGAGGGGGGTGCAAAAAATTTCACAACAACACACCTATATTTAATCATAAAACTAAAGGTCCCATAAAAACAAGGTGTTACACACTCTGTTCGCGTATATTACAAACCTTATATAGTAAATGTCAATTTAGTTATGATAATTTCTAACTTACCTTTTAAATTCTATTTTTATAAAACACGATGCAGCAAATATCAGGAACGAATGAGAATGAATGGAATGGACTGAATGTATACTATAAACGTCGATGTTAAACACTTGTGCGACATTTCAGTCATCTTCTAATGTCTATTTAACTTTTATGGGACAACAGTGGTTCCATAACAGTCGCGATATAACAATTATCTAACCAAAAAGTCGGTCGGAAACTTTTATTTAACATTTAAGCAACGTTAAAATAGTTCTCAACTAACTTTTATGTAACTTTTAAATAACAATAATGTTGTATAATTTGGGCCTATTTCGCGTTATATAAACGTCTACAACTACGTTTATACAACCCACCTTATAGAACCAACAGTAAATGAAAAACGTTTACTCATCTATTATACAACGTAAATTTGTTACTTGGGTCATGACAGTACTACCAGTCCTGGGACGCGGTGGTTTCCTACTGCGAGACGGTCGTCTCGCAGAAGGAGGCTGCGGAAAGGGAGAGGGAGATTTCGTCCACTCACCCGGCCCGCAGCAGGCGCACCGGGCGTCGGCGGAGGGCGGATAACGCCCTCTTCCAGCCCCCCTAAATGGGTCCAGGGGTGACGGACTCGGGGACGTCTGTCGCCCCCCACACATCAGGACCCGAGGTGGCGGCGCGTAGTGTTCCACGCGCGCCCCTCTTTGACGTCACGGGGGGAGTCAAACACCTCACTCCCCCCCCTGACCCGAGGAGGCCCGCAGTGGCGGGCCGGCACCAGTCGGGGGTTGCGGAAGATTCTTACGTTCCCGCGACCCCCGGCATAGGTGTGAGTCGGAACACCGGGGTGGTTTTTAGTCAGTAAGAGTCTGACAGACCCCTCCGCCCACCCCAGGGCGGAGGACATCCATGAGGATTTTCCACACCGGAAAAAAAAAAAAAAAAAAAAAAATGACAGTACTACCAGTGTCAAGTTATGTTAATCTTGTGATGCGAAATAATTTAATTTTTCAACACGACAGTGCACCGGCACACTTTGTTCAAGATGTGCGCCATTATTTAGATGCGCGCTTTCCTCAGTGGGTTGGGCGTGGTAGTAGAAGCGTGGCTTTGCCTGCGCTATCCCCAGACCTAACCCCGTTAGACTTTTTTTTTGTGGGGGTACATTAAAAATGTAGTGTACGCAGTGCAGTGTGATACAATGGACCCGATGAAAGTGCAGATTGAGGCCGCTTTCAGGACAATAACACCAGACATGCTACGCAATGTTCAGGTGTTCATGAACATGCGAGCGGCCTTGTGCATACAATACCAAGGTCACCACATCGAACCCCATCTTTAAAATTGTAAGTCAATTTACTAAATTAAGCAAAGCTTTAAGATTTTACTGTTTACTCGGTATTATGTAATAATAAGTGATGAAACTAGTTAACCTACCTAAACTTGGTTTCGATTTTTTACGTAAGTTTTGTTATCTCAGTTTGTACGTGCAATTTCTGGCTTGATATTAAACAGTCAACTTTAAATCAATAATTACGCATTCATTTTTAAATTACATCACGGTAAAGTAGGTATTGTTTAAAGCGCGCGTGCGGCGCGGTGGTGGCATTTTTTTCGTCAGTTCGCGCCGACATAGAACACCGCCTGCGGTAGGCTACTACGGTACTAGGCGCGCAGAATTACGGAAGAGATTTATCGTGATATTACCAAGTAACGTGGAAAGTTATTGACCTACGTAGTGCGGTGACACGTTTGTTATGATTTGAATTTAAGAAACATATGAAACCAAAAATTTGGTGTCAATTCTTAGAGTATTTTATTTTAAGTTGAAACTATGTATAGTGATTCTATACCAGCTGTTATCTGTAGTGCTTAAGGATAGCAATAGGGTTTCTGTTACACCCTGTATATTGGCCATTTGCATTGGCTTCCTTCAAAGTTGCCGAACGTCTAGACAGTAGCGCTTGCCTTGTATCAATTTGTCTAGGCTCGCGTTGGCCTAAGCTCGGCCAACATGTATTGCAGGCTTTACAAGTTAGGACATAAAAAAAAATATGTTTTTTTAATAATTCCATGACTAACAATGATAAGGACTCTGACGTATGTTCTTATTGTAAAAAGAGGTGCCATAAAATAGATGGACAAACTTTTAGAAATCATTCAGACCACCAAAATAAGGAAAATGGTAAAAAAAATATAAGAAAAACGCATTATATACTTACAAGCAAAAATATCAACTAACGAAAATACACAAAAAAATTTGGTTATTAGGGGTGAGGCGTATTTATCTTAACAGATAGAGTCTGTCAAGCGAGTCGTGTCCCATGAAAAAGGCGGTAAATAAAAAAATCGTACAGGGGTCAATACTAATATAGTACACTGAAAACTGGTTTGACCTTGAAATTTTGTAGAAAAAAAAAATCTTTGGGATAAATTAAAAAGTGCATTTCAATGTAGGTATTTATTAACCAAAACCAGAACTAAAATCAGAATCTAGAAATTCAATGCCTTCATAAGAGAAATCCATGTCAGTATCATCATTACGCACAGAAATCAGGAAGGGTTCAACTCCGTTTCGGTTATCCTGTCCCTTACTTTATATTGGTTTTCTACATTAATAGTGTGATCTGTGCATTTTTTCCAGCCATAAAACATTATTTTATAAAGTTCTTCCATTTCTTTACCTGGAATTCCTAAGTTTTTGCTGGCTAGTTTTCTTTTAGCCAAACTCCATATGAGTTCAATTGCATTCAGTTCACAATGATACGGCGGAAGTTTCAAAACCTCATGGCTATGCTCTTTCAAAAATTCTTCAGCTTCATACATTGGAGTTATTTTATTTTCATTGACAAGGCACATAAGGTCAGCCTTTGTAAAGTATTGTTCATAATGATTTTCATTTTCAGTTAGCCATTTCTGAATAGTCAGCCTTTAAATCATTCATAGTTGGTGGCTTATTTATTTGAGTTACATGGTAGCTAGCGTTGTCCATAACAATGACACTGGGCTGAGTTAATTTGGGTATTAATTTTTCACGTAACCATTTCATAAAATTATTTCTGTTCATATATCATCATGATAATCTGCCATTTTTTATTTTGTACTGAATACTAATTATACATTGGGGACAAAACCTATTTAAGATCCAGTATTTACAACAATATGCTTTTTGTCTAACGATATTTTATTAATGGGTCTCCCTTGTTTTACCGAAAAGAAATTGCCAAATTATCACTTCCCAAACAAATTTTCGCATAATTTCATTTGCCAAATTATTACTTACCAAAAAATCTCTTTACAAATAATTGTTACGAAAACCTATGTTTGGCAAGTGAAAGTTTGAACAATAACTTGTTCACCAACTAGTACTTTTACCATTTTTTATCTAGTCAAATATTTCAGTTGGTATAACATATTTTACGCAAAATTAAATAAGCCAAATATTTGGTGTCGTCAATTTTAAACTTACCATTTCTGTTTAGTCGATTGCGTAGCCAATGATAAAAATTTTGCATCTATAATGTTAGTTGCACAGATTATACAAATTAAATTACAATGTGTAAATAAGTGGGTAGATGGTAAATCATAAATGTCGCGCGATGTGGGTAAGTCATGCAAAACACTATCACTGTGTTTTGTAGCGGAAGTTTATTGAGATTGTTACGATATATTATTTTGTAGATAATTGTTGTTAAAAGTATAACGTAAATAAAGTTTACGATGAGTGAATGTAGTGATGAGTGTGAAATTTTTAAATCTACACGAGGTTGTGTAAAGTTGTTTCGAAACGGATTTACATATGAAAATAATAACAAAGTGAATGATACCTATTATTGGTACTGTGAGTACAGGAAAAATAAATTGTTTAAATGTACTGCATCCCAACCAACTACACTAAAAGATGGGATTCATAAGATATTAAAGAGCAATGAAATTCACAATCATGAACCAAATCCTGGGAGAAAAATAACCAGTGACCTTATAGAAAAGATCAAAAGTGAGGTTTCATCTGGAACAAAAATATGCAAAATAATACAAAATAACAAAGCAAATGCTCCTTTGGACGATGTAGATAACTTGCCTTCAACTTCGGCTCTAAAGCAGAGGATGTATCGACTACGAAAAAAACAAGAAGTAACAATAGAACCAACTGATGTACATTTCCAGCTAAATTTATCACAAACATCTATCAAGGGTTGTTCTGTATTTATCCCATGATTGGACAAATCCAATATTGAATATCTATGGACGCTCGCCAAGGCGGCACGCGATTGGTCGGTTCCCATTCCCGCCAAAACGCATAATTCGGCGGATTCGCGACAAGCGCGCCATCGAAAAAACGCGGCTGCCGGCCAGTACTCGCTTGTTTACAATCTGAATTGGAGCTCCGTGAGTGAAAATCCCTAAAACAAGAACAAATTGTGCATTACCGTGTTTTGTACTCGTGCCGGACTCTGTGATCAATATTCCACTCAAAGGAACGACCACGCTTGAGAAGCGACCGCAGCAGGAGAAAAAGGTGAGTCGTACTTAGATTTTTCTCTGTTGAATTTGTGTCCTTGATTGGGAGAACGAGCAGAACTCAGTTCCTACAGAACTACCTTCCTAGTCTCTTTTAACCAGTGCTATTACATACAGTTCACTCATTTATCTCACAAGGGTGTAAATTTCATAATAAAAGATAAAACTTATGATGAAAATAGAAGAATATTGGTAATGTCAACACCAAGTTTAATGACCACTTTAAGTCACAGTTCATACTGGATTTTAGACGGAACCTTTAAAGTGGCACCAAATATCTTTAAACAATTATACACTATACATGGCAATGTCTGATAACAATAAAACATTTCCACTTTGTTTTTGTATGTGTACCAACAAGGATAAACGTACGTATGACGTAATGTTCGAATTAATAATGCAATACGGAAATGAAAATAATATTGACATGACGCCAAAAGTCTGTATATTAGATTTCGAAAAGGCAGCCATTTCAAGCATAAGATCTAACTTTGAAGACGTTTTATTACAAGGGTGCTTTTTCCACTTGGGACAAATTCTAAACAGGTAATAATAATGTTATTATAATTATATTATTTCTCTCGATAGCCTCCTAAAAATAATCTCTTTTTTCCATATTTTTTTTTATATAATCTAGTCGTTTCTGGCACTCGCCGGCCGCTGCCGCGGCACCGCTCGCTTGGCTCGTGCGTAGGTGGTCACAGTTTTAACCTAACCTAACCTAACCATTTAAAAAAAAATAATAACCTACTGTAACTAGTTCCATAAATAACCTAATGTCTAGTAACCATAAATTTGACTTGTTTCAGACAAATTCAAGCACATAAGCTTACAAAGAAATACGCACATGACATCAAATTTAACAAACAAGTAAAATGTTTATTGGCTTTATTTGCCAGAAAATGAAATCATTCTATATTTTAACAAGCTAATAGAAGGTATAGAAGATTCTGATTGGCAGCAAATCGCGAATTGGTTTGAAGAAAATTATGTTAGCGGATCATGGAACACGCAACCGAAGTATCCACCAAGCTTTTGGAGTTGCCATGTTGTAAACGAAAGACAAATACCTAGAACTTCAAACTCAGCTGAGGCGTCACCATCGTAGAATAAACATTCTCATTGATAAACACCACCCTGGAGTGTATCGCTTAATTAAAGAATTAATAAATGAAATTTCTTCAAATTTAGCTGACATTGAGATTATACTATCAGGTGAACCGCCACAAAAAAAGAAAAAAAAATATATGGATAAAGACGACAGAATTAATCGAGTTCTGCAACACAAGTCTGAATACTCCGAAATAAATCTGCTAATGTCCATTGCAAAAAAATTAAAATTGTAAGTTACAAATATTTTGTACAGGCTTTTGCTATTTTGTACTCGCGTTAATAAATGATTACCTATATTAAAATAAAATTGCATTTTTAATTATACAATTCCCAAAAAAATCTTATTTTTGCCTTTATATTTTTTGTCATAACAAATCATTTAACTAAACGTTTATTGTCTAAATATTGTTTGCTGTAATAAATCATTTGATTAAAGACCAAAAGCCTTAATGACATTATCCTTGGTAACAATCTGCCAAGTAAACATTTGACCAAATGAAAATGTGCGTACTAAAATTATTCCAAATATTACATTGGTATAAAAAAGGTTGCTAAAATTTGTTTGGGTAATAAAAATTTGGCAAAATCTTTTCGGCAAAACGGCAGGATCCCTTTATTAATTACTCCACTTGTGAATGGACCTTGACATGATTTTTGTACTTTATAATTTTGGTGAACGTAGATTTCTCGTTTTTATTTATTTTTTATTCAAATCCATTTTTGAGCAATAATTGTCTCAATGTTTCATGACATCCAGTAAATCCAATTGATTCTCTTAAATCTGCAAGAAAACTTCGTAAAGTTGGAACATGCTTTTTTACACGGTAAAATTCATTCATTTTATTGCGTATTGCTGATAAATCGATTATCAAATGATCATCTAGGTTGGCTACAGTTGGCTGTCTGGACGCTTTTTCCCCGGTGTGTACCACTCACCATGGTTAATAGCACCTTCCTTTTTAGGGTTCCGTACCCAAAGGGTAAAACGGGACCCTATTACTAGGCTATGTCCGTCTGTCTGTCCGCGGCTTAGCTCAGAGACTGTTGGTACTAGAAAGCTGTAATTTGAAAGAAAGAAAAATGCGTTTATTGGCATTGTAGCAGAAAAATACACCTTAAAACTATAAAAACAGAAAACAACCATTAGAATGCCAAAAGGGCCTCAGCTCAGCATAATGTCAGATGGAAACACAAAGTGTACCACCTGACGCTGATTTTCAGCTGCAACCCACGAGTGTCATACGCTAGAATATTATTATAATAAAGTAAAAACTGATCTATAAGATAGAAGAAATAAAATAAATATAATACCTAATAATATGGTATGGTATGGGTATACATATAAATCACGCCGACAAAGTGGCAAAAAATCGTAGAAAATATTTTTTTATGGGTACCTCCCCTACACGTAAAGTGTGGATGGTTTTTTTTTCTCGTCGATCCCATGGTGTGGGGTATCGTTGGAAAGATCGCTTAAAAATATTGTGAGTTTGTGAAAAAGTTTGCGAAATATTAAGCTTTAAAGTGCTAATTTTTGTTAAAGTCAAGTGTGCCCCTCCTTTTTTTTTTTTTTGAGGGTTGGAAATCATCCAATGACTTCTCCCGCTCTGGGCGGAGCGGAAGGGCGTGTCAGACTTTTACTGACTAAAACCCACCCGTGTTCCTTCATTTGCCTGTTGCCAAGGTCCCGGTATCCCTTTTGGACTTTCCCGCAAACCTGGCAGGCATCGGTCCTACCGGACCCCGTCAATTTTGCTGACATCTCTTTGAGGCGCGCGTGGAACACGACGCGCCATCGACCCGGGCCTGGTCCTTATCGGACGGCGAGCTGCCCGTTGCTCGCCGTCCGCAAGCCCGCGCCTATGGTGGCCGGGAATCCGCCTGGGATTCCCGACGCCCAGGGCGTCTCCAACGGCGGCGGTTAGGGGCGTGAGGGCGCAAACTTTGCCTTTCCCTCACGCGTTCCGCCTCCTCCTTCGCGAGCATTACTGCTTCGCAGAAGGAGGTGTCGGCTTCCCATGCCCTCTCGCTCCGTACCATGGCCTGGACCAGGGCCGGACGCGAGAGGTCATTGCCGCCAATCGCCTCCGCGAGGACACGGCGGTGCTCCGCCCAAGCAGGGCATACCTCCACCGTATGCTCCACCGTGTCCTCCGGGCGATCCGCACAGTGGTGACACCCGGGCGTTTCCTCCCGCCTAATCCTACACAGGAACCTCCCGAAGCTGCCATGTCCGGTGAGGACCTGTGTTAGGCGGAAGGTGAGGACGCCGTGGCGCCTCTCTAGCCACTCCTCAAAGAGGGGACTTATCGCCGTTAAGTGTCCCCCTCCTGCGTGTTAAATATTTTGGATATGGAAAAAATTCACGGCAGCAGTCCCATACAGCACTTTTCGGTCACAGAATCTTCAAAGTAGTTACAAGTTGTCACAGTTTCGTAACTGCTACGAAACATGGTGACTGTTTGGGGCTTGGTCTCTATGTGTGGTAAAAGTTCGCACACAATTTGACCGGAAAACATTTCAGTAACTATATGTAGTCTTTGTGTTCACACGTTACGCATCATTTGTGTAGACTTATTTTTAAACACATAGTGTTCAGTTTGTAACATGTGTACAATCGAGCAAAGAATGTGTAGTAGCGGTGTGGTCACCATGTTACTAGAATAATAAATTAAAATTTATATTTACACGACGTGTCGTAATGTTACGTCATTGATACTGAACAATATATTGCTAAAATGTAAATAAAAAAGTCATCTTATGACACTGTTTCTCAAACTGTTTTGACAAGTGTTCAAATGATTGCAGTTCAAAATGTCGAGTAAAAAGCCAAAACGATTCCGTCTCACATCGACTTTCTACAGAAAAGTAAACAAATTATTGGTTCCACAAAATCTATCTTCAAGTAAGTACATAATTTTTCAAATAATTAACAGAATAAGTATAAATTGTGTTAAAATTAATTATTGCCATTATTTTTTCCTTGTAAGAAAGTGCTAAACTGAGTGGTTATCTATATGAAATATTTTTGCTCACAGCCTATAAGATCAAATAAGTCCTTCTCTAGGTATATTTTTGTTCATTGATCATAATTTATAATCATTTGACAAAAATAATAGAAGCCAAGTAATAGAGCGCACGTACATAAGCATTTTATGATTTGTTTTCTTTGAAATAAAATTTTGGTGGGTATTTTAATTAATAACTTCTGTTAGGTCAGCATTATAATTCAGAATTATATCTTCCAGGCAATACACCACATGCATCGTCTTCATTTAAAAATGTTGAAAAGACTTCCGAAATGCCTGGTACCAGTGGACCAAGTTCCGAAGTGTCAATCGCGAAATTAGATACAGTTGAGATCTCTCCTAATACATGTGATGTCAGTGAGGGGTTGGATACCAGCAGTTTCGCCGCAGACGCTGAAGAATGTGACGTGACACTTGGCTATGAATCGTCTAATTCTGACAGTGAAATACATGCTATAAATATAAGAGACCAAATTCAACAATGGGCATTAAAGTACCAGATTCCTCAAAATGGCTTAAACGAATTACTTAGTATATTGCGAGACAATTCAAACACAGATTTCAAAAATTTCTTACCAAAAGACAGTAGAAGTCTATTAAAAACGCCAAAATTTAATAATATAGTACCAATGGGAAATGGGAAGTATTGGTATAATAGCATAGAGAATTGTCTTAAAGAAGTTTTGTTACAAATGACCTCAGAGTTGCCGACATGCATATTTTTGTCTTTCAACATAGACGGCTTGCCAATAGCCAAAAGCACAAAAAATGAATTTTGGCCAATTTTGTGTAAAATAGACGGCATGGATGTTGCTCCATTAGTTATAGCAATATTTTTCGGAAGCACAAAACCGGGTTTGGAATTATTTTTGCGTCCATTTGTAAACGAGCTCTTAAAGTTACTTCAAGATGGATTACTCATTCAAAGGCAAATCGTTACTATCAAAATTCGTTGCTTCATATGTGATACACCTGCGAGGTGCTTTATAAAAGGTGAGTGCAATATAAAATATATAATTAAATAATATTTATTAAACATCCATTTAATTAAAATACCTACTGCCTACCTATTTGATTTTCTTCTGCTGTACACAGTAATGCCTAACAGCTGCTGTAGCTACATCTACGGGTCATCTCAGCATGTCAGTTTGAGCATGTCGTATATAATTATACTCATAACCACCTGTCCGTCCGCGGCTATTGTTGTCGCGGCAAAATGTAGCCATGTCCTTCCTCAGGATGCATTCTATATCCAGGAGGAGATCCTGCGGGCCAGGGCACTGGCCCGGGAGGAGACGCTGGAGACTCTGAACAGAGACCCGTGGGGACGCCCATACAAAATGGTGCGGGAGAAACTCCGCCCATGGGCTCCCCCGCTGACGCAGAGTCTCCGGCCTCAGCTTGTGGAGGACGTGGTGAGCGCTCTGTTCCCTTCGAGAGGGGAACATACCTCCCCGCTCATGGCTCCGCCTACTGCGGTGCTCGATGCGGACCACACCGCCGACGACGACGACGACGATGCTCCGGAGGTGACCGAGGTAGAAATGAGAGTGGCGGTACGAAGGCTGAATGCCAAGAATACCGCCCCAGGACCCGACGGCCTTCCTGGGAAGGCCTGGGTCCTGGCCATGGAGGCTCTCGGGCCTCGACTAAGAGGTCTCCTATGCGCATGCATGGAGAGGGGCCAGTTCCCACTTCGTTGGAAGACGGGGAAACTGGTCCTCATTAAGAAGCCGGGGCGCCCTGCGGACTCTCCGTCCGCTTATCGGCCCATCGTGCTGCTCGACGAGGTGGGCAAGCTCTTTGAAAGAGTCATTGCAAACCGCCTCGTCGGGCGGCTGGTGCGGGTGGGGCCGGATTTGGCGGAGAGCCAGTTTGGTTTCCGCAGAGGGCGCTCTACGGTGGACGCCATCATGCGTGTACGGGCCCTCACGACGGGGGATGCTGTGGCCCGGGGCGGGGTCGTCTTGGCGGTGTCACTAGACATCGCCAACGCCTTCAACACCCTGCCCTGGAGTTGCATAAGGGAGGCACTCCGGTACCACCGGATGCCGACCTACCTCTGTCGTGTGGTCGAGGCCTATTTGACGGACAGGACCGTCATCTACCCCGGTCACCAGGGAATGTGGAACCGGCGAGAGATGTCGTGCGGTGTCCCACAGGGATCGGTCCTGGGGCCGCATCTGTGGGACATCGGATACGACTGGGTGCTGCGCGCCGACCTCCCTAGCGACGTCAGCGTGGTTTGCTACGCTGACGACACGCTGGTCCTGGCGCAGGGGAGGTCGCACCAGGCGGCGGCCGATCTAGCGACACGCTGGGTTGCGACAATCGTAGATAGAATCCGGCAGTTGGGACTCGAGGTGGCCTTGCACAAGTCCGAGGTCATGTGTTTTCATGGCCCTCGGAACGCGCCACCGTCGGGTTCCCAAATTACGGTAGGAGGGGTTCACATCGGCGTCGAGTCGACGATGAAGTACCTGGGACTCGTCCTCGACAGCCGGTGGAACTTCGTGGAGCATTTCCGACGTTTGGCTCCAAGGCTGGACCGGGCTGGGGCCGCCTTGAGGCGGCTCCTGCCCAATCTAGGGGGTCCAAACGCCTCCTGCCGGAGGCTCTATGCGGGGGTCGTGCGGTCCATGGCCCTTTACGGGGCACCGGTGTGGGCGCGTTCCCTTAGGCTGCGGCCAGCACGCCGGTTGAACGCGTCCCAAAGGGTCATGGCCATTCGGCTGGCCCGGGGATACCGCACGGTCTCCCGTGAGGCGGCGAGCCTCCTTGCCGGATTACCGCCATGGGATCTGGAGGCGAAGGTCCTCGCGCACATCTGGGAGTGGCGCGAGGAGGTGAAGCGCCGGGGTGTAACTCCGCTGCCGCGAGAAATCGCGGCACAGCGGACAGAGCTCCGGCAAGATCTCATGGCGGCATGGAGAGTGCGATTGTCGCAACCCAGTGCTGGGCACGCCACAATAGCGGCGATAAGTCCCCTCTTTGAGGAGTGGATAGAGAGGCGCCACGGCGTCCTCACCTTCCGCCTGACACAGGTCCTCACCGGACATGGCAGCTTCGGGAGGTACCTGTGTAGGATTAGGCGGGAGGAAACGCCCGGGTGTCACCACTGTGTGGATCGCCCGGAGGACACGGTGGAGCATACGGTTGAGGTGTGCCCTGCTTGGGCGGAGCACCGCCGTGTCCTCGCGGATGCGATTGGCGGCGGTGACCTCTCGCGTCCGGCCCTGGTTCAGGCCATGGTACGGAGCGAGAGGGCATGGGAAGCCGTCACCTCCTTCTGCGAAGCAGTAATGCTCGCGAAGGAGGAGGCGGAACGCGTGAGGGAAAGGCAAAGTTTGCGCCCTCACGCCCCTAACCGCCGCCGTTGGAGACGCCCTGGGCGTCGGGAATCCCAGGCGGATTTCCGGCCACCATAGGCGCGGGCTTGCGGACGGCGAGCAACGGGCAGCTCGCCGTCCGATAAGGACCAGGCCCGGGTCGATGGCGCGTCGTGTTCCACGCGCGCCTCAAAGAGATGTCAGCAAAAATGACGGGGTCCAATAGGACCGATGCCTGCCAGGGTTGCGGGAAAGTCCGAAAGGGATACCGGGACCTTGGCAACAGGCAAATGAAGGAACACGGGTGGGTTTTAGTCAGTAAAAGTCTGACACGCCCTTCCGCTCCGCCCAGAGCGGGAGAAGTCATTGGATGATTTCCCACCCTCAAAAAAAAAAAAAAAAAAAAAAGGATGCATTCTATCTTCTTGCTAAATTTTATCGAAATATGTTCAACAGTTTAGGCACGAACAGGTAACAGAGACAGACAGACAGACAGAGTTACTTTCGCATTTATAATCTTAGTATAATTTTTTGTAATATAAGTAGTTTACCGTACCTCCGTGCGTTTCAAATATAATGTATATATTTCGTGATATTTTTCATTTCAGGTACTGTGGGGTTTAACAGTTACCACGGATGTATGAAATGTACAGTAATCGGAGAATACGATAGAAGAGGTCGGCATATGAGTTTTCCCAGAACGGACATGCCTTTGCGTACTGACCATTCATTTAGAAATCGATTAGATCCTGATCACCACAAAGAAAAAAGCCCAATCGAAGATTTACCCATAGATCTTGTTAATGATTTTACGATTGCAGATGCTCTTCATTTGTTAGATTTGGGTGTAATGAAGAGATGTTTACTGGGATGGACTAATGGCAGTTTTAATTTCCAAACAAAGTGGTCGGCAAGGGAAATTCAGGATGTTTCAAGAAAACTAATGGAAATAAAATCAACGACTCCATCTGAAATATAACAAGGAAGACTAAAAGAATTAGATACTCTTCACTTTTGGAAAGGAAAGAAAGAAAGAATTTAACAACTTTTAGTTATACTTTGGTCCAGTAGTGCTAAAAGAACACTTATCATTTGAAGTATATCAACATTTTTTAACATTGTTCTGTGCCACCACTATTTGTTATTCTGATTTTTATATATCTTACCGGCACATAGCTGAAAAACTTTTCGTTGATTACATCGAAAAATTCGCAGAAATTTACGGTCATGACTCTGTGAGCAGTAATATTCATAATCTTTGTCATATTGTAAATGATGTGTTAAGGTTCGGCTCTCTACCTTCTTTAAGTGCCTATCCATTTGAAAGTATGTTGTTTCGAATTAAAAACCTTTTAGGAAAGGGCGACCAACCCTTGGCGCAAGTAGCGAATCGTATACAGGAATTGTCACAGCTACATTTCAAGGACCACAAATCCCAACGGATATATCCTCTTGTCAAATACGAAAGTTTGTTGGATACAGGTGAAAAAGTATTTACTACAGTCAAAATGAGTGAGAATAACCAGCTGTCAAAATACATTAAAGATAAATGGTTTTTAACTTACAATAATAATATCGTAGAAATGAAATTCGCAACTTTTGATCAGGGAAACAAAAATCGTTGGAAGGAATATAAAAAACAAATGTAATTTTTTTGAACGACCGTTTAATTCTTCCTATATAAATATTTATGCAACATTGCTTCCTTACGAACTGGAAGAATTAAAAAAATACAATTTAGATGATGTCAAATGTAAACTTACATCTATGGTTTGTAACTCTCAAATGGTGTTTATTCCAGTATTGACAACATTAGGAAAGAAAATAAACAAATAAAAACATTATAAAAATGTATCATTCTCAAACAATCAGTAAATTCTTTTAAAAAAATTAACACAAATTATCAAAAAATAAAAAAATAAAAACATGCAAATGTAATTCTTCAGTTAAAAACACTTCCAAAACTGTCAGTTATATAGGTAATAGGTATACACTGAGAAATTTTTGTTATTTTGTTCCCTTCGCCAGCCCAAATGAAAGTAGGTACCTATGAATATGAACAACTTTTTGTATGGAACCCACTATTCTACATCAAAAAAAATCTGCTATTCCATACAAAATTCAAATACCTACTAAGTACACCAAAATGTATGGGACAGCAGACTTTTTTTTGTGTTGAAAGTAGGTCCGATACAAAAAGTTGTTAATGGGTACTTTCATCTGACAAAGGGAACAACAAAAAAATTTCGGTAAAATTTGTGATGGCCTTTCCTGCAGCTGACTGTCTTCTGCATACGATTGAATTATACTTTTTACCGTTATAAACTTTAACTTAAATTAAGAATAAAATCTTAAATAAATGTCTGAATGAATCTTAAATTAATCGCAGTTTGTACTTTTGTGGCACTCCGATTTTTTTTTGAAAACTGGAGACAGAAGTAGATCGTCAGAACTTACATTCATCATTTTAGTCTCATGTTTTAAATCGACCATCTTGTTGTTTATCTTTACATCAGAGAGTACTGTCACTGTCTTCGATGCTTTAGTGGAAGGATTTTCTGTGTCTGGCGTATCATCTGTTAAAATGTACAATGACCTTAGACTTAATTGATTTTAATTAAAAATAATAAGATAAAATAAATGGCGTTGTTCTCTAAGTAACATACCGATTTTATTTTCCTTGTCAACTAACCCATGGGACCCGTCCAGCATTATTTCATTTGTCTCATCTTGTTTATCTCAACTATGTACGTATATAGTTTTTAAATTGTAAATTGGAGAAGGATCCTCATTATCAGTAGTAGTCCCAGTTTCAATTTTCTTTTTTTTTAGGTTAATTATTTTCACTTCAGAACTAAAAGCAAAACAGGACGTTTTAAAACAATATTTTATGCCGCGCACTGTAGATAAGGGGGAGGCGTCAAGGTAGCCCGAGAAATCAGTTAAGAGCATGTAAAGCTGCTTCAAGTAGGACTCTAGCCCCTATTCATTAGCTGTACAAAACGTATGGAAAGATTTTTCAGCAAAATAACAAAAGTTTTACAGAAAGTAGGTACCCACTACTTAATTACTCCTTTGTTGGAGTAAAATAATGCAGATGTAAATAAAAAAGAAAATAAGTATATTGTTGTTCGCTTACGATTTTCGTTTAATGCGCTGGCCACTATGTTTTATCGCACTGTTCTGCAAAAATGCGTCAGAATCCTTTGCAGAGCAACAGCTGTCAGCCAAATGTATAATTTTAAAAAACAGATTTCTTATTTTGATGTAGTTTATAAAGGGTACTTTAGGACAGCCTTTAATGCCTTTCTAGGTGAACTGGTAAAGGAGTTCGTCTGTGAATAAACATCTCGTTAACTGTAATCCAATCTTTGATATTTTTAACGTTCCACTCGTACCGCATATTCTAGAAAATTGTTTGACCTGAAATATAATAAAAAAGAGAAATAAAGAAAATACGTTTATCTGTTTATCTTTTTAAATAATAAAAAGTTCGGGGAATAAAAAACAACCATAATAAATATTTTATAGTTTAATAAAATAACAATATTCATACTTACCAAAAGTTTTTCGAATTCTGTGTCAATAAGTTGATCTTCTAGTAATTCTAATTTGTTTATACAATTAATTGGAAATTCAATATTCCTCTGAGCTATTTCCTCATCAAACTTGATAGGTATGGAAGTACCTGCAGTCTCAATATCAGATGGTTTACGTTTCAAAATATCATATAATTTGTCGAATTGGACTTTTTTTTTTTTTTTTTTTAATCTGGATTTTATTTAGGGGCTTTTATCAAAGATATGTCAGCCCCATCGTACCCTTTTAAATTACTTGGCTTACTTATTAAGGATTTAATATTACTTACTAGCTAATGAATTAGAGTTATTCGTTGAGGACAATAATTAAATGGCACAACTTTTTAATAATCTCCGAAGATGGTAGAGATAATATGGATTGAATTATGCCTACATCAAATTTATTTATTTTACAATCATTCACGAAGAGTTGGACTTGTATTGTTTTAAAGCCTCTCTCAGTTTCTTCTTTAACTACAAATAATTTTAATATTTTTAGTAGTTTGGTCTACTCATATTCTTTCTAGTCTAGTCTAGTCATATTTTTTCTAGTCTAGTCTAGTCATATTCTTTCTAGTCTAGTCTAGTGATATTATTTGCAAAACGCACCTACGAATAAAGAAGATCCTAATTTTCACCACATAATAAGAATCACTTACGATTTTGGAACTTTAGAATTGATTCTTTGAGAATTTTGTTTTCGGCTTGTAACCCACTGGACTCTGCTATGATTTGATTTAATTCATTCAAGCTCAAACTGACGAAATTTTCACCATTTTGATTCTCAGTTTCGGGAATTGTTGTAAAATTCTCATTCGTTGTTTTTATTTTAGAAGCATCAGTTTCAATCGCTTCGGTATCATGAATAGTATTGTTATAACTGGTACTGGCATGATTTAAATATTTATTTGAGTCATTTTCATTCATTGTTGTTTTGTTCGTAATATAATCGTTATCTTCTTCCATCATTTCAAAATCAGAATTCAAGTTTATTAAATTTTCTCCAATTGACTTTACAGCTGGGTGTTTTCTATTGTTTTCACGATTTTTCTGGTATCTGTAAAAATAATTATTATTTAAAGAGATATTTCATGAGATGGCAAAATGAAAAAAAAAACAGTTATGGATGTTTAAGGTGGCTGAGCGAAATTTTAACTTGCAATACCTAACTCTACAGTTCGCGTCAAATAACTTTGCCGCTCTGCTACAAATATCTAATCTTACTTAAAAAAAAAGGACTACTGTACTAAAAACCAAAAGACAAAAAGTACTTCTTTAATAATAAGAGAAAAATTAAAAAATTAAAAAATAACTTTAATTTCGGAAGTCGGTGTCTTTGCTTTTAATTTTAGTTTTTTGCCACCGACTTCCGAAATTAAAGTTATTTTTTAATTTTTTAATTTTTCTCTTATTATTAAAGAAGTACTTTTTGTCTTTTGGTTTTTAGTACAGTAGTCCTTTTTTGTTTTGTTTTTTTTTGAAGTCGGTCAATTTTTTTAAAAAAGTTTTATTATTTTTCCATTTTTTGTGTAATTTGATTTTTGTAATCATGGGTAGACCAACTAAAGGAGCCACCCGCATGAAGAAAAACAGAATTAAAGAGACTAATACTGCTGAATAAGAACGCCTATATCTAAGAATCGCAAACGGAGTGCTATGTCCGGTTCCCAAGAATCACCGTTAGCTTGTCATGCTAGGTTATCTCAGATGAGAAATTACATGCATTCTCATTTGTCACAGGAGTCGCCAAATGATAAATGATAAGATCTGCCGACTCAATCTTATTCAAAACGAGTCGTAGCGCAAGTATCGTTTAGATGTTATACGAAACCGGCTGGCTAATGAGACTCCCGTGCCTTCTCAAGAATATAAGGGTGAACACTACATTTGCTTACACTGTATAGTTCCCCTCATCATCATATTATAAGGTGACCATAATCAGATCTGTAATGTCACTTACAACCTATATGGTTGCAAAGTTCTTATCAATATAAATGAATTAAGTCCAAACACAAGGTAATTACTGTGAACCGTTGAGGAGTTCCGTTAATCGTCCTTCGTCTTCATCATCAGACCCTTAACGACAGTCACAACCCATCCAAGTGTAAGGTTCTTATCAATACAAATTAATCAAGCCCAAACACAAGATATCTGCTGTAAACCACTGAGGAGTTCCCTCGACTGTCTTTCGTCTTCATCATCAGACCCCTAACGACAGTCAGAACCCATCAAAGTGTAAAGTTTTTATCAATACAAATTATCAAGCCCAAACACGAGGTATCTGCTGTAAACCATTGAGGAGTTCCCTTGACTGTCTTTCGGCTCCATCATCAGATCGACTCCAGGCCTTCATAAAATTGTAGTGCTGTAAAATACTTAATGAATAAATTAAGGAATGCACTAGTTGCCCTTACGATTTTTGAAAGTTCCCCTCGATTTCTCTAGGATCCCATCATCAGATCCTGACTTGGTGACAATGGGACCACCTCAGAAGTATAAGCTTTTGAACAAAAAAAGAATTTTTTAAATCGGTTCACAAACGGCGGAGTAATCGGGGAACATACATAAAAAAAAAAAAAAAAAAAAAAAAAAAAAAAAAAAAAAAAAAACAATCATCCCGAACATAGTACCTCCTCCTTTTTTGAAGTCGGTAAAAACAGTAGCATGCCAGCGCGCATGCGCAGCATGGCTTCAGAGCGGCAAAGTTATTTGACGCGATTTGTACGTACGCTTTATTATTTTTACTTATTATTTACTAGTCTGTAAGTCGTTTTAATTTTTTTATTTTACTTTTCTAATAAAATATAAAGCTTTATGCTGTCTTTGTAATAAATTAATTCAATTGAATATATACATAAGTAGCGTATGTATAGTCTAGTAATTTGTGACTAAGCGTCGTAAGTAAAGACGTAGTAAACGTACCGTATGCGCCGCGCTCCTTTCTACCTACCTGATGTCAAGCATACTCGTCTACATTAAAAAACTAATTAAAAAATATCTAAAATGAGAAGACTGATTCTAATGCAATTTTATATAAATAAGCAAGACAATAGTGTAATAATAATAGTTTAGTTAAAAAAAAGCGTAAGTAAAAGATAACTTGAAATCACTATAAGTTAGTGACATAACTGTTAAAAGTACCATTTTATATAAAAAAATGTGTTATATTTTACATGCTCTTTGTAACGTGTAAAAGTACTTACGCCTTATTAACCTGTAATGAGTCTAAGAATTAAACAATGGTCTACACTCAGTCTAGTAAACGTACTAAATGACACCGCTTTATCGGCGTCAGTCTTGTGTCGGACAGTATGCGTTCTCGCGGAAGCGCGCAGCTCAACTGGCCTTCGGCATTTGACGGACTCGACCAACCGACTCGTACCTCTCTTTCTCACTCTTCATGCGAACTAAACTACGCGCGCTCTCTCTCACACACCGCTCGACGTCTCGCTGAGCAACAGAGAGCGCGAAGTATAGTTCGCAATAATGCGACAATGTAGCTCCAGCACCAACAAAGAGCACGCGAACGCGACAGTTCGCGTTATCGCGACAATCTAGCCCCAGCAACAGTCGTATTCCAAATTGCCCAGTAATATAATACTGAACGTGTGAACCAGCTTTTAATCGACATAATATGGGTGAAATATATGCTAGATAATAACAAGAAGTTGTGTGTGGAGTGCACGCCGAGGCTAAGTTGAATAAAACACGTAAAACTTACCTCTCCTCATCTTCAGTATCCTCAAAATTTGAATACAGTTCTTCTAATTTAAGCCCTTCCGCAAAAGTAGCTATGCCTTGTATTTTTATGACACATTTTAATTTCCTCCAGTTCTCCGAAGGCACACTATTTTCATTTCTTCTTAATAGTTCAAGTTCACTGTTTTTTCTCGTCCTTGGCCAAAACAGGATAGAGTCTTTGTTGACCCATGTACTAGGCACAACCGATATAAGGGCCCTTGCGCACCAGCGGTTGGCCACCAGGCGGTTTGTTTGAGCGGTCCAACCGCTTAATGCGGTTTCTTCGCGTTTTTCTTCGCGGTTAGCCGCCATAGCGGTCAGCCGCTATGAAACCGCGTTCAGCGGTTGGACCGCACGAAGGCGCGTGGCCCATAAGCAAAATGGACGCCGTCGAGATAGCTTGTGTTATTTATTTTTACTCCCGAAAACAACGAAAGAAAAATAAAAAAAGATACTGGATTCATCCTTTACTAGAAACACGCAACGAATTTGGCCAGTTCGCAAGTTGTTTTCAAGAACTGAAGAAGCACCAAGATAAATTTTTCGGCTATGTTAGAATGAGTGTTTCGTCATTTGAAGAACTACTAACAGTTTTATATGACACCATCAAAGGACAAGATACTAAATTTCGTGATTGTATCCAACCCGAAGAGAGAAATTAGTAATAACATTAAGGTAAGTACCTATGATAAATAAAAAAGTTTTAATAGTTATTATGTTTTAATTTTAATCGCAATGTGGGTTCATAATGGAATAAAAAAAAAAGTAGTAAACTATAACTATTACTGAGAATTATTATCATTAAAAAGATCTAGATAATCAGATTCTTGAGATGTCTGTGAATATGTTGATTCAGGAGAGATTACAGATTGTTCTTCATTACATGTTCCACGGTGTGTAGGTGGAACTGAGGGCGGTGGTGGGTTATTATTTCTAGCAAATGATGATGTCTGATATCCTTGGGATGGCCCTTGGTTGTAGTTAAATGGTCGTACGTAATCCCAAGTAGAGTTACAGTAGTTGTATCCAGACGTTTGGGCTTCAGTAATGACTTGCATTATTTGAGATTTTGTACGTAGGCGTATATGTTCAGGCACTTTTTTTATTTCACTAACCAACGACAAAAAGAAAAGTCTATCTTCATCTTCTTCCGCCTTTTTCAACTCTACATTCTTATTTAAGACGTTAATCAATTCAACTCCTATAACATCTTCTTTATTTAACTTTTTTTTTCGTTTTGGCGGTGGTACTACGACTGGGTCAGCTACGTTTTCTGTTTCATTTCTTTCATTTTCTTGCCTTTGCATGCTTGAATCAGTTTCATTGATAGTTACTGTGTCCTTCAAAAACATTAAATTATTGTAAAATATGTATTGAGTCTTTTTCTTAGCCGCTGACCCACTCCTGGTAACATTGTCCTTTAGAGCTTTCACGAAATTATCCCTAATGTTCTTCCATTTCTTTTGTAATTCTTTTCCTAGAACAATAGGTACAACAAACAAGTTAATGATTTAGTCATAAAGTAATAGATTTGTTGTAATTCGTGTGATATGTGCAATAAAGAATATAGTATAGGTACATTGAATTCAATAAAACATGTAATAATAATAAAATGTTTGTTTCAGATATTTTGCAACAGGTTGTACATTCACGGAACTACATTATACATTCAAAATTGGAGTAAGCACTGTAGCAGAAATCGTACGAGAAGTTTGTTTTGCAATTTGGTTTTATCTGAAAGATATTTGTTTCCCTTTTTTTTTTTTTTTTTTTTTTTTTTTTTTTTTTTTTTTTTTTTTTTTTTAGGGTGGGAAATCATCCAATGACTTCTCCCGCTCTGGGCGGAGCGGAAGGGCGTGTCAGACTTTTACTGACTAAAACCCACCCGTGTTCCTTCATTTGCCTGTTGCCAAGGTCCCGGTATCCCTTTCGGACTTTCCCGCAACCCTGGCAGGCATCGGTCCTATTGGACCCCGTCATTTTTGCTGACATCTCTTTGAGGCGCGCGTGGAACACGCGTTTGCCTGAACCAAACAAAGACGCTTGGAAAAAAATTGCCAATAATTTTTTTCAAAGAGCAAATTTTCCTAACTGCTTAGGTGCTGTTGACGGCAAGCACATACGATGCATTGCACCTAATAACAGTGGCTCGATGTGTTTTAATTATAAAAGTTTTTTCTCTTTGGTTTTATTAGCAATATGCGACAGTAATTATAAATTTGTTATGGTTGATATTGGAGCTTTTGGTAAATTCAGTGACTCGTCAATATTTCAAAATTCGGTTTTCTATGAAAAAATGCAAAAAAACCAATTGGATATTCCAGAGCCACAACCTATTTCACAAAGCAGCGAGACACACCCATACGTTTTTGTAGGCGACGAGGCATTTGCGTTATCTACGAATTTAATGCGCCCATACGCAAAAAAAGATTTGGATGAAACCAAAAGTACGTTCAATTACAGGCTTTCTAGAGCAAGAAGATACGTAGAATGCAGTTTTGGAATTTATGCAAACAAGTGGCGTATATTTCATAGACCTCTAAATGTTCAATTCGCTCTAGCAAAAGATATCATAAAAGCTACTTGTGTCTTACATAATTTTGTAAGAGACCGAGATGGTTATTGTTTCGACGACTCACTCAGTTGCCCTTTGCCAGAAAATGTAACACAGGAAGGGTTAAGAAGGAACAATAAAACTGCGTTGAGATACAGAGAATTGTTTGCCGAATATTTTATGACTGATGGGAAATTAGAATGGCAAAGAAATATGATTTAACTGAAGATAGACGTATTTATTATGTACTAAGATGTTTAAAGTATGTTTTGTTTCGTTTAAATATATGTAATAATAATAACTACTTACCAAGACTTTTTTTTGCCTCTGTTGTCATCTCCTCTTTTCCAAAAATATCTACTAATTATTCCCATTGTTTCCGTTTTAAATCTCTATTCTTATAAACTGCTCGTTCACAATTCCAAATAGCTTCTCGTTGTTGAATTTCAACAATGAATTTCTCTGTGTCGAAGTTCATGGCTGCGCAACTGAAAACACGTGCATACTCACCGGCGGCTCGCCGCAAACTAACCGCCAGTGCGTATACACAAGATGGCGGCTAGCCGCGAAGCGGGCCGCGGCCCTGCATTCAACCGCCGCGGTTGAAATTTTGTGGCGGTTTAGTGCGTACAATCATAAGCGGTTGCATATTAAACTGGAAAAGCGGCTAGCCGCGCGGTTAGCCGCCCCCGCGGTTAACCGCTAGTGCGTTAAAGCGCTAAGATGGGACGAGCCCTCTTTAGTTAGTACTATAGAAAACATTTTGATATGGCCTCCGAACGTTTGAGAATCGCTGGAAACAATAAACCATTTTGTGAATTCGGTAACTTTATAACTACTTCTGGTTTCACGTCGACATATGTCGTCACAGTCTAGTAACTTCTTGACCAGTTGTGACTAGAATATGTCCTTTAAATAAAAATACATTTTTAAATTATTTACCAGTTTTATGGTTTAATTTTTGGTTCCATACCATATAGTTAGTATTCAATCTATTAAACCAAAGTCTTCCAAGCTCTGGGAATGTAAAGACTTGTTAGAAAAACTATTGTTTACATTTGTTTACATTGTACTACACAGGTTAAATTGCAATTTAAAGGTGGCGCATTAATACATTTCAAACTATTTGAACAAATTACACAATGAATTTCTATTCCCATTTATATTTGAACAATAAAAACCAATTAATCTATAAATAAAAACTTACGTTGACAAAACAGTGATGGCCGATGGTTTCTTCTTATTATTTTTTAATTTTGAAACTTCATGTCGCAGAACAAACAGCGAATGAATGTACGAACGAATGATTTCTGAGAAGTGGTTGCAGACTAAGAACAATGTTACCACACAGCAACGTAACTTTAAAACCAAATGTTACTGTGTCGACTGTTCCCCATTTTTAGTCGTAGCGACAGAACTAAGTCGACTCACGGACCAAAACATGTTTCGAGAATAAATCAGTGTCGACGCGATAGTGTCGAAAAGGGTTTTTTACAAAAACAGCACAACTTTTTAGCAACAATTCTACATGAAATAAAAAAAATGTTCTCCAATCCATATTTTTCGTTTAATAACTTAGAAATTTTAATCATTTATTCATGTTACTGTATTGCATTGAATATATAACATTTTTTTATTATTTATACCTACTGTTATGGAATGAAATGATAAAATGTAGTTTGTACTAGTGTTCTTTTTGTAAAAAAAATGCATTAATGTTATTTTTGTAAAAATAAAAGTAAAAGTTTTGCAATGAAAGACATCTAATTAATCATAATTAAGTGGTTTATTGCCATACAAAACACCCTTATTATTTATTCTTCTCCTCCACTTACATCTTCATTATCAATATCAATATCTTCTCCTTCCTCTGCTACAATTTCACATATTTTATCATAAATAATCATCTTGTGGGGTTACCTCAAAAAATGTTTCAATCTCTGAATATCCTTAGCTTTATTAGGATTTAATGGAATTTGAGCCTTGTACAATGGACTAAAATTCAGTTCCAAAGGCAGTGGACGCTTTGTCCGTACATGGATTCTTGTCCATTCTCCAGTAAAGTTATACTTAACCAAAACAAGTGGTGATTCTTGATCTATTTTAATCATTCTTGCAGCTTTAATTTTCATTGCTGGTTTACAAGTTTTTAAAAAATAAGGCTCTAGTGCCTTTTTCAGATCAAAAAACATATCATGAGTGATACTTTTCACTTCAAAAGGTGATGGGTGTTTGCGTGCCGTTTTGATTAGGTCTTCCCATTCTTCTGGAGTTTCTATTGTGTGTTTATTTTTCAAATTGCCAATCAAGGCAAAATCCTGGTCATTTGGCAGGTAAGAGTGGCCACTTATAGGAAATACGTATTTTACAGATTTAAACAAGCGAAATACATGAACTAATACATATAAAAAATTAATCATGAGGTAGTTTTTATTTTGACCAGGACATCCATCACTGAAGATTATAAGATGCTCATTGGTAATACTGTGTTCATTAAAATATTTTAATAAAAGAGATGTGACATCACATTGCCCTTTTTTTCCTTCTGTTTCGAGGTATAAGTTCATGCATACTTTATTTTTACCAATATCATGTATACCGAATACATACATCCATAATTGACGGGCATAGAAAACATCCCCTGTGCGAATATGTGGCAGCGGCAGGTTCTGCATATAGTCGAAACTAATAGCCATCACATTATCTTGCTGTGCTTTAAGTTTATATTTCTTTTTTATCTGGTGAAATTTGTCTGCTTTAGTTAGATGAAGTTTATGCTGAACTTCCAATATTCTCTTTGTTTCTGGTAATACAGCACATTTTATTTTTAATCGATAACTATCACAGACAGCACAAGTGTCGGTTCTAGGTAGCCCAAATTTCAGATTGAACTCATTATTAAATACAGACCAGTACACCACATAGCTTATGTTTATTTGGTACATTTCCAAAAATAACTTGTGCATCTTTGTTACACTTAAGTCTTCTGGCAAGTAAAATGTGTTGGGGTTATCACGACGTGAATAATGTGACTGTCTGGATTTAAATGATGCAATATGATCACGTACTACATTTAAAATAACTTCTGGTGTTTTCCTTACTCTATTTCTTGTATGTTTGCCTCGTTGATCCTTAGGTGTCAATATGTTTGCAGATATTAAGCTTTGTAATCTTCTCACGCGACCCACAGATATACCATGAAAACTGCAAAACGATCGCATGCAAACATTTATTTCTTCCAGTCCCATTCGCACTTTATATTTGAAAGAACTCATTCTGAATTTTCGCGGATTAGAAACTGTGTGTCTAGCAGCTGGAGAGGTAGATATCAAAGCCATCAAATACGCATCCTGTTCATTCTTGTTATCAAGGTTATTGAAATTGGCAAGTATCATTTCACGATCTCTGAGTGACACTTTATTAAAACATTGGTAATGCTTGCATCTGAAACAATGTAATAGAATGAGTTAGGCCTACTATTTCAAGATACTAACGAAAAAAATAAATGCAATGTTATCAAAACAAACCTGCAATCAGGACCGATTTTCCGAGCTGCCACCAGTTTGTTTTTGTGGTTAATATGTTCCTCACCCTTTACTTTCTTGTTTTTAATAATCGTCTCCTTCTTTTCTTTGCGTTTTCTTTTAAAAATTGAATTAGAAAATTCCTCGCTTTGCGCGTAGTCCGACATTTTTGACAACTATGACTGACGTTTTATTTTTTCACAAAAACTACTTAACTGCGTTCACATACGTCGTTTTTGTAAAATTTGCACGCAGTTGTGTAGTTTTTGTAAAATATATGTTTTTTTACAGTGTGATTCTGTGCTAAATATGCTGTTTTTGTAAAATCGAATTAAACTGTCTAGTGTAACTTTTTCCATAGATCATATTGCCATCATTAAAAAAAAAACCTTAAAATTGTTAGTTACGCAGTTTTTGTAAAAAACCCTTCAATTGTTTTCTAACGGCTACAAAAAAGCGCTATATGGGGTATGTATAACGAAATTGAAAGGAAAACTATTACCGCTACGTAGGCTCCACAAGTTACCGAGTAATAATCGACCAATTTAAATTTGCAGAATGTATGGGAGAACAAGTTTTTCAACTACAATGTTAAGTTTGTTCTTGAAATGATTTTTTATAGATAGGTAATGAATGGTATGGAACCCTTCGTGCGCGAGTTTGACTCGCACTTGGCCGGTTTTTTAGGGTCTGTTCACACAGACCGGCTCGGAGAGGAGTACAGATTCTTATCACGTTGAAAACAGAGTTTGTAGTATTTGTAGTAAGGTTTATTTTTGCATGTGCACTGCTTTTGTCATTAAGAATGCTTGAACGCGCTTGGTGTGAAATAATGAGAGGAGCTGACCGGCTCCGATCGCGTACTTTTTCTCATACGCGCAGCCGTTCGGCTCCGATTGCATGCTCTTTCTCGCTCGCGCAGCCGGTCGGCTCCGATTGCGTGCTCTTTCTCGCTCGCGCAGCCGATCGGTTCCGATTGCGTGCTCTTTCTCGCTCGCGCAGCCGATCAGCTCCGATTGCGTGCGCGCCGCCCCACTCTGACCGCCATTTTGATACCACAATTTAAAACGGAACAGTTGTGTGCACTTGTCGGAAATATGACTGATGAAAAATTAATAATACTCGTGTCAAAATATGAGTGTTTATTTGACATAACCAAGCCATCATATAGCGCGATCGGGTAATGAAAGACAATGCATGGGGGGAGGAAATTATCAAATGTCTCGGAATAAGTGGTAAGTACTAAGATTTTATTGTTTTTCACCTATCCCCAGATACTCAAACGAATTTTAAAGTAAGGGCTTCTTAACATACTGCGACTTGTTAAATTCAAAGTCAAAACAGGAACAAAATGAGTTCAAATGCAATCACTTTAAAGAAGTAGTAGACAATTTTTATTAAATATAACTTAAGAAACTCGAGTGGCCACTTGATCTTGCCAATCTAAAGCATCACTTGCTGAAAAATAATCCTTAAAATTATTCCTTGTGGTTATACCTGCGTCGATATTAGAACTATTTTCATCATTATTGTCTGTTATCGCAGTTAATAAATTTATATTGCTGTGAAGAACATTATCTTGTCCTGGCGTCCGATTTTCTATTAAAAAATTATGTAAACATGTATTTGCTGATATAATTAACTCACAGTACTTCGGTTGAATTTTCGTTCGTTTTTGATAAATCTCAAATCTTTGAGTTAGCATTCCAAATGCACATTCTACGACTTTTCTTGCCCTGCTTAAACGCAGATTAAATACTTTTTTTGATAATTATTTTCTTGTTTGTTCTCTCGGATATGGCCGCAATATATTATTGCTCAAAGGAAATGCTTCATCTCCTATGAAAACATGTCGCACCCTTAATAAAGTAAAGGCATATTTTAAAAATATCAACTTTTAAGAAAACGTGTTTAAAGATTCAGGGAACCCGATGTTTTTGCTTATTATATTATTATTATTCATAATATCGTAATTTAAAGTGCTGTAGCTCTGATTTTTTTTTGTACGTAATCTACTTTAAATGTACTATGGTATTAATAGCTGAAACATTACAAAAAAATATATTTAAGTACTAATATTATTATTTGTTTTAACTCTTCTGAGTTAGGCCTCTTTTTCACTATTTTTATATTACATTTTTGAAGGCAATATTTGTAAGGTGCCTTTATAACACTAAAAATATTCAACATAATAAGGACTATTACAAAATAAGGCTTTATCACATAATTTAATCCATCATAAATACGTAAAAGTGCCCTAATGGAAAATACGAATAAAATGAAATAAAACAAATTTTATCAAACATTAAGTTTTAAACTAAAATTAAAACTTTCGAAATGGCACTTAATAAATCAGTAGGAACTTTTTAAATTTTCATAAATTTTTAACTTAATATTACAAACTTAAAAATAAATCCTTTGTTATTAATTTGACAACAAAACTTTTCATTACAAACTTCTTAGAACAAAACCTTTCATATTAATTTAACAACAAAACTTATAACTTATGATATGAGTATCAGTACCTTTAGTAAAATTAACGGCTTTTCAGTCTTTTCTTCATTTCAGTCATAATTATCCTTTATTATATTGATCAACCTTTGGTTATAAGATAATGGCAATTTGATGATGCTATTTGTTATTTAAATAGACTACCATTTAAATAAAAAATAGCTTTAAATTACCTCCGATGTACAAACCGATGTATCATTCTCCGATGTACCATTGCGGCGCCTGAAAACAATACAAGATTTTAAATACCAACACAAAAAGTTACTCTTTCATCAACAAATCTTGTTTCAATCTTAACTATGTACTTTTTAGTGTTCGTTCACTCACCTCAGGGGTCATGGCATGCGGGCTTTGGCTTGGGATCTCCCGGGGCGTGGGCTGCTCTGAATTTCCCTCTTCTGTTATTGGGGCTGTTTTGTTTTCTGTTCGTGCCAGTGCATCCTCCTCATTGAATGCTTAGGAACGCCAAATTTATTTCTGTAATTTACGAGTAAACCTGATTAATCAACTGCACACTGTGGCTTGTAAGTTGGTATGGTTCCCTGAAAACAAATGTATATATCAATCCAATATAATTTAATTTATTTAATAGGAATATAATTCTATATCATTTTAATATTAATTATTTCTCACGTACCATCTGGTCATTGGTTGATCTCTTTATCACCGATGTTTGTCATCTTCACCTTCTCACACAAATTCCACAAACACTGTTTACAAAAACTGGAGCTACACAACACAAACACTCAATACATCCTTTGTTATTTATGTTCTCTAAATAGTCTGTGCTTTTAATGCATCATAACATGAAATAATACCTAATTGCGCCATGATAATTGTTACGTAACCAGTCAGTATGTCTAAGCGTCTCTGTGTCAAGGTCAAACAGACAAAATAGTATAAATTGTCCGTAGGTATATACAGGGTGTCCCGTAAATAATGGATCAAACGTAACGGGTAGGTAGCTTACCTCATTTCCAACAACTAATTTGAACAGTAAAAAAAAACCGATAAGGTAACCAAGATATTTTTTTTTTCGATTTTTACTATTTTCTGTACCAGCATTCAGTGTTTTTAATGCTGTTGCTGCAAATGGTATCATATTTAGGTGTGATTTTTGTCAAACATTTCTGAATAGTTTACTAATGTTATAAGATACCATTTTTTTAAATAACATTTTATTTGCCTTAGAAAAAAAATCTTGAATTGAAAAGTTTTGTTTTTACGATGAAAAGACCAGAATTGGAAAAATTCTCCTGTAAAAAAAATGTATGACACCAAAATGTACCATTATTTTAAAAACTTGTAAAATTACTAAGGTTTGCAAATTGGTATAAAACTTACGTCTAGTCCTTGCGGTTACAAAGATATTGCTATGAACGTGATGAAGAAGACAGAACAGAAATTAAAATGGTACAATCTAACTTTTCTTTCTCGTAATGGCTTATGCTTGTAATCTAAGCATGTG
Organism: Lithophane leautieri; assembly: GCA_949152455.1. NCBI lineage: Eukaryota > Metazoa > Arthropoda > Insecta > Lepidoptera > Noctuidae > Lithophane > Lithophane leautieri. The sequence goes on along the minus strand of OX424468.1, from coordinate 16,018,287 downwards.
GTTAAGCGTGTAGCGTAATTCCGAGCCGATGACGTCATCTGTTCGGAATTTGGGACCGCTAGCTGCGGAGTTGCACCTCACTCAGTGTGAAAGGGATAGATAGCGCCGCTTTTGTATTTTTGGTAAATCGGTGTCTTTGTGCAGGTATTTTTTTTCCTTCACCCTTCACTCATACAGGGCTTCATTGTTGCATGATTTTATTTGTTTAGTTGACACGAATCTCTCTTCGAGTTGATACGTACGTCAGACTACTTTCGCTCCCGCTGTGCCTAACTGTTGTGTTCCTTAAAATTAAACTTGTGCTGTGTATTTGGACTTTGCTTTGCCTAACGATTTGGAACTGTTTGTGTTTTGGACGAATGACCTGGCAATCCTACGGACTTCGAAAACAATCGTTTGTGTGAGGTTGTGCGTGTGTGCAGTAGTACGATGCCTCGTTACGAGTACACGCCACGGGAGTATGCCGAAATGCATGTTATCTACGGAGAAGCAAGAGGTAATGCCAGGGCGGCCGCAAGATTGTATCGTGAAAGATACCCGAACCGGGATCGACATCCCGACTATCGCGTATTCATTAGAGTGCATAACGCGCTTCTTGAGGGAAGAATTCTTGACACCGGAGTTGGGGGTGCCAGTGAAGGGCGACCGTCACAAGTCAATGACGAAATTATTATTCGAGAAATCGAGGAAGATTCGTCGGTCTCAATTCGCGTCATAGCGCAACGCACAGGTATTCCAAGATCGACGGTACATCGAGTTCTAAAAAGGCACCGGTTGCACCCATATCACGTGCAACGTGTTCAAACGCTGACGTCACGTGATTACCCGCAAAGATTAGCATTTTGCCAAAGGATGCTTAGAATGATACGGGCGACCCACAGTTTTTTAATAAAATTTTATGGAGTGACGAGTCTTCATGCCGGCGAGATGGAAATCTCAATTTGCATAATTTGCACAGTTGGCAGCTGGTAAACCCACATTTGATGCGAGAGGACAGGAGCCAACATCAATTTAAAATAAATTTATGGGCAGGAATAATAAAATGGGCAAATAATAGGGTCCTTTGAACTACCAGCAACTCTAAACGCCGAATACTATCTGCATTTTTTAAGGAATGAGTTGCTAACGTTATTAGAAAATATTCCAGAAGACGTGCGGCAAGCAATGTGGTTACAAAATGATGGTTGCCCCGCTCACTATGCGACAGCAGTAAGGGCGCAACTCAATGAAACTTACCCTGACAGATGGATCGGCCGATTAGGACCAATTTTGTGGCCTCCGCGATCTCCGGATTTAAATCCCTTAGATTTTTTTTATTGGGGATGTTTAAAAGACAAAGTTTACAAACAACGAATAACGTCGGAAGAAGAATTACGTCAGCGCATCCAATCTGCTGTATCAGAAATAAACAACAGCCATTTTGTCCGTCGGATAAGAGCTTCCTTTATTAGGAGGTGCAGACTTTGCATTCTCGTAGGGGGACGTCAGTTTGAACATTTACTGTAAAAACAAAATAAACGATTTATTTGTATTTTTTTTTTAATTTAACCTCCTAATTGTTTTCATACGCTGAGATACCTAAACATTTTTAAGAAAATAGTTGAATTGTGCACACTTTTTCAAATTTTATTTTATTTCGTAATTTGGCACCTCTGTCAGATTCATAGCAATATCTTTGTAACGACAAAGACTAGGCGTAAGTTTTATACCAATTTGCAAACCTTAGTAATTTTACAAGTTTTTAAAATAATGGTACACTTTGGTGTCATACATTTTTTTTACAGGAGAATTTTTCCAATTCTGGTGTTTTCATCGTAAAAACAAAACTTTTCAATTCAAGATTTTTTTTCTAAGGCAAATAAAATGTTATTTAAAAAAATGGTATCTTATAACATTAGTAAAGTATTCAGAAATGTTTGACAAAAATCACACCTAAATATGATACCATTTGCAGCAACAGCATTCAAAACACTGAATGCTGGTCACTGAAAACCAGCGCTGGGGCTCTGTCCCGCATAGGGTCGCAGCATTATGCCGAGTGATGGCCGTTTTGCGTGCATGTGACGCATATTTTCCCGCAACTTGTTATTTTCGTATATTTTATTTGTCCTGTTAGCGTCATGTTTGCCGCAAATAAACGTATTTTCTTTCTTTCTTTTCTTTCATGTACTCTAGTAGACGTATTTCAAATTAAAACAAAATAAAAATTATAACTACTTACTCGAAAGACTTACAATAACATACTATTAAAATAGGTCGCGTAGTAAGGATCAAATTTCTTCGAAACTAATTCCTTGAGATTCCTTCTTTTTGTTTAAACTTAATTCAATTGGCGCACTATATGCTCTCTGCATTGATATTTCTGATAATTCTAACATCTTCTTCCTCTTATTTCGGACGTTGATTTCTTTGAAATCTTCATCCTTATACGACGTTTTACAATAAAAAGCAAAAGGCTTTTCTTTGGTAAATTTCATCACTTTAATGTCATTCCATACAACGGTATTTTTTTGTTCGTCTGTGTTAAAATTGTAGCCCCAGTTTTCCTGCAAATCCTTCACGTCGTTAAAGAAGTCATAAGTTAGAGCAGCGGTTCTCAAACTTTTTTGGTCACGGAACCCTTTTGACAAGCAAAATACTTGACGAAACCCTACAATAAAACAATAGTTTTTAAAAGTGTATTCTTTATTATATAAGCATAATAAAAGTACAATGTAACAGTTACTAATTATTACTTACTTTACCACATGGCAAGTACAATAATAGAAGATATTAAAAATGAAAAAATCTTAACTAATGGGAGGTATGAAACTGTTTTTTATTTTTCATCAATTGATTGATATCAGGTTTGATAGAAGACATTTGAAGTCTCATATCAGGTTCGGCGTCCAGTCTATTGCGATATTTTGTTTTCGTGGCTGCATAGGTTGAGAATCCTGTTTCGCACAAATATGTTGTTGGGAACGGGAGAAGAATATTCAGAGCCATTCTGCCAAGCATTGGATATTTCATCACGGATTCTGCACCAAAAATCGTTGAGAGGCGTCGTTTTGAACAGTGATTCCATACTTGTGTCTGATGACATTTCTAAAAGAGATTCATATATCTCGTTTGACATACTTTCGGGCTTTTGCAAGTTGGGTAAAAAAAGATTATGAATCCATGAATTCAGCTTCATTTTTGTATTCTGTTCTTCGGGAAAATACTTTTCAAAAGATGCGCCCTAGAAGTGAGATATTGGACCAATTCTTCAAATACATCATCTTGAAACATTTCTGAGTCGTTATGGCTAACAAACTCACTGAGTGACGTAAATCTTTCTATTCCTCACTTACCAACGCAAATAATCCAAAAATCTAATTTTCTTTTGAAGGCAGATATTTTGTTATAGGCCTGGAACACTGTTGTCTGTTTACCTTGCAATGATAAATTCAATTCGTTCAGTTTTTGAAAGATATCCGCCATAAAAGACAATCGGAACAACCATGTTTTATCATACAAACGGTCTTTCAAATTAAAAGAAACTATCTGCTGAAAGAAACATTTATAACTCGGCTCTAAGTTCAAATAGCCTTGTTAAAGTTTTACCCCGAGACAGCCATCGCACTTCTGTATGGAGCAGCAGTGTTTTATGTTTGCTGCCATAATCTTCACACAATAATGAGAACAATCGGGATTGTAGTGGTCGTGATTTGATAAAATTAATTATTTTTACCGCTTCATCCATAACTAATTTTAGATTTGACGGCATTTGCTTCATCGCAAGTGCTTGTCTATGCAGAATACAATGGCTGGAACTACAATTAGGCACTTTACTTTTTATTCGTGATACTTCTCCTGCTGTTTTACCTGTCATCGCCTTGGCCCCATCTTTACAAATGTCAATGCAATCGTTCCAACTAAGATTATTTTCTTTAAAAAATATGTTTATTTTATTAAAAATTTCTTCCCCGGTAGTGTTTGTGGGCAGCGGTGAACACATAAGCATGTCTTCTTTAAAATAACGTTCATATGGATATCTCACGATAACCAGCAAGATAGCCAGACCAGTGACATCAGTTGACTCATCCATTTGCAAGGCGAATCGTGTTTTTTGTAGACGTGCAACTAGTTCTTGTTTGACGTAGCTTGCCACCCTCTCCCCCTCGGACCGCCAACTGGTGTAAACGTGTGCACAACCCATATTTCATCATTTAATAACTATTTTCATTTAATATTCGAGTCAGTTAATTCACGCGTAAAAATAGGAGCACATAAACCGAAGGACGTTCGTTAATGTGAAACGCGTCCAAGCTGCGCAACACAATCGACCTCTTCGGTGCTCCCGGTATCCTGGTACGTGCAATCAATACGACCACTGACAAGGTACCACTTCTTACTATACCTGCCCACGCGCAACGACACGCCCTTGAAAAGTGTGAAACCCCGCCTACTCACATGTCATTGGATCATTCAAGGACAACCCGCCGCAAGGATCAAGCTGTATGCGTAATCAACTTTCACTCCACACTAGTACAATATCGCTTCGCACTTAGTACGTACAATACCTGGCTGCGCTTATACTCTCCTGGTACTCGGCTTGTATTAATGTAACTGGCTTCGCGGTTCTTAGTGCAAAATTGCCGTGTGCCAAACAACATAAAATATTAAACTGCGATCCTGACTGTGTGGGACATCTTACTTGCTTCTTGCTATTATTATCTCCTGGTACTTACAATGGATGATTCGAGCAAATCCATGTCTGAATCGAATATTCCCAGTCAAATGGAACTAAACACCCCCCCTAACTTTGTATCCCAACGTAATAAAAGACCAAGAGAATGCTATTGCGACTCTGACTTCCTTGCCTTCAAAGATGAAGTCAAAACACTGATATCAAATCTAATGTCAACGCAGCAAGAGGAACTCAAGAAAATATACCCGACACTCATGGAAATTAAATCGACTAATAACAACATAGAAACCGCCATGGCTTCTCTCTCGAAACAAAATGAAGAGCTTAAAAACAAAATAGAACAGCTCGAGGTTCAAACAGCGAAAGATAGAAGTTATATCATTACTTTAGAAGACAAAATAGAGGATCTGCAACGAGGCAGCCGTAAGTCAAATTTTGAGATAAAAAACGTACCAAATTTGGCTAAAGAATCCAAAGAAGAACTAATAAAAATGGCCATCTCCCTATCTAATGAAGTTGGATGCAATATCACAAAACCGGACATAAGCGACATTTTCCGAGTTCAGAACAAGCGTGTTAAGACTAGAAATAGTACAATTATAGTTGAGTTGACATCAACTATTCTGAAGTCCGATCTCTTAAAGAAAACTAGAGATTATAATAGGAAACATAATGAGAAAATATGTGCAAAGCATCTTGGATTTAGGACGGAAGAATCCACTCCAATATACATCTCGGAACAGCTAACTGCAAAAGGAGCTCGACTTCACTTCCTTGCGCGTGATCTGGTAAAATCTAAAGCCTACAAATACTGCTGGACAGCTTACGGCAAGGTACTTGTTAGGAAGGATGATAACTATCCTACTATCAACATAACAAGTGAGTCACAGGTCCATAATCTTTTGCAACTTGCATGACTAGATTTTGCACTGCTGATAGTCATTTTTCTTATTTGCCATATTTTACTATGCTGTTACTTGTATTTATTCTTTAGCATTAATTTTACCACTAACCTTATCACCATGTTAAATTTTAATCAATTCTATGTAATGCTACTAACGTTTTTTTGTCGTACTCACCATACTTTACTCTGGTGTTACCTTAATTTGTCTCGGTTCTACTGGGATTTTAATTGCTTGAATTTAATTAGTATTAGGATAAGTATTAAGCTAATTGTTAATTTAAATACTTACCTATCATGCACTCATACACACTTACCACTCAATTCCACTCTCATACAAGCTATCACACCCACAACTAGCACTCACACACTAAATGCCTACTTAGCTACGTTCTTCTGCACTTTTAAAGCCTATAATTATGGATAGTACCTTACAAACTTTGAATGACATTGACAATCATGAAATAGCCCAAGTGTTCGACTGTGAGCTCAACGACTTTACCAACCATATTAAGCCTAACTCCTCCGGCTTTACCATCGTTTCACAAAATATTAGATCCATTTATTCCAACTTTGACGATCTGCAACTTAACATAGTAAATCTTAAAACGGAACTTGACTTGATAATCTTAACTGAGTGTAGATTAAATTCAAATAAACAAATTCCTCAAATAACCAACTATAATTCACACCAAACTACCTACCATCTTAACAAAGCTGATGGAGTGGTCGCTTATATTAAAAACACGCATAAATATAAAATAAGCGAAATAAAGCTAACTCACGCGTCTTGCTTGGAGGTCCATATCTCACCTGACCTTACAGTCATCGCGATTTATCGGTCCCCCTCAACAACTAATGCAGACGAATTCATCCAATCCCTAAATATTCATCTTTCTACCATTGCAACTACTAATAATGTGATTGTCACTGGGGACATTAATATTAATCTGATAATAAATCACGCTGAGCAGTCACATGAGCGGGCAAACAGACTTAATTATCTTAACATGCTGGCTATGCATGGGCTACTTCCTGGTCACTCGCTACCCACGAGAGACAAAAACTGTTTAGACCATATCAATATAAAGCTCAAACCTTTTAGTAAAACTGCTGCCATTGCAATTATTCATACAACCATCACAGATCACTTCATGACTTTCCTAAAAATTACTAACCATACAAACCTAATTAAACCGAATAAAATAAAATCTGATTTTATCTTTGAGATGGGACTCGCTCACTTAAAAGATAGTAACCTGGCAGACCTACTAAAACTAACTAACCCTACCATACTAACTAGCAAATTAATCGAAATTCTTCACAATTGTATCACCCTTAGTACTATCACTAGGATTATCCCGTTAAAATACAGAACTCTAAAACCATGGATGACTACTGGCTTATTGCGCTGTATTCACAATCGAAACAACATGCAACGGAGACTGAGACTTGACCCATTCAATGAGGTTCTAAAAATTACATACAAAAGGTACCGAAATTACTGTAACTGCATTATCAAAAAACAAAAACGGAAATATGATAGAGACCAACTTGCCAAAGCTCACAAAAATCCAAAGAAAACCTGGGATATTATTAACAACATCACTCAGCGAAGACACAAAAAAACAAATAACTTGGATCTCCTTGAACTAACCAACAACCCACAGCACTCTATTAACAAGGTGAACAGCTTTTTCTCTAACATAGGAAAGCTTCTCGCGGATAAAATCACACCTCCTCCGGCTACTACAGTCAATAACAGCGACCTTGGCCCATCCTTGTCTGTCTTTACATCGTCCTCAAATTTTGCTCTTCTCGACACAGACCCTTACGAAGTTCATTCTATACTAATGGGCTTAAAAATAGACAGCGCCCCTGGATGGGATAACATTCCAGTTAAATTTTTGAAAGCTGCACATGAACAAGTTGTCCCTATTCTAAGTTACTTAATAAACCTATGCTTTGAGCAGGGACTTTTTCCGGATGCATTGAAATCAGCCCTTATTACGCCTGTTTACAAGAGTGGAGACAGATCAGACCCGTCGAACTATAGGCCAATTTCAGTACTGCCATCTATCTCGAAAATCCTTGAAAGACTCCTAAATTCACGACTAATTAAATATCTTTCTAAGCATAACATTCTGTCCCCGTCTCAGTTTGGGTTTCGGCAGGGCAGGTCTACTGAGGATGCGGTCTTGTCACTAACATCTACTATAGTTGACAAGGTGGATAAAGGTAGCAAATGTTTGGCAGTTTTCCTTGACCTCAAAAAGGCCTTCGACACCGTTTCCGTTCCCATACTTCTACGCAGGCTCGAAAACATTGGAATAAGAGGGCCTCCTCTCGAGATATTTAAATCCTACCTGAGTAATCGTACACAAAAAGTAAAAATTGGGGAGTATATTAGCTCGGAAGAAACAACATCGTATGGCGTTGGGCAGGGAAGTGTTCTTGGTCCGACGATGTTTCTTATATATATTAATAACCTATGTAATCTAAGTATTGACGAGGGCCGCATTTTCTCTTATGCGGATGATACCGCCATAGTTTTTGTTGGTAAAACTTGGCCCGAAGTTAGAAGAACAGCCGAAGCTGGCCTGTCACAGATTATGGACTGGCTCAATCTTAACCTCCTCACACTAAATGCCTCCAAGTCCAACTATATATGCTTCACCAAGTATGCACACACTCAGCCTCCGCACGAATTTCAAATTAAGATCCATTGCTGTGCCAGCCCCTCAACTCCTGATTGCTCTTGTACAAAGATTGAAAGGTTACAACATACCAAATACCTGGGCATCATGATTGATCAGCGCCTGTCCTGGCACATGCATACTGAATTAATTATGAAAAGGGTGAGAAAATTAATATGGACGTTCAAATCATTGCGACACGTCGCCTCAAAGAATCTTTTGCGGAAAGTATACGTTTTACTGGCACAGTCGATTCTTACGTACTGTATACCATGCTGGGGCGGGACAACAAAAATTAAATTCTTGGAACTTGAGAGGGCGCAGCGTTCTCTACTTAAGGTTATGCTATTTAAACCTTATAGATTCCCAACCCAAAGTCTTTACCTTACCTCTGACCTTCTGTCTGCAAGGAAACTTTACCTACTCCATCTGATCCTGAGAAAACACAAATCCATTCCGTATGATCCCACGAAGCCGAGTATCAGTAGCAGAAGAGGCTACTTAGTCGCTCCAACTGTTCCAGTCAGGTCTGTTTTTGCTAGGCGGCAGTATGGAAGGCAATCTTCCCACATTTACAACCTACTGAACAAAGAGCTAAACATCTACCCTCTGAAACTCCGTGACTGTAAACAAGCTGTATCTGTTTGGCTTAAGAACAAAACCTACGACGACATTGAGGCTTTGGTATCATCGCTTCTATAAACTGTCCTGTCACTATTATTACCACGGTAAGGAATTCATTAGTGGAGGAAGCTGTACTTGGCTTCCTCCGATCCCAAGACATTGTCGCAGGGCTAACCTAAACCTAAACTTATACCTAAACCTACACTAAAACCTAAAGTTTATATATACATTAACTCATATACTTAATTCCACACTCACATTATTACACACGCACACACCCTCATACACACACGCACACACAACCTCAATTCACACACGCACCCCAAAAACCCACTCACACACGTGCATACTCCAAAACTCACTCACATACATCACTAATATCACACTAGTGCGCATCCTTTTGTATTTTTTCATTTATCTTTTTGTTTTTAAATTGCATACCCGCATTGTAGATAGTGGAAGAGCGGAGTCACCTAACACAAGCATCTTCTTGCTTAAAAGGTGATCTCCAGCTCACATGTGATATGTATTTTATATGTGCAATAAACTTTTTTTCTTTTTTTTTCTTTTTTTCTTTGCCAGATCATGGATTCGCTGTGAAACAGTATCGTTTGATAGCGGTACAGTAGAAAGATGCTTTGCAGATTTTCATCGAGCATACATTTTGTAATGTCTAACACACATGGCTTTATTAAATTCTCAGCGATAGTGTGCGCTTCACCTGCTTGTGCAATGCGATAGCTAACTAAATATGATGCCTCCGTGGCCTTTTCATTGATAGTTTGTGTTACATGCATCATATTTTTTTGACTTTCCAATAACTGTTCTTTTTTTCGAACAAAAAATTCTTTATTCTTGTCTTTAGACTCGGGGTGTACAGTTTCTAAATGTCTGCGCAATTTGGCAGGTGCCAAGCAGTTTACTACATAACATGCAGAGAGGTGAGCCGTTGGAATCAACAAATCCGAAACTGATATATGATTCATCATACTTCCTTTTTTTCGTCTTTGAAACCGTGGAGCTTGACGTCGTGGCATCATCGTCTGGATCGGTAATTGCTGTATTCTCCGCGCGTACTGCTTTTGAACATTCAGCGTCATTAGAAGATGTTGTTGCAACACGTTTAACGCCTTTAAGCCAACGTTCCATTCTTCTTTATTAATAATGTTACACGTCAGGATGATGGGGTCAAAATAATGCACAATCGTTACTGCGTTTATGAGACAAAGTTTAGTCCAAAGAAGAGATGTACAAAACTGATACAATCAGAATACAGCAGGTAGTAGAACAATGAACACTAGTTTCATATCACGTTTAAACTCCGCAATTCGCTAGCCAGCTTGTAAGTAGGTAGGTAGGAACTTATCGCTCCGAACGCTAATCGTCAACTGACTGACGAGGCGCGACGCGCGATCGCCGCTTTTATACTTAGTCCTAGACTCGAACTCGAACAATCTCAAAAATACTCGAGTCGGCGCCTTTGATAAACAAAAAGCGGAAATAAAAATAGAAATACAAAAAAATGCGTTGTAAACAATCTTGACTTTATGTTTTTGAAGATAGAGCCGAAAGTCGCTTGTTCACAACTATAGCGTCTAATTCAGAGGCGGCTTTTATCAAAGGAACTGCGCGCTCACAAGTATACGCGCGGCGGGCGGAGTCAAAACGTTCGACCAGTGACCAGAGAGAGGTGTTTTGATTTTTTTTCTAAATTCTTGCGGAACCCCTACAGGGATAGCGCGGTACCCTAGGGTTCCGCGGAACACACTTAGAGTACCGCTGAGTTAGAGTATGAATTATAAAGGGCTTTCCCATCTTCCTGGCTTTCTGAATGGCTGCTATATATTAAATTGGTGTGTAGATTGGACCAGTTTTCAGATCTTTTGCAATTTGTTTTTGAATTAAACTGTGGACATTATCTGCTTCGTTTTGCGTATGTCCTTTTATGAGATACGTGTGCGTTATTGTTTTCAATTGTTTTATATCAGTGACGGCAAACATAAATAAAGCAGCAAGATATTTATTTTTATTTTGCCCGCAACAATTGTCAGATATAAATGTAACATTGAAATAATCTTCAAATAATCTAAAATACAACTTCCAATTTCTACAGCACCTCGTTTGCCTTGCGTCTCGTCCCAAAAGTAACAATGGACATCTCCGTAGCTTTTGCAGTCGTCACCAGATTCATTGATTTACAATACGCTGATTGCAGATGGTGATGCCAGCACGTATAAAAACATTTTAGAGAGTAGGCCATATCCTGCCGTGCCTATTCAAAAAATTGAATGCACTAACCACCTACTCCGCAACTACAACGGAAAAAAATACAACGGAAAAAAATTGTTCCTGAAAACAGACACCACGATTCCTTTAAAGGAACGTAAATTACTAACGCCTGAACGATTAGTCAGATTAGGAACAGCTGTACGGGCTGCAGTACGGTATTGGAAGACCAAGTCTACATCGGAATCCAGCAAAATTATTGCATTACAAAAGACATTCTTAACAGCCCCAAACACATCTTTGGAGACCATTCCGATTGCAATTTATATTACTGTACTGAGGACCGAAAAAAAGAAAAAAATTATACCCTTGGTGCAAAAACACTCATGTTGAGACTGCAACGAAATTCTTCCCCGTTGGCTTTTCATTCAAGAAGCTTGCTTCACTGTTTTACCACAAATCGTGCAGAGCAGTTCAACAGTGTTGTTGCCAAGACTGTAGGTGGAAAGCGTATAAATTTCTCGCTGAAAGATTCGTATTCTGTTCGGTGCCATGCGGCTGTGGTCTGTTTCAATACAGGAAAACCTCAAACCTGCCTTTACAAATCAGTGTGCAACAAAAGCCCAGGAAAAACGCTGAAACGTCTGGAACAAAGGAAATTTGTCTACAATTAAAATAGAAGGGGCAAGACATCTTGTCGCAAAATTAACTTTGCGCCAAAAACTCCAACAAACCTCGATTATGGCAATTCATGTCAGAAACCTTACTTAAATTCTGAAGATTACGAACAGGCCAAATCTAGTTTTTTGGAAAGTCTACAAAAACAAGCCACAAAGCGTCATGAAATTGAACGCGAAACAATACTTCAAGCAGAAAGCACATTGTGACTTGAATTACGTAGGTGTATTCTAACTGCATCAAATTTTTCAAAAATTTGCAAAAGAAAACCAAATTCTAATACAGCACCTCTTGTAAAAAGTATTTTATATAGTTACTCGTTAGATCATGTGGCATCAGTAAAACACGGGAAAGATAACGAGGTAAAAGCTTTTGAACAACTTAGTCGCCAAGAAAACATATCCATCGAGAAATGTGGTTTGTTTATTGATGAATCCCTTTTTTTCCTGGGCGCTTCACCGGACGGCATTTATGAAGATGGCATCATTGAAATAAAGTGCCCTTTTTCCGTTTTTGGTATCGATCCAGATACTGCTATTAAGCAAAAAAAACTAAAATGTTTTAAATTATGTGGCGACGATTTGGTCATGAACACAAATCATGATTACTTTTATCAAATTTAAGGCCAACTCCACATCGCTAATAAGAATGTGTGTTTGTTTGCTGTGTGGACCGGCTGTGAATTTAATATAAAAGTCGTCAAAGTTTTCAGAGATGATAATTTCTGGGAACAAAAGATGGCTCCGCGGTTAACAAAATTTTATTTTGATTGTGTTCTTCCAGAAATTATAGATCCAAGGAAAATTCGATCAATGCCCCTTAGACAAATAGTTTTATAAAACTTCAATTAAGTAGGTACCTACTTATACAAATAAACAACAAACAATAAAATGAGTTTATTTTTATAAGTACCTACATAATATTATTTTCATTTGTATAAATTTAATTAAAACACACTAATAAATCTATTGTGGACAGCTTTTTATTTTCTCCGTAAACCACTAGCTTTTTATTTAAAAAAAAATATAGTACACCATAGCTACTGATCAAGATCGTTTAGTCGTAGCAGCGTCGCAAATTGCGACGGGAAAGGAATCAAAGGGCACAGGGAAAAAAGGGGCTCATCAACAATTAACACAAATTGAATTAAACGCTAATTTATACTAAAAATCTACATGGTGTGTAAGGATACTCATTTTTAATGATGTTATATGCAATTTTTTCTCGTTGTGGAACTTCTTACCATAGAGGCATAGACAATTAGACAGACACACAGAACATAATTACTCTTGCATAGACATTTCCATCACAGATGATTAAGATATTATGATGAAATTTAGTTATTTTATAATTTTATGGATAATTTATAAATATAATTATTAGCAAAGTAAATTAGCTAAATAAAAAAAATCGTTGTGGGCAGCTATTTTCGAAACTTTGAACGTTGCGGCGCGAGCCACCAGAGTTGCAAACAATAATTTTATATTACTTTGACATATTGAGATTTGTCGCACTTTCTTTAGTAACATCGGTGTTTTGTTCACATGATAACCGTGCGTTTGCACTGGCGAAACATTTAAGACAAAACATGTTGAAATCTCAACTTTCTGTCAATATTCCATACAATTTTTGACAGGAACTAGAGATTTCAACATGTTTTGTATTAAATGTTTCGCCAGTGCAAACGCACGGTAATAATTTCAGATTTTGCGCAGTCCGTGCGGTCACTTACAGGTTAATTAAAAATTAAATATTTCTTACGTTTTTTGCAATTTGCAGGTCAGTATCATGTTGTACGTTTATTAAAATATGATTCGCGACCGTAACCAATATGGATTTACAGAATTATGAACATTAGAATCAGCAATAGAACTCTCCAAGTTCATATTGAACGACTATTTTATGAAGTCATGACATTTAGCAGTTATACTAAGAGCTACATAGCGCATCCCCATCTCGACCCCCGCAACGTTTATAAATAACTCGTCAACTAATGCTTAATTAAATTTATATATATTTGATTTGTGTTTGTTTAAAAATTCGTTTGTTTAAATAAAACGTTGAAAAGTCGAAAAAATAATTTTCTGTTATCAAAATTGAAAAATTAAACATCCGTCAGCCTTTGCACGCAGTTTTATCTCGTTTCCAGTGTTCACACGGAACGCAAGCTTCTAATGCTGGGGCCACACTAACGGTCAACGCCAATGCCCATCATCGCCATAAACAACGCGGTAATTATTCCGATAAATTGAGAGGCTACACAGGCCCACACTTGAATAGTCAACGTCAATGCTCATTTGCTGCCTCCCGCGTTAATGTCTAACGCCAAACGCCAATGTAAATGCCGTTTTCAAATTCTCACGATAATCAACGGCGTTGCCCGTTGGTGTGGACCCGACATAACAAAAAAAAAAAATCTATGGTTAGAAAAACCATAGATAATTTTAGGCGGTTTTCGTTTCGTTCATAAGTTTACGACTTTTCAATTTTGCCGCCGTTGCCGCGTCAGATTTGTGGTGTGGCTTCCGACTTAGTTTATTTTAAAGTTATCTGATTTGTGGTGGCGCGGGCGTGGCGGTAAAGTGGAGAGTAAAGTTTGCGTTGATTAATTTACGAGTACGTTCCTTTTCAATTATTATATAGTGTATTTTGCATTGGTAGTGCAGGATGAATAAGTGTTGTATCGAACATTGCGGTCCTAAACGAAAGGATGAAAATGACTTCATAAGTACCTAATTAAATTAGTGCATAAGTTTGCTGTTAGTGAGATCGGACACAAAAATTGGCTCCTGAGTAGTCCTGAGCATTAACAGTGGTTAAAAGCTCAAGATCTTCATAAACGATGTGTGTGCCAGAAACACTTTGATAAAGGTACATCAATGAGAAGTATTGGCTCGAAGTTGGGCTAACCCTTTATTATTTTCGACCGAAGAAATAACCACAGTAATAGTCACAAAAGTTTACGAAGGTTCGTACGTTATCAATACTACTTGATAATCATAATGAGTATATTTTCATTCCAATCCACTCAAGTTTTCCTTGCCAGCATTGCTTTTTATTTTTGAGCTTCTAACAAGCTGTCCAACTATACTTGGTATGAGTTATTGGCTTTAATCAGGCGGACTGCAATCCTAAAAATTTTATGGCAAACATTATTGATCACTACTCTATCACCCCATACATTATGTGAAGCAAGCCTTTTAACGTAGTTCAGGATCAGTTGGTCGTCTTAGGGGCAGAATACTAATGTATACATATTTTTTTTTTAGATGATATTAGAATTATGATCAAAACTATTCTCGGAAAATGAAAGATGATGACCATAAATTATGGCCCTCTACCTGGTAAGACTGATATTTAAATTAACTTTTTTAAATCTATAAACATTCATCGCTTAAACAAATGATAATGTTGACATTTACTCGCATTTAGACGTGTCCTAATAATTGTAGTAAATCAAGCAATTTTTTATTTTATTTTTCTAATCATTAATTTCATTTTTGGATTTTAATATTTCTGATATACATATTTTCTGAAACTCACTTTAATTTTAACTCTTTAACAAAGTCATTTTTTTTTTGTCAATTATATACTTATGTTAACGTTTCAAAATTGAATAGTAGTATCAAAAGAGAAATTGTTATCGACTTAATTACTCGACTAATATTGTGCTCTCTATGGCAGGGGACTTGTCAAAAAGTGGCGGACAAGGGACGGTAGATTCACATAGATTTGAGCTGGTGGTGACTAGAACTTACTGAAAAGTTGACTATTTCATGGGCCAAAGTTATTATTTTAGGATTAGGATAGTTCACATTTGAATAAATCTGTTTTAAAACGTCTCTATTGGTTATTATTTTAAAAGTTCAGAAGTGGGATTTAATCGCGTCGACCGCACGGTCTAAGGTAAAATTGGTTGCAGATTATGGGTGAGTTGTTTTATATGTTTTACTAGCTTGATCAACGTAATAACGCTGACCAACCTACACTTACTGTTATTGTGTTATCATGTGTTTTATATATCATAATTCCAAGCGACCGTTTTGACAGCTATGCAGATTCTTATAAAATAATTTTACATCCTTTTGGTTCCGAAGTTTAGTACTTAATTAATTTACTTGAGTAATTATGGACTTGGAATAATCCGTTCGCTCGGAATTATGTGTTTTGATCATTTTACACCAGTAGTCATTTTACCACAATAGGTAGGTACATAACTATAATTTTGTTCATGGATTTGTTGTTGTACTATCTTACCCTCAAGGTGTGGTAAACGGGTACCTACCGGCGATTGATATGTTTTATAAATCGAAATCTTAACTACACTAGTGTGCCTACCTACATACATATTGTCTTTTTAATTAACTTAAATCTTTGGTTGAGTAACTATTGGCATTGCAACAATTTATGTTAATAACTAGCTTCGCCCCGCGGTTTCACCCGCGTAAGTCTCGATCCCGTGGGAATATCGGGATAAAAAGTGTCCTGTGTTAATCCAGGTTATAAACTATCTGTTTGCCAAATTTCATCCAAATCCATTCAGTCGTTTTTGCGTGATTGAGTAACAAACATCCAAACACACAAACACACAAACTTTCACTTTTATAATATTAGTAGGATTTACGCTACTTTTGAGTATTTGCGTAAATAGGCACATTTCCTTTTTATTTTAGATGTTTATTAAACAATGTTTTTTTTATATTGCCCGATAACATTTATTGAGTTGTCAAAGGAGACCAATACGCTTTCAAACAATCCTGGGCCTGGATGTAAAATGATGAAATTGGTGTTAATTGATAACTACTATATTACCAAACCATTACTGAAAATTTTGTGGATTTTGGCAACCTGACGGCTGAGATAAAAGAGATTTAGTAAAAGTGAGATTGCATATCAATCTATAACTAACACCTGATTTTTGGAGTGCTATTGTCATTGCTTATTTATATAAGATATTAATTATCTTTGAGATTGGGAGGAAGTTAGGAAACACAAATATTTAAAAATCCTGAGAAGGAGATGATGTTTAAAAGTTTAAATCTTTTATATTAGTATTATTTATTAATCTTCAATTATAATTAGAATGTTAAAAAGGAATTATGCAGGTGGTACGAGTATTATAGTGTACTATCGTGAAGATGGCTTGCAGCCAGCATGGTAGACGCTGGTGAGCTATGTTCTGTGTTAATGCGTTTGGTTACCGACCTTAGTCTTTTTGGTGGACCATTGCGCGTGGGCTATAGCGGCCGTAGCTCATGAATGAATGAATGAAATGCACCGACCCCAGCGTGGCTTAACCAGACTCGATAAATCGAATGAACCCCAGGATTTGCACTAGCCCCTGGAGCCTCATGGTTCATGGGGTTACAGAAGCCATTGCATATCAAAGAGTAGACCGGGGGGCGCGGGTAATGGTAGGGAATAGACCGTGCCCGTCAGGATATGGAAGGATTTGCGAGCCTACCGGATATGCATCCTTGAGTAAGCAATGGACTAGTGGAGAGACGGGTAATATTTATCTAAGGATGGGCATCTTTTTACGACGACGCCGCCAGTTGGCTCCGTTCCATTTTCACCGTTGAATCCATTGGCGGAGATATGCTTCGTTCTCGGCTCTTTTCTATCTCCCTGCTGTGCTGTGTTACACTTTGCTGTTTTCTGAGTCTTTGTCCAAGGACTCGCTGCTGTCCGTTTCAGGTTTCTTGTATATCTCGCTGGCTGCTTTCGTGATCTTGTATCGGTCTTCAGCCATGTCCATCCAGAAGTTGATTTCCTTGTTGAAGCACGCCATGTCCTGTCTTAGGTTGTCGTTCCATGCGTAAATCGGTCAGCCTACTGTCTTGGATTTGGCCTTGTACTGCATTGCTGCATATAAAAGGTGTGGTTTGCCGCGTCTGTGAACATGTGCGAGATAGCACGTCCTGTGTTTCTTGATGTGTTTCGTACCAGTTTTTACTTCTAAGATTTCGTGCATTTACTTTTGTCTTGGTTTATTCCTAGCGTGGTTAATCAAGTCTCTCATGATGACTCTCTCTGTCAGGATAGTTCAAGTCCAGCTTCACCGGTGAATCTTTTGGCGGGGTAAACTGCTTTCTCGATTCTTTTCTTCTCAGTTCTGATGCGTTTTCAGCAGCACTGTTCAGATCGCGATCGGCCCGATCCTCGTTGTTTATGTTCAGCTCCGTCGCCGTACAAGTTCAATCTGTAGCTCGCCGCTGTTCACCTCGGGTTGATGCGATTGCAAATAATATAGTTCGGAGTTAAAAGCGCACTATTCGGCTCAAGTAATTAACAAGACCCCGACAAAAATCTCGACCCGCGTCACCCGAATTCTTCTTTTCTGTTCATAGTTACATCGCCGACACCCATAACCAACCACTTTCAAAACAAAATCCCGCGCACAAGATGACCACCTCTGTTACCGCCCAGGTTCTATAATAGCGTCCATGCGCCTTTGCCGGCTTTCCGCGATAGTACTATGGCGGGCGCGCATCGCATGGTCTATTCCCGCCTGCAGCGTTCAGCCACTATGTAACGCTTACCCATGCTGATCAACCAATAACATTGCAGCATCAGATTTTTGTTGCGACCCCTTTCTTGTAAATGAAAATAGCGCCCAGGATATAGTAAACTTAAAAAGCGTTAAAACTTGATAGCATCCGTCATATTTGTTTTAAATTAGCTCGAGTATAAGCCCTTTTCAAGGATTGCACCTGCAGACAGCAGTTTGAGTGAATGAAAATCAAAGTAGATATGTCATATTCTACACAATCTACAGTTTACACTTTCACTGTCAGCAAATTTGTTGAGATGCCCCGTTGTGGCATTCTATAATATACCCAAATAGTGAGTATCTTAGAAGTTAAAATAACAATTGCTATGCGGCCTAAGGGTCGGCGCGGGCGCCCACATCTGGCGAAGGATATAGGGGCTGCGGAATTTTGTTTCCAAAGCTGTTAGGTATGCGTGCCCAAGACAATAGAGCACCACTGACCACTCACAAAAAAAAAGGTCACTTGAACTCAATAACGATTTTGGAACACAATCACCTACGCATTATATCTTAAAGTTGGGTACATTATTTAGCCAATTAAACCTGTAGTGACTTAAAATGACGGAACTATGGCGTGTATTTTGCAGAGAGGAGCAAGTCACTGTAGTATGGAAAGATCTCACCAGATTAGCCTGCAGGTACACTTGTCGGCCACCACCACCATCAAAACAAAACACCAACATCACTTTAAAAACTCACTATCATTAAAAATAATCCATGAAACTACACATTACACAACACGCACCACCCGATAAAATACCGATTTTGCAGAGTTCGATTTCGCTGGCAAGCGAGGGGTGCTTGCCACATGGCACTATAATAAAAAATTTAGAGAGAGCGTCTCGAACACAACCGTCTTCGTTGACTGCTAAAGACCCAATCTCCTATAGCGGCCGTAGCTCATGAGCTAATAAACAGCAGATAGTAAATTGGGTTGATTTTTCTCATTTTAAAATAGAAAATTATAACATTTATTTAAAAAAAAATACTCAACTTGTCAGGCCAAGAAATCCCCGTCTCCTTATGGTTATTTAATTATACAAGTACATTAGATACTAAATTGGTTTGTTGAATGCAATATGTAGGTAAACATGGCATTAATGTTAAATATCATTTACAGTGATTGAATATTGTCTTTCCTTTTTCCTTTATCCCTACCATCCTCATATCCTTTTTAATCCAAAATGGGTACCCCTTCTCCTGCTAGATCAAGATCACGGTCTCGTAGTAAACATAGAAATTCGTCTGTGCGGAGCAGGCACTCTCGTTTAAACGATAATAGACGTAAGTCTCGTAAACAAACCTGCAGCACAAGAAAACGGCATAGCGTTCGAAAATACGATACGAGTAGCTCTTCGACTACGTCATCGAGCTCTAGTGACTCATCTTCGACTAGATTCAAACGTCAAAAATGTGAACGAAAACGAAGCGAACGTTTAAGTAACCGTTCTGAAACGTCTGTCTTAGAAAAGTTAGTAGTTGCTCTTAATGATCGCAATAACACCGGGTCTCTTGATACATCTGGTCTCCATGCCGCTCAAAACGTTATATCTGAATTTGACCCTCAGGCTAAAACACAGACAATGAAACATTGGTTAGCGAAGGTCAATGAATCGGCGGAGGTATATGGCTGGTCGGAAAGACAAACTATATTCTATGTTTTCCCCAAGCTTTCAGGTCTTGCTAAACGGTGGTATAATGGTCTGACCAGCGTAAAGTATTCATGGACTGACTGGCAAACAAAACTTATAATGCTTTTCCTTGTGAACAAAATTATGGTGAACTTCTTTCGGAAATGTTGGCTAGACGGTCTAGGCGAAATGAATCCCTGGAAGAATATTACTACGATAAAATTATGTTAATAAATAGATGCGAACTTAGGGGTCAGCAGGTAGTAGACTGCCTTACTCATGGTATTTATGATAACAATATTCGAATGAACGTCCAGGGTGCTAGTTATCATAATCCAGAAGAAGTTTTAAAATACTTTCGGAATATATCTTCTAAATTAAATGATTTTCCTAGACGGGTTATGCCTAACGGGCGTGTTAGTGAGCACCTAAAACCCGGTGCCACTAAGGCAACAAACTCACAGTCAAGGCGACAACCAATATCAGATATCACATGTTACAATTGTAAGGAACAAGGGCATATAGTGTCACGGTGTTCAAAGCTATACTCAAGTGTAGGAAATGTCGTCAATACGGTCATGAAGAGAAAAATTGTGCCGATAAGGTTTTAGCAACTGCTACTGACTCGCGACAAACTACGAACACTCCCAGTAGTTAGGTGAACAAAGTGCTTAGTATATTTCAGGATAGAAACGCCAGTGATAAATATTATAAACAAATTATTTTGAAAGATAGATCCATTAAGGCATTTTTTGACTTGGGTAGTCACTGTACATTATTAAGAAAAGACATTGGAGAGAAACTTGGAATACCTATTGATAATAATAATTTACCCACACTAAATGGGTTTGGTCTAGGAACTGTTATACCAAGTGGTCGCATTACTGTGCGAATTAGATTTGATTGCCTAACTTACTTATAGCGGATGCTTTAATAGGACACTCACTCACAGAGTTACCGGGTGTTAGGGTTTACAAGTCGGACACATATTTCTTTACAAGGATCCTCAATCAAACAACAATAAAGTTGCTTTATCGTGTTTCGAGAATAGTTCTATTTATGGCACGTCTACCATTAAGTTACGCACAGGATCTGAAATAACTGGACTAATTTACATAAATACTGAGTCTTGTATGAAGAGCGGTAAGGAATATTTCATCTTACCTGGTGTATACACTATCGATAAGGGAATAGGATCTATTATTATCATCGGGCTTAGTTCAGAACCGTTCACCTTAACTTCAAACACACTAATAGCTAGGGTTCTATATCTGACTGGCAATTTACCACCAGTTACAACGAAAATTACTGATACGGACTTGAATAAAATTAATATATTGAATATTGACCTTGTAGAAAACTCCATTACTATTGATCAGATTATTGTTGATGATGATTTAGACAGAGAGACTCTTAAGAAATTATGTACATTGTTAAATTCGCGACGAGAATGTTTCGCTTTTTCCTTGGAAGAATTGGGTAAAACATCATTAGCTGAAATGCACATTCAGCTGACGGATCACATTCCAGTAACTTACAGACCGTATCGTCTCCCATTATCAGAACGCGAAAATGTTAAAACTATTGTTAATCAACTGCTCGACACCGGGATCATTCGAGAATCAACATCTCAATATGCTAGCCCGATTATACTTGTAGCTAAAAAAAATGGTGAGACACGATTATGCGTGGACTACAGAGCGCTAAATCGGAAAAATTTAAAAGAAAAATATCCGATGCCTCTAATAGACGACCAAATTGATAGTCTTTCGGGTCAGGTTTTCTTTAGTACTTTAGACCTGAAATCTGGCTATCATCAGGTACCAGTTTCAGAAGATTCAAAGCATCTCACAGCATTTGTGACACCCGATGGGCACTTTGAATATAACCGTATGCCGTTCGGTCTGACTAATGCGCCAGCTGTTTTTCAGAGACTTGTTATGAATCTTTTGAAACGTCATAATATTCCCGGCGTGTTAGCTTACCCCTTTACACCCGAAAAAACAAAGTTGCAAATATTTGAAAAAAAGTTAATAGAGCGGATTTTTCGGAGTCTAAGGAAGCTAGGAAAAATGCAAAAAAAATCCTGAATTTTCAGTTGTCCTGAAAAGGTGCCCTCACGATCGTGACACTTAGGTATAATCTACAAGTCTCACAATAGTGACAGTTAACTTTTCTTTTTTTTTTTTTGCTTAATTAAAACAACAAATTATATACTAATCATTATTTATTTATTTGAATAACCTCTTCATTAATCAGTCTTTATTATTTAACAAAAAATTAACCTTCTTTTAACTAATTCTCTAACAAAAATCAATTTTTTTTTCAAAATAAACTAAGTCGACCTCTGACTAACTTAAAATAACATAATAACAATTATTCTTAATTTTTAGGAACAAAACTGAGATCACAAATTATTTAAAAAGAATTGAAGAAATAAAGAATAGCAAAAACTAACATAATTTGGAAAAACGTAACTAAATATTAAAGTTTGAGGTGATAAGATTGGAAACAGTTTTGGTTTCGAGAAAGACACAGGTAAACACTACACTTGGAGCATTTAATCTTTGATCGGCTATGACATCCCTCCATCATGCAAGACCTTGGTGCCTTTATGTCATCAAATACAGCCAGGTGATCATAGCCATCATATCTTTTGCCCTGTGATGGGCGTATTGGCCTGTATTGCCTATTGATAGGAGGTAGCTCGTTTTCAGAATCGACGTCTACGTCGTCGCGGCGGTCTACTTCTGGAAAATTTGTTAAAGCATCAGCAACACTAAATCGAAAGTCCAGTAGTGTCAGAGTGTCCTTTCTTGAGTAATCATTTGCCACGCAATCATTTTTGTATAATCGCCAAGAATTAACCAACGCCAAATCCAAAAAGTGGATAATGACTTTCAAAGGCCATTTTTTTGTCTTGATGAAGGTACGATAATACTCCATTTGCTGGTCGAGAATATCAACGCCCCCATGTGTTGATTGTACTGTTGAATAATTTTAGGAGCCGGTACGTCAATGTAGGCTCTCTGTTTTTTATCCCACCGTTTTACAGTAGTACCAGACGAAGATCCTGTACAGTTAGATGCCATGATCACGGACTTGTTGTCCTTCCATTTGACAATGACAGTCGAATCCCTGGTGTAATGCTGAGTTTCGCCGCGAACCATAGCTGAATCTTGTTTGAATTTGCAAGCGGCTCGATCTGGGATACGATTAATCATCATCGTGCCAGTGCTGTGTATATTTTTCCGGTTCAATTCTTCCACTAAAGGAACCGTTGTGAAAAAACGATCATGATACACACAACTTCCTGGAGGGACACTTCTGGTCAAATGGAGTATAACAGAAGGTCCCAGACCCAAAGATGTATCAGCAAACATTGTATTAGCGCCTCTGTAAATCTCAAAATCGAGCATCAAGCCTTCGCTAGTAGTAAGAACAAAATTTTTCAAACCTTCTGGTCGTGGTTTATTTTTGACCACTTGGCGCAAAGAACATCCGCCACTGAAAGGTATCATCTGCTCATCTATGGAATAATAAGATGGAACTCTTTCCAGTTTGTTGCAGGTATCCTGAACCCGTTTGATTATCGATTGCACCTTCCAAAGTGGATTGTTAGTCTCAGTTTCAGTTGGCTGGTCGTGATCAACTACATGAAGCGCATTGCGTAAAGTAAGAAATCGGTCGCGAACTATCTTGTCGGCAATAAGTCCAATCCTCATGTTAGCTCGCCAGTACATTGGCATTCGTGGGTATGGAAGGCATCCCATGAGAATATGCACCTCAAACACTTTAGCTATTTCCGCTTTGTAGTTTTTAGTTGTTGTCCAGTCTTACGCATGTATTATAAGTTTGTACACCGAGCAGTCTCGTCGTAGAAACCTTCATCAAAATAATCATGAAGATATTCTGAAGGTGTACGAACTGGGTTTTTTGGTAAAGTCGCAGTATAGTCATGTGTCTTATCGATAAAAGGAATATTCTTCCAGGTGTCTCCATGGCCACGTTGCTGCTGATTTCGCTGAGTCGCCGTAGTACGAGAACGTCCTCTGCTTGACTGCATTCGCTGCGAACTAGTACCACGAGATCGCCCCCTGCTTCCAATTGGTAGTGAGGTAGTACTTCGAGAGCACTAGTAGTAGGTAGGTAGTAGGTAGGTAGTACTACTTGGGGTCATTACCTGACTTAGAGGTTCAGGCTCCATTTCATCGCCTGATCCTTCGGAATTGTCGTCCTCGCCTACGAGGTCAGCGAGTACACGCGACTCAGTTTCAAACTCTTCTTCCTCGTTAAATTCTTCAATTTCTGATTCGGTTCCATCGCCAAGGAGTTCCAAGATACGGTCATCAGATACAGGAAGCACTAAAATAAAATAATAAACAACTACTTAACCAAAATACCAGCTTTTAAGAAATAAACAAAAAAACTACAATAAAATCAATTTATAGGGTTACAACCGTGGGGCCACGATCGTGCTACTTGAAGTTTAGTCGCAATTTTTTTCTAACTTACAAAACAAAATAGTAAAAATAGTTTGCATTTCATTTTATTAATGTTTAAATAGCAAAATAAAACAAAAACAATACTCAAAATGTAACAATAAACCACAATACTTACACGTGCCGCCGGTTGGATCAAAAAACGCAGCCATCTTGTACCTACGATTGACACAAACTAACAACCCAGTACGCGACTCGGGCGCTACTACGCGCGAGTACACATCTCTCACGATCGATCGACGTCGGTTGCGTTCGCAAATACGAATCCGCGCGGCCTTGAGATTTTTTCAAAGTTACCCCCGCACTATCGTGTACCGTCGGGTGTAAAGAGCTATATGGATGACATTATTATTGCGTCGACCACCATCGATGAGGGCCTGGATAAATTATCGACTGTTCTCGACCTCATCAAAGACGCTAATCTAACGTTAAATTTGAGTAAATGTTTTTTTTTTAAAAGACTATTTACTACTTAGGTTTTGAAATTTCATCAGAGGGTGTTCGTCCCGGACTTAAAAGGATTATGGCAGTTAGCGCGTTTAAGACTCCTCAAAACGTCCATCGGGTACGGCAATTCATAGGACTTGCGAGTTTCTTTCGTCGATTTGTTGCTGGATTTGCAACTATAGCAAGACCGTTAACCCGTCTTACGAAGGCATGCCGTTTGGACGTGGGGAACTGAGCAAGAAACCGCGTTATCGAAATTAAAGATGATGTTGACTGAAAGACCCATTCTTACAATATACAACCCCAAGTACCAGACAGAGCTTCATACCGATGCGAGTTCGACTGGCTTGGGGGGTATTTTACTTCAGCGGGCCGAAGAGACAAAGCCTCTCCAAGCTGTTGCATATTTTAGTCGACAGACGACAGCGGAGGAGCAGCATTTCCACTATGAGTTAGAGACCCTCGCTGTCGTCGCGTCACTTAATCGTTTTAGGGTATATCTTCTTGGAATTGAGTTTAAGGTCGTTACTGATTGTAATGCGCTTCGAACGACGTTGACTAAAAGGGACTTAATTCCAAGAATAGCTAGGTGGTGGCTTTCAGTAAAATAATACTCTTTTACAATCGAGTATCGACCAGGAGCTAGTTTAGCTCATGCAGACGCATTGAGTCGTAACTCGTTAGAACCTCTTGATGGTGAATCGTTATCAGTAATGCTTATAAGTGACGTACACTGGCTACAATCCGTCCAGATGAGTGATCCCCAGCTGTATTACGTGAAAGCTGTTTTGAATACAAATTCAGTCGAAGCCAAAGATATTCGTAGGGATTATCAGTTGAAAGATGGTAAAATATTTAGAAAAATTGGGAGCGAATTACGTTGGGCCGTACCTAAAGACGCTAGATGGAAAATCCGATATCCCTTTCCATAGTCTTCACATAGATCATTTGAGGGGTATAGAAGCAAAAAAGCCTCTGTCCAAATTTTGGTTTTTTTAATCTATGGATGTCATATTTTGCCTGACGTTAAAAGTTAGACACCCCTATCTTATTTTAGATGCAAAAGCGTACCATTGCCTAGTAAATCGCATCAAAAAAACATGTTGCGATGCAAACACGCCATTCTCCATAAACATTCAGAAGCAAACATGACATTGTCCATTTAGACCAATCACAGCACAGCATTTCTGGGATTTCAAGATGGCGTTTTCTGTGTTTTTAAAGCAACAGTGTTCCCCAATTAGTTCAACATTTTAAGTGTTTGTAGTTATTTTTAGTGATATAATGGAAGAGAATGTGCAACCAGTGACTTCCGGGATCACTAGGAAACGTAGTCGCGTAATCCAGAAAAGTGGAAGCGAGCAAAAGAAAAGGCAAAGTGGTAAGTCATTCAATACTACTACCTACACGTCGTTTTAGGGTAACCACACCGGAGAACCCATAGTGGAATTGACACCACTGGTAAATTGACTTGTTGTGCCTAAACTGATCAACTGATTACGATTTTGGAGTTCGAGACGACAATTTTATTTACTAACATATTTATCTTTTATTTGTAGGGACTCAGCTAAAAGACTACCTCAATATCCAACATGTAACCATGAGAAAGGAGCATACCAATGTCGTAAACTAACGATGACAGACATTCGATTTTTTTTTCAATCATTTTATGCAATTAAAAGTAAACAACACCAGGATGCCTTCCTCTTAAAATACTGCAAGGTTACTGATACAGTACGCCGACGAGCACGGGTTGGTCTTCGAACCACAAATAAATACAATACGAAGCTATACGTAAAACAGAATCATACACTAATACTTATACCGGTATGTCAGAAAAGTTTTTTAAAAATGTTACAAATCTCCGTGCATCGTGTACGCCGTGTCGCAAAGGTTTTTAAAACAACAGGAAGTTTGGTGAAAGATATGAGAGGAGGTGACCATACTTCACACAAATATTCAGTAAAGAGGTCGGCGGTAATTTTTTTTATAGAATCTTTCAAATGGCCGGAATCTCATTATTGCAGGTCATCAGTGCAACGAAAATATTTAGACTCTAACTTAAGAAAAATGTGGAAAATGTACTGTGACAAATATGGACCAGCTGATGATTTGCACGTAAAAGAAAGCTATTTTCGTGACGTTTTCAATAGACACTATAATATTGGATTTGGCAGTCCACGTACAGACGTATGTTCAAGGTGTACAGAGTTACTAGAAAAAATTAAATGCGAAAAAGATGCTAATTTGAAGAATACATTAATAATAGAGAAACGAGTGCACATGCTCAAAGCGAAAGCATTTTATCAATTACTACGAGAAGAAAGACAGGGCATGATAACATTATCGTTTGACTGCCAAAAAAATCAGGTTCTGCCAAAAGTACCTGATCAAATAGCCTACTACAGTAGACAACTCTATATTTACAATTTTGCTGTTGTCAAATCTGCACCAAACAAAAAACTAAACTGAGACACAGTTTCATTGTATTATTGGACAGAAAATCAATTCAAAAAAGGAGCCAACGAAATATGTTCTGCTGTCTACCATAGACTTAATAGTTTGGATTTAACTGAAATAGATACAATACGTCTTGTAGCGGATGGGTGTGGGGCACAAAATAAAAACTCTATAATGATGGGGATGTGTTCAACATGGCTGTCCAATGCTCCAGCACACGTTAATTCTATCGAATTAGTTTTCCCAGTGTCAGGACATTAATTTCTTCCCGCTGATAGGGTTTTTGGGAATATTGAGCGAGAGCTGAAAAAAAGAGAGATCATTATAAGCCCCTCTGAGTATGTGGAGATATTTGACCGTTACGGAAGGGCGATAAATTTTGACATGAACCTGGATTGGAAGTCTGCATTAAATTCTGTCATAAAGCCCCCCGGAAACTGGCACTTCCCATTCGCGGCAAGCAAGTGATTCTTTATAAAAAGGAGTCACAGTAACAAAATAACGATTAAAGGTGAATTACACTATCGTTCTGAATCACAAATCTACAAATCAGTTTTGAAAAGGGGACAATCATTCAAAAATGTCGTACCTGATCCTATCACGAAAAACAAAATAAAAATACAGAGTGCTAAACTTGCTGACGTTGAAACGTTGTTAAAAAAACATTTCGGCTCAGAATGGCAAACAACTGCAATATTTTAAAGAAGTACTAGCTGGCTCAGGGTCTCAAGAAGGTGATGCAGAAGATAATGAAGAAATTTGTGAACCAAATCCACCCGAAATAGGATTTGCGAGCAGCGCTCTCGTAGAGGCAAATAATGCCGACAATGATGTAAGCCGTCGGCAGGCGCAATTCTTAAGAACAAACGTGTTTACAGTGAGAGCCGATAATTTTATTAAATCCTATCGCCTTTCGGAAGACCTGATATGTCAAATGGAGGCTGATTTATGTCCGTACCTAAGGACTCAACAAGAGTTTCTTTCAAGGCGGGTGAAGGTAGGAAAATAAGCATTTTGATTTTCAACTTAAAATGTTTATTTATAGTAACTAGCCACATGATGCCCTATACTAAAAAAAAAAATTTTTAGGTTTTATGTGCTCTATCATTTCTGGCCCACGGCACTTATCAGAGGGCTGTGGGACAACAATCGACAACCTGTCTGTCCCAGGCATCTGTATCGAGTTCGTTAAACGAATTTTTGAAAGCGATAAAACAGGCGTGTATAGTAAAAAAAAAAATCGATTTCCTCAAAATAGGGAAGAAAGAAATATTTTAAAAACACGGTGAGTATTTGTGAATTTGTGTTAAATAATTTTTGTTTGCTATCTCTCATGTAACATAGATAAATTTGATTTATATTCTTCAATAGCAAGTAATGTTGCTGCGATGTATTTTTTTTCCCGCCTTTGCGTACCTACTGCCTCCATGGTTAGGTTTTATACTCAAATAAATACCTACCTGCAACAGGAATATCTACTTTTGCAGATTTAATGAAAAATATAAAATCCCGGATTGTATAGGATGCATCGACGGCACATACGTAGCCATGATCCGGCCCTCATAGAACGAGGAGAGATATTTTTGCCCGAAGGGATATCACGCGAGAAGCGTCCAGCTAGTAAATCTCATTTAATAGCACGTATTACATGCACTTATTATGAGAGCAGTGGTGGTCCAATGCTGTCGGCCCCGATTACTGTAACTTGACACGAATATTATTATAAAAATTGTAAACAAGATGCAAGTACCTATTCTACGGGTTGTAAGATAATATTTATGTACTTAAGTTTAATTTAAATATAATTTTACAGGTTACAGATGCCGACCTCAACATATTACATGTAGATGCCTCTTATGGTGGGGCATCTCATGATAATTTCATTTTCCATCATTCGGAATTACGAGAACATTTGGAGGGAATGGGGCAGACTGATGAAAGGACCTACTTACTTGGTATGCTTAAATTCCCAAAAGACTTATTATTTGATACCCACTTAGTGCCAGCTAAATTATTTACACAATTCTCTGAATTACAGGTGATTCTGGATACGCTCAGCGGGCTTATTTCATGACGCCGGTTGCAGATGACCAAGAGCGAACACCTGAAGCGTACTTCAACAAACTCCACGGCACGGCTCGCAACAGCGTAGAGCGTGCAATTGGCTTGTTGAAGGGTCGCTTCAGGTGTTTGTTGGTTCACAGGGTGCTGCATTACAATCCAGACACGGTTGGAAAGATTGTGATAGCATGTTGCGTGCTTCACAATCTTTGTAATCGTGCTGGATTGCCAGCCCCTGTGATAAGTGAGCGAGGCAATGATGGCCATACTGACGCATCATTCCTAACAGATGATCCAGGTGAAGAGGATCCTCTCAGAATGGGGCGAAATGCCCGGAGTGCCCTTGTAGATAGAATATGGCTTGGACGATAATATTGTTTATTTTTATTAATTTTTTTACTGTACATTCTTTTTTACATTATTTAACTTTATTATTATTATTATATAAGGTGCTATAAAAATATCTGCCACGGCTGCAATAGGAGACAGTATTGTGTTTATAGATTACAATAGTAAAGATAAATTATTGATTACTTGTCATATTTTTTTTCATTTATAGGCCAGGATCGTAGCACAGTCGGTGCCCGAAGAAGGGAGTCGTCATCGAGCCAGGCCTAAGAAACGCTGGCGTGACGATTTGGACTCGTTCCTGACCGATCGGCCGGCGAAGGAACAACTTATAGAAAACTGGAAAACTATGGGGGAGACCTTTGCCCAGCAGTACTAGGACAAAATAAGTTAACTAAAAAAAAAAAAAGTAGGTAGACATTTTAAACAAGTGAATATTATTAATCTGATAAATATTCTACCTCGCAGCAGATGAGCCCATTTGATCCTGCAAATTGCTAAGGCCTTAAAAGAATTGAAGACAATAAAGGAACACCGCCTCTACTTGATTTAATCACATCAATCCTGGTAAGTATTCATTATTTCACACACCTTGGAATTAAGAAATGTTTCAACTCATTGTACTCAAAATGGTTGATTGAAATGAGTACTTATTATAAATAAATCATACCGCTTTGAATTCTTATTGAAAGTACTACAGCATTATTTAAAGTGGTTTAATTGTTTATAAAAACATAGGTACTCTGATGAGTGTAGGAATGAAATAAATTAAATAGTAATAAATGCTTACCATTATTTCCAGCGCTGGTGGCGTGCAGTCCACACACATCTGACGCCCCTCTGTTCCTCTATTCCATCAAGAAGTTGAACGACGAGAGGCCGCTGGCTCAGTTGCGAAAATGTATTAGCAAAAATTTTTGATGTGATACAAATGAATAAATTCTATTTATCTATTTATTTATTAATTTACACACTAAACACTTAATACATAAAGATTTATCATTCGATATTTTTCCCAGCAGACCTGTGACAGGAGAGTTGAATGACAAACAGCATCAATTTACATCTATGAGACTACATAGTGTGTCAAAATAGTATCTACACAGGAAAACTACACCAACCTAAACACACATAATTTTATCAGTTTTTAATAAAAACATGTATTTTATTATAATAATTTTAATTTTTCTCGTTTGCAATAGTAATTGGCAATTTGTGTTTATGTAGGTATAGATCATATTAGCACCCATAGCTAGATTATTGGTGTGCCTAAATATTTAGGTATGATAAAAGGTTTGTATCTAGTTCTCTGGTTTGTCTACCAATCTAGATGATGGGATATTACTTACTACCTTTGTGCTTTTTAGGGTTCCGTACCCAAAGGGTAAACGGAACCCTGTTACTAAACTCCGCTGTCCGTTCTTCTGTTAGTCTGTCTGTCACCAGGTTGTATCTCATGAACCATGATAATTTGACAGTTGAAATTTTCACAGATGATGTATTTCTGTTGCCACTATAACAACAAATCCTAGAAAATAGAATAAAGTAAATATTCAAGGTAGTTCCCATACAATAAACGTGATTTTTTTGCCGTTTTTATAGATACAGGTACGGAACCCTTCGTGCGCGAGTCCGACTCGCACTTGGCCGGATTTTTACACAATATGTATTTAGGTGAACGAACAATACACCAATCACTAAATAAAATGATTGATGACTGAGATTGAGCAACTTATAAAATTTGGCTAAGCAAGTACGTTTAGCACAAATTTTACGAAGTTGCTCAATCTCACCTTTTAAGTAAAATGCATTTGTTGTGTTAATTACTTATATAAAAACGGTTGTATGTAGACATTGAAATAAATAGGTGCTAATTATTGTGTCTGAACTCAAATACGAATAGGCCTATGGAAAGGGCCAAAATTATTAAAAAAAAATTGAGTGCCTACCGCGCATGCGCCAAGTGTACACCTCACGCGATTCACGTAGTCATAGCAACCACTTCACTTCGACGCGAGGTGGACTAAGCCTGTGCGCGCGTTGCACAAATTTCAGTTGAACTTAGTAGGTACCTAATGTACGATGATGATTTGATGAATATTATGTTATTATTGGCAACGCGTAGGTAGGTTATCTACCTATAATAAACTACAAGGCAAGTAGGTACATATAATCCGCACGTCTTTTTATTTTCGTTCGTTCGTCGTTTTTTTCAAAATTACATTCACACACATCGTTTATGTAGGTTCCCACATAGTTTGTGTGGGGTTAAATTGTAGTTATGGCCCGTCAGCCAGGCACACTTTTAGCACGCGATCACTGAATGCTTGACCGCACTGGGTCAGTGGTAGCGCGGTGCGAGAAGCGGCGCTGGTGCGGGGAATCTTGGCTTGCAGTTCATGGTGGGTCATGGGATTGCGTTTAAGTATATAAATAAAGAGTTTAACAATGGGTTCATAATAACAAACTTATGTCGATGCAAATTTTCTTTAGTAGGTACCTACTTAGTATTATTTTATTATTGAAAGTAGGTACGTGCGTCACGCGCTAGCGCCTCAGGCTATAATAAGGACTAGTCTAGAAAAAAAAAAAAAGTAAAAGAAAATTGAGTTTCAGACTGAATATCTGTTTTGCAATTTTATTTAAAAACTCCCTAAATAGTACTAATGATTAGACACTAAAATACTAGCTTTAAAATAATACAAAATTATCAATAGAATTAGAATAAAAATATTATTAAAATCTCGATTATGATAAATCCTGTTAAGCAGAAAAGATACAACCAGCAATTTTTTGAAAATCGAGTTATATATATAGTTAGAATCTACGCATCGAACTTTATATGCGCAAAAAAGATCCAAGCAGTCTGATCACTTTCACCAAACAAACCTCTATGACACTACATGTACCAAAACACATTTAACGTTTTAAAAGAAAAACAAAAAAGAATCATGACTCTTGGATCTCAAAAAAATGAAATGTATATTTTTTTTTAATCCAAGCAGGTTGGATCCTTTCGACAAAATATTTTTTCTCTTTCACTTTTAATGTAAAGTGTACCAAGCGCCTCGGATCTTTTATGCAAAATAGTTTTGTTGAATCTTACTGATTACACAGGAACCAAGAGGTTTGAGGGTGTTTCTCATTTTTCGTGCATATATCGTCGTTTCGTCCAGTGATAAATAAAATATTTTTTTATTATTTATCAAGTTTCCCTTTAAAGAAAACCAACACAACAAAGTTATGCTAACAATGCACGTAACATTTACAGATCACAGTAACATAATTAATAAATTATAAATTAAATTCTTTACAGATTCTCATTTCCTTCGGTGTCCATTTACTATACTAATGTAAACATTTTTATTTTACCCAAAAGAATCAATGTTAATTACAAATAAAGTAACCGTACCAAGAAACTATATTAAAAACACAACTTTTACACCTAAAATTAATAACGACGTTTCCCAAAAATAATAAATTTTATTACGTAAAACATTTAACATATTTTTTTTCTGATTACCATCGATTTGTAAGAAAATCTAAATAACAGTCTGCGTTTGAACTTAAACGCCCCAAAAACGCCACACCGCGGCCCGCGCACTTCTCAGTCACCCAACAAACGTCGTGGCAGGTGGACGGTTGGTCGTGGTAAAGAAATACTGTCGAGTAAAGTTTCGCAGGAGGTTATTATTCTGGAATCATTCTCATTCTTATCGTCCGTTTTACTACGTGAGTATTTATAATTTTGTTTAATTTGTAGCTGCTTATAATTTCTAATAATTACCTTCGTAGTTTATAATATGCACGAGATTCATAATTCTGTAATTTTTGGAAATAATTAGGATAAAGGATTCAAACCTCATTACCTTCTTCCTCACTGCCTTCGTTTACCGTCGTTTTTTGAGCGATGGTAATGAGGTCAAAACGATGGCAATTATAAATTTATTTATGCCAGGTCAAGTAATTTTTTATAGTGTTAAAATTTAGAATATCGAAGTTTTGTTTGTCAACTTAGGTGACCACGGGCTCTAGTTCTCCATCCGTGGTTTTGTTTTTCTTCACACAATAGTACCTATTGTTTGTTTCTATACTATAATTATATTAAATGCTTAATACTTAGTTATTCGAGGATGCTTAAAGTTATCCGGTGAAGTGTAGTTTTTATAACGCTCTATTATTAAGCACATGAGCTCTAACAATATTTATGTTGTTTTTTTATAGATAATAAAATAATAAGAATGCCAAAGAAAACCAAACAAACGTTAGAGCAGAAACGAGAACGCGATAGATTACAAAAAAAAGAAAGTATGCGGCAATTAAGAATGATCCCGAAAAGTATGCGGAATTGAAGGCAAAAGAAAGAGCAAGATACCTTAAAAGAAAAGAACAGAAAAAAATAAAAAAAGCTGAAGAAATGACACCTAGACAATTGAGAGTTCAGAGAAAAACATGGAGAGTTAATTCGAAACGTCATTATGAAAGAAAAAAGAAAGAAAAAGTTATTCAGCAGTTATTGCTAGATAATTCTCCACCAAGTAGTGATACTGAAGCACTCCCAGCTGAACATGATCCTCTTGCTCGTCCAGCTCTAACTCCCATACCTAGTTCATCTTCAAAATCTTTGGGTTCCAGTAAAATTAATTCGTGTCAACAGTGTGCGAAAAAGGATGTTCTTCTGAGAAAGCTTCGTTACCGACATAAAAAAGAAATAGGCCTTTTAAAACGAGAAATTGAAAAAACGAAGAAACAGAAGGATGCTGTTAGGAAAATGCTTTATAGAATTATGAAAGATAGGAAAAATAAAGATAGTTTATCGAGTGAGGTAAAAATAGAACAGTTAGTAGAGAATGTTAACAAAGAAAAGCGTGAAGAAATTAAAAAGAAACTAATATTTGGTCACATTCTAACAAAAAGTGTTGGAGAAGGCTACAAGTGCTTGAGAAAAAAAGACAAAAAATAATTTTCTAATTTGGTTTTAACAGAAAAAGAAAAATTCAAAAAATATAAGCTATTGACACAAACAAAATCATTTACAGTAAGAGATAAAAAAGAAAAGAAAATAATTAAGACTGAATACATGACAGAGCAATTAATTTTGGAGTTTTTTGACAATGATGAAGTGACTAGAATAGCATCCGACAAGAAAGAATACATCACAAAAAACAAAATACGTAAACAAAAACGATACTTAACGGACACTTTAACTAATTTGTACAAAAAGTTTACGCATAATTCGAACATCAGGGTAACGTATCAAACTTTTTGTAAATATCGCCCGTTTTGGGTTTTACATCCAAAGGAGACGTCTAGAAACACGTGTGCCTGCAAAGTTCATATTAATACAGATTTATTGATAAAATGCCTTAACAAGAATAAAATACTTAAAGAATCTAATGGTACAGGTATTTTAGAAAGCTTATGTTGCAATGTTAATAATGAAGATTGTTTGAATCGATCATGTGAACAATGTCAGCTAAAACAGTTAGATTACGCCGAATTCCAGAATGACAAAAAAATTAAATATTATCAGTGGTGTAGTTGCTCTGAAAAGTACTATGTAAAAGATGAGGAGAAAACCAAGTTAGTTACCAAAAAACAAGCATTTTTTGATTTTCCAAGAAACATTGTACTCCAATTAGAAAGCACTCTTGGGGATTATATGAAACACTGCACGAATATATTGACGCAGTACCGAAATATTAACGTGCTCAAAAATAATCTCACTCCACAAGAGGTAGTGATACACGTTGATTTTAGTGAAAACTACTGCGTCAAATATCACGAGGAAATCCAAAGTTTTCACTTCGGTGGTAGTAGAATGCAGCTGTCATTGCACACATGTGTTATCTACCTGATTGACCCAGAAGTTGGAATTCAAAAACATTATAGTTTTTGTACTGTAAGTGAATGTACCCAACACGATGCTGCAGCTATCTGGGCACATTTATTACCAACCATTGGGTATGTATTTGAGATTTCACCCCAAATCGACTCAGTTCATTTCATTTCGGACAGCCCCACAAGTCAATACAGAAATCGTTTTATTTTTTATATGATTACCCAACTGTATCGTGATTTTCCACAACTGAAATCTGTGACCTGGAACTACTTAGAAGCAGGACATGGCAAGGGGGCGCCAGACGGAGTCGGTGCTGTTCTCAAACGAACAGCAGATCAAGTTGTCCGTTTTGGCGGTGACGTGGACTCATTAGAAACATTTTTAGCCTGTCTTCAACCTAGATTGAATATTGAAATTCGCATTGTTACTAGAAATGACATTCAAGCAAGAAGTTTTCCAACAGTCCTAAAAGCGGCCAAAGGTACAATGATGGTACATCAAGCTCTTTGGTCATATGGGTGCTCTAAAATTAGTCTAAGGAAGTTAAGTTGTTTTCTATGTGGCAATAAAGATATTTGTAGTCACGGCAAACATATTGGATATTATGATGTTCCCCCTTACGAAGACGTAAATACTCACGAATTCCAGAGTTACCTCGATGAAAACACAACACCAGACTTCATCCAAGAAATTCACAACACAGGTTTTGAAATTAATTGCAACCCATCGACCAGCTTCGAAGATAAAGCTTCAAAGGTAAACACGGTTTCACCGAAAGTCACAATACTATCAGATATTAATGTGACTGATTGGGTCAATACAAAGTTTAGTATTAAAAAGGAGGATATTGCAAAAATAAAAAGTGACAAAAAAACCTATCAAACAGATTTTGAAAACTTCATTATGAATGATGATGATACCAAAGAAAATAAATATGAAATATGTGAGAAAAGAAGAAAAAAAGACTTACTAACTTTTGGAGTAACACCGATGATGACGAAGATATAAATATTTTCTAAAACGAAAGAGATTCTGTTGTTTTTTTTATTAAAATAAGTTGATTCTTATTTTTACATTAATTGTAAGCCTAATTTTTAGTTTTTGTTAAAGACTTTTGATTTTGATCTCATTTTTCCAAAGGTTTATTAGTTAACAAAAAAATGTATACATTTATTAGAAAGGCAGATAGAAAGAGCCAATATTAAGTTTTAATTGTTAAATATCTATCAAGAACTAAATTCTAATCGCTATTGATATGTAGTTCATTGATTTTTTAAATATTAAAAATGCATCTTGTATAACATTATATTGTATCATTACCCTCTATTTATCTTCATTACCTTCGCAGCTTTATGTCTTCACAAAGAACGACTAATGTCATTCACTTCGGTAACGTTCTCATTACCGTCTTATTCCGATTTTTGATATGGTAATAATTTCATTGTTATCAATAGTAGCAAGGAGTAAACCACAAAATTTTGAAGGACTATCTGTAAAGTAATGATATCAGAAAAAAAAACAAAGTTATTCGCTAATTAATTTGAATTGTATAAATGTCTTGGAATATGCACGAACTACGCGAAACACCCAATAACGAAGACAATGAAACAAACAACAGACCGGACCAGACAGAACAAAATATTGGTACTGATACTACTGAGTTTCGCCCGACTAATGCGACAGCAAAAATAGTTTTCGACCTAATAGAACCGCTTCTCCACCGAGGTCATACGGCTATAATGGATAATTTTTACAACTGCCCATTATTAGCACGGTGCTTGAAACGTCGACAAACAGACTGTTATGGAACGCAACGTCTGAACCGGGAATTCGTTCCCAGTTCTATCAGAACTATGACGAAGACTGACCTGAGACACGGAGAAATCGTAGCGAGCTACTGTTCCGATTTATCGCTGATGGTATGGCGAGACGCTGACTTGGTTAGCATGATATCGACTTATCATCCGCTTCAAGTCGGAACGCGAGAGAAGTATAATAGAACTGCGTACAAGCCAAGTGTTGTTCTGGATTACAACAAAAATATGGGCGGCATCGATCGTAAGGACCAATACTTATCTGCCCACCCAATTGAGAGGGTTAGGAGCCGTGTTTGGTATAAAAAGTTATTCCGCCGATTTTTTAACTGTGCAGTATTCAACTGTTTTTTCATCTTTAATAGCAAACACAAGCTGCGGCATCGGCAGTTCAGAATAGTGTTGGTAGAAAGTTTACTGAAGACTTATCGACAGATTGACTTGACGACCGAAACGCGACTGATTTCTCGGACTTACGGACAGACCACTACGACTGTACGCCAACGTAACACCACATTGAAGCTCATGGACCGACCGATCGTCGAAAGTAACCACTTCCCAGTCCATGCCTCCGTCAAAAGAGGCCGCTGTTGGTGGTGT
This sequence comes from Lithophane leautieri, assembly GCA_949152455.1. NCBI lineage: Eukaryota > Metazoa > Arthropoda > Insecta > Lepidoptera > Noctuidae > Lithophane > Lithophane leautieri. Next base: position 15,980,229 of record OX424468.1, on the reverse strand, counting down.
GCACATGCACGGCAAGTGACCAGCCGCACAATTTGGAAGTGTATGGAGTGCGATGTAAATTTATGCATCTTGGGCTGTTTTAGGGATTACCACAAACCTTAGGGTTTGTGGTAAACCCGTCCCGTTTCTTCACGCCCCAAGACTGCCTGAACTATTTTTTGTATTCAATTAAAGAAATATATGTAATTCATCTTTTATTAACCCGGCGTCACTAAAGTAGAAAATTGTAACACGAATTTAATATACCACCGGAAATCGAACTCAAAACCTTCCGGTTATACCCAGCTTTTCTAGTAATTTGTACCATTTCCACACTGGAAAATTTTGAGTTCGTTTCCTGGTCGGATTAAAAAGTAAATAGGTATAAAAATGCTCAAGATCAATTTTAAAACTTATTTTTGCCATATTTAAAAATTATTAATAAATATGAATTAATAAATGTATTTATTATTAAAAATGTAACAATAGTAAAAACAAATACTCAGACAAAACACCATATAAAGTACAATAATTAAATTCAGTACTAAGTAGTCAAAAATAAATCGCTCGTCTGTACAGTCCCGGGCGGCCATATTGCTTGTTGAAGTAACTCTCGCGAGTACCGAAGGTCGAGCCGAGGAGTCTTGTTTTGAAGAATTTGTTTAATCTACTTCTCATGAATGAAATATAAATCTTTTGCTATCGTTTTGAAGGAAATATAGTCTACTTTGTTTAAAAAAATATATAACTGTTCCAAATAGCATATTTTAATCACGAAAAATAAAATTGCTGGGAAATCAGAAAAAAATATTGACTTTCTTAAGTTTAATATTTTTTTTTAAATTATAAGCATGTATGTTTGAAACATATTTTTTATTTAAGTTTATTCTCTATACGATAATGTAAGCAATGGTATTTTTTGTTTTCAAACTGCTGTAATACTTTTCTTTTGGCAAACGTTTTAATCAGGGAAGACCCCGCGGCATTTTAGACGCGCTGGCAATCGGTTGCGCTGCGACGTAAGCCCCACATCACGGCTCGCAAACGCCGTCGTTCAAGTGGATATGAAGTTCTGGTTACAAAATGAAAAATTTGTTAGAAGATGGTCAGTTTTCGGCGAACGTCACAGAACTACAAATGTTGCGGAAAACTGGCATTCCCATTTGAATAAAAAATTTGGTCGTAAACCAACGCTGGTACATGTTTTGAATGCGTTAAAAAAAGAGCGCCGCCCAATGGCTAAACAAAGAAGACCAGAAGATGTATTCAAAGATCAGTGGATTCAAGAGTCACAACAGAAATTGCTGAATGGGCCAATATCAGTCGGTCATTACCTAGAAATGATGAAGTAAATAATGATACAGGGATAAACATCTTGCAATTTGTAAGTTAAAAAACTATTTTTTAAGTAGAAAAGTATTTTTTATTTTGCGTTTATTACGTTAAATTAATTTAAATAAGTTAAACGACGAAAGAATCGAACGCCTTAGGAACTCGAACCCACGTCTTTCACTATCTAGGTGAACGCGATTCTAACTAAGTACGCTACCGAGACGCTGCACTGGTCGAACCTGCGAAATTCTTCAACGCTTTTGATACATTTTTTTTCAACCTCTTAACTTATTTTATTAAGGGCAGTGGTACAAGCCCATACTTAATAACTTAATAAAGTTTCACAAAAGAATTGCAGGCAGAACAAGTGTTTATAAATTTGGATCATTTGAGTTTGTTTGTGTGTATATGTGTGTGAATGTGTGTATGTGTGGGGAGTGTAATGGTAAAGGCGTGTGTTGTTTCCGTGGAAAATGTGTGTTAAGTTGTAGTTGTAAGGATTTAGGGTGGGTTATTATCAGAGAAAAGCAAGCGCTCTGTATCTAGGTAGTTATTTGTGAGTAGAAAGTTTGTCACAGATTTCTTGAGGGACGAGGTTGAAAGAGAGTAGGATCTCAATTTCCGATTGAGTTTATTATATAATTGTGGGCCCTGGAAGCAAAGGAATCGTTGGATGAATGAGTATTTACATAGTGTTGAACAGGTTGGGGCAACTATATTCGAGCGGCGCAAATTGACAAATGACCAGCGGATCAAGAGCCCCGTAAACTCAGCATCTTATTGACGGCAATTGGTACGGACGCTTTAAAAAAATACAATAATTTCACTGAAAATTCTGCATCACGCGAGCAACTATTCGCAGAAATCAAAGCTGTTAGAATGTTGTTTATTTTTAATGGTAACATCAAATAAACTATGGTATGGTATAGCTTTATAGAATATTGTAATTTGTCTATGATTTGTCTATGCTTTTCCAGTAAAGTGCAGTCCGTCAATTAGCTCTCACAGAACACGTCGTTTTTATTTAAATATTCCCATATTATTAGGTTATGGGCTCAGCAACCCCATATAGGAAGCCTAAATAAGTTATTTTTGCTAGAATAGGTGTGTACTATCGGTAAAATTAACAAAAATGTCTTCGAACGCATTTTTGACCAGCGTGCCTAAGCTGTTGGTTCGTGAGAATTATCACGAATGGGCGTTTGTAGCGGAGAACTTGCTAGTCTTGGAGGGCCATGTCTGACTGCATCAAGCAAGAAAGTTCAGAAGCCAAGGCGACAGAAGAGAGAAAAGCGATTGTAACAGACGAGAGCTCAGTCTATTAGGCGGGGGTGTCTAAAGGCTTAATTCACCAAAAAAAACCACTCATCAGTTTAAAAACTTGTAATAATTTACGATTCACAATAATCACAATAATGTACGTCAAAAACTTAACACTATTAACATTAACACAAAGCAAACTATGAACTAAGAGGAATAATAAGATAATATAACTAATATCTAGGGCATCTAGATATCCTATATGCTGAGCGCGAAGTGTTCGTAAGACTGAGTGACAACTGGATGACGACTGATGACGACTGATGACGACTATCTGAAATGACCGAAGTTCGTATATTTATAACCCGCCGCACACACACAAAAAGTTATCGTTTGCCCAATCAACCTGGGCACCTCGAGTAGGCAGGGGGGTGATGCAGGGAATCGGGTGTCTGCGGGGTACCGTCGGATCCGGGCGCGCCGGGGGTAGTGAAAGGGACGAGGGGGAAGGATACTACGGAGTTATCGAAATATATAACACTTTTTACATTTATGTTACCTAACAGAACAATAGGATTGTTCGTAAACGGTACATCGCGTCCTATTGTTCTTATATAAAAGGTGTAATTCTATTGTTTTATACTGAACTAAGCGATTGGGATATCTACAAATTGTGTGTGTGCTTTATTTAAAGAGTTAATACAATATTTAATTTTAATCTTATGCCCCTCACTTGACACAATCACGGGAATCGAACCCATTGTAACAGGTATCTACATGTCACACTTTTACTGCTCAGCCTATATCATCGTGCTTCCCCAACAGCGATGGCGAAGCTAATTTTGACAATAGATCTGTCACTATACGTTCACATTAAGGATGCTACCAGCACAAAAGATTTGTGACAAAAAGTGAAAACCATGTTTGACGATTCTGGATTTTCACGACGAATCACGTTGTTGAGGAATCTGATATCAATTCGCCTAGATAACTGTGAGTCAATGACGAGTTACGTTACGCAGATGATCGAGACGGCTCAAAAATTGTCAGGAACAGGTATTTCCGTGAACGACGAGTGGATTGGCTGTGTAATGTTATGGCGATCGAACATTCGGGAATCGCCGTTACAGCTGACTTAGTGAAAACGAAGCTAATAGATTTGACCGGCAACGAAAACGAGGCGGGAAGCGCATTCTTGAGTAGAGGGCAGCACAGTCGTCAAAGTTCGAAAGTTGGCAATTATGGCAAGATAGACAACTCCAGCCAACATCATGGCGGTGGAACGTCCGGCTCATCCAATGTAAAATCTGACAAGTCGAATGTGAAATGTAACAGTTGCAAGCAGTTTGGTCATTATAAATCACAGTGTAAACAGAGTAATGAGCCTCAGATAAAGAAAACGAACGCTTTTTCGGCGGTTTGCTTGAGCGGGAATTATAGTAAACAAGACTACTACTTGGATAACGGTGCAAGTGTTCATAAGGTTACAGATGTAAATATGATACAGAATGCATCGTCTACTACGAGTATCACGGAGATTATTGCAGCTAATCAGAGCGCGATGCCAGTGTTGTGCTCGGGGGATGTTGATATCATGACCGTTACTCCAGATTGCCTGTATGAAGTTACTTTGAAAGACGTTTTGTGTGTGCCGAACCTTACAAAAAACTTGATTCCAATCAGTCAGCTTATCAGAAATGGCAATAAAGTTGAGTTTAAAGAGAAAATATCTTAGTGGCTGTAGCTAAACAGATTGTGTTTATAATATGGTCCTGTAACAGAAACAGTGTTTGTTTACATCTACTTCTACAGCAGCTAGCTGTGAAGTTTGGCACCGGAGGCTTGGCCATGTGAATATCAATGACCAGAACAAAATGAAAGATGGCGCAGTCACAGGAATATCATACACAGATAAGTCAGTGATCAACAAGAAAACATGCACAATGTGCTGTGAGGGAAAGCAGTCACGCTTACCATTTGGTCATGCAGGAACGAGGAGCAGCGAGCCATTGGATGTTGTCCATGCTGATGTCTGCGGCCCTATGGAGGTCACCTCCATGGGCGGAGCGATGTATTTCCTGATTTTTGTTGACGATTTTACTCGTATGGTGTTTGTTTATTTTCTCAAAGAGAAAAGTGAAGTTTTCAAGTACTTTAAGGAATTTAAATCAATGGTGGAGAACCAGCAAGGAGCCAGCGAGGAGCTCGTGGCTAAGTAATAACAGCCGCACCGGGTCAATCCATCAGGAAAAGCTACGCTTGCCGGGGTTGGTCGGTAGATGGGTGACCATCTTTACATACCGAAACTCCTACGTGCCTTGGAAAGCACGTTAAGCCGTTTTCCCGGCTGTCATTCGTGGATCTTTGTCAATCGTTACGGGTCGTCAGAAGCCCGAAACTCTGACAACCAGTTTTACCAAGGGGTTATCGTATTACCCAGTTACTGGGTTGTGGAGGTCAGATAGGCAGTCCCTCCATGTAAAATACTGGTTCAGCTGCATCCGGTTAGACTGTTAGACTGGAAGCCGACCCCAACATAGTTGGGAAAAGGCTAGGCAGATTGATTGGTGGAGAACCAGCAAAGTAGAAAAAATAAAATATTCAGAACTGATAATGGCTTAGAGTTTTGTAACAATTTGTTTGAGAATTTTCTAAAAGATAGTGGTATTATATATCAAAAGACTAATAATACCGACACTCCTGAGCAAAATGGTTTGAGTGAACGTGTTAATCAAACCATTGTTGAAAGAGCACAATGCTTACTATTTGATGCAGGTTTAAATAAGAAGTTTTGGGCAGAGGCGACAAACACCGCTGTCTATCTTAAGAATAAATCTGTAGCATCTGGATTAAATAATAAAACTCCGTATGAGCGCTGAACAAATAAAAAACCAGATTTAAGTCATCTTCGAATATTTGGCAGTCCAGTGATGGTACATGTACCTAAAGAGAAACAACTAAAGTGGGAGGGTGTTTCTTCAAATGAGCGAAAAACTATGTTAAAGTCTAATAAAAAAAAGTAGGCTGTAATTTTTTTTTAAAAAAGGCGCCACTTGGCTTCCTATTATAATTTTAAAAAGAGGCTAATCCTCTTTGTGAACATAAGTAGTTTAATTCTGATTCTATTTTATAAAATATTTACCAAACGTCATCGCCCACAACGTTCAAATCACGCACATTCTTAGTTTATCAAAAATAATTTAATAATGGTGCCTGAATAACCAATTTAATGTGCGTAAGTGTTATAATAGTAATATATATATTCTAATTTTATGCATAAATAAGTGCCGATTTTAAAAACTGAATGGGTCATACATATAGACATGTTCGGGCATCATAACTCAAATTCTGAGGATATAGCATGCAACTTTATTTTATTGAATGCTAACAGAGTAACTGTTCCATAAACAGCTAGAGGGAATTACAAATTCAATAAATATAGTAATTAAAAAACAAAATACGTTTAATAACCCTTCTGTGGACTGTTCAAGTACGGAGTAACTTTGTTTAGACAGCAAACTCCTTTACTTCATTTTAATTGAATTTAAAAAAGTTTGATATTTCATTGTAATAAATAATCATATTGCATAAATTCTATCCACTAGTGGATAAATTCCTCAATATTTCCAATAAACTTACGGTTACATGAGACTTCGACCATTCTGTGGCCCTAAAATATCACACTAAAATATTATCTACCAAAGCTACCTTACAAAAATTGAGTATTATACTGGCAGCACTCGACAACCTGTCAGTCACCATTGCGAAATTAGAAAACGTGCGCACAGTGTTAGTAAAATAAACAATTTCCTCTGTTTTTAAGAAATTTTGTCAGAGATCAGTGCTACTTTTCTGTTCCTGGTATATTTTGGTAAGTACACATAATTTACTCGTAAATCCATGGCCGCAACGCCTCTTCAGGACTATATTTTATATCTGCTTGTCTACTTTCTTAACCTCAAAAATTAAATGATTGACGTTCACTTTTTCTAGAAAGAACATTCTGTGGACATCTTTTCTGTGGATTAGAATGTCCACAGGAAATACAAATGTCCACCGAAGATAATTATGATAATATATTTTGTACACAAAACATTATTTCACTCTTATGGGGAACATAACAAACTTTACTTTAATTAATCGTTTGGTTTGCCTATATGCATTTATAGAAATAATACAAAACCCATAGGAAACGGCTAGCAATTTATTGGTATAAAATGGTTATTTTTTTCAGCTACCATGCCTCGTTCAAGATCGAGAATAGAATTGAGCGAAGAAGAAAAGAAAAGCAGGCGACGAGAGCAAAAGAAAATGAGCATGTGCCGAGCTCGAGCTAAGTTAGATGCTGCTGCCATTGAAGGAAGGCGTAGAAAAGACAGAGAAAGATATCACCGAAAAAAAACAAGATGGCTTAGTGAAGACTATAAAAGATTTTACGCCTAGAGAACAGCGTCAAATACGAAAAATTTGGCGGGAAAAGTCTAAACTTAGACGAGAGATAGAAAAAATAAGAAAACGTACAGAAGAAATAATAAATGAAAATACACCACCCTCTAGCCCTTGCTCTTCGTTTTCGCGAATTGTCACTGGAAGAGCAGTAAGGGCACGGAACAGGCGCCGATTAAAGGCTAAAAATGAATACTTGTCTAATAGATTGATACTTTAGAGAAGAAGCTGGCTAAATATAGAATGCAAATATAGAGATTAAAGAGGAAGAAAATACAAAACCAAAGTCCAAAAGTTGACATTAAACAAAATATAATCTACGACTTCTTGCTTGACGATAAGAATAGCAGACTGACCGCCGGGAGAAAAGAAACCATTACGCGTCGTAAAGTAAAAAAACAAATACGCCTGCTCAGCGATACTCTTCTCAATCTGCACAAGATATTTATCAAGCAGTCTGGTTTGAATACCTCCCCTACGAGACTTTTCGGCTTTATCGACCGTTTTAGGAAATATTTTCTAAAGCTGCTTCAAGAAACACGTGTTTATGCTCTACGCATACCAATAATGATTATATAGTTCATGCTCTACACCAAGCGAAAATTATACCCTATTCTTCCTCAACTGATGTTGCCAAATCATTGTGTTGCAACAATATGCTAAATGTTCTGTGCTTAGAGCGTAAATGTTTACAATGTTCTGATAAAATAATTGATTTTAATGTTATCAATGGGAATGATACAATTATTTATCAAAGATGGGTAACTAAAAATGTTACAGAAATCATTAGAGGTCATACAAAACAATGCAAAAAAACGATCAAAGAAACCGTAAAAACTTCGCAAATTTTTGCATCTTCTTGCAAACATATGCAATCAGTATAAAGCTATCAGATTCATAAAACAAAATCTTGCACCGTCCGAGGGTTTACTACACATAGACTTTTCTGAAAACTATGGTTGTAATATTCATCAGAAATCCAATCGGCACATTTTGGTGGTTCCAATACACAACTATCTTTACATACTCGTACATGCGTTTATTACTTTACCAGTTCTCAACCACCAGAAAACCTAATCACAACCAAGTCTATTTGCACAGTTTCCGAAAATCTAAGACACGATCCCGTACTAATTTGTGCACATTTAAAACCTGTCATAGACCAGATTAAATTGCTTACTCCACTTTTAAGGGTCCTCCATATACTTAACGATGATCCCACAACCCAATATCGAAATAAAACAATGTTTCATATGATAGTTGCGATTATTCCTGTTGATGAATCCCAAATAAGTGAAATACAAAGTATTGCAGATACAAGCACCGTTCGTCCTTTCAAAGAGACTTTTAAAATTCACCAAATTACTTGGCATGCAAACGAACCCAACACCCTCCACGTAAGAAGTCTGAGTTGTATTGAATGCGCAGCGGATACTAAATGCCCTCATTTTGAAATTGGTCAAATTCAAGTTCAATGTCTCTCAGACCCTTCCGAGACACAATTTTTGCCTGACAGATATGCATCATTGACCCCAACAAAAACTCCATCCTCTTCTCCTAGAACAGCATCGGTCTCAACTATATCTGGACCAGGAACACCACTATCGGTGCGTTCTGCTTTAAATACGCCATCATCGGATTCATCACTTAACATACGTCAACCATTAGCTCCTAGAAAGAGGATTAACTTCGAGAATATCTACTCAGACGACTCTGTTTCTTTGACACCACCAAAAAAAATTTAAAGGCAGCCAATGCTCATTGATAGCAGCGAGGAAAGTGATGAAAACCTTATTTACACCATATTTTATCTCCTGTGGACTAATTTTGACTATTTTCTGTGGAAAAAAATTGATTCGAATAGTATTGCACTAATCAACGCATTTCTAGAATTTTATGTTGACATTTTATTATCTTTTGTGCTGTGTTTTTCTTATTTACGAGTATTGTGTGTAGTATTAGTTTTAAGTGTGATTATGTTCTTTTCTGTGGAAAATCAATAATTTAATTTCTGTGGTCATGCAAAATAATTAAAATGCCATATCTTTAACATTTTTGTAAAACGATCTAGTTTGTACTGATAATTTTAATATTGTGATTTATACCAAATAATAGAGACTGATTTTGAAACAAACCGCCAAAATTTTATTTCCAAAAATATTACTTTGATTTTGTGTTTGACCCGAATATATTAATTTAGTCTAAAAACGTTTGGCATTTGTTTTCTGTCATTACACGCAACAGGATAAAAAGTTTAAAAAGTGACACTTTGCCGCAATCCTGCGCGGCGTCCCCCCGCAACCCCTTTCAGTAGTTAGTCGACCTTGAGTACATGTCCGGCGTGCGCGTGTATTTTGTGAATAAAATTGGAAAAAAGTGTTTCTACGCAGCCTTCGTCATGAAAAACATCATTACCGGAATTTAGGATTACTCGGTGAGTTATTTATGTATGCATTTTCATTATTTCAGTATTTTACTTATAATATTCAACCTAAAAAACTTCCACTGAATATATTATTCCTCATGAACATTTTAAACAAGTTCAGACATGTTTCAATTGAAATCGTCATTGCCGGGATATTTCATGTTGTGGGTAATGACGAATTGTTGCGGGTAATGACAAATGAGTTGAATTTATGTTTTAACCGACTTCAAAAAAGAAGGTTGGTTGATTCTATGGTCGACTGTATTTTTTACGTTCTCGGTTATCATAATTCGCCTTGAAGTCATTAAACTAGAAAGTGCGTCATTTTATTCACAGATTTATGGCGAAAACGAAGAAAGGAAAAGAAGAGCGCCTTGCTCAGCAGAGGCTGTGCAAAAGCGTGCGATAAGCCAAAATCAAAAATGATCCTAGATTATATGCTATTGAAAAAGAAAAACAAAGAGCACGCTATTTGAAAAGAAAAGCAGAAAAGAAAATTACTTCAATTGCAGAAAAGAATAAGAATAAACAGAAACTACAAAGAACGAAATGGAAAGAAAATTCAAGACGTTACAGGCACAGCAAGAAAGAAAGACAGAAATTACAAGAACCAGTACAAATTGAGATCCAAGAAAACCAAGAAGTCATTATTAAAGAAAATTCAAGAGATCCATTGAAAGGGGTTGGCGATCGGGTTTACACAGCTAAAGAAGTTTCATTGCACAGAATGGTTTTACTACCGTGTCAAATTGGCTTCATAAAAATCTCTTAACATTAAATACAGATAAAACCAAGTACCCTATTATTTACAATGAGAAACACTAATTCAACGCTTACTAATCCTAACATTCAAGCGCATAACAATTGTGATTTTCATTATGCTGACATTACATGTACTTGTCCCACTTTAGCTAAAACCGACTATATCAAATATCTAGGCGTCACGATTGACACAAACCTGAATTTCCGCAAAAACATCGATTTGCTTTTTTTTTGGTTTTGATTTGTTTGCATGCCTTAGTTAAGGTAGTTAGTATAACGATCAAAATTAAACTTAACATCTAAAACTTGTACCTACTTTCTGTGCAAATAAAGAACTATTCTATTCTATTCTATTATGCAACAGAGTGCGTAAACTAATGTACATTTTCAAAAATTTACGTAACATTGCCGACTTTCAATTAATTAGACAGGTTTATTTGACTCTGTGTCAATCTATTATTACCTACAGCAGAACGTCCTGGGGTGGTGCCGCAAAATCAATTTTACTGCACCTAGAACGCGCCCAAAGAGCAGTTTTAAAGGTTGCTACTTTTCGTCCATTTAGATTTCCAACACACCAGCTTTATATGGCATGTAAGGTGCTAACAGTCGTTAGTTATTTGTTCTGAATGTACTTCTATTCCAACACACTGAACTTTATTTTAACCCAGTACCTTCAGACAGGAGAAGAAGAAAAGATTTGGTTTGTGCTAACACTCAGACTAAAAATGCTTTTGCTCGTCGATTTTATTTATTTTTGGACCCTACTTGTATAACCAGTTTAACAGAGTGCTAAAGATTTACAGTTTAAGCTTTTAGGTTCAACTTACTAGTACAGGAATATTTGGCAAAACTCAATTATGCAGACACGGAAAAACTACTAGAAATATTAAAATAAAAATTCCATCTACCTACTCTAATATAAGTCCCTTCCTTTACCTAATTAATAATAGTCTCCACTTTATCTACTTTAATATTATTCGTTAATTTATTTAAAAATAATATATCTTACTTAATCTAGTTTTAAAATAATGTACCGAAACAGTTACTATTTAAGTCATTGAAAATATTATGTCTTATTTTTGATTTAGATACTAATAAAATTATTGTCTTCTTTTTAAATTTTTGATGTAAATTGATGACCTGAAACACAGGTTCTCACAAACCTAGATCAGGCAGGTCTATATTACAGCTAGAATTAAAGTTACCTCGTTTGTAATTAATGTTAATCATAATTTTACCTTTTTGTTTTTAACTTGAATACATTTTATTTATATATTTATTGATTTTAAGAAGAGTACGTTACAAGAAACAGAAAAAACAGGGATATTTGAGAGGAATTATTAAGACATTGAAACGCCAAAATGCCTTGTATCGAATGCGAGAACTTAGGCATCGACAAAGTGAAGAAAATATGAATAAGGCACCTAAAAAAAATGACAGCTTGCAATCGAAAAAGCTCTGAGCTATAAAAGTTTTACCAAAATTTAAGAAACCAAAGAAAACACCAAAAAAACTTCTGAAATCAAAAATATCAGATACTATTCGTGAGGCCATACAAGCCTTTTATAATGATGATAATAACAGCGTCATTAGAGCAGGAAAAAAGGAGTTCATAACAAAGAATAAAATACGACATCAAACGCGATTTCTAACGGCAACTTTAACAGAACTACACAAAAATTCATAAAGGAAACAAACATTGCTATCCATTACTCAACTTTTTGCAAAGAACGGCCTTTTTGGGTCTTATTTCCAAAGCCACAAAATAGAGACACTTGTTTATGCATCGTCCACACAAATATGGATCTTCTGATCAATGCCTTAAATAAGGCCAACATTTTAAAATCCAGAAACTCTGCGGATCTTCTAAAATCCGTATGTTGTGACCCTAAAAATCCAAATGTTTGGAGAGAACATGTGCAGCTTGTGCAAGAAGAGTGCCTGAATACATGGAGTTTTCAAACAACGTTCTTGTAACCTATTATGAATGGAAAAGAGTAAATAAAGAAATTACTACAAACAAAGGAATTGTGAAAAAACAGCAGATGACATTCAAGGAGAAAGAAACAGAAGAACCTTTAAAGTTGATCCAAAAGTTGGAAACAGCATTGCCGAAATTCTTTTTGTACTCTTATAAGATTTTAAAGCAGTATACGGTGATGAAAAATATGAGAGAAAATCTATTGCGATTTGATGAAGCAATGATACATGTGGACTTCTCAGAGAATTATGCGCTTAAGTACGCCGAAGAAGTTCAAAGCTTTCACTTTGCTGGCAGTCGATGTCAAGTGTCCTTGCATACAGCTGTGATTTACACCCATGATCTCTACAGGAACCGTGAAAGCGACGTGTGTTTGTACTATAAGTACAGATAGCGCGCGAGTTGAATGCAGAGCTTAGGAATGCGGTAGTGCTGTGACTAGGGTTTGCAATTCGAATATTCGAATATTTATTCGAATATCCGGTACAATTTCAAATTCGAATAATTCATTAAAATTATCTGAATATTCCAATAGTTAATAAAGTAATAAAGGCCCTTATATTGTTTTGATTCTAAGCAACCCTGCCCTTGAGTCCCACCCTGTTGTGTCCTTGTACTCAATCGTTCACTCAGTCATCAGTCGTCCCTCGCCCACCGCCAAGGACAGTGTGCATGCGCGAACGCATAATTATTTGAGAGTTGTGTTGTGTTACTGTTATTACCTGCGCGTGGCGACATTCACGTAAGTATTTCAGACAAACCTAATTAATGCCACAAACTATTATTAAGTAGTGTAGAAACAGGAATTTTGGCTCAATATTAGGTAGGTATACCGACCTAAAACTTGAAAGTCGAGGTCATTACTACGAAAAAGCACTATTGAATTAAAATTTAAATATTTTAGAATACTTACTGTGTTTTTTGCTATAGGTTAGGTTAGTAGATTATAGTATAGACTAATCTAACCTAACTACTGAGCCGAAACTCCTGTTTCTACACTCCTACACTAAGGTTGAGATAAATAAACGTTACTAAGCAAGTGCTTTGGCTTAGCCATTCTCTGTCTCTATCAAGCACTTGTAGTTTGCCCGTTGCGCGACAGTGACAACCGATGCTAAGCCAAAGCAAGTTCTTAGTAGCGTTTATTTATCTCGGCCTAAGTGTTTTACTTTGCAACGGGTTTCTGCATTCCTCTGACGTAGCGTACGTATTAAATCCCTCCTTACGCTACTTACTGATTTGGTTGGTTACGCGAGCCGGTGTATGATGTGATCAGTTACGATTTTAAAAATATTAGATTGTTGTGTGTGACATTTTAAACTACTTAAACTTATATACAGTAGGTATTATATTTATAATAATCGTATCTAATTTAAATTTGTTCTGATTTCAGTTCCTGCATTGAAAGCTGTCTATCTAAGACAAAATAAATCTTAGTGATGGCGAGTGGAAGTGTTGACAAAGTTGAATTCAAAGAGTACACCAAACGATCTAAAGACAAAAAATCTGTGTGGCAACACTTTTTACGTGCTGAAGGTGGTTCACAAGCAAAATGCAAAATCTGCAAAGTAGTATTGTCAAACTCTATGTCAACGACTCCTTTGGACATACATCTTCAAAAAAAGCATTCCATATTTGTAATAGGACAGATCAATAATTCTGATGAGGTTACAGTTACTGCAAGTGGAAGCAAAGAAAATTCCAATGAAGTACAGAAGAAGAAAAGGCGACTCACAGATTATTTCAAATCTGAAGATAGCTCCGAAGACATGATCTCCATGTTGGCAGCTTTAGATGGTCTGACGTTTTTTCGTATATGTACATCCAAAACGATACGTAAGTTATTCAATAAAAGCGGATATAAGCGGCTTCAAAATGTTTGTATAAGGTTCATATTTGGTTTGCGCAAATATGACCATGTTTCCGAATTTCGTGTGAAGCTCAAGTGGTTACCAATTCGCCTTCGTCGGAATGCTCATATTCTTTCCCTTTTGTATAATGTGCTTTTTTCCCCTTCCACTCCTCTCTATCTTAAAAAACGTTTCGAGTATCTTTGCGACTCCCATACGAAATTTTTAAGGTCATCAGATAACTTGAAGCTTAAAATGCCAATGCATTCCACAACTTTCTTCGACAAATCCTTTTCTGTCCAGGCCGCTCGTTTGTGGAATGCATTGCCAGTTCAAATAAAACGCGCGCAATCGTTACCTGTATTTAAGAGACTCGTGAAGGAACATTACTTGTTGTTGTGATCTTGTTCTCGTAGCTGTAATAATCTGTAGTCATTTATTTTTCGTTGCTTACATAAATATTCTTTTAAAGTCAGTATGTATGTATTTATGTATCTATTATATAGCATATTATACATATACATATATATATATATATATATATATCTCTATTAAGTACAGTATACTGTATCTATTGGTAAGTTTAAGTACCTACTTATTATTTTGCACCAATGACAACCCCATTTTTTATGTCCACGCAATCACTGTCCATTCTAAGGTTGCCTGGAAGAGATCGCAGAAAGCGATAAGGCCGCCCATTGTATGTTTTGTAGTGTTAAATATATTTATTTTCGCTATGTATTTTCTGGTGTACAATAAAGTATATATAAATAAATAAATAAGTTACCTGAGTCTCCCCACACAATAAAGAAAATTGTCATCACCAGAAGCAACCAACTTAAGGCAGAACTAACTGAGGAATTAAACCTTCTTAAAACTTCAGGGATAAAATTCACCATCACCCTCGATGAGTGGACGTCGTCTCAAAATGTACGGTATATGAATGTCAACATTCATTCACCTAAATTAAAACGTAAATCGTTCAGAAACCTGGGTTTAGCTATACTGACAGGAAAGGGCACAGCAGATAACTGTCTCAACATTCTGAAAAGAAAAATTGCTGAATATAATCTGTCATTAGATGATGATATAATTTGCCTGGCATCTGATGAAGCGAGCGTTATGTGTGCCCTAGGTCGAAAGACCAATGCATTTCATCAACTATGCTTAGCGCATGGTATTCAACTGGCAATAATTGATGTTCTTTACAAGAAGAATAAAGCCATTCCTGAAGTTTCAGTTATTCCTGATCCTGAGTCAGAAGACAGCGATAAGACTGACACTGATACTGATGAGAGTAACACTGACCAAGCAAGCGACAATGATGATGAACTGGACAGAGCTGGATTTGATGTGACCATTGAATATGCCAGCATTTCAACGGTCAGCCTTGCGCTTGCGCGAAGCTTCAAAGATGTTATAAACAAAGTGCGAAAAGCTGTGATTTTTTTTCTTTCATCTCCTACTCGGGCAGACACCTTATACAAATATGCTTCGGAGGAAGGAAAGAAAGACTTGCGTCTAATACTTGATTGCAAGACACGTTGGAGCAGCCTTGCTGACATGTTATCCCGGTTTCTAACACTAAAAGTTGTAGTCCAGAAAACGTTGATTGATTATGACAACCATATCACATTTTCAGAAGAAGAGATGAGGCGACTCGAAGAACTCTCCAACACAATGAATGTGATCAAAGCTACTGTTGAAGTTCTGTGTGAAGAAAATGCCAACCTGATAATGACAGAAACAGCGTTGAAGTTTATGATTGAGAAACTGGGTGAAATTCATAATGACGTGAGCCGTGATCTCTTAGTATCACTGAAACAAAGAATTGGAGAACGACGACTACCAGAGCTAAGCGGCACTCTCAAATACCTGGATAATTCCGCAAAATTTTACAATGAAGGGAAGTCTTCATATCCATTTGAAAATCCCCATAATATAGTGGTTAAAAACACAATCGTGAAATTGAACAGCTACTTCGAGTCATCAACAGACTCTGAAGACCGTAGCCGCAGCAGCCCACAAGTACAAACAGAGACAGAAAGCAATGATGAGAACAGTATGTCTATGAAAGATCAACTGCGCCGTAAGCTACAAAATGACGCAGCCGAATCTTTACAGCTACGACAGTCCGGAGATGAGGTCTTGGATCTTGGCACTAAAATCCAAGTGGAGATGGGTCTCTTTGACGGCGGTGGACAACGTGGTACACATTTAACCCGAGCATATAATTTACTGCTCTCCATTCCACCCTCCAGTGTCGAAGCTGAGAGGGTGTTTTCTTCGGCGAGTTACTTGTGCAACCGCTTAAGAACGAAAATGAATGCCGATACTTTGGACGCCCTAAGCTTTTTGCGCTCATATTATCAAAGTTTGAATTGATTGATTTGTTTTATTGATTTGTGGATTGTTAATTTGTAATGTTAATTAATGTTTGTTTGAGTCTAAAAGAAATACGATTTTGTTTTGATTATAAAACTTAACTGAATGTTATGTAAAATGTAACCAAAGTTCCTATTCTAGTTCTACTTTCTAGTAAAGATAAGTATGATATATATTTGTACTTGTACTAATTGTTGACTGTTAAGTTTTTTTTTTTTTTTATCCTAAGCGTCATCACTCATCAGTGTCATGTCATCATATCCCTAAGCTAAGACTTACCTATGTTTACTCTGTGAAACGATAATTAATGCGGTTTTTTTTATTAAAAAACAATAAAACTAATTATAATACTTGATTTTATTTGAATAGAATTATGCGGCAATCAAACTAAACCCCCGTATTGCTGCTCACACATGTTTGTGTTGAATTGATATTGTATTATTTTCAATAAATGTTAAAAAAATATTCGAATACCCGAATATTCGAATATTTAGCTCTAAAAGTATTCATTTTATTCGAACAGTAAAATTAAACGAATAGCGCAAACCCTAGCTGTGACCTAATTATAATTATTGATGACCACAATGAGTAATGAATGTCGATAAATTTAAACAATGTTATAAGTTTAATTTTATTTTTTACACTAGGTTAACATGATGAAAAAAAAAAAAACAATATCATAATTATCACACGTTTTTAATAATCATTTCACAAAACGGAATAAAAAAAAATTAATCAGATTCAGAAATGGCAGATATGGTTGAATCGGTGTCACTATCCTCGCCGTCGCTGACCTCAATGACGAATCGATCTATGGTATCTTCAATTAATCCATCTCTTTGCCAATAATTTTCTTCTAAAATTATGACGTGATCATCGAAGCCACGCCAATCTTCCGCTGTAACCTGAGAAACCGCCAGCTCCGTAACTTCTTTTAACCTTTTTAGGGATAAATCTGAAGTAACATTGTGATGCCGTACTATTCTTTTCACTTTTGCCCAAGCCAACTCAATCGGATTGAGGTCGCACATGTACGGGGGTAGTCTTACTACGACATGGCCATGACTCCTGATGAATTCATCGATTTTAAATGATTTTTCTATTGGTTTATGTAACTGAACCAAATGGAAGAGCTCATCTTTTCTCATCGTGATTGAAGCTTCCACATTATTCTTTGTTAGCCATTCTAACATTATAGGTTTGGTGCTGGACTTTGTTGGGACTTTATTTTCTTGCACACTGTGATACGGCGCGTTGTCCATCACAACAACGCTGTTTTGCGGTAGATTAGGGACTAACATACCAGTGGCCCACTTTTCAAAATTAACACTGTTCATCTGTCCGTGATAATCACCTGAGGTAGTACCAGCTTTAAAAAGTAGTTTTGCCCCATTTAAAAACCCTCCTCTTGATCCCGCGTGAACAAGAAAAAGCCTGTTTGTGGAGCTTGTCTGTCAACACGGCGTCGATCGTTTCATTTCGCCAACATTTTTTAAAAGTGAGGTTATTATCTATCCATGTTTCATCTAGAAAAAAAATATTTCGATCGTCTTGCCTGTATTGACGAATTTTCCGCAAATAATTTGACCGTGCATATACGAGTACAACAGCAGGCCTTTCCACCAGAATTCTGCGTTTATTATGACATTTAAGCCATTTATATCCCATGTCTTTTAACAATTTTCTTAAACTGGTCACTCCCCATGGAAACTCGATTTTTTCACGAATAGCTGCGAGGAGTTTAATGCAGGTCGGAACAATTTTTTTAGTTATATAAAATTCTTCAATGGTTCTGTGTATAACACTTCGATCAAAATCATCGACATTTAAATTTTTCTTTTTAATACATGGCCTTTTCTTTTTAGAAGGAGAACAAAGAAGCCCTTTCTTAGACTCATTTTGAATTGCAGCCAATGTTCTTTTGGAAAGTCCGGTATAACGGCTTGCTCGGTCGAAAGCATTATTCAAATTAAATGTCAAATTTTTGTTCTGCCTTTCTTCAACACACATCTCTAAAACATTTTTCGCCATTTCTCGTGCTTGGCGATGAATAAAAGCTCGTTTATTTGTAACGGAACTTGATGAACTCGGATCAGTCATTATTAAAATAAAAAAAATAACACGGGAACTTCAGTATTAACACAATAAAACGGCAAACGTACGATAGTTGACAAGGATGGCACAGCACTACACTGCAGGCGCGTGAGGTGGGGCGTGCGGATAGCGGGGGGAGATGCTCCCGCTCTTTACCTCAGACCCCGACTGCACCCAACTCGCGCGCTAACTGTAAATATACGCGCCACTATGTGCCAGCAATATGGGCGCATTTGATACCGTTACTGCAAGAAGCATACAAACTAAACCCCTAGATTTTGGCCTAGGGTGCACACTTAAAATCTGTTGTGTAAATTTTAATATAAATTGTCAATGTGCCAAAAAGAAAAGAATTGGTTTAATAAAACTTCGGATTTTATGTTTTTTTTAATTTTTTTTAATACATTACATTTAATTTTATTGTTACATAAATGACTTTGGTGGTGAGGTTTTAAAACTTTATAGGTACCTTACTCGTCATTGGTATCGTAAACTATTAAAACCTCATCCAAGAATTGAGCAGGTGCCTCAATGTTACTTTGATGCCGTGCCCACCCTAAATACCAGATAACTGACATGACGTTGGCACAGCATCCAACTGTTCGACGGTCTACAATACAATTACAACAGTATTGTTGTATTGCTGCACGACCAGAATTATTTGTGTTGATCAAAATGTAAACAAAATATATTTTTCTTGATATATGTCGGCTAGATATCTTTGTTCTGAGCAAATAACAATTACTGCCAAAAGCCGATGCTTCCAAAATACTTCTCCTACGATCATTGCACACTTCAATGCGGTAACTGCCGTTAAACCTGATGTGCTCCCCATAATACGATCGTGCTTGTTTTATTTGATATGTCCCACAAGCAATTAAGACCAAATCACTGAAAGTGAGGTTTGAAAATTCTCTTACATTTTCAATATTCGCATTAATATTCGTAAAATGTGCCCTAACCCGATTCAAGTTATGTTCCCTCACATAATCCGATAGGTCATAATTGATATTCATATTTTGGTTAACAATTTCCAGTATTTGTGTTACATCTTCCCTGTCCCTTATTTTAGAATGGTATTTATTTATTAAGCTAGCCGCTACCGCAAAGTCTAGCATGAGGTGCCTTGACGCTCTGTTAAAAAAGTTTTGTCGAAAGATTTTAAAAGATGTTTTGAAAATTCCGTTTACCACTTCGACCACCCAACGACATAATGTGACAGCCCTCGATTTATTGGCATCCGCTGTTGTTAGTTGTGATTCTCCATCTTCTGGGCTCAGGGGCACATGCACATGATACCCGCAAGTTGCTAATAAATGCAAGGAGTCCCTAAATCCCCGATCCAAAATGAAAACATCTCCAGCTTGAAAACACTGACGATAGGAACTGTTTTCGTTTTGAAATTCATTGATCATTATAGTTGCGTCAGAAGTGGTTGCAGGATAAGGGCCAAGGATATCTATTATGTACCCATCCGTACACACAAGTAAAAAAGGCTTTACTTGATTTCGATATTTATGTAATGTATTCTTTTGATATAAATAATTTGAGCTTTTCTCAATGTAAATGTATGTACCATCAGCTATTATTATGGGGCTCCTATCTTCACCTTGATATAATCCTCCTGGAATTTTAAGATTTCTCGCAGCTATTTCTGCTCGGGTAATATGGTTTATGCCCAGATTTCTAGGAACAAAATCCTGTATTAACAATTCGCGTGCTTCATTCATATGGCGTTCTAGGGTACTTCTAGGTACTTGCAATAAGGCTGCAATCCGTTCATCGCTATCACCTGTTCTTAATTTAATTAAATAAGCGGCAAGTGCAAATGAACCCCTGTTCTTATTTGAAAGCCTGGGAACATTGGATGGAATGTCCAAAAATTGTTCCTTATTGAAACCGAGATAATAGTGAACAACATAATCAGGCATATCATTTATGTTATTAAAATCTAAATGATTAAACATACTGTTCTTTAATAAGGAAGCAAATTCTTCTATTTGTTCAGCACTAAAAGTTCGAATAGGATTCTCAAGTGAGTCCCATGTATTGCTTCTTAAATGATAAAAGCAAATTCTGCATTCTGGAGGTACATAATAATTATGGTCGCAAAATAGCCTAACTCTTAGGTCATTTGGGACTGTAAGCCGCTCAGAGTTAACACAGTTGGGAAAAAAGCAGCGACTTTGTGTACCTGGTGCCCGAATATAATTAAAAACTTTGGAGAGATAAAAGAATATTTTGGCGATGCAACATTCAGTTCTTGTCCTGAACCATTTAGTCAGTTACACATCATTCATGGAGCTATCCTCGTAAGACCCAACGACCTAATTTAATGACAAAAATATGTTGACACTCCGGCCCAAGACAGTTTTTAAAATCATAAAATTACGGCCCAGCGACCTAAAATTATGACATGGTATTTAAACGTATTTTTTGGTTTAAATTATCCCGCCAATTGAAATCTGTAATCAAATAAATGCTAACCTTGAACGCATCTTTAATTTTGACGATGTCAACTTGACATTTTAGAACCAAGAATCTGTCTTTTTCACGTTTCATCCGATTATTCCCGATGTCCACCACTTGTCTGGCCACCACTGGGGGACAGCGAGACAATTTTAAAACATTATTCTCGTTGTCCATCACTGGGGGACAGCGTCACAACTTTGTAAATTATTTCCATTCGCCACCACTGGTGGACAGCGATACGGATTTTTTAACATTCCCTATGGCCGCCGTTGGGGGACAATGGCACAACTCTTTTGATCCGATTCCCACTGGCCATCAATTTAAATTGTTTAATCTAGAGACCGGTAAAGGATAGCTTAATATACTTACGCGTACTTATACTTTGCGTCTGTGCATAACGTTAAAAAGAGACAAAAAATATATCTATTCTACTCTGCTCCTTCTACTTGCGCAAACGCAGCATGCGTCATTATAACTACGTCATTAGTGCACTCGTCGCTCCCATAACCAGCCATGTCCGATTTAAATACTAGTGGTTCCAGTTCATCAGGAAAAGTGCATTTAACATATATAAATAGAAAAGGCGGGACAATTTTATTACACGGAGGATATGAATATATAATAAAACGAAAACATAAAAGTGGTTTAATAATCTGGGAGTGTACTAACAGGAAGAAGAACAAATGTAAAGGACTCAAAATCAAGGTAAGTCCATAATAATAATACAATAGTAGGTATATCACACCTTATTTAGTACTCATTTTGGAATAGTTTATTGTTTTATAAGTAGGCATGTTCGAAATTTTAAATTCGATGACATCGTTATTAAGGCCGCCATTTTGTTTACTCGTAGGGCCCCCATTTTGTTTACCAATCCCAGTATGACGGTAATGTGAGATGAATGTGAATAAAAAACAACTTTTTGTCTATGGTGATGATTTTATATGTCTTTTTTTGTAAAAATAAAAATATTAATTAATATTGTTTGTTGACCTAGGATACCAATATAATTGAAGAAAAGCCACATCTATGCCAACCTGATTTTGCAAGAAATTTTGTAGAAGAAAAAATACAGCAATGTAAAGATAAATTGGTTTCTCCTCAATTTCCACCAGTGCCAGAAACCTTCAACGCTATGGTGAGTGAATTCAAAGTCATACCAAGTTTGATTCAAAACATACCGTCATTTCAAAGCATCAAGTCAAGTTTATACAGACATAGAAATACAATCGCTGGAATAAAAAGGCTTAAATGCAAAAATGTGGAAGAATTCCAAGTTCCAGAAGATTATAAGGACTTTCTTTTAGCAGACTATTCATGTAACTGCAACCGAATTGTAGTGTTTTGTATTGAAGAAGCCAAAAATGTAATCTGTGAGATTGATCATTTCTTATGTGATGGTACCTTTAAAAGCTGCACAAAGCCATTCACTCAACTTTACTCGATACATGGAGACTTCAGAAATACTGAAAATAGTACTAACATAATTCCGCTAATTTATGCATACATGAGTCGCCGTGATGAGGAATCCTATACAATTCTTTTCAATTTAATCAAGTCAAGTTCCTGGATGGCAACCTTCAAAGTTTTCAATTGATTTTGAGAAAGCTGCTATGAAGGCCATAAAAGCGACATTTCCGTTAGATACACTTAAAGGATGTCACACACACTTTAAAAAAGCAATATGGAACAAGGGCCGTGATTTGAAACTTACAACATCTGCTGACATATTCAAATTTCGAGAGGTAGCATTGACTACAGTACTTCCATTACTGCCCGAGACAAAAATAAGAAACGGTTGGCTCTATATAACGCACAGGGATACTACGGATCCTTATATTTTAAAGTTCAGGAAATACGTTGAAGTACAATGGCTAAAAGATGATTTTATAAAAGTTTGGTGCGTTTTTGGGGAAAGGCATCGAACGACAAACGCTGTCGAAGGGTGGCACCACAAACTAAATTCAGCGATGAGCAAGAAAAACCCAAACATAATGCACGCTTTAAGCGTTCTTCGAGAAGATGCATGTTTTTTCTTTGTGAAAAAAATGCAAATAAGTCAAAAAAAAAGAACCGTCCAACAAACGAAAAAAAAAGTATGTTTACAGCGATCAGTTTATTCAAGAAACCCAAATGGAACTTGTAAACGGCCAAATATCTGTAGGCCAATTTTTTGAAATTATGAGAAACTAATAAGTACTTATTGTATTTTGTTTAACTATGTGGTGTTTAAGACTTTTGAGTAGTACCTACATTATGTTTAATTCAAGAAACCCAAATGGGTCTTGTAAAGGCCAATTTGATATTGTGAGAAATTATTATTGTTTTTTGTTTAACTACATATGTGATTTTTAAAACTGTTGATTAGTACATATCTGTAGGCCAATTTCTAGATATTGTGATAAATTATTATTGTCTTTTTGTTTAACTACATATGTGATTTTTAAAACTGTTGATTAATTTATAATATTTAATTTTTATTCCTCCGTCGAGGAATAGGATAATAAAACTGTGATTATGATTGTAATGTTCTAGTCGATTTTAAAAATTGTAGCCTGTCAACCAGCTGTGGAAATTAAGTCGGTTAATTACCCACTTCAATAAAAAATAAGCAATCAAAGCTATATTATATAATACTAAGTAGTAGGATCATTTTTTAATACTTGAGTGATACATTTAATAAAAGTTGTTTCAAGAATATGACTATTATTTACCTACCATATAATTTATAAATATTTAAATTAGTCTTCCCCTTAGCCCTGCTAAAAATCGAATCCGTAAGTATATTAAGCTATCCTTTACCGGTCTCTAGATTAAACAATTTAAATTGATGGCCAGTGGGAATCGGATCAAAAGAGTTGTGCCATTGTCCCCCAACGGCGGCCATAGGGAATGTTAAAAAATCCGTGTCGCTGTCCACCAGTGGTGGCGAATGGAAATAATTTACAAAGTTGTGACGCTGTCCCCCAGTGGTGGACAACGAGAATAATGTTTTAAAATTGTGTCGTTGTCCCCCAGTGGTGGCCAGACAAGTGGTGGACGTCGGGAATAATCGCGTTTCATCTCGTGTGAACGGAAGTCTCGTGGAGATAAGTAAGTAAATCTATTAATATCTTTATAATCAGAACATGGTGATGTCTGAAATGTATTGCAAACAGTTGTGGAAATGTTATATTTTGTTCTCACGCATTTTTTTTATTGCAAGTTCATTTTAATTCAGTAATATACGAACGACAAAAACTATGTCCCAAAATAAGGTCGGTGAGTTTTTATTGTAAAAGATAGCCTAAGTTCTATGTCATAATTTTAGGACATTGGGTGTTTACTTTAATTTTCGTTTGTTTAAGCCATGAACGACGAAGATATAGAAAATCAGCTTAATCTGGACATATCCGAGTTTGAAGATGATGAAGACAACGATGATATCGATGATGTGGATTATCGACCTCAGGGCCGAAATCGTCAGTCGGATAATTCTGCAGAATCGTCATCTGATTCTGAAGGTGAGCTTTCAGTTTCAAGTCCTGCGATTTCTAATTCTTCTGTTACGCGAGGGAGGAGCTTACAGCGTCGAAGTGGCCGTCGTGGTCGAGGAATTTCTTCAATTTCTCGACCAAGTAGAGGAAGAAGAAGCTCATCGCGTGGGAGAGTGTATCATAGAGTGGAAGCTATAGATAACGAGGATATTGGCAGTTACGATGGACAAACTGGAAGTTGGATAGAAAAAGATTTTAATCCTGATATAGTTCCCTTTATGCAGCCATCGTATTTAGCTCTTAATGACGAAGAATTCAGTAAAATTGATTATTTTCGTCGATACATAAATGATGAGCTGATGCAAATTATCGTAGATAGATCCAATGAGATGTATTTATCGAGAAACGGCCAGTTTTTAAATTTGACTTACCGAGTGCCACATTTTTATTGCAATTAATTTGGCTATGTCTTGTATTGGATATCCGATTCTCCGCATGTACTGGCAACATAAGTTTCGTGTCGCTTTTGTAGCTGATCATATGTCACGGAACCGATTTTTCACTCTTCGAAATTCTTTAAAAATCGTTAATGACAACGACTTTTCTGCCGAAGATAAAAGTGGAGACAAGCTCTGGAAGGTTCGCCCACTTATCAAAGAAATTCTTAAGGGTTGTCATTCCATACCAAAAGATCAAAAACTGTCAATTGACGAAATGATAATTCCTTTTACGGGCTCCTGTGGGATGAAGCAATACTGCCCAGGTAAACCTAATCCTACAGGTTTAAAAGCTTTTGTCTTGGCAAATCCCGCAGGAGAAGTGTGTGACTTTGATATATATCAAGGGGCAACTACATATCCTTCTTATGCTGACACATCATTCGGGTTGGGAGAGAAGGCAGTTCTTGCCTTAACGGAGGATTTAACACCGGGACATATAATTTACTGTGATAGGTACTTCACCACCGAGACACTGATTTTGGCATTAAATAATAGAGGCCTAATGTGTGCTGGTACATTAATGAAGAATAGAGTACCTAAGCCCGCAAGATTAATACTCAAAGAGGACAAAGACTTAAAGAAAGAAGGGAGAGGGAGTTATCAAGTATTGGTCAACGATGAAAAGAATATAGCTATAACTAAATGGCTTGATAACAAACCAGTCACTTTTCTGTCTAATGTGCACGCTGCCCAAACTTCCGACACCTGCCAAAGATGGTGTAAGCAGAATAAAGTTTATGTTAATGTCCCAAGACCGGAAGTAGTAAAACAATATAATTCTAATATGGGAGGAGTCGATCTCGCTGATCGTCTCTTAGCTGTGGCACCGTCGAGATATCGAACAAGAAAATGGACAACGCGATTTATCGCGCACATGTTTGATTTGGCTATAACTAATTCATGGTTAAATTACAAAAAAAAAATGTTACGCAAAAATGTTCCGGTGAAAAAAATTCAACAACTGAGGAGTTTTTAAATGGAAATAGCTGAAATTTTAGTATCTGCAAATGTCTCCACTAGTTCAGAAACAGAAGACGAAGAACAGTCGCGGCCTAAACGCTCTAAACCAGTTGTACCGCTTCCCAACGCTAGTTCAAGAACTCATGGTGCACTCCATTTACTCTCGGCTGGAGAAGTTCAAAACAGATGCAGAAGACCAGGATGCAACAAAAAAAGCATAATTATTTGCAAGAAGTGCAACATTCACTTGTGCCTCACTAAAGAAAGAAATTGTTTTTTTAACTTCCACACTGAGATTTACTGATTTATTTTATATTTTCTATTCTAAGTATATTTCTGATTAGTATTATTTGTGATACGAGAACTTGAATATTACAAGAAGACTATAGTGAATTGTGATTGCTTTAAGTTCAATTGTGATTGATTTAGCTAAAGATTATAGACCAATTTAGGATTTTTATGGGTCATCTTTAATTATAATATATCTAATAATATTATAATTTTTAATATTA
Organism: Lithophane leautieri; assembly: GCA_949152455.1. Classification (NCBI taxonomy): domain Eukaryota; kingdom Metazoa; phylum Arthropoda; class Insecta; order Lepidoptera; family Noctuidae; genus Lithophane; species Lithophane leautieri. Next base: position 15,953,792 of record OX424468.1, on the reverse strand, counting down.
CCATTGATTAGTAAGAAAGAATATTAATTTGTTAATTATGATTAATAAGTGTAATGCTAATGATACATTATTTCCTAAAAATGAGACTGAAGAGAATTTTGTTACCCTAAAATGATTAAAAAATAAGGTTTAAAATGAAAGGAGAAGTAATAAAACAATTTTTTTTTAACTTTTCTTTTATTTCTGGTATAATTTGTAATTCTATGATAAATAATTAAATAGATTTGATTTATTCAAACTAATAATATACCTAGAACTATGGCCCAGTGGCCTAAAAAACGGACAAATTATTTCAAAAATTTTTTTGCATGAAATAGTTAACGTGAGGTATAGGAAATACGAGTTAAAAGAATTTAGTCAAAATCAGTAAAGGACATTGTTAAAAATGGCCTATGAATCAACACGTATGAAACCTTTACAGTAATTACTAGTTTTTTTTATAATTTACATTACAATTATTACAATAGAACGGACACTTCTTAATTTAGAAAACAATTTAAAAAGTAATTCACTTCGGTATTATTCCCCGGCGCCATTATTTTTGTTTCTATTTGGCGTTTTGATGTAGGCAAAGGTGTTGTGCTCTGTAGCCACGCCACCGTATATTTTTTTATTATGATATAACCTATTTTTATGTACAGCTGACGGTCATGACGTATATGCATTGTTTGTTAATGTACGACTTTTAATTTTAAAGAAAAAAGGAAATTAATGTGGCGTTGCTGGGGAAAATTCTCTGTAGCAACGCCACCTGTAATCAACATTTGTGGATACAATTTCAGCTATTTCTCTGAAGTTATATAATGTACGAACGCTGTATATTATGTACACGTGATAAATATGAAAAATATGTTCATTCTAAAGTTTAATTCTAAACTCACAAATTGTCCCTTATAGTGTATTAAACCATATTAAACATATTTAAGCGATTACTTCAGATTGACAGGAAAATTAAGCTAAAACTAAACAGATTTCATAAATAAAAGATATTTATTATAGATACTCGTATGTATATCCGTGTCATAACAAATTCTGAATATAGCCAATGTGCTATGCAGTATGTACGTATGAAAAAAAAATCCTTAAATATAAATGAATATATAAATATCAAACAATGCCATATTCATTGATCTGACCCTAATTACTTTGCACTTGTGTTATGGAAATCAGAACCAACGAAGGTACCACAAACACCCATACCCAATTTAGAAAAGTTCGTCTCCCAAATTGACCCGACCGGGGATCGAACCCGAGGCCTATTGCACTCTGGCCAAATGCCTGTACCACTGCGCCATCGAGGTCGCCGTAAGTTATATACTTAATATGTAAGTTATTATTATTCTACTTTATTACAATTTGTACATCAATTAAAAATCCTTACATCAGCGTGTGATGTATTGCTAATAAAGAATATGTAGGCGTTGTAAAATTTAAGTCACTTGACATTGTATGAGTGAATCATAGGAAACTACATCTTTCCTTAAGTGCATTATTATTAAATGGTATGTTATTTATTAAATGGTTTTATATCATACTGAAACGTTTTTAATGTTTTAAGCGCATTGATGCAAAACTTAGGTTTACAAAAAATAAATAAAATGACGGTAGTTGTGAAAAAAAGTTACAAATAATTTACTTCGCTTTAAGTTGCTTCTCCTGCTTGTTTAAAGTCTGAGTTTTTTGTAAATTAAAGAGTAAAATGGCTACGAAACGTAAAAAAATTGTGTCAGTGTGTCTTGAGGAACAAAAGGACGCGATTTTAAAATACAAAGAGTTATTTCATAGTGTTAAAAACTTTCCGTCCAGTGAGTCCAGTGTTTATAAAAATGTTAGCAAGGATTTGTCATATCGTATGACACCAAAAGCTTTATATCTTTCTGTAAAAAGACATTTTATGATTTTTTTTGGTGATTTGAAACATGAAGAAAGTAGCATCAGCAGCAGTATCGATTCGGATATTATAAAAGAAGATTCAAGTTCCAGTGACGAAAGCATTAAAAATGTTGATTCGGAATCTTTTGAAATTGAGTTAGATTTGTGGCATGAGGTGAAGCCTGAATTGCGTATCGGGAAGAGGATGATCCAAAGAAACCTACTATCAAATATCAAAGTAAAAGATACATGCCTAAATCTAAATGGACGAGTATCTTTCAAGAGTGGATTTGGCAAAGCACTACTAATAAATGCATTTGGAATTTCAAAAATAATTCTGTTACCGACGATTATCATGTAACGTGCAGAGGTACCTGTAAAGTATGTAATGGCAAAATACTTATCATTACAAGAAGAAATGACAGGAATGTTTTACTCGAATGTTCGTTTGATGGAGTTGATAAGAATATGATTCACAGTTCTCAAGTTAAAAATAAATTGACAGCCCATAAAAAAAAACAATTAATTCCACAATTACAAAATCAGTACCCGATTGTATTAAGAAATAAATTAGCAAATCTATCAATGCAGAATGAGACGCGGGATCCACCTTTTAATCCAAATTTAAAATCTCTTCAAAATATAAAATACCGAAACGAGAGTAAGAAACGCTTTCATAAAATCGTTATATTATCCCTGTGGATGATGTCCTTTACATACCCGTTTAAAGACGTAATCAGAGCTGTATCAATACATCCATTTTTTGTTCAATATTGGACCGAGCTGCAGTTGCAATTGTATAAACAGCATTCTTTACACTCACAGGCCATCTTAAGTACAGACGCGACTGGATCTATTTTCAAAAAAATTTCTCCTCCTGCTGATCCCTTGAATACATACGAAAGTAAACCTTTGTTTTTTTATGTCATTATTTTAAAGTTGAAAAACAGTTCTGTTCCTCTTGCGCAAATGATTTCGGCCACTCAGACTATGGATAATATATACCAATGGCTAAGAAAATGGATTGGTACAATGATGCCGCCAACACAAGTTATATGCGATGACTCAGCGGCTTTAATAGGAGCTGTTGTGAACGCGTTCACAAAATTTACAACAACCCGGCAATATTTGAACCATTGTTACGAAGTTTTGGAATTGCAAGCACGCTGCAATCTTACGTGTTTAGTAAGACTGGATACCTCTCATTTTGTAAAAAATTTATATGGTCTACAATGTTTTAAATTCGTAGATACCCGTGTTAAGCATTTCTATGTGAGATATTTATTGTGTTTGAAATCGTGTGCAAGTTATGCAACAGCTAAGACAATCATCAAAAATTTAATTATTGTAGCACTTCATAAATACGACAGAAAATTAACGGATGGTAGCATAAGCAAATGCGATGCAGCCAAAGCGGAATTAAAAGACTTGAGAGATAAAAATGAGATATCTCTAGACGTTGATTTAACAGACGTTACTCCTCAAGAAAACAGTGTAGTTGAAGAGGACAATTTGGCTATAGAAGGCAGTATAATAACTTGGTTTAATGAAATGGTTGACTCCGAGGTAATATGTAGTGATTTAAGTGAAAACACAGGATTTGAAAATATGTATTACTTACCAAGATTTATAGATAGCTTCCGCAAACTGATATTTCGATTACCACTATGGTCAAATATTATGTGTCAGTATCTTCAGTGCTCTTTAGATAATGCTCCAAGTAGTAGTAATGTAGAAAGCTACTTTAAAAATACAAAAAAGTTACTTTTACGTAGTCGTAGTGGCACAATGAGAGTAGACGATTTTATAATGCAACATACGGAATACTTATCAGGGGAAGTAAAGTTAGCCCTCTCCAGTTGTTTGGATAATTTAAAAACTGACAATAATGTTAAAACTGATTCGGAATTCATTTCTGACAAAACTGATTCGAACAAAGATGATTTTACTAAAGAATCAGTTTTTACTAAAAATCCTAAACTTGAAGAAAACTGGCGGAATAAAACAGAGAATCAAAAACACATACCCTTGATTGACAAAGTCAAACCTAAAGTAAAAGCAAATAAAATAGAGACTTTGCCAAATGGAAACATTTGTACTTCTGGTATTGACAACGTTGTCGTTAATAACTCTTGTGCGTTCGATGCTGTACTCACTGCTTTGGTAGTAATTTGTACAGACTACGTTAATATTTCAGCGTTTATTAGTTCCTTGAATAAGCCTTTTTCTAATCTGGTTAGTACATTGCGACATAAAGATGTTTCAGTTAATCCATTAAAAATGAGAACCGAAATTCTTAAAAAATATTACGAATTGTCAGTTCAAGGAAATCTAGAAGTGATTGATTGCGGTTGTAATGTAACTTTTGTGATAGAAAAAATTCTGTATGATGAAATTTTCAGTGCAATTGTGTCAAAAATTTGTTCAGTCTGCGAAACAACTGAAACCAGAAAATGTTGCATTCTACCATTAAATTTGCTTACATTATCTGACTATGGTGTAAGTTCATTGAACAATTCAGCAATATCTATGATTGAAGATGTAACAATAACTGATTGTAAAGTAAGGGCTTGTAATGGAAAAGTATGTACAAATTATGTCATTTCGGACAATTTCATATTTTTTGAATTGGATTTAAATATGTCTCTGGACGATGTTCCTTTAGAAATATTACTTGTTGACAAAATTTTTAAACTTGGAGCAGTAATAGGATATACTTCGAATGAAAATGGAGGATTGGGTCATTATAAAACATATTGTTAAGTCAAAGTCAAAGTCGTAATTCAGAATGGGAGTGTTATGACGACATGATTACTAAAGTGATACGCGTTAAAAAAAATACAAACATTAATTCCCATTTATATATATATTTTCAGGATCTATTTAACTCGGACTTTTTTTGAATTTACAATAATATAATAACATGTAGATACATAAATACACTGTAAACCTGGTGTAATTAATTTTTTACAGATTTTTCTTTGTTTGAGAGAGATTTTCTGCTTTTTATTATTATTATAATGGTATAATATTTTGTATTGTTATAACACGGATATATTTATAATAAATATCTTCTATTTATGAAATCTGATTAGTTTTATTTTAATTTTCCTGTCTATCTGAAGTAATCACTAAAATATATTAGGTTTAATACACTATATGGGACAATTTGTGAGTTTAGAATTAAAATTTAGAATGAACATATTTTTTCATATTTATCACGTGTACATAATACACAGCGTTCGTACATTATATAACTTCAGAGAAATAGCTGAAATTGTATCTACAAATGTTGATCACAGGTGGCGTTGCTACAGAGAATTTTCCCCAGCAACGCCACATTAATTTCCTTTTTTCTTTAAAATTAAAAGTCGTACATTAACAAACAATGCATATACGTCATGACCGTCAGCTGTACATAAAAATAGGTTATATCATAATAAAAAAATATACGGTGGCGTGGCTACAGAGCACAACACAGGCAAAGGGCAATAGCTCATACAGGCAAGTCTTTTTGCGCAGCGGTACAGTAGTACCCAATTAATATGGCTTACCGATGTACCTGCGCAGAAGATGAATTTTCAAAGCGCGGGAAATGCTATTGACCTATCAGCACGCTCCACGCACCGCGCTTCTTTTTCCTGTACCGCTATTAGTCGGCAGCTGCCGCCATGTTAGCGCGCGCCGCGTGGCAATCGTGGCATGTTAGTTAGCCGCCATCTTGAGTACTAATGTTCTGTGGCCGCCATACTTCGGATCGAGTGTACGCGCAGCAGGCAAAAGTACACGTAGTGGCAACAAAAGTGTTTTCTTTTTATGATTTAAAATGAGTTCTTTAAAAAGGGGGCAACCACTCTCGGGAAATAATTTTCAATGTGCACGAGTTTATGAAGAAAGAAGCTCAGGAGTCTAAGAACACAACATTTATAAAAGATCGATTTTTGAAAATTATTGACCGAACGGCCGAAGCTACACAAATTTCAAAACGAACAATAACGAGAATTCTTAAAGAGAAGGATCAACATACGAGTGAAAACACTGCGGGGCCTTCTTTTAGAACGCCGAAAAAGGGTAAACTGAAAAAAACTTATCGTAAGGAATTGGACGATTTTTCATACCAAGCCATACGCAGGAAAATTTATGACTTTCACCGCGAAGAAAAACAGGTAGTCACAATGAAAGCGCTATTGGAGAAATTAAAAAAAACGTATTGAGTATTGAGTAAAAAGAGATATCGACTTCGAAGGGGGCAGAGAAACTCTGCGCCGAATCGTTAAAGAGATAGGATTTAAGTTTAGGAAAACGCAAACGAACCGTAAGTTGCTGGCGGAAAAAGACGAAGTAAGGCTATTAAGAATACGATTTTTAAGAAAAATAAAAAAGTATCGGCATAAAGGGAGACCTATTGTGTATGGCGACGAGACTTATGTTCATTCGACCCACACCAAGGAACAAGCCTGGTCTGACGGTCAAGGTATAGGCATAAAAAAACCAATTTCGAAGGGACCGAGGTTGATTATAGTGCATGCTGGTGGTGCTAATGGATTCATACCAAATGCTTTGCTCATGTACAAATCTGCTCAGAACACAGGAGACTATCACAGTGAGATGAACAAAGAAAATTACGAGAAATGGTTGCAAAAGAAATTAATTCCCAACCTCCAACCAAATTCTGTGTTTGTCATTGACAATGCGTCATACCATAGCACATTAGAGGACAGGGCGCCGAACAGTAACTCTGGAAAAAAGATTATGCAGGATTGGTTAAAAGATAAAAACATACCTTTCAATAACAAAGCGTATAAACCGGAATTGTACGATATAATTAAACGCCATAAGCATCTCTATGTAAAGTATTCGCTTGACACCATAATGGAAGCTCACGGCCACACAGTGTTAAGGCTCCCTCCATATCATCCGGACTTCAATCCGATAGAAAACATTTGGTCGCAGGTGAAAGGTCACGTAAGCAAATTCAATGTTGCCATGAATTTGACCGAAGTGCAGCGTCTTTTGTCTGAAAAATTCGCATCCATCGGGCCAGACGAGTGGCAAAAAGTTGTAGATCATGCCGTCAAATGTAAAGACGAATTTATGACATTGGAAGAGGCCATCGACGATAGATTGGACCAATTTGTAATAAACACCAACGAAGATACATAATCCTCATCGGATAATTCGAGTCGTGATAGTGATGGTAATAGTAGCGACGCTCAGAGTGATATTGGGATAGCAGGAGTGCGGCCTTTAGATTAAGTTTTTTGTATTATTAATTAAATAAATACCTATGTGTTTATTAAATAAATCGTACATTTTAAATAACCTGTATTTTTAATAAAAAAATTATTTGATAAAAACTGGTGGCCCGATAAAATTGGCACAAAGTGTAATTGTGCGGAGGGGCGTGACTTGCGAGTGAGACGGAAGTGACAGCTGCAGCGTATTATGAACATTATAGTAGTGATCTAAGGTTGATTGTAAGTTTTAAGCATTCTTTCGTTAATCTTCGGAGCCATACTTACTTTTCTGTGCGAACGAAGATTCACGAGGCGCCTTATCAGTTGGGTACCTACCACTGTTAGTACGTAGTGTGTAGTAGCCCCGTAATTACAACGCTCAGCACTCTCAGCGCTTGATCTATGAATAAGGTATTTAGTTACAAAAAATATAAAGCGATTGAAAGCGCTGTGTGAAACGAGCAGCGACACTGACTGTCGATGAATTGACAGATGACAGTTAGACATTTCTTAGTAATGATAGTCACCAGTGTTGATATATTGTCACTCGCATCCTAACTCCTGTGCTTGCATCTTGCGTTGGTTGTGTGTATTCGTTGTGTTATTGCATTTTTTTTCGACTTTATCTAACAACTTGGCGTGAACAAAAGACTGATTTCCTCTTGAAATATCGTCCCCTGGCTGTGATTGACTGATACGGACCTACTAAGAACGACGACTTGGCATTTAAAAAACGGACTTTACGGAGTAACATGGAATTTCAAAGTGTTTCTGTATTTTGTGTTAACTGCGGATCAGCTTCTGGTTCCATGGTATTGGAAGATGAGAACATTCTTCATTGTATACAGCAATGGACTGCTCCTCGTTTGGTAAGTAAAACCTCTCTTTTTCTCGACTGATAACTTTTTAAACACTGACCTGTAGGATGCCAGCGGCATCCGGAGGTTACGGTTTGCGCGCGATACCGTCAAGCGCAAGCGGCGCCTCCGGGCGCCAGCGCGCGACGCCACCGTTAAAACATATTGAACCATCATGCACTGGGCAGCGTTTTAGGCCTAATCACTTTCTCAAAGAGTAAACCTATGTCCCAGCAGTAGGTTAATGATAATAATGACTGGTGGTGGTAATTGGTAATTAGTGGTAACTGTTTAGTAATCCCAAACTTTTTTCAGGTTCAAGCTCATGATCTTATTTGTACAACATGTTGGACGGAAGCCAGGGCTACAGCAAGCGTTCCAAATGTATATCACATTGGTAAAGAATGTGCTCTCTGTCAAACTATGTTGCCACATCGTGCGCGTTCTCATCAAGTAATTGCACTGAGAACAGACACTGTACAACATGTGAATATTAGAAACATCATCTTGGAAAGACTTCTGCCATTGCAGGTTACTAATATACTTGCTCTTTTTTTTTCATTAACAGACCTATGCTGTGGCCTGTGGGTGCAGTTTCAGACAGATAATGATAAAGGCATATACAACAAGTTTGGAGCAAATATCTGCAAGTAGATCAGTGGTGGCCCAGTGGTAACGGCCCCGACTTACGAGTTGTAGGTCGTGGGTTCGAATCCAGGCAGGCGCTTTACTTTGTGTAAATAATTTCATCGCCATTGCTCTCAAAAACGGTGAAGGAAAACATCGTGAGGAAACGGTCATGTTTTACAACCAAAAATTCAAAGACATGTGACATCTACCAACCCGCACTGGGCCCGCTTGGTAGATTACGGCCCACTCCCTCTCACAGAGAGGAGGCCTGTGTCCAAGCAGTGGGAACATTAATAGGCTAATGATGATGATCTGCAAGCCATACAAATATTTATACCAGGCAAGAATAAAACCTACAAATAGTAAAGCAACAGCCAATCACTCAACCACTGCACCAATTTTGTTTAATAAATGTTTGTGTAAAATGGTGTTTTACTTTCAGCTTCGTGCATCACATTATATTTGCCATCCTTGCTGGCAAAGGGCTGATCGTGCTGCGAAGCATTTTTCAACACCGTCAACTTCGTCATCGGCTACTCCAACTACCAGCAATCCATTAAGATGTGCAAACTGCCACATTGATTTGACGAGGTTGAAGCGACACATTTTAAATAATGATACAATTTTATCACAAATACAGCAACGTGTTGCACCACAAGTGGTGAGTGTTTTCTTATAGTTTGTGTTAATGTTCTCTTATTTGTACATAGTTATCTATACTTCTATACTAATATTATAAAGAGGAAAGATTTTTTTGTTTGTTTGTTTGTACCGAATAGGCTCCGAAACTTCTGGTCCGATTTGAAGAATTCTTTCAGTTTTAGATAGGCCATTTATCGAGTAAGGTTATAGGCTATATATCATCACGCTAAGACCAATAGGAGCGGAGTACTAATGAAGAATATTTCAAAATCGGGGGTTTTTTTTGCGTTAGCCCAAAGTAACTATTCCACGCGGACGTAGTCGCGGGCAGAACCTCTAGTTATAAAATAAAGTAACGCTTCTCATCCCTCAATTAAGACTAAATAATTAATTTTAATACAGGTGAGCGCCACTGACTACATATGTGATGCATGCCACACAATATTTGATAGTGATACACCAATGGCCTTAGAAGATTTTGCAGCGTTTGTAGGCCATCAAAATGTCTGCATAAAATGTGGTCACTCTGTGGCACAACAGAGATACTCCATTGTACTAGCCGAGCAGAACCAGCATATTTTAAATGTTGTGCAAAACTGGATTCACCCACGAGAGGTAAGAGACTCTTATCAGTACGTCCATATACAGCGTTATTTATTGTTTATACTATACCTCTTAAGGGGTCATTGACTGAAATCGCGAAAAAAAAAATCTGCTGTTCCCTACATTTATGTTTGCATATCTCGTCAAATGTATGGAACAGCAGATTTTTTTTTTCAGCTTTGTTCCCATAGTAAAAGTTGTTCAAAATGATGAGTGCAATGACCCCTTAAGAGGTTATGTATAAACAAAAAATAAAGTTGTATATAAATATAATTATTCAATCCGATTGAATTTCTATGTAATAACAGTTTTTTTTTAGATTCAATCTTCCGATGTCATTTGTCACAGATGCTTCCAAAGAGCCGAAGCAGCTATTCGTGCAGATGCAGTTACAGCAAGTAACCAAGTACCACAACAACCTGAAAGAATTAGTTTACCAAATTATTTAAGAGCACCTGATACACATTCTCGATGCTTATTTCCAGCTTGCAATAGTACCTCACAGCAATCGGTTCCATTTACAGTCAGGGTGAGACTATTTAGTGACCACATATTACATACCGCCAAACTGTAGGATATGCAGTTTTCATCTAGAAAACCAATTGTGGTCACTTTTATTTGAGGCTGAAAATACCCTGCATAGTTTTTCAGCTGCCCACATAGAGGATTTTTGTGAGCTACTTCAAAATGATACAAACACTCTAGACTTTGAAAACATTGACCAAATGGATGACAATATGGTGTGGCAATATTGGCTGGGACGCACAAAACAACAATTTAGAGAATTGTAACCGAATTGCCTGATTTTCATAAGCGTGCGATTGCACTTGGAGCTTATTTAATGAAACTTCGTACAGGAGACTCCGATGAAAGGATTTCAAAATTATTAAATATAAGCAGAAGCACACTGAGCAAATATATAAATAAAGCAAAAGATGTAATGGTGGCAAGCTTTGTGCCACAACATCTGGGTTTGGAGCACATTTCAAGAGCAGGAGTTGCAGAAAGAAACTTATACATTCCAAACTCATTGTTCGGAAACCCTGGAAGCAACATTGAGGATCGAAAAGCCATTGCAATAATCGATGGGACATATATTTATGTGCAAAAAAGCAGCAACTACCCTTATCAGAAAAAAACTTATTCACTTCATAAATATAGAAATCTAGTCAAACCATTCATAATAGTATGTTGCGATGGCCATATAATCGACGTACTGGGCCCGTATCCTACCACAAAATCAGATGCCGATATTTTAACAGACCAATTTAGTGATGCGTCTTATCCTTTGAGACAATATTTTAGAGAAGGTGATGTATTTATTTTGGATAGAGGCTTCCTTGACAGTATTTCCCTATTGGAAAATCTTAATTATTCTGTGCATTATCCTCTGTCAGTTCAACAAGGTGATTTTCAATTAACGACAGAAAATGCGAATGAGTCCCGTAAAGTAACATTATGTCGTTGGGTCGTAGAGGTCGTCAATGGGCGCTTCAAGCGGGATTTTAAGTTGCTGCGACAGGAATATTTTAACAAAGCCTCAAGACATTTAATGATCGATTTTAAGTAAATATTTCGAAATCATATTTTAAGTATGCTATACTTTTGTGTAAACTATTGATACGGAACCCTTCGTGCGCGAATCCGACTCGCACTCATCGTATTATCAGCCCACCGCTGTAGGTCTAGTTTAATATCTGGGTGAATGATAATCTTCATACCATAAATGCCTTTACTTTAAATTAAACCATTAATACTTTTCCATGGACCTAAAAATTTACATGAGTCATGATGGTCTAATTAAACTTTTTTCATTTTGTAATTAATCCAAGACATTTGAACATAGTAATTGTTCATTGTTCAAACATGTTTCATAATCAGAACCAATACACAAGTGGTCATCAAAATATTGTGCAGACTTGTGATTTTTAGATTTTAAATTATGTTACCACCACTCTCATAATCTTAGAGAATGCATAAGGCGCAAAACATAAGACATATGGGAATGCATTAAGTTTGTATAATAAAAGTGTATCATACTGAAACCCTTAATGTTTCCTGCGAGCTGGATAAATATTTACCAATAAATAGAATTATTTAAATCAATAAATTCTCCTGGAGAAATTAGGGCTACTGCAATTATGTGATCTTTCATAATAAAATGGCATGTGTTAACAAGTTGTTTTGTTTGTTAAGAGGCTTAATTTTTCGAATAAATCTTATGCTAACTTTCGGTTTTGAAATTAAAACCACTAAGGTATGAATTGGCCTTTACATGGTGTGGAAAGAGAATTGCACTGTAATGCCAGCAAATTATTAATGGCTGTGTGCATATCAGGATCATTTAAAATATCATTTTATAATGACTGTTCAGATTGTGACTGATAAGGTGTGTCAGTAAACGGTATTGAGTATTCATTGACATGATTCAATATTGAAACACTGTCATAGATGCTTTGCCAACAAGGTAAGAAATGATTTAATTTTCCAGCATAACTAACTTCTAGTATTGAGCACGAGTCTTGTCTTGTGGTGGTGGGGTTTTGGGCTTTTTCACAGCGTGCTGTGACTGGTACTGGTTCATATTTCCATACATGATATGAGAACTGGTGTTTCTTGAATCCTCAGATTTGTCCTCTGTCGGTTGCAACGAGGTGGACCACACAAGTTTCCCTGACGGGTTGTGGTAAAAGTACTTGGCTTTTTAAAGATCGGCCTGTTCTTTGGCAAGCTAGTAAGACTCTTTATCTTTTCAGATAGGTTGTTACCATAAAGGTAAGAAAGGATGTTAGTATTATTACCATATAGGTGATCATGTCTTTCTATTGACAATATCTGAGCATTTTTAGCCCAGGACAGGGAAAAACAAAAAAAAAAAAAATAAGGATTAGTAAGTGTAAGTCTGTTAACATCCTTCCAGCATAACTGAGGAGGGAGACCAGTATTAAGTCTATCATTATTCTTATTAATTAACATTGATAATGCACCAATTGAAATGGTGAGTCCCCGTTCAAAATGGTATTCCAAATACAGTCTAAGTCCTTGTTTATTTATATTTTTTATGCATATTATTGCATCAAATCCCATAATGCTTGCAGCGCTTCTAGAGATAGAATATTAGTAGGCTCAGTGTGTAGCACAGGTGCTGGATCAGGCTCAGGTAGAGCATAAGTTACAGTCAGGGGTGTTATCCGAGTTTTCGGTAAATGGAACTGGTGGTTTGACACAGTCCTCATGTAGTTCAATAACTACTAACACAACCCACTGACCCTTCTTTCGGTTTATCATTTTTGCACTCTGCAATAAAATAGAATTGACCCCGATAATGTACCATAATAAACTTACTTACTGCTTAGCCTCTCGGACTACACCCTATAAAATAGGTAAATGATAAAACTCGTTCGTTTATCTCGTAAACGTCCCGAATTATTTGTTCGCGTCAATGCATCTCGTACATTACCCGCGTAGTACGATAAATATCGTATAAAAGCCACGTGAAATAAACAATTATGAAATTCGTGCGTTTATCTCGTAAACGCCCCGAATTATTTGTTCGCGTCAATGCATCTCGTACATTACCCGCGTAGTACGATAAAGATAAATATCGTATAAAAGCCATGTGAAATAAGTTTTACTGTATAAAACGTTAAAACAATGATGTAACTGTTTATCTCGTAAAGGCCCCGAATTATTTGTTCGCGTCAATGCATCTCGTACATTACCCGCGTGTTACAATAAATATCGTATAGCTATTGTGAAACACGTTTTACTGTATAAAACGTTGTTTTATCTGGTGAAGAAAAAAATGGACGACTTTGATGAATCGGTGTTGTACCGGTGTCGTTTCATCTTCTTTTGTATACTTCGGATTTTTTGAAGATAATGTTCTTTTCCCAGTTTTCGTTTCGGCATGATATCGTATGCCCACTTTAAACACTCTTTAAACAAGTTTTAAACACTTTAAATTAATTTTCTTTGGGAATCACAGCGTACTGGTTGCCGCGCAAACGTAAAGAATGACAGATGACGTATAGAGCGGAATAGAGCTACACATATGCGTTTAGTTTTGCTTTCAGCTCTAAATATGCGATTGGTTGTCGGCTGGCGCGAGGAAGCTGCAATGTAAATTTTATATCGAGAACGAAGCCTAAAGTATAATTTATTTTTATTGATGGCTACTTATAGTCTAGGTATCGAAGTATAAATCTGAAGAAAATCACATTTACAACTAAAATATTAAGCATTTTATTTGAAAAATAAACTGGAATGTTATAATTCAGAATCTTTAAACACGTATTCCCAAAAAACTACTTTTTTGTTTTAAGCCTTTATATTACTAAGGGTGCGACATAGTTACCTACTATTTGTATTGTATTAATTGTTGTTAGGTTGTAGTCAGTCAGTTATATATATACATATATATATATAGTACAGTAGTAGTAGTACCTACAGTAGTCAACCTTATCTTATTATATGTATATAATACGATAAGGTTGACTACTGTTTAGGAGCCTTGAATTATTTAAAAACAGTGATTTGGTTTCCTTGCACGAAGTTGATTTTTTGAGACTGAATTGAAATGAAAGTCTGAATTGAAATAAAAGGCTAAATTGAAATAAAAGACGGTGATTATTGAAATTATATTGTTTTATTTAGCTAGTTTAAATTACCGTCTTTTACGGTTCATTACCATCCTAACCTATTTCGGAACAGTTTTACGGTATTTCACTGCCATCCCGACTTATGTCATTACCATCGCGCCCTAATTCATTACAATCCTTTCAATTTTCATCACCATCCAGTTGTTAAATTTCAATCGTCATTTTCTCCGTGATTATACAAGATAATAACGTGCCTTCCACTTTAAACGAACCTGGTGACAATTAAAATTCGTTTACTTATATAAAAAAAAAAACATAAAATGTAATATTTATTTTTATTCTGCGGAATGGTTCTTTTTGCACGAAACGACGGAATGAACCGTTAATCATTGTAGATGCACACTCAAAATGGCCAGAAGTACCTAATTAAAATGAACAATATTACCTCCAGCAGTACCTACAATTAAATGTCTGCGTAGTATTTTTGCTAGATTTGGTCTACCATGAACAAATGGTGACTGATAATGGTCCACAATGGACATCTGAAGAGTTTAATACTTTTTGTAAGAATAATAATATTAGACACATATTTACTGCACCTTATCACCCAGCCAGCAATGGCTTAGCAGAAAGGGGAGTTCAAACGTTCAAAAAGGCCATGTTAGCATATAAGTTTGATAAAAATAAGTGATCAAACGAACTTACCTGTTGTGAAGTTCGATCATTATTATACGAAGGGCTTCGTTCGAAGATATAAAATTTACATTGCAGCTTCCTCGCGCCAGTCGACAACCAATCGCATATTTAGAGCTGAAAGCAAAAACTAAACGCATATGTGTAGCTATTCCGCTCTATACGTCATCTGTCATTATTTTAGAGTAAGAGAATCTCAATTTTTCTGGGGTAGGGTAGGGAGGGTCCCTTATATCTTCGAACGAAGCCCTTCGTATAATAATGATCGAACTTCACAACAGGTAAGTTCGTTTGATCACTTATTATACTTTAGGCTTCGTTCTCGATATAAAATTTACATTGCAGATGTTCAGAGTATATGAGGAAAATTGAGGTTCCAAAGATGAAATTATAAATAAATAGTATTCCAATATTAAATAAAATCTTTTAGTTTTAAGACACAAATGACCTAGGTAATAAAATGGCAATGCCTAATAGATAAACAGTCTCATTCATCTCAATATAGGACATACCTAATGTCCAATTTCTAAACAAGTTTAAATCAAATTACCCTTATAAACAATTATTCATCTGATTATTTAACTTCTTGTCTAATTTAGTTTCATACTTATTATGCCACGTAATAAATAAAGGAAACATTCCTAATCCTTAATCAAGTATTTTGTTCAGCATTAAGCACAGCATGAGCAAATTCACTTGAATTATTGACAATATTGGCCTAATAAAAATCTAGCAAAGATGGAAGAGCTATTTGTCCAGCCTGCCGGCCGTATGCCATAGTATATCTAATGATACTCCCTTAGCGTTAGTAGTGGATGTCAAGACACGTCTAGTACAATGTCCAGAAAAAAAATAAAATACTAATATCTATACTGCAAACAGATAGTATTTTTTATCCATTTACGATGGTAGAGGCAGGAACTGGTTTGCTGGTGGCTTATTGAAAAGTATTATGTGAGTACTATTTCACATAATGCTCTGAGTAGGTACAGTCAATTCTTTCATGTAATTTACTAGCTGTACAAATTTCGGACTTTTTAAAGAAAGGTAAAAGAGAGGTTCAGTCAGTTGGCTGCAACCGGGACCAAATAGCCTCTGTAATAGAAATGTGTACACCTGTTTGATTTATTGTGTTGTTAGGTAGGTATTTTAATAAGAGATAAAGTCTGTGCTCTTTGGTCTGCACTTAGTGTTAATAAAATTACCCATACATGTTTTCAAATTTCTTAAGAATCATTTGGAGTCAAAAGTTTTTTAAAACATTCTAAACTTTACTTGGGGTTCCAACTAGTTTGATACTGGGATCAATGTTGTTTTTACATAAACCTAGCCTGGGACCAATGTAGCCTGTTGATGCGGTCATCACCCCCATTTTTGAGTCTATTATTACAGCAAGAGCTGGCTATGTAAATTTAAAGACCCATAAATACCCTTAATTTAATTGTTTGGTACATAATATTTGGTAGGTATAGATGGTGTAAATGGATCTATAAGTACTTTGATTTTGACAAAAGACCCACCATATTCTATAGGTAAAATTGTATTGTTTCAAGTTATTATTTGAAAGTGAATTTGACATAACATCTATTGCTGATGGGGGGATGGCTCGTCTTAGCCATGCCTTCCTGATAATATCCCGACCATTAGTGTAAGGTGGAGATGTAGAGGTGATTTTTTCAGGCTTATGACGGCCAGTAAGGCATAACCCTGCCTGTCGTTTTATCATTCTTAATTTTTTGTAAACATCTTAATGATAGACTAAATGGGAATAAAGAAGACGTAACATAGTAGTTCGTCCAAGACATGGTAAAAGCGTCTATATTCGATGCATCTGGGCCGGTTTCCAGAAAATGTTGAGATTAACATTTTTCATTCATTCTTGAAGCAAAAAGTCAATATCAGGTTGACCAAACTGAGTCACAATGTACTGGAATGTGGAGGTATTTCGTTCCCACTTTATGTCAGCATTGGCTATATTTATGTGATTCTTTATCTGCTTCATTGTTATCCCTCGATTTTTATGTAAGAAGCAAATAGCCAAAATTTGTGTATCTTCACACCACTGCCATACCTAATAATCGTTTATATATGCTTCTGGAAAAGTTATATAAATGTGAGTACTAAATACCTCCCATTTGGTTAATATATGATATGGCAGTCTTATTAACGTGTAACAATATAAATGTTGTTTGTTTACCAATCATTTTTAAAGGCTAAAAATGATGGCGAGTAATTCTAGATAATTTATGTGATAGGCACTCATAATTTTCAGTCTCTTTCCAGAACCCATGAACCCTATTATCATTACAAACAGTCCCCCCCCACTTCTTGATGCAACAGTAAATATTTCGAAATCATATTTTAAGTATGCTTTACTTTTGTGTAAACTATTGATATTATCAGCCCACCGCTGTAGGTCTAGTTTAATATCTGGGTGAATGATAATCTTTATACCATAATTGCCTTTACTTTAAATTAAACCATTAATACTTTTCCATGGACCTAAAAATTGACATGAGTCATGATGGTCTAATTAAACTTTTAACATTTTGTAATTAATCCAAAACATTTGAACATAGTAATTGTTCATTGTTCAAACATGTTTCATAATCATACACAAGTGGTCATCAAAATATTGTGCAGACTTGTGATTTTTAGATTTTAAATTATGTTACCACCACTCTCATAATCTTAGAGAACGCATAACGCGCAAAACATAAGACATATGGGAATGCATTAAGTTTGTTTAATAAAAATGTATCATACTGAAACCCTTAATGTTTCCTGCGAGCTGGATTAATATTTACCAATAAATAGAATTCTTTTAAATCAATAAATTCTCCTGGAGAAATTAGGGCTACTGCAATTCTGTGATCTTTCATAATAAAATGGCATGCGTTAACAAGTTGTTTTGTTTGTTAAGAGGCTTAATTTTTCGAATAAATCTTATGCTAACTTTCGGTTTTGAAATCAAAACCACTTAAGGTATGAATTGGCCTTTACATGGTGTGGAAAGAGAATTGCACTGTAATGCCAGCAAATTATTAATGGCTGTATGCATATCAGGATCATTTAAAATATCATTTTATAATGACTGTTCAGATTGTGACTGATAAGGTGTGTCAGTAAACGGTATTTAGTATTCAATGACATGATTCAATATTGAAACACTGTCATAGATGCTTTGCCAACAAGGTAAGAAATGATTTAATTTTCCAGCATAACTAACTTCTAGTATCGAGCACGAGTCTTGTCCTGTGGTGGTGGGGTTTTGGGCTTTTTCACAGCGTGCTGTGACTGGTATTGGTTCATATTTCCATACATGATATGAGAACTGGTATTTCTTGAATCCTCAGATTTGTCCTCTGTTGGTTGCAACGAGGTGGACCACTCAAGTTTCCCTGACGGGTTGTGGTAAAAGTACTTGGCTTTTTAAAGATCGGCATGTTCTTTGGCAAGCTAGTAAGACTCTTTATCTTTTCAGATAGGTTGTTACCATAAAGGTAAGAAAGGATGTTAGTATTATTACCATATAGGTGATCATGTCTTTCTATTGACAATATCTGAGCATTTCTTGCCCAGAACAGGGAAAAACAAAAAAAAAAAAAGGTTTAGTAAGTGTAAGTCTGTTAACATCCTTCCAGCATAACTGAGCAGGGAGACCAGTATTAAGTCTATCATTATTCTTATTAATTAGCATTGATAATGCACCAATTGAAATGGTGAGTCCCCGTTCAAAATGGTATTCCAAATACAGTCTAAGACCTTGTTTATTTATATTTTTTATGCATATTATTGCATCAAATCCCATAATGCTTGCAGCACTTCTAGGGATAGAATATTAGTAGGCTCAGTGTGTAGCACAGGTGCTGGATCAGGCTCAAGTAGAGCATAAGTTACAGTCAGGGCTGTATAATAGTGTTATCCGAGTTTTCGGTAAATGGAACTGGTGGTTTGACACAGTCCTCATGTAGTTCAATAACTACTAACACAACCCACTGACCCTTCTTTCGGTTCATCATTTTTGCACTCTGCAATAAAATAGAATTGACCCCGATAATGTACCATAATAAACTTACTTACTGCTTAGCCTCTCGGACTACACCCTATAAAATAGGTAAATGATAAAACTCGTTCGTTTATCTCGTAAACGTCCCGAATTATTTGTTCGCGCCAATGCATCTCGTACATTACCCGCGTAGTACGATAAATATCGTATAAAAGCCACGTGAAATAAACAATGATGAAACTCGTGCGTTTATCTCGTAAACGCCCCGAATTATTTGTTCGCGTCAATGCATCTCGTACATTACCCGCGTAGTACGATAAAGATAAATATCGTATAAAAGCCATGTGAAATACGTTTTACTGTATAAAACGTTTAAAACAATGATGTAACTCGTGCGTTTATCTCGTAAACGCCCCGAATTATTTGTTCGCGTCAATGCATCTCGTACATTACCCGCGTGTTACAATAAATATCGTATAGCTATTGTGAAACACGTTTTACTGTATAAAACGTTGTTTTATCTGGTGAAGAAAAAAATGGACGACTTTGATGAATCGGTGTTGTACCGGTGTCGTTTCATCTTCTTTTGTATACTTCGGATTTTTTGAAGATAATGTTCTTTTCCCAGTTTTCGTTTCGGCATGATATCGTATGCCCACTTTAAACACTCTTTAAACAAGTTTTAAACACTTTAAATTAATTTTCTTTGGGAATCACAGCGTACTGGTTGCCGCGCAAACGTAAAGAATGACAGATGACGTATAGAGCGGAATAGCTACACATATGCGTTTAGTTTTTGCTTTCAGCTCTAAATATGCGATTGGTTGTCGACTGGCGCGAGGAAGCTGCAATGTAAATTTTATATCGAGAACGAAGCCTAAAGTATAATTGTTTAGATCATAGTATACAGCAATGGTTATTAGCGTATCGCACAGCACCACATGCCACAACAGGCAAGGCACCGTGTGAGTTAATGTTCGGTAGAAAACTCCGTACAAGGTTATCTTTAATAAAAAAAGATGTCATTATTCCTCGGCAGTTGATCTGTAAGAGACCTGTAAAGCAATATTTTCCAGGTGATAAAGTACTGATTGCATCATATGATAACTCTCGGAAATAGTTAGATGGTGTTATTGAAAAACCAGTAGGAAATGTTATGTATGATGTGCACACCGACAACGGCAATCTCACCAGGAATGTTACTCAGTGTTTGCCTAACTATAGTGTAGTACCTAATGAAAGTGTATTGGAGCAAGAAAAAGAATCAGAGAAATTAGAAATAAATAAGCCGTTAATTAACAAAGAAATACCAAGTAGCATTACTAATTCTCCTATTCTAGTTCAGCCAGAAGTGCGTAGAAGTGCACGGTCTCATAAGCCTGTTCAGAGACTTGACTTGTAGTATTTTAAAAAATTAGAAGAGAGGAGTGTTGCATAAATTATAATCTGTTCTAGAATTAGAATGATTGTCTGTTTGTGATTTTGGCAGTCTATGGTCATAATAAAAGTTGTCTCACGGGCAATGTGAAGTACCGAGTTTTATTTAAAGAAATAACCCAGCAGCCCTGCACATATCTAGCAAATATGTGACAGTAACTTTTGTTCAGCTTAAAAATACCTATCCAACAATATTTATTACACATAGCTATTGGAGGGTTGGACCAGAGTTCATACAATTCCTGGCATTGTTCTTTACAATAGGTATTTGAAGTTTTCAGGGTTTTATTGGCATCAGGAAGAGCCCACTCGTGTGGAGGTTAAATGGAAGACTATGCAGCAAATTCTAACCTCATACCGCATTAAAGAGGATATATTGTGTAATATCAAGGTTACCCGAGATTATATTTTGGGCCATTGCACGAACATCCACTGGGCAAAGACATACCTAATCCTCTATGGCATAAAATGAGACTGTACAGCATAACTGAGAGCATCTTTGGTATTGTGATAACAGCTGTTCAGCGCAACTTATTTGCACAAGTTTGCTACTGTTGTTGTGCTACTGAGTTTTTGGAATGAAATTCAATAGGTACAAATATTATTTTTCAGGTTTGCTCCATCATTATGTTTTGCCCTACTTGGAAAAAAAGACTTGACACCAGCCAGTAAACCATGAAGAGGTTGCTATAAAACTACCTCAAGTTTTTTTTGGATAAATAAGATTACTTGGAGTTCATAATAACAACCCTGATATCAAACAATTTAGACACAGGGCACAAATTCAGGCTCCATGCTGCTACAGAGAAATTTCAAACAAAAACCCAATGGCAATCAACAATTTTTTAATGAATTTCCTAAAAAGATATTGAATGAAATAAATAAAGATGATATTTTATTATTTTGTAGCTTGAGATATTTCTACAAGGGCTATTTTTCCTTGAGCCACTTAACTCAGGCAAGCCACACTTTATAAGTAACATATTTCTAGTAAAAACTAAACGCTGCAACAAAAGTTGAAGGACAAATTAACCCATAAAACAAACATGCAAAACCGATTACTCAATTTAATTCACAATCAAACCACAAGTGACCCCAACTAAAGAGAAACAATGCCTTTGTAGGTAAACAGCATAAACACCATATCCGTAACACTGCCATTAATGACTCCAGAAATAGTGAAAACTACTAAAGCATTCACATTTTTCGATTTGAGATTCGATTCTGAATTTGTAACAACTACTAACAACCATCACTGATTTATTATAGATTGCGCCCCACTACCAATGATTTAAATCTTTACTCAATAGATCTGTTTATAATTTTGGATCGATCTCGTGCGGTTCAGGCAACAACAATGCAAGCGAATCGATTGATTTTTGATTATTACAAATAACACATTAATACAAATACGATACGTACTTCACAGAAATAACTATTACTACCATTACTACTTTGTTTTCACACACTTTGTAATTTTATATTGTATTTTATTAGTCCGTCAGTGAGGTGAGTACATCGTAGTCCGTTGTCCAGTAATATAAAGTGCTCTGTTTAATTAATATTTTTTATAGTGCTCTTGCTCTGCGGTCTCTGCCTACCGATGCCGTCATGCCGAATTGCCGATCACAGATTAAATAACGTTAGTTCTCTAAGTAGTCTGTGAGCTAAGCTAATGCCGTAACGTTATTTGACAATTTTGATACAATACCTATCAAGCTATACAGTGTGAGTCTTTATAATCTGCACATACTGAATCGAGGGAATCTTTGCTTAATTATATCGACGGAAAAAATGATAAAAAAATTCTAAATATTTTATTGAAATTTTTAATGGATTTTTTATTTATTTTTTCGCTTCTGTGACTCCAGTGTATACAAAACGGTGTAACTTTTTAACTCGATGTTTTATCACGATGAAACAAACTCCATAATGATTGGAAGTAATTAGGTGTCCGCATTAAATGAAAATTGTGTAAAAAACTGCCACCAATTAAAAATTAACACGTTTTTTCCGCAAAAATCTGATTTTTTTTCATCAATTTTTGCAATAATCGTAAAATTTCTCAATAAGATGCCCGATTACCTTCATTTTTTATTACTTTAAATTATTCTTCATCGTATTAGCTATCCAATAGTAAAAATTGCAAGGGTTTAACTCAATCCCATCATTTCTTATCAACAGCCAAAGAAAGGCCTAGAGCACGGCTACGCACTAATTGTTTAGCAGGTAGACGTCCTTTTTTGTTGAGAATGTGCGCGGGTCGGGGTGCGGGGAGGTAGGGCCAGCTGAAGGGACCAGAAGGGATGACAGACAGGCAGTCGCTCCGAATTATTCGCCGCTGCTACATGTGTTTCGTTACTTTCATTCACTGCTACCTGAGTTTCGTGACTTTCGTTCGCTGCTACGTGATGCCGCGCTTAAGTGAATTCTCCCCGGCACACATTGCCGACATTCATTTTTACTATGGGATGGGACGAGGAAGTGCCAGAGCTGCGCGCGCAGCTTACATAGCTGCGTTTCCTAACAGGCAACCAGTGCCATCTGCCCGCAACTTCCAGGAAGTTCACAGAAGATTGTCGATCACTGGACTTGAATCAAGTAGAGATCGTCGCGAGCCGCCTCAAATAATTATTGATGTGGTTCTGGAACAAGCAGTACTGAGCGATTTGTTTGCTGATCCATCCATAAGTACTAGACGACTGGCTCTTCGTCACGGAATATCACAAAAATCAGCGTGGCG
The DNA here is from genome assembly GCA_949152455.1 of Lithophane leautieri. NCBI lineage: Eukaryota > Metazoa > Arthropoda > Insecta > Lepidoptera > Noctuidae > Lithophane > Lithophane leautieri. The sequence continues at coordinate 15,930,468 of OX424468.1, read as the reverse complement.
TATTTTAAAGAAAGAAGGATTGCACCCTTACCACTACCAAAGAGTGCAACATCTACATGAAGACGTAGATTGGCGTCCAAGGTGTGTGATGTCCACCTGGATTCAAAGAAATACCAGAGCAAACCCAAACTTTCCGAAAACCATACTATGGATGGACGAATCAACATTTACCAGAGATGGTATTACTAACTGTAGAAATTTACACAGATGGTGCCCTGGAGGTCAAAACCCGAAATTGAAACGTTCATCGACTTTTCAAGTAAGATTTTCAATAAATGTTTGGGCTGGTCTTATCGATAACATGTTGATTGGACCAGTCATACTGCCGAGAACTTTGAACAGTGAAAGATTTTTAAGTTTGTTGACTGACGATCTACCTGAGTTATTGGAAGATGTACCACTGTCTTTGCGTCGAAGGATGTTTCTGCAGATGGACGGATGCCCTGCCCATTATGCCACAAATGTGAGATCATTTTTAAACGAAAATTATCGTGATAAATGGATTGGACGACTAGGACCTGTAGGGTGGCCTGCGCGTTCACCCGATTTAACGCCCCTTGATTACTTCCTGTGGGGGACCATGAAGCAACGCGTCTACAGTACTCCCATCAACAGTGAGGTCGATTTGCGTGATCGCATAATTAACTGTGCAAATGATATTCGCAATGATCCCGAAATGATAAGGAGAGCGACACAACAAATTTTAGTTCGCGCGGCTTTGTGCCTACAACAACGAGGTGGACATTTTGAGAACCTAATGCATTACATTTTCTTTAAAATAATAAATGTTTTAATTGAACTCTTTTTCATTCATTGAACCCAAATAAATCATCCTTAAGAGAACAAAAATAGCGCGTTCGAAGTGCCATCTTTAACACTTGATAGAAAGTGTTTTGTCTGAGCTAAAAGCATACAATTTTTATTATTAGGTAGCTAATACGATGAGGAATAATTTAAAGTAATAAAAAATGAAGGTAATCGGGGCATCTTATTGAGAAATTTTACGATTATTGCAAAAATTTATGAAAAAAAATCAGATTTTTGAGGGAAAAACGTGTTTATTTTTAATTGGTGGCAGTTTTTTTACACAATTTTCATTTAATGCGGACACCTAATTACTTCCAATCATTATGGAGTTTGTTTCATCGTGATAAAACATCGAGTTAAAAAGTTACACCGCTTTGTATACACTGGAGTCACAGAAACGAAAAAATAAATAAAAAATCCATTAAAAATTTCAATAAAATATTTAGAATTTTTTTATCAGTTTTTCCGTCGATAAAATTAAGCAAAGATTCCCTCGATTCAGTATGTGCAGATTATAAAGACTCACACTGTATACAATAGTAATCTATGCTATCAAGCAAGTGACACTGACTGACTGATATGAGTCATGACTGACAGACTGACAGAAAGTTCTAGTCTATGATTTGACTTTGACATTGTGATACCGGATACAGTTAAAACCTCTAGTACAGGCATCTAAACCTAAACATTTGTAAATTATTTCTAAGATTTTATGTTATTATTTTACCAATTTTTAATACTGAATAAATATTGATTCTGTTTACACCACTGACCATAGACGAACACCACCGCCCGTTGTGGTGAACTTCTAACCGTGCGTTTGCACTGGCGAAACATTCGAGACAAAACATGTTTAAATCTCTAGTTCCTGTCAAAAATTGTATGGAACATTGACAGAAAATAGAGATTTCAACATGTTTTGTCTTGAATGTTTCGCCAGTGCAAACGCACGGTTAGTCGCCACATTCAGACTAGAAGTCTATGCTTTCTAGTGTTTGAAGTTGTCATTATATTATCTAATGTCTCTTATATTTTAAAGTTGAATAAAGCCAACATTTGGTTATATCTCGATATTATTATTTCATAACAATTTATTCAACTTTAATTATGCAAAACACTCTTCAATACTAACTGTAACGATGGAGAAATATCTTCGACCAAATATTCTCGACCTTGATCCGTCATCGGGTTGGGTTTTATAACGAGTCGCCTGAATTTTAGGGTATTGGTGGTGTAGGGGGCTTAAGGGAGTTAGTTAATTTTCGGAAATTGTTTAAAAATATTTAGACGGAACTCCGGCAGCCAAAATTACTTTGGGGGGATTAAGACTAACTCCCTTAAGCCGTATTTCGAAATTTTTACCATACAGGGTTGGATTTTATAACGAGTCGCCTGAATTTTAGGGTATTGGTGGTGTAGGGGGCTTAAGGGAGTTAGTTAATTTTCGGAAATTGTTTAAAAATATTTAGACGGAACTCCGGCAGCCAAAATTACTTTGGGGGGATTAAGACTAACTCCCTTAAGCCCCCTACACCACCAATACCCTAAAATTCAGGCGACTCGTTATAAAATCCAACCCTGAAAATTTCGAAATACGTCGCCGTTTTAAGGGGTTGTGAGTGGTTGGGGGGAGGAGAGGGGAGGGGTCGGATCACCCCCTCACCATTTTCACCCGCCGGAAATACTTGGTTTCCTTAGAAAAAATTAAAAACAGAAATTTATACAAAAATTGTTTATTCAACTTTATAAACATGTTTTATAGCTTTTATTAATTCCATGAATGGATCTTTTTTATATTTTAAGTTGTTTCGCCGCCACAAATATTCAAATATAACATCTGCAAAATTTTCTGTATTATTAAAATTGACCTTCTTAAAAAATCGTTTAACTGCTCTCCACTGGGACTCAATTTGTTGAGTATGAGTCCCATCTTCAGCTATGAAAGGATTGTCACGATCCGAGTGATTGACTTTTTTATGTATGTAGCCATGTTCTGACAAGCAATCATATGCTCTCCAAAAATCAGTGTGAATGGTGGTGCCAACTTCCACATTCTTCAATATAAGTGGCACCAAAACCTCAGCGGAGCGAATATTATCTGGGCACACCTCCAACCTCAGATCTTCAGATCCATCCTCAATCATACCGAGAACCCAATGGCCTTCAATATGGCGACCTATAACAAAAAAAAATGTATATATAAAACTGGCTTTAATTACGAGTCGACGGAGCCCCGCTACGCGGGGCTCCTACTTCTGGGTGGTTTAAAAAAAAATAACCACGATGGCTTAGGCGGGAGCTTCGCTGCGCTGCGCTCCCGCCTTAGCCATCTAACCTAACCAAATGAAGTCGGACTGTGCCAATTCAGAGTAATACATTGCTATTAATTACCTAACAATTATAATTATATTTCCTCTAACACTTCTAATATATAACATATAATTACCTCGATTGTATTTTCTTTTTCCAAATTTAGATTCATCAATCTGGACAATTTTTCCGGGGCCACCAATCTTACCAATGGCTTCATTTTTGTCTATTTGGTATGCCACAATGGTTTCTCGGCAATAATTATACCAATCACATATGGTGACCCGGCTCAGGCACCTTTCAAAATTTTCCTTGTAGGGATCTTCATTTATGGTGTCGTTGTAGCTCCATTTTTTTGAATATGCATAGAATAGATAAAAAACATGCACCAAATCAATTTTTATATTTTCAAAAAATGTCCCATTGTTGCGTGGTATTTTAGATTTAGATTTACAATTGCCTTTAGTGCAACACCAGGAACCAAATGACCTGTTGGTCGATTTGGCTATTTTCATAGGAGTGCGATGTGTTCTACATAATTTTTGAGTCTGCACCAATCCATTTTCTTCGGCGAATGCCACACACTGCTCATTGGTGCCCAATTTTTTAATTATTCTCGCCAAATTCCACATCATAAGCACCTCTTCTGTGTAGAGATGTCTATCGAGAAAGGGCCCGTCGTCCTCGAAAACATCTTCATATACTGCCGATGCTCCACCAAGCCCCGAACTCGTAGACGGTCCCGGTTCCGGGTGTCCACTTCCACTACTTCCAGACGCCATTGCAAGCTGCGATAGCGTATTTTCAGTGTCCAAAAGTGAGTAAGCCGAGGTCGTACAGTAAAGCAATCCAAACAGAATCCAAGAACGTAGCCAAGTCGTAGAAAAAACACAAATCAATACGGAAGAACACATTCACTTGTACTCGGAAGCAAAGGAATGTCGCACAAATTTGACATTAGCTGTCAATATCATCCATCCAAGATGGCGGATTGCGTTTCGTTTCACGTTTTTCACTTAAAACCTAAAAATTATATTCGAAAAACTGTACTAAAGCATAAAGACTACGTTCCGTTTTACATAATTGCATTAGTAATTAAGAATTTTCGGAAATTGTGAGGGGGTGATCCGACCCCTCCCCTCTCCTCCCCCCAACCACTCACAACCCCTTAAAACGGCGACGTATTTCGAAATTTTTACCACATATGCCTATTTAGATGACGTCACTGTATGCGGAAAAGACAAGGTAGAACATGATAAGAATTTAAAAAAAGTCATGGATGCATTTCAGAAGTACAGTTTAACTATTAACAAAGAGAAATCTACGTTTTCAATAAACACAATTAACCTACTCGGATACAATATTTCGAAAAAGTCCATTAAACCTGATCCAGACCGACTCCAACCACTAACTAGCATGCCAATACCGACTGACAATACTTCACTTAAACGAGCTCTCGGTATGTTTTCCCATTATTCAAAGTGGATACCAAAATTTTCAAAAAAAGTACACTGTCTCATGAATCCAGAATTCCCATTAAATGATGAAGCTATATCTGCTTTTGATGACTTGAAGAATTGTATTGCAAAGTCTACAATATTCGCTATCGATGAAAACAAAATGTTTACAGTCGAAACAGATGCCTCTGATAATGCTATTGCGGCTACATTGACTCAAGAAGGACGCCCAGTAGCTTTCTTTTCGCGCACACTATCCATAACAGAAAAACGACATTCAGCCATAGAAAAGGAAGCGTATGCTACTGTCGAGGCTCTCCGTAAGTGGCGACACTACTTGATTGGAAGATCTTTTCGACTAATCACAGACCAACGATCAGTTTCCTTTATGTTCAACCGCACACATACAAGCAAGATAAAGAACGAGAAGATAGAGAGATGGCGATTAGAATTATCTTGCTACAAATATGATATTGTCTATAGACCAGGAAATGAAAATGACGCTGCTGATGCACTGTCACATATCTGCGCTATTCACACGGAATCTAAATTGAAGGACTTGCATAATGAACTTTGCCATCCAGGCGTTACGCGAATGTATCACTGGATACGAAGTAAGAATCTACCATTTTCGGTAGAAGATGTCAGGAAGATGACAAATGCATGTTCAGTCTGTGCAATCGTGAAACCTCGTTTTTTTTAAAATAACAGCAATTTGATAAAAGCGACTTCAGCGTTCGAAAGACTGAATATCGACTTTAAAGGGCCAGTACCGTCATCTTCGTCTAACAAGTACATACTGACTATCATAGACGAATATTCGCGGTTTCCATTCGCATTCCCGTGCCAAGACGTTTCCGCTGCGACTGTAATGAAACATTTATCGACTCTTTTCTGCACATTTGGATTGCCAGCTTATGTTCATTCCGATCGTGGCTCCGCTTTTATGTCAAAAGAAGTAAAGGATTACTTACACAATAGAGGTATATCTACAAGTCGAACGACAGCATATAACCCACAGGGCAATGGGCAAATAGAGCGCACAAATGGAACAATTTGGAAGACAATACAATTGGCTCTGAAATCACAGGGATTTAAAATAGAGCAATGGGAAATGGTTCTAAATCAAGCACTGCACTCAATAAGATCTCTGCTATGTACAGCAACGAACCAAACTCCTCATGAAAAGATGTTTGTACACAATAGAAAATCTAATAACGGACATTCGGTACCAACTTGGCTTCTAACACCCGGTCCTATCCTACTCAAAAAGCACAACAGAACCAACAAATACGCTCCCATAGTCGAGGAAGTCGAGCTGTTGGAGTCCAACCCGGATTATTCTTTTGTTAGACTGAGCAACGGCCGAGAAACAACCGTGTCTAACAGACATTTAGCCCCAACAGGGTTAAAGAGCGGGGAAGAAGGCGAACGTACTGAAACTGTAGAAACAGAAAGCGACTCCTCATTTATCTCTACAGAGAGTACTGCCCCAGATACTCCTTCAATTCTACAGACTACCAGAAATAGAAGACCACCGGCCTATCTGCGGGACTACGACACATCAAGCTAGAATGCAGCGGGGGAGAATGTGGTGAACTTCTTAGTCGCCACATTCAGACTAGAAGTCTATGCTTTCTAGTGTTTGAAGTTGTCATTATCACAGAACAGAAAAAAACAGTTTGTTTTTTTTTTTTTTTTTTTTTTTTTAACTGTTTTTTTCTGTTCTGTGGTCATTATATTATCTAATGTCTCTTATATTTTAAAGTTGAATAAAGCCAACATTTGGTTATATCTCGATATTATTATTTCATAACACCCGTGCAGCCGCGCTGCCCATGCCGGTGCCCCGGCGGGCACCAGTATTATCATTATAGTTTGTCCGGACATGGACTAGCGATATTTTGAATACAAATAAAAACTATTTTAAAGGATTAGACATACAGTTGTGAATTTTAAGTTGTATTGTAGCTTAGCTCAAAATCTGTTGATCTAGTAAAAAAATAAAACATGCGGCGCAGTCTTTGGGGACTGCCGATGTCGACAGATGAATACTCACAACAAAAAAAAGGTAAGTATTTAGAACAGGTATTTTAGGTTAGAATATAGAACAGAACTTGTTTATTTCATTTCTAAAATATTTCGGTGTTCTTAAATTGATATAAGAAGGTCAGTGGGTCCTCTTAGGGGCGGAGGAGAAACCATCCAAGTCTCTAACTAAAGTTATTGGTTGTTCTAATAATGACAGCATAATTTTGTTGTTCTGTTTCACTGTTTCAGATAATATATCAGTACTTCTAGTGGCGACGCTGGGTAGAATATTGTTGGTGGTTGTGTTTTGATGAAATACAAACTTAAAATTGAACCGTTTCTGAAGAACTCAAGAATCAAGCAGCTGTCAGCATGGTACAGAATCATGGAGTAGAAATATCTGAATACACTCCACATGGAAGGTTGGTGGTGCGAACTATCTTTTGCGAGTGCCAAGTGGCCACCAATATTTTACAACAGCAATGCATGGAAGGTATGTACCAAGGCTACCTACAAATTATGTATAATTTTTTTTGTATGAAGCACTCAGGATTTGATTATGATTTACTTACACAAATAAAAAACCAAGACGGAGGGCTGCAAACAATACAGTGGAGCATGCTAGAACACACCACCGCTCTGTGCATACACACTCACATTTACAACTATATGCAATGACACTACAATCAAACTACACCAAACTAAGTGCACGTATGTTTACGAAACCAGCCTCACGTCACTGTTGACAGTGCTCTGTCTTGGTTTTTTATAAATGGTCTGAGGTTATCGTCTGTTCCTATAGTATCTGCTGAAAATTTAAACACATGGATCAGAAAACATAAATGTGGATGCTAATATGTAGTGCCACTTACAAATAGTGTTTTGATTAAATTATTTGAACTATTCTCTAATCCTACTATTATGTAGTATGTTTGGATGTTGGTTACTCAATCACACTAAAAACAGCTGAACAGATTTGGTTGAAATTTGGTACACAGATAGTTAGCAGGATTAACACAGGATATTTTTTATACTGGTAGTAAGTTCCCTTGAGATATTTCTGACCATCATGCTCATTACAGACCTCCGTAATAAAAATGTAATCAATGACACAGTTAACATATCAAAAATGTTTTATTTCAGATACTTGAACCTGCAGCAAAGTCATCGTACCCATTCCAGTTATGTCTACACAAGAAGGGTAAAATGATCAGAAAAAGTAACCCTTGGATACAAACCAAACTAGGATGAATAAATTCTGAAAAAGAAAAGCTATTGCAATCTCAGTCAGAAAACAAAGAAAGAGAAGAAAATGTTAAAAGAAAAGAAACTTTTGCCTCACAAAAACATTAGGATTTAAAGGCAGTTAGTTTTATGAAAAGTTAATGCGGGATACTCTTGGGGATTGGCCAACAAATTTACAAAAAAAAAACCAACATTCTTGATGTGAGTTACCTGCCCATTGTTTCGGCTGTTGCCGAATAAATTACAATGGATGTTCTGTGTGATGACATAATGGCCGATGTCGAGCGGTGCGGCGCGACGCGACGCTACCCACGAGCTGCCTTGCCACTAGCGCTAGCGCCCGTGGCGGCGCGAAGCGACAAGTCGGGGTATGGCCGCAGTAAGTACCGCGGCGGGGCCGTAACACCCATATTGAATTAAATCGGTGAATTGGTTACAAAAATAGATTGTATAGTGAGAAGAAAAGAAAAAGAAAAAAATATGTAGAAGGTAGGTGAATTGGTTGCCAAAAAGTACAAAAGTGTTAGGTGAATTGTGTCGTCTAGAATCAAACTCCGCTAAATCCAGAAAGCCAAATTTTTCAATAATAAACTTTTTTCCTCATTATATGTTACTTAAGTAATTTTCTGTTGTTAATTTTGAATAAAATAAGTAAGACCGATTATAGTAATTAAATTCATTAATTTGTTCTTAGTCTCGGAAATATAAATCAATTAGTGGCAAAAAAATAAGGATGTGGCGGGTTTTGATATTGAGATATGGATCTGGCGGTTTTTGATACACAGAGTGATGGATGTGGCGGATATTGGTACTCACGACCCCATAGTCTCAATGATTGTACAGGATGTTCTTAAAAGTAATAAAACATTGTTTTAATATGTAATGTGAAGAAGTACGTTTATTAACAGTAATAATAATATAAACTATTTAAATGTTGAACCAAATTATACGAAATTTTCATTTTCTTCCAATGGAACACATTGCAGATCCTCATGTTCTTCAAAATTGTCATTGCTTTCTTCAATGTCGTTGTAATATTTTAAAATGTCCAGAGCCCTCCAATCTTCACCATAATGTTTTTTCAGAATGTTAGTGACATCTTTTATTTTGCTTTGGTTCACTTTATTACCTTTTCGTATGATTGCGGGCTCGATTTCTGAACATCTTTTTCCTCTTTTAGTCACATATTTTGCTATATTAAATTCGTTCCGATAATTTTCTTCTCCTTGAATGCTCACATTCTGTCGTCTCTTATTCATTAGAAATCGTTTAGATGGATTAAATCTAAAGTGCCAACTCCCTGGAGGTTTGATGACTTTGGAGACTTCATCCTTCCAATTATTATAAACTTCAACATCTTCTCCTAAATGGTAAACAGTTGCATGTTTTTTGAAAACATCCACATAATCTTGTGGATCGCATATTATGGACTGTTTTTTGGTTTCTTTTTCAATCTTCGCAAATATTCTATCTGGTGGTAAGAAACTGTGGCCAACCATTGGAAAAAATATTTCAATCCTGTTTACTTGCGGCAGTGATGGGCAAAAAGTATTTAGATTAATAATTACAAATTACAGTTACATTGTAATTAGTAATTGAAATACTTTGTAACAGATTACTTAAGTAACTAATTGCAATGAGTACATACTGTAATTAAATACAAAGTAATTGAATTGCAAGTTAATCTAATTACATTATAATAGATTACATAAGTAATCTGATAAAATGTAATTACACATTTATGTAAGTATTGGGACACCTCTTACAAAAATGCCCTATTTAATACAGTTTTGACAAATACGAAAATAAAACACATATTTATACTAAAAAAAATGTAATCATCTGTCAATCATTGTTTAGTTTTAAATCTTTTATTAATTATAATTTTCACCATTTGCTGATAAAAAAAAATTAGTTTTCTGATTTATAATTTAAATTAACCTTTAATATGACTCTTTTTTCAAACATTTCGTCTGACAAACGGTTTGCTTTCGGACAATTGATCATTGTCGCGTACGAAAACATACGTTCCACAGGCGCAGAAGAAGGTAGAGGGGTATTAAATTTTAAAAATATTTCTTTAATTTCCTTATGATTATTTAATATTTGAAGTTCTCTGCTGTCTTCTGCCAAAAAATGAGTGACTATAAGTTCAGCTTTGGATCTTGGTTCACTGCTCTGGTTGTCTGAATCCGAACTTGAATCGATTTCAAAATAGTCATCCTCCCTCGACTTCGTTGATGGTTTTTCTCGAGATAATTGATTTGGTATTATCTTAACGACTTCTTTTACGAGTAAATTTTTCATTATACTATATTCTGCCTAGCCAATTAATGATGTCCATTTCAATTTTTTATATTTAGGATGAGAAAGTGCAGCTAAAGCAGCATTTTCAGCTTCAGGTACCGAAATTTTCAGAAAATTTTTAAACCTTGTTTGCACACTTTTGAGGTAAGTTTCAGTCAGAGTGTTGAAGTACTCATAGTCTCTTGTTTCAGTTAAATTTGTCAACTTTTTCTTCAACGAGAGTATAGTTGGCAAAAATATTCCGTAATAGGTTGCATTTTCACCTTGAAGAATGTCAAGCGCATCGGCGACAGGTTGAGTACAAGACAGGTATTCTTTTATATAGGTAAATTCAGATTCACGAAGTGGATTTTTTATGTTTAAAGCTCTGTGAAGTGTTGCAGATTTATCTTTTATGGATGCGATTTTTTTTAAGGCATCATTAAGGCTATTCCACCTTGTCTCTACTGGCCTATTTAGAGTATGGCCGAGAATGTTTTGTAAAATTTCAGCCGATTTTGGCCTATTTGCAGCTTTCCATAATGTGTTACATTTTTTGATTGTTTGGTCATGCATTTTCGATAGCTCCGTTTCCTGGTTTTCTAGTATTTTGTTAGCGTCGGTGGCACAAAGACTCAAAGTATGTGAAGCGCATCTTAGGTGTAATGGCAAAAGAGTCTCTAAATGGGTAATTGTTGAAGAAAGGTCATTAAGATACGTTAATTCGTCGTCTGTACTATCAGTATCGGAGTCTTCATCACAAGAATCAATAGTGTTTTGCTCGTTTGAAACATTGATACGATGTACACCGAAACTTTTAAACGCTTTCACAAAATTGCTGCCGTTGTCTGTAACACAAGCCACAACGTTTGTGCTAGTTAAGCCATACCTTGAATTAATTTCTTGCAACAATTCGTATATTTTGTCATAACTATGAGTGCCTTTAAAACGTTGACATGCTAATGCCCTTGAGACACGCTTTAAACTATGTGAATCAATCCAGTGTGCTGTTACACCTAAAAAGCTTCTTCGACGTCCAGACCAAATATCAACTGTCGTACAAACGTGTTTCACTTGATTTAGTTCTTGTTTCACTAAAGTAGACTCTTCATCAAAGAATTCCGTAATCATTCTTCCAAGTGTCCGCCGGCTCATGATTCTTAGATTATTCGCACCTATATTTAATCGACGTAAAATTTGTCGGAAGTAAGGGTCTTCAGTGCACTTTAGAGAAATCATTGAGTTAACAAAATACTTAACAATATCTCGATCGAATTCAGCTTGAGAATATGAGGGTACATTTGACCTTCGTGGTGATAGTTCGTTTGACGAACTGGAAGTACGAACGTTTTTCGATCTTTTAGTTTTAATATATTCTTGGTATTCTTGTATGGTTTCTTGTCCATGTTTCCGTTTTAAATGAGTTTTGAAATTGGATGTACACAATCTCGAGCCTTTTATTTCTACTTTATTAGGCAGACATTTCTTGCAAATGGCGACTATTTTATCAGTTCCTGATGAATCATGAAGTATATCAAAGAATTTACCGTCAAGTATAGTGGGTTGCACTGCAGAAATATTGCTTGGTGACGGTAATGTCGATTGACCAGCAGACACAGATTCGTCCACTGAACTGTCATCTTCTAAAAGCAGTCTTGCACTTTCATTCATTGTACGTAACACAAAAGTTTTTACACTAATCACCAAAATACATACGACTTGTAATCTTAAGAAAATGTTGCGTGCTTACAATACAAAAGATTAGAAGTGACTGAAGCGGGCGGGTGAAGGGGGTGGCTAGGAGCGGCGGCGCACGAGCACAATGCATAGAACCCCCCCGCTCCCCCGCACATTATACCTACTTACTACTTCCCAATGACGTACGGCCCTGCCTCCACTCAGGTGGAAACTGGGACGGATTATACGAATTCATCCAGGTGCTGATGGAATCTCAAGAGTGGCTGACCTTCTCACTGCTTCAGGCGTAACACGCAGAGCGTTTTCAAAAATATGCCCGTTGCCAGCGCCGCTGTCAGTATCTGATGCGCCATCCTGCTGATACTGTTGGAACCTGCTACTTCCAAGGCCGGGCCTATGTTACCGCCTGCGCCATCTATCGGCGTGAAGAAGAAAGATGGCGATCTGAAGTTGCCGCTGACGGTGTGTTTGCGAAATGACATCTTCCAATTAGCATCGAGCATATCGGCAAATCATCGCAGAGCGTCTCCCACCTACTTCAGACGATTGAATTTTCGAGCATGACGCGAACCTCATGCGCCACCAGTATTTTAAAAGCTTTTTTATCTCTTTGTCCGTCTTATAAACGATTGTATTAAAATTGGGTGCCCCAATTCGAAAAATCCCTAAGTCCTAGTTAGGGATTTTTTACACTAGTAACATAGGTTGATCGGTCGTTTTTTCTCTATCGATACGTTCAACAATTTTTTTGTTATGATATCCCTAAGTGCGTTTTTGAAAACTATAAAAATTAAAATTGACTTTCAGTTCCGAAAATCCCCAAGTCCTATAAATCCTTGGGGATTTTCGGAACTGAAAGTATCGTCAATTTTAATTTTTATAGTTTTCAAAAACCCACTTAGGGATATCATAACAAAAAAATTGTTGAACGTATCGATAGAGAAAAAACGACCGATCAACCTATGTTACTAATTAAAATTAGAGAAGCTAAAATTAATGACATTAAAAAACTTATTCGAGTTGTACCACAAGAAAAAAGAAAATTCTATGAAACTTTGATAATGGAACAGGCTAAATTAAATGAAAGTCAAATCGTTGAGGAATTGGATGACGAAATAGAGTAACTAGCCTAGTTATTTTTAAAGATTGAATTTTTTTGAGTTATTTTTAAAGAAGAATACTGTTAAAGAAGCTAATTTTGTTTTGTTAAATTCCTTAGTCCTTAAAAAGAGGGAAAGATAACCCTAAGTCCTGTTGATTTATGATAAGTCCAAAACTATTTTATTTAAATTAAAGTTATTATTAATGCTTTTTATGTTTTGTTTTATATATTAAAATAAAGAGTATATTGTGTACTATAACTGAATGGTATTTTAATTTCAACATGTCCTGTGGTTTGTTTTAAAAAAAAATTATATGTTTTTTTTTTTTTATTACCAAAAATTGAAAAAGTTGACTTAGCCATTTCTCGATTTGGAGCACCCAATTGCAACAATAAATGCCTTTTTACAACGTCAAATAAATTTAATCATTGAAGTACCTACAACTTAATCCAGAGACGAACGGGAAAAGGAGATAGCAGCCCCCATACTGACCCAAGCATCGAATTTAACACCCTCTACTTTAAGAATTATGTTTTGCAATAAGCAGCATGTTTTTACAATGTTAACAGCAGTATCTGTTGAAACATTTAATGGTCTATGCAAAATCCTCCATTTATTGGATAAAATACCAAATGCGCATTCGACGTTGCGTCTCGCTCTTGTGAGACGATAATTGAATATTTTTTTTAATGAGTCAAGTTCATGCCCACCGTAAGGACGAAGTACGTGTTGATGTAAAGCGAAAGCTTCATCAGCAACAAATACATAAGATAACTCACTGCCTGCAACTGGCAACTGCTTAGGTCGAGGAACATTTAATTTATCGCCTACTATTCTTTTCCAAAATTATGTTTCTTTAAATACTGCTGAATCGCATTCTTTGCCGTAGGCTCCAACATCAATAAAAACAAAATTATAGTTTGTGTCTACCACAGCCATTAATACTATTGAGAAATAGTGCTTGTAGTTGAAAAACATTGATCCACTTTCTTCTGGCTTGATGATTCGAATATGTTTGCCGTCAATGGCTTCCAAGCAATGAGGAAAATTTGCATTCGTCTCGAAATTTTTTGCTATTGTTAACCATTCGTCTTCCGATGGTAGTTTCATATAAATTGGAGAAAGGGTTTCCCACAATGCTTCAAATACTTCTTGTACAATACAGCTGATAGTTTTTATACCCATTCTGAAACTGTAATGTAGATCACTAAATGTGTTCCCTGCAGCTAAATATCTGTAACAATTTTTTCTTTTTTAGGCTTAGATATCATAAAAAAATGGAACAATGCAAGAGATAACTGGATGAAATATCACAAAAAAGTTAAGGAATGTAAATCCGGCTCTGGTGCAAAAAGTCTACGAAAATATAAATTCTACGATCAAATGCTCTTTTTGTGTAAAATTGTGACTCGCCGAACAACGGAAGCAAGTATTACATCAGAAAAAAACATCACACAATCTCACAACAAAGAAACTGACTCACAAACCAATAATGACCCTACCGCACCAGCCAATACTACCGATGGAAAAAAAACAAGCAAGAAGAGAAAGACAGACTGTAGCGAAGTTGATCGACAAATGCTTACTTTAATTAAATCAGTTGAAGATGAAGACAAGAGTAAGAGTATGTGTTTTTTCAAAGGTATTGCTCCGATTGTAGACAAGTATAGTGACGACGATTATGTTGAATTCCAATATGAAGTCATTAAAGTTATGAGAAATTTAATTCGGAGAAATCAAGCGTCCATGCAACAGCAAAATTACAATTACAATATTAATCGAGGCTACACTACGGCTACACCCGACTACAGGATACACGAATATCAACCAACACAACCCATTCCATCGACATCCAGGATGCCTCAAGAACTCATGCAGCAAGATGATTCCCAATCTTCAATTATTACTGAATTAAGTTCAATCACATCGCCTGATTACGATTTCGATTTTTCTAAAACTCCTTAATTTCTTTTTTTAGTATAATAAAACTATTACTACCTACTAAATTTTGTTTTAATTAATACAGGTAATCCCCTTTTCTATAATTTGAAATTGAACATCTCTTTAACATACCTTAGCGTAACGGCTAATCTCTCTGCCGGGGAAATAGATTTACGCATGTCAGTATCCTCGTGTCTTATTTTATCATATATGGCTGTTAATAATAGTTGAAAGGTTTTTTTCTTCATCCGAAAATAATTGTAAAATTTAGTTTCATCTTCTTCCAACTGCGTAAAAAGAGTTTGAAATGCACCATATTTTTCCCTTTCCAATAATACAGGATGCACCCACGATGACCTTTTACGTTTTTCTATTTCTTTTTGTTTCTTCTTGTACAAATAGTAGGCCAATACGAGTTTTTTTTTCTTATTATTCGACATTTCACACGTGTGTAATCTCTGACTACCAGTTCAAAACTAACGCATATAGACGGCAGTTCATCCATCCGGTATAAAAAAGATGTATACAAGGATAGCCGTTTATTGACGGTCCGTTATCCGGTGAAAAAAACGGACGTCTACAAGCGCTCTTAGCCGACAATTTAATATGTATAACTTTACTATCGTCGTTGGCACTTCTAAATCCGCTTTGACAACGAATAACGTGCATTCCTATTACTGGTGCGAAAATGAGCATTCAAAATCGTCTAACGAAATAGCAAGTGCTGTATTTCATAAATTGACTACACTGGATATTCCAGAAAATAAAAACAAAGTGAAACTTTTTTCTGACGGCTGCGGGGGCCAAAATAAAAACACAACTCTTGTAGGTATGTGCACTAAATGGCTCTTTTCATATGCACCACCGCAAGTCAGTGATGGGCGTAACTAGTTATTTATGTAATCTAATTAATAATTGAATTACATAATAATTTGATTAAAATAAAATTTAATTACATATTATTCAATTACATTGTAATTAGATTACTTTGGATGTGCTATGAAATTAATTACAATGTATTTAATTATGAAATAATTTGAATACAATGTAACCTAATTACATAATATTTAATTATATTATAATTGCTTTGAATATGAAATATCGCATGCTTGCATCGCACAGTTGCGATATAGGTATTGCAAGTGCGGCCCGTACGTCTTGAAGTAGCAGGTTCCAACAGTATCAGCAGGATGGCGCATCAGATACTGACAGCGGCGCTGGCAACGGGCATATTTTTGAAAACGCTCTGCGTGTGACGCCTGAAGCAGTGAGAAGGTCAGCCACTCTTGAGATTCCATCAGCACCTGGATGAATTCGTATAATCCGTCCCAGTTTCCACCTGAGTGGAGGCAGGTTAGTGTTGCCCAAATTCAGTCTTGGTCTTGCAGTCTTGGTCTTGTTCTTGCGTTTTTGCAAGACCAAGACCAAGAACAAGACCGCGTATTTTTAGCAAGACCAAGACCAAGACTGACCGTGCAAGACTTGAGCAAGAACAAGACATAGCCTGCAAGACTCTTGCGTCTTGCAGCTAGGACTTAGCGCTATTTCACTGAGTAGTTAGGTGTAACAGTTCGGTGTATAGGTAGGTACGCTTAGGAATTCTATGAGACGCAAAAAACTGTATCAAAGAATATGAAAAACTGGACCTATGCGCATTACGACTAATACCATAAACATAACGAATAAAAAAATATCTATTCAAATCAAACTGAGTGCATGCATAGTTATGTTTTAACCATCGGCACTTTGATAATGCGGCATCAAAGGTTTTGTACTTACTTCTCAAAGAAATTTGCCGCTTTTCGGAAGTACATGGTTATGATACACGCGCCGGCGGCGGCTTCTTTTGAAATCTAAAACAATCGTTGCCGCCACGCCGAAATCATAACATTTGTGACACTATTTGATTGCCGCCATAGGGCGTAGGTATACTCATGCAAAATAATTTGGATTTTTTTTAAGAGTACCTACAGGTTTTCCAAAGAATAAATAAGTTTCAGAGTGCTTAGAATGAAAATGAATACATTATACTGATCACGCAAGTAGTATTATGATTAGGATAAAATGGTAAGGATAGGTAGTAGATGACATATTAATTCATTCTAGTAAGTATATATTATAATATTGATTACTTATATGGTTTTAAACTAATTACTTAGGTACTATTATTGTACATTTAGTCATTATATTTCTTAAGTTTTTACAAGAAAAAATAGCAAAAAAGTGTTCAAATATCACCCGTTTAATAAATATTGTAGCCACTTTTAAATATACTTGAAACGTGTAAAAAAATTCTACAAAACTAATAAAATAATATAAAAAGCGTAGGTACTTACCTACTAATAAAATAAAAAGCCTGCGATAAGAGTTTTGTATTACTTACCAGCCCGAATATCTCTGAGAGAGATGATGAGAGTAAGTATTTACTAGCTGTGCCCGCGACTTCGTCCACGAGGAATAGTAACTTTGGAGGTATAGTGACGTTCAGGACTTATTTATTTATTTTAAAACTTCTGTCATCAAACATACAAACGAACTCTTCAGCTTTATAATATTAGTATAGATGTACGCCAAAACATTCACTTATATGTAAAGAATAGTGATTGGCACTAATTCTATTTTATTCACGCGTCGCGTCTGTACAAGTAGGTAATATTTAGTGTGTGTTTGTACGCCGCACGCGGCATTGTTTGATTTGCGGCGGCATCCTTTTCATAGAGCCGGCACGTGGCGAGGCGGCGCGGTAGAAAGCAAGGAAACGTACTATAAATAAAGGAATTATTTTAATTCCAGTCATTTATGACCGGTGCTATCTTCTTTGATATAGCGAAAGCCTTCGACAAGGTTTGGCACAACGGATTGTTATACAAGTTATACCAACTCGGTGTGCCTGATCGTCTCGTACTCATAGTACGTGATTTTCTGTCGGATCGCACCTTTCGTTATCGCATCGAAGGAGCCTTATCCTCCCCCCGACCCATACGTGCGGGTGTCCCACAGGGCTCAGTGCTCTCCCCGCTCATATTTACTCTTTTCACTAGTGATATCCCAAAGAATAGAAAGGCGCAGTTGGCTCTGTTCGCAGACGATACGGCCATCTATTACAAGGGACGAAGTCGTGACAACATACGAGCCACACTCCAGAGAGCGGTCAACAATCTTGGCGCCTGGTTTCAAAAGTGGCGTATCGAAGTCAATCCCGACAAAAGTCAAGCGGTTTTCTTTATAAAACCGCAACTTCGTAGCGTTCTCTGTCCCCCTCCAGTAACTATGTTCGGCAAGCCGATCCCTTGGGAGAAGCAAGCCAAATATCTAGGTGTAATACTGGATCAAAAACTCACGTTTCGAGAGCACATAAAGCAGGTTCGTTCGCGAGCCGCTTTCGCTCTAGGTAGACTCCATTCCATATTAAATGCGCGTAGCAAATTGTCACTAAAGTGCAAATTGCGTACCTACACCGCGTGCATTCGTCCCATCATGACCTATGCGGGTTCCGTCTTTGCTCAAGCAAAACCCCACTACATTCATAGGATGCAGACACTCCAGAATAGATTCCTTAGAAAGGTCACGGGAGCACCCTTTTATGTTCGTAACGAGATCCTACATCTCGACCTAAAGATGCCCACCATCCGCCAGTTTCTCAAACGCCTCTCAAAGCGTTATTTCGACACAGCTGTCACACATCGCAACCCTCTGGTTGTCGAGGCCTCCTGCTATGTCCCATCCAATATTAGTTCGATTCGCCGTCCGCGGCATACTCTCTCAGAGCCAGACGACCCCATAACTCTCCTCCAGGAGAGCCGTAGGGAGACCAGTACAGTGCACAAACACAGACGCCTCCCGTCATTCCGACCTCGCCGTCGAGGCAAAACACGTTCGCGTCCGCCCCGATTAAATTCACCAACCCCCCGTCCCTTGTCCGATGAAGTAGTGCCAGCCCGCGCCGCAGCTGAGCACGTAGCTTTAAATTCCCCGTATAATAATAATAATGATGATATTTTGATCCAGCCTGTCCCATCTTGCTGTCCCCCCGCCAGTGATGTTGCCCTAAGCCGAGGTTCGTACCCCACAGGGGGTGCCCTTAGCGAGCACACACTTAATATTAATTTAGAATAGTTTATGCCCCTGGCTGGAGGCCCTGAGTGTAGAAGCTTAAGGCAGCCACAGGAATGTCCGGTTAAGAAGTCATGATTTCAGAAATCAACTTCAAGATGCCCTAGTTAAAAAAAAAAAAAAAAAAATCCAGTCATTTCCAATTGAGCTGTGCTTCGAGTCTAACTTAATAATTGTTTTTACTAATTCTCGTTGTTTTCTAAAAACGTATCACGTGTACAATTTAATATGAGTGACGAAGATTCAAATTATTCTAGTCCGAGTAACGAGAGTTTGAGTCACAGATCTAAAAGACCCAAAAGCAAATTTGAGGAGTTTTTCGAAATAATTCATGCATCCCAAACTGCCTTCTGTAAATTGTGCCAACATAAAAAGATTGAAATAAAAATGAAAAACAGAAACACTTCAGGCTTAAGGAAAAATCTAATATCTTTCCACAAAAAGGAATCAGAAATATTTCTTCCTGTTAAACCAAAATTAAGTGGAGATATCACAAGCTTTTTAGTAACCGCTGGAAGAAGTGGACAGGTAAGAATATTTTTTTAACAGTTAAAAGAATTTTAACTCCGCGTAGCTATTCATGCGATACTTTCAAAAACGCCATTAACTTACGTAAGTATTTTTGAGTTAGTGGTGTTTTCATCTAGGGGTGCGACATATTAAGTATGTAATTATCGTCTTAAATATTTTTTATAAACACCCATATTTTCATTTAATCGGCCAGTAACAACTAAGTACTTTATTTTGGTAAATTACAGTACAGTGCAACCTTAATATAACAAATATCAATTTAACGATTTTCTCGATTTAACAACAACAAACCTCCTCCTCTTATACGCTCAAACCTAGTATGTTTTAAATAATAACACAAGATTTATTGTTTTGTTTCAGTCGGAAAACAGCAGTGACAACATCACGACAGCTACAGTTGATTGGGTGGTGAAAAAATATCTTCCCTTCTCATTTTTCGATGACGAAGCTACACAAGTATATTTTCGACGTATTTGCCCTAATATGGTGTTTCCTAAAAGGTCTACACTTAGAAGGAAAGTCAAAGAGCGATTTGAAGAGCTCCAATTGAATCTCAAGGAACGACTTCAACAATTATCATCTAAAATGTCTTTTACCATTGATGGGTGGACGTCAATTGCTGGTAGGAGTTACTACGGGGTTACTATTCATTATATAGACAACGAATGGAAGTATCAATCTGTAGTTCTTGATTTTATACCATCACGCGGTCGACATACTGGGGAAGATATTGCAACGATTTTCCATGAATGTTTATTGGAATATGGCATAATTGATAAAATACAAGGTATCACGGTCGACAACGCAACTGCAAATACCAAATTTATGTATGAACTGGGCAAACAGCTGCCGCCACACTTTGATTCAGACAATCAACATTTCCGGTGCTTTGCTCACATTTTAAACCTTGGTGTACAAGATTTATTAAAGACCTTAGCATTACACTGTGAGTCTGACACTAACGCGCAAGATCAGCAGTACGAAGACTATGCAGACGAAACTGAGGATGAGGAAGATGAAGAATCTGCACCAAATATTGCTGACTCGCGTACATCTGTAACAAAGTTACGCAGTATTTCCAGTAAAATAAAAAGAAGTGAGATAGTGAAGAAGAAGTTTCAGTCTGCTTGTGAAGCAGCTGGCGTGCCATCAAATCTAAATGCCATTCTTGACTGTCCAACGAGATGGAATTCCACACATGATATGATTGGATTTGGTTTAAAAGTGAGAGCGGGCATTGACATATTGTGCAGTTCTGTCACCGAATTAAATGATTTTCAAATCACAGCTAATGAATGGCAGGTACTCGAAAAATTACATAAATTTCTAATAAACTTTAAACTTTTAAGTACAAAACTTGGTGGAGACAAATATGTTACATTACCGCTAGTCATTGTATCATTCAATCTCTTGCTAGATAAAATTGAATCCATGGTAAAACAGTTAGATGAGAAACCTAATCGATCTGAAGTGGATGAAAGGCTCATTCTAGCTTTCCAAGCAGCTCGAGACAAAATGCTTAAACATTACAAGAAGAGCAACTGGATTTATTGTACTTCTTTAATTTTAGACCCAAGGCATAAGGCTCAGACTTTTGACCTGACAATGTGGGGGAAGCAACTTAAAACAGAAAGTCTGCGCAAGTTCAATGAACTTTATGAAGAATATAAAAGTCTACACTCACTGAACAAATCTCTGGAATTACCAGAAAAAGAAAATAAAGTATGTGATGAAGATGAAGACGTAATAGACTTTGATAAACTCTATGAATGTCCCTCGACGTCATCTGGATCTTGTCTTCAAGGCTTAGTGATAGACGAGTTGGAGGAGTACCTGAGAAAACCAAGAACTGCCAGCTCGGAAGACATTTTAGATTGGTGGAGGACGCATGAGACAGAGTATCCGATTTTATCGAAAATGGCCCGTGATTTTCTCTCAATACCTGCAACTTCAGTACCTGCTGAGAGGTTATTTTCTAAAGCATCATTAGTAATTAGAAAACATAGAAATAGGTTAAGTGATGAGTCAGCCAGATGGTTACTTTGTATTAATTCTTGGTCAAAAAAATTGATATAAAGTATCATAACCTAATGATAAAGCTGTTGATTTGTGTTGTATTTTATTTTTTATTCAAATAAATGATAAATCGTAAAACTCTTTTATTAAATTTCTTATAAGTTGAGGGTTCAATCTCTTTCTAGACAGATAAGTATTGTTCTTTAAAATACAGTCAAGTTATTGTAATTAATTTGTTTTTTTACATGTTTTAGCAAATGTAAGCTTATAAATCATAAATGTTTATTAAGAAACAGTTACTTCCATGGAAAACGACATATAGGTCAGTTGATTTTTCGAATTTCTTATCAAATCTTCAGTTATTTATTAATCTGCTTGATCTTTACTATGGCTATGTTAATTCAAGCTCACAATGTTCCAATTCTAATACGTTTTTCTAAGATTTAAAGTAAACTTTAATAAATAGTAATAGACTAATAGGTAATTGCAAGACTTGCAAGACTCTTGCTGCAAGACCAAGACCAAGACTGGGAGCGCAAGACCAAGACCAAGACCAAGACCAGGTGTATTGGCGCAAGACCAAGACCAAGACTGGCTAAGTCTCGTCTTGTTCTTGCATTTGGTGTCTGGCAGGTTATCGTCTTTGATTAGAGCGAGTTGATTGAGCGTAGTAGAATCTTGATGGGTCTTCCATTTAGTCCGCGTCTGCAGCTCCGACACATATTCTGTTGCCCATCGCTTCCATAAACTTTGCCTGATCTGCTCGATCACTTCGTAGCGCTCTAGGCGATGAATCGGTGTAGCAGTCAAGTCTTGGCAGGCTGGGGCGGTCAGTGGCCGGCCGATAAGGAAATGGGCAGGGGTAAGGGGCTGTCGGTCGTTAGGATCTGTGGACAGAGCTGTTAAGGGACGGGAATTCAGAATGGCTTCAGTTTGTGCCAACACCGTACTGAATTCCTCGTAAGTGAGATTAGTGCCCCCCACTAATCGTCGCAGGTGTTGCTTACACGATTTCACCCCTGCTTCCCACAAACCGCCAAAATGAGGAGCGTACGGAGGAATGAAGCTGAATTTAATATTGTTATTTGAAGCGAAATCACTAATATCCTTACTATTATTTTCAATGAAAGAAACAAATTCTTTTTCAGCCCCCACAAAATTCTTACCGTTATCTGAAATTATCTCTGCTGGCTTACCCCTACGTGAAATGAAACGTTTTAATGCGAGTATATAATCCTTTGTTGAAAGACTCGTAACTAATTCGAGATGAATAGAACGTGTGCATAAACAAACAAATAAACATATGTAACCTTTAGTGAGACTCGCCCCCCTGCCCCTACGGTTCAAAATCATCACCGGCCCCGCGTAGTCAACGCCACAGCGCATAAAAGGGAAGCCAGGTTCCAGGCGTTCAGCTGGCAAGTTACCCATGAGAGGCTGCATAGTCTTCTCTTTGATGCGCGTGCACGTGACACAGTCGTGTACCGTTTTCCTCGCTAGGTTTCGTCCTCCGAGTGGCCACCAAGCTTCACGAACACAAGTCAGCAGGAGCTGAGGTCCACCATGCATCAATTGTTTATGTTCATGTACAAACAACAAGACTGTGAATCTATGCTTACTACACAAAAGCACTGGATGTTTTTTATTATTATCGAAATATGTCGAGTTACTTGGGGAGGAGCGGGGGTTACCGTACACTTAAGGTAGATCTCTTATTACTCAATAATTAAAAGCCTTATTTGGTTTATCTTAAGCATTATCTGTAGGGAAAATATTTGACTACTAAATGCTCGAACGAAAAATAAAACCAGATAAATTCAAATATTAGATTTATTAAGTTTAAATAAAATACAAAAGTACGGAATCATCCGACGACACCTTCGGATGATTGCGTACAGTGTTGGTTTACCTATTTAGCATGACAAAATCCACAAATATAACCATCTGGCACATCTTTATCGCTGCACAATGCATGAACCCATTGCCCACACACTATACATCGATACCAGAGCTCTCGATCTTTTCCAAATTCACCACAAATTAGACAAAGCTCGTTTGTAACAGCTGTTTCTCCTTCTGCATAAAAGACGTTGTCGTTGTCATCACTTTCGCCTAGCATCAAAGACTCATCGTCAGAGCTCAAGCTGTTTAAATTTTTTCTCTTGTGCGACTGCTTTCCATCTGCTTTCTTTTTCTCTACTTTTGATGTTTTCGTTTTCTTTAGATTTGTTTTTCTTTTCAGTTTATCTTTAGCTTTTTCTGTCTTGATAGTTTTAGAGTCTTTTTCATTTCTAAGGCTTCTTTGATAGGAGTTGAAGTAAGAATTTCAGAATGCTGCTTTCTTCCTTTTCCTTGGCCTTTTCCTTTCCCTTTCCCTTTTTCCAAATTTGTATCTCTCTCAGAGCCTTTTTTCTGCGGCAGAGCCATTGAACATTCATCAAAAGAAACATGGACATCCTCTTTGTCTTTTCCGAGATCATATGATTCTGTTTCTTCCTGCGTTGTTTGCTTTGAGGTTCCACTAGTTGAGGGTATTGGCTCAATATCTTCTCTGCTGGTTATTTCTGACACGAACTGATCGGTGTGAAGAATCTCTATAGGTGCAGGGCACTGATCAGTGTGAAGAATCTCTATAGGTGCAGCGCACTGACCCGTGTGAAGAATCTCTATAGGTGCAGCGTACTGATCAGAGAATTTGTCAGGATTCACAGGTCAAATCCCAGCTGCTGCAAATCCATTGACTGCTTTTTCTGGAGTGGCAGCCTTCAAATATGCCTTGTTGAAAAGAGGCGCAATATCATAAGGTGTCCAGCTTCTCATAGTTATTAGTTTTCATGTGCAGATCACATTCTTTGTGATATTGGAGCTTTAGAGGTCCAAAAAATGTAGGGTCAAGTGGTTGAGTACGGTGTGATGTATGAGGCGGTAGTGAAAGCATCAACACGCCATTTTGACGACAAAATTCGTAAATTTCTAATGATACGTGGCTCACATGATTGTCTAGAATCAGGAGCACGACATCCTCCAAAGTTGGCTTGGTGTGTTCAACGAAGTGCTACAGCCAATCCAAGAACAGTTCCTCAATCATCCATCCTGATTTTGAGCACCTGTATATTGAACCTGGAGGACCACCTCTTTCTAATGCTGGTGTCATTCGAATGCGCGGGAAAATGAATAACGGTGGAATGAATTGGCCTGTGGCGCTCATGCAACAACAGACTGTGATGTTCTTCCCCCTTTCCCAACTTGTAGCAGCACCGACTTGTTTTTGACCCTTTAGTGCAAGTATTTTTCCTGGCTTATGCACAGTTGTTACACCTGATTCGTCGACATTAAACATTATATGTGGAAGTATGGTATGATTTTCAAGTACGTGAATTAAGTTCTTGAAAAATAACTACATTTCCGTTTGATTGAAAGCAGTGATCCTGCTTACGCTGATAGCTTCAGGTACTCGGACGCTGATTTCTGGGTTGCGTTTTAGGAAACCTTAAAACCAATCCTTTCCGGCTTCTTCCTTTTCTCTGTTAAATGGGTGCTTAATTTTATTTCTTTCAGCATACTGATAAACACCTCTTCGTAATGCTTGCGGTGTTAACCCATAAAACATTTTAGACAACTTGATCAGCTCATCCCGGATCTCTACTTCTTGCTCGGTAGTAAAAACAGGCATGCCCCCTAGTCTGGGTTTATATTCAGGACCTTTTTTTACGTGATCGTAGAGGGTCATTACTGGTACTCCAAATTTCTCTGCTGTTTTACGTAATTTGGAGCCCGCGTTTACCTCTTCTATAGCGAGTCTCATTTTGCGGGGAGACCAGGTAAGCTTCTTTCCTCGAGGCATCTGAAAATAAAGATAGAACAGTAAATAACTAAATCGAATCAAGACCTGCGGGTGATACCGTACTTGCGGGTGACCGTACAAAAATGTACGAACCCACCCGAAGCCGCCATTTTGGGAGAAATGTTTTAACAAACGAAAATTATTCGTGATTTCAATGAAAAATTACAATCAATCGAATCCTAAATCAATATCGTACAACTTACATAAACAAATAACACAATTCAATAAAAAATATAGTACTTACAGCGTAAATCTTTCACGGCAATTTTTATAAAAATTGGCGCGATAACGTGACACATGCTTTACACGCGGAACCTGACGAGTCACTGGAGCGGGCGGGAGGGGAGAACGCAGAAGTGCCGTGTTGCGACCGTTAGACAAGGATAGACCTAATTTCTCATGATTCGGTCCCTGTTAAATACAATGTACGGTATCGTCCGCTGTACGGAATGTCCCGCCGCTCCCCTAATCTTCCGCCAACGCGTATTAATTTGAACTTATCAAGAAAAACATTTAAACCTATTATTCTTTTAGATTTGACTACCGATCGCTTAATTAAATCATTGTATTCGTTGTAAAATGATTGCATTTGCGCGAGCCGTGCGAGCATTACAACTGAGGCGTCTAACTCATCAACCGATAAGGAACCGGTTGTGCGATGATTTTTACTCGCACGCGTGTTACCTATAAAACGTAGTACATAGGCTGTCGCTCGCCGTAACCGATTAAATGAAGAGAATCTGTTAAAATCTATTAGACCATCATTATCATTTGAATTACTACATACCATACTAAAATGTTGTGCCTTTAATTCGGGCAATTGATCTATATCTATG
This sequence comes from Lithophane leautieri, assembly GCA_949152455.1. Taxonomy (NCBI): domain Eukaryota; kingdom Metazoa; phylum Arthropoda; class Insecta; order Lepidoptera; family Noctuidae; genus Lithophane; species Lithophane leautieri. The sequence goes on along the minus strand of OX424468.1, from coordinate 15,904,250 downwards.
GAAACATCGCTTGAATAATCGAATTTATGGTGTCGTAAAAAGGCTGGCCCTTGCCACCACATATTATTGGTTTGAAGCTTGTTTAGAGGAATGTTACGCATCGGTGTAACAGGAGGATTGCTAGATACGCTTCGGTATAATAGAAGGAATGCTGATGTTAGCTGACACCATTCCTGCGCATCGCGACCGCGGCCGGCACGAGGCGCCGACTCAGCAAGTGCGTCACTACATCGCGCCACCTTTGATTCCGCAAACTCGTAATTAATTATGCATGTAAAATTATATTCATTCTTGGTACATACTTCGACCAATTATCATTACTTTTAAATTGTAACTTTTTTATAATTAAATTTGTCCTAAGTAAATTGGTTTTTTTTTGCATCCTCCGGCTCCAGTTTACATAATTGGCGCAGTCGGTAGGATACTCGCGGGCCGGTTCGCGAGCGCGATAACTTTAAGTCATCTTAAGAAACGCGATTCGCGAGTCACCCGGGTGACTTTCAGGCACCAGCAACGAGTATCCGGATCTACAGGAACCTGCAGCCAGAGGTGTATCCAGACATCGATACCGCAGAGGGGACCAATGATGTACATGTGAGTACTCTAGAATTGTTCTTGAGTTGCTTCCTTTCTATTTTGTTACTTTTAAACTTCCAAGATTTTCCATCTCAGGCAATCGCGGAACCCTAGGTTAGATAGAGAGTCGAGGTTAGAGTTATTAGATTCGGTTAGAAGTCTAGATTTTAGTGACGTAGGAAGTTCAGATCAGTTAGAAACTATGTCGAGAGTAGATGAAATATTTAAGGCCTTGCGCATGGTGCCCGAATTCGACGGAAATACAAACGTGCTCACTAGATTCATTAAGTTATGTGATCAATTAGTTGCAACTTACGTATCGCGAGAGCCAGGAAGTGAGTTTACGAATTTAGCTTTAATAAACGGCATTCTTAATAAAGTCACGGGTCCCGCCGCCAGGTTAATTAACACTAACGGTATCCCTGAAAACTGGGCAGGCATTCGTAACGCTCTAGTAAACAACTTTTCGGACCAACGCGATGAGACCTCGCTTTATAACGACATGGCCCTCTTGACCCAAGGGTCCTCCACACCCCAGGAGTATTACGAAACTTGTCAAAATTTATTCGGAACCATTATGACGTATGTAAGCTTGCACGAAACAGTGCAGACTACAATAGAATCCAAACGCACCCTGTACCAAAAGTTAACCCTCCAATCTTATCTAAGGGGCCTTCGCGACCCACTTGGTTGTCGTATTAGATGTATGCGTCCAGAAACAATAGAAAAGGCCTTAGAGTTTGTTCAGGAAGAAATGAACACACTTTACCTGCAACAACGTAATGATCGTATAACGCCAGATAAAAAATCCCATTTACAGTTAACTAACGGTTCATCGAACATGGGCATTCCCGGGTTGCAGCCCGTACCCATGCCTACACCTAGGCCATTTAATTTTCATATACCCGGTCAATCTCGACCAGGTTTGGCAATGCATCCCCAACGCCCTCCACTGCCATGGAGACCTGCTATGAATCAGTCTCAACATCTTCAAGGCCCGTCGCGTACGCAGCAAACGTTCGGTGCTCGACCACCGAATTATAACCCACAGAATAACGCATTCAGGTTTCAACCACCCAGAGCGCAAAGTTCAAATGATACACCGAAACCGATGAGCGGCGTGTCACATTTCGTACCGAAACCAATGCCATTCCGTGGTCACGATTGGTCCAGGGGAGGAAATCCACCCCCGTCGAACTATTTCAGAACTAGGGAGATGAATTTTAATGAATGTTACGATTATTTCTATCAGCACGAGCCTTATGATAATCTTGAAGTATACCAGTATGATTACGACGGATACCCCGACTACTATAGCTATCATTACGACCCATCTTTGTTCCAACAGCCAACGCCCTATTTAGATTCAGGTGTAGCCCCCCTAGCACCACCGGTGGAGGCGCCTGCTGCTGCTGAAGCTAATCCCTGTAAAACTGAAAATTTTCAGAAGAATCAAAGTACAAACGAGCGAAAATAGAAGTCAACCTACAGACACAGCGTTATTTGCCTTATATACAAATTTCCGATCCACCGCTAAAATTACTCATTGACACTGGAGCAAATCAATCGTTTATTAACCCTGAAACCATAAAGAGATACTATCCACATTTACCTTGGAATTACGATCCCTTTGAGGTAACTAATGTGCATGCGACTAGCCGCAACGATTACTCTATTAACTTGCCATGCTTTCAGGAATTCAACGATCAAAACTACTTAACATTTTTCATTTACAAGTTTCATGATTTCTTTGATGGGCTCATTGGGTTAGATCTTTTAAATAAATGGGAATCTACAATTGATCTTAAAAATAACAAATTAGTTACAAAAAATGCAGTTAACCCTATAGCCATGTATAACTCACGTAACTGCAACTTATACGAAGACATGATTCCAGCAAAATCCTCCAAATTAGTAAGAGTTCCAGTTAATATAGCAAACGGTGACGCGATAATCCCTGCACAGATTGTTTCAAACTGTAACGTAAACGAATGTATTACTACCGTTCAAAATAATCGCGGTTACTTAGAAGTTTTTAATACAACATCGAATGACTTAATTTTCTCTATGAACGAACCAGTTAAAGCAGAAGTTTTTAATATGGAATGCACGGTTACTAAACCGCCATCGTGCCGCGTTAGAGAGGTTTTGTCCCGGTTACGTACAGAGCACTTAAATGAGGAAGAGCGAATCAACTTAACATCCTTAGTCTCTCAATACGCTGATGTATTTTATATCGAGGGAGAAGCACTTACCTTCACCAATAAAATAAAACACAGCATTCATACCACAGATGAAGTTCCGGTATACACTAAAACTTACCGGTATCCGTTTATACACCGTCAGGAAGTCCGCAGTCAGATATCAAAGATGCTAGAGCAAGGTATCATCCGTCCTTCAGAATCCGCTTGGAGTTCGCCTATTTGGGTGGTTCCAAAAAAACCTGACGCGTCCGGAAAAGTTAAATGGCGAATTGTTGTAGACTTTAGGAAACTAAATGAGAAAACTATAAATGATAAATATCCTATACCCAACATAGCTGATGTTTTAGACAAATTAGGAAACTGCAACTACTTTACAACCCTCGATTTGGCGAGTGGATTTTACCAAGTTGAGATGAACCCCAGCGACATCCCAAAAACCGCTTTCAACGTAGAGCACGGTCACTTTGAGTTCCTACGCATGCCAATGGGACTTAAAAACTCTCCGTCCACGTTCCAGCGAGTCATGGACAATGTCCTTAGGGATCTTCAAAATTCTATTTGCTTGGTCTACCTCGACGATATTATTGTCTTTAGCACCTCATTGCAGGAGCACATTGTTAATCTTGAAAGGGTATTTAAAAGACTAAGAGAATCCAACTTTAAGATACAGATGGATAAGTCTGAATTCTTAAAGTTAGAAACTGCTTATCTTGGTCACATTATTAGCAAAGACGGCATCAAGCCAAATCCCGACAAAATCACAGCTATACAGAAATTCCCTATTCCCAAAACAAGTACGGAAATAAAACGATTTCTAGGACTTATAGGCTATTATCGGAAATTTATTCCAGATTTTGCCAAAATTACCAAACCAATGACGCAGTGCTTAAAAAAGGGTTCTAGGATAAATTATAACGATAGTAACTATATAAATTGTTTTGAAGAATGTAAAACACTATTGGCTAATGACCCGATACTGCAATATCCAAACTTCGATAAGGAATTCCTACTCACTACAGATGCATCTAACTTTGCCATAGGAGCCATACTTTCACAGGGACCGATAGGATCGGACAAGCCTATAGCTTATGCTTCGCGTACCTTAAACAGCAGCGAGATAAATTACAGTACAATCGAGAAAGAGCTCTTAGCAATAGTTTGGGCAACCAAGTACTTTAGGCCCTATCTGTTTGGTAGAGTATTCAAAATAATTACGGATCATAAACCGCTCCAATGGATAATGAACCTAAAAGAGCCTAATTCAAGGTTAACTCGTTGGAGGCTTAAACTAAGCGAATATAACTATTCGGTCATCTATAAGCAAGGCAAAAGCAACACGAACGCTGACGCTCTGTCACGTATAGAAATTAATAATGAGGAAGCCAGTTCCATTGTAGTAAATGTGTCCGAAAAACCGAACTCCTCAGCTGACTCAACCACACTGACAGCCCATACTAGTGCTGAACATCCAATACTAGAAATACCCATCTCAGCAGAACCTTTAAATAGATTTAATAGACAGATCTGTTTTACTGTAGTTGGTGATATAAAGAAACGACCAACTGTTTCTAAACCATTCGAGTCCCACACTCGTACGTCTATTCAATTATCAGAAAGTAACCTCGAAGAAGACGTTGTAAACTCAGTAAAAGAATTCATAAACCCCAAAGTCAAAACAGGCATCATAATTCATCCCGCATTGGCTATGTACAGAATAATTCCCATCATCCAAGAAAAGTTCAAAAGCTCCGCGATGAATCTGGTCTTAGTTAAAACCGAACTTGAAAATGTCAAGGAATACCTTCGTCAGCAAGAAATCATTCAAAAATACCACGAAGGTAAAACCAACCACAGAGGTATTGGTGAGTGCCATCTTGCATTGTCACATAAGTACTATTGGCCTAAAATGAAGGACCATATCGCAAAATACATAAACGAATGTAATATTTGTGGCCAGGCCAAATATGACAGAAATCCTATTAGACAAAGACTCTGCGTAGTCCCGCCGCCGACAAAACCTTTTGAGGTCGTTCATTTAGATTTACTAACAATTCAAAGTGAAAAATATCTAACAATTATCGATTCATTTTCTAAATATGCCCAAGCATACCATCTTAGAGATGGTACCGCAGTCAGTGTCATCCAAGCCGTTTTAAAATTTTGCACACATCACGGTGTCCCTTTATCTTTAGTCACAGACCAAGGACCCGAATTTAATAATCAATTATTTAACGAATTTACGCGAGTCCACAAAATGCAGCACCATAAAACTTTGGCCTACACTCCCAACGATAATGGAATGATTGAACGATTACATAACACCTTATTAGAACATCTTAGAATACTTAAACTAGAAAATCGCAATGAACCAGTCGTTAACCTTATGTCATACGCTATAATAGGATATAATAGCAGTATACATAGTTTTACAAAGTGCAGACCACTAGATTTAATCACAGGTCATACAGATCCTCGAGATCCTTTAGATTTAGATTTATCTGTGCATTTGCTCCAGCAATATGTGCAAGAGCATAAGAATAAAATGACTAAAGTTTACGAGATTATCAACGAAACATCCCTGCACAAACGAACTGAGTTAATTGAAAGTAGAAATAAAGATAGAGAGCCTGAGAAGGAGTATGAGCCAAACCAGCAGGTATTTGTTAAGAATCCTCTCGCGGGCCGTCAAAAACTTGCCCCGCGTTATACTCATGACACAGTACTCGCCGATCTACCCATACATATATACACGAAAAAGAAGCGCGGTCCTGTCGCCAAATCACGCCTTAAGAGGACACCTAACACTGGCAATTTGTTGCAGGACACTACCATCACTGATGTTCCTGGTCCATCTGACCCGAGCGGAGGACATATCACTTGACCCACTGGATAACGGCCCTGGACTACTACCCTTTAAGCTGGGATCAACGAAAATAATATCACACTATCACTCATTCCTCCTTAACATTAACCTTGCAGACATACAATCAAAAATCGACTTAGTGAAACTACAGTTAACAGAATTCAGTCCCTTAGTTAACAATAAAACATCCACGCTCTTTGAACCCCACCTTAACTACCTTGAAAGCAAACTAGAAAAGATATCCTCACAGTTAGAAAGCTTTGAGCCAAGCCGTAATAAACGTGGTCTCATAGACGGACTAGGTTCAGTCATCAAAAGCATCTCAGGAAATCTAGATTACACAGACGCGTTAAAATATAACGATGCCATCCGAGTTTTACAAGGAAACGAAGATAAACTAAAATCAGAATTTCTAAATCGCGTAAGTCTAACTAAGGAGTGGATGCTTGAATACACTAATGTACTAAACAGGATAGATGACAATCAAAAACTTATCTCCAGCAAAATAAACGCCCTAATAAACCAAGATAATACTAGGCAAGCAGACTTAGTTAGTTATGCTCATTTTGCCCAATACCTTCTTATTTTAAATGATAACGTTGAAACGTTATCTGACGAATTATATAGAATAGAACTTATGTTAGCTTTTATACGTGCATCAAGTACGATGCACTCTATGGTTAGTCTAATTAATCTTAAAACTATGTTAAGTAAATTAAAGTTAATATATTCGAGAGATGAAATTATAGACCTCGACCTTAGAGATTATTATAACGTTCTAAAAGTTGGATCATATTACAGCGATAAAAAAATAGTTATAGCCATAAAGTTTCCGATTGCCTTACCTAGAACCTACACCTTATACAAACTTTCCATAGTACCTAATAAATATAACCTAGCCCTAATGCCTACCTTACCATACATAGCAATTCAGGGACCATATTCTATGTACATAGAGACAGAATGTCCGAAGATTGATCCATGGTACCTCTGCGAGGAGAAGGTCAACTACAAGATTCAAGACAAGCCGGATTGCGTTCAACAACTAATCACGCAACAGAACACTAGCTCATGTACACTAACACCGGTCAGCTTGAACAAAGAAGCCATGGAGAAACTAGATGAGATGCATTACACTCTCAGCTTCCCGATCCCGACAAAAATCCAGACATCCTGCGGACAGGAAGAATTTATGATCGCCCAAGGAAGTTACCTAGCTACCATACCACAAAATTGCTTTATAAAAACTCCCGAATTCACAATCTCAAACATTAACAATCGAATTAAAGGGCACACATTGAAGATAGCACAACTACCCCTCAACCAGAGCGGCATACCGAGAAATGAAGAATCGCTAGTAAAACTGAACTCGATAAATCTCGAAAATCTGCATAGCAGCTACCAGAAGATCTCAGTACAACCTCCAATAAAACTTACCCATACTAACGTTGAGAGTATCTACCATACCACTATACCCGTATACTCACTACTGTTAGGTGCAGGCGTACTCGGAATTATATTCATGTATCGACAATATGCGAGAAAGAAGGCTGGAAAAGCTTGCCCTACACAACCAGAAACCGCCCAAGAAATCTACGCTCAAGTGGAACCTAGAAGAAACATCCAACCAGAGGAAGTTATAATCGACACCAACCATCTAGCAGCAACATTGTCAACTTCGTTCAACAAGTAGCTGCTGTACTTCGGGGGGAGGTGTTACGCATCGGTGTAACAGGAGGATTGCTAGATACGCTTCGGTATAATAGAAGGAATGCTGATGTTAGCTGACACCATTCCTGCGCATCGCGACCGCGGCCGGCACGAGGCGCCGACTCAGCAAGTGCGTCACTACCTCGCGCCACCTTTGATTCCGCAAACTCGTAATTAATTATGCATGTAAAATTATATTCATTCTTGGTACATACTTCGACCAATTATCATTACTTTTAAATTGTAACTTTTTTATAATTAAATTTGTCCTAAGTAAATTGGTTTTTTTTGCATCCTCCGGCTCCAGTTTACATAATTGGAAGACCTCTCGACACAATATCAGCCGGGTTATCTTTACCGTTAACATGCAACCAAATTGCATCACCTGTAAGCTCGTTTATCTGTGAGACACGATTCTGAACGAACGTTTTTAAACTATGAGGTGACATTCTGATCCAGCCCATGACTATAGTGGAATCAGTCCAGAAAACTACTTTAGTGAACGTCAGTCTTAATGAGTGTATAATTTTGTCATATGACCGTGCGCCCAGTAAGGCGCCACATAACTCAAGTCGCGGAATGGTGCATACAGTTTTGACTGGCGCGACCTTGCTCTTAGCACATAACAACTTGGTTACTATAGATGAGTCGTCCGTGTAAGTACGTACGTATGCACAGGCACCGTACGCGTCTTGTGAAGCGTCAGTGAAAATATGTAACTCACTATTATATGTACATTCACTCATGACGTAACGAGGGACACGAATATTGCCTAATGAGGATAAGTCTTGAAGGAATTGATTCCACAAGCATTCGATATCGTTAGGAACCGAATCATCCCAATCGATTTTACATAGCCACAATTTTTGAAGCAATATTTTTGCCATAATTACTGTCGGCGACAAAATCCCTAGCGGGTCATAGATTTGTGAAACAACCGACATTATACTTCGCTTAGTAACTTTATTAGATTTATTTTCTATAGCGGGAGAAGTCATTGGATGATTTCCCAACCTCAAAAAAAAAAAAAGGTCTTTTTGTTGCAATATTAAAAGGCTGTTGTTGGTTTTTGGAAGTAACTAGTGAAGCTGCAATAGTTTGATTATTTGTTGGGTATTGTTGTAGGTTTGAACAATGAAATGGCGAGGACGCTGGATTTCTACATGCAGGACATATTCCGCTCTTTTAAGAGTCGCCTGCTAAGTTTGAGTTAGTTCCGTCTTGTGTGTTAAGCCAGATTTGGGGGGGGGGAGATAAATCCTAACTATCCCCCCTCTGGATACCTGCTTGATGGCGGCCGTCTTAGAATTGTGTGATTTTGTTTTGCCAAAACTGCTTTTATAGTACTTATTTATTTAATTTGTATAACTCTAATAATTTTATGGCAATCATGGTTTCTCAAAATTGTATGGTTGACGGTTGGCCCCAACGCTACGCTCGGGCGTTTGAGTGAATAAGTGTCGTAGTTTATCTTCGATCGAGAGCCATACTTGCATATACCAAGATCCGACGATCGGCGATTTTGCGGACGGACACCGACGAGCCAGGACGACGGACCGTTGGAAGGTGTACGTGCGGGGTATCGCAGACATCGGAAGCATGGCGGTCTGTGTTCGTCTGCCGTGCGTGTCCGTCTGCAATATTGCCGATCGTGGGATTCCACCATTATCGTGATATGAAACGTTGTCAACCACAACAACAGACTTAGGCGGAATGTTTGACATTAGTTATTAGCGGCCCATCCACTAACGTTCATTTCTTCTGACTTGTCCTGTTGTGCAAACTGTACAGAAAAGCGACGGGATAAAATAAAACCGTTGAAGCCACTAATTAAACCACAATCCTACGTTATTTCCCCTGACTTTATCACAACACGCCAGTTCGACAGGAAAAACAATCCTTCAGTGACCATACACACGTTTAGGTACGTACATTCCTGTCAGTTTGCATCTTGTCAGTCATACCGAGGGATTGCGTGTCTGTGGATGGTTATAATCCTATCATTATAGGAAGATTGTTGTCATTTAAAAGGAATGCTCGTCATTTTGAATTATCTTTATGGATTTATTTGGATTATTTTCATTTTGCAACAACATGTGTACCCGTAAGCAACAGATTGCTATTGCTTTGAGTTTTATTGCGAGTGAATATCTATTTAAACCTAAAAGAAGACATAGAATGTGGGTAAAAAAGTGGTTATTAGAAAAGGAGAAATATAGTGATATAAGACTTTTAAAAGATCTGGCATGCGATGAACCTGATGATTTTAAGAACTATTTAAGAATGGATGTCTCGACTTTTAACGAACTGCTCAAGATGGTAACACCGTATTTGCAGAAACAAAACACCAGAATGAGAAATTGCATTACAGCCGAGGAGCGCCTTACAGTAACATTGCGGTTTTTAGCAACGGGTAGAAGTTATGAGTGTCTTAAATTTAGCTATGGTATATCTCCGCAAAGCTTGGGTCGTATCATACCAGAAACATGTTCAGTAATTTTTAACGTATTAAAGAATAACTTCTTCAAAGTAAGTACATTTTCGTATTTAAACCTCTTTTTTTTATTAAGGCACTGCCGTACGTCAACTAGCGCCATTATTGAAAATAAAATATATAATTCACTATATACCTACCTAAACATTTTGAAAGCTATTTTAGAGCTTCTTGATTGGACGTATTAGGGATATACGCCAAAATTTGATTTATTGTCGATGTTTACTAAAAATTCTACATCTGACTAAAATATTTGGTAGGTAAGAAGAACTTTTTAAATCTTCCGACCTTAGAGCATTTAACCTATGGAGATGGCAAGCAGCGAATAAACGAACAACATTTTCTGCCACTTTCTGCAGGAGGCGAGGAAAACACACACAACACACTATGAAAATTTGACAACCACACACAGATAGATGCTTCCTATTGCTACAAACGCACACAAAAAAATATGAACTACACTATGAAAAAACCACACAACATTGACAAATTTTTGCGTACCTATGCAATTGTTCTACGATTACAAACACAAAGTGCTAGTGATGTGACACAAACAATGAGTGGTATTTGCACGAATGAATGAACAAAATGTTCATTCGTTTTATTTTCTTGTATACTTAGCTAATTACACCAATAAAAAAACGCAATACGATTATTGGCCTGCGAAACTACGTAGGTAGCCAGTAATAACAAAACAATTTATATTAAACTATAGAAAAAGAACTATTGTAGAGGAAAAGGTGGTAATGTGGCCCCCTACTTTGTTTCTGAGGCCTTATGCAAAAAAATACGAGACTCAGAAATGTAATAAATATGTTATATCGTCCTTATTTATTTGCTTACGTTATACGTGCCTATACGTGCCTTACTATGTAATAAATGAAACTGCCACAGGATAATCGAAAACTTATGTATTCTAAAGAAAGCAAATTTGGCAACATGAGATCGAGTGAGGGTTATATGGCACCCTGGGGGCCATATTAAATGTATTGATTTAATTAAAACCTAACGACAAAAATCGCAGACATAATATTCGCCTTCAGCACCTGCACAGGCTGTATGAGCCCATAAATTGCAACTCTGGCACTGAATCCACTCCTCCCCACGTCTGTCGTTAGAGTAACTGGTGTCACAGAATATGCAGATCGTATCGGAGTTTTCAGGTACGCTATTCGGATAGACATCGTCATCATATTCAGAGTCGGTTTCCACGACTGTGTCACTTTCAGAGCTACTGCTAGATGTAATGACTCTCTGGCGTCGTATAGTACCGCTACCGCTGCCCTCGCCATCTTGACTACGTCCGAGGCCGCGTCCACGGCCACGTCCACGTCCACGTCCTCTTCTACGTCCCCGAGTCTCTGCTAAACTCAAAGATTCGATTAGTTGGTTTTTGTATGGTGATGATGTGATCACTTTTGCTGTTGTAGTTTTTCTTCCACGATTAGAAGTCCTAGTCTTGGCCCTAGGGATTGGCTGAATGTCTTCTGGCAGAACCAAACCAGCCTGCAGCTCTTGTACCACTGTACTCACTCCTGGGGCACCTTGGTCAGCAACAACATTTGTATCAGCAGTACTAACTCCTGGGGCACCTTGGTCAGCAACAACTCTCGTATCAGCTGTAGTAACTCCTTGGACACCTAGGTCAGCAACAACGCTTGTATGTTGGTTATCTTGAGTGTGAGATAGGTTTAAAGACATTTATTTCTCATAAGAACTTATGAATAACAGTTCGCTTATAATGAGATACAAAGTTGCTTCTTGATAATATAATTGCCCGAGTAGATGATTGCCCAAGTAGCAAAAAAGTTGTAAAATATTAGAATTATACAACTAACAGACATGTAAGGGGTTTATAACAGTTTTGTAACAACTATGTTGTTGTATAGTAGTATTCAGTTCGACGCATTAGTTATATATAATTTAAGTCATATTAATGTGCCTGGTAAACGTCATCTCAATAATTTATATGACGGTCATATAACGTTAAGTCGAGTTAACGTTTCAGCCAGAAAATAGTGATGTGTCGCCATGTTTTGTAAATTTAGAACCTTTTATTCAACACTTAAATAACTAACTGTGATATAATGATTTTATAGTTAACTATTATAAAATCGTTACGAAAGGTCATATATTTCCACCTTTAACCCTTTGACGCACAAAATCAATAGGAAAGTATTTCTCGGTAATTAGGTACATTATTAGGTGTATAATGATGATTTGTACACACGCTAATTAAAAAAAAAAAAAAATATTTTGTAGATTTTTTGGAAATCTCTGGGACAACTATGTCCCAATATGCGGTAAAAGCCGAAATGCATGATACTTCATAGCGTAGTCAGTCACGTTGTTCTACATATTATATTAGAACATTTTAAATAAAAAGCAGTACATTTTATACGAAAATAAATATATTTATAATCTTTATACATGAAAAGCTGCAAAACAGTTTCGTCCAGCTGTAAAGCACAAATGAACTTTGCATATAATACAGACGTTGTTTGTTCGATTTTCTACGCGTTCTTTAGCGCAATGCACACATCTTCCATTTATTCATCGTCCTTTTACTATCGTGTGGGATGGCAACGAAGTTATGAGACCAGAGACAGAGACATTTTACAATCTTTTTTTGTTATAGACATAGTAGGCAGGGTATGTTTCCTAATAGTAAAATCTCCTATCATCGCCCTGGCAACTACCTGCCGAAATTCTAAAGACGATAGCCGATCTCCTTCAATATGATTTGCCTCGTGCAGTTTCAAATAAATATTATAGGCATTATTCATTCCTATATCTAAAAGGTCAAAAAACAATCGCAAATAATATTTTATTTTTGATTTTCGGTCGACTTCATATGTTACTTTCTTCTGATCCATGAGATCAACCCCACCCATGTTTTGATTGTATTTGCAAACAATGTCTGGACAAGTCACCTCGAGTCTTCGCGCTGAGCCTACTTGTCTCCTTTTCACAATTTGTGTCGGTATCGGTGACAAGAAGTTTGTTAGAAGATGTACCGCCTTGTTATCCATCCACTTGAGAAAAGATATTCCTTCAAAGCTTGTAGAATAGATATCTCTCATCTGCACTGCTGAATGACGGAATGGGTTCATTGGGTAAAGTAGATGTGAAAGGAGTTTCTGGTGCACTTGCAGGCTCGATAATGACTAATTGTGCTCCTGCTTCCATGTCTTGCTCTATGAAAGCCTGGTCTTCTTCGTCTAAAACAAGGGCATCCTCACAGTCACTAGTGTCAGCCATTAGGTATTCTTCCACTTCAGTGTCTTGCAGAGGAAACATTCTCGTTCCCTTATTAGGCTAAAACAATAGAAACAATAATTTGAAACGTGATAAAATGCACAAAAACCTCATAAAACATACTCAAAAAATTTCACGAAAAATACGTAATAGTTGACCGATTATGCATATTGGGACATATACTTCCCATACATGAATTTTCATAATTTAGGAAATAAAATCAAAGATATTATCACAAATAACAATAAAACATAAATATTCACTTACCATTGTAACACAATAAAGCACTCAATTATTATTATATCATGAAATCAAATTAAAAACAATTTTTGAATATTTTTGTAAGAAGCGCGCGAAAACACCAAACTTCATCTATTTTTTTTTATTTTATCCCGCCTCCATTGCTGCCAACATTGCAAATATTAAAAGATGCGTGCACAAGTAAGTACTAAAAAACTTAGTAATAAAAAAAGATTACTAGGTTTATGAAATAAATACGAATTATTATTGGGGACACGGGTGTCCCATTTACGTCAAAGGGTTAAGTAACTTTTAGGTTGAAACATTATTCTTATGTAACCTATGTGTCATTTGATTATTTAAACAATAATTAGATACTTTAATATAACTCAGTCGCCATTTTTATTACGTATAATATTAACTATGGATTTTAAAAATTGGAAAAGAAGAAGAAAAGTAAATATAAATTATCAATTATTATTTTTAAATACAGCAGCGATACCTACATTTAATCTGAAAGAAACTGTGCCCAACCAAGAAGAAAGTGGTAAAAATGAAAGTGGTTCCTTACATTTTTCAACAATTAATACGGTATTTGCTGGATCCGGTCAGGACAGGTGTTCTACAAATCAAATTTGTTCCGCTCATCTTCTTTTACCAGAACGCACACTAGATAGAGAAAGTAAGTTATTGTATAAAAAGCTCCTTTAACAGATTCATTCGTAAGTTTATATTACCCAAATGTTTTTTTTTTAGACGAATTAAATAATTCCCATTTCCCTGAAGAAGACAACTGCATGGAAATAAGTGATGAAAGTTCTGAAGAACTTGATAAAGATGATCAATTCCGCCAAGATTTTAAAAAATGGGCAATCACTTGTAATGTTCCTCATGAAACAATACAAAAAGTTAGTGAAATAACTAACAGAAGATTACCTCATATTCTCCCCAAAGATCCAAGAACGCTTCTTCAAACTAAAACAGTATCATTAATTCCATTGGATAAGGGCTACTATTGGCACAATGGTGTAACTGAACCACTTAAAAAATATTTAGAACATCTTACTCTCATACCAGAAAGTATATCGTTAAATATAAACATTGATGGATTGCCAATATATAAGAGTTCTAGAGAACAAGTATGGCCTATACTATGCAATATATTTGAAATACCCTACCTGTCACCATTTGTAGTAGGCATATATTCAGGAAAAGGAAAACCTGCAGATTTAGAAGCTTACTTCAGACCTTTTGTCGCAGAAATGAAAAATCTTTTGCATAACAGCTTGAAAGTTACAACAAAAAATGGAAAAGAGTTATTGGTTAAGGTTACAATTAGAGCTTTTATATGCGATTCTCCTGCAAGAGCACTAATTAAAGGTAAGTTTGTTTTGCACTCATATGCATTTTAACTCGTACTATATCACTACTAGCGAAAAGGTGGCCCTTTATTCATTTTATATGAGATGCCTAATGTCTCTTCATATTTATTTTTTATTGTTGTAAAAAGAAAGAATTATTTGTATATTTATTTTCAGGAGTGTGTAATTTCAATGGAAAACATGGATGTTTAAAGTGTACCGTCGTTGGCGAGTATTCACATCAGTCTAATACAGTCATATTTCCTGTGACTGATTGCCCCAGACGTAGTAACGACGACTTTCGCTCTAAGATGTATGGCCAGCACCATAAGTACGATTCTCCCTTACTTGAATTGCCAATTGACATGATAGAAGATTTTCCTGTTGGCGATTCACTCCATCTCATAGATTTAGGAATAATGAAAAGGTTACTCACAGGTTGGAGGGACGGTAATTTTGGTAAAAAAGTTACGAAATGGTGTGCAAGAGATATTGCAAAATTCTCCCAGTTTATGACGAGTTGTCGCTTGCCAAAGGAAATACATAGGTCGGTTAGAACTATTGATGTTTTAGCTCATTGGAAGGCGTCAGAATTTCGTACATTTTTGTATTACTTGAGTTTTATAATATTAAAAGATTTACTGTGTCCTGATGCCTACCATCATTTCTTGTTATTTTTTTGTGCAATTACTATTTTCTCCAAAGAAACATTTTAAGTTTCTTCGACTGGCTGAAACTTTACTTAAGTCTTTTGTTGAAAATTATGGTAGATACGAGGTGCATTCAATAAGTACCTAGCCTCATCGCCAGAGGGCGCTGTAGTTTCAAAAGAGTTTTACCACAGTGTAGCACATTCTTTTTTAATTCTTTTTTCAAATTTTCATTCCAATCCCTTCATTTGTTTTAATTTGACAACTTATGGAAGCGAACGTGTCGATCGGTTTTACAAAAATGGAAAAAGAGCAATATCGTTCGGTGATTCGATTCCTATTTTTGGAAGGGAAAACGCGCATCGAAATCAAAGAGCGCTTGGATGCTGTGTACGGTGACTCTTCTCCATCGATGGCCACCGTCAAGAATTGGTTCAACGAGTTTGCACGTGGCCGTACGTCGGTTTTTGATGAACCACGTCCAGGTGCACCGAAAACATCTGCTACGGAGGAAAACATTAAAAAAATCCATGATCTCGTATTGGCAGATCGCCGATTGAAGGTTCGGGAGCTAGCTGAGACTGTAGGCATTTCAGAAGGAACAGTGCATCATATTCTTCACGAGGAACTCGGCATGAGAAAGCTGTCGGTTTACTCACACCAGAAAACAAGCGCAACCGTGAGACCACATCGGAGACGTGTTTGGCGCTGTTTAAGCGGAATCCAGCGGAGTTTTTGCGTCGTTTTGTGACCGTCGATGAAACCTGGATCCACTGGTACACACCAGAGACCAAGGAGCAATCAAAACAATGGATCCAGACCGGGGAACGTGCTCCAAAGAAGGCGAAAACTGTAAAATCGGCCGGAAAAGTTATGGCCACCGTTTTCTGGGATTCACAAGGTGTGATCTACATCGATTACCTCGAGAAGGGTAAAACAATTACAGGGCTTTACTATGCCGATTTATTGGGCCGATTCGACGCCGAATTAAAGAAAAAACGACCCCATCTGGCGAAGAAAAAAGTGCTGTTTCACCACGACAACGCACCGGTTCACACGTCTGCCGTTGCCATGGCCAAATTGGTCGAATTACGCTACGAATTGCTGCCCCATCCACCGTATTCTCCAGATTTGGCCCCTTGTGACTTCTTTCTGTTTCCTAATCTGAAAAAATCACTCGCCGAGAAAAGATATGGATCGAATGACGAGGTCATCGCCGCCACGGAGGCCTATTTTGCAGAGTTTGACAAAAACAATTTTTCGGACGGATTAAAAAGGTTGGAGCATCGCTGGGCTAAGTGTATCGAACTAAAAGGAGACTATGTTGAAAAATAAATTCCCACTTTTCCAAAATTTTCGTTTACTTTTTGTAGGCTAAGTATTTATTGAATGACCCTCGTATTACGGCAAACAGTAACCAGTAATGTTCACAATTTGACACATGTCATCGATGAAGTAAAGAGATTCGGTATATTGCAAAGCTTTAATGAAAACATACTTTATTGTATCAAAAGAATGGTCAGACATGGAAATCGGACTCTTGCTCAAATTGCCAGAAGACTTATAGAGAAGAATAATATCGAATTAGAAAGTTACAATGACAAAGAAAAAAAAACATACCGTTCATCCGTAAATAAAGAAGTAAAAATGGATTCATCACAAACTTGTTTCTAGAATATATATATATTATTTATATTCTAAGTACTGTTTGTTTTATTTTATTTATTATTTTATTTATTAATTTATTTTGTACAAATTGTAGAACCTGACTTGATTTCCGTACGTCTTTTTCAGGTGACCACTGAAAATCAGCGCTGTGCTGTGGGTCTCCTTAGCGCAGCATCATGCTGATGGAAGCCTTCTTGTCACAGTCATGACGTGCAGCTGCCGATTATCTATCTGTAAACTCGTAATCTCATATTTGTATTTAAGTAGATCTATTCTGTTTAATATTGCTGATCAATTATCTATTTTGTATGCACGTGTTTCTGTGACAAATAAACCTATTTTTCTTTCTTTCTTTCTTTCTTTCTAGAAAGTTTTGTTTTGTCAACGCAGAGCCAGAACAAATGGTTTCTAACTACCAATGAACATCTTGTAGAAATTTTATTCATATATCATAACAAAGGTGATATAGAAATTCGTGGCAATTCTTTCAAGAATTTATCTGATGTGTTTGAAACTCCAATAAAATCCTCATTTTTGAACATTTACAAAATATGTAACTTCAATATGCAAAACAATTCCGAATGTTTATATACTGTCAATGATATAAAATGTAAATTAGTTAGCGTTACGTATAATGATACTATATTTTTTATACCCCTACTACTAAAATCGCAAATACTTAAATGTTTTTTTTATTTGGCATCATTCAGACTTATAATTAGTAATTATAAAGTTGTTAATCATTTTAATTTAACTTGAAAGTTATTACACAACACGAGGTGGAAGGGACACCAATGCTAAAACAGTTACCACGTATTCAGTACGCCATTCTGAACCTCCCCACATGGAAATTTTTCATCGGTTATTTAAAAAACAATCAGCTGTTCCATACATTTTGACCGTGGAGGTTTTTGCATTATTGTAGGAAACAGCTGTTTTTTTAAATAACCGATGTAAAATTTTGTATGTGGGTGGGGCTCAGAATGATGTAGGTACTGAATACGTGGTAACCGTTTTCGCGTCGGTATCCCTTCCAGCCCGTTTATAAAATTAAATTTCAAAAACGAAAAGATAAAATAAACTTAAGATGTACAGTGTACATATTACGTACATACTGTCGTACATTTTTAAGCACTCTTCTCCAATTAAGATTATTTAATCAGAGAACAGTACTTAAAAATTCGTTATACAACATTTGAAAAACATTATCATCAACTACACTGTCATTATTAGTATACAATAATAAAGTAACGTTCAGAAAAATAATCAAAAAAGATTCATTGTTTCAATGTGTCATTCAGTCATAACAGTATTATTGATACGACGTATGTACTTAAGATATATTAAGTATGTAGGTAATTATTGCACCCTTATTAAAACAACTGCTAAAACGAAAACAAAATCAACACAGTATTTTTGAGACAAACTGTAATTTACAATTAACAAATCAACACAATATAGCCAAAATCTTTTTAGAATGTCATCGTTAGATCAACCTAAATCTAAACATCTAATTATCTATATGTATAAAAGGAGAAACTGACTGACTGACTGACTGACTGTTGATATATCAACACACAGCCCAAACCGCTGGTCCTAGAGACATGAAACTTGGAGGGTGTGTTCTTTGTGAAGAGTAAGTATCCACTAAGAAAGGATTTTTGGGAATTCCACCCCTAAAGGGGAAAAATAGGGGATGGAAGTTTGTATGAAAGTCCGTCAGTTTTGAAGTTAGGATCTTCAAATTTTGATTTTAGACTGACGATTGAAAATTAATCAATACGTATCTCAACGTTTTTGATAATTCTACCCCCGAAGGGTTAAAACGGGGATAAAGTTGAAAATCCTTAATTTTCGAAGAAAAATCACTACTATCTAACGCAACGGTGTTGTTAGAATTTCAACCCTTAAGGGGGTGAAAAGGGGGATGAAATTTTGTTTTTAATTAAAGTTCTTTATTTTTTAATTTAAAATCACTAATATTTCGGCTTATGGTTGGAAACTAACACAACCTAAATATTTGTTTTTTTTTTTTTTTGATTTCAACCCACAAGGGTCTGAAAGGGGTATGAAGTTTTGTATTGAAGTAGTTCATTCGCAAAATTTTGTATTCAAGTGAAAATAATATTTATAAGTACACGTGTACTGTTTCTAACTTTACAGTATTTTACATGGAGCGACTGCCTATCTGACCTCCACAACGCAGCTTGTTGATCACGTAAAGCAAAACTGGGATGAGTTTTCTGGTCTTTCTGAAAATGGATGTGGTGATAACTACACTACATCAGACGAATACTATGCTGATATGATTCTGTCTTCAACTTACGGCACATTATGCGAGTTGACAGCAGCAAGCAGAATATATAATTTTATTTTTGAGGTTTACCGCAATTGCAAGTTATATGTAAAGGTTGGTGCTGAAGGTTGTCCAGTTAAGCGCCTTCGCTTTTCAGGCGATCTATCTGGTGGCCATTTTGAAGCTTATGTTTCAGATGAGGAACAATTTTCTGAAGTTGAAATAAATTCTAAACTCAATCCAATCTCTGTAAAGGCTAAGAAAATTACTTCCAGACGTGTTGAAGTAGTCGATAAAATACCTGTGTCATCAACTGATTCAGATCTTTCTACCGACTTTGCTTCCAAACAGCCAGTTGATGTATATATTTACCAGTCGACTTGCTCGATACCTCAAAAGAAAAATAAGAAGCGTAGAGCTAGATATACAGCAGCAACGAGAAAAAATCAACTAAAACAGGCCCAAAAAAAGTATTCAAAAAGTAACCGTACACCAAACTAATAGTATGGGATGAAATAACGATGGCGCACAAAAGAGGAGTTGAAGCCTTGAATAGGAGTTTGCAGGACATACGAAATAATAAAAACATAATGGGTGGTATGACGGTGTTGCTGGCAGGAGATTTTCGACAGACTTTACCGGTAGTGCCTAAAGGTACGCGCGCAGATGAGATCAAAGCATGCATCAAAAGATCTTTCTTATGGCCTTCAATTAAAGTTCTAAAACTTACTCGAAACATGAGAGTACATCTCAGAGGTGAAGTTTCTGCCGGCAAATTTGCAGATCTTCTTCTTCAAATCGGAAACGGAAACTTTCCACAAATAGATGGGTTGATACAAATACCATACGAATTATGTACTGTGGTATCAACAGTTGAGGGACTTGTAGATAAAATTTATCCTGATATTAAAAATATTAAAGGCAAACCGATGGAGTGGTTATGCGAGAGAGCCATTTTGACTCCCAAAAACGACCAAGCCGCTGCGATCAACGAAATGTTGATAAATACATTCGAAAGCGAAGAAATGATTTACAATTCTGTTGACACCATGGTCGATATGGACGAGACGGTTAATTATCCTGTAGAATTTTTAAACTCTCTTAATCCGCCGGGTCTTCCGTGTCACAGACTTATGTTGCGTGTAGGTGCTCCTGTCATGTTACTTCGAAATTTACATCCTCCAAAATTGTGCAATGGAACTAGACTCCAAGTAACAGCTCTCCGCCGCAATGTTATTAAGGCTAAAATACTAACTGGATCTGCCAGAGGAGAAACAGTATTCGTGCCGCGTATACCATTGATACCAAATGACCTTCCGTTTGAATTTAAAAGATTGCAGTTCCCAATCAAGGTTTGTTTCGCGATGACTATTAATAAGTCACAGGGACAAACTCTAAAATTTGCTGGAGTTGATTTGCGGCAAGACTGTTTCTCCCACGGCCAATTTTATGTGGCTTGCTCACGTGTTAGCTCTCCAACTAGCCTGGTTGTTTTAGTGCCCGCTTCCGAATTAGTGAAAAACATCGTATATAGTGTGTTAAGCGTTCTATTGAGGGCGTTCGTGAACTATGCGCAACGTGCGACATAATAGCGCTTCAGGAGTGCTGGCTGCTGCCGGAGGACCTGCCGTTCCTGAGCACCATCCATGGTGATTTCAGCAGCACGGGGACGTCAGCCGTTGACACGTCTGCTGGCATGCTGCGTGGGCGACCTTATGGAGGGGTGGCTCTGCTATGGCGAAAAAGTGCATTCAGTCACGTGTCGGTCATTCCGAGTGATAACTCGAGAGTGTGTGCAATACGTTGTGATACCAGTGAAAGGCCTTTTATTGTGATGAGTGTGTACATGCCCACGGATGCAGTGAGTAACCAGCCGGAATTCTCACATTGTTTAGGACTGGTAAGTGCGATCGTGGACAGTAGTGTTGTGGAGGCGGTTTATTGTCTTGGTGACTTTAACGCGCATCCGCATGGTCTATTTTTTACGGACTTGTTGAATTACTGTAGTGATAATCACTTTTCATGCGTTGATGTAGATAGGCTGGGATTGACGTCGAACACATATACGTATGTCAGTGACTGTAACGGGGCTAGGCGATGGCTGGATCATTGTCTCTGTTCAGAGTCGTCTCTGAAAACTGTTCGTAGTGTTAGTGTTAAGTACGATGTTATGTGGTCGGATCACTACCCATTGTTGATCGAATGCGATCTCAATATAATTCGGCCGAAAATAAAGCTGAGTATGTCCTACGACAACTTAATTGTGTGGGGAGAAAAAAGCTCAGACGCTACCTTCACTTTCAGGCAAGAATGTCATCGGCGATTACGAAATATTGACTTCCCTCGCGTATTGTCCAATTGTTGTGATCACATGTGTAGTGATTCGGACCACAATCTAATAATTGATTGCCTGTATCGGGATTTGGTAACCGCTCTAGGGGAGGCCGCAATTGTTAGCAGAGAGACACGAGTCATTGGTAGGAGGCCGAAGCGCGTGGTGGGTTGGAATAAGCACGTCAGCGAGGCTCACTCGTACGCTAGGCTTAAGTTTAATGAGTGGCTTAATTGTGGCAAACCTAAGTCTGGCGTGATTTATGAGGAAATGTGTGACACTCGTAGGATCTTTAAATCCAAGTTAAGGTGGTGCCAGAATCACCAAGACCAAATCCAGATGGACATCCTAGCCGAGTTGCACACTAAAAAAGACTTTCAGGGCTTCTGGAAGTCTACTAAAAAGCACAATCTTAGGCCTGGTTTGCCGGTGAGCGTCGATGGCGTGTCTGCTGAAAGGGATATTGCCAATGTTTTTAAATCCCAGTTTTGTGTCGAGCCAAGCAGTATTCCACCCTCTGAGGTGGTCGAGGCTGAGTCACAGTGTACTGTCCTGGAACCAAGAGTTAAGTTCTCTGCTGCGGACATAGCTAAGACTATAGGGTGTATGACTAGGGGTAAGTCTCCAGGACATGACGGACTCAGCATCGAGCACCTACAGCATGCAGGTCCCCACCTGCCACGTGTTTTGGCTATGCTGTTCACATTCTGTCTTCGCCACTCGTACTTGCCGGATGAAATGATGAGAACGGTTGTAGTACCAATTGTTAAAAATAAAACCGGTGATATATCAGATAAGAACAATTACAGACCGATCTCATTAGCGACAGTCATCGCGAAGGTATTTGACAGCATGCTTAATGCTCAGTTAAACAATACAATAACTTTGCACGATAACCAGTTTGGGTTCAGGCCCAAACTGTCCACTGATAGTGCTATACTGAGTTTAAAGCATGCTGTCAGATATTACACGGATCGGAGCACGCCTGTTTACGCCTGCTTCCTCGATCTGTCCAGAGCGTTTGACCTGGTTTCTTACAAAGTGCTGTGGAAGAAGATGCTCGCTAGAAAAGTTGCGCCGGAAGTTGTTAAAATCTTCCAGCACTGGTACGGGAACCAGGTCAATAATGTTAAATGGTCGGGAGCTCTGTCGGACTCTTACAGGTTGGAGTGCGGGGTGAGGCAGGGAGGATTGAGCTCACCAACGCTCTTCAATCTGTATATTGATGGACTTGTTGCCGGGCTCAGCAGCCGCCATGTTGGATGCCATGTTGATGATGTTTGCTTTAACAACATCAGCTATGCTGATGATATGGTGCTGCTGAGCGCGTCAATAGGAGGACTCAGAGAGCTAATAAGCATTTGCGAAGCGTACGCTCATATACATGGCCTAAAATATAACGTCAAAAAGAGTGAGCTTATGGTTTTCAATGCGGGTTCTAGATGTCCGGCGGAGGTTCCACCAGTAAGGCTATGTGGGGTGCCCTTGGAGCGGGTACATACTTTTAAGTATCTGGGCCATATTGTGACGTCCGACCTGAAGGACGACGCTGATATTGAGCGAGAAAGGAGGGCGCTGTCGGTGAGGGCGAATATGATTGCCCGCAGGTTTGCTCGTAGCTCCAAGGATGTGAAGATTACCTTGTTTCGAGCCTATTGCACTTCTTTTTATACGAGTAGTCTGTGGGTGTCTTATTCGCAGAAATCCTACAATGCTCTCCGCGTTCAATATAACAACGCGCTGAGGGCGCTGCTGCGGATGCCTCGCTTCTGCAGCGCATCGGGAATGTTCGCGAGCGTCCGCATTGACTGTTTTTATGCCAGCATGCGCAAGAGGGCGACCTCGATAGCGAGCAGAGTGCGGTGCAGCGGCAACAGTCTTCTTACCGTTGTTGCCAACAGGTTGGACGGGCCTTTCATGCAGCACTGGCAGGCCTTACATGCACCCGTTTATCAAGCTTGGGGCAGGTAGAAATGTAGAATAAAAATGTGTTAGTAATTTAGATAATTTTTATTTTTAATAATTTGACATTTTTATAACATTTTGCAATTTGACATTTTATATTTGACATTTTATTTTACTTTTATTTTTGACAATTTTAATTACCTATGAGTTGTTGTTTATTGAAATTTTATTAATCACAATTTTATTTTGGCTTTTTATCTGTTTTTGAATTTATAATAAGTAGTTTGTAATCTAAATGTATGTAATGGCTATGGACCAGATGATGTCTGAAATAAAATAAATAATAATAATAGAGAAATACTGTGAAGGATTTAGGTAGATACCGGTCCTTTACAGCAGGTATTTCTTTACAGTATTCCTCAAATATCACACGTAGTAGAGGACAATTAGCCATGAAGAAAGGTCTATTGTTATTGTTATAATACCTTATTCATAATTATCTAGAAAAAAAGAATTTATACTCTACGCAGACGACGTAAAATAAAATAGTAACGAAGTCAAATATTACATTGAATATTCGAGTCTGATGTTGAATATATAGTTTTTAGAATTTTGGTCTGTTTGTTTGTATGTATGTTCCGGCTTGCACAAACACGGATGAGCGGATTTAGATGATATTTGGCACACAGATAGTTTATAA
This sequence comes from Lithophane leautieri, assembly GCA_949152455.1. Taxonomy (NCBI): domain Eukaryota; kingdom Metazoa; phylum Arthropoda; class Insecta; order Lepidoptera; family Noctuidae; genus Lithophane; species Lithophane leautieri. Next base: position 15,879,993 of record OX424468.1, on the reverse strand, counting down.
CCTGGATTAACCTATAGGTTATTTTTTAATCCCGATTGTACGTTCCCGTCGGATATTTTTCGACATCCACGCGGGCGAAGCCGCGGGCAAAAGCTAGTTTTCTATATACCCTGTTTGCATAAGTAGGAACTTTTGGCACTTTAAACTTATTAATTAATAAAAATACTTATAATTTATACTCAAAAAATAGTTCAACCTATACTAAATATTTCTTGTGAATCGAGATCATTATTGATTATATGAGAATTTTGTTCAAGGGACTGCGCATTTTGTTGAATTTCTTGAAGTACCAGTCTTTCGGTAATGGTATTATTAGGCATACTACGTTTGGGTCTAGATTTGCTAGATGATGCACGCAACAACTTTGTTTTATTTCTTGTTTCGGCATGGCGCATAATATTTTTAAAAAAAAATTCGCTTTCTATCTTAGTATAGGATTTGTCTGATTCATGTACAAGTTCAAAAAATAAATTGAACGTCCGAGTGTAGATTTTGAAACAAATTTTCGACGTTAATTTTGTAGAGCCTCCAGCCCAAGAGCATGTCGTCATAAATTTTCTAGTGAACATTATGTCCACTAATGCGTAAGCGTTGTTGCTCCCTCGTCCTTTTCCATTTCCACAAACTACTGCCAGTTTATTTTTGAATTTTGACACCATGGTTGGATCTTTGAGCTGATCTTCAAAGGCGTCAAGTTCTTCTTTATCCGATATTGGTTTAAAATCGTTTGCTTCTTGAATTTTAATTTCTGTGGTGCGTTGTACATATTCATCAAGCTGAGTACTTAAATGTGTCATTTTCATTAGTAATTTACTCTCTACACTTTGCACATATTCAAAGAGAACTTTCTGGTTTTCTTGAATAATTCCTGTTATTTGTATCAAATTATCAAGTTTTTGTGAAATATCTTGATGATCTAGTTCAGCTGTGTGCAAAATAACACTATGTTGGATTTGTTCTATTTCTTGATTGGAAGTTAAAACAACCACATCGTTAATATTAGTAGGATTGGACGTGGATGGTTGTAGATACTGAGCATTATTCTGAAAAAAAAACGAATATAAATTATGAAATATGAATATAAATCACGATGATATCCTCATAGATAGCACGTATGAATAAGGCAGCCATAATTCTAAAATTCACATGGACCGTGTAGACTCGAGGGGTTATTCATCAACTCGACACGAGAGACCACCAACTAGACACACGTGTGTCTAGTCTTACTAGTACTTAGTATTTTACTTACAACACAAGCATTTGCAAGGTCATTGAAACACTCTTGAACGGCAATATTATCAATTGAGGTACATCCGCGTCGATTTAAATCTTCATTTTGTTCCTCTTCTGTGTCGCTCATGCTTGACATTTGAGTGACCTCTATCTCAGCACTTTCCAGTGAATTTATTCCACTTCTTTTGACGACACATTGAATTGTTGACCAAGATGCTTCGGGACATGAAGAAGGATTCTTTAATAAATCCTCCACTTTTCTTCTTGGCCAATACAGGATACCATTTTGTTCCCATTTTTCAGGCACCGCTGATAAAACTAAATTTCCCCTTTCTAAAGTTTGTACAATTTTGAAGGTCATATCTAAAACAAAACATTGTTATGGTTAAATATTGCTATACTTACACTAACACATCAAAAAAATCAAATTACATTAACATTAAATCCTGAATATAAACACTACGTACTCGTACTACAATTGTAATGTATATTTGAAAAGTAAATTTGAAGCTGCTGCACTTCTTACACCAAGTATCAATCTATGACTAAACTAAAATTTACTAATAAACTGAAAAAATCTCTTTAGCAAAAACAAAATATTCTTATAAAATGAACACAGCCCACATAAAGAATAATGCTCAAATTAAAAAAGATCTTATCTATCAAAGAACAAACAAAACTTTTTTTGCCATTCCAGTCCAGTTCCTTCCAGAAATTGTTAAAAATGGTTTGTCTGTCATCTTCTGTAAACAAAGAACAAAACCTTTTTTTGCTCTTTTGGCAAAAATCAGAGTCACATGTCGAACCCATTTTTCTCTCAGCTCTTGGAACATCTGAAGTTATTACTTTATTTGAATCCCTCGCATACTCAAGGTAAGATTCACCTCGCATTCTCTTCTCTTTGGTCACATTTTTTTTCCAAACTTCTGGCAGTTCATGCTTGTTGCGTTTAGGGACATTAGCAGTTACAGCAACATCACCGTTGGCCAATGTAGCTGATGAATCGGTAGATTCTGTGGAGGTAGAAATGTTGGAGCAAGAAGGGACAACAATAACTCCTGCAGTTGTGTCTATAACTGGGTAAGAACTGGGTAACTCGGGAGACGTGGTCGTCCATCGGTCTTCTGAGAATGTAGAAATACTGGAGCAACATGGGACATCAGAATCTGTAGCTATGGCATCCACAGTATCTATACCCATCCAACATCTGTTGGATGAAATATCAGCGGGCGTCGTCGTCGTGAAACATTCTTCTGGGTGAGTTAGGCCTGTGTGTGAAATGGGGCTGCCAGATAGTCTCTCTCTGCAACCGCATCAATGATAAAATGAGTGGAAGTATTAGTAACCGTGGTTGATGTACGCTCTTCTGTAGAAACAGGAAATGTCGAGCAAGACGGTATGCGAAGAATGTCTGGGTTTTCTGACGGTACATTTTCATTTATTTTCTTCAAGAGCTCTTCATTTGGTTTATAAATAAGGATATTTTCCAAAATGTTTATACCGCTGTTCTGTTTTTCTTTGTATTTACTACTTTGATACTGTTGGTATGCAAAATTTCCATAATTTCATCAATAGAATCATCATCAGCATCCGAAAACTCCACTTCCATTTTACCAATCTGAATAATAAAAATTAGTTCGAATATCTCTAAGTCTGCTTTTCAAAGTGGAATTATGAGTATTTAATCTGAATTATTGCGAAAGCTGCATTCATATTTAAACAGTATTAATAAAATAACATTAATACTCACCAGATAGTTACAAAAAACATTCACATAAAACTTAAAAACTATTTTAAACACGCAGCCACGTGCACCTGACAAAAAATTCTATGCAAAAGGATGACTTATGCTTTATTCGCGCTACAAAACGTCGCCCTGAGTTACTATGTATTGTTTCAAACGTTCTATCTCTTTTTTTTCTATACAGATATTGAAAAGTAAAAAACGAGATAGATTTAGTTTTGATCACTCTACCTAAATCGCAAAAAAACGTTGTTAGGCCAAATTTTGACTTACGCTTTATTAGAATTAGGTCGACGATAACAAAACGTCTATACGATGATATGGTTATGTAAGAGTATTACTAAAAACTGTTACAAACCTTACTAGTTAAACTTACAACGTCTACATGATTTTTACACAACGTTATTTTCGCTGATGCGACTGCAATACGACCCTTACACGATTTAAATGTTATATAATCTGCGCCCAAACCCGCGTTATATTTACGTATAAAAAACTATTATAAAACCATTTTCATATGGCTGAAAGTTACATAAAAAACGTTATTGTACCATTTATATGACATTATTTTGCTTCTTGGGTGATCACTGTTTGATGCTTCCGCTATAAAATCAACTGTAAAAACTTGCGGATTGAATGGGTAAATGCCTGTCGCACGAAAGCCATTCACTGCGATTTCCCCCGTGGTACTTTTGAGATATGCTCGACCAAAAAGCTCAGCAATATCGTAAGGCTTGAGCATTCTTTCAGAATGCAAAAGAAACTTGCGAATCTCCTCACTGTAATGACTCTTAAGGGCGCCCATGAAAGTCTTGTCTAATGGCTGGAGTTTGTGCGTAGTATGTGGTGGGAGACCGACAATGGTGACATATTTTTCACGGGCTAGCTCTATTACTTCTAAATTGCGAGTGTAACTGTAATGTCCGTCAAAGATGAGCATTACCGGTGAGGCTTCACTTGGATTCGTTTTTTCAATAAAATGCCTGAACCATTCGGTGAACAAATTGGATTGAATCCAACCAGATGGATGAACTTTACCAATAGATCCTGGTGGCGCACCTTTCATCAAAATATCCGTAAAGTTTTTTCTCGGGAATATCATCATGGGTGGCACAAAGATACCCGATGCACTCATGCAGCAAACAAGAGTACATAGTGACCCTCGCTCTGCAGCAGTCAAGGCTCCTATCTGCTTCTTCCCTTTTTTACCTACCACCTGTGGTACTTTTGACTGCACAATTGTTAACCCAGTCTCATCTACATTAAAAATCCTGTCAGGAGGGTAATTCCTTTTTCTCATTTCGGTTTCTAAAATATCAAAAAATTCTTTGACTGCTTCACGGGCTCACGGCTAAATCCTTGAGCACGAGCATACGATGTCCCCATAGGTCTGCGTAATGATAAACTGTCTCTATGTCGCTTCAAAAAGTGATCCAACCAAGCTCGCCCTGCTACTTCATTTCTAAAGTTATTTTCGATGTTGTTTTTTAATGCCAACTGATAAGCCATTTTTCGAACATCCATTCTAGTAAGCCCATAGTATCTAGACTCCATAAACAAAATATACTGTACTAACTTATTTTCCAGGACAGATGAAAGTATAGGTTTCCTACCAAGAGGCTTATGCACAAGTAACTCCAAAGATTCTTGAGAGTCCTTCACTAGTCGTTTCAGTGTAGATCTTGGCACAGAAAATATTTTTACAGCCTTTTTATAGCCCATGACCTTTGTCCTCACTGCTTCAATAGCCTTTTTCATTTGGTCAGGATCCCATGTTTTCCTTTTCTTTGAAGATGGAGATAACACACTTTGTCGAGGCATCTAAAACCGGAAAATAAAAAATTACGAAGTGATATAATGGTCATACATGTTTTATGGCCCCCGGGACCATAATACAAACAATGTGAGGGGGCCAAATTGCAAGAAAGCAAGAATTTGTAAACAAACCATGACAAAAATATTCTATCAAATGTTTTTTATAATTACCTTCAAAATCCTGTAGAATAACGTTTAGCGAACACAATGTACAAATCACCAAAGCTAAAACTCACTTATTTCCAGTAAAATTTAAAAAAATGCAGAACGGTAATAAAAGTTTGTCACTTGCGTGTTTCGACTGGTTCGCAGAAAAAGAAAATGTTAACGCCCCCTCACGGATTTATTGGGTTAAAATCAACAATGTCACACGAGCTTCGCGTTGCACCAAAAAATTTCTAGATGTCGTGTTTCTAAACTATAAATATCGAGGGAGTCAATATACCTGCAGGGACCACATTACCACCTTTTCCTCTATTTATTTTTATGTTGTAACATTTTTCATATTATATCATTATTAAATACCCTATTGCTGAACCTGTGCCTTTCCTATAAGAACGCCGCTAAAAATGGCTTAAAACCCCACCCATGGTAGACAAAATGGGGATTTATTATGGGCCTAATGTACCGTTTTTTATTATGGGCCTAATGTATAGTTCGCGTCAAATAACTTTGCCGCTCTAGTCTGAAGTTAGGTTGCGCATGCGCGTTGGCATGCGCACTACGGTGTTTTAACTAACATTGACTGCGCCGGCATTTGTAGTCTACTTCAGAGCGGCAAAGTTATTTGACGCGAACTGTATACGTCCCAAAAAGTAGGAGAGGGTAGAATATAAATAATAAAACAATACAATCAGACACATTTACACTTTATTTTTTTATAAATCACAAAATCATTAGCAGAATAGTCGACATCGGATCAGTAAACAAACGGAAAAAAAAAACACTGTTACAGCTTGGCCAGAAAGAGTAGAAAAAAATTGAGGTCGCCACTATCGTTTATATGGCATCATTTATACTACAACCAAAATGAATTTGATACTTCAAGTATTTTTAAAGATAAATTTGAATGTGGAAAATCGTTAAATCAGAAGCTAAATTTCATTTTTTTAAATTTGGTAAATAGAAAACCATAGGAGAGTAAAGCATCTTTAATATAGTAACAATATTTTTCCTAGTCACTATCTAAATACTCTACACCTGACATGTCCGATCCAAGTTCTTGATCATCTTCAGAATCTGAGCTACTGTCACTGCTGTCCTCACCAACACGAATTACCAGTCTATCTATATCTTCATAGAGTGTTCTTCCCCTTTCATAGTAATCATGTTCTATTTTCTTTATGTGTTCGACACAATTATTCCAAGTTTCGGGACCAATGCTATTAAAAGCTTCCTCAGTTGCTTTTTTTATGTCAATTGCTCCTCCCACATTACTTGCAGCAACTTTTTGCTTTGCTATGCCCCAGATGAGCTCGATAGGATTTAGGTCACAGTGGTATGGAGGAAGCCGTACCACTTCATGACCATGTTCCCCCAACAACTCATCTATTTGGTATACTGGTTCTGGCTTGTGCTTTTTAACAAGCATTAATAATGCTGGCTTTCTTGTTGATGGCTCGAACGGGATGTTATTTTCTAACAGCCACAGTTTTATTTCATCTACTCGGGAAGCTGATGTTAGAGCCTTGTTCTGCACCACACTGTGATAAGGCGCATTGTCCATGACAATCATAGAGGCCTCATGTAGGTTTGGGATCAGTTTTTCTGTCACCCACTTGGTAAAATTGTGAGAATTCATCTCTGAATGGTAGTCTTCCATTTTGTTAGTACCACTAAATATTAGTAAAGCGTTGGGTACAAATCCATTGGCAGTTCCAGCATGGACAATTATCCATCTTTTTCCTTTTGATATATCATGTTTTATGCCTTTGATTTTAATGGATTGCCAGCACTTTCTCAATTTATAAGAACTATGGATGTAACTTTCATCCAAGTAAACAATTTGTTTTTGTAGCTCAACAGGCAAATCCCGATTTCTTTTTATAATTTCTAAATATTTTTCTCTTTTTGCTGCTATATTAGGTTTTTCTATTAGCGATTCTCTATTTGTCGAACATTTTTTGTATGAAAAGCCTATGGCATGTAATATTTGCCTTAATTTCTCACGGCCTCCTTTGTAATCTAATTCTTCTTTTGCCACAGCCAACAACTTTCGCAAAGTTGGTGCTATTTTCTGTACGGTGTAAGAAAACAGAATTTTCTGACGAATCGCACAGACACTAAAATCGTCCATCTCTATTTTTGAACGTCCTTTTCTATGCTTGGCTGGTGTTATGAATTTGCCTTCGTTTTTATTGCCTTCGTTTATTATGCGTCGAACAGTGCTTTCTGATTTTCCTGTAATCAAAATAAAACATTAATGTAGAATGACGTGCGTGACGATCAAAAAATGCAGTCGCTCTATACAAAGTCATTGTGAACCCGATGTAAACATAACCTCTAAAATTATATTAAATCCGTAAAAAACTTCGATGATGTGGTATTTTTTGAAGACCTACCGACTTTAACTGTAACTTAGATCATGAACTATATATATAATATAAAATGAGAGTGAATAAATACCTGTCATATCAGCAACTCGTTTGTAAAGGTCATCCAATTCTGTTAGAAGTTTTCCGGCATGATATTCCGCCAAACACCTCTTAAAAACATTGTAAATAACTTCTCTGGCACCACTTTTTATCGTCTTGCCCATTTTCAATAATAATTCACCGACTAATACGTTTAATAGCTACGAAAAATTAAATTATTTCACAATACACTTTTTTGTTGTGATAGTTTGACTGATGTTTGACATTTCTTTCGAGTTACCATGTGTAGAAAAAATTAGTTCATATTTGTTTAATTTCTACTCTTTCTGGCCAAGCTGTACACGTCAGTTTTTTTTAATAATTGAGTTCGGTGTTTCCTAGCTAAATGATGAAACAAACTAAATAATGTGTTCGATTTCTTAGATAAGAAAACATGCGGGCATGGCTTCGTAACCATAGCCTTGTTCATAGTCATAAGTCTGAATAATGCTGACTACGGGAAATCATTGATTTTTGAAATGTACCAGTTTATTATATACTCGTACGTGTCGAACACATTTCTACGGATCTACTTTTTTAGTTAAAAAGGATATACGAACATTTGTGTACTTTTCCATAATCACATTCGCTAATTCTAAAGTATGGTTAACTAACCCGTTATCATACGCATGATGGGCAATATTAGGAAAAAGTTCTTTTCCTACAAGATATTTCAGTGAATTTGAAACGATAAATTGAGTGGTTATTTTTGAACTGAGTTGATTTTTATAGTTCAAATTCTTACGAATCTCTTTTTCGCATATTCTACACAAATCGATTACCGGTTGTGAAGCATATAACAGATACCCCCGGCTTTTTTGGTATATGAGGCTTTTTTTATTGACAGGTCCTAACAGACCTCTTATGCAAGTGGCACATTTCAAAGTTTTTAATGCAGTAAAGGCCGAGAACCCTGCAATATATTCAATTACTTTCTCTCCGAAGGGTGAAATAAATATTTGACTTTCAATATCGTCTAAAATGTCTTCATTGCTCAAGGTTATGTTTATCTGCGGTTGCAACTTATCTTCATCGCCGCGTATTATGACAGTCTTGTTAATTTTTTCAATAGCTGAGGTACAGTTCAGAATAGTATTTTTTTCTAGTGGAATGCAATTTGTGCCTGTAGATGTTGTTTGGAGTTCTGTATGTATTAATATTTTTTTGTATATGGCTTCGAATTGACGTGCAGTGGGGTTATCATTGTAACCACCGTGGCTACGAATGACAGAAAACAATATTTCGATGTGGTCCTGGCTAATTTTATGCATAGGGACATATTTTAATTTATCATTTAGTACCAAGTCCTGAAATAAAACCTGAGTACTTTCTATACATATCAATATACCTAGAAAGCCAGTAAATCGTGGCGATTTCAATAAGTTTTTTCGGATCATTAATGGTTTGCCTTTTTCTTCAAGGTCAACATCTAATTGCAAAAGCACTTGACGAGCTTCTTGAAGTCGGTCGAAAGCTGCTTGGTAGTTGTCTTTGCTAAGTGCTCTTTTATACCCATAACTTTTTGTTCGTGAATCCAAGATATCGAATACGTCATTCATTAACTTTATGAAGTTCGCTGTAGCATCAACATCGGCAAATTCCGAAATTTTCAAAATGTTTTTGCAAAATAATAACGAATCCGCAACGCTTGCGCTGAATAATTGAGTCGCCAACTTAACGTTCATTATTTTAGTTTTATAATATATATGATTCGCTCGGAGTTTGTTTGCTAAATAGAATAATTCTTTTTCTTGCAGATTATGCAATCTTTTAATATATTCAAATTTGATTTGGTCCTTCGATTGGTTTATGAAATATTCATAATCTGAAAATGTGTTTCTTATGAGTTTCAGCATGTGACAGGGATCGGCGAAAAATGAAACCTTTTGACCTGAGGAAGGGTCCAAAAAATAGGTCTGCAAATTATTCGGGTCTTTGAAACAACATCCCAACTCTTCTGCCATTGCGAGATTAGCGTTTACACCGTCACATGTCAGTGATTTGATTTCAACCCCAGTTTCGTGGACAAGTGATAAAGCTTCTGAGACTAGACGTGACTTTTGTGCGGCTGTTGTGCCTTTTACCAAAAAATATCCAATGGGCACTCTAAATATTTTATTTATGCCCACAAGTAAAAGAACAAGAGCGTCGGTTGCTTTGTCGGAGCTGTCAGAAATCGACTCGAATCCGTGGTTAACATAGCCATAATATCTTTTTGTTCGAGGATCCCACTCTGGATATAGCTTGATTTTCATCTCGTCAAAAACAAGAGCGCAATAAATTTTGTTAGTTTCCTGTTCAGCTCTAAGTTTTAAAGCAAACAAGCTCTCTTTCGTGAAACCCGGCTGTCCATCGATGTTCCTATACCACTTAGATAAAGTCCTTGGATGAGGAAGACATGTCTGAAATACTTTGCGTACGTACTTATACGCCTTTGTCGAGTAGTAATGCAGAGTGAGTGCAAAAGATCTCAACTCGAATGAATATTTCGTCCTAGGGAGCTTATCACTTTTTTTCATTTGTCGTTTAAGAAGTTCTTTCTCCGTAACACCAATTTTGCTCAAGACTAGTTTATCTTCTTTGTCTATAAGTGATCTTTCTTCTAAATTGTTAAGAAGTTCTTGTAGAGTATTGATCTTTTTCTTTAAATATCGCGTTTTTGCTTGCAGTCTATGAATTTTCTTATTTTTAAACAGCAACTGCTTGCGCAGTTTTCTTTTTCTTGGAGTCTCAACTAGTTCACTGACACATGTTGTCGTTGTTGGGACGCATTGGCTGTGTGTAGTGGATGGTTGAGGGCTGGATAGGCTGCGAGACACTAATGATTGCGGAATGGATTGGCTGTGTAATTGTATTGGCTGAGGGATGGATTAACTGGATGAAGGAAAAGAAACTACTTCCGTTGCTATGGCAGGTGTGGTCTTTCCAGTCCTCGAGATTCTTGCACTCTTCAGTAATTTTGCTGACGGTTCTTCCGTGCCAAGAATGTTTTTTAAAGTGGGTACCGCTCCCTCAAATAATTTCCTTCTATTAGTTGAAAGTTCTTTAAAACTAGACGACGTAAAATGTTCTGAACAGATTGCACTAGTACGCGTAGGTTTCCATGTTTCTGTGTTACCGCAAAATATCCTCCATTTTTCTCTTATTACAGTGTCTTTTGGAAATCTGTTGAAAAAATATATAGAATGGAAGTAATCAGTTTAAATAAGGGTCAGCAGAATCAAACTAAAATGATGTCCATTAATTTTATTGTGTACACACAGGTACATATCAGGCTATACATTTCCAGTATAAGCCGATCTCGCATTGTACAGGATTTCCGAACAATGTGGGTCAATTTGTACTGCTAATGTATACTTGATATGTAGCCGTGTGTACGTACTGTGTTTTCAGTCTTGAAAAAACCTACTGGTAAGTACCACTAGTACCTTAATTTTACAGATAAATACACAAAAAAAAATTGTTACTGAACGTCCTACTGACTGAAAAAAACATTTATTTTATCAATCATTCACTCACATTGTCCCAGCACTATGTAAGTCCCTGTCCCTTAGCCCCTGTACTGCGTTTGCGCTAACAACGTACCACTGTATTTTTCTATCATAACGGCGCATAACCATTATTGCGACATTGTACTGAAATAAAACTATGTTGATGTATAATTTGTACTTACGAGTACATGTGGTAGGAAACACCATGGTTTCGCAAATTTGAAGTGGCAGATCGCTTTTTGCAAGAGGAAACTGCACAATAAACCATTTTTTGGGAACACTTACTTGCGACACAAAACGATACACAATGGCGGCGGTCGGCGAATGAACTAGTTTTATGTAACGTGCATGGTCATATGGCCAATTGACTTTGGCAGAGGGGTTCGCTCAGCTATGCCATCTCCATAGGTTAAATGCTCTAAGCTTCCGACTTATGTTTTTTCTCAATATTGGCACTATTTAGCGTATGGCAGTGCCTAATTAAAAATACCTGGATGATCTGATAAAAATGAAAACACTGATAGTAGGTACAATTTTATTATTTGAAAAACAACTTGGAAAAACAATTTCGTAAAAACAAACTAATCATTATCAGTCGATGGTTTCATAAGATCCAACATTTTCATAATATTCACTCGCTGATGTGTTTGGCATAGTAGTTGTTGGAACTTCCGTTGTTGGCTGATAAGCTACTGAAACTGACGTAGAAGAAGAGTAGTTGCTGAAGCCGGTATTTGTATCACGTAAAAGAGAATAATTTCCTATGATATCCGTAAACTCGGTCAATTTATTGAGTATAGCATAATTCGTTACTTTTGTTATTAATGATTCCGCATACATTCTTTGCTCCGCATTCGATATTTTTTCTAATTTCTTACTAATAAATTTCCCAAACGCGTCATTATCTGTTTCATTATTTCCTAAAGCGGCTGTGCAAGCATTTAAGAATTTTCGTTTTTCTTCTTCTTCTAATTTCTTATTTTTCTTTACGGGTACATGCTTATCACCATATACAATATAAGTAGCTTCTGCACTCTGAAAAAAATAAACCTTTATCAGTTGTGACGAAACGCAAAATATACCTAGATTATTACTCTTTTTTTTCAGTTCCCTCCATCTGAGCGTGAATGGTTGGACATAGCCAAAATATTCGATGAGAGATGGCAATTCCCCAATTGCGGAGGTGCAATTGATGGGAAACACATAAGAATTACATGCCCCGCTGATACTGGAGCACTGTATTACAATTATAAAATTTTTTACAGCGTAGTTCTCATGGCGGTAGTTAATGCCAATTATGAATTTATATTCGCAGATGTAGGAAAAAATGGAAGAAATTCAGATGGAGGAGTATTTGAATACACTTCATTTTGGCGGATGCTAACAAATGACGGGCTTCATATACCTAAACGTGAAGAAAATGTTGAAAAAATGAATTTCATTTTCTTGGCCGATGATGCTTTTCCCGCACATGAACACATCTTAAGACGTTTCAGTCAGAATGAAAGTGTTTCTAATGTTACGAATGAAAGATATAATTCTCGCCATTCTAGAGCGCGTAATGTCGTCGAAAATGCGTTCGGCATTATAAATTCTAGATTTCGAGTACTGAATTCACCAATGAATATTAAAGTGGAAAACGTAAACAAAGTTGTTTTAGCGATCTGTGCATTACACAATTATTTGTGTCGCCGAAGAAAATTTTACTTATCACCACAGACTGTCGATAGCATCGACAAGCGAACTGGCGAAATCCGACACAATGCCGAATGGAGGTACGAAGAAAACGTGCCTCTATTGGTCGAATTACAAAATGTTAATCGTGGTCGTCCGCCTTTACTTCCAAGGGAAAATAGAGATCGATATGTTTCTTATTTCAGTAACAAAGGAAGGTTGACTTGGCAAAAATAAAAAAATGGGCCATTTGAAAATATATAAAAGTACTTAAGTACTAACCATTTCTTCATTAGCAGTCCATTCATTATCATTGTCTTGACGTGTTACTGCTTCTTGTGTCAATTCTTGTTCATCTAAATTATCTGAACTCCCCGTTGGCTGTTCATGATCGGTTAAAAAGGTCATCAATGAGAAGTACCATAATTGCGACTTATATATCTCTTCTGTGCCACTTCCCGATTTCTGAGAGTTTTTGATCTACAAATATAAACATAGGTACCTATTATTGTAACACAATTTATGTACCTACCTAATCTATACTAAGTATGTACCTATGCTATCAACCTAATGTACCTACATACCTTTAATAACAATAAACTAATATTACTAGAATTAAGTTCATTTTTTATTGATACAAGATCCCTTTTTATCTGTAAAGCTATAATAATAGATACGTAATTTATAGGTACTAAGGTATTCATCGACATTTAATCGACCGAATACATTATTTAACAGATAACAGTGTTGAAGTAATTTAATCGGTTTATTAAATGTGGATAAACATGGGCCGTAGTACCCCTAGCGCCAAACTTAGGCCGGGCGGCGGCTTAGCCACCCTGGCGCCGCGCCGCCGCCGCGCCGCCGCCGCGCCGCCGCCGCGCCGCCGCCCCGAGTCGTGAGTGACCGTGCGCCGAAATCATCAGGTGAACATAAGCCGTCTACGTACGTATCATCAGGTGAGATAGTGGTCAAACGCAAACCTTCGAAATAATAAAAAAAGTCAGTAAGGTTACACAGTACACTTACCTTTTTTAATTCCTTTCGAAAGGACCCACGCAATGATTGAATTTTATTTTTTATCATTTTAATGTCGGCGTCTTCATCATATTTTTTCCATACATTGACCAAAGCTTGATGCCCTTTGTACTTTAAAGTCCTGTTGCCATATAAATCTTTATTTTTTATTTGCCATAAGGCAGTGTGAGATTTCTAGGTACATATTAATTCTTTTATTATGTGCTTGGGCACATTTCTAATATCACCTTTATCGTCTATTTCTTGGGAATCCATTTTAACCTTCCGGGATGAAGACAAACACAAAATGATAACAAACGAGCGCTCAATCACGCCGGACAAATAAACAGGCACTAACTTGATCACAGAGCGCATCGCGTCCTTCGGGACGGGAGGGGTGGCGGGGTTTGAATACCGTCATTCTTTCTCGCTCTTGCAAATCCACTGGCGTTCATTCCGTAAGGATTGCAGATTCCGGCAGGAATGAACGTTAGTGGATGGGCCGCTATTAACTTCCACCCATATTCTAAGTCAAAACCTCATGATTTCCTCGACTCGACTCAACCTCACTTAGGTAGTTTGATATTCATACACCCATATTCTAAGTCGTAACCTCGAAAGCTCCTCGACTCACCACTCACTCGAGGAGACCTCAAGGCGTGCCTCGAAAGATCCTCAAAATCGGTATTCATAGACGTAAGACTGAGGAAATTATGAGGTGCCTCGAATGAGTGTGAGTCGAGGTGATACGTCACAAAAACGTCATTGTTTGGAGAAATATTCCGCTTATTATATTGGTTAAACTTATTTTTAGAACGGTCTGTGAGCGCGTTATCTGTGGTTTTCAACTTGAAGTGTCACATTTGTCAAATTAAAGTAGAGCGAAAAAAATAAACAAACTCTGTTATTGTATCCACTTGAACCAAAAACCATGTTCTGGGCACAAAATAAGGTGACACTTGAGAATTGGATTGCTTGGGAACATAAAAATACTTCTCTAATATGTTTCCTAAAATATCAGTTCTGTGTCGTTCTTCGTATTGTGTGTTTGTTGTACTTACTTGCTGGAAATGTCTGGAACTGGAAGACAGTTTTTTAATGAATCTGAAAAGATTTGTCTTCAAGAGTTGATCGTGAAGTATAAAGTAAACTCGGTGGCAACGACTATGGGGAGCCCGGCAGTTAAAAAAGCTGCATGGGCTCGCCTAACGGAGGAATATAATACTATCGAGACAAATTCAAAAGTAAGTACGTAGTGTAGTGCAGATCGAAAAATTTGGTTCTAACATTCAATCAATATTAATTCAGTAAACTTTATTTATACAATATAAATTTTTTTCATCAGAGAACTGAAGTACAACTTAAAAAATATTGGGACAATTTGAAAACTCGGCGTAAAGGTATATTGGCAGAAGAGAAAAGGGAAAGGATGAGGACAGGGGGTGGATATTTTAACCCCAATTTGCCTAGTACCTCTAGTCAAGTCCAGGTACTGGAAGATGCTCTCCTGGAACAAACCGATGTGGAGTTGTTAGATGCTATCGCTATCGATAGCATCTAACAACTCCACACACACCTTCTATTGCAGGTAACCTTTTATATAAGTTATTAACTAAGTAGTAGGTACTTTTTGTCAGTGTCTGATTTTGAATTACTGTTTTTTTTTACAGAGGTGCAAATTGACCCAGATGTTTTGCCAGACACACCTCAAGTTCTGTATGTTGCCAGTGAGAGCAGAACATTAAATGAGTCTGTGACTGAAAGAGGTACAGGCACTAACATTTTATAAAATGGTATTGATTGATATTTAATGATATTAGACTTACAATATATACACATTTTTTTACAGAACATAATACAACTACTCCTCCTCATGCTTCTGAGCCCTGTCCGACTGATTATAGTGTAGCTCCATCACAAGGTAAATATTTTTTTTTAGTTACAATATATAATCCATCTAGATTTGTTCTAGATTAACAAGGTATAAAGAAATTAGAATACATCTAAATGGACTCAACAAACCGCAAAGTATCAAAACATTCTTGATTCTTTAAAAAAAGTAATGCTACTGATATTCTAATGGAAATGCTTGGATGTTTTTAAGCTAGTTTTTTATTTTATGTTGGGTTTGGATGTTTGTGAGTTTGTGAATTTGGGTGTTTGTTAGTTAATCACGCCTTAAAGGATTAGGATGAAATTGGACACACATGTAGATTAGGGGGCTAGGTCATAAGATACTTGTCATTCCTGCAATTTTCCCATCGGATAATTTTAATGTTTCCCGTTTTCCGATCTCCACACGGGCGATGCCGCAGGCAAAAGCTAGTGTTTACTAAAGGTACCTATTGGGTTTTATTTGTTACTTTTCAGGATCTAGAAATATACGGTCTCGAGTGATCCAAGAGGAATTCTCTATACATCAAAAATCATATGACAGATCCCAAAAAAGAGAAGAGGAGCTACACAAATTGAAAATGGCTGAGAAAGAGTGGATGTCGAAGGCAGCAGAACAAAATGTCTATAAAACTAAAGCCGAGAGGGAAGCTGCAGAGAAACTTCTCCACTGCAATAGAGCTAAGAGGGAAGAAGCTGAATTGCATTTGGCAAAACGTAGAAATAAAAATTAGAAATTTCAAAAAATGGGCATTTATTTCAATGTCCTTCACATATTTTTGTCAATATTATTAAGCAAACATATTATTGAAAATATTTTAAAAATAAAGCTAGGTAGTAAATTATTCTTACTTACTAATACCTAATAATTAATTTTAGAATTTGGGTATGGTAATTATTTAATGAATTTAATATAATATAGTTCGAAAGTTAAAAATAAAGCCACTTAAATGTAACACACACATATAAAAATTATTATAGTACCTATTAACTAAAATGCCTAGCAATAAATATAGCCCCAATAACACTAGCCCGTGCAGTATCTCTAGTGTGGGAGACTGGGATAGGGTCAATATTTGTAATGGGTTCAGGCATTTCTTGATTAGTTTCTATACTAATGTTATGTAGCACTATTATGTTACATGTGTTTGATAAGTTATTTTGCAACTTTCTATTTAAACATGCAAACCTTCTTTTCCATACACCATTAAATCTTTCTATTATATTTCTTGTTGTTATGTGAGCTTTATTATATCTTATTTCGGGTTAGGATTGTGGATTAAGCACAGGTGTATACATAACCGAAGATTGTGCATAACCACTGTCACCAATCAGTAAACCTGCAATTTCCCCTTCTTCGAATCTCATATAACACCTGCTATTCGAAAATATTCTGGAGTCGTGGACAGATCCAGGCCAGCGGGCTACTATGTCATATATTTCCATTTGTGGTCCACACACTATTTGCACATTAATTGAAAACCAACCCTTGCGATTGCGAAATACTTCACCGTTTTGTCTGTTTGGATTTTTGATTGGTATATGAGTGCAATCAATGCATCCTATAGCCCCAGGAAATCCAGCAATACGATGAAATCTGATTTTCACATTAGCTCGCTCAGCAACGTCAGGAAATTTGATAAAGCGTCTTACTTTTAAAGCCATTATTTTGGAAATTTTGGCCACAATCCTTGAAATGATTGATTGACTGATTTTGTGCAAATCTCCGCAAACAATCTGAAAATACATTTCCAATTTAAGTAAGTAGGTTAGGTAACTACTGTATTTATTAAATATAAAGAACTGTTATCTTGTGTGGGAAAAAAATTTTAACAACTTACTTGAAAGTTTCCTGTTGCATAAAATCGTAAAGCGGCTAATACTTGGATTATGGGTGGAATTGGCAATCCACGTCTGTTACCACCAATATCTTGAAACAAAAGTGGTAACAAAAAGTTCACCACAACATCTTTAGTAAAGTGAAATCTTATTTTAAATTCATTTTCATCATAACACTCGATTGGATTTTCTGCATCTCGTAAATAGCGCCGTGATACGTAATTATATGGATTATCGTACACATATTCAATAAACTCTTCAAAAGACATTACGATAATGTGATAAAATACGCTTTGTTTTGGTTAAAAGCTTCCTCAAGGTAGATGCCGACGTACCTTATATTTGACAGTTGGTTCCTCAACTCGAACTCACCTCGACTGAGGAAATTGTTTAACATGAGGAGTAAAATTGCAACTATGAATATCAAACTACCTAAGTGAGGTTGAGTCGAGTCGAGGAAATCATGAGGTTTTGACTTAGAATATGGGTGATAGTTGCAATTTTTTGTTACCACTTTTGTTTCAAGATATTGGTGGTAACAGACGTGGATTGCCAATTCGACCCATAATCCAAGTACTTATTAGCCGTTTTACGATTTTATGCAACAGGAAACTTTCAAGTAAGTTGTTAACATATTTTGCGCACACAAGATAACAGTTCTTTATATTTAATAAATACAGTAGTTACCTAACCTACTTACATACTTAAATTAGTAATGTATTTTCAGATTGTTTGCGGAGATTTGCACAATATCAGTAGGGTTGCCATAACTTCTAGAAATCAATACGGGACGTTTTCGTTTCCCGATGCCCAAAGCCCGACAAGCGGCTTTTCTACTACACCATACATATCAGGCATTTGTACATTGTAATCTCAACCATATCAAAAGTATGAAATAAATTAAATAAAAAATCAAAATGATTGAATCAAACTTTTTATTTGAAATATTCCATGTTGATAATTTTTAAACTAAATTACCATCAAATTACTTATTTATTTTTTCGCCCAGTCATATTTTGAAGTTGATTTTAATTTTGCAATAACTTCTTTTACATTTTTTATATAATCATAGAATTGGGCGCATGTCATTTTAAAATTATAATGACAAATCAATATGGATTCAATGGTCTCTACCGACATCCTGTTTCGTTCGTCCGTCCATTGAGCCGTCATCAACGAAAATATTTTTTCTACATTTGCGTTGTGGGCAGGAATTGCAAATACATATTCACACAGCTTTAATAGGTATGACTTCTGCTCAAAAATCTCTGTATCTCCAAAAAATTTCAGCCATTTTTCTTCCATGCTCAGTGTTTTCATTGTGACATTATTTTTATTCAAATAATCTTTTAAGTAAAGAAACTGGTTAAATAGGGTCTCAGTCTGTCCAATATCTATTTGTTTAGTTTGTAAATATGTTACAGTTCGTTCTATTTCTTCCCATTCAGGAACACTATTTAGCGTCATCCAGTCAAAAGCATTGAAGTTTTGAAGCGGTTGTGACCATTTCTGTATATATTCGACAACTGTATTAAAGAAATCTATTGCTTGTTTTTCAAAAGCTTCTACCTTGTCATTATTTTCAGAATCAAGCTTTAAGCAATTCAAAATTTGCTTGGTCGCAATTCCAATATAATTAGATGTTTTTCTCTCCATCATAATTTGCTTTGCCTCTTGTAATATGGACTTCACTTCAAGCACCGTGATATTAGATTTTTCAACTTTTCTTATTTGAGATTCAAACGTATTAAGCTGCGAATGTAGGAAGCAAAAATACGCTTCACTAATGGGATCATCAAAAAAATCTTTAATAACTTTTGGTGGCCTTTCTTCAGTATTAAAAAAATATTTTAATGGCTGCCACAACTTGTAACATTCGCTCAACTGCTGGTAATAATGACAACCATCTGGTCCCTACATAGGACAATAAGTTTTTGTAGGCAACATCAGCATATTCACAAAACGCCTTCAGTTTTTCCGTCCTTACAGTGTAAATGTGGAAGTACTTGAACACCTTTACCACTATCGATTCAACGTCGACAGTTAAAACATCAGCAGCTGTCGACAGAGTGTTATGTAGAACATGCGCAGGACATCCTACGCCTTCAATATCTTTTCCCAGTTCAGCGTTTAGTCTCGAAAACACATTATTACTTCCGCCTCTGTTGAAGCCGCCAAAGTTCGTATTTGTATTATCTCCGCAAAACGCGATAAGCTTTTCCAGAGGAATATTCAGATTTTCTAGAGAGGTTTTGCAATATTCAGTAATTGTTTCAGAGCGCTCATTATTTAAAGAACCCAATTTTAATAGCTTAGATTGCTGTCCATCTTTTTCATTAAAGATTTGGACCACCAAAGGAAAAAATTTCTCGGCATTATGATTGCTGGCATCAGTAGCTATTCCAAAAAACGACGTATTGTTTAAATCTGTAACACAAAGTTGCACACTATGCGGAGCGAGTATACTTTTTACTATTGCCGTAGCCTTAGTTCGTGCAGTAGTTTGCTTAGTAGCAATTTTTGAGTCAGGATACATCAGTGCATTTAATTTGGTAGCACAATCCAATGAATTAAAGGATTGGTGATGACGTACGACTTTATATGCTGTGGTCAACTCAGCAGCTGCAACCAAAATTTCCTCTTCCGAATCTTTCTTTATCATAAAAGTAGAAATATCCTTTGAAGTTGAAGCGGTTCTGATGTGTGATTTATGAAGATTTGTAGCTATGTGCTGCTGAATGTCAGATTTACCACCATGTTCTACGGAAATATGTGAATTACAAATAGAGCACAGAGCTTCAAATTCCGTCTTGCCTCTTTTTATATACGACCATTCTTTGGTATATTCATCCCTAAAGTGACACTTTCTCTTTGGCATCTTTAATGACGATACGATAATAAGTAACAGAAACAAAAATGGTTTTACCGAAACTCTCGCAGAGCGTCAAGTTCGCGCGGGCACGGGCAACACAAATACACAGTCGTCTTAGATTAGCGTTCAGCACGCACTGAGTTTCGTGAGCGATCGGCCCGTACCGCCGCCCCCTCACCTCTCACGCGCGCGCCCCCACACACCGGCACTATCGCTGGAGAGCGCCCGCGCCCCCGCACACCGCCACCGCCGGAGGCGGGCGCCCGCGCCACTCGCCTGTATTTCCGTATTTTGTCGAAATACGGGACATGTAGTAATACGGGACGGGGAAGTCCAATACGGTGACAGTCCCGTATATACGGGACGTATGGCAACCCTAAATATAAGTCAATCAATTCCTTATTTTTTACCCAGGACATGGTTTGGTTCAAGTGAATAAATTATCAGAGTTTGTTTATTTAATTAAAGTAGAGCGATAAAATATCGCTCTACTTTAATTAGACAAATGTGACACTTCAAGTTGAAAGCCACAGGTAACGCGCTCACAGACTGTTCTAAAAATAAGTTTAGCCAACATAATAAACGGAATATTTCTCCAAACAATGACGTTTTTGTGACGTATCACCTCGACTCACACTCATTCGAGGCACCTCGTAATTTCCTCAGTCTTACGTTTATGAATACTGATTTTGAGGATCTTTCGAGGCACGCCTTGAGGTCTCCTCGAGCGAGTGGTGAGTCGAGGAGCTTTCAAGGTTACGACTTAGAATATGGGTGTTCGTGTTATCGTGGTAATATCCCGATTTACTTTCTGCTTTGAAACTGAGCAAAGCATTTGAGACAAAGCCTACTTCGGAGCAAAAATCGACTTCTGCGCGTCTTAAACCGCGCCGATACCGTAAAGCAGGGTAATGTGTAATATCCACACATGCGTGACACACTTCACACCAATTGTTACCATTGTCTAAAAAGTTCACCAAATTAAACTGGACTCATATCCATAATGAAATGGTACGGATGTCCAGTCTTCGGAATTTCACCATCACTAATAAAAATATAATGCACCTCTCGCCAGCGCTAAAAACCTGAGCCTAATGCTAACTATATTTATTAATTTTATGTTACAATAAACAAAAAAATACTATTTCACTAGGACTATATATAACGGGTGATTTTTTAAGAGGTATAGGATTTGATTTTCAAAAAAAACACAAAAAATTTGAAAAATTTGATGAAATCTTTATTGGAATCGATAGGACGATCAATATAATTTAATGTTTGAAGATGATTTCATGCATATGCTGGCCGCGGCTCCGGTTTAGATGGCCCATTCGCAAGGCCCAATTTCGGCACACTCTCTCCAACATATCAGCCGGTATATCACGAATAAATGCTTAAATATTGGCTCCCAGGCCGTTAATCGTTGCTGGTTTATCCCTGTAGACATGAGCCTTAACATGGCCCCACAAGAAATAGTCCAAAGGCGTTAGATCACACGATCTAGGCGGCCAATTGACGGGCCCAAAACGTGAGATAAACTGTTCACCGAAGGCGGCTCTCAATTGGGCCATTGTTTCGCGTGCCGTGTGGCATGTGGCACCGTCTTGTTGAAACCACATGTCAGGCATGTCCAATTCTTCCATTTTGGGCAAAAAAATATCGCCAATCATCACACGGTAGCGCTCGCCATTCACAGTAACGTTGCGGCTATTGTCGACTTTGAAAAAGTACGGCCCGATGATGCCACCGGCCCATAATCCACACCAAACAGTACATTTTTCGGGATGCAGTGGTAGCTCTTGCAATGCTTCTGGCTGGTCTTCACTCCAGATGCGGCAATTATGCTTATTGACATATCCATTCAACCAGAAATGAGCTTCTCGCTGAACACAATTTTTCGATAAAAAAGTGGATCTTCCTCCAACTTTGCCAATCACCAAATGTTAGACGTTGTGGGAGGTCGTGTGGCTTCAATTCTTGCACCAGCTGTATCTTGTAAGGTTTTACACCCAAATCCTTTCGCAAAATTTTCCACGTAGTGGAGTAACAGAGGCCCAATTGCTGCGAACGGCGGCGAATCGACATTTCACGGTCATCACTAACACTGGCGGATACAGCCGCAATATTTTCTTCGGTCCTCACTCTACGTATGCGTGTTCGTGGTTTAATGTCCAATAATGTAAACTGGGTTCGAAATTTAGTCACAAGCTTCCGAATAGCTGCCTCAGTAGGCCGACCAAACTGCCCATAAATTGGAAGAAGTGCGCGATGCACTCTCTTAACCGAGCATGCATTTTGATAGTAAAATTCAATAATTTGCAAGCGTTGTTCGTTCGTAAGTCGATTCATGGTTAAATTATAGACCAAACTGAACAAGTTTGACAATGACACAAGACACGATTCACGCGTGATCTGTCATAAACAGTGTTGCCAAAAAGATACCAGCAAAAAAATCACCCGTTACTAGGAATAATACTACTAACACACACACACATAACACGATTTTACCAAAAAACCTAAGCCTAATATTTCGTGAAAGGGCTCGCACGAAATATTAGGCATCTAGAGCTGCGTCCCATTGCGCCCGCATCGAGTCTACATTCCCAAACCCGGTCAACATGAACGACTAGTGCTGGTCTGGTCCTTTCGCGCCTATTATCCCTTCTCTGGACCATAATACACCATAGATTCTCAATGGGGTGTAGGTCCGGAGAACGGCTGCTGCCAGATCCAATCTTCTACCAAGTTCGCATAGGATAGCTGTCCTGAATAAAAACAATTTCAGGTACTTTGTTCTCTGGATACATCACTCGCACTGTTGGCAAAAAGGTATCTTACAGCAGACGCTAATAACTTTCACTGTTTACCCTCCCAGGGGTATAGACTAGGTAGTTCCCCAGGACCTGACGCACATGTCCAGGCCTACATGTTGACCACTACTATTTCTGACTCTCTAAGTTTGGTAAAACATTTTGTGGCTCCTACGGAATATTATTGACACGCTATAAATGCTGACGACCGACCTAACTGGCTTGATTTAAAACTTGTTTCGTCGGAAAATATTGCGTGTGAAAAATCGAAGTGTCGATAATCTCGCGCGAAACGAACCGTAGCCTCCTGATGGGCTTGACTACGAACTATTTTCCGAGCGGGGTTTCTGCAATGTATTCCTGTCCTACGTAATGCATTCCGGACTGTTCTCGCGGCACAGTCAAATTCTTCTGCAAACGGTCTGCTGGGCGTAAATGGTTGTTCTTGAAACACCTGAACCATTCCACACGCGGCGGGGTGATAATACTCGGAATAACGGGTGGAGGTTGGCTTCGCAAATGTCCTTCGTTGTCGTACCACCGGAGCCTACCTGGCTGGACTTAGAACTTTATTCGTCGGAAAATATTGTATCGTGAAGGTTACCGCATTGTGGTCAGATGAGGTGAGACCTCTGTCAACTCTCCACTCCTCGATCCTGTCTAGAAACGACAGACTGCGCACTCATAAATCAACGATGCTAGCGTACAGCCTGTTTCCCTTATACGTCTCGAAGGTTGGAACCTGTCCTCTGTTTAGTATCTGGAGATCCTGTTCGTTTAGGAACGAGTTGTACTCCGCTCCGCGGTGGTCTTCGGAATTGCTTCCCCACCACTGACTCCAAGCATTTATATCACCTCCGATGATTGTGTTGGGTGTGTGTGTGTGTGTATTTTTGTAAGTGTTGAGTTGAGTGTATTGAGATAGGGTGTGAGTGCTTGGTCTCCCTCGAAGTAGACCGTCACCACTCCAAACTTGATTTGTCCCACCCTACCCGTGGCTGAGGCGATATTCTCAGTGACGAGCTGAGGGTCATAAATGACTTCCAGCTCATCACCAAAAACCACTATAGTTGCCTTCACTGGCTTCTGGCGGTTCAGGGTGCACTGGATGACTTGAATGCCAGGGTGTTGTTTCATAACCCCCGTTCTTCCTACATAAGATTCTTGAACGAGGGGAACTTTTATTCCCTTTTCTTGACCCGCTGGGTGGAACTCCGCCGTAACGAGTTTGGAGCGCTGCAGATTCGCTTGGATGAAATGCAATCCTTTGGTCGGGCCACTGCGAGTTGCGACCGTGGTGCCGTCCTGTTGGCTGCCCTCCACTTCAGCAATACGAGACCCCCGTGCTCTAGCTATGCCATCCCATTTTAGGCGCTCTTGGCATTCGTCGCTGTAAGCGGCATGCGCCTTGTCCGTGCCCTCCCTTTTGGCCATTACGCAATTCACGCACGTAGGGCTCTTTCCTTCTCGTTTTATGGGATAGTCTCTCCCAGTGTGCTCGCCTATATGTAATAGTAATATATGCCTGAGTAGAAGCTGCATACTTGCGACGTTTCTTTACACACTGTTCTTGTGTGTCCGTACGCGCGGCATCTGCTGCACTGTACTAGAGGTGACTGATCCTCCACGGGGACCCTTTGTAGGCCAATAAACACCTTGGGCCTCTCCCTGCGTGAGTCGCTTCCGGAATTCTGGGGGAGCTCAAACACCGGGTGGCAAACCAGCGCGTTCCAAACCAGCGCGTTCCTTGCCTTCTTCCTGAACCGCATCTTCAGGGTCTGGCTCGCCATATCGACACCGTGGAGGAGGCTCTGGTTCTGAGCTTTTAATAGCTCCACCATTTCCTCGTCGGTGTAGTGCGCCTGGGCTCCTCTGATACAGATCAGGGGATTTGCTGGTTTGGGCTCCTGTACTTTGAGGTCATCCTTCTGGCTGAACTGCTTCTTCACTAGGTCCAGTTCCTTTTTCGCGGCCCAGTTTAGTACAACCTTTTGATTGCGGGCCTTCCTCACCTTGTTCAGTTGTGCCCCCGTTGTTTTTAGGTCCAGCGCCACTCTGATCCTCTCCATGACATTGTATCCTGTCTGTTTGGGGCCGTCGAGGAGACTATCAGCGTGTGGTTGGACTGGGTTGGCTTCGGCTGTGGTGTAGTGGTCACGGGCCTGTTCACGGGATGTGCCGTTTTGGGTTTGTCCCTCAGGTTATCCATGCCCTTGACGATGTCCGCCAGCGTTTTCCTGACCTCTACAACAGCGAATTCGGTGTCGAGGTTTGTCGCTGGTGGTGTTGGCGCTTGAGGTCTGTCTCTCAGGACTTTGATGTCCGAGGACACTATCTCCAGCTTCTTCTTCACTGGCTACAGGTATTTCTTAATAGCCTGAGGGGGGGGGGGAGGGGTGGAAGTAGTTGGCTTGTGTGCTTGCCTATGACGTCTACTAGCTTTTTAATTCCGCTTCTATCCTCGCCGTGCCGGAAGCCACAGCGAGCAGCTCGTCTGGAATGTGGCACTGGTGGTCTTGTGCTGAGTCGGCGGCGGGGAGCACAGGAAGGTCTGCCCGAATTCGCTCCATCTGTTTCCTCAGCGTATCCAGCTGGTTTGTTACGCTGGCTATGCCGAGTTCGAGTCGCATCAGGATCGGGTTTGGGTTGTTGTCCCTACCCGGCGATCCCGTGGCTCTTCCAGCCTCTTTTCGCGTTTTTTCGTGCTCCTTGCGGACCACCGCCTTCAGGGCCTGGACCTTTTCCGTATTTCGGCGTTCTCTTAGCGCCTGTAGGGTCTCGGGTCCCAGCCATTCCCTGATGAGCTTGCTGGTCTTCTGGGTCTCCCCTATGTCCTCCCGAGCGCGGCCCAACTCCAACGCCAGTCTTCTTGGTGGTCTCCATCTCCCTTTTATGAGCTCTTTCCACCCTTACGAGCTCTTGAGCATGGTGTTCCATTTCTTCTCTAGATTGTATTTGTGCCGCGCTCTGAACCATTCTTTCCACATGCGGTGGGGTGATAATACTCGGAATACCGGGTGAAGGGTGACTCCCCAAATGTCCTTCGTTGTCGTGCCGCCGCCGCCGGAGCCTATCCGGCTGTAACACTTTTTTCGTCGGAAAATACTGCGTGTGAAAACAAATCGAAGTCCAGAGAGGCAGTACAAATTCGATCCCACGCGTGCCGCACGCTTCTTTTTTACATTTTCTCTGTTGTAATTTTTTGTGTTTTTCGCACCTACAAATAAACGAGATTGGTAAAAAATCTGCGTATGATTAATTGGTCCTTCAGCCGGATGTATAAATGTACTAGACGCCGCCGTAGAACAAAATGGTTAACACGCGTAGTACCACACAGAAACAAAATCGGAAGGAAGAAGAGCAATCATCGATCAAAGTAGATGATGGAAATCCGAAGGTGTTTGAATCTTCAAAAGCATTAGAGACATCAGTTAAAAGTGTGAAAGGAGAAGGAAAATGCGAACAAGTGTCTCAGAAATCGAAACATTCGAGAACAGAGACGTCATCATCGTCGGCAGTTGCAAAAAGAAAGAAGCTCGAACTAAACGCGGCGATGAGAAAGCTCAAATTCAAATGGAACTCATAGATAAGAATTTAGCTGCTGATATAGCGGCACTTGACGAAAAATACAGTCCACCAGCATTGGAATCACAAAGTGATGGCAGGGTCGTAGGTCGTAGAGGAGTGGTTGGAGCGCAGTCAACACGAACTAGACAAACAGAGGGTTAAGGCGATTGGCACCCGGCAACGCGCACCGCCGCGGTAGGCGGTCTGATCTTGTATTGGCCTCTATTAAATCCGCTGATGCCTAACACACGTACACCGCCCGACCGCGTGGTCGGGCCGGTAAAGACCGCGGTGGTGCGCGGTGTCGTGTGTTAATCGCCTTACGCACAAGGAGCATTTACAGGCCCGCTATTCCCGCTGCTGCCTAGTTAATAGGGGGCATTATGCAAGTAATGTGACTTTGAATTCGAATCGTAGTACGGTCGTACTATGTATATGATTCGATTACATAATAGTTAATCTATGGCCGACCCCGACCAGCCAATCGTTCTGTAAATTACATCTCGAAGGTTAAGGTGGTAGTAAAAAAGCAGGACTTAACTTTTATAATTGCTTACCTTGTGCCCTAATACATGCTTGGCATCTTCTTAAGAATGAGCTTTTGTGTCTTCTCAGGCATATTTGGGCTATTTTTCTTGCTGCAATGTTAACCCCTGCTCGCAATTCACGGTCATTATAAGCAGGGCACATCCATAATTTTGAAGTCACATTTCCTCTCTTAGCTCACTCTGAACATTTTCAAGGAGCGTGGGAAGGGTTTCTCGTAAAAAACTCCCAAGTTACCCCCGTGGGTGGTAATTACTGGCATTTAATGTAGGTGAAAGCTCGACGTGACCCACAATCTGGCCATTAAAAATCCCACACCATAAATTTATTTTGAATTGGTACTGAGACCTGTCTTCTCTTGACAAATAGGGGTTTTATTGCCAACTATGTAGATTGTATAAGTTTAAGTAGCCGCCCTTTCTGCAGGCTGACTCATCCCTCCATAGCACCTTATTAAAAAAGTTTGGGTCTTCCCGATGCATTTGAATCATGAGGCGGCAGAATTGAATTCTCGGCCCATAGTCTTTCGTTAAAAGAGTTTGCACGCGTCGTACGTGAAATGGATGGTAAAACATTTTTTTCACCACTACTGTAGGTTAAAGTTAGTAATAGGTTAAAGGAAAAAAAAAATGTATTTCAGACTTATCAATGAGTAGAGTAAGTATTCACGAATAATTTGATGTAAAACAAATATTAGAAAAGGATTTTTTCTTTAATGAGATGCTTAAAAATCTGTTTCAAGCTAAAAAATTTCCGTAACATTTTCAGGAATTAGGGTAGAGATAAATTATTTCGTCCTTTGAGGTTGTCAGATAAGTAGTGTGGTGCAACTTCTTCATTAGCAATTATTCCTGCACAAAAGTTCACTCTGAATCGTCTCTGGAGTCACCTTTGTCTTTCTATGCGTGGATTTGATCTTTCGCCGCCCAGTGGTGTAGATTATGCAAATTAGGGATTCCCTCTTTAGTAAAGGACTGATCCGCGTACAGTTTTTTTTTTTTTTTAATTCTGAGCAGCCACGTCCTGGGTGTAATATAAAAAACGACAAAACTGGACACGGTTATCAAAGTCTTGATTCTAGGGACCTATAACAAACAAAATACGGGTAAAAATTGATTACTTTCTCCCAAGAGGTACTTTTGGTTATTGCGAAACATCAGACGCAGTTGCCCGGTGTTCCCGGCCCAAATCGCGCAATGTCCCTGTTTTCACTAAAACTACGATATCTCAGAAATTACGCAAATTACGAAATTACGCTCTACAGACTCTACTTCACTAAAATCGTTATGAAATAACCCTTAATGGGTTGTGAGTGATCTAACCATCATAAAGTTATGAATTTTGGAAAATATACTTATTATGAGGTCTAGAATTATATTTTCTGAGTTTGATATTTATCATTTATTGCTCTAATGGGTTTTACCACGTGGGAACTATTTTCCTGTAGTCCATGTAAAAATATATGTTTTTGAGATACAACATGAATATTATTCCCACATCTGGGTAGGGAAGAATGATAGACATTTCATTACATGTCACCATATTTATTTATGAAAGTTGTCAAAACATTCGGGGCTAATAGATACTTTGCAAGTTTTGCATATGAATCTGGAGCGTTTCTCTTTTACGCGAGTAGAACAAAAGCGGCATCTGCGGAATTTCAAATTATCTTGAGGTAGATGTAGTCCCACATTCAGCAGTCTGATTTCATCAGGAACAACGTATACTCCACCCTTTTTGTTCTTAAAAAGGGGAACAGTCACTTTTTTGGCACTGAAGTTGTTTATGAGTAGACGGCCAAGTCGGAGACGAAAATCTCTGTGTGTCATAAGACTGTTTTTATGGTAAACAATATATGAGTTCACCACAGCCGCCTCGAAAAGAAACCAAAACAAACGGTGCCAGTATTTTCTTGACTTGCGACTCAGAGGATAGGATGATCTATAATGATCAAATAGATCGACTTCTCCCATGTGTTCTGTATATTTCTTTATAGCAACTGGACAAAACATTGCTTTTTTTGAGCCGTTCTTCTGTGTCCTTTGTATTACTTCAACAGACCTTGGATCATGCGCTGTAGTACTTACTAATACATCTTTTGTATCCATCCATTTAATGCATGCAATAGGATTGGAATATTTGAAGATGAACTCACCAGGACTCAGTTTCGATCTTTGTTTTGCTTGCTAATTTCTGGTGGCAATCCCTTCCTGTTCGCTCGAATGGTTCCTACACAGCATATATCTTCTCTGAATACAAAATCTCCAGCAACGGCAGGCTCGTAAAAAAATTATCAAAAACTATGAAAGTATCTTCTGGCACATTTTGACATAAATCCAAAACAACTCTACACCCTAATCCCTCTTCAGCTGTATTATCTGTTTTGCCTGTATAAATTTGGAACTCATAGAGGTACCCAGTTTTAGAATCGCAACGACACCAGCATTTATAACCTCGTTTAATCGGTTTTTTAGGCATGTATTGTTTCATAGATGATTTGCCTTTAAATTTTATCATATCAATGGATTGATTTTGAGATGAGGAGCAGTTTTGTTGAAAGGTTTCGTTCAGAGCGTCCACTATTGGTCGTACTTTACACAGTTTGTCATAGCTCGGGTCATCGCGTTGAGCTTCTTCTAATATGTTATCAATGTGAAAATTTTCTGTGATTTTCTGAAAGCGTTTGAAAGGCATGACTTCACTAATTACAGAATTTCTATAAAATTCGGCAGTAGACCAGTACATCTTTATATCAGGTATTGGGTTTATTGATATCAACACCATAAGCCCAAAATATGCATTCATTTCTTCATATGTTGTATCTTTCCAATGTCTTGAGCATTTATAAGCTGCATAGATATTTGTGTTTCTCACAATCAAAGGACCATGACCAGATTCCTATACATGCATACCCTTACTAAAACATTGTTACAAAGCTGCACATGGTGCATTTAAAAGCACTTTTTGACCTACATTTTGAAAGAATGCCTCCTGTTTAAGATAATGGAGCAGTTTTTTATATATTCGGTAATAAAAAAATCTTTTTCCTAGCACTTTTGATCCGTTACACTTAAAAAAACTATTGATTGTGAATCATTTTGTGTCAGGCGTTTTTTTAGTTCACTGTCGAATTCCAATTAGCGCCAGAAACATTATACTCACCTCGTAACCTAGTAGAGTTTGCTAGATTTTGCAACATAAATAACTAGGAACCAGCCTATGATGCACCCAACTGTGCTGAGGTGAGACATAAGTATATTTTTTAAACCTGAGAATTAGGCAGCTCGTCCATCAGAGATGAGTGAGGTAACTAAGCAGAGAAGCTAAACTACGAGACTATAATGTACTTTGTTTCATTTTAATCCTTTTCGAGCAGAATTAAACCAAACTGCGCCAAATTGAATTGAATATCAATCGATCCTATTGGACACATATCCATCTCATCTCTTAGAATAGTTATAAGCATCTGGCGTAGACCTACCAGATGTTTATAACTTATGGGAGCGTTCCACATATTAGTAAGGTAGTAAGGTGGTCAGAACAGTGTAAACCGGAGAAACGGGAAATAAAACAAATCTCTCAAAAACAACGTACCGTAAACCGGGGTTACTTTAGTCAATTTTGAACTTTGAAGGTCCATATCTTTTTAATTAATGGCTGTAAAAAAAAAAAAAAATCCTATAATCGGTTTTTTTACTACTCTCGATTCCTGTAATCATAAGTGAAAATGCGTGGCTTAATTTTGAGAAAAAAAATGAAAACTGTCTGATCAAAGTTATACGTAGAATAAACAAAATACTTTGATACCCCCCAATTTTATTGCGTGATTATGAAGTAACCCCAATTACAATACTAATACAATTTAAAAAATCAAAATCTGCCAACGGGAAAAATAAATATTGACTTTTTTGTCGTAGGGGGTAACTTTGATCTATGAAAAGTCATCAAATAATAATCATTTCTTTAATAAAAAATGGTGTTGACAAAATTTCAACTTACTAAGAGTTTTACAACGAGGTAATCAGTCTTTCTTACTATTTTTTCTAATTCTTTTCATTAAAATTAAACAAATAATTAGTCTTCACAAAATCAACAAGATAAAAACCTATAAAATAATTATAAAAATTATTAAGTCTTAAGAAAAACAACAACTTATCACTTATAAAATATTTTTCCTTAATGTTTATAATGTGTCCATCTAACAAGTGTTAAAAAATTCTAAAAATCCATTGACATTTATAAAAGTCCTGCAATACCTATATCAAAAAAAAATTGGACACATTCAACATCACAATCCTGACTCGCAAAAGGCTTTGGTTTTGGCAGATAGGCTAATATGTCACTAACCTCAATATCAGATATATCATCGCGAACCAATTTGAATTCTTTTTTATTTCCCAAAGATTTGAAACCTTCGACTACCAGTGGGTCCAGATCAATAATGCGACAAACATATCTGTACGTTTTCTTGCCTCGTTGTGACCAGAACTTCGCCAAGACAAATCTCCCTATTTCTAAATCAGCATATGCCTCAGAAGCGTCATTTCTGGAATCACTGCTTTCTTCTTCTGCAGGGACCATTTCGTGATTTTCATTAGTTGGAGTAATTCGTTAAACAGCTCTCAACTTCATTGGTTGGGTCGGCGTTCTCATCTACAGGCAGCCTTTTTAGCACTGCTTCTCTTGAAAGGGGATAAATGCCAGTGCTTTTGAAGGCGCTCATTAAATTCCTTTTAACTCCTTGAGTTATTTCTGCAAAAGGTGCACTAGGCTTTGCTTGCACTGCATCTATCTTTTCCAGTGATTTTTCCAGCAAGCGCGGGAATGTGTCTTTTGGAACAGTTGATAAACGAGGATTTTGTAGTTTCCAGTTAGTAAGCACATTTCTCCAAGCAGCTTTCATTGGCCTAAAAAAAACCACATCTAAAGGCTGGCAAAGGTGCGTGGAATGAGGCACCAGACAAACAAAGGCAATGTCATTTTGTTCGCATTCATTGAGCACATTTACATCAATGTGCGACGAAAGGTTATCACCAATTAATATTTTTCTCCCTGACAAACCTTTGGCGTGAGGCAAAAAAGCACTACGAAACCAATCTCCAAAAGTAATGCTGTCTATCCAACCACTGTTGGTCCTATTAAACCGGGAACCTTGGGAGCAACAGATCTTCTGACAACATGGTGCGCCTTGTGGTCCCACCTCCTTCCACGTGTCGTACAAGTGGATGCTTTTATAAATAACGTAAGGTGGTAAGAGGACACCGTCTGCAGATCCGCACACCATCACCGATGTGGCACTTTTAGAATAATTCATAATTTTCTCCGGGTATTTTACCCCACGCCTATAAACACCTTGTTTTTTGCCTGGATCGTCGCTCACGTTTGTCTCATCATAGCTGAAAATGTTTGATGGGGGCAGACCTTCAACAAGAGGTGCTAAATTGTCAAAATATGCATTCAAACTTTCAGGCGACACTTTGGCCCTCACTTTTTTAATATTAGACGCCACTCGTTGAGAATACTCGTTCTTATGCCGTCGGAGAAGGGAATAAGCCCACTCCACTCCGGGAAGATTGTTTTCCAACTTGGCGACCACCCGCCCTTGTTTATCTAAATACGCTTTTGCAAAAAATCTGAGATCAAGTAATGTAATGGGATATCCCCAGTCGGAACATTTTGCAGCCGATTTCAACAGAATCTTTTCTTCGGTCTTGGAGAAAACTGTCTGAGCTCCAGGTTTTTTGGCATGCATCCCTTTGTATTTATTATATAGAGTCCCATAGGGTATATTATGTCTTTCAGAGGCACCTCTAATGCTTAAACTTCCTTCCACTATTTGACCAACCGCTTCTTCAATACGCGCTTCTGAACATTTTTCATCTATGCTCCGCTCCTATTGGTCGTAGCGGGATATTATATACCTTCCTCGATAAATGGACTATCCAACACAAAATGTTTTCAATTCCAACCTATAGTTCCTGAGATTAGCGCGTTCAAACAAACAAACAAACAAACCTTGCATATTAACTAATTTTCTAAGGTAATGCATCGTTCTTGAGAAAAGCAAATTATATTGTAACCTAACCTCAAAACAATAAAGTTGCTTCTGCATCGTCTCCGGCGCTGCGGGAAGTGCAACCCCTTCGCCCATACGTAACAAAGGATAGACACCCATGCTCACCTCCACAGCTTCGGCCGGAGGCGACAGCCTCAGCCGCTACGGCTCGCACGGGTGCCTATGCTTTGTTACAGCGGGCGAAGGTTGCTCTCCCTCCGCGTCTCCGATTTTTATATACACTCTAGGGGTAGGAGCCAAAAGACTACGTAAATTCGGAGTGCCCCGATTCGGTTTCGTAGCAGATTCAACCTATTAACCACAAGCCGGTGTATAATTATGTTGTCGCCATATCGTAGAATTTTTTTTTAAGACATTTCCAAATTATTTTAGTCGTTACTTATAGATTTTGAATATTATAGCAACTGAATATGATATTAATTGAATATTATTTCAAATTTGCATTATATAAACTGTTCAATAATTCATTATACGAGTATCATTTGATCGTTATATTAAAAATATATATACAGGGTTACTGGTAACTCGACGTATTCCTTGCAGGACGTCATAGTAGGGTTAAAATGCAACAAATTAAGCCACCAAATGTTCTACCGAAATTCAGTAGTTTTTGAATTAGTTAAGAGTTTTAGAGCTAAAAATTACAAAAAATTAAATATTTTGTTAGTGATATTTGCCAAAGTTTTAGGCATTATTGAACTTTTATTTATTAACAAAGGTCTGCTACGGCGTCAACTATGATAATAACTTAAATTTCAGTACAGTCGCGCCGTAAATCATTTTTAAATTGGTTTCAAATGGTTTAATCTGGGATTTTTCATTAAAAAACTAAAACTCTTAACTAATTCAAAAACTACTGAATTTCGGTAGAACATTTGGTGGCTTAATTTGTTGCATTTTAACCCTACTATGACGTCCTGCAAGGAATACGTCGAGTTACCAGTAACCCTGTATATTAAATGAAATTAGGTCTTATGATCATTAGAACTTTTTTTATTATATCAAACGTTACACACCCATTCACAATACCTAAAACTGTATGTGATTTTTGTTTGTGTATGTTTTAGTGAGTTAGTCGTTGAAGTGCTATATCAATAAATAAATAATATGGTGACCTCCATGGTCATCTCCTGTACCTCAAAAATAAGGTATACTCCTACCACTCATCTGATCACATTGACCGAATGAACGAAATGAACTGTAATCTTTCACTTATCGTCGCCATTAAGTCAAAAAAATTACCGGAACTAAAAATAATATTTATTTTTATTCAATATTAAACATAGCCTTTGATTGACTCATTACTCGTATCTTAAATCTAGTTTGAATGAATGAAGGATACTTGAAAATATGAATTGGCTGGAACTGATTAGGACATAAATTGTCATTGTCATTTGGTATTGCCGATGATGCTATCTAGGAAGAACAAATAAAATGGTAAAAACTACCCATATTTAAAAAAATAAACTTTACTTACTGCTATTTTTATAAGTCCCTTGCACTTTTTCTTTCTGTTAGTGCACTCCCACGTCTCCGAGCCATTTTTGTTTTTTCTTTTTAAACAATATCGCTGACCCGCACGTAAAATTATTGTTCCATGCCGTCTTATTATATACACTAGGTCACTTTGACCGAAACTAGAAAATGCGCCTTGTTCTGACATGATTTAAGATAACACTAATGCAAATACTACTTATTTTGCTTTTGAAACTGCCAACTTTGTAAGAGGAAGGCAATGGAAGTGGTTTACGTACTTATGCTTTATTTAGGAAAAATCCAAGACAACAGGACAAGGCTTCCGTCGTCGACACTACTTGCTTTGTGTTTCTGACTCAAAGCAACTAGTGTCATAAATAAAATTACGCCATACATGCTAAATTATGTCGTTTTCTTAAAGTTCCTATTTCTTTAACCCCAAGTGGCTTTTTCGGTTGAGAGGGTGAATATCCATTGATATATCTGTGATTTAACGGTGTTTTGTTATAATATTTTTAATTAGTTCTTAATACATTATTCTAAACACACACTCTAGTTATATGTTTTAATAAAAATGTTTTAGTAAACTTATTCATAATACAGGGTGTCCGGTGGCGGATTTACGATTTTAAAAGCTAATGAAACAAAAACTTACGAACTTATAGGTTTATTAAAAAGTTTAAAGTACACAAAAGTCATGCGGATTTTAGTTTAAAAAAATAATTTCGTCCAAATGCTGTCCGTTCAGTCGCACACACTGTTGGAAACGGTCCACCGTATTACGTCCCACGCGCTGTAGCAGGCTCGTCTCAATTTGCTGTATTTCATTGTGAATATTTTCCTTCAACTGCATGATAGTCTGAGGGTTATTGACGTATACTTTACATTTAAGATACTCCCATAAAAAAAAATCCATAGGAGTTAAATCTGGCGACCTTGGTGGCCACGGGATGTCTCCAAAGCGACTGATCAATTTTTGTGGAAAATTTTGGCGGAGCAAATCCATAGACGTTCTGGCGGTATGTGGAGTCGCCCATCTTGTTGAAACCACGTATGCGTCGAGTAGGAATGATGTGCTCGTAAATTTGGTAAAAAATACTCGGTGATCATGAGTCTATAGTTTTCACCGTTGACGTTTATGGCTTGTCCCCTAGGATTTTCAAAAAAAATTGAAACTTTTGCGCAATGTAATGGACGTTGGTGTTTCAGACGAGGATTACGTGTTCGTGGTGCCCAGTAGCGACAGTTTTGTTCATTTAAGTGCCCATTTAAATGAAAGTGGGCCTCATCGCTCCAAAAAATGCAGTTGACGGTGCGAAATCTCTCCAACATCTGTTCACAGAAGCTTTTTCGTAAATTAAAGAAATTTTCTTTCAGTTCTTGGACTAATTGAATCTTAAAAAGACGGAACTTCAAGACTTTTTTCAAAATATCGTGAACAATACTTTTTGGGAGTGCTAAAGTGGCCGCTCTTTTTCTCAGCGAGAGTCGTGGATTTTGACGCAAACTTCTTTCAACTTCTTCAATATTTTCAGCAGTCCTTGATGTTCTGCTGGGCCCTGGCTGGGGCGTATTTAAAGCCGAAGATGTTGTGCGGAACCTTTCCACCCATGACCGTATCAAATTAACACTAGGTGCGTCACTCAAACGCCGAATATTGTAACGTAAACAAAATTATCGACGCGCTGTCACGTAAGAATCACCACAAAAACGCCTCAATGGCGTACGCACGGTGTTGTCCCGACCACTGCGGCATTATGACTGACAATTCGCACTCTCGGAGCGTCGAATAGCACCGCCCTCCCCCCGCACCGTTAATAACTTTTCGAGATATTTGCTTTTAAAGACATAAATCTGCCACCGGACACCCTGTATGTACATTATTTTTATATTTCCGTTTAACATTTAGATACGCATGATTTAAAAGGACAATAACTAATTTGTCTTTTTTTAGAGATTAGAGACAGGTTTAGGATAAGTTGCCTCATCCTTTTATTCTCTACGATGGAGAACGCAATGTACAGCGAAACTGAAGTGGGGGCAATGACTTCCCAGTCACCGCCGGTGGCGACTGGAAATGAACGGGAATACCTTGCATACAGCTCGAGTAAAACCTCAAATGAATGTGGGGAATATTTTCCTTCAGTCCAGTTAAGGGAAAGAAATATGGGAATTTCGGTCTCACAGACACAGATAAAGCAAATAAAACATGCAAGGATATTTTGCAAATATTATCTACAAAAATGCTCCCTAAAAAAACATAAGCAAACTCAAACTCAAACTCTCAAACTCAAACTCAAAGCATTTATTTCAATTAAACCATTTACAGGCACTTTTGAATTGTCAAAGAGTCGGTCAGTTAGTCAAAAAGTTGAAGCTAGTTGCCCATTCAAATTCGTAGATCTCTATGGAGAAGAACGGGCAAGAAACTCCAAGGACACTCTTTTAAAAATGTATATAGATTTTACAAAATCCTGGGTACAGTATTCTTCGTGCTTCTATATGTGAGAACAATGTCAAACGAAAAATAATCAAAAAGAATTCAAAATATAAGATTAAAAATAAGCCCTGGCAGATAAGAGATGACCAGTCTCAACTGACGGCGCCCGTTCACGAACATGACACGTGGATCAGCACCATCCAGCTCAACCATTTTGTAGGGAACCGAATGATCCAACACACGCGCCACCATCAGCGAGACATTTAAGTGAGTATGACATACTCTCATCTGCCAGGCTCTTTCAAGTCAACATACAACGTGATACCATATGAAACGGCCCCATGGTACTCACATTTACAAAATTGAAAAAGTGCTTCTAAATTATACAAAACTATAGTTAGCAATGTACTTTGGAGATTAATATAATAGCTACAGTAGATATATCTTCTTAAGTAGAATTCAACAAAAATACAAAGTGTTTGATGTTTTCTATGCAGACTTATCCAAACTGATTGAAGACTGTGAATATGCTACATTCAAAGATGAAATGTTAAGGGACAAAATTGTTTTAGGAATAAAAGACATGAAAACAAAGAAAGACTTTAAAAAAAAGAAAACCGAACCGATGCACCGAAAACCTTTAACGATAAACTTTATATTCATTCATTAATTCATTTAACCGATGCAGTCAATCTGTGTCGTGCCGCAGAGGCCACTAAAAGACATATGAAATATTTATCAGGAACAACAAGTTCAGAAATAAAGAAAATAGAAGAGAAAGTTGCAAATAGGAAAACAAAATGCAAGTTTTGTGGAAACTTTCATGTATTCAAGAAAGAAATATGCCCAGCCTGGGATAAAGAATGCAAGGCCGCTTTCCGAAATAGAAAATAATCGCTGACAGCGCTCACATCGATAACTTGCGTTCCGTTTTATTTAATACGATTATGACAGCTGACGGCTGTCATCAATTCGGAACGCTCGTGAAAGCGCTCACAGTCCTCGCTCAACTTCATAACATAAACATAACCTCAAACCTTGCACAAGAAAGACGGATTGGATATTTTTTGAAAATGGAATTTCGACGCATTAGTTTGTTGGTTGACTCTATCGACTCTGGTCGCCATACTACCGACAGCATCGACGGGAGGAGAGAAGAAGGGATGCGCAAGCGACAAACATTGGCCAATAGGACAGTGTAATTATACTTCTTAACATTCAATAAAAATGATCTAATTTTAATGGTCTATTTTATAGTTTTACTTATAACATCCTTTATCATTTGAATAAGTTTTATATTTAGGTACTTAAGTAAATGTGAAATTCATTCTTGGCAAGTAGATTTTCTTTTTTTAAATTCTTATTCTTATTTATGTAAGTATTTAAAAGATATGAGAAGAAGGGAACTTGTTACCATAGTGCCATGTATTGGGATGGGTATGTAAATAATGTTCAAGAATTTTTATTAACAATCAATTAGAATCACGGTATAATCAGACTGAACCTCAGGTACCCTACTCGCGCTCCAAGCCACACTCTTTTCCTAATTATTATTTATGCTAATATAAGAAAAATATCAAACAGTACAACAATAACAAAAGTCTTATGTACTTTATGTAAAATCACAAACATACAGTACAATTAAACATTAATAAAATTCACAGATTTCAACAGGTATTTCTATTCAAATCTTCAAACGGGTACCGAATCACAAGTAGAGCTATACTTACTACTAATGAAAACAGGTTAGTACTTACTAATCAAATCATAACTAATAAACATCACGGTATACTACTAAGTCAACAGGTACTGATCAAATCTTAAAAACTAATAAAAAATCACAAGTAGTTCTACTAATAATAAAAACAGGTGCTGATCTACGAGTAGATGTAGAGATCTATAAAAACTTAAATTTAATTGTTTTTGTCACACAACAACTGCAAAATGAATCAGTTCCGGGTTAGCAACCAAAAAAAGCAAAGTAAAGTATTACATCAAAGTAAGGCCATGTTGCCTTATCGTTTGTGTCGCATTGTGATCCACTATCTTTTTATAATGTTGTTTAAACTGTTTATTTTTGACTGGCACTGGGTACCAGTAGCATTATTATTGTATGTTGCACATTATTCTTGCTATGATGTCATACACCATCTTAAGATGTATTTTTTCAAAATGTTCTCTATGCTCACTGTATAATGTGAGTAGCAACAAAATGCATGCCTCGTTCCAAATAATAGAGATGGTGACTCTTGATCTACTGAAATAAAAAAATAATATCAAGAAGGTACTTCAACACTGCAATAATATTGTTTGCGATAATTTGAATGAAACTTGGCACATAGATAATCATATCCTGGAATCAAACATAGGATATTTTTATATACTCAAGAAAATGCTTTTATAACTTTAAATTGATAGAATCTGAGAGCAAGTTCATAAGAATTAACTGTCAACATACTAATAAGACAAAACCATAGAACAGTTTTATATTACTTTTGTTATAGATTTAAGTATTGGAGTAAGAGTGACTACATAATGTTGTCAACATGATATGTTATGCAAACACAACAGGCACATTCAGCTAATAACTATCTGCACATAACCAGATAGTAATATAAAATACTTACCGTATTGTTCTGTTGGTTCATTCAGCAGTGACTCTGTTTCTCGGCTAGTCATATTTGCATCAAAATCATACACCAATTGCTGTAAATATTCAGTATCTGTAAACCAGCAAGAACCAGTTAAGGAAACATTTATGATTGATCAGAAGACAATAGCTAAAGAGTGGTTGTATGCACTTTAAAAACTGTAAGATAGCTTTTGCAAACAGACAACTAAGCAGTTGTGATGAGTAAAACCTTTGCATCATAATCGTTTGAGCAGTGGGAAGAACTGCAAGTGGGCTAAAATTCAGCACTTACCTCTCTGAGCCCTCTCGTATTGCTCTGATGTGAGCATGACAGAAAATAGTGACCCGTTAGGCTCGTCGGCTATACTCACTTGAATACTTGTTATTACAAATACATATCTAATTTCTTCTTCTTGACTTTTCACAATTTTGAAACTATCTATTGGTACAACTCAAAATAAAACTTACAAAATAGTACAGCTGTCACTGTGACAATATTTGACAGCCACATTGGCAGCGCTCACGTTGATGACGAGCTACACAAAATACATTATATCTTAGCCCAGTAGATCCTTACGAAGTAAATACAATAATTAAAAATTTAAAAAACAAAAGAAGCCATGGTATTGACGAACTTCCACCCATTCTACTAAGACAATGCGCTGATGAATTAACCTTGCCTTTTTACACACTACTTAACCAATCTTTTGAAGAAGGGGTGTTTCCCGACTTATTAAAAAAAGCTCTAATAAAACCGATCCACAAGAAAAATATTAAAACCGACCCTAACAACTACCGTCCCATTGCTCTCTTACCAACAGCCTCAAAAATATTTGAGAAAGCCATGTGCAATCGTGTTTACGCGTTTTGTGAAAAATATAATATATTCAATGATAGTCAGAATGGTTTTCGTAAAAACCGATCTACAGTTTTGGCTGTTTATAAATATATACAAGAAGCCCTAACTATAATTAATAATAAAAAGTACGCTGTAGGATTATTATTGGACAAGACAAAGGCTTATGATAAGGTACAATTTGATATATTATTAAATAAACTATATAACATCGGTATCCGGGGTAAAAGTTACGAATGGTTCACATCTTATTTAAAAAAATAGAGAACAAGTTGTAGAAGTAGAACATTACAATCATAAATCAAAAACAAATTGAATTAATTCGATCCCAAAAAATACCCGTAAATGCTTCTATACCACAAGGAAGTGTAATAGGGTGCCTGTTATTCCTTGTTTACATAAACGATCTCCCTAACCACATCAATGAGTCCTGCGTACTGTTTGCCGATGATATCTCAATCTTGACTTCATGTGACAATAATATAAATTTAAACCAAAAATTGAGTTCTATACTTGACTCTGCCACACACTGGATGAACGAACACAACCTTGAAATTAACTTCAATAAGACAAAAATAATAACTTTCCACCCCCGACAAAAAATACCTATAAATATAAATTTCAAATACAACGGATCAAAATTAGAAACAGTAAATAAATTCACCCTTTTAGGCCTTGACATAGATTCACACATAGATTGGAAATCACATATCCAAAAAGTAAGAACGAAATTATCCAAGTTTTCATACGCCCTCCGAGAAATCAAGAAAACAACAGACCTCAAAACAGCACTTGTGACATATTACGCGTACGCATTTGCATGGCTTAAATATGGCGTTTTGTTATGGGGAAATAGTACAGACGCTTCTACATTATTCACTCTACAGAAAAAATTAATTAGAATTTTAATAAATATCAAAGATATAAACTCCTGTAAACCCCACTTTAAAGATCTAAAAATATTAACCCTGCCCTGCCTCTACATACTTGAAATTTGTAAATTTGTACGAAAATATCCGCAATTCTTTACTAAAAGGGGAGATATCCAAACTAAAATTGCACTCAGAAATGAAAACAGACTAAACATACCCACTTCACGATTAAAAATGCACTCTTCTGGTGCATTTGTAATGTCCATTAAAGTCTACAATAAGTTACCAGATTACATCAAAGACATAAGTAAGAATAATATCTTTATTAATAAATTGAAACAATTCCTATTATTCAAAAGCTACTACACTATTGATGAATACTTTAGCGATAAATTTCAAAAACAATAAAATCATTGTTACCTAATACCTACATTTTACTATGAATATAAAAAGGCGCCTTCATCCTCTCTCCTGTTAAAAATTAACTTTTGCTGTGCCCGACAGGGTCCATAATTGATTCGATGTCTTAACATACTAACTATTATGTACACATTATGGATTGCAATAAAGTATTGAGTATTGAGTATTAATATTTTAGGACATGGTCGGCGTTATCGCAAGATGGCGCATGTCATGACGTCATCTATGACGATTCACGGAACATCGTTATCGCGCTCATGATAATAAGGAACGGGTTTTAGCACGCCCAAGTCGATTACGGCTTTACTCGGAACGCACCCCAACATAAATGCAACAAAGCATACAACTGGAATCCACTCTCGTCTCCATTAAACACACGCTTTCGATCGTCCAATACCTCCAGCAAATACTTTTCAGTGAAATATTAGTGAATTTTAGCAAACCATTTGCGTATATCTGTTTCAGAAACGCAGGCACGCGAGAATGTTATCCCATCCTTCTTCTGGATAATTATCCTTAAATGGGTTTGGTCTTGGATGATCCACCAAAAATATTTGTACACTGGATTGAAGATCTTCATTCTTAAGAGGATATCCTTTTTTGATAGCTCTTTAATCCAGATTTCGATACGAGTTTCTTTTTGGTTACCAAAGTAAGGTGAATGCCCCAAAGGTAGACTTATGTTCAGGATGTTTTATTTTAAAATGAAGAGTGGGTTTCGGAATTCCGTGCTTACGCGCAATTTCACGAATTTTTCCACCATTTCGAGCTTCATGCAGCTTTATGTAAGCTCTCAGAACTGTAAGCTTCTATGTTTTTAATTTTGGGCATCTTGTCTTTTCTATTTCTGCAATCAAACATGGGACATACATTGAACAGTAGAGTCCAAGGACTGAATATAAACCTAAATGATAGTCACTGGACGGTGTCCAAAGACTGTAAGTAAGCAAGCGAAATTGTGTTTTTTGTTTAAATTATTTTATGCCTTATACACACACGAAGAAAGCATAAAATTAACATATTTTGTTTCTTCAAAAATTAGTAACTGGACAAGATGTCCAACAACTAAATAACCAAACTTATTAAATTACAGTCCTTGGACATGGGATAATATGACCTCAAATTACAAAACATTAAGATTACGTTCTGAAATAACTCGTAAAATAACATTGCTCGTGAATCAGGAATCACGACCCAAAATGGTCGCATCTTGCAAAACGTCGAGTAGCTGATTTTATAGGTGTGTAACTCAAGAAACTTGGTGTGAAGATTTAACAAAGTGTCTGTCAAGAAACGTCTTTGCTTTTTTATTTTTTTTCTTGAAATGTATTCTCTCTTGCCAGGACAAATGCGACTGGTCTCGTCTTGTTCTAAAAAATTTTGGACGTCTTGTTTGATTTTGTCTATATTAGTCTCCATAATATTATTATGTAAATACTTTGGTTCGTTTTCCTTCT
The DNA here is from genome assembly GCA_949152455.1 of Lithophane leautieri. Lineage (NCBI taxonomy): Eukaryota > Metazoa > Arthropoda > Insecta > Lepidoptera > Noctuidae > Lithophane > Lithophane leautieri. Next base: position 15,836,630 of record OX424468.1, on the reverse strand, counting down.
CGTGATTTATTATATTTCAGCCTTAATGCTTGCTTCCTGTACTTTTCTTTTGCTTTTTTTAACTCCTCTATTTTTTTTCGCATATATAACATTTCTTTATTTGTTTTATATACATGTCTTCTTATTAACAATATGGGTGTGTATTTTTACGTTTCGGTTTCTCGACAATTCTTTTCGAAGATAGTGAAGTTGGTGTTGAACACAAGACAGACGCTCGTTCCATAATATTCACACTTGTCTCTTTATTTTCTGCCAATTGCTCAATATTGCCTAATAATAACAAAGTGTCAGTAGAAGACGATGACAGAGCACTAGATGGACGTGGAGCTGATGTGATTAAGGTAGGTATGGAATTTGGTATCTTCTTCAAGGGAACTTCTTTTTTTTTTAAAGAAGTCGGTTGTAGACAAATCTCGTTGTGCTGATTAACTTCTTTGTTTGAGTTGGGATTTTCAGAAAAAAATTGTAAAGATACTTTTTTAGGGTAATTTTTTGAGCGCAGCGAGTATGACGAATCATTGAGATGTAATCGTGTTGACAGAGTTTCAAGAGGATCTGTTATACTGTTATCAGGCACTTCTAGATCTACGACCACTTCTTCTTCAATTGTTTCCAATTTTTCCATTTCCTTTTGTCTTTTATAGTAAGCTCTGAAATTTTCCCTATTCCTTTTTTGAGTTCTTTTCCGGTTTTTAGGTGACATTTCGCAGATAGGATGAATTTTTTATCTCTTTTTCTTTTATTATACCTTTCTTTCTCTTTTTCTTTTGATTGTTGATACAAAACAGGGTCATTTTTAATTCGGTCTCCGCGTTGTCGAGCGGCTAGCCTTCTCTTTTCTTTAACTTCCTCTTTGGTCTTTTTGGGTTTTCCCATCCTATAAATTAAATAACTTTATGAATGGTCAGCATATGGTATAGACGTATTTACGGACAATGATAATAATATGCTATGAAAACCGCGGGAAATCTTTCTATTAGTACGACGTCGCGGCTACAGTTAGTAAATAAGTATGATTTTTTCATACAACGGTAATTATTAACACATGGTAATTAGTATACGGTAATTAGAAAACGATATATTTTCTTCAAAATTTCGAAAACCAACACAGTATGCAAATACTGGCTTACAGATATTCTATTTCACGAAGTCCGTTCGGCTTTGATTGTAGTAGTGACGTATCCCGACAAGCGCGCTTGTGTGTGTAAAAGTAGGTAACGTTAGCAAAAAAATCTGATATATATTCAAGTCGAGATTTAATAATCTAAATAAAATTTTGGTTTTAAAAGTATATACATTTTGTAAATAAATTAGATTAGGTTGCAATAAATACAAAAATATTAAGAATATGTAGGCATTTAATTAAGCATTGGTGTTACAGAATGGAAACGAAACAAGTAGGACTATTCAGTATTTTCAATCACTATCAGATAAATTTTCGATTTCCGATTCCGTTTTGCTGTCGTCAGAATCATCTTGTACATTGATTATAAATTCAAAATCGAGATCAAAATATTTCAAGTAGTCTTTTTCAATTTTTTCAACATGAGCACAAGTTTTTTGCCACGTTTCACTGCTAACTTGGCCCAAACTTTCATTGATCAGTCTTTCCGTATTCGTCATGTTTTGCTCGATATTTTTAGATGCGACATAATTTTTAACGATCCCCCAAATATTTTCAATCGCATTTAATTCTGGGTGATAAGGGGGAAGGCGTAAGACATCAAAACCCTTGCTTTTTATAAAATCGTCAATCTTGTAGATTACGTGTTGGGCTTTGTACTTCTTTATTGTATCGTACAATTCCAATTTAAGAAGAGATTCATCAAATGCTATACCCTTATCCCTGAGCCATTGCTGCATATCGGCTTTCTTTGCGGAGTCACCTAACACAAGCATCTTCTTGCTTAAAAGGTGATCTCCAGCTCACATGTGATATGTATTTTATATGTGCAATAAACTTTTTTCTTTTCTTTTTTTTTTTTTTTTGTAGATTGCGTCGGTAGTCGTTCAGCCCGTGTGTTGTGATAAGATGCATTTTCTAAGACAATGACAGAGCGCGGAAGTAAATTGGGTAGCAACTTTTCATTTAGCCATTTTACATAGTTATCATAGCTCATATTTGAATGATAATCACCAGCTGTTGAGTTGGCCTTATAAACCAAGGAAGCATTTTCAATAAAACCATCCTTGGTTCCCGCGTGCACTAAAATAAAGCGAGTGCCTGTGCTAATTTTTTTTTAAAACGGAGTTCTTTCCTTTTTTTTGCCCAGGTGTTGTTTCGCACGTGTGTCGAAAGGACGTAGCTCTCATCGGTGTAGACAATGGGCCGACTTTGAGAGCGGTACTCTGTTATTTTTTTTTAATATTTTAAACGTCACATTTGTATATCATGACGCTCCGTCAAGACTTTACGGTTGTTCTCTGTTTTGCGCCACTTGTAACCTAATTTCAACAGTAACTTGCGAACAGTTTCTAAACAACCTTCGAATCCGATTTTTTCATTCAATGCTGTTCTTAACTTAGCTAATGTTGGAATTTCTTTATGGACAATATGGAAATCTTGTACAGTACTGCGAACCACATCGGCTGTAAAATTATCTATATCCACTTTATTATCTCGCTTTCTCCTTTTCTTCATAGGTGAAGTGAATTTTGATGAAGTGGATGGCAATTCCTTCTCTTCTTTTAATATTCTTTGAACTGTGTTTTGGCTCACACCCGTAGCTTCAGCTGTACGGCGTGCAATGTCTCGTAAATGAGACAAATCACAGTTGAGTTCCATTAATGATTTTGTAAATTCATATTCTTCTCGCAGAAAATGATAAACACTAGCTATCATATTTCGACCCTAAAACAAAATGTAATCAAAATAATTAAGTAATATAAACATTTTATAACACAAAAAAACATTCATTTTATAAATACTTCCATTGCTATATTAAGTATCTTTGTATAACATTTTAATTGAAAACGTATAAATAAATATTACCTCACTATGGACAACTCTTCTTCGTTTTGTTGCCATGCTGACCTTACTCCGTGAAACAATTTGGCGCGAACTAAAAACCACTACTGATCCGGACCGTGTCCCGATCGACACTGAGCGCTCTCGAGGTTACGCACACAAAAACAATGTGCATGTGCACGCTTGACAACATTCATAGCCAAACGGACTTCGTGACATAGAACATCTGTACTACAACGTACGGAGGCCAAAATATTGTTTCCATTTACATGATCAACTAGGGTCTAACTTAAAAAATCAAGTATTTAAATAATTACAACGGTAATTAGAGAAGTTTTTAACCAAGGCTACGGTAATTATATACTCACGTGCTTCATTGGCGGTACACTAACGTTAGAGACGTGCAACTGCTGATGGGCCGCGGCACACACTGAGGAGACGCGATGCATACGGTAGTGATGTGCCAAATACTGTTATTTAGGGATGTGCACCCTAGAACAGAAAATGTCACGGCAATTATAGCTTTCGATTGGACATGCGGTTATTTAATCATAATTATTTACAGACTGGTTCTATTGAGTCGATATTTTATTATTCGATACACGTTGCTGAATATCGTTTAAAACGTTGAATGGATCACAGTAAATCTGTACGTTACAAAAATTACAAGCAAGTTTTAACATTAAGTTGGTGTGCGGACGCGCCACGGTAATTAGAGAATAGAGGTTCTTTGAACAGAGGTTAAATTAATAAAGTCTTAACTACTTATACCAGAACTCAATAATTTTGTTTACAGCTAGATGTGGATGCTAACTAACATATAAAAAAAATTGCATGATTGAATTTGATAATATTACGGATTATGCAAGCCCGGACACGTAAAAACTTTCAAACAGAGAATAGCCGTTATCTAGCTGATTTTGGTCTTGCTTTTCTTTGGTTTTAATCATTATTTATATAAAATTTTCTTCATGATTTCTGCTTTCCTTAATGATATCTTCACCAGAAATATTCTGTCTTAATCATTCAATCAATCTTTGGATGCCTGTTGTTGATTCAAAAACGTAAGAAATTCTTGTTGATGTTGTTGCCGAAATCCAGACGCCATTGCTTCTGTTTGATTTACCATGAATTACTGATTTTCCCAAGTACCTTTAACTTTAGCGAGTGGTGTAACATTCTGCTCTTTGCGAATTCGAGAAGTTGGAGCTTTATTGGGCTTATTGGCGTTTTAATGGTGATATCGCTCAATATTTTAATCTTCTTATTAGGTATGATTTTAACATTACCTACTTGTGAATCTATTGCACTTTTGTAAATTTTATGCAATTGCATGTTCTTGTCGTGTTTACAAATGGTGTCAACACACTCGTAACAACTCAATTTTCTAAACTCAAGGAACTCCGATTCGGAGTTCCAAAGCACCTGGTGGACTAACATAGTTCCTTTAAAAGGAGCTATGTTTTTGGGAGATGAATTTCTTTTTCTCTAATCTCATGTTCTTCTACAACCCTTATCTCGACATTTTTTATGTTTTCTCGCACAATACCAACAAATGTTGAGAAGTCCCCCACATCACGCCCGCATTTTACTTGGTAGTCAGCCGTCCTTTTAACTACGGCGCCAACACCATCGGGAGCACCTTTACCGTGGCCGGCTTCCTGATAGTTCCAAGTTACCGACTTTAAGAGAAGACATTTTGGAGCTGTGTCATAATGTAAAATATATACTTGTTGCGATATTGACTCGAAGGGCTATCTGTTAGTATATGTACAGTAGTAATATTAGGAGATTTTTCAAATACAAACTCCAGTGCTTTCTGCAAATGAGCCCACACTGCTGGTGAATCGTGTCGAGTGCATTCACTAACTGTGCATAAAGAATAGTTAATGATTTCCCTTCCCTTTTTAATATAAATTACTACTGTGTGCAAAGAAACCTGGCCACGACTACCTCCAAAGTGCAAGCTTTGTACTTCTTCAGCGAATTTATAGCTATAATTTTCCGAAAAGTCCATGTGGACTAAAGTTTCGTAATCATTCAGGGATTTCAGCTCTGTTATAATTTGGTATTGGTTGATAATATTCGCAGTGTGTGAAAGGAATTTAGGAAGAGAATCCTCTAGTTTTAATATCAGATTTCTTATTTGAGTTGTGCGTTTAAATTTTATTGTGATGTTATTTTCTTTTTGACCCACTTTTTTCTTATCCCTACCTCACTCATAGTATTCTATTTCTTGATCGTTACTGAATTCGTTGTATGGTATGACTTTATTTTTACAAATTTGACATGTACGAGAAACACATTTAAGATTATATTTGTCACAGCACAAAATATCCAACATATTTTGGCAGTTAGTTATATCAACTATCCCTTTTTTCTTCAAACTCGAGATTAAAAGATCCATATTTATGTGAACTGTACAACCACAAGTATCTCTGTCATCTCTAGGAACGTAAACCCAAAACGGACGTAGTCGTGCGAATGTAACATAGCTTATTCGTATGTTTGGATTTTCTTCCAAAAACTTTTTGTGCAAGTTTTTTACAGAGTCCAGTAAATACCGCTTTTGTTTCGTAACTCCGAACTTTTTAACACATTGTTATTTACCGGCAGTATTGCGACTATTGATATCATCTTCATAAAATCGTTCCACTAACTCTTGGATACTTTTCCCTCCTTCTAAAATCTTCTTTTGTAAACGGCTGCGTAGGCACTTCCTAGAGAGAAGTCATAATTTCGTCTTGGACATACAGTATTCGACTTAGTGTTATCTTCTGTAGCTTCATTTATGCCTGTTTTTTCATTATCCACATTTTCTTTTTCTCGATTATTTTTCATAATATAAATTTTTCGCAATAGAACTCTGCACCTGTCAAGTATTTTTTTATTAAACATGACATTTCTTTCTTTTCCAAGAGGTGCTTTCGTTTTAAAGCCTTAATTTTGTTCAACAAGATTTTGTTTTTTAACTTATTTTGTCGTTCTGTATCAGGTGCATCCAATGGGTCGCCAGTTTTATCATCAGCTGTAGAATCTATTTCAGTTCTTTGTGGGACAATCACTTCTTGTATCTTTTTCTCTTTTAATTTCTTCTCGTGATAACGTTTGGAATTTTCCTTCCACTTTTTCCGCTGTAATCTTTGCTCTTTTGGAGACATTTGGTTAATAGTTTTCACCTTCTTACTCTCTTTTCGTTTTAGATAAGCTTCTCTTTTTTTAGCTCTTTCAGCGGCATATTTTGCTGGGTCGTTTTTAATTTGTTTATATTTTTCTCTCCTTGCTACTCTTCTTCTTTCTAACTCATCTTCACTCATCCTTTTCTTATTCGGTATAATGTCCTAAAAAAATAATTTCATAAACAAAAGCCATTAACCCCTAGCTTAATTACACTAAGCAACACTCGAAACTCAAAATATAAACACCGATGATAATATTAGTTATATTTACATAATATAACTATTGATTTTCATCCTACAACTATTGATAGTTCGATATGTCTCATAGCAAACCTTCACACTTTCGTCATCCTTGTGTAACTCCATAAACATGCTATGCATTTTTTTAATGTTCAGCTCCTCTGATAAATATGTTCGGGATGAATCATGAAGACTGTAGTGGCTTGTACGACCTGAAAATACAAATCGTTATAATTTAAAAGACCTAAAATATGTTTTATATGTATTTGATTTAAATTAAATTAGTAATAATATTATATTTTTACCTTTAAATTAATTTATGTGTTGTCTTATTAGGCTAGTTACTGCAGTATTGAATTTAGGCTGATGTCCGTGTTTCCCCCTTTTATCTGCAGGTGCACATCCAAAGGCCTTGAGACTAGACACCAAGTATTCGACCTTCTTTTTTGTTATTCCGTGAATCGCCAAAAAAGCTGACTTGCATACTTGTACTTCTTGAACTGATGATTCAATCGTAGCACGAATTCTGTATTTATACACAGCATCATAGTGCACTGCGGTTGGGTTTTTTGAGCATCTATTTATAGGCAAGACTGAGATCAATCCACATAAGTACGTATTTTGCATATCATGAGATGGTAGCATATTGAAGTTCTGCAAAACTTCACGTCTTGACTGAGGTGGAATTCTCTCAAAACACTTCTGTTTGCAAGAACATGCCGGTCCTTCCTCATGACTAGACAGTCGTATCTTTTTCATAACTTCATTCATTCTCCCGTAACGCTTTCTTTTCTTAATTCTTGGGTGACAATTTAACTGGTTTTCTTCATCGCTTTCGCAGTAATCGCGGTCCATTTTATATTATTCTAAACAAATTCACACACGCACTAAAAATTACGCCTTGACGTTTAACTTTTATCTGTCACATTATGTCATTTATTTCAAGATGGCGGGGGTATGGGCGCGTTCTTGTTTTGTAAACGTAAAATGTGCTCCTTTTAACTCTGGTTGGGGTGCAATGAGCACCTTTTAAGCTAGTTCGATACGAAATGAGCTATTTTTATTCCTTGACGTGTTTTTTAATATTGAGGATTACAAAGCAATGTGCTCTTTTTAGTTTGATTTGAATATGTCATATCAAAGGCCTGTTCAAAATCTACCAAGAGCGATAATTTGTTTGATTTCGTATAAATTGTCGATGAGCCCCTTTTTTCCCTGTGCCCTTCTGTGTGCCGTACATGAGGAAAAACGCACACACGACCACTCACTACGCGGCGTCGAGCGATAATACCTAAAACCCGAGCACGTAGATTTGGTACAACGCTCTTAATAATGAAAAGTGAGTTCAAATGTGATTATTAAGTAGGTATAATCTACACTAAATCTAAAATAAAGAGGAAAGATTTGTATTTTTGTGTGTGTGTATGTTTGTAATGAATAAACTCAAAAACTACTGAGCCGATTTCAATTTTTTTTTTTCAATATTAGAAAGCTACATTCACCCTGAGTAACATAGGCTATATTTATTGCTAGAAAAGATTAGGGATCCTTACTAAAACTCCAATAATGTAACCCAAGGTGTAAAAAAAATACCTAAAATATTCTTTACATCGCGTGCGCTGCGAAAACTTGATGATAGAATAAAATAATGTACTACGACTTTGCAGAACACATAATTATTTACAAAAAGTGTCGCGACAGCATATGTCTAACTATTATAGTTATGCCACAATAAGTGTTCTTTTATTTTGAAAATTTAATTGAAATGACGCCGTTAGAAAAGGCTCTTTATTTATATCTTGGTATTAATCCTTATCAAAATAAATAACTTCATATTTAAGACTGCTTCAATACCTTTATACAACTTTTTGAATTATTCAATTAGAACTTTCTATTCGAAAGATATCACGAGTTTAAAAATGTAAGTATAGCTCCAAAAAATACCGGCTCATACATTCAGTATACAATGGCTTTTTTAATGATATCTCGGTAGATAGGTACAGATCGATTCTAACTTAATGGCGGCTCGGAAGTTAGCTTTTAGCTGCGCAGTACCCTACCCCTCACCCCCGCTGTCACATGAAATTGTTACTGCGCAGCGACTCGCCTCATGTACCGAGCCGCCATTCGGTTTGAATCGAACTGTAGGTATGTATATATGTAGGTAGATAGGTAGGGTAGGTAAGTAGTGTAGGTAGGTAGGGTAGGTAGGTAGGGTAGGTAGGTAAGGTAGGTAGGGTAGGTAAGGTAGATAGGGTAGGTAGGTCGGGTAGGTGCGCCATAGAAAAGTACTTAGTGCTACCCGTCAAGCCGGGGCGGGCAGCTAGTTGTTAAATATAAAAATAAGTTTAATTTAAAAATCTTTTAGTACGACATGACCTGTATGACCGCGCGCGGTACACCCGCGTACCAAAAACCATTTTAGTTAATTAGAATGTCCTTGAAGAATTAATCAATCATTTAGTACGAATAACACTTCTGTTATCATGTCCGGCCATCATTGCCCATAGCAGATATATTGTTGCCCGAATGTTTAAACATCAAGATTTTAGTTATTTTTCTAGTTCGGGCAAAGATATCCGCTATGGGCAACAAATGTACCCCAGATTAAAAGGCGTCAAAATCATGTTTGAAATTGTTAGATTATTAGAGATGCGACAATTTTGATTATTTTTTATTATATGATTATTCATATTACGAAAGTTCTAGTACTTAGTACCTAATTATTATTATTAATCACAGTTAAGCTTAATTTACATGAGGTGAGTTTCAAATGATAGTCCCGAATGAGAGCGGCAGTTTGTTGCTAGGCAAATATTAACTTAAGGTCATCAACATTTTGTTGCCTAGCAAGAATATGCCAATTTTGTTGCCTAGCAATAATATGCCATCTGATTTGAGAAATTCTTGTGCAAATGAGGCATTATAGTTTCACCGAAACCGCTCTACCGCGCCTTAGGTATGTGCGTGGCGAGACGAGGGGGTGTGCAAGCCGCTCATTCGTTGAAGCTTATAGCGTCCTGCCCTCCGTCTTACCGCGCATTCCTAAGGCGCGGTACAGCGGTATCGGTCAAACTATAGTACTTAGTCTAAATCGCGTGAACGAGAACGCAGTGGATAGTTACCCTTGCGGATCCACTGCGTTCTCGATCTCATTCTTAATTTTTTTCCAATTTACAGATCAGTGTCAGGTTGTAACTTGATCAAAATATGATTCGCGACCATAAAAAATACATACTTGCGGAATTTTAATCATTAGAATTATTAATATATGTATGTCTCTATAGACTTAGTCTATTGAATGACTTTTTCATTAAATCATGACATTTGAGAACAAATTTAACTTAAAGAGATGTGATAATGATTCTAATTCTGTAAATACATATTAGTTACGGTCGGGAATCATATTTTATATATTCTGATCAAGATACAACCTGGCAGAATCATTGATAAATCATCTTCGATTAATTTTAAAATAACAACAAAAATAATTGTAACAATAATTTGTTCATATTTGGTTCAATCACAATTTTTTCAACTAGACTAGAAGACGTAGTTGTCTACTCAAAGTTTATGATTAAATAATTATGGTAGTCAAGTCAACACTTACAATACCTACATTGAATATGAATATACGAAAAACATTCTGATTTGACAGTTTCAGGGAGAAATATGTTAAAGTGATCAGTCACTCATTTTTTTTTATTGTATAACGCATTGTTTCGAATTAATAAAATATTTTCAATCAAATCTGATTTCAAATTATATCTGTATTTAGAAACCACAAATTTTAGAGATGAAAATAGCCTCTCTACACTGACTTGTGAAGCCGGGGCTGCTAGTACAACTTGACTTAATTCATATAAATAAGGGTACTTAAGTTTTTTGGTTTCCCAGAATTCAAAATTTTGTTAGTAGAATGAAGTAACGACTCCTTTTGAATGTATCTATTTCGTCTACAATATTTTTTTAGACGAAAAGTTGTTGTTATCTCTTCTGACCAAAAGGACTGATAAATCATCATGCTTTTCTAAATATTTCTGGTTTAAAAAAATTCTAATTCTGATTGTGCTTTTTTGTTCGAACTGGGTGCCACAGGAAATACACTAGTGCTTTCTGTTTGTAGCTCTTTATCAGTATCACAATTATATTTTGCAGTAAGTTTTTGTAAATGGTTGTGAAGACGAATTAAGTTATTTTTTACTGGTGAGAAATAGGTATATGTTATTATTTATACATACATACATAAAAAAAATTTAACACTATAAGCTATTTACAGATCTACCAAAAATATAATACATTCGAGTTTGCTAAATAAAAATAACAAAATACAGATTATATACATAAAGAAAGGGCTCATAGGGCGTCAAAAAACTCTTCCGCATCGCTGTCAGTGGGAAAAGTGCCCAAAAGGCTGGCAGCATTGCCACGTTGGATGGCAATGCTGATTCTTTGACCTAGAAATTGGCCAGCCCTCTGGTCACGTGAAGAGTCGACCAACCGCTTGGCGATGTCCCGAAATACTCGATGAGCACTTGGACCCCATGGCCCTAGTGTTTCAACCCCAAACGGCTCAAAAATATAGCTACCAATAAGGTTGTTATATTTGCGCCGTTTGAGATTTTCTGCACCTGCAGCAGCCGCCCCAGCACAGCCCGCCGTGCTAGGAAGATGGGATGGCGCGAGGGTGTCGACACAGGTTGCATCCCACACCAAAGGCCTACCCAACTTCCAAGGCATTATGGTCATTCCGTCTGGTCTCTTCCCATCGTCGCGTGCCAAGCCATTGGGTTCTAAAACAGCTGGCACCCCGGCGGTGACAAGAGCCCGACGGATGATGTCATTAATGCTTGCGTGCCGTGCCAACCGACCAGCGCTCTTACTGCAGGAAAGGCCATGGTGTCCGAGGCGGTCGACTGCTTCACCGCACTGACAGCGATGTGGGGCCCCACAAGGAGCGCCCAAACGCAGACTTGTAGCGAGCCGGAAAGTGGTGTCACCCAGCATAGTGCCTATGTTGGGTGACGGCAGCGCCTGAAGCCAGAGGCCCGACTCCCATTCTCCCACAGCCAGTAGGCGGGCACGCTCAGCAGTATTGGTGGACGTATTAATGAGGTTATTCCGTAGTTATTTTTTGCAGTAATTTGCTTAATTTCAGGAAGCGTGGAATTTACTCTGGGATCTAGAAAGACAGCATTAACAAAACAGTAATTCTGAAATAATACTTCTTCCCTTTCTGTCATATATTTAGCAACAAGGTGGCTAAGATTAGTTAATATTATTTAAATTTATTTTACACAACAACCAATGCAAGTAAAAATCACCAAGTGTGATTTGTTCGGCCTGTAAATAAATTAATAGATTGTTGGCAGGGGATAGGGAGTTTAAAAAATCTTTGAGAGTTTACCAAACAGATTCTGGTAAGTAAGTTAGCAAATCCTGATCACCACAAATTGGTTTTAAATGTATTAAGCGTTCAGTCATGTCAGCAGTAGAATTCCATCTTGTGACACAATCTAAAATGGGCATTTTTTGTTTGCTATTTCTAATTTTATTTAAATATGTCTGTGTTAATAGACGCTTTACCACATTACGAGCACTTGATAAAACTTCTTTTATTCTTGCCTCTTCCAAAGCACAGAATAGCCAACTGAAGTGTGTGAGCTGCACACTTTACGATCCCTATATTTCGCTGGCCGAAACCTTGATCATCTAGATTAAGTTCAAGTGATAAGGTTGAAGCGACAGTTTCGGTATATTCATTTTCATTATAATCACAATCAAATTCAACATCTGTATGTACCGTGAAATCGGCCAACATTGCCCACATTTTTACTTTTTTTTTGCAAGTTCATGAATCATTGCCCACTCAATTATCTAGAAGATTATTCATTTTAAAGGCCTCTAACTAGCATAGAAATGAAGCGTGATACTTAATATTATTCTAGTATTAAAATAACTTATCTGAAGGATGTCGTACGCTGACAGTGTGTAAAAACATAAAACTAGATTTTGGCACCACTTCACACTAGTTCTGCTTCCAAGACGTCTCGCCGACGACTGAGTGAACTTAGCGAGGTAACGAACATATCGTTTTGTCAGAAAAATAGTCAATTTACCCTAAAGATTAAAAAATGTTGCCAGCTATATCAACTTATTCACAATTCTAGATTTTAGTTATTTTTCGTGTTCGGACAAAGTCAGACTCCAAGGGCAATGTTGGCCGGTTTCACGGTAGGTATACAGGGTGTCCCGTAAATAATGGATCAAACGTAACGGGTAGGTAGCTTACCTCATTTCCAACAACTAATTTGAACAGTAAAAAAAAAACCGATAAGGTAACCAAGATATTTTTTTTTTTCGATTTTTACTATTTTCTGTACCAACATTCAGTGTTTTTAATGCTGTTGCTGCAAATGGTATCATATTTTGGGTGTGATTTTTGTCAAACATTTCTGGATAGTTAACTAATGTTATAAGATACCATTTTTTTAAATAACATTTTATTTGCCTTAGAAAAAAAATTTTGAATTGAAAAGTTTTGTTTTTACGATGAAAAGACCAGAATTGGAAAAATTCTCCTGTAAAAAAATGTATGACACCAAAGTGTACCATTATTTTAAAAACTTGTAAAATTACTAAGGTTTGCAAATTGGTATAAAACTTACGCCTAGTCTTTGTCGTTACAAAGATATTGCTATGAATCTGACAGAGGTGCCAAATTACGAAATAAAATAAAATTTGAAAAAGTGTGCAACATTCAACTATTTTCTTAAAAATGTTTTAGGTATCTCAGCGTATGAAAAAAATTAGGAGGTTAAATTAAAAAAAAAATACAAATAAATCGTTTATTTTGTTTTTACAGTAAATGTTCAAACTGACGTCCCCGTTCAAACGTCAGTTTTTACAGTAAATGTTTAAACTGACGTCCCCGTTCAAACGTCAGTTTGAACATTTACTGTAAAAACAAAATAAACGATTTATTTGTATTTTTTTTTTAATTTAACCTCCTAATTTTTTTCATACGCTGAGATACCTAAAACATTTTTAAGAAAATAGTTGAATGTTGCACACTTTTTCAAATTTTATTTTATTTCGTAATTTGGCACCTCTGTCAGATTCATAGCAATATCTTTGTAACGACAAAGACTAGGCGTAAGTTTTATACCAATTTGCAAACCTTAGTAATTTTACAAGTTTTTAAAATAATGGTACACTTTGGTGTCATACATTTTTTTTACAGGAGAATTTTTCCAATTCTGGTCTTTTCATCGTAAAAACAAAACTTTTCAATTCAAAATTTTTTTTCTAAGGCAAATAAAATGTTATTTAAAAAAATGGTATCTTATAACATTAGTTAACTATCCAGAAATGTTTGACAAAAATCACACCCAAAATATGATACCATTTGCAGCAACAGCATTAAAAACACTGAATGTTGGTACAGAAAATAGTAAAAATCGAAAAAAAAAAATATCTTGGTTACCTTATCGGTTTTTTTTTACTGTTCAAATTAGTTGTTGGAAATGAGGTAAGCTACCTACCCGTTACGTTTGATCCATTATTTACGGGACATCCTGTATACACGCTGAAATTTTAATGGTTGTTTTTCCGCAGCGAAATGATGTTGTCTTGGCAGTAGAATTGATATATAAAAATAAAAAAAGGCGCGAGCGACGCGCGGTCATTGACCCTCGCGCTACAGCTGATAACTACCTACTCCGGAGTTAACGAAAGATACTTCATTTGTTATTAGGGATGGGCCGAAATTCGTTTCACATTCGGTTCAACCGAATTTTGGCAGCTTGAACCGAACTTCGGTTCAGATGCCGAACATTCGGCACAAGAAAAATAATGCCTACTTGCACTATTTTGACCGAAATTTAATAGAATTAGAATAGCATTACTATAAAATATTTAAATATTTTATAGCCTACGTCACTCCCACAATTAAGACGAATCTAACGACACCTCTTATGTTAAAATCCATCAAGCCGTTTAGGCTACATAGCGTGCCAAAGAAATAGACATACATACATGCAAACATACATACATACTCTCGAAAAACTAGTTAGAAACATTACCCTCCTTCTGGGGCAGTCGGGTAAATAATACAGTACGAATTATGTTAAAATCCATCAAGCCGTTTAGGCTACAGAGCGTGCCAAAGAAATAGACATACATACATACATACTCTCGAAAAACTAGTTAGAATCAGAACCCTTCTTCTGGGGCAGTCGGGTAATAATACAGTTTAAGTAGGAAGGTATGTATTTAGGTACTTACGTTTAATGTTTTATTGCACAATGTGCAAGTTGATTTGTTTTCTTTGTCCTTGAAATATTTGTACACTCTATTGCCCTTTTTTCGGCCCATATTAATTAAGAGCCATTTCACAAAATATAAACGCTCGAGTTTAGGTAAAAGACGACAGTGCTGTGTATGTGTGCGAAGCTAACTACACATACACAATACAAGCAGTGGAACGCGAGTGTCGAGACGGAATAAACAAACTTGAGCCGTTATAATCATAATGCGGCATTAAGAGATTTATGAAAAAGTTATTTTATTTATGTGTCTAACAAAGGTTTCTAGACTAATTAAAAAAACACAAATATATGTTATGTAAAGTATATAATAAAAATGAACAGGAAAACATCAATTATCATTGTCAAGTAATAATAACTATCACTAAATAAATATTTGTCGTAAAGGCATTGATCTTGCCTTTCTAGGGTCTATAATTTCTGGCAATACGCAATCTTCGTAAAACCGAGTCAATTTTGGAAGCATTTTTTCCTGCCAAAATATGTCATCTTTTACAACCTTTACTACTTTCAATGGAAAATCAGGACCAGTCCACACAGCAAATAAACATACGTTTTTTTTCGCAATGTGCAACTGACCCTGTACCTGGTAGTACCAGTCATGATTTTGGTTCATTTCGACTTGAGATTGACTGTTCAGTTTGAAACATTTAAGTTTTTTTGCTTGTACCGCGGTATCAGGATCGATTCCGAAAAGTGAACTAGGACATTTCACTTCCACTAATCCTTCACTGCACAATCCATCCGGTGTCGCACCTAAATAACAATGTTCCTCGTCTATAAAAATACCACATTTTTCAATAATTGTGTTTTCTTGCACACTGAGTTGTGCTAAAGCCTTTGGTTCGTTCTCCCTACCATGTTTTATTGCGGTGATTTGGTCCAAATTATACGAATAAAGAATGGATTTCACCAGAGGAGCAGAGTTTTGGTTCGCTCGCCTTTTGCAAACCTTCCCAAAGGAGGACGCGGTCAGTATGCACCTTCTAAGTTCAAGCCATAAAGAGCTTATGGCTTGTAATATGTACAGTAGCTCTCTCAATGTCATGGCGATTTGACGCCTGCTCTTGCAAATTTTTCAGAAATAGGTGTTTTCCTTGTTCATAATCTGCGGCGTCCATATCCGGTCTTTGACATTCCTTTCCGTAATGAGCATCTACAGGATTATAATTGATTTTCTTGCGTGCACTACCTCTACGAGCCATTACTTCTCGAGTATTTTTTGCGTATCTCCGGGCTTCCAATGATTTTAAAGACTTTCCTGGACTAGCGTGACAGATCGACTTATACAAAGTATATTGCGGCTTGCCGGTATTAAACGATACCACTGCTGCATAGCATCGTGTAGTGTAGGAGTCTTTCAACGAAAAGTTGACCCGTTTCCCACCTACCATCTTAGCCACGATGCTATTGAATTGTTCAGCGCGATTATTGGTGTAGCAATGTAAAAGACTTCGGGAATTGTAGGCAAGTTGAGATGCGTTCCTTTTTAATTTTAAAAGTAGAGTTGGTATCAATGGGATTATATTAGGCTCTTTTTTCCTCTCATCTGTACAGTAATAACTGTCACATTCTAAATGGTCCCCAAAGATGTGTCGTGGGCTATTAATAATATCTTTTTGCAGATTTTCTATTTTATTTGAATCTGTACCATCGTCTTGTTGTCTGTATCGAATAGCAGTACGAACAGCAGTACGTAACCTTTTCAGTCGGTCCATATTTAAAAGTTTACGTTCATTTAAAGGTATAGATGTATCTTTTTGAAGTAACAAATTCTTTCCATTGTAATTCCTTAACAAATGGTTTGTACATTCAATTTTTTGTATGGGTATATCCGGATAAGGTCGACTCTCTAATATACTTTTATAAGTACTAGAATCACCATCTGCAATTAGGGTTTTATAAATTAAATTTCTTTCCCTAATGGAATTTTTAAAACCTTCCACTAATATGGTTTGCTCCATGCTGGTAGACGATCCCGAGTGATTTTTTGTGCATTTGTGGGCTTTTGCTAGTTCGCCTTTTTTGTTAGCGCGGGCGCAAATGACGCAATATTTGTTGCGAACGCCAATGTGTAGCACTTTACCACTATGTTCACCAATTATGGCCGCAACACCAGAGAGTGCAGAATAATTATTTTTGTAAGAACGTTTGCCCCAACAAGCATCTGCTTCAACCGGTGTCATTGCTATACCCGAATTGCTAACATCGCCACGTGATTTAGCCGCTTCAATTTCCTGTTTAGCAGCATTTAACATTGTCACTTCGGCAGCAGTCTTCCACATTTCGGAAATAGCATCATGTTTTTGACTGTATAATCGAAATGGCATTGTTGGTAAATCCATCGATGCATTGATCTCATTTAAGTTTGAGAGACCAATTCCCGTAATTATTGCACCTGATACCGCTCCTGCATTAAGGTCGATTTTTGATGGTTCACTTGTGGCAGTTTCCGAAGTTCTTAAAACAAAGCTAGATCCACACATCATACATTTCAAGTCAAATTTAGACATGAGACCCACCTGTTTCTCTTTTTCTATTTTCAAATAGTTCAATTTGCAGCCGAACTTCTCGCTATGTTCGCTTATATTTATTAATTGACTCCAAAAGTATTGAAAATCAATTATACGCCTGCCATCAACGATGTAATCATTCTAAAACAAAAGCACCATTAAAATATCTTATTGAAATTGAAATTTAAAGAAATATAATAACTACTAAAAATATTTACGATCGAGTCTGAAACCTCCATTAATTCGTCAAGTCCAGGGTCTAATGCAACAGGTTCTTTATCCTATAAAATTAAAGAAATAATAATTATAGTACCTATTAATAAATAAACTTCTATTTTAAACATATAATTCTTACTAAAACATACAATTTCTGTTATCGAATCTGACTTTTCACGTGTACCCGGCGCGTCACTTGTACTCGGAAAGCCACTCGTATTCGGCGCGTCACTTGTACCCGGCGCGTCACTTGTACCCGGCGCGTCACTTGTACCCAGCGCTTCACTTGTACCCGGTGCGTCACTTGTACCCAGCGCCTCACTTGTACCCGGCACGTCACTTGTACCCGGCGCGGTGTCTCTCCAGAAGTTACTATCCTCCTCCATTCGATTCACGCGATTTCTCATTCTAAAATGAAAACAAAATAGCTGTCAAGTTTCGATGCCTACATTTTTTTTTTATTCAATAATAATTAAATGACTGTTAAAATCATCAATATTTTTATAGAAGTGTAAGTGTATACAAATCCTTAAAATTTTAATTACGGTGTTGTAGTCCATATCGATATGTAAGTACAGTCAGCACCAAAAGTCGATGAACAGAATCAACATAACAAAACACCTGTTCACAATAAAATGCCATAAGTTATAGTCGCAACTAGGAAACAAAATAGCCTGTACACCAGAAATTTACAAATGTCCCCCCAATTGGACTCTATCCCCGATAAATTCGACTCTATCGCTGACACCACGGCCGCGATCGACTCTCTTACAGATCACGTACAGTCTGTTTTGAACGAATGTTCAAAGGACACTCCAGTGACGGAAGACCGTCGCTGGAGGCTCCCGCAGGATGTACGTGATCTGATAACGGAGAAGAACGCGTCCACCCGTGCCTACAGTAACTTTCCCTGTTCCGCAAACAAGGCCCATATGCGCTATTTACAGAGATCTGTAAAGAAACGCGTAGCGGAGCTACGTAATGCGGGATGGGATAAGATGCTGAGCGAACTAGAGCCAGAGCAACAGCCCTTCTTTCTGGCAGTTGACTAGGAACTTAAACTCCGATCAGGTCGCGAGTATGCCCCCCCTAGTGCGCCCCGATAAGTCAGTCGCCTTCGACGACATAGAAAAGGCAGAGTGTCTAGCTGATAGTCTAGAGGTTCAATGCTCTCCCAGTACCCTACCAGTAGATCAAGCTCATCTCGATGAGGTGGACGCTGAAGTCGAACGTAGAGCTACTCTTCCGCCCGTAGAGGACCCTGATGATCCCCTGCTCCCCGTCGCTCCGGACGAGGTGCACGAGATCATCAAGGGTCTTAAGATTCGCAAAGCCCCCGGTTCAGACGGTATCACCAATAGGGTGGTGCAATTGTTCCCAGCCCATCTGATAATGCTACTGACCACCATCTTCAATGGTGCTCTGAGCAATAATATATTCCCTAAAGCGTGGAAAGAAGCCACAGTCATAGGTATCCCGAAACCCGGCAAGCCAAAGTCGGCACCGTCGAGTTATCGTCCCATTAGTTTGCTCAAGGTCATAGGCAAAATCTATGAGAGACTTATTTATAAGCGACTCAGAGACTACGCCGAGACCAAAGGCCTCATCCCCAATGAACAGTTCGGTTTTCGAACTCAGCACTCTAGCGTGCATCAGGTCCACCGGATCGTAGAGCACGTAAGTGCTGGTTTCCAGCACGGCTCTATGACCGGTGCTATCTTCTTTGATATAGCGAAAGCCTTCGACAAGGTTTGGCACAACGGATTGTTATACAAGTTATACCAACTCGGTGTGCCTGATCGTCTCGTACTCATAGTACGTGATTTTCTGTCGGATCGCACCTTTCGTTATCGCATCGAAGGAGCCTTATCCTCCCCCCGACCCATACGTGCGGGTGTCCCACAGGGCTCAGTGCTCTCCCCGCTCATATTTACTCTTTTCACTAGTGATATCCCGAAGAATAGAAAGGCGCAGTTGGCTCTGTTCGCAGACGATACGGCCATCTATTACAAGGGACGAAGTCGTGACAACATACGAGCCACACTCCAGAGAGCGGTCAACAATCTTGGCGCCTGGTTTCAAAAGTGGCGTATCGAAGTCAATCCCGACAAAAGTCAAGCGGTTTTCTTTATAAAACCGCAACTTCGTAGCTTTCTGTGTCCCCCTCCAGTAACTATGTTCGGCAAGCCGATCCCTTGGGAGAAGCAAGCCAAATATCTAGGTGTAATACTGGATCAAAAACTCACGTTTCGAGAGCACATAAAGCAGGTTCGTTCGCGAGCCGCTTTCGCTCTAGGTAGACTCCATTCCATATTAAATGCGCGTAGCAAATTGTCACTAAAGTGCAAATTGCGTACCTACACCGCGTGCATTCGTCCCATCATGACCTATGCGGGTTCCGTCTTTGCTCAAGCAAAACCCCACTACATTCATAGGATGCAGACACTCCAGAATAGATTCCTTAGAAAGGTCACGGGAGCACCCTTTTATGTTCGTAACGAGATCCTACATCTCGACCTAAAGATCCCCACCATCCGCCAGTTTTTCAAACGCCTCTCAAAGCGTTATTTCGACACAGCTGTCACACATCGCAACCCTCTGGTTGTCGAGGCCTCCTGCTATGTCCCATCCAATATTAGTTCGATTCGCCGTCCGCGGCATACTCTCTCAGAGCCAGACGACCCCATAACTCTCCTCCAGGAGAGCCGTAGGGAGACCAGTACAGTGCACAAACACAGACGCCTCCCGTCATTCCGACCTCGCCGTCGAGGCAAAACACGTTCGCGTCCGCCCCGATTAAATTCACCAACCCCCCGTCCCTTGTCCGATGAAGTAGTGCCAGCCCGCGCCGCAGCTGAGCACGTAGCTTTAAATTCCCCGTATAATAATAATAATGATGATATTTTGATCCAGCCTGTCCCATCTTGCTGTCCCCCCGCCAGTGATGTTGCCCTAAGCCGAGGTTCGTACCCCACAGGGGGTGCCCTTAGCGAGCACACACTTAATATTAATTTAGAATAGTTTATGCCCCTGGCTGGAGGCCCTGAGTGTAGAAGCTTAAGGCAGCCACAGGAATGTCCGGTTAAGAAGTCATGATTTCAGAAATCAACTTCAAGATGCCCTAGTTAAAAAAAATAAAAAATATTTTTTGTGAGGCGCTAATCAGCGAGACGCTCCTGGGGCCTGAGGATAGGGTCAGGTTCCCGGGATACCATATCTACCGGCAGGATGAGAGGTCGGCTCAACATGTCCGCTACCGTGGTCTGGCGGTACTAGTGAGGCGGAGAGTCGTCCACCAGGAGCTTCCCTTGCCGTCGCTCTGCACGCTGTATGCGCTGGGTGTGCAGCTGCATGTCGCCGGCGAGGACATAAACATCTGCGCGTGTTACAAGCCGCCCGCGACCCTTCTTGACCTTCATGAGTTGCGGGCGCTTGTAAACAACAGCAATAACAACGCTACTATCCTTGCCGGCGACCTTAACTGCAAGCACCCGGCGTGGAATAGTTTGCAGGCGAATACCGAGGGAAGGCGGCTCTTCGCGGACGCGAAGCCTTCGGGTACTCGGTGGCCGGGCCGGAGACGCCGACCCATTACCCCGACGCAGCCCGGTACATGCCTGACGTACTGGACGTCGTAGTCCACCGAGGGCTACACTGCCAGGTCACGCAACACGTGATAGACGACGAGTTACAGTCGGACCATCAACCTGTACTCGTCGTCTTATCGGGCATGCCGATCTCTCTGAGACCATTAGCGCCACGTCGACAAGTCGACTGGACACACTTCGGAGAGAAGCTAGACACCACCACGCCTACTCGGCCCATCGTCACCTCCGCGGACGTGGACCAGATGGCGGGCGATGTCACTGCCTGCATTCAGAGCGCCTTAGAAGCGGCGACTGCGACGATGCCGCAGGGGAGAGGGCTACTGCCGCCCCTGCCGGCCTACTTAACAACGATGATCGCCGTGAAGAGGCGCCTTCGCAGGCTGTGGCAACAACATAGATGCCCGACCATGAAGAGAGAGCTCAACCGTCTCGCGGAGAAGGTGAAGGCCGAGTTACAGGCCCGCATCACCGCGGGCTGGGAGGAGCATATCGACGCGACCGCTGACAGCTGGCCGTCGGTGCATAAACTCTGCCGCCAGCTGTCAAAGACCCCAGCCCCGGTGCGGCCCTTATTGGACAGCGGCGGGGCCCTTAAGTATAAGGCGGAGGACCGGGCGGAGGTCTTCTTCATACACCTGGAGCGTCAGTTCCAGCCGAACCCGACTTGCGAGCGCGAACATGTCGCAGCAGTCGAGAAACATCTTGGAGACTATTTCGCAACGCCGATAGCTCCCGAGGAGGACCCTATCTTCTTCTCGCCTGGCGCAGTCAGACGCGCCATCCTTAACACGAAGCCTAGAAAGGCCCCCGGTGCTGACGGTATCACCAACACAGCGCTGCGCCATTTGCCGTTCCGTACAGTAGCGGCACTGGCGCGCCTGTTTACGGCGATACTGCGCACCGGGACCTTCCCCGCCCTGTGGAAGGAAGGGCGCGTCATCATCCTGCCTAAGGCGGGAAAGAACGTCCTCAAGCCGGAGAGCTATCGGCCGATCACCTTGTTGCCAACGGTCTCCAAGGTGTTCGAAGCACTCCTGCTGCGGTATTTACAGCCACATATTGCGCCTCGCCCAGAGCAGTTCGAGATCCGGGCTGAGCACAGCACGACGCTTCAGTTGTCGAGGGTACTGCACCACCTCACAACTGCCCACAACAAGGAGTACGCAGTAGCAGTATTCCTCGACATGGAGAAGGCCTTCGACCGTGTGTGGCACGAGGGCCTCGTATATAAGTTGGCC
The DNA here is from genome assembly GCA_949152455.1 of Lithophane leautieri. Lineage (NCBI taxonomy): Eukaryota > Metazoa > Arthropoda > Insecta > Lepidoptera > Noctuidae > Lithophane > Lithophane leautieri. The sequence continues at coordinate 15,814,341 of OX424468.1, read as the reverse complement.
ACCACTGACACGCCCCGCCGCGTCGTCAAGGTGGTGTCTAGTTTTCTTGCCAACAGGACCTTCAGGGTGGTGGTCGATGGCGCGCTGTCGTGCGCCCGCCCCGTGCGTGCGGGCGTACCACAGGGCAGCTGCGTGTCGCCGGCGTGTTACTCACGTTACACCGACGACATTCCCGCCACTCCAGACTCGATGCTCGCGCTGTATGCCGACGATGCCGCGTACATCACTACATCGCTTAATGCGAAGTACGCGGCCGTCAAAATGCAGCGCGCCCTCGACTTACTCCCCGAGTGGCTGTCGAAGTGGCGGCTTTCGGTTAACGTGGGTAAGACGCAGGCGCTTATCACCGGATACGCGCGCCTCCCACCACCGCTGAAACTGCAAGGAGCCGACATCGAGTGGTCGCCCCGGGTGAAATACCTGGGTGTAACCATCGATCGTCGGCTCACAATGGGGCATCACGTCCGCAACGTTGTCGCACAGAGCAGTGTCGCCCGCCACCTGCTCAAACCAGTGCTCTCGTCCCGCATCCCGGCGCGCGTCAAGTTGGGCGTGTACAAGCTGTACGTACGCCCAATACTGACGTACGCCGCCCCGGCATGGTACGCCCTCACGAGCGAGGGACACCGTAAGAAGCTCCGCACGCAACAGAACTTTGCGTTGCGGACCATAGTCGACGCCCCTCGTGTCGTGAGGAACGACATCATACACCGGGACCTCGGGATTGAGGGCCTGGATGAGTTTGTGGGGCGTCTCGCGAAGGGGATGTTCGCGCGTGCCGACCTGCCTGGCCCCATGTCAGGCAGATCGCACCGCTGCATGCGCGCCCCCCTGACGCGAGACCCCTCCCTCGCGACCTGGTTGCGGATATTGCCCCAATACCGGATTGACGCCTCGAGTAAGCCGCATCCAGGTTACACGCGGCTTACTCGTAAACAATAAGACTCCACAGATGTACACATACATCTGTTGCGCGGCGTGTGCTAAGTTAATATAGGCATGCCGCGTGACTAAACACAGACATCCACCACTAGACAGACGCCGTATACATAACACGTGCGGGCGCGACGCGGGCCGCGACGCACGCAATCACTGTGCGGCGGTACATAACAATACAAGCCGCTCATACATACATACAGTTTCTCCTTCAAACCGCGAACGGCTAGATCTGTGACCGGGGCGAAGGAAAACTACACCTTACTCTGTAGGAGCGTCGAGTCGGCATCTCTGTCGCTGGTCGTCACCCGCTGGGCCTCCCCTAGACAACTAGGGGTCTCACCTGGCGGTGACTGACCGTCGAGATGTCGTGAAGAAAGCGGCGCTATGGAATAGCGCCGTGGCGCGCCTACAGAAAAACTCATTGCAACTTGTCACACGGACGCGTTATTAGTAACGCGTCCGACTGACGCCATGAGCCGCTCAAGGCACATACAAGGATGGGCCCGCAGTTGCGGGCCACGGTAAAGCATCCGCGAGAAAGGGGCGGAGCCCCGTCCTCGCACGCCACGTCCCCTGACGGGGACGTAGCGATGTCCACTCGGTATTTTTTGTGTTGAAGTTTCTGTATTGGTGTAATGTGTAATACTATAATATACTCGTACAGTGGTATAGCATCAAACACGAATTTTATTGAAGACCTTAGGTGGAGTTAATACATCGCACGCTTAGTATTACAGTGACCGAATCCAAAACAAACATTTTTTTGGCAAATCGCAAAAAACAGTTGTGCAACTGCGACTTGCGCTGTTTAATTTGCTATAAATATGACATTACATAGATTGTTCAATTTAAGTTTAATTTTTCTAATAGTGTAGACATCAAAGTTTTAGGTGAAAGTAAAATTTTTGTTATATGTTATTTAGTTTCAATTATACAGCCTTTTAAAATTGTTTTTGTAGTTTTAGGTCTTTTTAATACTTAGTAATGGTAAATTTGCCAAAAAGTATTTAGACCTAATTTATTTTAAGTCTTTCTAATAGTAAAAACATATACAACTTGACTGTACGTCTTAGGTTTAAGTCTATTTATCACTAAAATAATTATGTCATTTTTGATTTCGGTCTTTTTTAATGATGTTAAGTCATTCTAATACTATAAAAATATACTAATTACGTTGTGCATTTTATTTAGGGTTCATTTATTAATAAAAAATAAAACGATATTGTTGGGTTCAGTCTTTTTAATCAATATAAAATAGCAAAATAAAAATTATAATCAGTCTTATTTCTTATGAAATCCTAGTAGACAGGTACAAGATAGATTCTAAACTTACACTTCTACTTATCTTAATCGTAGCTGCATGTATAGAGAAAGTTACTGTAGTATAGTAACTAGAGGTTTATAAAAATAACTAGTAAATAAAATGATTAACAAAACAAAAATAGAACTTCAAAAGTTATTATCAATCAGCCATTTTGTTCTCATTACAATCTTAGTAAATAAGCTAAAAAATTAACATCATCAGATTTTGAATCCGTTAACTAATATAGTATAGAATCATAAAAATTTGAATAATAATTTGGTATTAAATTTTTTGCAATTAACTCGCGCAAGTCCTTCTTTTTGTTCTCGCTCAACACTTGTTTGCCTGTATAAGCCTTTACTAGTGTTAATTGCTCTAAAGGTAACATTTTAGTTCGTCTATTTCGAATACATACTTCAAAATAATCCTGCTGGTTGTATGTTTCTTTAATAAAAAAAGAAAATGGGCTCTTCTTTGTTACTTTAATCATTTTAATATTATTCCAAACTACGTTGTTTCCATCTTTGGTTTTAGTAAAATTATAACCCCAATCTTCCTGTAATTTTTTAAAATCAAAGAAATCATTAAAAGTACACTCATTGACTACAAATTTGCAACCGGATTTACGTGAATTTTTTATTATGGAAATATATTGATGTGGAGAATATATAGGTCCTGCTTTCAAATTTTTTTTAATTTCTTTTTCTATTAAACTGTGTATATTGTCAGCCTCGTTCTGTGTGTGGCCTTTGATTAAAAATTTGTGAGTTATTGAATTAATATTTAAATGTGTCACTGCGTACAGATATACTGTAACGATAAATTTGTTTTTATTTTGCCCTCCGCAATTATCCAAATACAATATTAGATCAATACCTTCTTCATTAGTATTTCTGGATTCACTGCAAAGTTTTTCAAAATAATTTAATAAGCATGAACCTATTTCGTTAGCACCTCTTTTTGCGTCCGTTTCGCTCCAAAAATAACACTGCACATTGTTATACGAATCCTGAACTTGGCCTTCTACTTTTTTGTTTAAAGAAGCAACAGTAAAGTTGTAGCTATTAAGTTTACTTTTGCAATAGAAAGCAGAGGTGTCCCCCCTAGGGGTCTGCAAAACTGCTTCAAGATCAAATAGAATTACTTTGTTATTATGATCAATCTTACATCGATCATTATATTTTTCCTGTCGGCTGAGGGCTTTTTCTATCAAATGCATGTCATATTTTTCTTTAATTACAAGTTTTTCTTCAGCTTCAGCGCATTGATCTTTACGTGGGCGAAAGAATGAAATGTTAAACTATGTAGTGAAAACTTTATAAAATGTGCAATATTTTCCAGCAGGCTTGTTTTTTTGTTTTTGTATGTCTTCGAAATCTCTAAAGAGACCAATTATCGTTTTACTACCATCTATGAATTCACGGGTCGATGTTTGGCGTGTGTAATGGGAATCTGTTCTTGGAATAGAATTGATAAATTCTTTGATGTCAGAAATTAACAGGTTTAACAAATTAACAGGTTTTTCAAAGGGCTATAAATACTGCACTTAAACCTCTAAAAGACGATAGAATTCTGGTTTACATGGATGACGTACTTTCTGCATCAGAGACCGTTCAAGAAGGGTTGGTTCGTTTAAATAGATTGCTAGATATATTGTCTAAAGCTGGATTTTCTTTTAACTTTAAGAAATGTTCATTTATGAAGACAAAAATTGAATATCTGGGTTTCGTAATATCCTCTGGAAAAATTAGACCAAATCCCCATAAGATTAAAGCCCTAAAAAAAATATCCCTCCTCCAAGTACCGCTACTCTGGGCACGCCACAATAGCGGCGATAAGTCCCCTCTTTGAGGAGTGGCTAGAGAGGCGCCACGGCGTCCTCACCTTCCGCCTGACACAGGTCCTCACCGGACATGGCAGCTTCGGGAGGTACCTGTGTAGGATTAAGCGGGAGGAAACGCCCGGGTGTCACCACTGTGTGGATCGCCCGGAGGACACGGTGGAGCATACGGTTGAGGTGTGCCCTGCTTGGGCGGAGCACCGCCGTGTCCTCGCGGAGGCGATTGGCGGCAGTGACCTCTCGCGTCCGGCCCTGGTTCAGGCCATGGTACGGAGCGAGAGGGCATGGGAAGCCGTCACCTCCTTCTGCGAAGCAGTAATGCTCGCGAAGGAGGAGGCGGAACGCGTGAGGGAAAGGCAAAGTTTGCGCCCTCACGCCCCTAACCGCCGCCGTTGGAGACGCCCTGGGCGTCGGGAATCCCAGGCGGATTTCCGGCCACCATAGGCGCGGGCTTGCGGACGGCGAGCAACGGGCAGCTCGCCGTCCGATAAGGACCAGGCCCGGGTCGATGGCGCGTCGTGTTCCACGCGCGCCTCAAAGAGCTGTCAGCAAAATTGACGGGGTCCAATAGGACCGATGCCTGCCAGGGTTGCGGGAAAGTCCGAAAGGGATACCGGGACCTTGGCAACAGGCAAATGAAGGAACACGGGTGGGTTTTAGTCAGTAAAAGTCTGACACGCCCTTCCGCTCCGCCCAGAGCGGGAGAAGTCATTGGATGATTTCCCACCCTCAAAAAAAAAAAAAAAAAAAAGGCAGGGCATACTTTATCGTAAAATCGAACGTAATAAAACCACTAAATGGTTACTCATATTGCCTCACTCTTTAACCTGGTCAATGATTAATCATGTACACAGCGAAATAAAACACCTTGGTTATGAAAAAACACTCGATAAATTATACGATCTTTATTGGTTCCAAAATATGTCCAAATTTGTTAAAAAATTTGTAGATTCGTGCGTCTTTTGTAAGGCTTCCAAAGGTCCGTCGGGTGCCCAGCAGGTCCGTCTGCATCCAATCCCAAAATTGGCCATTCCATGGCATACAATTCATTTAGATTTAACAGGCAAACTCAGCGGAAAAAGCGAGCGTAAAGAGTATTGTTCCGTGCTTATTGATGGTTTTATAAAATTCGTTTTGCTAGAGCATACCCTAACCCTAAATGCATCCGATGCCATTAAATCGCTTAAAAATGCAGTGAACTTATTTGGCGCTCCTAAAAGAATAGTTGCAGATCGTAGTAGGTCTTACGATAATACTGAATTTAAAATTTTTTGTAAAGATAATCGTATCGATTTACATTTAATTGCCACTGGTTCCAGTAGGGCCAATGGCCAGGTTGAGCGTGTCATGAGGACATTGAAAAGTATGCTCACTATAGCTGAAACAGATTCGGATAGCTTATGGCAAGATCATGTAGGTGATATCCAATTAGCTCTCAATAGTACTCGTTGTAGAGTAACAGGGTTCACGCCCTTGGAATTAATGTTTGGCATTAAGGGTAGTTCATTGGGGATATCAAAAGTATCTACTAATTATCCTGATGAAGATAGGTTAAACCTCGAAACCATTCGATCCGATGCTTCTGCTAGCATAAAAAGGCTGGCCCAATATGACACAGGTCGATTTAACAAGGGTAAAGCTATAGTAAAACCTTTTTCAGTAGGTGACTTTGTCTTTGTTAAATGCGATGAGAGACACCAAACAAAACTAGACCATAAATACAAAGGCCCCTTTAAAATAACCGCTATTTTAGAAAATGATAGGTACGAATTAAAACACATAAATGGAAACAATAGAGTCTACAAATTCTCTCACGAAAAATTGCGTGAAGTACCCCGTGGTCAGGCATTCCTTTCGGAAATCGCAGAAAACTATGATGAGGATGACGTGTCGGCGAATAATACAACCATAGAGGTTCTTGATCATGAGACTAGACAACAGATTAGCAATGATGATATAAAGTCTACTAATAGTGATACTATCTCTGCCAATAGTGATACCATCTCTATCAATAGTGATACCATGTCTGCTAAAAGTAACACTATATCTCATAATAATGTAAATTGTAAAAATCCTGGTTTACGTGCTGTTTCAGTAGAATCTATTGGCCCTGAATCAATTAAAATTGTAACAGAAGCACTTGTACATCATCCAAAATAATGAGCTATTTGTTAATTAAGCTAAAGGAACGATACTTGTATCGGCCTAGCTAGATCCGGTCCAGTTTTACTGAAGGGATACACCTGAAGGGCAAAACAATTGCCGGACCAGGGAGCTGATCTTGTAGGGTCATAGTTGATCGGACCAAGAAACATGTCTTGTAGAGTCATAGCTGACTGGACCAAGTGGTTAAATATCTGAAGGGTCTAAATAGACCGGACCAGAAACAATAGCAGGATGACCAAACGGTACTTAATCAGTTTTTCATGTTCTAGATGTTGGATAGGCTGAGCGTACGAGGACGTCCGCACGTCAGCATGGCCGTGTCGGCGTCGCATCGTAAACAGCACGTGCAGCGGGTAACGCGGTAGCGCCATGGCGCCGTAGCGCGCTACGTCATTCTCCCACCTCCTCGCTGCTGGGCGGAGTTAGTACGCGCTACGTCGTAGCGCGCTACGTCGTTGCACCTACCTCCAATACTGCCGTATAAAAGGGGCCGCACGGCGGCGAAATGACATTCTGGGCCTCCCCTAGGCAACTAGGGGTCTCACCTGGCGGTGACAGACCGCCGAGATGTCGTGAAGAAAGCGGCGCTATGGATATAGCGTCGTGGCTTGCGGGGACGTAGCGAATTCCACGACGAAATGACATTCTAACTTCAGGCGTTGCCCGGTGCACAGGTTGTATTGCTCTTAATTATTGTTACTCTGCCTCTCTGCACATTGTTGCTCTTTTATGTGAAATAAACTGTTACTGTACTACTGAGTGTCATGACTATTTTCTAAGGTGTTAAATTAATTATTTCTTGAAACTGATTAAGTGTAGTTTCGTGTAAAACGAATTAATTAAATAATTTATAATAAATCCTAATTTCCTACTATTGAAAGAACCTCTTTTATTTTACAATATGTCTGATCCTGTGCCGTCATATGTAAAAATTTGTTTATTTTTTATCATTATATCAATGTATGAAAAGGGAACTGTTACACTGACAAAATGACATTCGTCTAATAGTTGTGTGGCCTAGTGAAATGTTTGACAAATGATAAATGTCCCAAACGTTTTGTGTCATTATAATAATCAGCTTAACAATAATTCTACTAAATGAATTAATGTAAATGTTATGCGCGCATATTATGAGGCTATCGAGGGAGGAATTAACCTTACAGCGTACCGAGGTCGGATGCTCTCTGTTTCAGGTGCTTGAACCTACCGTTAACGTCTCGGCCCAACGATTATCGGATCAGGTGCGCGTCATTCAGAATAATCATAGACTGGATAACGCTACACTTGATCGGCTACGCTCGGAAATGCAGAGTAGCTCTGCTAGCAACCCTCCCCCATCCCAGCATGTCATACATGCCCCTGTCGAAGCCCCACTGCGGGAAAACCAACATGATGAGGAGGAGAACGCCAGGGCTATATCTGCAGATAACCTATGCAATGTGGAACTAAGGAGCGCACTGGAGGATGCGATCCGTGAGTACCGGTTCACATCACCTGACCTCAGACCACGGCTACCACGTTTGCCTATGAATAAAAGAAATAGAGCACTGGTATGTGCCATGGATGCACTGTTACCAAATTTTATTGAAGGCAGCGCAGGCAGACCTTTGCGATATACACTCAATCTTGTATTGCACAGCTGTTGCGTCATGTCGTATTGCTCGTGTCAAATTTCCAAACACTGACCGAGCTGTACGACCGAAACTGCCGCACCAGCCTGGCAGTCCAGGATTGAGCGTCGTAATTAATGAGGCCAGGGTACTCATCGGGAAGCTCATCTGCTTCAGGGAGGGCAATACACGGCCAAGGGTGATGCGCTTTGTGAGACGGGCCTTCTCGGGAACTAGTATTAGTCCTCGAGAATATGTTTCCTGTATCACAGAGCGCATCTACTTCCTGAAGCAGAAAGTTTATGCGTGGGCAAACCGTATCCGTCGGTACAGGCGAAGAGTAGATCGGTACACTCAGAACCGCATGTTCCAGAGCGATGAAAGGTGGGTAAACAGAGCATGGGGGCGCCCCATTCCCACTCAGGGTGTGACTGATGCGCGTCCACTAGATAATGAGACCATGAGTGCTTTTTGGCGAAGCATCTGGTCGGTGTCCGTCAGTCACACTGAAGGTGATTGGATGCGTGTTGTTGAGCGGACGTGTGATTCAATACCAGACATGGAGGCCATTACCATCAGCCCTCTGGATGTGGCCCGTGCAGTCCGTCCGTTGCCTAACTGGAAATCTCCAGGACCGGACGGACTGCACAATTTCTGGATTAAATGGCTACAAAGATCACACGCCTGCTTAGCTTCGCAATTCCAGTCATCTCTAGAGACTGGGTCGCTACCACTGTTCTTTACGACAGGAGTTACCCACCTGCTCCATAAATCGGGTAGTACTACGGAACCTAAAAACTATAGACCAATTACATGTTTACCGATGGTCTATAAAGTTTTTACTCGTACATCCATTCTTAGAGCAAAAATTGCACAACATATATAGAGCAACTCAATTATGTCTGTGTCTCAAAATGGATGTAAGAATGGGTCCCGCGGTACTAAGGAGCTGCTCCTTATAGACATGGCCATAAGCCAACAGGTTCGTAGATCCCGGAAGGATTTGTCGACATGTTGGATAGATTATAAGAAGGCCTATGATTCGGTGCCACATACATGGCTCATTAGAGTGCTGGAGTTGTACAAAATAGACGCAACTCTACGCACCTTCTTGATGTCGTGTATGAGGCAGTGGAGAACAGCCCTTCTCTATCCGGGATGTCGACAGCTATGGGGGATCGATGAACCGATCAGGATTGAGCGGGGAATATTTCAGGGCAATAGTTTGAGTCCACTTCAAAACCACACTGCTGGAGGATTCCGGCCTAGGCTATCGATTGAGAAGAGGTGGTCAGGTGATATCTCATCTCCTTTACATGGATGACCTGAAACTCTTCGCCCCCAACAATTTGCGACTGATGGAGCTACTGAAGGTAAAAGAAACATTCAGTAGCGCCATCAGGATGGAATTTGGTGTGGACAAATGTGCAGTCATGCATGTAAAGAGAGGGGAGATTATGGAATCCGTGGGAATCCAACTCTCGGATTCCATAAACCTTAGATCCCTCTCCTCAACCGAAACCTACAAGTATTTGGGTATGTCGGAAGCATTAGGCATCAATGTTGCCGACATGAAACAATCGTTGAGGGAGCGCTTCTTTGGCCGCCTGATTAAAGTGTTAAATAGTCTTTTATCAGGCGGAAACAAGGTGCGAGCCTTCAACGGCTGGGTCATGCCGGTTTTGATGTATTCTTTCGGCATACTCAAATGGACTCAGACAGAACTTGACACCTTGGATAGGAAGGTCCGTACACTTCTGACGGCAAATCGGATGCATCACCCACGGTCATCAATGATGAGACTGTACTTCCCGCGGAAGTGTGGGGGTCGAGGTTTCTTAAATGCCAAAACCCTTCACAACCGCGAGATTTGCAGTCTCAGGGAATATTTCCTTCAAACTGACGTGGGGATGCACCGAGATGTGGTCGCAGTGGACAAGGGCCTTACCCCGCTCTCCTTGGCGAAAGAGAACTGGCGCAAACCTACAGTACTTGATACTAACGATCGTAGGGAAGTGTGGCAAGGCAAAGAGCTAAATGGACGCTTTTTCCGGGCACTCCATGGGCCTGAAGTAGACTTTCTGGCGTCTGTCTCCTGGCTACGTTTCGGCGACCTCTTCGGGGAAACCGAAGGTTTTGTCTGTGCGATTATGGATGAAGTCATCATGACGAATAATTACCGGAAATACATTGTCAAGGACGGTACGGTGGACATCTGTCGGGCATGCCACTGTCCCGGTGAATCAATTCGACATATTGTTTCCGGTTGTTCTCGTCTTGCTAACGGCGAGTATTTGCGCAGACACAATCTAGTAGCTAAGGTTATCCACCAGCAACTTGCCTTGCAGTACAACCTTGTGGAGTATGAAGTACCATACTATAGGTATGTGCCCGACCCAGTTCTCGAAAATGGTCACGCCACAATGTACTGGGATCGATCTATCATCACTGACAGGACTATTGTAGCCAATAAGCCTGATATTGTGGTGATAGATCTGTCGAATTGTGGGACGTGGACCTGCAATCATTGTGCCGATAATCGTTACGGTGAATGGCTTAATAGCGAAGAGCCTCGACCAACATCTCAGGAAGCTCTCATTGCGCGGCTGGGTCAAGGGCTTGATTCAGAAAGCAGTACTCCTGTTCTTTATAAAATATTTAAAAATGTAAAGATTGTTTAAAAAAAAAAAAAAGAATTATATTCTACTAAATGAAACGTTGTCATACAAAAAATTGCTAATCGTTAGTTGTCAAAGTGAAACATCGGCGAAACGTTGGTTGGAGAGGGATAATTTGCCAAAAAAAATTCGGCGAAAAGGCAGGATACCGTCGCTTAGATATTGCGTGATTTCGGTCAAAATTTTGTGCTTACTAAACGACCAAAAAATAGTGATTTTATGAATATCCAGCAGTTATGACGTTCTAACAATTAGGAATATGAACTTAGTCGGTTTTTCATGTATTGACTTTTTCATTTATTTGTATTTACGTATTTTAACTTGTTAAGAATTTCCCTTTGAAATTACTTAGTATAACACGACGCCTTGCGCCATCTACCGGATTATGTGCACAACACTACGCCACCCGAGTAGATCGCAACACAAACAAGATCAATCATCGACAAGACGATAACAACAACAGTATCTACAGATTGCTAGCGACATCTAACATTCGACATGTGAAGTATTCGTGATGTCAACGAAGGTCACAACCACATACAAGTATGACATGATGAAGATACACACATTAATCAGTCAAACCGACTATATAAACGGTCAGCCATGGAGGAAGGATCACTATCGCTCCGATGACTCCCACTCATTACCCTGATAACCCGAATCACACCCCCGATATTATTGATATGGCGCTCCTTAAGAACGTCAACCTTAGATTAGATTCAATAGAAACGGTAGACGAGCTTAACTCTGATCACCGCCCAATAATTATTAGTCTCGCCCCCCGCATAGGTGTCTCTGACCCCTCTCACCCCCTCGCCACCAAAAGGGTCACGGACTGGAAGAAAGTAAGCGAAAAGCTGAAATCCAACACGTCCCCCCAATTGGACTCTATCCCAGATAAATTCGACTCTACCGCTGATACGGCGGCCGCGATCGACTCTCTTACCGGTCACGTACAAACTGTGTTGAACATTAGTTCAAAGGAGGTTCCGGCGACGGACGACCGTCGCTGGAGGCTCCCGCAGGATGTACGTGATCTGATAACGGAGAAGAACGCGTCCGCCCGTGCGTACAGCAACTTCCCCTGTGCCGCAAACAAAGCCCATATGCGCTATTTACAGAGATCTGTAAAGAAACGTGTAGCGGAGCTGCGTGACGCGGGATGGGATAAGTTGTTGAGCGATCTAGAGCCGAATCATCTCGCCTTCTGGCAACTAACTAGGAAGCTGAAATCAGATCAGTGCGCGAGCATGCCCCCCCTAGTACGCCCCGATAAGTCCATCGCATTCGAGGACACCGATAAGGCTGAATGCCTAGCAGACAGCCTAGAGGCTCAATGCTCTCCCAGTACCCTACCTGTAGACAAAGCTCACCTCGATAAGGTCGACGCTGAAGTCGAACGTAGGTCTACTTTACCACCAGTAGAAGACCCTGATGATCCCTTGCCCCCCGTCACACCAGACGAGGTGCACGAGATCATCAAGGGTCTTAAGACTCGCAAAGCCCCCGGTTCAGATGGCATCACCAATAAGGTGATGCAACTGTTCCCAGCCCACCTTATAATGCTACTGACCACCATCTTCAATGGTGCTCTGAGCAATAACATCTTCCCACAGGCATGGAAAGAAGCCACGGTAATAGGTATCCCGAAGCCCGGCAAGCCAAAGTCGGCACCTTCGAGTTACCGCCCCATCAGTTTGCTCAAGGTCATAGGTAAAATCTATGAGAGACTTATTTATAAGCGACTCAGAGATTACGCCGAGACCAAAGGCCTCATCCCAAAATAACAGTTCGGCTTTCGAACTGAGCACTCTAGCGTGCATCAGGTACACCGGATCATAGAGCACGTAAGCGCCGGCTTCCAGCGCGGCAATGTGACCGGTGCAATCTTCTTCGATATAGCGAAAGCATTCGACAAGGTCTGGCACAACGGTTTGATATACAAGTTATACCAACTCGGTGTGCCGGATCGTCTCGTACTCATAATACGGGACTTTTTGACGAATCGCACCTTCCGCTATCGCATCGAAGGAGCCGTCTCCTCCCCCCGACTCATCCGCGTGGGCGTCCCTCAGGGCTCCGTGCTATCTCCCCTCATTTTCACGCTGTTCACCAGCGATATCCCGAAACATAGCAAGGCACAGTTGGCTCTGTTCGCAGACGATACGGCCATCTATTACAAGGGTATTAGTAATGATAATATACGCATAACTCTCCAGAGAGCGGTCAACAATCTTGGCGCCTGGTTTCAAAAATGGCGTATAGAAGTCAATCCCGACAAAAGTCAAGCGGTATTCTTTCAGAAACCGCGGGGCGGTTGGCCCCTCCCCCCCCTCCTCCAATCACCATGTTCGGCAAGCAGATCCCTTGGGAGAAGCAAGCCAAATAGGTGTAACCCTGGACCAACATCTCACGTTTCGAGAGCACATAAAGCAGGTTCGTTCGCGAGCTGCTCTCGCTCTAGGTAGACTCCACTCAGTTCTGAATGCACGCAGCAAATTGTCACTCAAGTGCAAAATGCGTACTTACATTACGTGCATTCGCCCCATCATGACCTATGCGGGTTCCGTCTTTGCTCATGCAAAACCCCATCATATACATTGGATGCAAACACTCCAAAATCGATTCCTTAGAAAGGCCACGGGAGCTCCCTTTTATGTTCGTAACGAGATCCTCCATCTCGACTTAAAGATTCCCACAATCCGCCAGTTTCTCAAACGCCTCTCAAAGCGTTACTTCGAGTCAGCCGCCACACATCGCAACCCTCTGGTTGTCGAGGCCTCCCGATATCACCCATCTAGTATTAGCGTCATTCGCCGTCCGCGGCATGTTCTCACTGAGCCAGACGACCCCATAACTCTCCTCCAGGAGAGCAGTAGGGAGACCAGTACAGTGCACAAATACAGACGCCTCCCGTCATTCCGACCTCGCCGTCGAGGCAAAACACGTTCGCGTCCGTCCCGATTATTAAATTCACCCCCCCGTCCCTTGTCCGATGAAGTAGTGCCAGCCCGCGCCGTAGCTGAGCACGTAGCTTTAAATTCCCCGTTTAATAATAATGATGATCTAAACCTTTTGATCCAGCCTGTCCCAACAACTTGCTGTCCCCCCGCCAGTGATGTCGCCCTAAGCCGAGGTTCGTACCCCACAGGGGGTGCCCTTAGCGAGCGCACACTTAATTTTAATTTAGAATAGTTTATGCCCCTGGCTGGAGGCCCTGAGTGTAGAAAGCTTAAGGCAGCCACAGGAATGTCCGGTTAAGAAGTTATGATTTCCGAAATCACATTTCAAGATGCCCTAGTTAAAAAAAAAAAAAAAAAGGAAGGATCACTCGCTACTTAGAAGGCACAGTGGTCGATAGCTCACAGCCCCGCAGCCACCACTGTTTGTCATACGCTTGACCTGAGCGGAGGCCCCGTCGCCCTCAGGAATAGCCTTAGCTAGGAGGTAAAGGGATAGGATAGCCCCGCAGTCCATCCCTAAGACCACTAATAGGTTTACCCTCAATTTATACTTTGTTTGCTAAGCCTGTCAATTTGTTGAAGTAAAGTGAATAAACCCCTATTTGTCATCCAACGTTGGTTTCATTCCACCGCCACCATTATACTGCTGCACCTAGTACCATCTAATTGCATTAGATTAAAGCTGCTATGTATCGATTTATCTGTATGCTAATTTCAATTGAACACTATTATTAATTCCATCCTAATTCTAATTAATTTTATTTTGTATAATTCTATTTTATTTGTTTAATCCTATTTAATTTTGTATAATTGCGAGTAAATTTTGTTCTGTCTTATTTTAATTTCATGATTGTCTAATAATAGCCTATAACTTGTATGTTTGGTGTCTTATACTGTTAGTGCAAGTTGGTGATTAATAAATAAATAAATAAATAAATATATTGGCGCCCAATGTAAATTATCTTCTACCCGCAACAATTTTATCGAAGTACCCACATTTTTGACGGTGTACCCACATATTGGCGGATAAACAGAAGCCTACCCTCAAGAGAATTTATATCTTCATTTGACAATATGTCTAAGGAAAAACAAGAGATGGTGGTGATGACTCAGGAACAATTCACTGCACTCCTGTCAAAAGTGACAGAAGCGAACGAAAGTGGAAATAGACATTTCAAAAGTTTTGCTGCGTGCACAAAGCGTTAAGACGGTGAACGAAGCTTTGATAAAGTAGAAGAATTTGTGACCGGTATCTCAGTTTATAAAAAAATTGAGAAGATCAGTGACGAAAACGCCTTGGAAGGTTTAACTTTGTCATTGTCTGGTGCTGCTGCTACGTGGTGGAACGGTGTCAAAGGCGACATCAAAAAGTGGAGCCAAGCTCTCGACGCCATTAAGACTGCTTTTGCGCCGAAAATGCAGCCATATGAGATTTATTTAGAGCTGTACTCGAAGAAGCAAACAACCGAGAAAATAGATGCGTTTATATGTGAAAAACGTGCCTTACTCGCTCAGTTACCCTAAAAACGCCATTAAGAAGAGGAACATCTGGACTTTGTGTACGGATTTCTTAACATAACGTACAAAAGGGAAGTTGCTCGCATGGAGATGAAGACGTTTTCTGAACTTCTGGAACGTGGTCGTCATATTGAGAGTCTGCTCAAGGAAACTGGTGAGGCAGCGACATCAGAACGGAAGCCGCTCAAAAGATGTACTTTTTGTGGCAAGAAGGGTCATCTTTTTGATGTATGTCGTAAAAGGTTGGCTGAACAAAAGGACACGGCTATGCCGCAAGCGGAAAAGAAGCCAGTCATCACGTGCTATGGATGTGGCGCACTTGGTGTTTACAGAAGCAACTGCAGTACTTGTAAAGCAAAAGAAACCCCACCAAAGCCCGTTGCATTTTGTACTGCACAAAACAATTTAAAAATACAAGCCAAAATACCGACAATACAGGTAAACGTAAAAGGGGAAGAAGGCTATGCATACATAGATACTGCTGCCCGACGTAGTATTGCCAGTATGCAACTATATAAGACGTTGTTACGTAAAGGAACACAGTTTGATCAGCAAGAAACGGACATCAAATTATCAGATGGAACGGTAAACACGTCAAACTTGTTGACGACGACAACTGACATACGTATTGGAGAACGCACACTACCAATAACTTTGTCAGTCATACCCGAAGCAGTTGACAATCGTACGCTGTTAGTTATCGAATTTCTAGAACAGGCAGGAATGCACTGCAACGCAGCTGGAATTTTATTGACGAACCACAGACAATATACAACTTCATTCAACTCAACAATGACGCCATACCAATAAAGGCAGTGAAACAAATGACATTTGAAGTAAAAAAGGAGCCAGTGGAAATAAAAGCAGTGTCGGAGTTCATTCGTTGGGCTAACGAACTGGACATGTTGCCACCGTTACGCATAACACCGGCAGTATCCGACATACCATACTCATCTTCATATTGCCGCCCAGTGCAATTCATATTTATGAAAGAAAGTCATTTTGTTGTTACTGAACATCAAAAGCAGATGGAAGAAGACATAAAGGCACTTCGCCCTTCAGATTGCGGAACTAATGTAGTCAACCATGAGTTAATGAAGACTGTGATTGATGGAAAAATTTGCAATCAAGTTCTAGCTGCTATCTTTGTTTAGCAAAACCTTCAGACATGAATAAATTGGATTCTATGAAGGAAAGACCAGTGTCTGTCGACCTCTATAAATTTGGACTGTCAACATTACACGCTCGTATCAATACCATGAAATGCCTTTTGCATATAGCTTATAGGCTTGACCTCAAGAAATGGGCAGTGCGAGGAGATGATGACAAACTTATGTTTCAAGCAAGAAAAAAGTTATACAAGATCGTTGCAAAGCTGAGCTAAACCTTTTGATAGACATTGACAAACAAGGACCCGGAACAACGAATGATGGTAAGACAGCCAGAAGATTTTTCGAGTTTCCTGAAAAAACTGCAGCAATCACTGGGCTAGATGAACAGTTAATTCGTAGACTTGCAGTGATTTTACAGGCAGTTACCTCAGGACAAGATATTGACGCTGTAAAATTTAAAAAATATGCGTACCAGACGGCTGCTAGGTCTGTGGAACTATACAATTGGCAGATATCATTACTAGTAACGCAATTATGCCAATCGGGAGCCTATCAGAGGAAGCGTCCGAGTCACGCAACAAAGACTTTCGTAGATTTAGGGAACACAATTCGCGAAAGAATAGCAGACAAAATTCGAATGAAGATATCCTCAACATGTTACTTCTTTAATCAGATCCAGTTATTTCGGCCATTCTACGAAGTGGCCAAAATCCTGTTCGCTCTATATATCTCCTTTTTACATATAGGTAAATTTTAACGATGGTGTGTATTTTGCTTAATTTAATGTTATCTATCGTTACATATTTCAATTAATACGTATTATCTTTCATTTATTAAGATTTTGCGCGTTTCCTGTAGACCAAATCACGTCCTGTACTGTTCGCGGCATAGGTTGCCGGATTCGGAGATGTTTTAAAAATGCTTTCACATATTTTAAAGTAGCTTAAGTGAACCTATCATATTGCAAATATATATTAGTAAATTAATGTGTAATTTAAAAAATTACGACGTTTACATATTTCAAGTTACTGATCACTCCTGTAGAAAAACATGAAAAATCTGGTATTTTTTAAAATCTTTTGTTTAACAACACTATTTAGTTTTGCTAGCAATACTGAAATAGATAGTTGTCATTATCTGTCTGTTATTGCTAGCCATAACACGTTATTTCTTAGTTTTTAATAAGATTAGGAGTCATTCTACAAAGTGTAAAAGTTTTCGTCACTTCTAAAGTCGCCAAAAAACAGTAATTTCTTAATAAAAAAATATAATTTTACTTTGGTCTTGTTAATTACCGGTATAATGATAAAACGTGATGGAAGCCGCGTTTTATGACCTCAAATATTCCCCTCGGCATGGACTAAAGTATTTGTTCATCACTTCTGTCGAACTCACTTTTGTCGACAAATGTTACGAATGCCTTACAGATGTGAGGCTTTTGCGAAATATATCTTATTGCTATTTGATAAAGATTCCAAATCATTTTTAGAAAACCTATGTTGTATAATAATTTATTTTTTAGGTCAATACACGCGCTTTTGTTGAGTTTAGTACAAAATACAAATTTGTATACAGAAGTGACCTATTTCTATGGATATGATGTGGTTTTACGATATTACTAATATAATTTTTTCTAAATGTGGTCAAAATTATATTTTTAACTGATCCCGCTGGGTTTACCTAAAGCATTATTCATCTTTAAGATAATTTTCTGCAAAAAATCGGCAAATTAACATCGGTCTACAGAAATGACGTCTATCTACAGTCACAGATGTGATTTGATGCTTTATTTTTTTCCATTTTTATCCACCATGTGAGGTGATTGAGAAGAAGAGTAGAAAACGAATTCGATTGGGCAGCACCTCTGATGATGAATACAGTATTACTGAGGATAATTTGATAGTCAAAAAAGAAAAGAATTCGCTGGTTCATGGAGTAAAGAAATATGTAAAAGGATTGTTTCGGACAGCGATGATGATATTGATGTTTTCTTAATGATTGTTTATCCTACTTAACTGATTAATGACATATAAGTTTTTTTTTTTTATTAATTTAAGCCATAAATTGCTCATTATAATATCTACAGAAGTGAAGTCACATCTGTAGACATAGTTTATATATTTATATTTTTTATTTTGTAACCTTTGGTTATTTTTCATGATCATTATTCCTTAGCAAGTGAGAAGACACTTAATTTTATGATTTTATAACGTTGATTTTTTCTAGAATTGTTTTTTATGTCATTATTTTGTAATGTTGTTTATTCTGTCGGTAATTGCATCACTCCTGTCGACGGGCAAAAATCTAAAAAGTGCCATGAATGCTAATTTTGTGATTGATGATCTCTAAAATTGTTTTTAGATTAAATTAAGGTTAATTTTAATTTTTCCTACCTCATTAAAAATACTTAATCATGGAATTTATATTTATTTAAAAAAAAATTGTGTTCGTAGAATGGCCGATTTCTGCAACAAGACCCAAGATGAGTTCGAAAAAAAGCAAGAGCTTTTCAACGAGACCCTCGATTTGTTTAAATTTCAGGAGAGCGATTTCGTATTTTTTGATGTTTCTCATTTAGATCCTGACTCTGATTCTGATTCTGATAACGATTTTGAAAATTAATTTAATCGTATATCTATGTATGTATATCTTACCTAACTTTATTATTATTATTAAGTTCTTAACTATTCTCGAGACCCCGTTCCTATGGAAAGCATACGAGGGGCCGAAGCCAAGTCGCAGAGGCCTCTTAGACAAATTTAAATGGATAAAAAACAACAGTAATAATTTGTTTTAATATTTCGTAATTTCGTAAATGTAATAGTGTTTATCTAAAATACAGACACCTCTCTGCAAAATTTCAAGTTTATAAACCCATTGGTCCGGATGTAAGTTAAAATTTTAGTTCAACCATTTTTTATACAACGTGTCCCAGAAATCAACGTCAAGCCGAAAACGGTCAATAGGCCAAGTCGTGACAGTTCTTAGAAAAATATAAAAAAAAATCTTCATGTACTTTTCAAATTTTATGGATTCAAAAATAAATCTCAAAAAGTGACACCCTGTGATGATCTTTCAAGTCCTGTGACTACAAATATTAACTTTTCGTCAGTTTTTTTTCTGTGACGTAACCATGAATAACCCTTCTGTAAATGACAGTTAAAAGTTAAAACATAACTACCTCAGTTTTAAATAAAATGTTAGATTTTTGCCCAACATTGAATTCAAAATTATTACATCACCCAACTTTAACCGCGTGTAGTGTAAAAAAAATGTACTACACTATTTTGGCAAGTAACTTTAAAAGATGGCGTGTTTAGTCTGGATTCCAAAATGGTATGCCACTTACTAATTGCTACTTCTTAATTGAGGAAAAACATTTTTTTTAATGAAGTCGGATTTCGTACAAGTTCGATTGAGACAAAGAGTGACGTTATTTGACTAGAGCGAGCGAGATAGATGGTGACGCTACTTTGTTGAGTGTGAGCGAGATAGATAGTGACGCTACTTTTATCTAAGAGCGAGACGGATTGACACATTATTTCGTCTGTGTGAGTGAAACAGATAGAGACGCCACTCTTGCGAAACAGGGATGCGTTAGGGGGTAAATTGTGAAATACTGCAGTACGTTACGCTCTTTCGTTTACTACGCATCTTTCCGTATAATTTGTATTGACTTCGTACTTACAACTGTGGCTTTGTTTATTGGACTTGATTTGCATTGTGATTTGGATTTATCTGCACTGTTATCGTAATCCCGTGTTTTGTGAAGTGTGTTATCATGTCATCTCGATACACCGCACAGGAACACGCCAACATGCATCTCATTTATGGAGAATGCTTATACAACGCCAATGCTGCAGCAAGAATGTATCGTGAGAGATACCCAAATGCTGTGCGTTATCTCGATCATCGAGTATTTATCAATGTGCATCGGTCACTATCAGAGGGTCGATTCCCTAGTCAAATGGTTAGCGAGGGTAGACCCGTATTGCCCTACGAGGCCGAAGTCCTGCAAGCAGTTGAAGAAGACCCAAGTATCTCAGTACGTGGAATTCAACAGAGCATAGGAGTCCCCAAAAGTACTGCACAGCGTATTTTAAAAAAAAACCGGTTTCACCCATACCATGTACGACGAGTACAAAGTCTGCTACCCCGAGACTACCCAGAGAGAGTGCGATTTTGTCAAACGATGTTGCAGAAGCACCGAGAGGATCCGCGATTCTTTGAAAAAATTCTATGGTCAGATGAATCAACATTTAAAAAGGACGGTTACATGAACCTCCACAATTTGCACGAATGGCACGTGGAAAATCCAAATTTGATGCGGGAAGACAGATCGCAGTACCAGTTTAAAGTGAACATGTGGACGGGAATTTTGAATGGTAAAGTTATTGGTCCAATCGAGCTGCCGGAGAACTTAAATGCCCAGGGGTATTTGGACTTTCTACAAAACCAATTACCAGAATTGTTGGAAGAAGTACCACTGAACATTTACGGCAGGATGTGGTACCAACACGATGGCCGCCCAGCGCATTATGCTCTAACAGTACGTGAGTTTCTCAATCGGGAATACCCCGATAGGTGGATTGGGCGCGGTGGTACAATTTCGTGGCCTGCCCGTTCACCCGATTTAAACCCCTTAGATTTCTTTTACTGGGGTACGATAAAGGATATCGTGTACTCTAAGCCAATCCAAAATTTAGACGAGCTGCGCCAAAGAATTGCAGAAGCCGCTGAATCCATCAACTCGAGAAGACACGCCCGTCTTATTACGCGATCATTTTTAAAGAGATGTAGAGCTTGCATTGCAACTGAAGGCGAACAGTTCGAACATTTATAAACATGGAAAATCTGATTTAATAAAAATTATAACTAAAGAAATCCAACAACTGAATTTTATTTCAAACGCACCTGAAACTAACAAATAATTTTGTTTTCCTCAATTAAGAAGTAGCAATTAGTAAGTGGCATACCATTTTGGAATCTAGACTAAACACGCCATCTTTTAAAGTTACTTGCCAAAATAGTGTAGTATATTTTTTTTACACTACACGCTGTTAAAGTTGGGTGATGTAATAATTTTGAATTCAATGTTGGGCAAAAATCTAACATTTTATTTAAAACTGAGGTAGATATGTTTTAACTTTTAACTGTCATTTACAGAAGGGTTATTCATGGTTACGTCACAGAAAAAAAAACTGACGAAAAGTTAATATTTGTAGTCACAGGACTTGAAAGATCATCACAGGGTGTCACTTTTTGAGATTTATTTTTGAATCCATAAAATTTGAAAAGTACATGACTAAGATTTTTTTTTATATTTTTCTAAGAACTGTCACGACTTGGCCTATTGACCGTTTTCGGCTTGACGTTGATTTCTGGGACACGTTGTATAACGTATATATTTTTTATTAAAAAACCGCAGTTGCCACCGATATATAAAATACACCAAAAAAATTCTAATAATTTGTAGAACAGCCATCTATAAGGATATAACAGTTAAGACAGCGGTTTTGAAGATATTTGAATTTATTACTTTGGCCCCATACAATTTTTTTCAAATTTATTTTTGTAATTTATTTTACCTATAAAATGATATTACTTGTATATATTCATGACTGCTGAAGGCATTAGAAGCTTATCATAAGCAAAAAAATTAATGTCAAAAAATTTAAATGACTATGAAGCTCGATTTACAGCCCATAGTGCGCCGCACAGTGGTGCAGGTAGTACGGGCATGCGGAAAATATTATTTTTAAATGAAAAGACGTTGCGTTTCTTCATAATGCTTTATTAAAATGATATAATAAATGTACCAATATACAAAGAGAAAGATATAATAAACGTTTTTTTTATTTTTATTAACTTGTAAATTTTCATCATATTTTTTCACATGAATTAAATTATAAATATTATGCAAAATATACGGTCTTTAAGCATTTCTGTATAAATAAATATTAATAAACTAAATAATGAATAGCGAAGACATAGTTTTAGACATGGGTGCTATCCACTAATAAAGCTTTGGCATCATCATGAAGAGGATAGTATTTTTTATTCGGTACTGCACGTAAACTGTTGGTAAGGGGATCTGAGGTAGCTAACAGCATATTCATTACATCTTCATTACATGATAGACGAAAACATTTTCTGGAATGACTTATAATTGCGGTAATCTTTATTTCGCGCTTCTTGAGCTTCCTCAGATAACATCCCAATAGGTAGTATCCGATGATTCTTCTTGTGCGAGTACCTTAGAGGCAGCTTTCTTAATTCTTCAAGGTCATTCTAATTAACTACATTGGTTTTTGGTCCGCGCGCGGCCCGCGCGCTGTCATACAGGTTAATCATTTTTTCAGGAACGCTTTCACACAATCTTTTGACTTTATATCGCTTTGTTCGATCGCAACATTCATCAAATGATTTCTCTGGTCGTCCTCTATGAAAGCGTTTTGATGGCCCTGGAACATTACTATCACAATTCACCATATTAGCTTGCACCGAAGATGTCTCAACGGTAAAAATACTTTTCAGCCACTGTTCATTTTTTGCCAAAAAAGCATTTTTATTTCTCGCTGCAGTTTGCCACTTTTTCGTAAATACAGGTAGAAAATTACGACTCAACTTTTCATAAACTTGCTTCCAAACACTTTTTGGTGCCGTATTATGAAGTATTAATGCCATGATTTTCCCAGTGTGAGAGAGAGACGGAGCTACACAAGGCCGCTAGCACCATCCCGTTTTCGCAGTGGAATAATGATGACATTAGTACTTCATAATACTACATACCCCTGTAAGCTGTGGATACATAAGTTTTAAATTTTCGAGGGATTTATGTATCTCACGATTACTTGATATTCTGATTTCCACTAAATCGGCATAGGCAATAGTAAAGCTATCCATCACTATAATAACACTTATAGTAAGAGAAAATAATTGTAAGTGAAGTTAAAACTACCGTTCAATGCTATTTATACTAACACGACATGATAAAGTGTCAATTATCCTCATTAGAAACACTTATTAATATAATGCACTTTTTCTTAATTACAGAGCGTCATTAGTTAATGACCTGGTATTTCCAAGATCGCAGGTTATCGCAGCCAAAACTGATGTATTCTTAATCTATAGGGTCTAATTAATCTCCGAAAGTATATTATTACGCATCGGTCGATAACGGAGATTAGTTATGATCTCATGATTGAAAACAAAAGGTTCCAAATGACCTTCTTCATTAAAAATGTAATAGCAAGTAATTACTCATTATATCATAACATATGTTTACGTATTTTATGAATACACACAATAAACTTATGACTAAACTAAAAATAAAAGTTGATTATTATAGTAATTAGGTTCTATTCATACTTGAAATAACAATATTTTTTGCACGAAATTTGTTAATTCTCGATCACCCTACTTTGGCATCATGTAATTAAATACTGTATAGTTATTTACCCGTATTAATTTTAGGACTTGTTTCTACTAACATTCTAGTATGCGTGTACCAAATTGTAGACATTTTAAACAAAGTCGAAACAAAGGACTTATTTCCGCCCTTGAACCAATGTGCGCCGTCGCTTAGGGACGACGTACTTCACATTTTGGCGCACATTCTATGAAGACATGGTAAGTATTCAATCAAATTATGCAAAGGTAGTACCTATTTTCAAAACTGCATTGCGTTTCGGATTATTTTTAAACCCTATTATTTTTTAGATAGAACAAAGTACTCATTTTAAATCAATTTTATTTTTCTTTGCAGTTAAAAATGAATCGCGAGCTAAAACGACGTAGTTCATCCATAGTCGAGATGGCGTTGGCATTGCAAGAAATGTTCGGCAGTGTCGAAGACGATTGAGTTATGATCTAAGCACAGTAAGTACCTACTTTTTATAATTTGTTTGAGTACCTACAAGATAAATAAACAATAGTTATAGGTATATTTTGTAGGTTCACTTAGTAAAAATACACAGTATAAATCTGACATCATCGAATTGTTTTTTTTTGCAGTCTGCGGCTTCGTCATTTTAATAGCAACACAAAGCAGTTTAACAAAACATTAGAGTCAGCTTCTATCAGCATTGACACTTCGAAAGATTTGGCTTTTCCGGTTCTTGCCGATAGTGTATGCACCACAACAGATCACACTGAAACGACTGCACCGATTACTGCTCCGCGTATATCGGTTGATCACGCATTTAATATCACTTTAACTGCTGAACCAGACATTGAAGAACCGACTTTGAATGATCACCAGGTTGAAGAAAACACACAATATACATCACTTACGTCCGATCATGATGTACCGTCTACATCGGCAGGACCAAGTAAAGAATCTATCGTATCAAATCCAATTAAAAGTAAAGTTGGTAAAAGAAAATGCAAGAAAGATATTAAATATATTGATTATATGTCAGATCAAGAAGATTTTTCTACTTTTTATGGTGATATAGCTGATTCGGATAATTGGTCAGAAGGACAAGAAGGAATAACATCAGAAGATGATTTGCTATCAGCAGAACAAAAAGTTAGAAGAAATAAAAGGTACACTAAAAAGGAGTCAAAATTCAAAGATGCCAATACCGAAGATGATGTAGACGGAGAATCTGCGACGAGAATAAAAAAACCAATTCAAGAAAAGAGCGGTCAAAAAATAAACATTCCGGTCAACAATATATAACAAATAAAGGTGTCGTTGTACCAGCAAAAACCGTATTGGCTAATCCTTGTTCTGGCAAGAAATGTGGCAACGACTGCGGGTCTCTGTCTGACGAAAGAAGAGAAAGCTTATTTAATTATTTTTTTAATCTTGACAAGACACATCGCCGTGATTGGTTAGTATCATTGTCTCAAAAAGAAAAAAATAAACGGAAACGCACCGATGCTAATAAGCGCAACTGCACTATCAAATATTTTATCAACGAAAGAGAAGGTAGAAGATTTGTTTGCCAACAATCTATAGCAGCCACTCTGAACATTTCTGATAAAACAATTTACAGTATTGTAAAAAATGCTTCTTGGGGATGTGCACAGGAAGATATGAGAGGGAAATGTGAACCACCAAATAAGACTAAAGAATCCACTATAGATGCCGTTAACAAGTTCATCAAAAATTTACCAGCTGTACCTTCGCACTACTGTCGTCAAGACTCAAGCTAAGTTTACCTTCCCCAAGAATACAAAATTATCACCAACTTGTATAAACTTTACAAGCAGCATTATGTGGATCAGGGTGTGGACGTAGTAAGTGATAGAATTTTTCGTAAAATATTTCAAGATAATTTTAATATTGGATTTATGTACCTAAAAAAGACAAGTGCCTTAAGTGTCTTCAATACGAAAATAATAATAATCCCGAAAAGCAAAAAGAAAAGGAAGAACATGAACTAGAAAAAAAGAAAGTTATGCCCATTTTAAAGTTCACAAAAATATTCATAAGGATGATCCTTCAACTCTTTGTGCTAGTTTTGATCTCGAAAAAGTACTTAACACACCCTATGCACAATCTATGCTTTTGTACTACAGTAGAATACTAGCTGTGTACAATTTGTGCGTTTACGAAAATGGAACTCGTAAAGTTTTCTGTTACTACTGGGATGAGAGCAATGGTAAACGTGGCGCTAACGAGATTGCATCTATATTGCACAAATATATTCAATCGGTAGATGCTAGAGGAAACGTCACTCGATTACTTCTGTATTGTGACTGTTATCCGGGCCAAAACCGCAACCGTACTGTGTTGGGAATGTTGCATTCATCATTACAGGAGTGTAAAAATATCGACACTATTCAAATAAACTTTCTCTTGACAGGACACACTTACATGCCCGTAGATACAGTGCATGCTATTATTGAAAATATATTGAAGAATACAACTGTTTACGCACCATCACAATGGTTTACAGTTTTTGCAACTGCCAGACAAGAACCAGCGCCTTTCGAGGTAGAAAGACTGAGTTATGAAGATTTATTCAGATGGGATAGTATTAGTGAAAAATATTATAAAGGTAACTTAACTGGAAAGATAAGCAAGATCCGTATTATAACTTTCAGAAAAGACAAGCAAAGCGTTAAATATAAAACATCTATGAATCCTACTGCGTCGTCCTTTGATGTTGAAATTCAGTCTAAATCCAAGGTATCTCTTTTACCTTGTTATCGATCGCAGCTTCCCATATCAAAAGCTAAATATCGATTTAGTCAAACTTTGCGTGGACAAAGTTATTCCTAACTGCTTCAAACATGAATTTATGAACATTCCACGCGCAACAAATGACAAAATTTGTCTACCCGAATCAGACATAGAAGATTGTGATATTAACATTTAGATTGGGTAACTAACAAGATCTCACGTTGCAATTCATACTAAAGATTTATTTTGCAAGGGTCCAATTAAGATTAAGGATTTTATTTTCATATTGCTATATTTTTTATATGAAAAATATTTTATTACAGCAATATTAATAATTGTGTCAAAAATGTTTACACTTTTCACAGTAGGTTAATCTTGCTGTTATTTTGTTAGAATGTTATTTGGTTTGTTTATTATGTTTTATAGTTTATTAATAATTCATTTACTGACAATTGTGAGTTATAGTTTTTTTAGAATCTGAGTGATGAAGATGATAGGTCATTTATAATTGCAACAGCAATAAAAAATTGTTCAATTAAAAAATATATTGATCTCAGACTGAATTTTATGTCGTGTGTATGTAGGCACCTTTATATAATTAGTTCATATACGTATCTTACAGTATAAAACATGTAACATTATTTTAATAAAGACAGTATTTACTCATCATTCGCCTTGGTATCATTTCGCTCCAGTTCCCAACATCACATGGCGACCGTGACGTAAGAGTCCATTGGACTATGTTTAGAATTCCTTACTCCATATAAGGATACCCTTCCACGATGAACCGCAAGTGTAGTCGCAAACAAAGTCTTGTGAGAAACAGTGTTTTTTGTGTCGTTAATAATAATCAATATTACAATGGGGAAAAGTCAGAGTAAGGAAGAAGTCATTATAGCCCGAACCGCTTCTGGCGGAAGTAACAACGCAGATTTGGAGCAGTTAAAGTACCATACCAGTACAACGAATGTGGTTTTGTTGGTGATTTTGTTGTTGCTGTTGCTGGGATTCCTGTACCTTATAATCAGGATTTACAAGACCTGTCACACCAAGTGGATGATCAATGAAATAAATCGACACGCTTTGCGAAGATCGATTTCATACTTTCGGCGAGACCCAAATATTGCTATGGGAACGCAGAACGCATAACAGAGAATTTCAAAAGGATCAAACTAGGTATTTGATTAGCGAAGTAATCATGAGTCAAAGCTAAAGAAGACAACTGCATGCTGATACATCCTTCAAGCACCAAAGTGAAAATAAAAATAATAGGTGAAGTGATAACGTTAAAATTAAGTGTGTGACTATCAAATTTACCCCCGTGTAAGTGCCCTAACCGATAAGTTTGCCAATTTCTTTTATTTATTTTTATTTTTATCTTTTTTATGTATAGTTTATGTATAGTATAT
Source organism: Lithophane leautieri (assembly GCA_949152455.1). Classification (NCBI taxonomy): domain Eukaryota; kingdom Metazoa; phylum Arthropoda; class Insecta; order Lepidoptera; family Noctuidae; genus Lithophane; species Lithophane leautieri. Next base: position 15,786,665 of record OX424468.1, on the reverse strand, counting down.
TCGTCACTTGTGTATTCTATTGGGTAATAATAATGGTTTACCCGTGCCGCACCGGTCGACGTCATTACGTCAGCGCCGGCTGTCGCTGAAAACCAGCGATGGGGCTCTGTCCTGCATAGGGTCGCAGCATAATGCTGAGCGATAGCCGTTTTGCGTGAATGTGACGCATGTTTTCCCCAACCTTTTGTATTTTTTTTGTGTTTATTTTCTTTTTTTTTGTCTCATGTTTACCGCAAATAAACGTATTTTCTTTCTTTCTTTCTTTCCCTAATTTATAAATTCATTAGTTCGTTCGAAAGCATCCAAAGGTGGAACTTCAGACATTATTAATGAACCCTTAATTAAATAGAGAAATCTCGTGGACACTTCAATGAATTAAACATACAGGGTGGCCGGAACATTAACGTCCAAAAATAAAATTTAGGTCCCTCGTATCATGGGGTATCCGAATCACCCCCATGTATGTTCCGCGACTTTTCATAGTTTTCGAGTTACGAATTTTTTTCTGATTTTTTGAGAATGATCGACCTGAACAATCTAAAAAAAATTAAAAAAAAAGTGCATGGCTTTGTCGAGATTCCTCGCCACCGAGAGTGAGAGAGATAGCAATAATTCGGTCTCTTATCCTCTCAGCCCATTGTTATTGCAGGTAAAAGAGTAGCGCCTTCGTTTACAACCCATGGTGCACGGGAAAAGATCGCGCGAAATTTTTGAATCTTGGAACCATGAAGTCAACTGTTTTAATTTTTTATTTAAAGTTGAAAAGCTAAGTCATAATTTACCGAACGTAATTTTTTCACTTTAGACCAACTTTTTCATAACTTTCATCACAGTTACGAAGCTGATTATTTTATGCATAAAAGTACTACTCACGAAGATTCAGTTGCAAAAAAAAAAATCTCGACAAAGCCATGTACTTTTTTTTTAATTTTTTTTAGATTGGTCAGTTCGATCATTCTCAAAAAATCAGAAAAAAATTCGTAACTTGAAAACTATGAAAAGTCGCGGAACATACATGGGGGTGATTCGGATACCCCACGATACGAGGGACCTAAATTTTATTTTTGGACGTCAATGTTCCGGCCACCCTGTATATTAATATGCTAATTGAAATGTACCCGCATTGTGTATGTACGTAAACAGCATTATACTAAGTAAATATACGTAAATAAAAGACACCTCAAATTTGGAAAGACTTAGACACTTCATAATTATGCCATATGGCTCAAGAGCTATCAGATTTACTTGCAAAGATAAAAGAATTGAGAACATATTTAGTGAAGATAGGTGCCACGAGGCGAGTAGGTAGAATAATTGAAGTAAAGGTACGAGAAGCTAACCACTTGTTTGAAAAATATCAGAATACTTTAGAAAAATTAGAATCAATTAAAGGTAGCATTAAGGAACAAGAATACTTGTTTGTAAAAAAAAAACTGTGAACAATTTAATATAATATATAAGGAAATATTAAGCTTGTGTTCGGTGACAACTGAGGAAAGCCAAAAAATGGCCAAGTTTGATTTAAAGATAGCTATGAATTTATTGCCTGTTTCAGCCGACGATAAATCCAGTATTAATCATCTTATAGATGGTATTGAATATTACAGCTCGGAGCTCGACGACGAATCCCAGAAAAGGTTAGTAAACTTTGTTTTGAAAAATAGACTAACTCGGAGTGCAAAAATGAAATTATCCCCTAGTTATTCTAGTACTAATGCACTTATTACCGATATGAAAATTCAGCTGTTACCGAAAAAATCAGCAACTGCAATTCAACGCAAAATGCAAGGTTTCAGACAGGATAATCTATCAATTGATGAGTTTGGTAATAAAGTTACAGAAATGTTCGTAGACCTGACCATCACTCAGTCGGAAGGTAAGGACCAAGCATACCAGGTTTTATGTCCTCTGAACGAAAAACTCGCTATAAAATGTTTCGCAGATGGTTTGAGAAATCGTAGACTTAGTACCGTTATCACAACGAGGAACTATACCTCTTTAAAGGATGCCATTCAAGCGGCTTTAGATGAAGAAATATCACGACCCACCGATACAGAAGTTTTGTATTTCAATCGCAATAACTATTATAATAACAATTACAGGGGTTTCGGGAATCGTCGAGCCAGTGCGAGGGCCAGAGGTACGTCACACGCAGCTGCGGAAGAGCAGAACAGCGAAAACTTTGGTTACCAGGAGGGTACAGGGCGCGATTGGCGAGGTCAACGGAACTCAACGCGCGGTGCAAGGCGGTCATCCTTCAGGAGCAGAGGTAGATCTAATTATAGCCGCCAAGCACAATTAAATACTTTGACAAACTCAGACTCGACTTCTTTACAGACAACCGAAGCTTCTTTGCAAACGGCCGAATCTTATTTGCCATCCGACGAAAATAATGAGTTTTTTCGTGACTAAAAGAGCAATTCTTTTACAAATAATAATTCAAGTACCATTTATTTAAATGGTCGTAATGGTTACCTATATAATTGGTTAATTGACACCGGTGCCTCCATATCGGCAATAAAATATAAACATGTAATGAAACAAAACATTCCAATCCATAAACAGAACATTGACGTATTTTGAATGGGAGGCAAAGTTCAATCTATTGGATATGTTTATCTAGATTTGAGATCTAAGAATCAGACACAGAAACATAAGTTCTATGTTTTTAATTCTTTGCCTTGCAAGACCAGTGGCATAATAGGGCATGACTTCTTAAACAAATACAAATCAATTCTAAACCTAGGTAACAATACTTTGTTGTTATGGAATAATAATCTTGCAATTTCCTTTCCATTATGTTATCCACGCAAAAATATAAAGATACCCGCGAGGTGTGAATCAATTTCGGATCCACCCCAAAAGGAGTTTCAAAGGAAGTACTGCACTTTATGGCGTAGTCGACGTGGCACCGCTTCGAGGGGCTCCTACATCTGGATGGTTAAAAAAAAAATAACCACGGAGCCTTCTTCTAACCTAACCTGTCCGAGGCGGGGTGCCCCAAGTCCCGAGCTCGCTTCGCTCGCTCTTGCATCATATATTCTCATTGCCTAGTTTATATGGCATAGTCGACGGAGCCGCGCTTCGCGGGGCTGCTACATCTGGGTGGTTTAAAAAAAAATTACCATGAAGGGGATGGCGGGGTCTTTCCCTTCTAACCTAACCTGTCCGAGTCGGGGTGCCCCAAGTCCCGAGCTCGCTTCGCTCGCTCTTGCATCATAATAAGTTCTCATTGCCTTTTTAATAAATTGAGATATGTCAGGACTTAGGGCACCCCGACTCGCTCGCTAGACCCCGCCATCCCCTTCTAACCTAACCTGTCCGAGTCGGGGTGCCCCAAGTCCCGAGCTCGCTTCGCTCGCTCTTGCATCATAATAAGTTCTCATTGCCTTTTTAATAAATTGAGATATGTCGGGACTTAGGGCACCCCGACTCGCTCGCTAGACCCCGCCATCCCCTTCGAACCTAACCTGTCCGAGCCGGGGTACCCCAAGTCCAATAGCAAGAGAAAACAAAGAACAGCCTTCTAACCTAAATCCCCATAAATTGGCAACACTGGACAATGAAAACACAAAATGGTTTCGTTTTACGTTTGGTTTCACATATCGGCAATAGTCATTATTTTCTTATAAGTTTTAATTTAATAGCACTAATTTAAATCTGTGAAATATATATCCTATTATGAAATATGAATAAATTGTATCTAAATCAATAAATATACGTATTTATGTCATACTTAATATGAAGTAAAACACTTTAGTGTGTTGCCCTTAAGTAAAACGAAACGTTCAAGGCGAGACAAAATGTCAAAATATTGCAAAATTTTTACGATTTTGTTTTATTTTTTTCTCGTAAACCATTGATCTCTGCAACTTAAAACTTTACGTGGAGGTTTCTAATAATAAGACACTTCTGTAAAAAAAAATATGGACTTCCAACTCGACGGATGCTAAAGTAAAGCTTTTAGGGGTATGAGAAACAGGGTGTAAAGTTCACTCATCCACCATAGAAAAGGGACGATCCTCCGACCAGACGGGTGTTTTGTCTGGCGGGCAACTGCCCAATGATTGATATTGGATTTTTGTATATATATTCACTGGATGGATTTTTGTGACGTCAGGATTTTTGTGTGACGTCAGGTCTTTGATGCGTAGTTCGAATGTGGCGATGTAGGTACCGCCACATCACTCCCCTCCGGAGACCGAAGGTCGATAGTGGGCTGAGTCTTGTATCTTGCGATGCTTGCCAGTGCGAGTTGTGGTTCCAGTGAGTCGGAACCGGGTGCCGCATTGTTCACAGTGGGTCGGAACTGTTTGCGGCGATTGTGGTGATTGAGTTGATTGAGGTGATTCCCCAGTGGGTCGGGGTGATGAGGCTGCGGGTGATGACCAGGAATGCGCGTTCGCTGCATGCTGGTGGTCAGGATACCCGTTGACGCCTCGTGTGTTGGCTTGTCTGTGTGACTCGCCTCACTGAAAGCTTGCGGGAGTGATCACGTCGGGGTCAACAATTTAGGGGTATGAGGAACAGGGTGTAAAGTTCACTCATCCACCATAGAAAAGGGAGGATCCTCCGAACAGACGGGTGTTGTGTCTGGCGGGCAACTGCCCAATGATTGATATTGGATTTTTGTATATACGTATATTCACTGGATGGATTTTTGTGACGTCAGGATTTTTGTGTGACGTCAGGTCTTTGATGCGTAGTTCGAATGTGGCGATGTAGGTACCGCCACAAGCTTTAGCCAAATGTTTTTTTAAGACTGATTCTATAAAACTAATGCTGTTTTATCCTCGTACCAAATTATATCTAAAATAATATATTCCAGAGGAAAGTTTCGAAACGATCTTTAATGTACATTTTTGATATTATCTGACATGCGCTACATCACTAGCGGTCACATATTTATGACTATGGCGTGTGAGAACATTCTTTTTTATGAATTGATTTCTGACTTTTTAACTTAAAATTTCGCAATATCTATAACGCAATCTAATTATTCAAACAGAGATAAACAATAATTAGAGCTTCTATTTTAAGGTAATATAAATAAACAGGCATAAAAGTAATGTTAAATTGTTTATTTCGTGTTTTGGTATACCGCTTTTTCTGTCACATATTTGTGTCGTTGGCGTGCAGGGACAGTTTTCGCTTGTCACGTATATGAGACCATGGCGTCCAAAAGGATAACTATTTTTGGACTCTAGATGTTCAATGTCGGAAAGACTTGTCACGTATATGAGACCATGGCGTCCAAAAGGATAACTATTTTTGGACTCTAGATGTTCAATGTCGGAAAGACTGGATCGTAACATGTGCACAACCGATTACAATAAAAAAAAAAAACTAAATGTGTAGAAATCAGAAGAGGCCAATCATTTGACTACGTTATAAACGAAGGTGAAGGGTCTAGACCAGTTTGTCAAAAGTTTTTGATAAACACATTAGATATCACCCAAAAGTTTATTTTATATACAGTAAAAAATGCACACGAAAATATGGCAAGCGTAGAAAAAAGAACATCTCATGCAGAGAAGTATAGTGATGAAGTTAAATCTTCATCACTATACTTCTCATACGCAAAAACTTTTATCGAAAGCCTTCCAGCCGTTTCTTCGCCCTTTATTATTCTCGTAAAAAGAGTTCATGTCTTTGTTTACCTCAAGAATTTAAAAATGCTACAAATTTATTTAGGATTTATCTGAAACACTGCCAAAATAATTCTAAATTACATCTAAGTGAAAAAGTTTTTATAAAAATATTTAATTATGATTACAATATTCAATTCCATACACCCAAAAAAGACAAATGTACAAAAACTGAAAATACAGAATTATTAACAGAAAAAGAAATCAAGGACATGGCTGTTCATCTCGAGAAAAAAAAGGCTAGCTACCAAATATTTAAAATCCATCAGAAATTAACTTCCAACGATACGCTCACCGTTAGCTTCGATCTGCCAAAAGTGCTTAATACCCCTCACGGAGAGAGTATGTTATTATATTATTCTAGGAAATACGCCGTTTATAACTGTACATTCTATGAAAGCCATACCCAGCATAAGCTATACCCATGTTTGCAAAGAAATAAATGATTTGATTTGATTTGATTTGAAAGCCAAACCAAAATAGGACACTTATGTATGGGGAGAAAGCGATGGAAAAAGGGGTGGCAATGAAATTACTACTTGTATTTATAAATTCCTACTAGAAATTGATAAACGTCCTGTTAAAAATGTTTTATTTTATTGTAACTCTTGCCCTGGGCAGAACAAAAATAAGACAGTTCTCACAGCCCTACACTACTTTCTACAGAATTCCAAAAACATTGAAGTGGTACAAATAAATTACTTACTACCTGGGCATACGTATATGCCCGTCAATTCAATGCATGCAGTCATTGAACGCGAGGTCAGACGAATTATTGTTTGGAGTCCGAGTCAATGGCCGACGTACATAGAATCTGCAAGAAAACGTCCTGAACCATACAAAATTAATGTTTTGGAGTACTCCGATTTTATCAACTGGGACAGCTTGGTGTCTGAAAAATTTACCAATACTTCTCAAAGGCAAATACAGCTAAAAGCAATGCGCATTGTCACGTTCAAGAAAAAAAACGCTAAAAGTATGGAAGTAAAATATTCAATGACAGAAAACGAAGACGCTCAAGTAGTAACATTATATGATGAATATAAAGGAAGAGGATGGAAAGGAAAAGGCAAAGGATAAAAAACAAAAGCAAGATCTAACAGCTGCCGACAAAGTAGAAGATGATACTTCTAGTATTGGTTTACCATCACTTTATGACAAACCTAACCCTATACCGGTCGCTAAGTATAACGATTTAAAGCGTTTATGTACTAACGGAACTATACCAAAGCGATTTCTTATGGAGTATTTAGATCTACCGTCTTTAGGAACTGTTAAAGACATTCTTCCTGAAGCTGACGAGGAAGACGATATCGATACAATTGATCTCTAGGATTTTACTGTTTAAGTTTCATTACCAATCATGTTAAAAGACTGAAGTTACTAGTTTTGAGTTCTGTGGCAAACTTTGTTATTATTTCGGCTATTTTAATTTTAGCATAAGTTTAAGAATATATTGATAAATATTGTTTGAGTTTCATTAACAAATGTAAAAAAAAAAACTAGTTAGTAGATAAGTTTATTAACTGATGATTATTCTAAAAAATTTGCAGTAAAATCTTGATCGCTAAGATTTTACTGTTTAACACGTTCGACGCCGCGTCGGAAAATGGTGGTTGCCACCCCCTTTTCATCTGGAGCCAGACAAAAAATTATAATTTTGCCAAATTTCATCAGTGTGTTTTATTGGTTTAAAGGGATATATTTGACGTCATAAAACATGTTTTAATCCTCACAAGCAACATTTTATACCAAATTACAAGCGATAATAAGCGTCACCCACCATTGTCCGACACGGCCTCTGCGCAAGGAATACCGGGAACACAGAACATTAGTACTCAAGGACCGGGAATCTGTTAAAGGGGGCCGCGCGGGCGCGGTGACGCCCACCCGCCCGCGTCCGCGCCGCTCACGAACATCGCGCGTACTTGCGCCCCGGTTAGTCGCTGCTACTTCGTTGCGCAGTAACCACATGTTTATAAGAATAGTTATATTATAACGTAGATCGTCTTTGTCAGTTTACGTCGTAACGATGGATTTTGATGACTTTGAGATTAGCCAAGAAGACCTGTCTCGAATAGATAATATATAAATTACTCTCCTTAACCAAAGCTTTCAAATAAGCTCTGATGAAGACGACAACATTCAACTTTTGCGACCAAGACGGCGTCGAATCATCTTATCATATAGTCAAGTGAAACTGAAATTAATCGTGCCATTCAAGATTTAGCGGAGAGTTCACCACCCTCGACATGGACCAATCCAAAAGGTAATCAACGCCAATTGGTAGCTTTTACCGAAATTCCTGGTGCACCGTTACATGTTCGCAGGCTTATGACTAACAAATCCCCAGCAGAATTTTATGCGCTTTTGGAAACGGATGATGTTTTGAATGAAATAGTGAAAAACACTAATAACTTTGCAATTGCTAAAGTACTTAACTCACAAGAAGCTAAAAAATGTGCACGCATTCGGAACTGGGCGCCTACTAACCTAGTCGAAATAAATCTTTGGTTTGGTTTTGTTTACCAATTACCTAAAATACCAGACTGCTGGTCCAAAGATGAAATTATGGGACAAAATTTGCCAAGAACCGTTATGTCCCGTAATCGGTTTGAGATATTGCTTCAAATGCTACATTTTTTAGAACAAAGTGAGGAGAACAAAGCTGATCGCTTACACTGGGTAAGAAATTTATTTAATCACAATTTTAAGGAAAACTATATACTTGGTGAGGATTTATGCATCGACGAAAGTGTTGTGCCTTTTCGAGGACGCATAATATTTCGTCAGTATAAAACAAAAGCGTCATAAATATGGAGTAAAACTATTTAAATTATGTACATTGCCAGGTTACACCTATAAAATTACCATTTATGCTGGCAAACAGAATGACGAAATTAACATTACACCTACAAATGTAGTTATGGAACTGTGTAATGACTTGTTCGACAAAGGACACACTCTGTTCACAGATAATTGGTACACAAATGTCGAATTGGCAAGAAAGCTATTAAATAGAGAGACGCATCTTATTGGAACATTGAGGAAAAACAGGAGACATTTCCGTAAAACAGTAGTTTCTACAAAGTTGAAAAAGGGAACTTAATGAGTCTGAGATCAACGAAGTGGCTAATATAATAGCTGATGAGTTTTTCGAAACTACTTTAGCCACTGATACTACAGATCACTCTTATCTTGGGTCTGCTCACCCATCTCCTGACTGTAGTATTAACCACTTGGATTACGACTGTGATAATCTTTTTTGTCCGTATTACATTGGAAAAGAAAATGTTCCCATATTAGATCAAAGACCACTAGCTCAGGAATCACCTGCGTATTTCTCAGACTGTTCCACTCTTCAAGCTAATAGTCCTAATAATAGTCCACGTGTAAGCAAAGACAAAGGTAATGTAAGAGGAAGACATGTAAAAGACTGGATAGATGTGAAAAGAAAGACTTTAAGGAACTTGGGAAAAGAATACCTTTCTAGAAAAGGAGTAGTAAAAGCCAGTAGAAAAATGGATCTACCGTGTCACTGCCGTATGCAATGTCCACGATGCGTGGACCCGCATTAGTGTGATAATGAATAAAAATGTGAAAGAATAAAAAAATAAAAAATAAATATTAATTTAAAAAAAAAACAAGACTCGATTCGTTCTGGTGCAGGTTGGTTTTGACTATTATTACTTTTTTATCATTACATGGAATTTAGAGCTGCTTTTTTTTGTTTTGAGAGATAACATGCTTAATTAGGACCTTATTCTTGGTGCTACTATCGCCACACAGCCTGAAGGATAGATAATTTTTTTCATTAAATGTTGAATTTCACGTATAATTGCATACCTATTCCAATACTTTTTTCTTTCTTGTATCTGATAAATGTGTCTTATGTTTTAGGAGCAGACGATATCTATATACCCATACCGTCTTATTACAAAACGCGATCTAAATTTAGTACTGGGATTGTTACTAGGTTTAAACCATGACTAAAGGCGCGTTTCCATTATGCAAGTGATTTGCATACTAGTTGCAAGTTGCATGCAAATTGTATAGTGGAAACAACAACTGGCAAACAAGTTGCAACTTGTATGCAATTAGGTTTAAACTTGTACGCACAATAATCAAGTCGGCACATTTGCACGCAAGTTGCAAGCGCATGCGGTCGTGCATAAAGGATTACTTTGTTTATGACTTTATTACTTTGTAAAAATGACTGCTAAATGGGATACGGAGAAAACAATAATGTTTATTGAGGAATATCATAGACATGATTGTCTTTGGGAACCAAAAAACAATCTTTACAAAAATCGAGACGCACGCGAATCAGCATATAGAAAACTAATCGAAGTGATGAACCTTAATGGTATTGTTATGACCGTAAAAGAAGTGAAAAATAAAATACGATCACTGCGTACCACATTTTTTGCTGAATTAGCAAAAATCGAAAAATCCAAAACAACCGGTAGTGGAACAAGTAACATATACACACCAAAATTAAGCTGGTTTAACACAATGCAATTTTTTGCTGACGTCAACCGAATTAAGAAGGAATGAAGAAAGCACCACTGTAAGTATCAATTCTTTTTTTTTTTTTTAAATCATTCTTTCTTGCCATGTTACAGCACCATCTGTAGCAAAGTAGTTAGCAAAGTCATCTCTTATTTCGACCGCTGTTTTGGGACTGCTTGACGGTTGTGCCGGGCGTAATTGCTGAAATGCTCTCATATTCACGTCATTGAACATGCCTTCACTATGTCCTGTTATTGAATTTTCTCGATTAACAAAATTAGGTGTAATATATGTACTAGAAGTATGTCTCAACCAATTGTGCAGTGCACAGCATGCTTTTATTATTTTATCAACTGTATTCACCTCAACAGCAATAGGTCGCTCAAAAATTCTCCACTTCGATACCAATAAACCAAACGCATTTTCAACCACTCGTCTTGCTCTCGACAGTCGGTAGTTAAATATTTTCTTTTCTTTAGTTAATCCTTGAGTTCGAGGATATGGCTTCATTAAATATTTTTTAAGTGGAAATGCTTCATCTCCTAATACCACTGAATTAGGCGGTATATTTGAGCTATCATTTTCTAATATTGACTGAAGAGTTGAATGAGAGAATATTGTTCCGTCTGATGTTTTCCCATAATGTCCAACATTAATGTATCGAAAGTTTAAGTAACTATCGCATAATGCAAACAAGACTATGCTAAAATGTCCTTTATAGTCATAATATAAAGAACCACTCCCATTTGGGCATCTCAAGATGACATGCTTTCCATCAATTGCTCCAATGCATCGTGGAAAATTGCAACGTTCTTCGAATCCTTTACAAATTTCATTCCACTCTTCACTAGTATTCGGAAACTGAAAGAAATAAAAAACATTAAAGAAATGTTTTATTTTATTTATTTTTAAATTTATTGAATGAATTATGTTTTAGGTTGAATCAGAAAATACTTCAACAGATAGCAGAGAAAATACGCCAGCCAGAGCCAGTGGTTGTCGAAGCTCATCTAAAACACAGTCAATCCTCATCCAATTTTCGACAATCGATTCGAAATGCAAGATATGATCCCATAGATACCGCACTTCAAGAATTGAGAAAAATAAATAAGAGCGTAGAATCGGAAAATGAATTTGATGTTTTTGGTCAAAACGTTAGTCTTCAACTTCAAAAACTGCCGTTAGAGTACGCTCTAGAAACTCAAGAACTTATTATGAAAGTTTTAAAAGAGCAGCGAATAAAATCCTTAAAAGAAAAGGCACAACAAGAAGCACTTGTAATTTCTATACCTGATGATATAAATCTTGATTTAGTGGATTACATTGACACCGAGAGTAAGCGTGATGAACCAGGACCATCGGACAGTAGCAAAGAAGATTTATTAGGTCGTGCTGTTCGCGCTATGGGTTCATTGGAATCTGATGACGATGATTAGGATTTGAGTTTTCGACCCACTAACTTTCGTGATTTCGTGATTCGTGAGTTTAAAGTTGTTTCACAGATTGAAAATAGCCGCCGATCAGTCCTCTTTAATGTTAAGATTAATTATAATAAAAATATGTTGAACATTGATCTTATACATTGTTTTACTTACCTTTATATATTCTTGAAGTGACTCATAAATTGCGTCGCAGACATGGGGCAGGAATTTAGAAATACTACATTTAGGCACACGATACAATTCTTCCAATGTTCCAAGACTAGTACCCGATGCCAGATATTTAAGCGTCACTTGCAATTTCAATTTTGCAGGCAGAGCGGGTCTAAAAATAGTGTCTTGCTTAGATATTCTGGACGAAATCTTATCCAATAAATTTAAAAATAGTTCTTCGTTCATTCTGAGATGAGTATGGTAACGTTTAGGATCTTCTGTAGCCAATTCTGTTAACAGATTATTCGACGTACCGTAAGCATCTCTTCTGTGAATCCATTTTCTAACCCACTGAACTGGTCGACGTCGATGCTTTTTTTTGTTATTTAATACGTGTATAATTATTGCGTATACAACTCTGCATGCAGCGACAAGTACAGCACGTCTTCTACCCATGATAAACACTGTACAACTAGAACTAACTTGTATACCACTAAAATCTTGTATGCAAGCTGCAAGTTGAACAAAATCGTGTTTCCAATTCAAATCACTTGCACACAAGTCTGACGTCATACATGTATGCAAACACTTGCATAATGGAAACGCGCCTTAAATAAAACGTTATTATAAAATGAAGTTTATCACTAGTTCCAGAACTATCTATGGTACTAAAGTTAGTCCGCCGAGACCCCTAGTTTATCTTTGGTACTAATTCATTTGACGTTTGCGAGGCGTCTCGGTTATTGTTATTTTTGTTTAAATAAAAAAAATATGGATATTAACATGATCGACTTAATGGATTTGGAAGATTTAGAAGATTTGGATATGCTGGAGACGTCTCGGCGATCTTACAGACATCGTCATCGTGTGAATCCGTTTGAATTGAGTGACGAAGATTTCAAATATAAGTATAGGTTCACAAAACGTTTTGGTGGAAAAATAGTGGATCTTTTACGTGAGGATTTATCCCACGACTCTCGAGGATGCCCATTGAGTCCTGAAGTGCAAGTGGTTTGTGCATTACGCAACTGGGTTCGCCATGAAGTATGTAACCTTGGTCAATGCTAACCTAACATTAGACAAAATCCAAAATAAACTAATATTATTGTTTTATTCGTAGATTCAAGACGATACAGCTGATTTACATGGTATGTCTCAGCCAGTTGTCAGCAAAACATGCAAAAAGGTAGCGGATATTTTGTCACGGATGTCCCGAAGATTTATCAAAATGCCCATCACTTTACATGAACAGGAAGAAAACATTCGGAAATTCCGCAGTATTGCAAATTTCCCTACAGTAATTGGGGCAATAGATTGTACTCATATAAGAGTAAAGAAAATAAATGCTGATGAGGGTCAATTGTATATTAATCGAAAAGGATTTTCTTCAGTCAATGTACAGGTAATTTTTAAACAAATATTTTAAGTGGTGATTGTCTCAATTTTATTGACAAATTACTTTTTGATTCAATCCCAAAATGCTTAATACAATAGAGAACAATTTATTTGATTACCAATAATAAAGAGGAACGTTAAGTTAATAAGCAGTCACTTTTCAGGTGGTTTGTGATGCTGACCTGAAAATCATGGACATTGTTACTAGATGGCGTGGCAGTGTACATGACTCCAGAATATTCCGAGAATGTCGATTAAAACAGAGGGTTGAGGCTGGCGCATTCTCTGGAATATTATTGGGTGACAGTGGCTATCCTTGCACTCCATATTTATTTACACCACTGCTTAACCCCACAACACCACAAGAAGAGAGGTATAATAGAAGCCATATCCGTACCCGGAACACTGTGGAAAGGTGTTTTGGTTTATTAAAGCAACGGTTTCGTTGCCTGTTACGAGGCATGTTTGGAAATATTGAAACAGCAAAAGAAATTGTTGCATGTGCTGTCCTCCACAATATTGCAATCGACATGAGGGAAGACCTGTTTCCTGGCGAGGAAGATAACACAGAGCAATCTCCATCTAGGGAACCTATGGTACCGAATAATATTCCAACTTCTGTAAGGGGAAATATTAGGAGAAGGCAGTTTATTGAAACTCATTTTCAGTAAAAAAATATCTTATATTATTTAATAAGTATGTATTTTAATTAAATGAATAATCTATTATTAAATACTAATAATAATTTCACATATCAGGATATTTACAAACATGTTTATAATTTAAGTCTAAACTGAACCTTTGGTTACTTGTTTGGTAAGGCACTATGACACAGTTTTACAGTAATTCACAACAATAATTAATCTATTATTATTTGCGGCAAATAATGCTGCAAATAATAATAGGTTATTACCTGAAAATAATAATTTCACATATCAGGATATTTAAATACAGTCTAAAACTGAATCTTTGTTTACTTTCTGGGGAAGGCACTTACTTATTACACAGTAGGTAATTCACAACTGTGCATACTGTAATACACACAGACAGTTACACAGCAGTAAATTCGTGTGAAATAATAACTACCGGTACTATTATTTATTTAGGTAAAAGATTTTTTACTGTAATCTTAGTAATTCTTTGTTTACCTATGGTAGCATTTTTTATAGCCAAACTGGGCATTTAAATAGATTCGTAAAGTAATTTTACCTGTGATAGCTACTTCCATATGGGAGGGTCTACTATGCAAAGCTATGAGGTCTTTGCTTCATTATTGGTAAAGATACACGACTCTTAATTTTAACCAATAATGGTCCATAAATTATAGGAATCGGCCATATGTGGATGTAGAACAAAAAAATCTACTTACATTTTATTCTTCAGTGTTAGCGTGTTTCTTACTTTCCAATAAAGCTATTTCTAATTCTATTTTTTTAATTTTTAACTTAGCAATTTTAATGTTATATTTGTGTTCTACTTCCATCATTTCTAGCTGTTTTCTTTTAAAATCTGTATTACTTTGTATAATTGAATGTCGCACTTCTTCACTTCTGTAAAATCAAATAGAATATTGTAAGGAATTTCATTTTTAACATGTACAAGTAATATTATAATAATAAGAGTATGTACCCGTCCCCCACGTATTGTATAGGAGGGGGAAGAGTATTGTGTTATAGTAGGTTTCTACATACCTATTTTGCAAGCTCATTTTCCTTTTTTTTGTTGTGGTTCTTGGTTTAACAGTCTCTTTGTTCTTTACTGACATCATTCTGGTGCTTTCTGTATCTATGGTTGGATTGGTTTAAGCAAATTAAATTTGGGAAAGATTAAAACAAATTAGAGCGATGCCCCATTAGTGCGTTGCGTTGCGTCGTCGCAACGGATCGACGCATTGTATGCCACACCTGCCTTGCTACGACGCACGACGCACGACGTCGCAACGCAAGAGGCGGACGCACGCACCCAGTCAGTCTCCACAATGGATCGGAACAGTGGATCACTGTCCGTCGTCGCAGCGGAGCTCCGACAGCGCAGCGCATCACCCTCCCCCCGCTTCGTCTCTTGTCCGTCGATCCGTTGAAACGTCGCGCGCGACGACGCAACGGTCTAATGGGGTATGTCATAAAAAATATATGGAAAACGACGCAGCGACGACGCAACGCAGCGCAACGCACGAATGGGGCCTCGCTCTTATATTATACTAACTTTTGCCCGCAACTTCGACGGACAAAAGAACGTTAAAATTATCCCACAGGAAAGTATTTTTGGGATAAGTGCATAATTCCATCCAAATTCGTGCAGCCGTTAAGGCTTGATAATATGAGCAGTCCTTATGATAACTATTATTTACCTTGCAAATCCACAACATGCTGTTCTGGATGTTCCTCGTGTATTGCTTCGTATTGATCAGTTTCTTCAAATTCATAACTAGGACCAGGTTTAGGTTCAGTGAACATTTCATTTGCAGTTGTAGGCACGGGAACTGGATTCTAAAAGAAATAAATTTACTTGACACCTTGCCTGCGGTATTTTGTCTATAATTGAATTAGGTATTTTATACTTGGAAGAAATATTATTATGATTAAGATAAAATACACAGGTGTTTGTTATAAGTCATGCAAAATTATAAAACGACTTTGTAGTACAAATGACATTATATTAATTTTGAATAACTATGTAATTATACTTATTTAAGTCAATATACTTATCGAAAGTATTACCTATCATTTTTAACCTTAGGATTTCATTTTGAATTGTAAATTGCATGCTCTAAAAGCAGATAGAGCACCTCCTACATAAATCATGTAAAATATCTAAAATCAATCGATTTTAATTAAATGTTATATGACCTATTTATGAAGTTTTACTTACCAATGCATCACTATCGTAGTCATTAACTTCAATGACAAAGTCGTGAGGAGCAATTGCCATTATTTCCAAGTCCTCAGGAGAAGGTGATGGTGGTTTTTCGCCACCGCCTGTCTTTGTTTGTTCCCTCCTATGTGTGGATACGTTGGCTTTCGCGGACAACTTCATTCTTTTCCAAGCCAACTTTAATTCTGCATCCGATCGAAAGGGAATTGCTCATTATTGGCTTAACGTGGACAAGTTGTTCTGTAAAAAGTATTTTTACGAAAAAATATAATTAAAACTAAAATTAATATTTTTTTGATTCTCGTTGCAGGAAAGTAAATGTAAAAACAAGTCGTTTAATAAAAGCCGATTGAGTTCAAAAAGCGTCGCCATTTTATGGTTGGAGGCTGATTCTGTGTTGCCACATTAATAATAATTGTGATTGTGATCCCTTATTAAAGATAATAATCGATTTCTAAATCTGAGTAAAAAGTATGTATTTTCTTGAAAATCTGTAATGAAGTGATTTTTCAAAAGGTTTTATATTTATTTTCCTTTAATTACATTAAAAACAAACATCAAATCAAAACACTCATCGTTTTTGGCCATCAAATCATTTTACATCCGATTATAATATTAGTTCGGTTGTTGTCAAATCGATTTTTTTTATTACCTGGCAACACTAACTGTCATTAATGACAATCTAGACAACGAAATGAAATTAAAAACATTCGCTTTGCCTCAGTGTATTGTGAATGTTGTTTCGATTACTTTTACGAAGGTTTTTGTTTTTGTTATAATGGACTCCGATACCGCTTCAATTGAAGACCCGGCTTTACCCTTGGACACTGAATCTGCTCATGACGATGACCCTGCGCTATTTTGTTAAACGTGGAACTGGCTTTAAATGACAACCTTCGCATGAACACTGACGCTCCTGCGCACGATCTGGTTGCCCCTAGTGGGAATGAGGAACCAATGCGATGCGTCAATTGTGGCATTGATATTATGCATCGCAGGAGACGCACTCTGGAACCCGTTGAAATACTATCAATAATTCGACAATGGACTGCTCCACAAGTGGTAAGCTAATGTTCTATATAATATTTTTAAAATAATCTTTTCCATTATCCATACAAACTGAACAAAAATAAATATGCATATGTCTTATTTACAGGTGACAGCCCAGAGCTTAGTCTGTCATTCTTGCTGGATGTTGGCTCTCAACAATTCAGCGGTTCAAGAAAATGAACAAAGCACAAGTAGTGGTCATCAACGACAATTATGTGTAAATTGTGGATGTTCAATACTACGTAGTAGATATCATGTTCTGCATACAAATTCTGAAAGAGAAACACACATAAGAAATGTAA
This sequence comes from Lithophane leautieri, assembly GCA_949152455.1. Classification (NCBI taxonomy): domain Eukaryota; kingdom Metazoa; phylum Arthropoda; class Insecta; order Lepidoptera; family Noctuidae; genus Lithophane; species Lithophane leautieri. Next base: position 15,769,292 of record OX424468.1, on the reverse strand, counting down.
TTAGCGAGTGGATATCACCACGCCAGGTACAATCAGATATTTTTTATGTATTTTATGTTTGCGTTTAGAATATATGAAATAGAACAACAAAGAAATGTACACCTTAGAAACCATGATCTGTTCAATGGAAAGTTGTTTCAGCCTTTTATTTACACTTTAATGTGCAGACATAATGTCATATATCTTCAACTAATGAATAATATATTATTATTATATATTTGTTGAAATGAATGTGCGATTAATAAAAAAAAATGTCAGTTTGTGTTCCAACACCACTAACTATGCATTAATTTGTTTTAGGTTCATGGATCCGATCGCATCTGCCATCCATGTTGGCAGCGAGCTGATAGAGCACCAGTTCCTGCTGTAATATATGCAAACTTACCAGTGTCAACAGAAACAATAACCTTACCAAATTATACTCGAGCACCTGATACACAAGCTCATTGTTTTTGTCCAGATTGTGACTCACTACAGCGACTGAGTATCCCGACATGGCTAAGGGTGAAGTTGTTTACTGATTTTAATTTTTATGTGCCAAAAAACAGCAGAATATGTGGGTTTCATTTAAGAGACAATAACTGGGCTGAACTTTTATCAAACATTTCTCATCCTAACCATTCATTTACTGCAGAATATATTCAGGATTTTGCTTCATTTATTAAAGAAAGTAACCAAACATTTGATTTTAATAATATAGAGGGAATGTCTGAAGATATTGTCCATTTCTGGATCGGACTGTCCAAACCACAATTTATTCAATTAAAAGCAGACCTTCCAAGGTTATCTGGGGTGCATAATGGGACATTAGGTCTTACTGCATATTTAATTAAACTTAGAACTGGGGATAGTGATGAAAGAATTTCATCATTGTTAAATGTACCACGCTCAACATTATCTAGACTGATGGGCAAGGCTCGCAACATGTTAAATGAGGATTTTATTCCTCGTAATTTAGGAATAAACCATATTGCAAGGTCAGAAATATCCCAAAGAAATCTAATCATCCCCAATGGTTTGTTTGGTGGAGAAGACAGAAAACCAATTATTATAATTGATGGTACATATTTATATGTTCAAAAGAGTTCAAATTATCTGTATCAAAAAAATACATACTCCTTGCACAAGTACAGGAACCTAATGAAGCCATTTCTAATGGTATGCTCTGATGGATACATTATTGATGTATTAGGCCCCTATCCAGCAACAACATCTGATGCTAATATTATGTTAAACGAATTTAGAACTGAGGCAAACACTTTGAGGCAGTATTTTCAGGAAGGAGATGTTTTTATTCTGGATAGGGGTTTTAGAGACTGTACCGTTATTAGAAGAGTGTAATTATTCTGTACATATGCCTGCATCTTTACAGGCAGGTGAAACTCAGTTATCAACGTTGGCAGCAAATAAATCCAGAACTGTTACAATATGTAGGTGGGTTGTAGAAGCGATTAATGGGATTTTTAAACACTCTTTAAAAATATTCCGTCATGAATTTTTTAACTTGGCTTCCAAGCATGCCATCATAGATTTTAAGGTGGCTGCCGCGTTAATAAATAAGTTTCACCAAAGAGTCAGGAATAGAGAAGATGCCAGCCAAATCCTTGAAATAGTAAACGAAAGACTGTACATGAATAATGCGTGTATTCCCGTTCGTCCCACTGCCGTCGTCCCACTGGTGGGACGAACGGGAATTTAATAAATTATATTAAATTTATTCCCGCTCGTCCCACTGACTTTGTTAGTGGGACGAACGGGAATGATTTAGTCATTTTATTTTTAATTCCCATTGGTCCCACTGAATAATTTGAGTCTGGTTGTTGTTCAATTATTCACTTATTTATCCTAACTAATACTATAAATGCAAAATTGAGTTTGTTTGTGTATTTGTTAGGTAAAGTTTCACGCTAAAACGGCTGAAATGATTTAAATGCAATTTGGCACATGGGTAGACAGACCATGGCCTAGGTTAAGACATAGGATAGATACTTTTTATTTCTGTAGTACGTTGCATGCATACAAGGCGGTATTCTGAGCAAAGAACTTTGTGCACAATTTATGAGCATGAGCAGTACCTAACCTAACAAAAAGTACTAGGCTTGCATGAATTCAGGATAGTATTTCAATCATTCGTTTTATCTATACTAATATTATAAAGAGTTAAGATTTGATTCGTTTGTTTGTTCGCATTGAATAGGCTCCGAAACTAAAGAACCGATTTGGCTGAAAATTAGTGGGGAGGTAGCTTAGAACCAGGAGCTGGACATAGATACTTTTTATCCCGTTTTCGGTAGGGTAGATAGGCAGGGTAGGGTGGATAGGCAGGGTACCTACCCTACCTACCTACCTACCTACTAGAGGCATAATACTAATGATTGAATTCATGCACGCCTAGTACTTCTTGTTAGGTTACTGCTTAGAAATTGTTCACAAGGTGTCGTGAACAGAATACCATCTTGTTTGCATGTACCGAGCTACCGGGATAAAAAGTATCCTACGTGTTAAATAAACTATCTGTCGTTCAAATTCTATAACTTAGATAAAACTTATGATTGAAATACTATCCTGAATTCATGCAAGCCTAGTACTTTTTGTTAGGTTAGGTACTGCTCATGCTCATAAATTGTGCACAAAGTTCTTTGCTCAGAATACCACCTTGTATGCATGCAACGTACTACAGAAATAAAAAGTATCTATCCTATGTCTTTAGGTCATGGTCTACCCATGTGCCAAATTGCATTTAAATCATTTCAGCCGTTTTAGCGTGAAAGTGTACCTACCAAAAAAACAAACTCACTTTTGCATATATATAGTATTAGTTAGGATAAATAAGTGTATAATTGAACAGCAACCACACTCAAATTATTCAGTGGGACCAACGGGAATTAAAAATAAAATGACTAAATCATTCCCGTTCGTCCCACTAACAAAGTCAGTGGGACGAGCGGGAATACATTTAATATAATTTATTAAATTCCCGTTCGTCCCACCAGTGGGACGACGGCAGTGGGACGACCGGGAATACACGGAATAATGCACTTGCTGAGTTTGTAATTTCGTTCGCAACAATCGGAAAGACGGAACGTTGTTATTTTTGCTCCTCAGTTTTTAAATAAATAAAGTGGTAAAAAGTGGATATTGTAACAATAACATACTGTTACCTTAAAGCCAGTGAAGTGACCTATTGAACAGTGAAGTTCTTGTAGTAATCGGCTTAAGTTATACAGAGTAATTTCAAAATTAAAACTGTGGAAAAAAACTCAAAATTTGAATAGTGTGATAACGAACTCAATCCCTGACCTACGACAACCCGCGGAGCGCTCGATACCTCCCGCGCTAACCGCCACTGTCCCCGTCGTCGCCTGCGCACCAGCCATCGCTCAGCGCGTAGTGATCACAAATTTCGACAACGACAGTAAAGTATCGGTGGCGTAGCGGTTCATGTAGCAGCTTTACGAGACTGCGCGCCGTGGTCATCGGATCGAGCCTCACTAAGTCGTTCTACTTTTTGTTTTTGTTTTTATTTTTTATTAAGAGAACAATGGCAGGTGATCCGAATATTACTTTGAGGAAAAAACCGTTATCCCAATCATTAGAAATTCTGGATATATCTGATTCCCTAGATTGTTCACGGTCAAGCGATAAACTAGGACAAAGCCTGGACTTATCTACAACTATGTTCTCCGGTTGTGTAGAAGAAATGAGGTCTGAAATTACAGCTCTAAAATCAAACCTTGAAACTACACAAAACGAAATGGACAACCTTATAATTGAAAACGTAGACCTGAAAAATCAAATAAGTCGGCTTTCACAAGAAATAATTATATTGAAACAAATTTGCAGCAGTCCGGCGTCAGCACTAAATAAACGAACTCTGACAAAAAAACATATCTCATCGAATAAGAAAAATTGTGTGAAACGCAGACTAACAGACAATTTTTATAATAGTCCTACTAACGACTGTCCGAAGGAGAAAAATAATAACTCCACTGAACCACCAACACCATCTCCTGGGCATGACAATACTAGAGCCCTGGAAAAACAAATGGCAGATTTAGCCCAACAACTATTACAAGCGAAAAGCGAGATAATATGTCTTAACAAGCAAATAAATGCCTTGGAGCAAGCAAAGAAAAATAGCAGTGATTCCTCATCTCAATACAACAATACGACTTCTATAGAAATATCCAAACGCACGAAGACCAAATTATGCATCCTGACCAACAGTAACTCGCATGGCACTTTGCAAGCTGTAGAGCACACATTTGCCCATCAATTCAATTACTGTCGACATATTTTGCCAAATTGTAGTATAAAACGATTACTGCAGGATATTGACATCAAATTATTAGGGTATAACATGAATGACTATTGTGTCATCATGTTAGGAGAAGAAGATGTTAGGGGCACAAATGACTACATTGGGTTGGTAAAAACAATAAGGGAATCTTTAGCACATATAATCCATACAAATGTAATATTATGTACTCCCACATACATTTGCGGGGCTCTTATTCATAATTATAAAATTGAAATATTTAATAACCAATTACGTGGGCTACAACCGGAGGATCGGAAAGAAAGCAAAAGTTATTTAATGAAATTTTAATTAATACTAAAAGTTACAAGTTAATTATTTCCAAGAGGTTGACAATGTTCGAAGTGTGAATCAATTATGAATTTGGGTCCGCGTTTCCGTTATTGCGAAGCCGCTGTTGTCGTCATCGCGCGGCCCGTTTCTGCTGACGCTGCACTGCGTGGTCGAGCCGTGTGCAGTGTTGATTTGGGTCAATGCTGTCTCGGCGATCCTTATAGATTAGCACCGCGTAACACCTCCCCCCGAAGAGCAGCCACCACCGATGATTTTCGTAGTAAATTGAGGTGGGGGTTGGTTGCAGCTTATCCTCTCTTTAGGTTCGGGAAGAGCGTAAATTCTTTCTGGACACCTTGGGTGACATTGTGGTTCCTCGTCTGGAGTCTTCCTAGATTTTGACCAGTACCGTCGGTAGATAAAGTAACCCATGAGTGCACATGCACCGGTTAGTGCTATGTACATTGGAATCGTGGTGTGGTAAATTCCGTAGTCATTCGTAGCTGGAATATGTGGCTGTTGTTGCATTATCTTCATATTGGCTGCATGTAGGTGGTCCAAGTTTATTGAGTTCAATTTTAGTGTCGGGACTGGAGGCTGATTATCTATGTCTTCTAGAGGTAGGTCCATAATCTTCAACACGTGACCCTTCAGACGATTTTTCTTATTGGCGATAGTGATCTGTGGTGTCTCTATGTAACAGTCCTGCGGTATGGTGAGTAAGTAACTTCCTTGAACTTCTTTGTACAGGTCTTGTCCACAGGAGAGATGAACTTTCGTGGGAACCGGGAAGCTGATGGTGTAGTATCTATCATCAAGTTCCTCGTACGCTGGCTGGTCCAAGGTGATAGCGACAGGTTTGCATGTTGAACTTTTCCTTTGCGTGGTGATGAGTTCGTGTATGCAATCTTGAGAGAAATGACTCTGTAGACTTCGTTTCTCCTCACATATGAACCACTTGTTGGTCTTCGGGCATTCAGCCTCTATGTTCTTATAATCTTTCTGGAAGATGGCTAGGAAAGGAGAGGATGGAATGAGGACTTCATGATATTTGTTAGGTGTTATTGATAACTTATATAGATCGTATGTATGCGGTTGAAATATTGGAAACTTATATACTATAACTATATTATTGCTTACATAATATGAACCTAACTTAATTATATTATAATATTCTCTTATATCTATATCTACTACTTTCTCACTACTATATAAACTTGTTAATTTATTTATTATAGCGCGTATTTCGTCTATGCTGAGAATGGAATGGTGCATTGTAGAGGTTTTTATAAATGCTAGAACATTCTGTAACCGGTTTAGTTCCTGTGAAACTGCATCTACGTTATCGCTAAGGATAATAAGTATTTGAGCTAAGTGTGCGTATTTTATCAAATCATGATCTCTATCTGCGTTGCTTTCGTTAATTCTATTTAGTAGGGCTGCCATTTTTTCCTGGTTATCTACAATATCGTCAATGATTTTAGAATATTGGGTGGACATCTCTTTTGTTAGACTGACATGCTGATTGAATTCAGTGACTAATTTGTGTTCATCGTTTTCGAGAGATTTTATAGCTTGATTATAATGTAATGCGTCGGTATAATCTAAATTTCCTGTAATGCTTTTCACAACACTACCGAGACCATCTATGAGCCCTCTTTTTACACGAGTTATCTCGAAAGATTTTAATTGTTCGGATACACTATTGAGTTTGGATCTCAGGTAATCTAGATGAGGCTGGAATAATGATTTGGTTTGATTATTAAGATTAGGGCTGCTGGTTAGTAATTGGTTACTAATAGAATTTATTTTATCTTGTAGAGTGTCTAAATTAACGTATTGTATGAAGGAATGGTGGTGTGATAAGATCTTAGCTGGCCCGAATTTAAAGGGTACAATCCCAGGTCCATCGTCCAGGCTCTCAAGTCTTATTTCTTGAGATAGAGCTGTTCGCAGGAACAGGTGTAGAATCAGGAGCTTCCTGTAACAATCGGGCGGTTTTAGGAACCCTTTTTAGCCTAGACTTCGCAACAGGACCGCGTTTCTTCCTTGTGTAGATGTGGATAGGGAGGTCCGCCATAACAATGTCATGAGTGTATCGAGGAGCTAATTTTTGCCTGGAAGCAAATGGATTCTTTACAAAAATCTGTTGTTCAGGTGAGTAATCGACTTCTGGTTCGCGTTGACGGTTACGACTATCAGTAGACTCCTTGCGGGTTTCGATACATAGCTCATGTATTGCATTATATGCAGTAGTCATTTTCTCTTTATGACTAGTCATATACTGCTGTAGCAAATGAGCGGATAAATCTATGTCAAAGGAATCGCGGGGATCAAAATGTCCGGTAATAACTTCGATAGGTTTACATTTTGTGAAACTATGGATACTGCTATTGTATGCTAGGAGGGCGTAGGGCATGAGGTTAGTCACGGATTCACCTTTTTGACTTAATTTAAGGATACGAAGGTGCTCTAATATGGTAGCGTGGAATCTTTCAACTATACCATTTTCATTCGGAGTATGTGGTGCAACCCTATGGTGTTGAATTTTGTGTAACCTTGTGAGTTCTGCTATTAGTTGGTTAGTAAACTCTGTCCCGTTATCAGTAACGATGGTAGATGGTATTCCATGGTGAGTGCAAAAGCTAAGCAGGGCTTGTACTACACTTATGGCTGTTCCATCTCTTAAGTAATACGCCTGAGCATACTTTGAAAATGAATCTACTAACGTTAGAAACTTTTCGCTTTGAATAGTTAATAAATCGAGGTGTACTATTTCAAATGGTTTACTTGCTGGTGGGACTACTTTAAATTGTTGTTTGGTCGAATTGCGGTCGTACTTTGCCTGACCACAAGTAGTACATTCGTTAATAAATTTCGTTATATGTTCGCGCATTTTCGGCCAGTAGTACTTATGAGATAGAGCTAAGTAAGTTTCGTTAATACCTCTGTGGTTAGTTTTCCCATCATGGTGCTTGTTAATAATTTCCTGTTGCCTCAAGTACTCTCTAACGTTATCCAATTCCTTTTTGGTTAACGTTAAGGTCATTGATGAATTTTTAAAGTTCTTTTGGATAATGGGAATTATTGAGTACATGCCTAAGGTTGGATTAATTAGTAGCCCTGTTTTAATTTTTGGATGAACGTACTCTTTTATTGCATTAACTACGTCCTCCTCTAAATTTGATTCTGACACTTGAATGTTGATTCGTGTGTGGGTGTCAAAGGGTTTTGTTACAATTGTTCGACCCTTTATATCTCCTACTATATTAAAAATAATCTGTTTCGTAAACTTGTTTAATGGGTCGTCAGAAATGGGAACCTCTAGGATGGGGTTCTCATTATCTGTGTGGACTGTAGCGGTACCCGAGTCATCCGCGGGTTCCGTAGCCGTAATGGTTCTAGAGTCATCAAGGGCAGGGTTATTTTCCGAAGGGTTAGCTACAATAGACATTAGTTCCTCATTATTAATTTCCAGCCGTGATAAGGCATCCGCGTTAGTGTTGCATTTACCCTGTTTATATTCTATTGAAAAATCAAATTCACTCAATTTTAGCCGCCATCTTGTGAGTCTCGAGTTGGGTTCCTTCAAGTTCATGATCCATTGAAGGGGTTTATGGTCAGTAATTATTTTAAATCTTCTACCGAATAAATATGGCCTGAAATATTTGGTGGCCCAAACAATTGCTAACAATTCCTTTTCAATGGTACTGTAGTTTAATTCGCTAGAATTTAAAGTACGTGAAGCGTACGCTATGGGTTTATCTGAACCTATTACTCCCTGGGATAGGACGGCTCCGATCGCAACGTTAGATGCGTCGGTTGTTAGAATGAACTCTTTATTGAAATCTGGATATTGCAGAATAGGGTCGTTAGTAAGGAGTTTTTTACAGTGCTCAAAGCAATTAATGTATTTTTGATCCAAAGTTATTTTGCTACCCTTTTTCAGACATTGAGTTAGTGGTTTAGTTAATTTAGCAAAATCCGGGATAAATTTCCTATAATAACCGATCAGGCCGAGAAAACGTTTGATTTCTGTTGCTGTTTTAGGAAGAGGGTAGTTTTCTATGGCTTTAATTTTGTCTGGATTTGGCTTGACACCTTCGTTGCAAATGATGTGGCCTAGAAAGCTAGTTTCCAACTTTAAAAATTCGGACTTATCCATTTGGATTTTAAAGTTAGATTCTCGCAATCTTTTAAATACTTTTTCCAGGTTATTAATATGCTCCTGCAGGGATGTACTGAACACTACAATGTCATCCAGATATACCAGGCAGATGTGATTTAGGTCTCTAAGGATATTATCCATAACTCTTTGAAATGTCGATGGAGAATTCTTAAGCCCCATCGGCATTCTAAGGAATTCATAATGGCCGTTTTCCACATTAAACGCCGTTTTATGTATATCTTCAGGGTTCATTCGACCTGATAGAATCCGCTGGCCAAATCCAGGGTACTAAAATATTGACATTTACCTAATTTGTCGAGTACGTCTGTAATGTTGGGTATGGGATACTTGTCATCAATCGTTTTCTCGTTGACTTTTCGGAAATCCACGACAAGTCGCCATTTAACCTTGCCAGAAGCATCCGCCTTTTTGGGTACGATCCAAATAGGGGAACTCCAGGCCGAATCTGATGGTCGTATTATATTTTGATCAAGCATTTTGCTTATTTGATCTCGGACTTCTTGTCTGTGGACATAGGGGTATCTATAAGTTTTTGTGTGTACTGGAATTTCATCAGTTGTTCGGATGCGATGTTTCACTTTATTTGTGAATGTCAATGATTCGCCTTCGAGATAAAAGACGTCGGCATAGTTCGCGCAGAGGTTTTTTAAGTTAGCAAGTTCCTCCGGGTTTAAATGTTCCGTTCTGAGACGAGAAAGTACGGCATTAACACGATCTGATGTAATTGCAGTACCTTCAACTTCAATGTTAAATAGCTCAGCCTCTACGGGGCGGTCCATTGAAAAGATGATGTCGTTACACGTAGGGTTAGTAATCTCCACCCAGCCACGGTTATTTTTAACATTAGTTATACAGTTTGAAATTAAGCAATTACAGATGACTTGATCCTCGATCATTACTTCACCATCCAACGTATTAATAGGTACTCTAACTAACTTTGATGAATTAGCTGATATTATGTCCTCATACAAATTAACATTGCGTGAGTCGTACATCTGTATAGGTAGTTGTGCATTCTGTGTTATTAGCAATTTACGGTTAAGATCGATTTTACTTCCCCAATTTTCAAGCAAATCAAAGCCTAGGAGTCCGTCGAAGTAATTATGAAATTTGTAAACGAATAATGTAACATCTGAATGTTCGTTTAATTCTGAAAAGCATGGCAAAGTAATGGAATAGTCGTTCTTAGACGTCCCGTGAACATTCGTTACCTCGAATGGCTCATAGTTTAGTGGTATATGGTTAAAATATTTGCTTACGGCTTCTGGACTTATAAACGATTGATTGGCTCCTGTATCAATTAGTAACTTAAGTGGTGGTTCCTGAATCTGAATAAATCCGAGTTGCCTCTGTATATGAAAGTTGAGCTCTATTTTGGTTTTTCTAATTTGGATACCTTCTGAAAATTTTCAGCAGGCTGGGTATCTTGGTCTACCTCTTCTACCGAAGGAGTGTCGTGGTAGGGATACGAATCCTCATAATATCCAGATTCGGGGTACTGTTCGTTAGTATAATAGCAATCTTGTTCGTAATCGGCAAGGTAACAATTACTATAATCATAGTCGTAGTCTAAGTTGTTAAAATTAACCTCGCGTGTCCTGAAATAGTTGTTCGGTGGTGGATTACCATACTGTCTCCAATCGCGACCTGAGGGTGGCAAGGTTTTGGGCACAAAAGGACTAACGCCGCTCATTGGCTTAGGTGCGTTATAATAACTTGATTGTGGTTGCGGTTGAGGTCTAGAAGGCATTCTAAAGACGTTACTTTGCGGGTGATAATTTGGCAAGGGGGCGCGCATCATTTGTTGTGTATGGGTTAAGCCACGGGGTTGCTGTTGCATAGGCATGCTGGGCCTCCATCCTTGAGCATAAGGCTGCATTGACTGCTGTCGCTGCGGGCCAGGCGTATTGAACGCAAATTGTTTTGATGGTCCAGGCATGACAGGAACGTTAACAGGGTTTACTTTAGGGGTGAAATTGTTCAAAGGTAAATGATGATTCGGTTGTGGTTGAGCCCAGTCCTTTCTACTGGGTCCTCCCTCATTGCGGTGTTGCAGGTAAAGCGTGTTTAGTTCGTCTTGCACGTATTCCAATGCCTTTTCCATGGACTCGGGACGCATGCAACGTATTCTAGAGCCTAGGGGGTCTTTAAGACCCCTCAGATAAGCTTGGAGGGTTAACTTTTTATACAGCATTCGTTTAGCCTCAATAGTGGTGTTAACTGTCTCGTGAAGCGAGATATAAGTCATTATGGTGCTAAATAAGTTCTGGCACCTTTCATAGAATTCCTGAGGGCTACTGGAACCCTGGGTTTGCAAGGATAAGTCGCTGTATAAAGCGGTCTCATCTCGATGGTCAGCAAAGTTATTGATCAGGGCAGATCGAATACCCTGCCAGGTATCCGGGATACCATTGGAATTAATATGCCTAGCAGCGGGTCCCGTAACCTTATTTAAAATTCCGTTAATGAGGGCTAAATTCGTTAGTTCATAACCTGTTACGGTTTTAAAATAAGTAACTACCAACTGGTCACATATACTAATGAAACGGGTTAGTACGTGCGGGTTCCCGTCGAACTCCGGCACTAATCTCAGGGATTTATAAATTGTGTCTACGTCGTCGCTCGACATCGCGCCTAAATTCCTGTTCTCGTCTATAGCCGCGAGCCTACTCCTACTTCGATCACTATTATCTAACCTATCAGATCGATATTCCGTAGGATGGAAAATCTTGAACGCTAAAAACTTACACACACACAGAAATTATAAGTAAAAAATAATATCATGAACATAGATTGGACAGGATATAAGAATATAGTAAGGATTAAACTTAGGGCTTGAGATATTCAAGGATACTTAAGGGTAAGGTAGGCAAGGACTTGAAAGATTCAAGGACTTACAGCATTGCTTCTTCTTGACGAATCGAGAGTCGGATTCTCCTCTGGACTGCAGCTCCCGTAGGTTCGGATACCCGTAGACTAATCGTTCGATACGACACTGACTCTACTTTACTGGAATCCTACCGACTGCGCCAATTACGTGGGCTACAACCGGAGGATCGGAAAGAAAGCAAAAGTTATTTAATGAAATTTTAATTAATACTAAAAGTTACAAGTTAATTATTTCCAAGAGGTTGACAATGTTCGAAGTGTGAATCAATTATGAATTTGGGTCCGCGTTTCCGTTATTGCGAAGCCGCTGTTGTCGTCATCGCGCGGCCCGTTTCTGCTGACGCTGCACTGCGTGGTCGAGCCGTGTGCAGTGTTGATTTGGGTCAATGCTGTCTCGGCGATCCTTATAGATTAGCACCGCGTAACAAACCTATTAAGTCTGGAATTGCAAAACAATAAATATGCTTATTTTTTTGATTCAAACCAAATTCTCACGTTCGACATGTTCTCGAATAAAACAGGGAAAATTAATATAAATGGAATTAAACATATTTATAAGACTATTTTAGAAAATATATATATTGATCTAATTAATACCACCACTATTGAACGAACAAATTTGGAAACTGTTTCTGAACAAGATAGTTCATTGAATTTTTTTCGTGAGTAGTCATTGTAATAGTAAGGACTGTGCAAGCGATAAACATAAAACATTGACTATCTACCATCAAAATCTATGTGGAGTAAACAGCAAGAAGGATGACCTTGAAATATATTTGTGTGAATTAAACAAAGAAATAGATTTTATCTGTATTAGTGAACATTTTTTAAATCAATCATTAGCAGCACAGTTTAGTTTAATTAATTATAATTTGAGTTCCTATAATACTAGATTAAATAAAAAACGTGGAGGTACTTTGATCTTGACATTAAATGACAAGAAAGTTGAAGATCTACAAATTTGTAAACAACTCTATAAAATCAACTGTTTTGAAGTTTGCGGTGTAAGGGATTTTGAGACAAATACTTTTATCATTTGTTGCTACAGAATTCCTGAGAATAGTAATATAGATAGTTTTATGCAGAGACTTGAACAGCTGTTACAACATTTCATCAATAAACGGTGTATAATTTGTGGTGATTTTAATATTAATTTATCAAAAGATGACTCAAAACGACATTCTTTTCTATCACTCCTGACATGTTACAACTTTCGACATTTAATTTACTCAGATACATTTCGACGCAATAATTCAAGTTCGTGTATAGATAATATATTGACTAATATTGATGAGACAATTATTAAAAGTATAGACACGGACCATAATGGTCTATCTGATGGGCATGCGGGCCTTTTTTGTACATTATCGCTGGAAAAAGTGGCTTATAGGAAAGTGCAAAGTTGTATGTACATTGAAAGAAGACTGTATAATGAACGGAACAAGTGTTGTTTTAGGCAAAAGTTGTCACAAGAAAACTGGTGCGCAAGTACATTTATTGACAAACTCAGTGAACTACATTCTAATACATTCAATAAAAAGAAAATAAAAATAAATATAAAAAGCAGCAACAAATCTAAATGGTTAACCACAGGAATAAGAGTCGCTAGTAAAATGAAACGGTTTCTAAATTTTGTTGACAAAGATAATTGTGACGATTCAATAATAAAATATCGTAGTAATTATTTTAGGGTTTATAGGAAAGTAGTACGACATGCAAAACGACTAGTAGTAAGAACGGAAATAAATCTAGCTCAGAATTCTGGTAAAGTTATTTGGAAAATTATAAATAGTAAGAGGAACCCTAAAAATTATGTAAATGACAATTTGATACTTATGGATAATAATAAAATAGTTCATAATCCCTCAGAAGTTACTAATGTCCTATTGGAAAAGTTCTGTAACAAATCTAATTTTGTCATGAGTGACATTAATACAGCAAAAGAGTATCTACAAAATCATGGGATAAGAGTAGAGGAGGATATGGTCTTTGAACCTGTTACACCTATCGAAGTTTTCAAACTAGTTAAGATTATGGATAGTAAAAAGTCTTTTGGCCATGATGAAATTCCTATAACTATCATAAAAGACAACATTGATGTATTAGCTAGCCCTTTGGCTGATTCAATAAACGAATATGTAAATACAGGTGTATTTCCTGAGCAATTTAAATTAGCTAGAGTACTACCTATACATAAGAAAGGCTCTAAAACAGATCCAGGGAATTATAGGCCTATCTCTTTATTGCCGGTATGTTCTAAAATATTTGAAAAAATTATGAAAGTGAGGCTTGTTTGTCATTTGAACCAACACAAAATTATAACCGACCAACAATTTGGTTATCAAAATAATGTAGGAACGATAGATGCTATTGACATGTTGATTGATGATGTGGTGGGTAAGCTAAATGCTAAACTAAAAGTAGCAGGACTTTTCCTCGACCTTAGTTCTGCGTTCGACACAGTGGAACATTGTATTCTTCTGAATAAGTTAGATTTCTATGGTATTAGGGGAAATGTGTTGAATTTATTCAGATCCTATTTACATAATAGAACGCAGTATGTCGAAATTAAAACAGTTGAAGAAGATGGCCATGAAAAACTACACAAATCAGACACAGTTATAATTAATAAAGGCGTACCACAAGGATCTGTTCTAGGCCCTATCTTCTTTATAATATTTATAAATGATCTGATAGCTTACATGAAAAGTATTTCAGATGATACTAAACTTGTAGTATTTGCCGATGACACAAGCGCTATTATAGCTAGCGACAATTTGGAAAATTTAGAAAAGAAGATTAATTTTATCCTACATGCTCTTGAAAAATGGTTCACTATGAATGATCTAAAACTAAATCTAAAAAAGACGCAATGTTTATTATTTAAATCGACTGTGAAGACCAAAGATACTGTCAAAGTACATTTACTAGGGAATAAAGTGAATATTGTAGACAATGTAAAATTTTTGGGGGTACAAATAGATGCAGTTTTAAATTGGAAGAAGGAATTAGAAGTGGTCACTAACACTATGAGTAGTGCTTGCTATGCTCTCAGGAGTCTTAGAGATGAATTAACTATTGCTCACCTCAGAATGGTGTATTTTGCACTCATAGAGTCTAGACTTAGATATAGCATAAAGTTCTGGGGCAACAGCTACCAATACAATATTGATGCTGCATTCGTTATGCAGAAAAGAGCCTTGAGAACTATGCTTCGCATTAAACAAACGGAGTCTTGTAGGGATCATTTTAAGAAACTGCACATTCTTACAGTACCAAGCCTCTACATTCTGGTCCTGCTTGGTCATTTTATTAAAAATATCAATAAGTTTGAGACAGAAGAACAGAGACAAATCAGAATAAAAACGCGAAGAAAGGATCTACCTAATTTCATTCAGCCTAAGCTTAATGTCGTTAAACATGCCTCAAGAGTGCAATCAGTACATATGTTCAATAAATTGCCTGTACAATTTAAAAACTCTATGAATCCAAACGAATTCAAGAGAAAATTAAAGTCATTGTTATTGAGGAAATGTTGTTACAGCATTGAAGAGTTTCTCAAAGATAATAGTAGTTCAAACTGATATGTGATTATATTTTAACCCTTTGACGTAAATGGGACACCCGTGTCCCCAATAATAATTCGTATTTATTTCATAAACCTAGTAATCTTTTTTTATTACTAAGTTTTTTAGTACTTACTTGTGCACGCATCTTTTAATATTTGCAATGTTGGCAGCAATGGAGGCGGGATAAAATAAAATAAAAATAGATGAAGTTTGGTGTTTTCGCGCGCTTCTTACAAAAATATTCAAAAATTGTTTTTAATTTGATTTCATGATATAATAATAATTGAGTGCTTTATTGTGTTACAATGGTAAGTGAATATTTATGTTTTATTGTTATTTGTGATAATATCTTTGATTTTATTTCCTAAATTATGAAAATTCATGTATGGGAAGTAGTATATGTCCCAATATGCATAATCGGTCAACTATTACGTATTTTTCGTGAAATTTTTTGAGTATGTTTTATGAGGTTTTTGTGCATTTTATCACGTTTCAAATTATTGTTTCTATTGTTTTAGCCTAATAAGGGAACGAGAATGTTTTCTCTGCAAGACACTGAAGTGGAAGAATACCTAATGGCTGACACTAGTGACTGTGAGGATGCCCTTGTTTTAGACGAAGAAGACCAGGCTTTCATAGAGCAAGACATGGAAGCAGGAGCACAATTAGTCATTATCGAGCCTGCAAGTGCACCAGAAACTCCTTTCACATCTACTTTACCCAATGAACCCATTCCGTCATTCAGCAGTGCAGATGAGAGATATCTATTCTACAAGCTTTGAAGGAATATCTTTTCTCAAGTGGATGGATAACAAGGCGGTACATCTTCTAACAAACTTCTTGTCACCGATACCGACACAAATTGTGAAAAGGAGACAAGTAGGCTCAGCGCGAAGACTCGAGGTGACTTGTCCAGACATTGTTTGCAAATACAATCAAAACATGGGTGGGGTTGATCTCATGGATCAGAAGAAAATAACATATGAAGTCGACCGAAAATCAAAAATAAAATATTATTTGCGATTGTTTTTTGACCTTTTAGATATAGGAATGAATAATGCCTATAATATTTATTTGAAACTGCACGAGGCAAATCATATTGAAGGAGATCGGCTATCGTCTTTAGAATTTCGGCAGGTAGTTGCCAGGGCGATGATAGGAGATTTTACTATTAGGAAACATACCCTGCCTACTATGTCTATAACAAAAAAAGATTGTAAAATGTCTGTCTCTGGTCTCATAACTTCGTTGCCATCCCACACGATGGTAAAAGGACGATGAATAAATGGAAGATGTGTGCATTGCGCTAAAGAACGCGTAGAAAATCGAACAAACAACGTCTGTATTATATGCAAAGTTCATTTGTGCTTTACAGCTGGACGAAACTGTTTTGCAGCTTTTCATGTATAAAGATTATAAATATATTTATTTTCGTATAAAATGTACTGCTTTTTATTTAAAATGTTCTAATATAATATGTAGAACAACGTGACTTACTACGCTATGAAGTATCATGCATTTCGGCTTTTACCGCATATTGGGACATAGTTGTCCCAGAGATTTCCAAAAAAATCAACAAAATATTTTTTTTTTTTTTTAATTAGCGTGTGTACAGATCATCATTATACACCTAATAATGTACCTAATTACCGAGAAATACTTTCCTATTGATTTTGTGCGTCAAAGGGTTAATGACCTTAAGTATTATATCCAACATTGTATCATGACATTACATATTAATGAATTTAATTGACATACATTTCTTTGAATTGAATTTATATTGATTTTTGAATTAATATTAAGTTAAATTATTATGACTGAGACTAACAATGTTGTGTGTGACCAATGTGGAATGTAATGTTTGTATTTTTCCTGAGTTAACGATGATTGTTTAATTTTTTGTGTTAGAAATATATCCAAATTCTATCATGACATTACATATTAATGAATTTTATTGACATACATTTCTTTGAATTAAATTTATAGTGATTTTGAATTAATATTAAGTTAAATTATTATGATTAAGACTAATAATGTTGCGAGTGTGACCGATGTGGAATTTATGTTTGTTTTCTTTTTCTTGACATTACGATATTGTTTAATTATTGAGTTACATTTATTGTTAGAATCACTATTGTTAAAACCATTGTTCGACACAAATGTAAATTTGTTGAGGAATAAATAAATAAATAAATAAATCCAAAATAATTTAAATAGAAGACGATCACAGTTTGTAAATATAAATGTAAACATCAGTAATATATCATTCCCAAGACTGACATACAGTGAGCTTATCTTATTCAGCTGTGGAACATATCAGTTAAAGCAAGCGAGATCATATTATGGGGAGCATATCAGGAATGCCGGTCCTATACTATTGAAGTGTGTACAGAGAGAGCCAGCAACCTCCTTGAAGGTTTACCCTTAACTGACAATTGCACTCTATTACGAGGAAAAATTCAAAGCAGGCACATAAGCCGAAAAATATATTTTGTGTATATTATAATAAATAATAATCTGCAAGGCAGAGAAGCAATTATTCAATATTGTTGCAATTGCCTTGTAGGGCGAAGAACGGTGGGTTGCTGTGCTCACGTTATGACTATAATATGGTCCCTAAGCTGGGCAAGGCACGAAAATAATATTAGGCCACCTGCCCAGTTTTTAGATGATATTTTATTAATTTATGATTCGGAATAAAAATCATTAAAACAAAAATATATAAGTTTTATTTTTTCCATTAAAATGACCTCAGGATATGTTACTACTGCATTCAAAGTAAGAGAATATCATTGTTATAAAGGCAAATGATTTATTTTGGAAAATAAATACTCATAATTAACTTTTTCAGCGACAAGTTTTAGCATTAGACATGCTAAATATGAACCATTTTTACACTCTCCTGCAACCTTATTACTATAATTCATTTCTTTGAGGCATAAACTATTAAAAACCCTAGTCATTAAATATTATAATTAATGTTCACGTTAAGCCAAATTGCCCTAACAAACTGAGCAATTCCCTTTACCCACTATCTCATTGAATCTAAAAATAATAAATATGCTAATTAATATCACGTAAACAATAACGGACTTAAAAAAAAAGGAATAAGTACTTACTTAATCTTTATATTCTTCCATTCTTTTATTTTCTGCATGTTTACAGACGTTTTCGTTGACTTGTCTTCAATAATGTAAGCTGATTGAGCAATTAAGTGGCGTAATATTTCCTATAATAATTAGAACATTCGCGTTAGGTAGCTAGTCGAAATAAGAGGATGCAAAGCATTATTACATACTCGTAATAATTAAAAATTCCATGTATTATTTATTATTATTATTTACTAACTTTTTCTTCAGAACTCCAGTTTTCACCACTTTTTTTTGTTGTTCCGTTTTATAATGTAGCTCACGACTTAAACCAAGCACAAGTAACTCACGAACTATATAGAATTGTAATCTGTGTTCGCGACAAACCACGTATGTAACAGTACAGTATTGTTAAAAACAATGAATACAAATACTTCATATTTAGTTATTAGTATAAGACGCAACACATCACATTGGTCTCAAATTACGCGCGCCGCGCCGAATGTAAGTCGCTCCACTTCATGCTAGAGGTGTTAAAAAATATGACAACTTGATTATAAACAGCGCGTCAAAAGTACAACTTGTGCTTGTTCAATATATGATAAATAATTATTTAAGCATTTCAAGTGTTATTATATTATCAACATTTATAGAAACAGAACGTTGCTTCAAATAAAACCTGAGTGAACGAATGAAAGAATGCCATTTTCGTGTTTTATCTATGGACAATATTTGAACCACGAACTATCTTTGGTACTAACTGATCCTCGAATAGTCTTCGTTTTGTAATCGTAACATGTTTTAAACCTAGTACTAGCTTTGTTACCGTAACAATCCTAGACTTTTTAGTCTTGGTTTAAACCAGAACTTTTGCAGTTTTTTGTAATAAGACCGATATGGTTTGCTTATGACCTAATGGAATCATTTTTGGGGCCGGTGTAAACAAGCACAAATTCTATAAATACAGAGGTAAGTAAAACTATAAATATTTTTCGTAGTGGTTTATTTAATCTAATAGGTACATATTGTATCAAAATAGATATACAAAAACTTTCTATGCTAACTAATAATATGAACTAAGTAATATGACCTCTCGGTCGCACTCACGTAAAAGTCAATATCCTTATTCATACGTTGGGCAAGTGACTGAGCTCAAGTAGGCCAATTAGCCTAGTTTTTCCGTGTGCCACTTTTGAGCGCGTATGACCTAACTACGTTTTTTTACTAGTATATCAATGACCTATAGGTATATAATATGCTATGTCGACCTACAAAAATATGAAGTGAATTCTTCTCTTATCCGTTTGGCGTGCACGGCTGACTTACGTGGTATGTTTGGAACATCCTGAATTGCATTATAAAAACTGTTGTACTTTCGCCAAGATCCAGGTGTTATTAGTTGGCCATTTCCATCAATTACATCCAAAGTTCCTGGAGGGGTATATCTTTCTGGGGAGTTTTTCCTTAGGAAGTTATGTATTAGCACACAGGTCATTGTAATGTGTGATACAGTACTCGGATCTAAATCAATTGGGTGACGATAAATTCGAAATACTGATGTTAAAACTCCAAATGTGTTTTCTACTACCACCCGATCGATAAGTTTTGATTAAATATTCTTTTTGGTGAACCGACGTTATGCTGTCCTGGGTAGGGTTTCATAACATGCTCACTTAATGCAAAAGCGCCGTCGCCTATGAAAACGTACGGCACATCAATGTTCGATCCAGGAAGTGGGCATGGTGTAGGAAAATCTATTTCGTTTCTAGAGAACTTTTGCCATAGTAACGAATTATTAAAAACGCCACCATCACTGATTCTCCCTTGGCATCCTATATCTGCAAATATAAATTTGTAATTGGCATCAACTAACGCCAAAAGAACGATGCTAAAGGTTTTCTTATAGTTAAAATACTCCGTTCCGCTATGAGGTGGATTTTCTATAACAATATGTTTGCCATCTATGGAACCCAGGCAGTGCGGAAATTTTCTTCTATATCCTTTTTCAATATTCATCCCAGCATCTTTCGTTGATGGCATCTGAAATAAAAATTGAAACTAAGTAACTAAGTCAACTAAGTATTATAAACGAAAGTTATCAGTTTTCAATTTCACCTTGTTCGATTTAGCTGCGAAAGAGGCTTTTTGTTACATGTGGCATGAGGGAGAAGCTAAACGTGGTGCCAATGAGGTCTAAGTTATTTTTATAATTTGATTATAAAAATGCTTGACAACGGAACACAAGAATTTCGATTCTGGTCTGATAACTGTGCAGGTCAGCATCGCATCATAAATTCAATATTACAATCAAACATACTTTCCTTGAAAAAAGACACACCCAAGCAGAGGGTGATAGTGTCCATCCGCTGATAGAGCGTTCTTCAAAAAATAAACTTATTTATACACCTTTGGAGTGGTTTAGCTTGGTCAGATGGGCAAAACAAGACGGTAAGCCGTATAACGTAATAGAAATAAAGTATACAGATTTTTTCAACTTTAAGGAACTATTAACCGGTCGTAACTGGGCAAAAAACATTAATGGTGACAGTCCATTGGACCAAAATCACATTTCGGACCGCACGTTGCACGTGCGACGCGATGGTCGGCTTTAGATCAAATAAAAAAAGGTAGATACAGCGCGGCCTTAGTTATTGGTGAAGCCACAAAACTCGGCTCCTTTATGTCAACACAAGGGACTGAAAAACGAAATGAATTTCGTTCCGGTACACTAAATGTTATCTTATAACGTTCCAAAATTAGTAACGATACTAAAACCTAAAAATATCAATAACGTTACAAAAAAAAAACGTTATAGAATATCGTTCTCGTAGAACAATATTTTAAGTAACGTTATATATAGGTATCAGTAACATCCGCTTGTAATAACGTTACAGGTGCAACGTTACAGATTCATTTGTAACGTTATTCTTATAACTTTTACCGCTGACCACCGCACCGTCGTCACCCGGTCGCCCCGGCACACGACACGCCACCGCTGTATTTGTTCGAGAGTGCGTGTCTTTTCCAAACAGTGTTGTGCGATAAGTGATTGTTTCAACTCAACTTTAACTTTTTTTTTTGTATGTATACGCTTCGATAAGTTCTAATTTATATAATGGGTAAGTACCTATAATTTTAATTATTTAATAATGTGTACAATTTTTAATGCTGTGTCATTGACCCTGTGGTCTACAAATATTTAAAAGTTTAATGATAAATCGACTGGCGTCCTGCTAGCAGGACTTTCAGTCCTTCCGGTAGGACGCACCTTTTTTTATGTATATTACGTGAACGGTCCTGCTAGCAGGATTTGTAAAAATACAAGTAGATAGTCTGTCTCTTTCTGATTGTAGGTGTGTTTGGCGCATCGTTGTAGCATTAGTGTGAGCGAGATGGCCACGATATTTAGACGTGGAGATCGCGTGCGCTCGCTAGCGTCGCACTATGATGCGCCGAGAACGAATAACGCGTGGAGTCGTCAACAATTTGGTGATGCGTTTGCAACATCTTATTGTTATGGCGTAGTGAAAGCAGTTTATAGAAACAATAAAGTAAAGGTAGTGTGGGAACTAGATGGGTCTGCAAGTTGTGTGCATAAGAACTTTTTGGAGCCCGCAAATGCTCTTGATAATGAACCTACAACACAAACAGTCCTTGTCATTGGATTCGAGTTCATCGGAATCAGACGAATCTAACGAATCTGAAAGTGATTCGGAAAGCTTGGTGGAAGAGGAAATAGAAGAAAATAACGTGCTTGTTGGAGAAATAGAATGGCAATTCGAAAAAGAAGTTTTGATAGACGTTTACAAAGATGGTGCGTATAAACCAAAACTATTAAACTTATCAAAAAAAAACTAAATGAACTGGAAACTTGGCAGTTATTTTTTCCTGAGTCTCCTCAGGAAAAAATAACTGATATTTCGAATATTTTGGAATTTATAAACTCGCGTTTAAGAAATGCAGCTAAAGCCGTTACTGAAAATGAGCTATACAAGTTTTTTGGTCTAATGTATGCTATGTGCACTCAACAGCTTCCTGAAAGAAGAAGTTATTGGGGTACTGTGTCCAATGGTTTATTTCCCGCTCCCGAATTTGGAAAAAGATTTGGTATGAGTCGACAACGGTTTGAGGAAATCCTTATGGCCTTGTCATTTACACCTGAAAAAGTAAACGATAATGACAAATGGTTTGAAGTGAGACCGCTAATTAAAATGCTGAATGAAAAATGGCGATCTGTATTTGCACCTGGCTACAAAATAACTGTAGATGAATCTTATGTTTGCATGGTATGGTCGTGGATCCTATTTCGCAAACGGAATGCCCGCTGTCATGAAAATAAAAAGAAAACCTAAAGGTGTTGGATGTGAAGCTAAAACTATTGCCGATAGCCAGACAAACATAATGATTGGTTTAGAGTTAAATGAGGGTAAAAATGATATGTGTAACAATAAATGGCAGCGACCATTTGGTGCAGGTACTGCTACTACTTTGCGGTTAACAGAGCCATGGCAAGGAACTGGACGTATTGTCGTAGGCGATTCATGGTTTTCGTCAGTGGAAACTGCTGTGGAGCTTTCAAAATGTGGTTTATATTACATCTGTATGTTAAAAACAGCCTGTAAGGGGCTGACGCACACATTATTGTAATAGTTCGACGCGAGGCTTGGCAACTGGGACAGTTAGCCTCACGCCTCGGACTAGGTAGGTCGCTGTAGCAAATCGTCTAATAAAAGTCTTAACGTGTTTTGAAGTTAATCCGAGTTGTCATTTATATCCACCACCAGTAAGGGGGCGCGGGCTAAACTCACACTGGTGACCCCTGTGTAAGAACATTGGTGGTGCGAAGGTATTAAATAGTGACGGACAGTATAGTTAATTCAACAAAATGGCTCAAGCCCGCGGGGTCCGAGCAGGTGAAAAGCGGAAAACAGGACATCACGGAGGTAGCGGCAGTCTCTCTAGCGTCGAAGATACCTACCTTCTGGAGCGATCAACCCAGGTTGTGGTTCGTTCAGTTCGAGGCTGTCGTCGCGAATCAAAAGATGTCGGACGAGAACAAATATAACCTGCTGGTTACCAAACTCGTCAAGGACAACGTGGAGCAGGCAAGTGACGTATTACTGGCACCTCCGGAAACGAAAAGGTACGAATTATTGAAGAATCGACTCATGACAGTATATGAAGAATCAGAGACTGCTGTCGGAAATGGAACTAGGGGATCAAAAGCCGTCGAAACTACTCAGAAAAATGAAGGATTTAGCGCGGAATAAAATGCCAAACGAGACACTACGAATGATGTAGACGGGACATCTACCAGCATCCGTCAGAGCGGTATTAGCAGTTACTGACATACAGGAGATAGAGAAACTGGCAGAATTGGCGGACAATATTATGGAGACGACACGACCTATAGTAGTTGCGGAAGTAGCCTGTAAAAAACCGAAGCCACAGGAACGAGATCTAGCTGCAGAACTGGAGGAACTACGACTGGAGGTGGTGCAGCTGCGAGGAAGACAGCCATGGCGTAGGTTGGGGCAAGGCCGATTCCGCCCACGATCGAGCTCACGGGGCAGGCAAGGTGCGACACCTAAAAGGCGTTCCAGTAATGATCCTGATTGGCTGTGTAATTATCATTTTAGATACGGACACCGGGCCAACGGCTGTCAGGAACCGTGCGCGTGGAAGAAGATGCAGGAAACGGCGGGAAACTAGCAGCGGTGCAACCAGCGGCGGACACCTGCACTGTTTCACCTGCTCACCGTCTGTGTATAGAGGTTGAGACCAGCGGATTCAGGTACCTAATAGATACGGGAGCGAATGTGTCAGTGATCCCAAATAATAGTAGATTACGCGCGTATTCAAAATCAAGTGATTATAAGCTGTATGCAGCCAACGGTACCGTCATACAAACATATGGCACTAAGACTTTGACCTTAAGTTTAGGATTAAGAAGGGCATTTATGTGGACTTTTGTGGTTGCGAACGTAAGGCAACCAATATTGGGGGCAGTTTTTTTAAGTCATCATGGACTTCTGGTTGATATAAAAGCAAGGTGATAAATAGACAAAGAAACTAATTTGAAGGTAATAGCCTCTGTCGTTTATTGTAAGGAACAGTCAGTTACAACCGTCGAGGGCGGTCATGATTTTGCAGAATTGTTAGCAAAATACCCAGAAATAACAAAACCATTGTCTTTTAGAGAAACGCCCCGCCACTCTGTGTTACATCACATAGAAACAACGGGCCCACCACTACATGCCAGGGCACGCCCGTTACCGCCAGATAAATATAGGAAAATTAAAGAAGAATTTCGTATTATGCAAGAAATGGGGATATGTAAGCCCTCCAAAAGTCCGTGGGCTAGTCCACTGCATATTGTTCCAAAGAAAAGTGGAGAGCTACGTCCTTGTGGGGATTATAGGAGGTTAAACGCGGTAACGAAACCGGACCGGTACCCAATACCCAGGCTTCATGATTTTACATATTTACTAGCCAACAAAAAGATATTTTCAAAAATAGACGTAAATAGGGCGTATCCAGTGATGGGCGTAACTAGTTATTTATGTAATCTAATTAATAATTGAATTACATAATAATTTGATTAAAATAAAATTTAATTACATATTATTCAATTACATTGTAATTAGATTACTTTGGATGTGCTATGAAATTAATTACAATGTATTTAATTACGAAATAATTTGAATACAATGTAACCTAATTACATAGTATTTAATTATATTATAATTGCTTTGAATATGAAATATCGCATGCTTGCATCGCACAGTTGCGATATAGGTATTGCAAGTGCGGCCCGTACGTCATTGGGAAGTAGTAAGTAGGTATAATGTGCGGGGGAGCGGGGGGGTTCTATGCATTGTGCTCGTGCGCCGCCGCTCCTAGCCACCCCCTTCACCCGCCCGCTTCAGTCACTTCTAATCTTTTGTATTGTAAGCACGCAACATTTTCTTAAGATTACAAGTCGTATGTATTTTGGTGATTAGTGTAAAAACTTTTGTGTTACGTACAATGAATGAAAGTGCAAGACTGCTTTTAGAAGATGACAGTTCAGTGGACGAATCTGTGTCTGCTGGTCAATCGACATTACCGTCACCAAGCAATATTTCTGCAGTGCAACCCACTATACTTGACGGTAAATTCTTTGATATACTTCATGATTCATCAGGAACTGATAAAATAGTCGCCATTTGCAAGAAATGTCTGCCTAATAAAGTAGAAATAAAAGGCTCGAGATTGTGTACATCCAATTTCAAAACTCATTTAAAACGGAAACATGGACAAGAAACCATACAAGAATACCAAGAATATATTAAAACTAAAAGATCGAAAAACGTTCGTAAATCTAGTTCGTCAAACGAACTATCACCACGAAGGTCAAATGTACCCTCATATTCTCAAGCTGAATTCGATCGAGATATTGTTAAGTATTTTGTTAACTCAATGATTTCTCTAAAGTGCACTGAAGACCCTTACTTCCGACAAATTTTACGTCGATTAAATATAGGTGCGAATAATCTAAGAATCATGAGCCGGCGGACACTTGGAAGAATGATTACGGAATTCTTTGATGAAGAGTCTACTTTAGTGAAACAAGAACTAAATCAAGTGAAACACGTTTGTACGACAGTTGATATTTGGTCTGGACGTCGAAGAAGCTTTTTAGGTGTAACAGCACACTGGATTGATTCACATAGTTTAAAGCGTGTCTCAAGGGCATTAGCATGTCAACGTTTTAAAGGCACTCATAGTTATGACAAAATATACGAATTGTTGCAAGAAATTAATTCAAGGTATGGCTTAACTAGCACAAACGTTGTGGCTTGTGTTACAGACAACGGCAGCAATTTTGTGAAAGCGTTTAAAAGTTTCGGTGTACATCGTATCAATGTTTCAAACGAGCAAAACACTATTGATTCTTGTGATGAAGACTCCGATACTGATAGTACAGACGACGAATTAACGTATCTTAATGACCTTTCTTCAACAATTACCCATTTAGAGACTCTTTTGCCATTACACCTTTTTTTTTTTTTTTTGAGGGTGGGAAATCATCCAATGACTTCTCCCGCTCTGGGCGGAGCGGAAGGGCGTGTCAGACTTTTACTGACTAAAACCCACCCGTGTTCCTTCATTTGCCTGTTGCCAAGGTCCCGGTATCCCTTTCGGACTTTCCCGCAACCCTGGCAGGCATCGGTCCTATTGGACCCCGTCAATTTTGCTGACATCTCTTTGAGGCGCGCGTGGAACACGACGCGCCATCGACCCGGGCCTGGTCCTTATCGGACGGCGAGCTGCCCGTTGCTCGCCGTCCGCAAGCCCGCGCCTATGGTGGCCGGAAATCCGCCTGGGATTCCCGACGCCCAGGGCGTCTACAACGGCGGCGGTTAGGGGCGTGAGGGCGCAAACTTTGCCTTTCCCTCACGCGTTCCGCCTCCTCCTTCGCGAGCATTACTGCTTCGCAGAAGGAGGTGACGGCTTCCCATGCCCTCTCGCTCCGTACCATGGCCTGAACCAGGGCCGGACGCGAGAGGTCACTGCCGCCAATCGCCTCCGCGAGGACACGGCGGTGCTCCGCCCAAGCGGGGCACACCTCAACCGTATGCTCCACCGTGTCCTCCGGGCGATCCACACAGTGGTGACACCCGGGCGTTTCCTCCCGCCTAATCCTACACAGGTACCTCCCGAAGCTGCCATGTCCGGTGAGGACCTGTGTCAGGCGGAAGGTGAGGACGCCGTGGCGCCTCTCTAGCCACTCCTCAAAGAGAGGACTTATCGCCGCTATTGTGGCGTGCCCAGCACTGGGTTGCGACAATCGCACTCTCCATGCCGCCATGAGATCTTGCCGGAGCTCTGTCCGCTGTGCCGCGATTTCTCGCGGCAGCGGAGTTACACCCCGGCGCTTCACCTCCTCGCGCCACTCCCAGATGTGCGCGAGGACCTTCGCCTCCAGATCCCATGGCGGTAATCCGGCAAGGAGGCTCGCCGCCTCACGGGAGACCGTGCGGTATCCCCGGGCCAGCCGAATGGCCATGACCCTTTGGGACGCGTTCAACCGGCGTGCTGGCCGCAGCCTAAGGGAACGCGCCCACACCGGTGCCCCGTAAAGGGCCATGGACCGCACGACCCCCGCATAGAGCCTCCGGCAGGAGTTGCCATTACACCTAAGATGCGCTTCACATACTTTGAGTCTTTGTGCCACCGACGCTAACAAAATACTAGAAAACCAGGAAACGGAGCTATCGAAAATGCATGACCAAACAATCAAAAAATGTAACACATTATGGAAAGCTGCAAATAGGCCAAAATCGGCTGAAATTTTACAAAACATTCTTGGCCATACTCTAAATAGGCCAGTAGAGACAAGGTGGAATAGCCTTTATGATGCCTTAAAAAAAATCGCATCCATAAAAGATTAATCTGCAACACTTCACAGATCTTTAAACATAAAAAATCCACTTCGTGAATCTGAATTTACCTATATAAAAGAATACCTGTCTTGTACTCAACCTGTCGCTGATGCGCTTGACATTCTTCAAGGTGAAAATGCAACCTATTACGGAATATTTTTGCCAACTATACTCTCGTTGAAGAAAAAGTTGACAAATTTAACTGAAACAAGAGACTATGAGTACTGCAACACTCTGACTGAAACTTACCTCAAAAGTGTGCAAACAAGGTTTAAAAATTTTCTGAAAATTTCGGGACCTGAAGCTGAAAATGCTGCTTTAGCTGCACTTTCTCATCCTAAATATAAAAAATTGAAATGGACATCATTAATTGGCCAGGCAGAATATAGTATAATGAAAAATTTACTCGTAAAAGAAGTCGTTAAGATAATACCAAATCAATTATCTCGAGAAAAACCATCAACGAAGTCGAGGGAGGATGACTATTTTGAAATCGATTCAAGTTCGGATTCAGACAACCAGAGCAGTGAACCAAGATCCAAAGCTGAACTTATAGTCACTCATTTTTTGGCAGAAGACAGCAGAGAACTTCAAATATTAAATAATCATAAGGAAATTAAAGAAATATTTTTAAAATTTAATACCCCTCTACCTTCTTCTGCACCTGTGGAACGTATGTTTTCGTACGCGACAATGATCAATTGTCCGAAAGCAAACCGTTTGTCAGACGAAATGTTTGAAAAAAGAGTCATATTAAAGGTTAATTTAAATTATAAATCAGAAAACTAATTTTTTTTTATCAGCAAATGGTGAAAATTATAATTAATAAAAGATTTAAAACTAAACAATGATTGACAGATGATTACATTTTTTTTAGTATAAATATGTGTTTTATTTTCGTATTTGTCAAAACTGTATTAAATAGGGCATTTTTGTAAGAGGTGTCCCAATACTTATATAAATGTGTAATTACATTTTATCAGATTACTTATGTAATCTATTATAATGTAATTAGATTAACTAGCAATTCAATTACTTTGTATATAATTACAGTATGTACTCATTGCAATTAGTTACTTAAGTAATCTGTTACAAAGTATTTCAATTACTAATTACAATGTAACTGTAATTTGTAATTATTAATCGAAATACTTTTTGCCCATCACTGGGCGTATCATTGTATAGCAATCAATCCGGAAGACATAGAGAAAACGGCGATAATTACACCATTCGGACTATTTGAATTCCCCCGCATGACCTTTGGCCTGTGTAACGCCGCGCAATCATTTCAAAGGTTCATGGATCAGACGGTTTTAAAAGGTTTAGGTAACGTTTTTGGATACATTGACGACGTCATAATAGCCAGCGCCACGAGGGCGGAACACGAAGCCGATTTGGAAAAGTATTCAAACGTTTCAATGACTACTGGGTGACTATTAACCAAGCTAAATGTAGTTATGGACAAGAGAGCGTAGAATTTTTGGGTTTCGAGGTATCCACGCAGGGCATCAGGCCACTAAAACAGAAAGTAGAGGCAATTTCGAAATATCCCAAGCCAAAAACGATAGTACAATTAAGAAGATTTCTAGGGATGGTAAATTTTTATAGGACACATATTCCAGGGGCAGTTAAATCGCAAGTAATTTTAAATCAATATTTAAAAGGTGCCATGAAAAGGGACAAATCACTCATACAATGGTCAACGGAAGCTGACGAGGCATTCTTGCAATGTAAAACATGCTTGCAGAATGCGGTCACTTTATTGAACCCATTGGCAAATACAACGCTAGCACTTATGACGGACGCGTCGGACACATGTGTGGGTGCAGTTTTACAACAAAGTAGCAACGGTAAATGGACACTTATAGGTTACTTTTCTAAAGCAATGAATCAGACGGAACAAAAATACTCAACGTAATTGAAGACACTAAAAGAAAACGTTCAAAAGAACAGTTCAGTAGGCGTCAAAACTCCTTTTTTTATTTTATTAATAAGGGTGAAGGTCGACGCCAAGTATGTCAAAAATTTTTGATTGCTACTCTTGATATTACACAGTGGTACTTATACTATACTCTCGCTAACGCACAATATAAATTATCAAAGACTGATATGAAAGGTAAACATATTCCGCCTAATAAAACTAGTGCACAAGCTAAAGATAGTGTTATACAGTACATAAAAAATTTACCAGCAGTTCCCTCTCATTACTGTCGTAAGGATTCAACACGTTTATATTTACCTCAGGAGTTCAAAAATTTGAGTAATCTCTACCAATTGTATAAAAAATATTTTAGCTCAAATGGAAAAGATTATGTAGGAGAAAGGGTGTTTCGCAATATTTTTACCCACGAATTTAATATTTCGTTCCATGTTCCGAAAAAAGACATGTCCCAAATGCGTTTCATTTAAAAATAATCCTGATGGATTCACCTCAGAAGAAAAAGCAGCTCACGAAAAAGAAGTAGAGGATTCTAAAACCCGTTTCAAATTCCACCAGGAAACATCAAAAGAGGATTCACAGACGTTATGCGTATCTTTCGATTTACAAAAGGTACTCAACACTCCATACGGCGAGAGTATGTTGTTTTATTATTCTCGCAAGTATTCTGTGTACAATTTTACATTATTTAAGAGTCAGACTAAGGAAGTTTTTTGCTATTCATGGGGGGAAGCTGATGCTAAAAGGGGCGGGAACGAGATTGCAACTATTCTATTTAATTACATTAAAATTGTGGACCAACGTAAAACCGTACGATATTTACTGCTTTACAGTGATTCTTGTTGTGGCCAAAATCGCAATAAAATTGTGTTTGCGGCTGTTCACACAGCATTACAATCCTGTGAATTTATCGAGAACATCCAAATGAATTTTTTGATACCAGGGCACACTTCTATGCCTGTTGATAGTGTCCATGCAGTAATAGAAAGGAGTGTAGAAAATTTAGTAGTTTATGCTCCTTCACAATGGGGAACGATATTTGAATTGGCTAGGAAAAATCCGAAACCGTACAATGTAGAAATAATGTGTCACCAAGATTTCAAGGCTTGGGACTCTATGTCCGAAAAATACTTTAAAAACAATCTTGTTGGCAAAATTAGTAAACTAAGAATTGTTACATTTAAGAAAAAAGATTTAGATAATATTTATATAAAATACAGCATGAATGATACAGCAGCTGCTGAAAAAGTTGAAGTTATTGGTAAGAATAGGCGTCCAGGAGATAATTTGTATAAAAACAGACTTCCTATTCCTAAACAAAAATATGCTGATTTGGTAAAGCTTTGTAAAACCTTTGCTATCCCACGTAGGTATCATGAGGAGTATCTAAATTTGCAAACTTGCAACGCTAAAGAATTGTTGCCGGACACTGATATAGAAGACGTTGACGATTGAAGTAAGGTTTTATTATTCCATGTGAATGACCATGACATTTTAATTTTTTTAATTTTTCGTGATTATGTTTTCCCTACCCGTTTCCGAATTGAACACAGTGTGTTATTGTTTTTTATTCGAGTATTTTTTTACTTTCTATTACACTACCTAGTTAGTACCAATAAAGAGTCTACTAGAAGCATATATTATTATCGGATCTATTGAGTTATAATTATAAACTATTATTGTTTAATTGTTGAAACATCTGTATGATATGTTTCATAGGACTGATTGATGTCAAAGTTGAGTATTCAGTCCCTCGAATAAATCCGATGAGAAATTTAAAGAAGATTCATGGGCAGTTTCCATTTTGGGGTTGTTTGTCACTTGTTTGGGTCCATCATCCAGACTTTGCTCAGTTTCTACTTCGTTGTTCTCTTTAACGTGTTGGGGTAATTTAAGTAGTTTTCTTGTTTAATTATAAATGTATAAGTTGCTTTTTATTTTGTTTTGTTGTGAATAACATGTAACAAAAGATTGAATTTTCATGTGACTGACAGTGATCTCAAAGTAGATTTAGTTTTTTTTTAATTATAAAGAAGTTGTTTTACGTTTATGTTGTCACTTATCAACTGTGAAAGGTTTACTTGGAAGTAATGGTGCAGGTTTGATTGCAACTTCATCCCAGCTTTCTGATGTTAAAAATATGTCTTTAAATTTACCAAAACGAAAGCGTCCTACAGATGGAAGTCACTGCTTTGTTGATCCCAAAAACGTAATTTTTATTAAAACACCACAAGTCAAGAGACAACCTGAAAAACGATTAACCAGAACTAAAGGAGTACGAATGTTAATTAAAGATACCAAAATGTCTGCTTCTACTTTAGCAAAAAAACAGTTCTCTGAGAAAATTGGTGCAGTAAAAGACCAAGGCAAAACAATCTGCAAAAAACCAAAAATTGTATCAAACATTAATTTTCTGGAATGCCATAAATGCTTTTCTTCTGTTCTTAACCAAAAAGGAAAATGTATTTCTTGCAAAAACTGGTTTTGTTATGAGTGCATGGCAGAACCTGACTGCTCTAATTATGTTTGCGAGTCATGTTTGTTATTGGAAGGTACTGTATTTTCTAGTAGAACTTTATAAGATTAATTCAACCAAAGTTTTTTTTTTTTCTATAAATATTTTTATTTTTGTTTCAGATTGATTGACCGGTTACACTTGAGTACATCTGATGCAATTAGGTATATCGCAAAATATGGTGATTTTCCATGACGTGGATAAGGTACTCACAAGGCATGATTTGGAGCAGTTTTATATTGATGACGCTACCTGGCCCTGGCCCATGACTCATTTTATTTTAAGTGATAAGTGTTTTGGATGTCAACAAAAGATAAACAATTCAACAAGACTACAACATTTCACTTTGAAAATGACTAAAACGGATATTTGGAATTTGTTGCAATGTTCAAACTTCTGGTGTTTTTCTTGTAATTATGTTGTTTACGACCATTTTACTCCAGATGAATGTGATGTTTGCAATTTATATGCTTAATTTTGTATTAAGTTTTGAGAACATAATATATTTTATATTTTTTTTATATTTAATAAGATACCAAAGAAATATGTTCGGGTATTATATATCGTTGATATAACATTCCTAGGTTGATTAATAACAATTGAGACTTTTAATCATAATAATAAAGTAAGTTCTACTATAGGACTGATTAGATAAATAAATAAAGTGCCAAGATTAGTTTTCTTAAGAAGAAGAACAGTTAGCTAGGTTAGTTACTATTTAAATTATAATCTACATAGTGATATCAAAGACTATTTAACTTGAGACTGATTAAATTCCTTTTAACGGTAATTAAAAAACCTACTGTAGGTACTTTCGTAGTTATATTATAATAATATCTTTTGGGGAGGTTGTCCCTTTTGCATATTGATTAATATTCAAATTATGTTCCTTGCTCAGACCAACCAAAATAGAAAGACAAGAGCATTACGAACATCAAAAATGACGCCACCTTTTTATCTATGTTTGTGTAAAAAGGGTTGTTATTTGTTAAAGTTTTTCCCTATAATTTGGGGAATAATATTTTGGGTAGGATAATATTGTACGAGTAAGATATTGTTGAGTATGGTATTGTAACTCAATCGTTAGGAAGGATTCCGAAACAAAACCATTTTTTTTTACATCGCAAAATAAAATACCAATTAAGTACAAAGTGCATTTACATACATGATTTGGAGATTACCTTTTAATCAAGAATTGCTTGTGTTAAGAAACTCCGCTCTTTCACTTAGAACTATCTATTAATTATCAAGTGAATGTTAAAAAAAAATTGGTTTATAATATATAGAAAAATTAATTTATAAGTTATAAGGTTGCTGAAGCGTAAATCATAACATCGTCGTGAGTATGTGTCATTAAGTAAATTGTTTTGAAATAAAATAGGTACTTAATTAATAGTAATAAAAAATAGTAATAAGAGACAGGAAAATTCATACGGATACAAATGCAGAGGATGCACTTGGTAATACCGTGCAATCAACAACCGCATTGGGTAATTAGGTAAGTCCTATAACCACATTATTACAAAATAAATTGCATATTTGTAGTAAAAACTAGTAATAAGAGACAGGAAAATACATACGGGTACAAATGCAGAGGATTAACTTGGTAATGCCCTATCGTCAATGGCTACATGAGGCAAGTCTGGCAAGTCCTACAAAAAAAATTACTCGAGTAATGGCAGCTTTTGATTAAAACCTTAGGAAGATAAATGAAGAATTGGGACATACTTGAACAAACGTACAGCCGGAACTTTGTGAAACTGAGTTTTCAGCAATTACGTAAGACGATGGAAATAACATCTAAAAAATAAAATTTGGGACAGTAGTATTTAAATTAGCTAGTCTAAGCTGAGAAACTAACTAAAATAAAATAAAAAATACAGTCTCGTGTTTAATTACTGTTTTGATAAAATCTCATTTTTGTTTTTTATATTTTATGTACCTTTTTAGGATATCCGCTTTTGATCACACGACGAAGTCCACGATTAGTCGAATAAAGGTCATTATTATCAAAATGATCGGAACAAACCACGCTGGTTTTCGATGGAAGCCATTCTGGATCATTCCGACTATTTCTTATAGCATTTACTTTTATTTTCAATATTACTTAGAAATCTAAAATATTAAATACATAAAAAAACAGGCATATAAATAATTACTCTAACTAAAAAATATCGAACGGGGAAATTTCAAATCATATTATGGCAACCCCCGCACTTTAAATGTCACTGTTTTCGTTCGTTCATTCGTTCAGGATTTTGTTCCAAGTAACCTAAAATTCATAGTTTACTAAATTAAGAAACGATGTTATTTGAAGTACTTACATGTGAAAAGTGATTCCGTGAGACTTTTTTTGTGATTTGCTATTGTTTTTACAAGTTTTCACTACACAAGAAGGCATAATTCTATTTTTTTTATAGAAGTTTACTAGACGACGACTCGTGACGTACTAGGAGCGATGAGCGTAGTTTTTGTGTAGGTGTGTGCGTAAGCCTGTGTGTTTACTTGCATGAGCATAGTTTTGTGGCTACACGTTTGATGTACCTAGTGCTCCGTCTTTCTATTTTGGTTGGTCTGAGGTTCCTTGGTTGTCGATAGATAACACATAAGATTAAATTTAATAATGTAAGTTCAAATACTTTTACTCAGACCAACAAAAAAAGAAAGACGGAGCAGTCTATACATCAAACGTGTAGCCACAAAACTATGCTTCTGCAAGTAAACACACAGGCTCACGCACACACCTACACAAAAACTATGCTCATCGCTCCTAGTACGTCACGAGTCGTCGTCTAGTAAACTTCAATAAAAAAAATAGAATTATGCCTTCTTGTGTAGTGAAAACTTGTAAAAACAATAGCAAATCACATAAAGTCTCACGGAATCACTTTTCACATGGAAGTACTTCAAATAACATCGTTTCTTAATTTAGTTAACTATGAATTTTAGGTTACTTGGAACAAAAACCTGAACGAATGAACGAACGAAAACAGTGACATTTAAAGTGCGAGGGTTGCCATAATATGATTTGAAATTTTCCCGTTTGATATTTTTTAGTTCGAGTAATTATATGCCTGTTTTTTTTATGTATTTAATATTTTAGATTTCCAAGTAATATTGAAAATAAAAGTAAATGGATAGTAGCTATAAGAAATAGTTGGAATGATCCAGAATGGCTGCCATCGAAAA
This sequence comes from Lithophane leautieri, assembly GCA_949152455.1. Classification (NCBI taxonomy): domain Eukaryota; kingdom Metazoa; phylum Arthropoda; class Insecta; order Lepidoptera; family Noctuidae; genus Lithophane; species Lithophane leautieri. Next base: position 15,733,894 of record OX424468.1, on the reverse strand, counting down.
CCAGCGTGGTTTGTTCCGATCATTTTGATAATAATGACCTTTATTCAACTAATCGTGGACTTCGCCGTGTGATCAAAAGCGGATATACTAAAAAGGTATTAAAATTTGAAAAACAAAAATGAGTAAACACTGACTGTATTTTTTATTTTAGTTAGTTTCTCAGCTTAGTCTAGCTAATTTAAATACTGCTGTACCAAATTTTATTTTTTAGATGTTATTTCCATCGTCATACGTAATTGCTAAAAACTCAGTTTCACAAAGTTCTGGCTGTACGTTTGTTCAAGTATGTCCTAATTCTTCATTTATCTTCCTAAGGTTTTAATCAAAAGCTGCCATTACTCGTGTAATTTTTTTTGTAGAACTTACCAGACTTGCCTCATGTAGCCATTGACGATAGGGCTGTATATAAATGCACTTTGTACTTAATTGTTATTTTATTTTGCGATGTAAAAAAAATGGTTTTGTTCCGAAATGCTTCCCAACAATTGAGGTACAATACCATACTCAACAATATCTTACTCGTACAATATTATCCTATCCAAAATATTATTCCCCAAATTATAGGGAAAAACTTTAACAAATGACAACCCTTTTTACATACACATAGATAAAAAGGTGGCTTCACTTTTGATGTACGTAATGCTCCGTCTTTCTTATTTTGTTGGTCTGAGTACTTTTAATAAAAAATGTGAAACAATAAAGACTTTTAATTACCAAAGCTATGTTTTATTTTATATCATGTAACCTCAGCTTAAGGTTTTTCAATGTGTCAGTTTGGTGACTGTCCCAATTTGCATGTGGACAAAATATTTTTTTTATAACTTTAGTTTTGTTGTTTTACTAAATAACTGTTTGGATATTGTTTTAGCCAGATAAAATATTAAAAACTGAAAAATATATTCATAAACTAACCACACTATCAAAGGAATATAATAAAAAAATCAATCTTCGTAGCGTCACTTGTCACAAAACCGAAGTTGAAACCTCATTTTAGAAAAATATGATTTCAATTCAAGATAATTATTTGTTTTTTTCGATGGATTGTAATATTCAGTAGCGAAGGAAATTAAAACATAAGTCAAATTACTTAAAACATAAAAACAGGACGATTTTTAAATCGTCACCAAACTGACCACTATTTCACTACAATGTCCATTCATTTTCCATTTTTAATAAGGAAAATATGCTATTTATTTAAAATAAAATACAATTTTCAGACCTTCAGACTATTTAGTACAGCCTAGGACCTTTAAATATCTTAAAAAACTACTTACAAAAAATACTCGTATTTTTATCAGGGTACACTTAAAAGTGAAAATGCCCTTTTACAAAGGTCAGACGTGTTTCTATAGGAACCATCTTGAACTTGGGACAAGCAAAAATTGCATGATCAGTTTTATTACAATAGGCACACAATACATTGGATTGTGCAGCAATATTTGAGACTTTCACTGCAGGCTTGGATTTATTTTCAGTAGTATGACCTTTAAGGGGAATAGTATCCTCCAGCACCATAGCACGCTTTTCTAAAAAGTCTAAAAACTCTGCCATAGTTGGTAGAATTCTAGCATCTCTATCTAAATGAAATGCTCTGTGTGTATATAAATCAAGCTTTTTAGAGTAGACACAATAGAAGACGATCCAAGCTATCGACTGGTTCATCAAGATTTTTTAAGGCATATAATTGTTGCTTAATTTGAGAAACAAAGGTTCTTATAGAAACCACCGTTCCCTTCTGCATTGTTGGTATATCCAAAATTAAGTTAATGTGGTTACATATTAAGCGTGTTTTATTATCATAGCGCTTTCTTAACAATTCTAAAGCTTCCTTATAAGATTGACTAATTAGCGGTAAGTTGACTATTACTGACAAAGCATCATCAATTAGATACTTTCTCAGGTAAAATAGCTTTTGAACATCAGTCAATGTATGGTTATTGTCTATTACCGCTATAAATAGTTCATAAAAGGGTTTGAATTTTGTAAAATCCTTGCCATCAAAGGTAGGAATTTCTACAGTGGGTAATTTAGAAGTTGAAGTACATGTGGATTGAGAAGACTCCGATTGGGTAAGTATGCGTATAGTTTCATTGATCTTGGCAAGGGTTTAAAGAAATCGTTCCTCAAATATACCTACATTCTCAGAATCTTCTTCATCCAAACTCAATATATCTAACTGAAGATCTTCAAACTGTTTTAATGAAGTAACAAGCTTATCTTTCTTTGCCTCTAAAAGGTCTATTGTAGCCGAGGCGAGGTTTAACGGGTCCTCTACAAAGTTTTGAATACGGGACCTCAGACCAACAAAAAAAGAAAGACGGATCATTACCTATATCAAACGTGTAGCCACAAAACTATGCTCCTGCAAGTAAACACACAGGCTCACGCACACACCTACACAAAAACTATGCTCATCGCTCCTAGTACGTCACGAGACGTCGTCTAGTAAACTTCAATAAAAAAAATAGAATTATGCCTTCTTGTGTAATGAAAACTTGTAAAAACAATAGCAAATCACATAAAAAGTCTAACGGAATCACTTTTCACATGGAAGTACTTCAAATAACATCGTTTCTTAATTTAGTTAACTATGAATTTTAGGTTACTTGGAACAAAAACCTGAACGAATGAACGAACGAAAACAGTGACATTTAAAGTGCGAGGGTTGCCATAATATGATTTGAAATTTTCCCGTTCGATATTTTTTATTTCGAGTAATTATATGCGTTCTTTTTATGTATTTAATATTTTAGATTTCCAAGTAATATTGAAAATAAAAGTAAATGGATAGTAGCTATAAGAAATAGTCGGAATGATCCAGAATGGCTGCCATCGAAAACCAGCGTGGTTTGTTCCGATCATTTTGATAATAATGACCTTTATTCAACTAATCGTGGACTTCGCCGTGTGATCAAAAGCGGATATAAAATTTGAAAAACAAAAATGAGATTTTATTAAAACAGTAATTAAACACGAGACTGTATTTTTTATTTTATTTTAGTTAGTTTCTCAGCTTAGTCTAGCTAATTTAAATACTACTGTACCAAATTTTATTTTTTAGATGTTATTTCCATCGTCCTACGTAATTGCTGAAAACTCAGTTTCACAAAGTTCTGGCTGTACGTTTGTTCAAGTATGTCCTAATTCTTCATTTATCTTCCTAAGGTTTTAATCAAAAGCTGCCATTACTCGTGTATTTTTTTTTGTAGGAGTTACCAGACTTGCCTCATGTAGCCATTGACGATAGGGCTGTATGTAAATGCACTTTGTACTTAATTGTTATTTTATTTTATTTTGCGATGTAAAAAAAAATGGTTTTGTTTCGGAATCCTTCCTAACAATTGAGGTACAATACCATACTCAACAATATCTTACTCGTACAATATTATCCTACCCAAAATATTATTCCCCAAATTATAGGGAAAAACTTTAACAAATGACAACCCTTTTTACATACACATAGATAAAAAGGTGGCTTCACTTTTGATGTACGTAATGCTCCGTCTTTCTTTTTTTGTTGGTCTGAGTACGGGACAAAGTTGCTTTGCATGACGCTCGCGACAATTTCAGCTTTTTTAGCTCAGACATTTTAATACATAATTATTCGCTCGCAATTAGTATGAATATACCGCACAAGCACTTTTATCACTTTTTATTGCTTATTTATTTTATTCACACAACTTTCCCATAAATTGTTATTTATTTATCACTTTCACTTTGTTTACTTCGATGAAATGTCAAAGTCGAATGACATTTGATAAGACGTCACGAGTGTCAAACTCAAATGACAATGACACTTGTATTAATTTATTTTGTACAAATTGTTGAATTAACCATGTAACATTTTATTATACTAAATTAACTAAAGAACTAACTAACTATACCAAAGGAAAAAATTATATATAAAGGAAGGGATCATAGGGCGTCAAAAAATTCTTCCGCATCGCTGTCAGCGGGAAAAGTGCCCAAAAGGCTGGCAGCATTGCCACGTTGGATGGCAATGCTGATTCTTTGACCTAGAAATTGTCCAGCCTTCTGGTCACATGAAGAGTCGACCAACCGCTTGGCGATGTCCCGAAATACTCGATGAGCAGTCGGACCCCACGGCCCTAGTGTTTCAACCCCAAACGGCTCAAAGATATAGCTACCAATGAGGTTGTTATATTTGCGCCGTTTGAGATTTTCTGCACCTGCAGCAGCCGCCCCAGCACAGCCCGCCGTGCTAGGAAGATGGGATGGCGCGAGGGTGTCGACACAGGTTGCATCCCACACCAAAGGCCTACCCAACTTCCAAGGCATTATGGTCATTCCGTCTGGTCTCTTCCCATCGTCACGTGCCAAGCCATTGGGTTCTAAAACAGCTGGCACCCCGGCGGTGACAAGAGCCCGACGGATGATGTCATTAATGCTTGCGTGCCGTGCCAACCGACCAGCGCTCTTGCTGCAGGAAAGGCCATGGTGACCGAGGCAGTCGCCACCTTCACCGCACTGGCAGCGATGCGGAGCCACGCAAGGAGCGCCCAGACGCAGACAAGTAGCGAGCCGGAAGGTGGTGTCACTCAGCATAGTGCCTATGTTGGGTGACGGTAGTGCCTGAAGCCAGAGGCCCGACTCCCATTCACCCACAGCCAGCAGGCGGGCACGCTCCGCAGAATTGGTGGACGTATTAATAAGATTATTCCGTACCAACCTGCAGAGCGGCTCATCCCATTGCCTCTGGGAAAACGGGTTCACGGGCCAATCTGTACCCGGGCAAGCCGCTTTCCAGGCGTTCTCTGCATCAGTCAAGCACGGCACTTCAGGGTCAACCTGGCAGGGGGCTAAAATTTTCCCGGTCAACTTTTCAGTGCTGCGGACAGAGGACAGGAACGCCGGTAAGCTAATACTCGTAATTTTGCGGACGCCGAGGCCACCAAAACGGATGGGTAGTGTGGCTTGCAGCCACGCTCGGTCGTCCAGGGCCACATTAAGGATGGATGTTAGTGTGCTGCGAATAATTTGGTCAATTTTGTCCAAGAGGTGTGACTGCTTCCATAAAGGGGAAGAGCGTAGAAAATATATAAAATTTGGACCAAAACAACAGTATCTAATTAGGGTGAATGCTGAATGTAGATTGATTTTGGAGAGTCTGTCCGAAATATCGTTGAAGTTTTTGATTTTTTCGTCGATGAAAGATGAAAAGCTGTCTTCTAAAATTGGGGAACCCAGGAGGTGCAGTGAACTTTTCTCTAAAATTTTGATTTGTGGGGCTATTGCATTAAATTTCTCAAGGGTCAGTTGTCTGTCGGTAATGTCAGAAAGGTAAATTTCGCATTTTGATGGGTTAAGGTCCAGGCCAATAGATTTAAATTGCTGTTTGAGGAGTTGTAAGTCTTTCAAAACGGTGTCTACATCACCTCCTAGCGTTCCATCATCTAAATACCATACGTTAAATTTTGAATTTAGTTTCTGGATGATTGGATGAATAGCCAAGCTGAAAATGACTGGCCCGAGAGGATCACCTTGTTGGCATCCTACTGCAGATTCCAAAACATTGTTCTTGTATAGTAATTTTGAGGGGTACCTGTAACACTGCCACAAAAAACCATAAATTTCGGGTAATTCTTTTTTGACTTCAGCCAACAAGGTGTCCCTGTTGACAGAGTTAAAGGCGTTCTTAACGTCAACCTTGAGGATAACCTCACCTTTGTTGGAGTTCAAAAAGGTGGAAAGGGCGTGCACGGCAGCCTCACAGCCCCCTCTCGAGACGAAACCAAGCTGCAGGGGCTGAAACTTAGCTGTAAGGGATTCGCTGTATAGCTTACAGCATATTTTGGCTGCCGTACGCCTGTAGGTGCACCCAACGGCGATGGGACGAATGCCGCCGTCCTTCTTACGCAGGGCACATAGGTTGGCCCCGTATAAAACATCGACGACGGCCTCGTTCACACCGCCGGTGAGCATGAGATTAATCAGGGCCGCAAGCTCCTTCAGAAGCGACTCGACAGAGTCCCCGGCGCCCGAACTCAATAAATCCTTGAGATGTTGTGGAGTCAGGCCGTCGAGGCCACCGGCGGAACCGCTTCGGAATGAGCCCACGGCTGCAATCAACTGGGGGGCCGAAACGTTTAGGAAGGTTGAATTTGGGTCGGGAGGTTGGGGGGGGTCGGGAAAGGTGAGATTATCCGCAGGCGCAGGGTGTTTACTCTCTAGAGCCGTTAGCGTTTCTGGAGAGTAAGGCGCCACCACATCGCTGCTAAAAAGTATCCTGGCCGCTCCCCTGATGTCACCTTCACTTAATTTGGATTCCACATGTGAACATAAGCCTTTTTGTGATTGGTTATGGAATACGGGTAATTTTGGGTCTAAACTTAGGGTCGAATTGTTACAATTTTCTTTAATTTGATTTGTCAGTGTTTTTTTATTTGCCAAATTTTTTTGAACATGCAGAATCCTATAAGGGAATGTAAGTAATTGCTCCCAGGCGCTGTAGGAATTCTCCTGGGTCGCAAGGCGGAGACATCGCGTCAGACTTAGAGCAACAGACCGCCTCGCACCCCGGGGAACTCTCTTTAAAATAGGAGTAGAATTTTTTAATTTTGAAAGAGTTTTCCAAAGTATTTGGTCCGAATGTGTTGAAGTTGCGGCTGGGGGACACAGAGGTACACTATGGGGTTTGTGAACCTTGCCATAGTGTATCCGCAGCCCCCGTTCGCCTTTAAAGAAGCGTGGCTGGGAGCAGTGGGGACATCTCACCTGGACTTCGAGCGATGTAGCAGGTTGACTGGCACTTATTCCGGCGACGCTACTGGTGGCATTCAACATATGTAGAAAAAACACTAACCTAAAATTATCACACTAATTATGACACTTGTTGGTTTGCACTGACAATTTGACAGGAATCGCCGACCAAGTGCCAACTGCACGACGAATGAATGAAGAACTAGAGGTTTGCACCGGAGCGAGATTTTAACAACCGATTGAATTCACCGGTGATTGGGCAATCTCCGGTGAAAAGGTCTATGAAAGAGTTTTTTATGACAGGATAAACGACTACTTCGAAAATTTCAATTTATTTGCTAAAGAGCAGATAGGTTTTAGGAAAAATAAAACCATTAATATGGCCGTCTATGATTTTCTGACCACGGTTATGACTAGCTTAGACAATAAAATTCCGGCGTGCGCATTGTATATGGATTTAAGCAAAGCCTTTGATTACGTGGATCACCAACTTCTGTTAAATAAATTATACAGGTATGGTATTCGGGGCAATACATTAGAGCTGATAGCTTCTTATCTTACCAACAGAAAACAGTCTACATTAGTTACTCGAGTATGCACCAAAACAAGAACAGAAATTAACTACACTTCAGAATACAGAGTAATGAAACAAGGCGTCCCACAAGGAAGTGTTTTAGGCCCTCTGCTATTCATCATTTATATAAACGACCTTCCCAAAGTAACTAATCATCCCACTATACTTTTTGCTGATGATAGTACTGTCGTCTTTACAAGCAAGGACAAGTTATCCCTAGAACAAGATATAAATAGCACTCTAAGTGTAATTATAAATTGGCTAACTAATAACAATTTAAAAATGAACTTTGACAAAACTAAAATTATGATATTTCGCAATCGTAAAGCCGAATTTACTGACATTAATATAGATTATACAGGGAACAAAATAAATGAGATAGCAACTACAAAATTCTTAGGCATGTCAATAGATTATAATTTGAATTGGAAGACACATGTTGATACATTAAATCAAAAATTAAATAAGCAATCATATGCCCTACATATGCTGGCGAAAACGGTAGACACTCCTGCAGTACTTGCAGCATACCATGGCTACGTGGGATCCTTGTTAACGTTTGGTATTATATTTTGGGGTAACTCCACCAATAAGGACATTGCATTCAAGGCACAAAAGCGGTGTATTAGGGGTATGTTTAATATCAAACAGACTGATAGCTGCAGACCATATTTCATCAAATATAATATATTAACATTGCCGTGTAAATACATTTATGAGATTGCTAGCTTCGCAAGAACTAACAAACATCTTTTTGAAAAGTACAGAAGTAAGCGGCATAATGATAAAATTTGTTGCAAACCTAACAAGACGGCCTTATATACCAAAAGCATTTTCAGTATGGCACCGCGCATATACAATCACTTGCCAAAGTCCATACTAGAGACTCCATCCGTCGATGAATTTAAAAAGAAACTAAAAAGATTCTTGCTATCTAAATGTTATTATAGTATTCAGGATTATTTAGTAGATGATGTAAGGACATATTGTACTCAGAAATATTATAATTGATGTGACATGTGATTAATGCACTAATTATCTATTATTATTACTATGACATTTATTTACAAATATATTTTGACATTCCCATTTAACACATGACATTTAATTTCAATTATTCTAGTGACATTATGATTTACAAAAATTGTTTTATTAAAAATTATTGTTTCAATTAATTGTATAATATTGCTGTGATACATTTCGGCGCGAGGGTGGCCGGATTGAAGAATTGGTGAAGACGACCTACTTCTTACAGGGTCCACGTGGTCTTGAAGGCTTTTATTTGCCATTGTTTGAAATAAAATCAAAATTATCTTTAAATTAATTTAATTGAAAATCAAAAAGATTATAAATAATAAAGATTAATAATAACTTATTCTGATATAAATCAGGCGTGATCCGTGTCACAATTAGGTTGTGGACGGGGCGCTCGCTAGACTCAGAATGACGCTATGCTCCGGTGCGCCATGTTATAAAGGCTTGTCCCTTCCACAACTCGCCTGATCCACTGAGTGGGGCGATGATGTCACTGAAAGTTGCATTCCGTTTAACGTTGTAATTTGCTCACGCCGACACGGCCATTCTGCAAAAAGGTCGTCACTGACCTTATCCTGTAACAAGAGAATAATCTCGCAGTATCCCAACATCAAACAATGGTCACATGACCAGGTCGTTTACTGGGTAAACCCTCGCCAATGATTTGCAACGCACATGCCTGGAGTCTGTCTATCAGACTTCCAAGCGATAACATTAATGAATTTGATTCAACAAATCACTTTACACCATGGTTTGGAACTGGAGGACACACCTCACCAAACGTAAGCGTAACATTAACCAATTTGTAGGGCGCACCTCAACAAATTATGCGTAACAAATAATTGGGCGGTACACACATGCTTGTAGTAAGGAGGACACCCTGTCCGTCTACTCCCAAGCGATAACATTAATGAATTTGATTCAACAAATCACTTTACACTATGGTTTGGAACTGGAGGATCCACCTCACCAAACGTAAGCGTAACATTAACCAATTCGGAGGCAACACCTCTTTATTATGTGTAAAATTACAGAATTTGGTGGTACACACATGCTTGTAGTAAGGAAGGCACTCTGTCCATCTAGCAAACTCACAAGCGATAACATTAATGAATTTGATTCAACAAATCACTTTACACTATGGTTTGGAACTGGAGGACACGCCTCACCAAACGTAAGCGTAACATTAACCAATTTGAAAGCCACACTGCGACAAATTATGTGTAACACCAAAATAATTCGGAAAACACTGTCCTTTTTAAATGATGCTACTCTTATGGAGACTCTTGTACTCAACAAATGAAAAGTAATTATTAAGCAGAAAACAAAAATAAACGAATACCTTTAGTATGGTGTCGTTCCTTGCATCGGCAAATTCACCCATCTCGTAGTTTTGTTTTTAATTTTTTGAATTATATTCCGTTGGTAAGGGGGGCTCATCTGCAGGCGTTATAGGCTCATCTTCCGCCGACACGGCATCCTCGTCGACGCATTCTCCAGGCTTTGGTGCTAAGCGTAGCTGGTCATGAGCCACTTTTTTGGGTCTACCTCTGCCAGTAATTTTTTTAAGTTGGTAGCGATCATTAGGTAATACTTTCCAAACTTCGTATGCATCTGGGAACTTTAAATCGAGTCCAATTTGACTTCGGGGGTTAGTCTGAAAGAGAACTATTTCGCCTTTTTGAAATCTCTTAACTTTAGCCTTTCCTTTGTTAAATCTTTCTTTGTCGTTGTTCCCTCTTGTTTCTATCTTCTTTTGTACATAGTTGTCAAGCTGGTTTCGATCTACTAGTCCTTCCTCTTCATTAATTAAGGATAGTAATTCAGCTGGTACTGCACATTGCCTTCCAGTAAGAGTTTTGATTGGACTTACGTTTGTAGTCTTATTCTTGGTGCAATTTATTGCCAATTGCAGGGCATCCAAACCTTTTTTCCAGTCTTTCGTTTCATAATTGCGGATGATAGTCAAACCATTTTTCACGACAGCCATTATGCGTTCAACTTGTCCGTTGGTCCGACTAACCCCGGGTGCAATAAAATGTTGGTGAATACTGTACTGCTTACAGAACTCTTCAAATTCAGCTTTGAATGCGGTATCTTGATCGCTTATGATTTGCTTAGGGGCTCCAAATAGAGCTACGACGTGTTTGAGAGCGCGAAGCATAGAACTTGCAGTTTTGTTTGTTGCATAAGTCAGGGTCACAAACTTCGTATAAGCGTCAACAATCACGACGACATATTCGTGTTTATTGTTTCGTTGAGTAAGGTGTCCAGTCATGTCTATGTGAATAGTATCAAAGGGAATGGGACTTTTCTCTATAGGATACATTTGTACCTGTTTAGCGCCCGAGGTTCCCTTACTTGTTTTGCAAATGACGCAGTTGTCGATGAATCGTCTTACTGTTGTGTTCATTTCTGGAAACCAGTAAGTTTCACGAATCTTAGCGAGTGTCTTCTCCCAGCCGAAGTGTTTTAGTGCAGTGTGGTAGGCATTAATAAGGCTCCATTGATATGATTTTGGAATCACCTTTTTCCACTTCTTGCATCCGGGCTCATCTTCATTGTATTTTCGTTCTAAGACGCAGTCATAAAGGCGATAATCATTTAGTTCTTCACCGTGTTCCAGTCTTTTTATAAGATCGGACAACTCCTTGTCACGTCTTTGTTCAATTTTGAGCCAGGTGTCTATATTCTGGGTCAGGTTAATACACGCCACTGGGTTTCGGCTGAAGAAATCTGCATGTTTCATACGGTTTCCTTGGCGATATTCAATTTTGAAGCAGTAATTTTGTAAAAATGACCACCATCTGTGAATTCTGGGTAAAAGCTCGTGTTTGTGAGATGATGACTTTATGGCGTTGCAGTCAGTGACTATAGTAAACATTCTGCCGTAAAGATATTGCCTAAAATGTTTAATGGCTCGGACAATAGCGAGTGTCTCTAGCTCATAGCTGTGATAGTGACTCTCTGGTTCCGTAGTCCTCATGCTCATGTATGCCACAACATGTTGCCGGGTATCTTTTAATTGAATAAGAACAGCGCCAAAACCTGAACTGCTGGCATCAGTATGGAGCTCGATCGCCAAGGCTTCTTGGAAAATGGTAAGAACTGGTACTGATGTAAGTCGACGAATTATATCGAGCCTGACGCTTTCACATTCTGATGTCCATGTAAACTTAGTGTCCTTTTTGGTAAGATTGTATAAAGGGATCATACGTTCTGAAAAAGATGGTATGAAGCGCCTGAAGTAGCCAGCTAGTCCACAGAACTGTCGTACTTGCTTTACGTTCGTAGGTACTGGTGCCTTTTCGAGAGCTTCCACCTTTCTTGGACTTGGACGAACAGTGCCATTCGAGATCAGATTTCCGAGATACTCAATTTTTGTTTTGAAGAAAGAACACTTCTTAGCATTTACTGTAAATCCAGCTTTGGTCAAGACGTCCAAAACCTTATCCAGTATCTGTAATCCTTCTGAGAATCTTTCACATTTAATAAGGACATCATCCATATAAATAAGAATGTCTTCGAGCAAAGGTCGTAATGCTGTCATTATAGCGCGCTGAAATACTGCCGGAGCATTCATTAATCCAAATGGCATTCTCATATATTCATACAGGCCATCGGGAGTTATAAAAGCCGTCTTTGATATTGAGGCCTCATTAACTGGGATTTGATAGAAACCCTGGGCCATATCAAGGCTAATGAAATAAGCAGCTCCTGATAGTCTATCAATTTGGTCTGAAATAATTGGTAGTGGAAATTTTATGGGAATAGTATTTTTGTTCAGTTCCCGATAGTCAGTACACATTCTGTCTTCACCATCTGGGTTGTAGGGTGCGATATAGATATCGCTTAACCTTGGTCGTTGCGTCGGAGCCACAGTTTTATTTATTATTCCCGCAAGAAGCTCGTGATTTGATTGCATACTAGCTTGCTGCTGTCGTGACAGGCTTTCCAGAATACCAGCCAAGGTTGATAGCATCGGGTTTGAGCTAGAGCTTTCTGTTCCTCCATCGTTAAGGGCGGATGGAACCGAAGATATACCTCGGCCCATCCCACTTCTGATTTCGGCGCGAGGGTGGCCGGATTGAAGAATTGGTGAAGACGACCTACTTCTTACAGGGTCCACGTGGTCTTGAAGGCTTTTATTTGCCATTGTTTGAAATAAAATCAAAATTATCTTTAAATTAATTTAATTGAAAATCAAAAAGATTATAAATAATAAAGATTAATAATAACTTATTCTGATATAAATCAGGCGTGATCCGTGTCACAATTAGGTTGTGGACGGGGCGCTCGCTAGACTCAGAATGACGCTATGCTCCGGTGCGCCATGTTATAAAGGCTTGTCCCTTCCACAACTCGCCTGATCCACTGAGTGGGGCGATGATGTCACTGAAAGTTGCATTCCGTTTAACGTTGTAATTTGCTCACGCCGACATACAGTAAAAGCTTGAGTTTTGCATGCCTCAAGGCGTAATATGGTTGAACTATGCTTTATTTTTTTAACAACTCTATGTAATTACCCATATTAGCAAATAAATGATTTTGATTTGATTTGAAAAACCGGAGGTCACCGGAGAATAAAGAAATTTTGTTTCTTTTTTTAAATTTATACATAAAAAATGAAGAAATAAGAATAATCAATTGATATACTTTTTAAAATCATTTATTAAAAAAAAAACGTTTTAAAGATAACATATGCTGATTTTGATTTAAGAAATTTTTTAAACTTTCAAAATTGAACCTTAAGGTAAGCTAAATTTGTTCACGATTTTGTTATAAACGTATGCAAGATACAATCTATGTTTTTTTTTTTCTATTTAGGTCTATTTGAAGAATATGCGCAAAGGATGACATTTTCTAACGAATAACCAGAAGGTGATTGTGCTTAAATATTTAAAAAAAGCAACCCATAGTAATGAAACATGTAATAAAAATGCCCTAGCGAAACCCCTACAAAGGGATTTCGCTAGCGTCACCGCGAGCGCCCCAGGCGCTCAAGTCCATGCCGGAAAAGGCCGATATTGATGACGGTTTCGTGACGGTGCAAAGGAAGCGCCGATCACGAACTTACAAGAACCGCTGCGGTAAAGCTCCTACGGTGAACCTGCGTGCCGCAAAGCCGAACACACCGGTGTACATTTCCCGCCTGCACTACAACACTAAGGCGGAGAACATCGTGGAGTACGTGCGCCAAAAGATCAAGTACACGCCGAGGGTGCAGTTGCTGGAATCGCACCGGAACGTCAACTTCAAGGCATTCGTGGTGCGTGTACCGAACTGTTATCTGCCCCTTGTCATGGAAGAAAACTTTTGGCCGCAGGACGTGGTGTTCCGTCGCTTCCGCGCTTCCGCGGACAAGTGCCACAGGACAGCACAAAGACCAGCTAGTGCAAAGTGAAGTGCTACTAACATAGTCTTAAGCCTTATTTATTAACACAAGTTTTTTGATCATAAAAATATGTATGTCTAGGTTAAGGTGTTTTTCTATGGGCCTGTGTCGCCTGAAATAAATGGTATTTTTTTTTTAATGTCTTTGACATATCTCGGGACCCTGGGGTCCCGGGCCTTTGGAAGGCGTACGAGGGGCCGAAGCCAACTCGCAGAGGCCCGTTAGACTTCCATAATGAAATGGGGCACCAACCGACGATTATCCTTGTTCGCACTATGCAATGCAGCCAAGGACAACCCCCGGTTGGTGTAGGGCTATTGTAGAACATGGAAACAAAGATATTGGACTATGGGTTTGGGTGGGTTGGTGGACTGGTTATTTTGAACTATGGGAAGACTATGTCCCCTGCCTGACCAATGTTTTTAATATAAAATACATAGATAAAATGGCAGGGGGTGACTTGCACACTCAATAATGGGCCCCCCAAAAATGGTCGCTAGCAGTGTCGTAGCGACAAGGGGGCAACATGTCCTGAGGTGCTTGAGAGGAGTGGAGAGGTATTCCACGGCTATCAGGACAATCCCGGAAGTACGGTCAAGATCCCTACCAGCATCTTACTGGAATACTTCCTTCCTCCGAGCACGTTTGCTCTGGCGAATCTCCACTCAAGCCGGCCAATCAAGGCAAGAATGAGGTGGGAGCTCTGTTCCTCGTCAGTGTTCACTCTAGCCGGCCAATAAAGGCAAGCCAGAGATGAGGAACGAGACTTCTCCCGGGAGGTAGGGTCCGTGGGGTCGCTAATGCCCAACAGCTCGCCACATGCTGCCCTGCGGGTTTTTGTATCTCTCTTGGCCTGGCTCCTCACCTTAGACCCGTTCCGGCAAAGTAAACTCTACCGGCACAGACCAAGGGTTCGGAGCGCGCAAGCCTCACCACGACGTCAACGTAGAGATACGGCGGTGGAGGTATTATTATTATTATTATAATGAGCAATGAAAACAGAAAATTACAAAAATAACCACGAACACTGCAACAAATTATTTGGCCAGTAAGTTGCTAGTGAAATGAATCACATAAACGGACAAAACCGCTTTGAATTAATGACTGATAATTAATAAATCTAATTCGAAAGAAAAAAGTTGGTAAACCACAAAAAAAAAATGTCATGAATTTTAAATAATTTTTACGAAATGGTACGCTCTGTTTATATCTATTTTGCTAAATACTTTCTTACCTGCTAGTATGTATGTGAAATCGTGGAGTCTCGGCACGGGATAGCGGTCTGGTTTGGTGATTGCGTTGAGACGTCGGTAATCACCAACCGGCCTAATGTTGCCATCCTTTTTTTTTACAATATGTAATGGACTGGCCCATTCGCTCTTTGACGGTCTACATATCCCCATTTCTTGCATTAAACTAAATTCTTTTTTTACCTTGTGATATCTATCCGGTGGCAGGGCCCTCGCTCGTGCATGTACAGGTTTTCCCGTCGTCTCGATATGGTGGTACACGTCGTTTATTGATACACGATCTAAATTCGCGAATGACACGGGTTTGGTGATGTCTGGAAATTCCGATAATAACGCATGAAATGGATGATTGCTGTCCACTGTGTTTACAGAAGGTTCATTACAAGATACAATTTTTCCAAACGTTAATAAATTGGTCACCTTATCTATTAGCTTACGTTCCTTTACATCTACCAACAGATTATGATATTCTAGGAAATCTGCACCTAATATTGCTTGATTGACGTCCGCGATAATGAAAGTCCAACGATACGGTCGGCGGAGTCCCAGATTTAAGTTACAGGTTTTAATTTCACTGTTGTTTGCCGCAAATAGTTTGTAACTCTCACATTCACCATATAACTTTTGTTTACGTGACACTGGTATTACAGATACGTTGGCACCCGTATCTACTAAAAACTTTTGTCCATTTTCTCTGTCAAATACACTAAGACGATGGTTTTAGCTTGGTACGAAATCGCCCACCGCTACTGATTGTACCGCATTTAGTTTTCCGACGGCGTTTTCCAAGCACAGGGCTTCTCGCAATTCCTCGCGTTCTTGCGGTATCTGAAATGCCATCTGCATAACCAGTCGGGATCGTTCGGTGTCCTCGACCTGGATCTTGTCCTGTAGCCGCCCTGGCCGCGTCCTGGTCGAGATGCACCACGACGATGTTGATTCACCTCCTCTCGGAGTGATGCCACCTCTAGGTTGAGTTTTTGTATCTCTGTGAGTATCTCATTCACCGGAACCTGGCTGCTGCTGCTTCCCGCATTAACTGTTGTTGAGACTTCCGCTATGTCCCCACCGCGTATGTTTTCCATTACCTTGTCTGCTATATTTGCTAGGTAATCTAACGTTTGGTCCTGGCTGACTGTTAGGACTGCTCGGGCAGAAGTTGGAAGACGAGAGATCCACAAGTTGCGTAATGTATCTTCTGATGTTTTTGCGTTGCGACCTAATTCGCGCATACGTCGCAATAACTGTGTTGGCTTTTGCGTACCTAGTTCCATCTCGCTTACAAGTTTCTGGAACTGTCTTTCGGCACTCTCTTCGAAAACGTGTAGCAGTCGCTCTTTTAATGTCTTGTACTTATCTGTTAGCGGAGGAGACAAGACAATATCGCTGACCTGCTGTAATGCTTCCCGATCTAATCTTGCAACTACAAAGTCGTATTTAGCTTGATCACCAAGCTTCTGCGGTGCTTGTACACTTTCCACTTGGGCGAACCACATCCTCGGCATATCGACCCACATCATCGGTACGCGTGATATTACCGAGATATTTGCTACTTCTGCTGCGGCCGCGCCACTCACCGATCCCGGTGGCTTGTAATCTCCTGCCTCTGGCATCCTCACTGGAGTTTGAGCCATCCTGCTGATTTTTTGCCGTGACAAACCCTCAATTACGCGCTCTTTCTGATTTTGATTCGAAGTTGTTCGGGGTCACCACTGTAGGTCTCTGTGTGTACCTACGGGATTTGCCACGGGAGTTACCACGACACTTGTTTGTATAAATAAAGACACTGCTTGACTACTGTTGTATACTTATTTATTTCCGAAAAAGGTCCCACGAGTAAACAGGAGCACACGGATCGGCCGGTGCGCAGTAACTGGCGATCGCCCATACATACTTCTCTTTCATACTACAAACCGCTGACGCATAACATTCATACTTACACTGTCCCTACATTCGCACCAATTTTGCGATGTTTCACGATTATTGACGTGAAACCGGAAAATCTTCGTGATTCGATGTGATCACCCAAAGTATTCTCAGGGTGAGGTTGCGCCGGGCATTGAGACACAGTCTTCCCAGCATGCATAAACCAGCGCGTCCACACAATCCACCGAAATCAACGAAATCACTGTTACTCGAAGAATAACACACACTGACGCTCGAAGGACCACTTCTTTGTTTGGAATAAAACAAAGAGAGAGTAAAATATAGATTTCACTTTTTATTATAAAAATGGAGAAAAAACCAATGGTCGTTGCTCGGTAATTTTTACACGTGTGTTGCCACACGTCATAAACATTTTAATATATTTATGTTCATATTGTATTGAACAGCCTGAAATACAAGTGCTATGTAGTAGGACAAAATCATGTAAATTTTTCACACACAGGGAGCATTCTGTAATGCACACTACTTACTAGCAAACAAGCATGCTTCTTAAGGGAGATGCGATACAACCTGATAATGACCTGCAAATTGCAAAAAACGTAAGATAATCTGAATTTTGCAGGCTACTATGACGCTTTCGCCTTAATAGCATATGTATTTCAGCCTTTAAGGAAGCTTCCTGGGATGATAGATCTTATAAGACTACTACTACTAGTCCAGTCACAAGATATTTTTGGAAATCGCAAACGGAATCTATAATCATGAGCTGGTTTCGCGGTGCGTTGCGGGTATATCGCGAAATGTCTAAGCAAGCCGAATAGTCCCGAAAATATTCCGTGAGCCGATAAACATTAATTTATAGAATCATTATCATTTGATTGATTAATCACAGCGTAGTTAACGAAAATATATTATTTCGTTTAATTTAAATGACGTAATTATACTTGGAAAAAAACAAGATAAAAATTTCCCCCTATTATTTAGCGATAAATAAGAACTATGAGTCATGCTAGTAAAAAAAAGAGTTACCACTATCACTGTCGATGTGAAAAAACGCAATTTTTCAGGAGAGAAACAAAACCGTTTCATTTCCATACTGTACTGATACAAAGTTGACTTCCGCGGTGTTAAAACCTTTAAGTTCTAACACCACGGAAGTTAAATTTGTATCAGTGTTGTACCTACAGAAACGAAACGGTTTTTTTTCTCTCCTGAAAAGTTGCGTATTTTGACATCCGCGGTGAGAACTTAAGCTACGATTCCTAAGTGAGTGATTGCCGTAATATTATAAATATTGAATTATAATGATTCATAATTTATTATTAATTGTTTTTTTTTTGTGCAAATGATTACTTCGAATAAACAAAATATCTTCAATAATATCGTCTTTCAAATTTAATTTTAAGTCAGACACAACGAATTTCATTGATGAAAACAATCTTTCGACGCTTACTTCAGTGACCGGTGTTGTCAATAAAATTTGAGCTACCTTGTATAGTGATGGATATTTTTCTTTATTGTTTTCCCAAAAATTTAATACGTCTGCAGAACAATCTAATAAGGGCTCTTCTAAAAACATGCTGAGTCCCTCTCTAAGTTTTTGCACACATTCATCAATAATTCCAAGTCTCGGTTGCAGTAATGTTGAAATATTATCATGTCTTTCCATGTAACATGTGCTTTCCATGTAAACATGTTTCTGTTCTGAGTGCCATACTGTAAGTTAGAGTACGTAGTTTTTTTATAATTCTTCGAGCAGATGCAAAAGACATTTGTATTTCAGAATTTTTGCAGGCGTCATTAACTGCCAATTGCAACGTGTGTGCAGCGCATTTGATAATACAGATATGGGGTCTAATTGTTCCAAAACAATATTCAAAATGTGTGATCTTTTCTAGTCGTGCTACTATTTCGCTCTCATTAATATATACATCGTTGTCGTTTTCTTCATCTGATTCCGAAGTCAAACCCGTATTATTTGAAGAGCCTGGAGAAGGATCATCTAAAACATTCATTAATCTACCCATTTTTATCATGTTGGCTCCATTATCGGTGGTTATGGAATAAATTTGATTTGTGTCAATTCAAAATTTTCTTAATATAAATAAAAGCTTCTCCTTTAAATATTCGGATGTATGGCTTTGGTGTAATTCAATGAAGCCAATATGTCTTAAAAATATTTTTCCGTTTTGTATAAACTGCAGGTTGACACCCATAAAACCTCTTGTAGAAATCGATGCGATATCGACTTTAAGACAGATAAATTTTCCACGCAACTCATTTGCTAGTTCCATCCTTAGCTCATATGCAGTTTTGGCCACCTGATCTCTAATGTTACGGGTATTAATGTTTTTATTTTCATTTTCGACTTTTACTGGAACTAGGGATAAATTTTTCTGAAAAGCCTCATCATCGATTAAGGAAAGTGGGCGTCCATGGACAGCAACTAATTTTACGCACTCTTGGGATATTATAGTGAGGATATCTTCAGATTTTTTTTCAAAATGGCTACTTGAACCGCTTTCATTTAGATCGCAAACATTTTTGTACTCCTGTGGATGGTATTTTGATAAATGTTTAGCAAGATTTGAACCGTGCTGTCTGTAACAAATAATGACAATATCATACATTTTTGAATTTGTCGCACGCTTAATAATAAACTGACCGATTACGGTTTAGGTCCAAAATGAGTTAAGCATATAAAGCAAATATCTTGTGAATGTGAGAACGTCGTAGGCTTGGTGAACTGTAGACTTTTATTTTTAATTTTAATTTAATTTTTTTTTTTTTTTATGAACTTTATCTGAAACTTTTTGAAAGGCCTACACTGTCCTCCCATAACTATTAACACTGTAATTCGAAATTATTGTAAAAGCCAATTATCTTTTAAAAGAGTAACCATGGAGTTTCTTGCCGGCTCTTCTCCATAGGAAACGACCAATTGGAACCGTGCACCTAGCTTCTGACGTTTCATAAGTGCCCATGTAGGCTTATGTGAAATAAAATATTTTGATTTTGTTTTTTTTTTTTTAAATAAATTCGTTATAACGCCATCTATTTTTCTATCTCGGAATTTCTTCGATATCTCGTTCCTAGACCGAGTTAAAACTTTATCGGTCTCTTTCACTTTCATACGTTTTCACAAGGATTCAACAAGACAGTGGCGTAAACCATTATGCGTCTGGCGTTGTCATAGAGAACGTGTGGAACTTTTATTTTAAAGTGACCGATTAATAATTGAGTCTGTTTCGTGCAAAAATCGAAGGTAAGTTTTATTTAAATTATTCATAAAAGCATGACCCATTTTTGATTAGGTCTGTCTAGCATTAAAAATATCAAATTATTCCTGTTTTTTTTTAGTTTTAGGTCTGTGTTTTATAAAAATGTGACAAAATTATGGTGACTAACTATGAGATAAGCCTGTTTTAAAAAAAATACCATATTATTTTTCTAATAGGATTTGTTATCATTAGAAGTTCGGTCAGTCTTTTACAAAACTGTTTTCAAAATGTAAAGACATTCTTAGATATGTCTTTCTTTTATAAAAAAATAACATCCGATAATTAATTGTGTTGTTTATATCTGGTATTGTGTCACTGTGTTTTTTAAGTTTAACATTAAATAGAAGAGAATTTTGGATAAGAGACTCATAAATATATTCTTTTAGGATGGCTTCGAGGTCACAGAAGATAATGAAACTGATTACAGCGTCGCCTGCTGATCCTTCTACCAATGCTCCAATTCAAGATAGACCATCAGCTGATCACAACAAAGGGCCGATGGACTTAGTTCAAGATAGTTCAGCAGCTAATGTTGTGGTAATGTTATATTTAAATTTATATAAAGTGCATAACTAAATTCTAATTTACTGAAGAAGAATACATAACATAACATCACGCCTGTATTCCCCTAAGGGTTAGGCAGAGGTATACCTATTAGTACACCCATATTCCGCTAGTTATGTTTAAGTCCCATGTAATAGGGGGTGAGCCTTTTGCCAGCAACCGGGCACAAATTCAGACTCCAGGCGCCTACTCAAAAATTTCACTTCTAATGGAAAAACCCAATAACATTTTACCCGACTTGAGAATCGAACCCAGGACTTCATGCTCAGCAGTAGCGCTTGCGCCCACTAGACCAACGGGGCAGTCACTGTTACTGAAGAATAAAAGTATACTTACTAATTTATTATTACCAGTGATCGGAATAGGTAGAGCTAATCTACCTAAAGTTCAAAGAACAGAGACAAAAAAAGTGGAGACTTCCTTACGACTAAAATATTTTTTCGGGACTAATGTCGGTATTTCGGGACATCATATAAATTATTATTAAAACTGTTATGTAAATAACATTAGCTTCTGCGCTTACTTACATCGTTCAAACGAATATTAGATTATTAGGAGATTACCTTAATTTTTTTTAAACAATAGAAATCGTGCGTACTTTTTTTTTTAAACAGAAACATTAAATTAATTCGATAGTTGTTTTACTTTATTAATTTTAGTTGTACTTAAGTAATGTTCTGAAACCCGGGACATTAGTCCCGAAAAAATATTTTGTCGTAAGGCGTCCCCACTTTGTCTCTGTTCTTTTTCGAATTTTAGGTAAATTAGCTCTACCTATTCCGATCACTGATTATTACTATAGATATTTTGTTTTTGTTACAGGTATTATCTGATATTACAAATAATCCTCAAAACCAGTCTTACTTGAATGTTAACACCTTTTTTGAATCCGACGAGGTCGCTCATCAAAAATGTGCTAGCCGAAAAAGAGATAATGTAAATTACAATGTCTCACCTGTAAACTCGGATGAATTGGACGCAGATGTTAGTAACCAAGATCCAACGTATGACCAAAAATTAAAAAAAAGAAACTGATACCAGTATACCCTGTGTCGCGACGTTTATCTTCATCTAGTTCTAGCAGCTCATCGTCATCTAGTTCTAGTAACTCATCGTCATCTAGTTCTAGCAGCTCCTCATCGTCAGAACCATCTCCTTCCGTAAACTCCAAACCTGAGCCAGAAAATTCTACACCCGCTCGTCAAGACTTTAATACTTTTAACAATCCGGACACTACAGCTAATGAACAACCAATTGAGGTACAGGGAACAAGTCGAATTGAAGAGATGGAAGTAGGCCACAGTAACTTTGAAGAAGAAATGGAGATTCCCAAGAAGAAAGGTAGGAAGCGCACTAGTAATCCTAAAAAATGGAGACAAAACATAAATAGAGTACTAAGAAATACTGGACATTCTTATGAATCTAAGGGAAAAAAATCCGTTCCACCTCGTGAAGTGAAGCAACCTTGTACAGATCGTTACAGACTGAAATGTTCAGAAAAGTTTACATCTGTTCAAAGACAAGGTCTTTTTGACGCCTATTGGAACATTGGGGACGTTAATAAGCAGCGATTGTTTATAAACTCTTGTTTATCCAGCGTCACGCCTAAATTTTAAATACACAAACGCCATGCGTCCGAGGCACAGCAATAAGGCTTTCCACTTTATTATGGATGACAAACCAATCCGAGTTTGTAAACAGTTTTTTATAGGAACACAAAATATATCTGACCACGTTATTCGAACAGTAAAACAAAAGTCTGATAAGCTTGGCATTATCCAAAGTGATCAAAGAGGAAAACATAACAGCCACCGTACTAATGATGAATCACTAATTTTAGACATAAAAACGTTTATAGACTCTATATCAAGAATTGAGTGGCACTACACAAGACAAACTTCTGCTCGCGAGTATATAGATGGGGGGAAAAGCATCACAAATCTTTTCAAAGACTTTAAAGAATGTCAAGAAAAAAACAATAAGCCCTATGGCAAATATTGCACATTTTACAATATATTTACTAAAGAATATAATATATCATTTTTACCCGCGTAAAGATCAATGTGACCTATGCCTGCAGTTTGAAAATTCAAACAACGAGCAGAAGAATCTGATTCGTGCCAAATTTGAAGCTCATTTAGAAGAAAAAGCACTTAGTCGCCAGGAAAAATACAATGACCGCTGTAAAATAAATGACAAAAACAAGGTTCTAGTTTTTGATCTACAAGCTGTATTACAATCGCCAAGGGGAAACACATCAGCATACTCCTTTTTTCTTCGCCGTAGTTGGGAACAAACAAATCCAAATCAAATGAGCGAGCGGTGAGCACATTAATAAAAACCGAGCATGTTATCTTTTTATCTTTCATCAATAAATAATATGAATAGTAGTCCTCGTGAGGCCGACGCGCCCTTTGAATACCCAATATAAAGATGGCGACTCAAACCCACAGCTTTTACGGGATGAGTTCGTATTAAAGCCTACTAGCCGTTTAAATGGACATATTACGAAATCATTCATATTTTTTTTAAATTAGGCTGAAATCTTTAGATATTTCTACCTATTTCCGGACGAAAGAATGATGAACGGATTGTCATCTATTTTGACAAGTGGCAGTTCATGATAGATGGGTCATAAACAAAACAGGCAAAAAAAATGTGCGTTTGATAAAAATTGGTTAAAACATACTTTGTATATTAATATTTTTATTTAATAAATTAACGATTTCGATGTTGTACCAATGTACGTTTAAATATCTTAATTTTATTTGATATTTTTTATAACATTAAAAAAAAAGTTACGCTTATGTACCCTTCCGTGGGCCGTGTAAACCTAGGTTCCAAAGTTTGCTTAAAGAAAAAAAAAACTTCAAATTAAAAGTTTCAATATTTTTGTCTTTTTATTAGTTACTAACATCTTATAGTTGACATTTTACATTATTATGAAAAATCAACACACAATATAAATAAATTATTACACATAAACATGATGTTACCAATTTTGCAACCCCTTCCGTGGTCAAACTAAATTTTATATTCAATATTTGTTACGTGGAACGCGGCACTAGTTTATTTATTTTGGTTGGCAACATTGTCGAGCTGTCAGTTGAGTAAAGCTATTTGGTGGAACACACTTGCGCTCCGTTAAAAAATTGTTGAAATATTCTTAAATGAGTGTTTGTTTTACTTTTATGTCAAAGATCGTTGCAACTTTTCAGTTCCATCTATATTTTGGTAAGTACTGGCGTAAAAAAAACATGTTTTGATTATCGTGGTGCAATATGAGAGGCCATTGGCAAAAACCAGGTGCGCCATATTGTAACCTCAAAATTTCATGTTTTGAATGGCTGTTTTAGTTTTTTTATCCCTTCCGTGGACAAACTTCTCGGTGGACACAATGTCCACGGAATAGACCAGGTCCACGGAAGTGAACTTTTTTCTAACCTATATTTTTTATGACACAATTAACATTAGAAAGCATGTATTGCTAGGTTTGTTTTGGCACTTGGCATCGTCCGCACTCCTGACCTAACGCCTAATAGTACCTCCAATTATTTTGACAATTTTTTTTTGGCATTTTGGTTTTTTAATGTAATATGTAGTTAATGCTCGTTTTTGCTTGAAGTGGTGTGTACATGTGGGTTATGGTTTCTATTTCAGCTAATAATGCCAAGAACAAGTAATCTTAAGCATCTCACTGATGAAGAAAAGAAGATTCGACGTCGTGAACAAAAAAAAATAAGCATGCGGCGAGCACGTGCAAAACTGAACGATGCTGCTATTGAAGAGATACGCAAGAAAGACAGAGAGAGGTATCATAAGAAGAAAGAGACAGGTAAAATCAAGACTATTGAAATATTGTTCAATAGTCTTGATTCCAGTCCAGTCCAGACAACAGCGTCAAATTAGGAAAATGTGGCGAGAAAAATTTAAAAAACGACGTGAATTAATAAAAATGCGGAAAGCCACCGCTGTTTTATTAGAAGAAAATACTCCGCCATCAAGTCCTTCTTCGTCACTTTCGCGCGCTGAAGTTGGAAGGGCAGTAGCTGCTCGTAATAAAAGAAAATTAAAATTAGAAAATGAGGCTTTACATTTAAGGGTCTTAGCAATGGGCAAACAAATAAAAAAATATAAGATGCGTATAAAAAGACTAAAAGAAAAGAAACAAAACAATGGGAACATGGTAGGTTCTAAAAAAAAATTTTTAAGGAAGGATATGAGACAAATTGTGCATGATTTTTTATTACAAGATGAGTGCAGTAGATTAACTGCTGGTAAAAATGAGACCATCACTCGAAATAAGATCAAACGTCAAATTCGTTTATTAAATGACACTCTTTTAAATTTACATGTATCTTTTCAAAACAAAACAGGTATTAAAATTTCTTATCAGACCTTTAGAAGATACCGTCCATTTTGGGTGTTGTTTCCGAAAGCTTCTGCAAGAGATACATGTTTGTGTACGTTACACGAAAACAGTGATCATATAGTCCGATCACTGCATAAGGCAAAAATTATATCGTATGGATCTGCATCACATGTGGCTAAAATACTTTGCTGTAATGACACACTTAATCCGAAATGCCTAGAGCGAAAGTGTGAGGGATGCCATAATAAAAAAATCACCTTTCATGAATATGATCACAACGATCATATAACTTACGAGAGATGGACTGTTAAAAATGTTGAAGTAGTTATTAAAGGTAAGCCAAAAATATGTAAAAAATGTGTAAAAGAAACAGTGAAAACTACAAAAGGGTGTCTCGTAAAATTATTAAATACTAACCTACCAATATACATGCAGCACATTAGCAATATGATTCATCAAATAAGGTCAATACAAACCATTAAGCAACAGCTATCTTCTTCTCAAGGTTTGTTACATATCGACTTTTCGGAGAACTATAACTGTAAATATAGTTCTGAAGTCCAGTCCGCCCATTTTGGTGGTTCCAAGCCACAATTGTCACTTCACACATGTGTTTACTACAGCAGTGGACCAGCAACTCAAGACAAGACTTTTTTATCAACATCGATGTGTTCTATATCGGAAAACTTACGACATGACCCTGTAATGATATGTGCCCATCTTAGACCTGTCTTACAAAGAATCGAAGAAATTAGTCCAAACTTATCTGATTTACATATATTAAGCGATGGACCGACAACACAGTACCGCAATAAATTAATGTTTTATTTTATTTCGAATTTCATAGCCAGATAATTACATAACGTTGATAATATTACTTGGCACTACAGCGAAAAAGGTCATGGAAAAGGAGCTCCTGATGGAGTAGGTGGATGTATAAAAAGACTATGTGATAATTCGGTTGCAATGGGCAAAGACGTATCGGATTATGATTCTCTTATGTCTTGTTTAAAAGAAACCTGCAAAGGAATAGAGATTTATGGAATTGGTGACCCGTATATTCAAGTCATTCAAAGCATTGCTGATAAGAGTAGAACGAAAGCTTTTAAGGGTACTTTAAAGATACACCAACTTACTTGGAGTCGAAGTACACCAAATATTTTACATGCAAGAAGACTAAGTTGTCTGTCTTGCGCAGCTTCGACAATATGTCCACATTTTGAAATCGGACAAATAAATGTTCAACCTGAAAGTACAAGGTCAAACACTCCCAATAGTTTCGTCTCTGATGCCTTAAACTTATCTCCGAGAAATATAGCCACACCTGATGCTTCTACAGTGTCATATAGGTCAATTCAAGTCACACCAGAAGAACAAGTATTTCAAAGTGTCCCTACTCGTCCTAATAAACGACTGAGGCTGGTTTCAGATTCCAATGATTCAGATGATTCAGATGATATATTTCACTCGCGATTTGTAAGACAGCCATTTATTAATAACAAAACAGACACGAAAGACGAAGAAGATTTGATTCTCCTTCCGCAACAAACTAAAAAACCATTCATTAATCCTTACACAGACAGTGAAGATGATGAATCTATATTTTAAATTGGTACATGAGCACCACCGTTTATTTTTTTAACTTTATTTAAATATCATTAACATCAGTGCAGGACTTTGTAAATGCAGAAACGCTTTCTTTTTTTTTTAGCAAAAATATACTAATAATAATATATATATAATTTTAGTTATAAATTAAATTATTAAATCTTTAGACTCCAAAAAATATGTTGAAATTTTCTGTGAAAAAAACTATTTTGCATTTTTACAATATCCTGCAGTGACAACGACGTAATTATGTCAACAGAAAAGATGTCATTTCTGTGGACATAAAGTTTTTATTTTTTTTTGTTTAACAGTGTTGAATGATTCATTGTACTGTTAATACGAAGATGTAAAGTGCAGCGTAATTGTTATTTTTCTTATGTTTTCGAAGTTTTGGAATTACTTTTTTTTTATTAAAAGCTCTATTTTAAACTTTTCTGTGGATTATCTGGTCTTTTCGGTGGACACATAAAAATAAAAATGTCACATATTTTCATGAAAATAAGGTTTTGATCTCTGATTGTGTGGACAGTATAATTATTTTACTATTTGGCATAATACATACTGATTTTTTTATAATAAAGAACACTTTTTTATTTTTTTAATTCCTGTTTTGTTTATGACCCAGATGTCAAAATAGTGTAAGTGTGCGGCGTTATGGCAGGTGTCCGTGCACGCGGTGAGTAAATCGCTTTATTTTGTTGACATCTTTTACATTTTTGTATGTTTTTTTTTAATAAAGTGTTTGAGAAATCATTATTGAATATAACAATTCATTAATTTCGTGTTTTCCACTGTAAAATGAAAAGATATATGATGCTAAAATAATTTGTCTATTCTAACGTACCATCGGTTTTAGTTAATATAATTATTTTTAATTACAAATTTTGCGTGCAGGCAGAGTTGCTTTTGGCTTATCCTTGCTGTGTTTTGTTTTTTCAGCTTTGCGTGATCGCGATAATTTTAAATAGGCTATCAGACTCTGATATAGAGGAAGAAGAAGTGGAAATAGGAGAGCCCAATAATGTTTATGTACATTCAACCTCCGGTTCAGATTCTTCTAATGATGATACTCGTATACCTCTCTCGGACTTATCGTCAAGGCCAAGAGGAAGACCGCGGACTCTAGGCGGACTATCAAGACGATTTCGTCGTGTTCTTTCTCGTGGAGGTTCGTCAACTCGAAGATTGGAGGATACTGAAAGATCAGAAGAATGGACAGAAACTAATTTTACGCCACCAAACATCCCGTTTACTCAACCTGCTTATCCAGAAGTTGATCCCAGTAACTTTGCCGATCATTTCGATTATTTCAGGCAATACATTGATCACGATTTAATTACATTGATCGTGGAAAAATCTAATCAGACGCATCTTTTAACATTTGGCAGAAATCTGTACCTCATGGAGTCGGAACTTTACATATATTTAGGTATCACTATGGTTATGGCCGGTATCAATTATCCCAAACTTAGAATGTACTGGGAAAAAAAATATCGAGTCGCCCCGATCGCAGACAATATGCCGCGAGACAAATTTTTCCAGCTGAGAAATTCGCTGAAGTTCGTCTATGACGATGATGTTAGCCGAGAAGAACGTCCTAAAGACAAACTATGGAAAGTTCGCCCATTGATCGACAAGATTGTTAAAGGATGCAAGATGCAATCAAAACAAGAACATCTATCAATAGATGAGATGATTGTACCCTTCACTGGACAATGTGGGATTAAACAGTACGTCCCTGGAAAACCCAATCCAACAGGCTTAAAGGCCTTTGTACTTGCAAATCCTGACGGTATGGTCTGTAATTTAGACATCTATCAAGGACAAACCACATACCCAGCATATGATAATACAAATTTTGGTCTCGGCATGAAAGCAGTACTCAATTTAACAGAAGATCTAGTACCCGGTCATAAAATATACTTCGATAGGTATTTTACTACAATTTCACTCGCGAAAGAACTATTGCTGAAAAACTTGCTTTGTGCGGGCACAATAATGAAAAATAGGATCGCAACAGTGGCAAGTTACGAGCTAAAACAAGACAGAGAAATGAAAAATGAAGGAAGAGGAACAACACAAGTTTTAGCAAATAGAGGAGATGATTTGGCTTTGACTAAGTGGTATGACAATAAAGGAGTGACTTTGTTATCAACAATACATGCCAAAGAACCCATGGATTTGTGCAGAAGATGGAGCAAAGTAGAAAGATCCTATTTACAAGTACCAAGACCCATGGTTGTTAAAGCTTACAATGAAAATATGGGTGGAGTCGACTTAGCCGATAGACTGTTGTCAGTGTGCCCTAATCGGTATCGTACACAAAAATGGACGCAGCGTATCTTCAGTCATATGGTTGACCTTGCCCTTTCTAACTCGTGGCTCCTCTACAAAAAACACAAAAGAGCAGAACGAGTTCCAGCCAATAAAATTAACCAATTAAGAGATTTCAAACTAGAACTTGGAGAAAACTTGATCGAAGCTTATTCAGCAACAGATGTATCTGGCACTTCAGAAGAAGGTGAGGCTAATGAAGATCGTGAACTGTCTAGAGGTAGAGGGCGTCCAAGTTGTTTCAAAATCCCATCGGAAAGATTGAGAAAAAAAGGTGCCAAGCACCTGCCGATTATGTCGGACTCTCAAAGATGCAAACGTTGTCATAGAATGAAAACAAATGTCTTTTGCACTAAGTGCAAATGTCCACCTGTGTTTCACCAGACACAGAAATTGTTTTAAGGATTTCCATTCCTAAAATAAAAGGAGAAGAATAAGTCGATTTAATGTAGAGGACCATTTTAAAATTATATTAGATAAGTTAATAAATAATTGTGTAATAACAATTGTAATTTGATCTCTCAAAAGGTGATTTTTGTAAAAACATTTTTGTAATTTGATTTGATTTGATTATAATTTGATCTCTGAAAAGGTGATTTTTGTAACAGTAGAGACTGACATAAAAATTATGTTGATTATTTCTAAGGAAAAGTGAAAATAAAGACATTTTGCAAAAAATATATATTATTTGATTAAAAGTCATTCTAACCTAAAGGTCATTCTGGCGGACAAATTATTGACTATTTTTTTTATATAAAACGGCATCTATTTATTATCATAACTATGCCCTGAAAGTCTCACTTCAAACCAATAACTCTAACATGTCAAATTTTCAACAACAAGTCTCGGGACTTAAGCGCTATCAAATTTTTGTCCATTTAAACGGACTGTTCGGTTTTAATGCGTAATGAACCCAAAATGTGTCTGGGTCTCACGAGGATAGGATTGTACTTACCCTTAGGGTTTTATTACAACCTGGAACATTTCGACGACTGTTTGTCATCGCTCAACGAAAAATATCTATAAACAAAGTTCTTTTTCTTACGGCCCATGATGAAACTGACAAAACTTATTACTCAAACGATTGTAAACAAATAAACACGGCGAAATGATACGTTGCCATACCGCGCTCGGGAAATAATCTTTAGAGGGAGAGGGACGCGTTGGTTGCATTTCCGTGGCGGCACGCACCGCGCAGCCCGCAAGGTGATGAAGCTGGCAACGTTGCGTACCGAAATGAATAACGTTATTATATCGTTATACTAATAACGATATATTGTTAATATTGTTATTAAGAAGTTTTAGATTTCGTTCCCTTTGACAGTATCGTTATAGCCAAGGAATTAATTTTGTTACGATCCTGGTGGAACGGTACAAATTAACGTTACCGGAACTACGCGTAACGTTATTTTGAGTAACGTTTCAAGTCCCTGGTCAACACACGCGGACACGCACACAGATGCATCAAACTACGCTCATTTTCGTCAGTAACTCCCGGAGCGTCGTGCAGTAACTTTGCCTACAAAATGCCGTCCTGTGTAGTTAAATGGTGCAAAAACAACACTAAAGTGAACAAAAAGTGTCAAGGAATATCGTTTCACACGTAAGTATATACAAAACTATATTTTTTAATATTATTACAACTTATTTTGAGGTTATTCGGAAAACATAAATGTCAATGTCCCAAGGTGACGTAACGGGACAGTGTTGCCATTGTGCCTTATTTCGAATTGCCAAAAATATGGGTAAGTAAATTGTAGGTAAAGTCATGAAGAAATATGTAGTCGACATAACTATTGTTTTTTTTTTAAATCACGTGATAGTATGTTACATCAAATTGGAGTCAAGATAACTATATATTTATTTTTAACTCGCTTGTCTTTTTGTTTATATTCTTAAGGAAGTACTTATTTTTTACTATCAAATATTATGGTTTTAGATTTCCAAGGAATATTATTATAAAAGATGAATGGGTAGCTGCTATACAAATGAGCCGAAATGAACCACAGTGGCAGTCATCTTCACATAGTGTGGTTTGTTCAGAACATTTTGATTACACTGAAATGTATGATACAAAATGTGGACTTCGTCGAATAACTAGAACAGGATATCCAAAAAAGGTATTTTTAACGAATAAAGGGTGGTTCTCTTTTCTTCCTGTATAGTTATATTATATTATTATGTGTGTTAAAGTGTGTTTGCAATTTTCTCAGTATACCTTTTGATATTTTCTTTCAATACAGTTTCGTTTCTATTACAGAAATTATTTTCGCCTTTCAACGTCAATGACATATTATCGCCAAGTATATCCTCTCCATTTGTTCCGGTAATTATTTAGTCATGTGATGCACAACGTTTTCGACAGATGTAACAGCCAATTTATTTACCCTTAACGAATATTGTATCTGCTGTAGGACTCGCCGAGTGTGGTTATCGACAGTAACTGTGTGATATTACCAAGTACATTTTCTGCGGCTGATCTTGTAAATACTAGATAACACAGACTTACCTTATTATGTCAAATTCAATGTTCTTGTTCATCAATAACGAATATTGTATCTGTTGTAGAACGTACCACTCTCGCCTAGTGTGGTCATCGACAATAACTGTGTGATATTGCCAAGTAAATCTTCTGCGGCTGATCTTGTAAGTACTAGACAGCACAGACTTACCTTTTTTATGTCAAATGTAATGTTCTTGTTCATCAAAAACGAATATTGTACCTGTTGTAGAACTTATCACACTCGCCTAGTGTGGTCATCGACAGCAACTGTGTGATATTGCAAAGTACACCTTCTGCGGCTGTTCTTGTAAGTACTAGTCAGTGTGGACTTACACATACTTTTTAATTCATTAGAAATTCTTTGCAGTAGTATGTTTTGTTCCAGGACCTACCTGACAAGCCTAAAGCAGACACGGATCAAGAGTCAATCCTTGATACACTCAGAAAACATAAACTAAGAAAAAATTTGAAGAAACAGACAGGGAATTAACTTAAAAATAAAAGAAAAAAAATTAGAGCTTTACAGCAAAACGTCAGACGACTCAAAAATAGGAACTTGTCCCTCACAGAAATAGTCAACAACTTAAAATCGCAAAATTTGGCAACAACAGATTTATTCAACAATTTGAACCGAAAAAAGCCAAAAAAGGCATTAAATATACACCGGCACTTAAGAGATTTTGTCTAACGCTCAATTTATACTACGGAATACGTTAGACACACATTCAATACCTGTCTCCCGCATTCAAGCACGTTGTCTAGGTGGTATGGGTGTATTAAGGGGAAACCGAGATTCACAGAGGAATCATTCCAGGCTTTAAAAGTCCAATCTCAAGCTAGTGAACATCGTCCAATATGTTCTTTGGTGTTTGATGAAATGGCTATTAGGGCCCAAAAATTCTGGGACGGCAAAAAATATATAGGTTTGGTGGACATGGGAATAAGAGTAGATGAGTCAGCTCCTTTAGCTACCCAAGTGTTAGATTTACTTTTAGTAGGAATGAACCATAAATTTAAAATAACTTTAGGCTACTTTTTGATAAACAGTATATCAGGAGAACAAAAAGCAAACCTTATCAAACTGTGTCTTCTCAATTGTTCTGAAGCCAATGTAGATGTCGTTTCAATAACTTTTGACGGGCATTCTTCAAATTTTACAGCCATTGAGTTGCTTGGGTGCAAATTTTCTGATCCAGCTAATATCAAAACGACATTTAAACATCCTGCAAATGAGTCTGAGGTTGCTTGTTTTGTGGATCCCAGCCATGTCATTAAACTGGTAAGAAACCAATTTGAATCCAAAAAAGAATTTGCAAATGAAAACAATAAAATTGTAGCGTGGAAGTATTTGATACAGTTGAATGAAATGCAAACCGAAGCAGGCATTTACTTAGGTAATAAGTTGACGAAACGGCACATACATTTTCAAAACCAAATTATGAAGGTTAAACTCGCCACACAGTTGCTTAGTAGGAGCGTAGCTACGGCCCTAAAGTGATGCAGAGAAGATCTTAAACTTCCCAATTTTACAGATGCTGAAGCTACAGAGGAATTTGTACAAATAATGAATCATATGTTTGACGTATTTAATTCTAAATCTATGAGACACTTTGGGTTGCAAAAACCGCTTCACTTAGGAAATAAGGATTTAATTTTGACTTTCTTGAAGCAATTAAAAAGGTATGTATTGAATCTCAAAGTAAAATCGGTTAACAAGTTCAAAGTTATAAGAGACGGCCGTCCGACTTATGTAATAACTCGATATTACAAACCAGTGCTTGATGCTAAATGTAAAAGAGGTTTTTTGGGTATTGTTATAAACATAGAATGTTTGAAAATTATTTATCGCAAATTGATAGAAACTGAAAAAAACTATTCCGGTCTACAAATTTAGTCAGGACCACTTAGAAATTATGTTTTCGTCCATTAGGATGCAAGGTGGGTTTAACGACAACCCAAATGTGCGCCAGTTCAAAGGTGCATATAGAAAACTGCTTTGCCATCTTGAATTAAAGTGCTTAGCCACAGGTAACTGTGTTCCGCTAGAAGACGTAGTCATTTTAAATTGTACATCTTCCGCTGCTTCAGCTATAAATTCAACCACGACCTCTTGTAGGCAAGAAGAACAGGACTATTCAACAGAACAAGAACTAGCTTCGTTAGAATTTCTCCGTAAAATACAAGAAGACACGGCAGAACTAGCTAGAACTCTGCATGTTGCGGAATTCGATGAGTTAAAAAAAATTATAATCGAATATATCGCTGGTAGTACTATACACTACTTTTCAAAAATTTTAAAATGTGATCATTGTCTCAATAATTTGCAATCTAAAGAAGAACATGATTTCCACAAGTTAATTATAGCAAGAAGTGTTTTCCCTCCCAAGATGTTTTCGATATTTGCGCAACTTGTGAAGTTATATTAAGAAAACTATCTATGGAGAATGTAAATTTGGTGAGAGAAAGTCAGCACACCTATATGTATAGTCACGCAAATTTTAGGTTCTTTTATAGGTAGCGATAGAACTTTTAATAACTTGGAAAATGACCACGATTATGCTGGCCATGGGCATAAAGTAAAAAATTTAATACGATTAGTGATTGAAAAATATTTGAACATAAGACTGCATCACATTTCTAAAATGAACACACTAACGATGACACAGAGTTCTAAGCGCCAAACATTAAAAAAACTTATACAACACAAAGGATTCTAGGTTAAAACTAAAATCCTCTACAATTTATATAGATAAGTTTCGAACCCGTCGGAATATCGGGATAAAAAGTATCATAGGTGTTAATCCAGGTTATAAACTGTGTGCCAAATTTCATCAAAATATGTTCAGAAGTTTTTACGTGAAAGAGTAACAAATATACAAACACACTCACAAACTTTCGCCTTTATAATATTAGCGTGATTTATGCTTTTTTTCTAATATTCTGTTACATGTCAATGCTCTATTTTGTACTCACCTAAATTAATTTTTTCACTTCGTCGAGAAAAGTATATTTTTAAGTCCATGGAAAGGTATTTTTAACCGACTTCAAAAAGGAGGAGGTGTTTGACTGTATGCTTTTTTTAATTCCAACACATTCCTATAGTAATGTTGAATTTTTTGCATAACGTTTCTTTTTTCTAATAAATATGCTACATATATAATATGCCTTGTTGTATGTTTTCTTGCTGCCCACACGCCCACTGGACGACCTATCAAGAAGACGATTTATAAAGTGATGCACCCTACAGACGCCACTTACGTTCATCATCTATTTTTGAATTTATTATCGACGTTGAAAAATGTTGAGTAAACTAAATTTAATAAAACAGACATATTTACTTTCGCATATTACCTATTTAATATTAGTAGGTAGTATTTACCCCACTTTAGTAATTATCAGAGAGTTTTTTTAAAACGTGGCAAAACTTCGTTGACACACACATAGTTAAAAAAATGGTTACAGTTTTTCATTAGCAGTGCGTCATCTACCTTTTTTTATTTGATCTAAGCGGTCGGCGCTGACAACGGAGCACTGAGCACCCGGGAGCCGGCGCGCCGGCGACGCCGCAGGGCGGGGGTGCGTGGGCGTTCGCCGCGTGCGGGCGGACTAGATTATGCCGTATCACTACGCATGACAGCTTATTTTGTTCTGAAAATTTACAAATCGCTCTTCGCTTTGTCGGCACCGCGCAGACGCGCATGCGGTTCGAGTACAACTGTTCTACGTAATGTCGTGTACGTAATGTGAGCTACTATTGTTTCTCACGCTTTCGAGTTGATGCATATTTTTAAAATTATTTTAAAACAAAAACATTATATTTTTTAAAGTTTAACTCTATGTATCAATAGTACTACTTAGGGAAAATCGTTTTGCCGCGGGAAAACAACCATTAAAATTTCAGCGTGTAGTGTACATGTACTGTGTCTTGTTGACCTCTCCAGCTAAGCTAAATATACTTTTGTTAGGGTCCACATCATTAGTGCAACTCCACCTGTATCGAATTCACGATCTCTCGCTTGTCAGTCTGACGCCTTCACCGTGTGGATATTGCCGCTTCAAGCTGATATTTATTAAGGTGCTCCCACACAGCAGTTATATAACGTTAGAGACTGACTTTTTCAAACAAATTATAACAAAAGTTATAAATTGTTATTGATGTTATACAACTTCATTTAACAAAATGTTTTACAACTGATTACAATATGATATAACAAAATATAACTTTTGTTGTATAACATCATCAGAGCCTCAGCGGGACGTTAGCGGAAGGGCGCGGGGGGGTTCCGCGAGCGTTCGTCTCCGTCACGTACACAGGTTTAGTCGGTTCATTCGGTGCAATGGTGAAGCACGTGTTATATGTGATTTGTCAAAATGTCTCGTTCTACTTGGAGTAATGAAAATGTGATCAAATTGATTGAACTATTTCAAGAGAAACAAGTCTTGTGGAAAACGCAGATGGATGAATACAAGGATCGAAATAAAAAACATGGCGCATGGATGCAAATTGCGGCTGAATTTAATTTGGATAAAAAGTCGATTGAAAAAAAAATGCGGTCACTTATAGGTCAATTTCAGAGAGAGAGTAAGAAGCCTAAATCAGGTGCGGGGGCTGACGATATACCAAAATGGTTTGCGTATAAAAATCTTTTATTTTTAAAGGATCGAAACAAGCCAGAAGAATCTGTTGATGGAGGATTGTCGGTGAGTAATAATTTGAACTATGGTTAATAATAGCTAGATGCCCAATCCAGTAAACCTTCATGTGAAAAATAATCAGCAAACTCATTTCTTATCACTTTCCCATCTTCTGTCTGTGTTTCAACTGGTTCCAGAGATGTTAACTGCTGCGTTTCTGATCTCCATTCTCCAGAAGTATGCGCAGCACCTGAATTTTCCCTATCATAATATTGAGGTGGGGCGTAAATAGTGCTTGATTTGGTTTTCCTCAAAAAATTATGTAGAAGCACACATGTCATAATTAAAGTAGTAGTTTTTTGTGGATCTAATAAAATTATACTTCGTAATACTCTAAATCTGGCTGACAAAATTCCAAATGCATTCTCTAACGTTCTTCTTGCGCGGCTCGTTCTATAATTAAATTTTCTCTCTTTAGTATTGTTATCCTGGGGTCCTGCAAAAGGTTTTAGCAAATGCTTTTCTAACGGAAATGCGTCATCTGTTACAAATACATATAAGGAATAGGTGTGGTTCTTCCTGGAAGTGGACAATCTCTTGGTAAATTCAAATTACGTTCAATTATATTTTTTCGAAAGGGTGTGTTTGCAAATACTCCGCCATCACTTATACGTCCTTGGCACCCAATGTTTACGTATAAAAAATTATATTCTGCGTCAACCAATGCTAAAAGAACAACACTATAAAATCCTTTGTAATTATAATATTCGCTTCTGCTTCCTATTGGTTTTTGTATGGCTACGTGTTTTCCGTCGATACTTCCCAGGCAATGGGGAAAATTCCACTGCTTATTAAACTTATTTGCAACCTGTAACCATTCTTGAGCAGAAGTTGGCATCTGAAATAAAATAAAACATGTAATTTAAGTTCAAATTGTTTCATAGTAAACATTCCACACTAGCTTTATTTATTAAATTAGCCACTGATGTGACACGTATAACAAGAATAATGCAGCAGTACCTGCAGTAAAAGGTACGAATTGTAGCGGCAACGCATGTGAGATAATATTTTTTGGAATTGAAAGCGATAACTGCCAGGTAGGGTAGTACTAGTTACAGAATAAATTATAATCTCAATTTCGTTGCCACTACAATTTGAACCTTCTATTGTAGGTAGTAAAGTTGCTATTCCTGTAAATTCTTTTAATTATTATTCATTTCAGGTCAACGAAACTCAAAGCGGAAATCAAATGTTTGACACAAATACTGAATCCGACATACCAAATGAGAAGACATTCGCTATCCCGAAAACATTTCGTAAAAGATTCAGGCCACAAGTTACACAAGACAGAACATCAGAGGAAGCTTTGAAACTCTTGAAAGACATGTATGAGAGTCGACGCGACAGAGATGAAACTGATATTTTTGGAGAATATGTCGCAAGCAAACTTAAAGAAATCAAAAATACTTATGCCAGAAATACCGCGCAATATCATATTAATAATATTTTATTCAATGCTTCCATGGGAGAATATGATTGGCCAACCAATATGATGGAAACACCCAGTAATGCTGCTGGTGCTTTCAAAGGATACAACAGTGCACCAAGTCCATCCACTTCCGCGGTTAATATTAGCACTGGTGGCAGAGAACACATCAATGCACCAAGTCCATCCACTTCATCGGATAATTGTTCAATTACTAACGCCACACAATTCAGTGAAGATTCTACGCAATCATTAGATGATTTGTTGCAATCAATCCAAAACAAATGATAACTTTGGATCAACATTGATTTTTAGTTTGCTTGCTGTATTTGTCATTAAAAATACTGCAAAAATTAATTTTTAGCTTACTGTATTTTCATTGAACATTTCTGAAAAAATATTATTAAAAACATTAAAATAAAAGAACTGATTTGTACTTACGTGTAAATATTCTTTTAATCCCTCGTTGAGAGCCTCGCACACTTCTGGTATGATCATACTTATAAGTTGGTGTGATATTTTGAACACATCTCCAAGACTATCATAACTGCTACCGGTTGCTAAAAACCTTAATGTAACTGCTAATCTTTCTGTATAATTTATTGCTTTTCTCCAATTAGTATCCTGCTTAGCAATATTCTTTCCGACTAAATTCAGGAGAAATTCGAATTCTGAACTGTTCATTCTTAAAAAATCGTTCAAACAGCCATCAAGGCCCAAATCTTCCAAATATTCTGTAGCACTGTACTGTTCTCTCGCTTTCAGAGTTCGACGCATCCAGTAAGAGCGCCTTTTCTTCGTTTTTTCAAACAAAAAATAAACGCCATACCTATCAGCACTTCCTCCATTATTGGGTCACTACCACCTTCCTCGAAAGACAAACCCAAACTGATTGAACATAATGTTATACAACGAGTTCAACCAATGTGGGAGCGTTTATAACATATAACATTTCTTAATATGTTGTAGAGTATTGTTACACGCTATTATAAATGTTATAAAGAAAGAAAGAAAGAAAATACATTTATTCAGTACAGACTGAAAGGCACACAATATACATAATATACAGCACATAACAAATAAAATATAGAAAAAAATAAAAACAGAAAAAGGTGTAAACGTGCGATGTAGGGGAGTGTGCCTCACGGCTGCACCAAAAAGGTCCAGTTCAGCAAAAATGCCAGACAACTGTAAGTGCCTGACGCTGGTTTTCAACCGGACCCGAAAGTGTGAGGTGACGGATGCAAACGGACGGGACGGGACGGGACGGGTGGACGGATGGTGGTATCGTGTTACACAATGTTGTACTCGTATAACGTTATAGTATAACTGCTGTGTGGGAGCACCTTTATGTACTGACATCAGCATCATTTCATTAGACAGCTTTGTACATTGAAAGTAGTGGTGAATGACAAGCATTCATTAATAAATAAATAAAATACAATAACTCCAAATTTTTTTGAGCTATCCGTAAGATATAACTTTACCAATTTTTTATGTACGAAATGGAACCCATAGCTGGTGGTGACTTATT
This sequence comes from Lithophane leautieri, assembly GCA_949152455.1. Taxonomy (NCBI): domain Eukaryota; kingdom Metazoa; phylum Arthropoda; class Insecta; order Lepidoptera; family Noctuidae; genus Lithophane; species Lithophane leautieri. The sequence goes on along the minus strand of OX424468.1, from coordinate 15,694,716 downwards.
AAAAATTATGTACATACAATTCAAAAGTGATTGAAAGTGTATAGAATAAGTCTGTGATTAAGAAATAAATAGCTATAAAAAAAAAACTTTTATTTCCACATGGCGACTTATTTTCTTAACTGATGAGTACTAGAAGGTGTTCATAAAAACAAACTATAATTCCATAAACTATTTATCAGTGTTTACTGTAGGCCACAGTTGTTCTAATATGTGGGCATTATCCTTTACTGTACCTACAACTAGGCTCAAGAAAATAGGTGGCTTGTTCAGATGTCAATGTATACACTTTTATAATAAGCTTCCAAGCCACGTACAAGATCTAAGCCTTAATAAAATCAAAACATTCATTAAACGTAAGTTGTGCCAAAAAGCGTTTTATACCATTTAAGATTACAATTAATTACTTTTACCATTTTAATTACTCAAACATCAGTAATTTACGTATTTTAGATTTAAGTCACGTAGATAGGAATCAAATCGCCAATTACGTATATTTCTTTGCCTTAATTGAAATATTTTGTGAATCTTATTTAGAATGAATATCCATCTTATTTCCTAAGGAAATACAAAGTATCAGCAAACATACTCGTACATATAAGGGTGGAGCGATAAATGTACGAAATTTTTTTTTTGGAATTCTTTTTTTGCCGGGTTATTAAAAGTTGCCAATATACTAACTTAAGCATTACGTATGTAAAATATTTTCCGGAACAAGCCATTAGAAGTATTGCCACGAGGACAACAGACTTTCAAAAAAATTAAAAAAAAAACGAAACATAGGGTCATTACAAAGCAAAGTAATTGACTTACTGTCAATTTTTAATGTAAAATCATTAGTGACTAGACAAAAACCAATATAAAACAGCAAAAGTCACATTATGATTGCGACTCGCCTCTAAAATATTTTCTAAAATCTCGATATTTGGCGCGATAAATCACTTTACGCGATGCACTTTATGCCCACTTGATCCCCGCATAAGTGCGGAGCGTGGGGCTGGGAAGCAAGACCCCGACCTAGCTAAAGTTTCAACTTATTGTTTTTAGTGAGAATTAAGATCTGTAATATTACATGTCACTTTCTTTTGCTAAAGTTCGGAGTTTGGTCTGTAGTTTGGTGAATATTTCGTACTTTTAAATAATGAGTTTACGCAGTGGAAATAAGTGTCCTATATTTACATCAGGAAGGGAATTACCCAAGAATACGCTGTCTACTAGGGGTGGGTAACTCCGGAGGTACTGATACAAAGGTGCCGATTCCGAATGCGGATACGTAAACCATATTTATTCCTTACAATCCTTACCGGCACCGCGGTTCCAAATGATTCCGAGTTGCGAGAATGCGCCGCCGCCGTGCCGGAGCCGTAGGCGCTGTCTCCACGAGCGAGAGAATCGCGGCGATATTATCGTCGTGCCACGTATTTCTATACACTCTCTATGGAACCGTCTCCACACGGCTATATTATCGCCGCGATGCGACGAGTGGCAACGAGCGCGCGAAACGTCCTTACATCGTCGCTAGCCCGCCGCGACAAGCAGCGGGCGGGCCGCGCGCTCGCGCAGCGGACCCGCGCGCAGCGGGCGCGCTGTCAAACGCAGCGTCATTTCAGCGTTGCCTCTCTTTAAGCAAGGACGTTTCGAGAAGCTTTTTAAACAATAGTACAATGTTTGATACACTCGTCAAAATACGATGTTTATATATCTATATCTTTTATAGATCCCCAGAATGAGTAGATGATGCAAAAAGTTACATATTTCTTTAACACTGAATCTCTGTATAAGAATGGGTTAATATCTAAGCATGCTATATTCTCCTGTAACCTGTAAGCATTGAGGCATTTAGCTTTAACTATAATAAATTCTTACGTATTGTAACTTTTTGCATCATCTACTCATTCTGGGGATCTAAAAAAGATATAGATATATAAACATCGTATTTTGACGAGTGTAGCTATGTTATGTCTATTATATTTTTCAGTTATCACACTAATATTATAAAGGCGAAAGTTTGTGAGTGTGTGTGTATGTTTGTCTCTTCTTCACGCTCAAACGGCTGGACCAATTTGGATGAAATTTGGTACACAGATAGTTTATAACCTAGATGATCTGACAGGATGTCTACCGTGCATAGATACAGTCGTAAATCAATTTTTCTAATCTCTGTATTTTTTCTAGGTACAAGCCTTCCGGATTACCTGCATTTCCAAAGTACAATCATGACCAAAAGGCATTCCGATGTAGTACACTGTCATGTCAAGATATCCGAAAGTTCCACAATTTTTTTTACCTATGCTTGTTCAAATTGACGCAAGACAATTTTCTATTGAAATACTGCTCTGTAACTAAGGCTAAATCAGCCAAAACTAACAGCAAAAGACAAAAATCAATAAAATACAGCATTCTCGGAAAAGACGGAAAAAATGTTCCTGTGTGTCAAAAAACCTTTACTGGAGCACTTTTAATTAAAAAAGACCGTATTCAAGGTGTCTTGAGTAGATTCTACAGTAGCGGTGAGTTAATGCCAGCAGAAAATAGAGGAGGTGACCGAAAGAGTGAGAAATTTGAAGCCAAAAAACTTTCAGTACAATGGTTTATAGAATCATTCAAAGGTCAGGAAAGCCACTATTGTAGAGCGAAAAATATTCAAAGATTGTATCTTTCTCCGGAATTGAACATCCGTAAGATGTGGCGCCTGTACACCCAGCCTCGCGAGCCCGACCTTCATGTGAAGCAAAGTTTCTTTAGAAAAATCTTCAACACACATTATAATATAGGTTTTGGGTCACCTAGAACTGATGTGTGCTCGACGTGCATTGCAATAGATGAGCGTTTAAAATCTGAGTCTGACACATCTAAAAGAAGTGAGTTGATGATTGAGAAAAGAATTCATCGCCTAAAGTACAAAGCATTTTACAAACTTCTCCAGGATGACAGCGAACACATTCAAATAATCACATTTGACTGTCAAAAAAACCAGGCTTTGCCGAAATTACCTGACCAATCGGCATATTATAGCCGGCAATTCAGCTTTTATCATTTTGCTATAGTATTGGGGAATTCGAAAGCAAAACTTACAAAACAAAACGTTCACTCATACTACTGGGATGAAACAACGCATGCTAAGGGAAGTAATGAAATAATAAGCGCAGTCTATAACTTTTTACAGCAACTGAAAGTAAGTGATGAAGTTAAAATTTTGAGAATAATATCTGATGGGTGTTCAGGTCAGAATAAAAACACTGGGATGGTTGCTATGCTCGGAAAGGGGCTTTATACGGAGGCTCCAAGACATGTAAAAAAAGTGGAATTAATATTCCCTGTCGTCGGCCACTCGTTTATTCCTCCTGATCGGGTATTTGGGAAAATTGAGAAAACTCTTAAGACTAAGGAGGTTATTACTTTAGATTAGCCTTTAGATTATGTATCTGTATTGGAAGAAAACGCGACATGCAGAAGTCTGGCATCAATTCCAGTATACGACTGGAAAAAAAGCTACGAAACAATAATAAAACCAACAACCAGTTGGCATTTTCCATTCATGAAAAGCAAACGTTTTTTTATGACCCGGACAAAGACAAATAATATTTTAGTGCAAGGTGAGATACATTATAATAGTGAATTAAACGTAAAAAGAATTATTACGAAGAAGAATAAAAAAATTACCATGATACAACCTGGGCTGATTCAACCCAACACAATTATACCAAAACGGGCAAAACTACAAGATGTTGTCAGGCTTTTGACGACCCACTTTGGCAACAACTGGAAGGACATTGAAATTTTAGAATTTTTTAAAGAAATTCATGAAAGAGCGCAGACTCAGGACATTTCCTGCCAGGGTTGCGGGAAAGTCCGAAAGGGATACCGGGACCTTGGCAACAGGCAAATGAAGAAACACGGGTGGGTTTTAGTCAGTAAAAGTCTGACACGCCCTTCCGCTCCGCCCAGAGCGGGAGAAGTCATTGGATGATTTCCCACCCTAAAAAAAAAAAAAAAAGACTCAGGACATTAACAATTTGTATGACAATGATGGAGATTCTGAAGATGCATGTGATCTGTGTGAGGACGGATTTGAAGAATTAAGTTTGCAAGTGTAAATAGTCTAATGATACGACGTTAAATTCTAGAAGTTAATTGCATTTAGGCATTCTTTTTGAAATAAATTACTTATCTCATCAATACATTTATTTTTTATTTCATGTACTAAATCATAATTTCAAAGAAACAAAAACAAGATGTAGTTGCATAACACCATCCACACTTCAAAGTTGGTTTCAATAATGTTCATTGCAAAACCCGCAAAAAAGTCACTTGTCAGAATCATAACCCTCTAAAACTACGTGTTGGTTTCAAATCACTCTATAATGATTTTATTTTAGTCTATAACTTTTTATTCAAGATAGTATTGTCTATAGATATGTTCCATTCTGTTTTCCTATCCTTTAACGATGATTTTAATACCTGATATGAATGCGTTTGTTTAGTCAGAAATGCGTCACAAGTTTTTTTATTGTTTACGGGTTTAAAAAAAAATCGTTTTAGCGGCTTTTGAAATTAGACGCCTCTAAGTATGGCAACGCTTTGCGCTTGCGGTCATTTACCAAATTTTGGCAATTTCCACTAAGTAGGGACGTGCGACGTTGCCATGCCGCTTGCGCATGTGTATTTTGCATCCCTTCCCTGTTCTCGGCCACCCCCCGCTGTCCACCCGCCCGCAGTGCCCCCGCTCCGCGCCCGCCGCGCCTGTCAGTCTCCCGAAAACATCTCTAGAAGATGTCACGGTCGCGCACGGGTGAATTTACAATATCATCGAAAAATCACGTTGCGGGCTTAAAAAAAATTATATTGCCAAAATATCTTTACTTTTTTATATTTACACGCTTTATATATGCTTGTTTTATACAGCACTTTAACCCAAATGTCCTCAAAGTCAATAGCTGATTTTTAACAAAATTAATACATCCATCAAAATCATCACCACCTGTCAAAAAAATGCGACTCCTATTGTTTGCGGGCAAAAAATCGACTACCCGATGTAATAAGCAGATTTTAATTTACGATTTACATTTACGATTTACATTTATACATATTGTATCTGTCTTTTTAAAATAGTAAATAATAATTTCGTCGTAAAATAAATAAACAATAAATAAATAAAAACTTAGCACCGAATTTCGTCAACACCGTCACGGAAATATCAAAGTGGAAGTAGTTCCGTATGTGTAGCTTTTGCGCGGCACGCGATACCCCCCGCCCCGCTTCCTCAGTTCCAGGGTTGACAATCTTAGTAGTGGCAAGCGGGTAATCGTTCTCGTATAAGTATACAAAATAAGATTGGTCACCAAAAGTGTAGTCGACCTACACATGAAACCAACATTTTAATTTGGTTTCATTATATTGTGTTAGTTTTCTAAAACTCCCTCAGAGATGGCAGTTTTTATGATTTTGTGACTACTTAGTTCTACCCAAGATACGCCAGATGGCATGAAAACTGTCATCCATTTGACTCTCTGCTGTGACCAGCCGTCGCTCAATTTCCATGAACAGCTCAGCCTCGGTATACATATGAGATAAAAACAATACAACGAGAAAATATTTCCTAGATAAAAGCTCATTATTTATGTTATAAATAGAAATAAAAAGTATAGAAAATTAATTTCAAGATATTTCAACTGAATGTATTTTTTTATGCAACAGCAACACTACAACAAATTTCAAACAAAACAAACTTGGCCGCCGGTTTGCCTGTGTGCATTTTCCGCGTCTTGCTTGTTTTTATCTTTTTTTCTAGCTTTTAATCGTCTAAAAGTGCTTTTTCCACCTAAGTCCGTTGAGTAGAGCATATGCTCTTTCGGCCATGTTGATTTTGTGCTTTTGTTGATTGTTAAAATCTAAGTATTGAGACAGGACTCTGACTACCCATTTAGTGCTAACTTTTGGGTTTGTGACATTGATATCTACCTATTATCATGTCGAACAGAAAGTGTTGCGTCCCCGGATGTTTAAATAGCTTAGGTAAGTGTTCTATTCATAAAAGTCCGCTGGGCCAAACCTTTGTTTTTGGGGGGGCTGATATGTTCGCAGTTCAGCACCCTTATGACAAAGTCCGCAGGTTTATTTATTTATTTATTTAATACTTTAAGCACATAAATGTACAGAGGCGGACTTAATGCCATAGGCATTTTCTACCAGTCAACCTTTGGGTGATGCAGAGACAAACAGTGGTAGGTGCAATAGCGAAAATTGTTGAATAAATATAATTTTAAAAAAGTTAACCTATTAAAAAAAAATATATATATATATATAAATATAAGCCTAAATACCTAAATACATATAAATATAAGAACAAATAAATACACATAACTACACGAATATACTAAAACAAATAAGACAAACAATGGGAAAACATTACCGTTGTGATGATACTGCCAGCTTCTTGCGAATGTGCTCTCGAACTTTAACTTTAAAGGATAATCGGTTGGTTGCCATCCTGATTTCCACAGGGAGCGCATTCCACAGAGAGATAGATTGAACGAAGAAGGAAGAGTGAATGAAGTCAGTACGGTGAGTGGGACAATGAAGAAGACGATTACTTGATGAACGTAGATTTCTACTGTGGTTGGCGCAAATGTACTGAAAGTGGGGAGCTAGATAACTAGGGGAAGAGGGAGAGACAAGAAACGAAAACAAGGTAGTTAGCGCCCTTTGCTCTCTGCGCTGACGTATGGGCAACCACTTTAGAAGCGATCGATGCGCAGAGACATGGTCATATTTACGCAGATTGAACACGAATCGAATGCAATTATTGAGAAGGCGGTCAAGTTTGTCGAGAAGATCTGCATTCAGGTCATAGTAGCACACATCACCATAATCGATGATAGGGAAAATTAAGGACTGCACCAGCATTGTCTTCGTACTCAATGGCAATAAGTTTTTCAAGCGGTACAGAGTCCGCAGCGTTCCAGTAACCTTCTGGCTGACCCTAGCGACTTGAGTACGCCAGTTTAGGGTACTATCGATGTGCAAGCCTAGGTCCTTCACGTCATTGCTAAATGGAACGATCATACCATTGAAGAGGATTGGTGGCAAGGTTGTACTATCCAACTTAATAATACTTCGAGAACTCCCAATGATGATCGCCTGACACTTTTTAGGGTTTACTGCTACCCCAAACCTATCAGGCAGGTTTCGACATTCAACTCCACTGATTACTTACTCATTTATTTCAGATACCAATACGAATTTGCTTAAGTTCCCTAACCCAACCAAGGACAAGGAATTATTTAATACATGGGTCTATTCTGTTGGTGGTGACATATTGCAACTTGAAAATAAATATATTTTCAAATACCGCCGTGTATGTCGTGTACACTTCGAACAAAAGTATTGGTGCCGGAATAATCGACTCCGCAAAGAAGCTGTACCAACAACAAACATGCCATGTTAGTTATAAGTAATAAAATATCTAATGAACACAAATAATTCAGATTTAGATAGTAGGTTTATTATTATTTATAATAATGGGTGCCAAAAGTTTTATATCCTCTTTAAATTATATTCCTAACATTGGAAACTAAAATTACTGGTTCTATGGGGAGGGCTGTTTAATGGATAGGTAAATAACTTCTTTATCCGGAAGAAAATGGTGTCTGCCTTTCAAGACCAATCTATCACTAGTTCTTTTCTGATAATTACAATGAAATACAAATATTAAATACTTACTATAGTTTTACATGACGCAGATCAGACATAAAACATTATTTAACTTACTATATTTTTTTACAGATAAGATTATACTTCCTGGAGAAGCCAAAGAGACTGCAGACATCCTCTTGGAGCTAATTGTGAAATTGACAACTGTGAAACTTTACATGAAGTACTCATCACAGGTGGGGGCAGCAAAGACCAAACAAATTGCGAACTTGGTAATATTCCCGATATAACATTCACATCCCTTGAAGAAAAATATGACCCACGCGTCATTGGGGGCCTACAGTACGTAAGTGGATATTCTGTGAAAAGCGCCAAGAAAAAGGTATTCAAGGGATGTGTTGAATGCAAAAAAGATTTAATGTCAAACAGTGAGCACGAATATTTAAAATATCGGGAATACGCAAATAAAAAATGGCTTTGCAGTCCCAGTGACTCTCTCTTAAATTGTATCTCAAATCTGCAGGATATAAATTATATAATATTAAAAGAAAATTTAACAAAGCAGCATCTAAATAATTAATAACAACAATTTTTGTGGCTATAGATTTCTCATTTATAAAATGCACAATACATTATGAAAAATTAATAGATTTTTTAATAAAAATATCCTGCAGATTTTTCATTTATAATTACTGTAAAGATATTAATAATATATTAATAAATAAGAGAGAGTGTGATGATGATACGGATTCCTATAAAGTTAAAGCTAAAAAACTAAATAAGAAATATTTCAAAAGAAAGAAATAAATAATTTAATTGAAGATAACCTAACATTGTTTCATTGTTTAATAATGTGAATTACTTTTCGCTGATCTACATAACTGCAAGCGAATAAGTCATTCAAATTCTAAAATACCCCTAAAAATATCTAGGCTGTAAGTAGTAGCCAACGTATGTATATGTAGCTATACGTATGATTGTATTGGCATTAGTTCCAAAACCCGTGTCCAGAGGGCGACACTCGACGTTTCTCATTTTAGTCGTTGAGATAGACCTCTATTCCAATATATAAAAGTACTCTGTGCTCAGTTCTGAGCAAACTGTGAAAGGAGCCGCACGTCCGCAGAAACGCGCTCCGACACCAAAAATTTTGAGTGAGTGTCCAAAAAAGTTGTGTTTAGACAAAGTTACGTCAATACAAAATAACTTTACGATATTTTTTTTTTAAACTTAGTTATAAGTGAAGATGCTAAAGAAAGTAGCGGTATCCTACTATTATTATTACTTTTCTAGAAAAATCGATGTAACGTCTTAATCGTCATCACCATACGCATCATTACCGTTTACAATTAATGAGCGGTGATGACAACAGGCGTACGGTGATGACGATTTTCTTAATTTGTGCTATAATTTGCTTAAAAGTTACACTAGGAGATCATTTTGTTCTCTTAAATTGTTATTATAAAGAATTAGTGTAGGTATCTATGGTAGGTGTTACTTATAGCATTCAAGGTTTTCTTTATTCTAATGTTTGACTTAAGGGCGCTATTACAAAATCGAAGTACACAGTTTTAGGTAAATATGACGGCGCGCGGTAGCGGATATGCGCTCGTGTGCGTCTAGTGAAGTACGCTACACACATGCAAACCGCAATGCGTCGGACGCGAGGAACAAACAAACTTGATCCTTTCCACTTTACTATCGAAATAAATAAAATTACTGATATTATATTTTTTGAAATATTATTTGAATCGATGAATGTTATTACCTAGAACGACTTATCTATTGAGTTACGATAGGGTCATCAAAATTTGCTTGGATTCTTATTTATATTTTATACAACTAAAGCGGCAAACTAGCATGCAACTGCTACTGGTAGCATGTAACTACCAATTTTCTTTATTTATACGTAATTTATTCAGCAGGTAAGTAGACATTTTAGTACTTATATGATGTTGTTTCTACAGTTTGAATAATTTTATAATAATGTTTGGATAGTAGTATAAAATGCATACGAAGGTAGGTTAGTAGGTAGTTATATAAAATATGCACATTTAAAGACTTCATCACTATTTATAGTGATGCAATCCTTAAATGTGTAAATATCGTTCAAGATAACTTACTATTTAATTTTTATGGATGAGTAAAAATAGTAAATAAAAAACAAAGACAGATTACAAAAGTATAATTGTAAAAATAAATTTAAATAATATTTTGCGAAGGGTCATAGACCGTGCTTTCCTCGAAATGTGCTTTCATTATCCTGTAAGAAATAAAGAAGTCCATTAATTATGCGGTAGCTCATAGAGTATTTAAATCTGCAGAAAAGAATATAGCTATTCAAAATAATTAAATATATTACATGATATGAAAACGTACCGTACCGCATTTATAATATTAGTTAGGATAGGATAGTTAGTTAGGATAAATTACCATGTTATTTGTATTTCCGTCAGAATGCACTGTAAAAACTGTCGTTGGGTCAAGTGTGCTGTCATTGTTCTGTAAAAGTAAAATAGTCCGATAAATGTAGGTACATAAATATTATACAGGAAAAGTTTTTGACCAGTGCGCAAATTTTTTTTGGTGGTTCAGTATCAGTAATAGAACACATTTCCATTATTTATTCAATACTTTTTTTTGTTTTTTTATCCTACTTTAAATCAGCAAAATATGGACACAAACTATTCGTAATAATATCAATGGGCGCGTGCGGCGGCCGGCGCACTAGCGGCGGTGTTGCACGGGGGTGCAACCCCCTCCCGGGCGGCGCCGGGCGCTGTGGCCGACAGTTCGCTCATCGCACGCGCTGTCGTGTGACGTCGCGTCTAATCGCTTTCCCGCGCAAGCGCCGCGCCGCACGTGTGTCGTGCTTGTACCTACCGGTCACGATGTCGGACTTCAGTAACCGCGAGTTTTACGAGATGGTGCGAGTGTATGTACTGAGTGGTGAAAGTTTGCGAGCAGCTCGCAGAATGTATGCGACGGAGAGCATACCTCTAATGTGAGCCCATGGAATCCTTAACCCCGCGGTCCCTAATGAAAGGACCATTTTAGCGGCCACTCAAAGGCTGCTTGATCACGGACAGTTCAGAACCCCGAATCATGCACGAGGGTCTGGCAGACCCCGACTGGCGATCGAAATCGAAGAAAGCATTTTTGATTTCTTTGAGCGAGATCCAAGGGCCAGTAACCCACGTAAATACCTACGCCGGCGAATCGAGCGACCGCACAGCTGATAGATAGGTACTTTCGCGCGTTCCGCATCGCCGCGCGCCGCCGCCGGCGCCGGTTAGCCATACAACCACTTTTAAAATAAACATCTTTCGTTAACGATTTTTTAATTTTTTTGTATGAAGACGCATCAAAATAAAAAAATTATGTTTAATAAAACTGGTTTAAGGTTAATATGTCAAAATTTCCGCAGTGGATAAAAACTTTTCCTGTATGGTAGCAGTAATATAATTAAATAGCGCATGAAATAAATGTTGTAGGTAAAGTGGGGCAAAATTTACCTTTTTAAATCAGAACCAATATTTTCATTTGGCGAATTTACTTGCCTCTGCTGCATTTCAGCTTTTTTCGAGAGTATTTGCCTATGAATAGGAAACATGTTTTTTGGATGACATGGAATAAAAACCGTACGTACAAATATAAACATGCATAATAGTACTTACCTAAGACAGATAACAGACCTTTTTTGAGCAGTCGTATAAAAATACAACAAAAAAAAAGTTGTAAAATTAAACCCCAACTACGACAAAAAGTCAATCAACTAAAAAGGTATAAACAAGACATCACCGACAGACAAATAAAAAATCCGGAGTCACACGTGTTGGGGTATAAATCGAACAACTAACGTGTGACTCCGGATTTTTTATTTGTCTGTCGGTGATGTCTTGATTATACCTTTTTAGTTGATTAACTTTTTTGTCGTAGTTGGGTTATAGTTCTAAAACTGAAAATAAAAAATTGGGGTTTTAATGGTGCCGATTCACTTGTACACCGAACTAAAATAACTATTAACTAAACTATCACTAAAATTCCTTACTTTTTGCAATGAGAATCTTGGAGCTACTTTGCCAAACAAACTCCATAAATATAAAAAAAAAAATTGACAGCAAAAATCGAATTTGACAATCGTGCCTCCACTTGGTACTTGCTTTCCCTACCCCGTGAATTTTTTTTTAGAGCCAGTGGCGCGCAATTACTGTTTCCTCGACGTGTTTTTTTATGGAATTTTTCACTTTTTGTATGGAAAATAAGGAAAAAAAAAAAAAAATTACCAGTATGTTGAGTAGTGCGGGTTTAAGGGTTTCCTAAAGGGGGTCGAAATTTTCATTGTTTTTGCGATAGGACGCACCATTTTCGAGATATAAGCAAAAGAAAATTAAAAAAAGATACAGTACTGTGTCGGTTTGAATTTTAATTCATGACATCTAATTTTATTCCACATATTTTTAATCGCAATTAAAAATAGTAAAAAATAACATTTTCACTAAATTAATAACTCCGTGCCAACTTAGTGCTGTCAAACTAAAATATAGTTAAGCTATGGTACTATAGTCTATTTCAGAATAGGAAATCGTTTGACAGGAATAAAATAAATTTTAGTGATTTATAATCTAGTTTAGACAACTTTGTGACAAGAGAATTGGCACCAATATCTATATTATTGAAATGTGCTAATTAAGCCCTTTCATTTGATACCCAAAATGGAATGGTTAAAAAAAAATTTTTTTAGTCATGATTTTGTGGCATCTACAGGGCGCCATTTTAAATTTAATGTGACGTCAAATAAATCGTCTTATAACCAGCGGACGATCAAGACGCTTCCAACGATACCTTATTTGTCAAATTGTGATGAGTAGAAGATATGACGGAGCAGATGAACATACATACATACGTACCGGTCAAAATCATAACCCTCCTTTTTGCTTCGCCGTAGTCGGGTAACAAGATACTCCTCGACATCGAGAAGTTTCTAGCGCGAAAAAGTGAAAAGAGTATAAGGCGTGTGTTGTAATGTATTTATTTATTTATTTATATATACTTTATTGTACACCACAAAAATATATAACAAAAGGAAAAAACAAACACTACAAAATATACAATGGGCGGCCTATGTAAATATTTGTTACCTACAATATTACAGAATAAATATAAAGTAAACATTTCAAACATTAAAAACAAAGTTCTTACCGATGAGCTTCTCTTGCGCATTTCAAATTATCAGCCAACTTTTTATTTTTTATTTTGACGGCACCAAAAGTTCTATTTTTATTTTTGCCCATTATTATCAACTTTGTCTGAAAATAATTAACTGAATTTAAGTTGGAGATTACATTAAATAAACAATAAAATAAAAAAACAACTATAGTTACGTATGTTCATTTTCATTCACATTAGAGTACTTATCAGAAGAAAATACATACTTACATATTTAAAATGCAATCATATAATAATCAATTTAAAATAAAAAAACTCACGTATCAAAATGTGTTGGTTGCACTATATTTTTCGCGATTTGGCGAGATTACGCGGCGCACACAGGCGCACGACGCGATGTCAGCAGGCGATACGTCCTCCCTCTGAAAGCGCTCGGCGCGGACTAAAGCTAAACTCCGTGCGTCCCGAGATTTATACTGATTTTTAGCATTGCATACAACAATTATTTAAAAATATTATTTTGTTTTAAAAACGTCTAATTTTTTTTTTCAATCAAGGTGACATACTGACCCTTGTTATTAAACAATTTTTGTTTAAATTTGGAATCTATGTTCATAGATAAAAAATATAATTTAGGACGAAAAATTCTCAATATCGATCTGTTTTACGGAATTATTTTTGGTGTATTACTGAATTAAACATAAAAAAGTGGCTTATGCATTTCCAAGTTCAAGAGACAGTTGTACCATGGACATTTTTATAAATGATTAAATTACTATATCTTCGATGTAACAAAGCATCAAAAGTCGCCCAAAAGTTAAATTTTATGAAACATCCTTTGCAAAGACAAGGTTTTTACTGACTTTTGTACACAAATTGAAATATCTATTACCAACATTTCCAAGAGAAATAATCAAACTTTCCCGGGCATATTTTTTTTTTAATTTTGAATCTATAACTAAGCCATAATCACACGTCAAAACTCGAGTAAAACGCTCAAATTCAAGAAAAATTGTGAAAGCGCTCTTAATTACAAACGGTGTATGTACGAGTATCTAAGTCCATTTCTATTTCAAACCGGGAATAGAGTTCAGCATAAGTTTAATTATAAATAAGAAACTAATTTATTAGTAATAGACACCAGTCGTAACAGTCCCTTCATGTTGTACCCTACCCTTAGAATTGTACGTTCTATTAATATAACTGTTTACTTTCAGATCACAACTATTAGTAAAAGAAAAAGAAGCATAGGAGAAGTTCAGTTAGCAAAACAGAATATAGCTATTAATAAAATAAAAAGAAAAGGTATAAATATAGAAAAGAGACATTAGGTCAGTTCGTATAAATAAATGAAAAAAGTCCAAGAGAGCAGAGAGTACAGCGCAAGAAATGGCGTGAAGCGGCTAAAAGATATCGGGAAAAGAAAAAAAATGAAGCAAAAGATAAGACAATTGAACTAAAACCAATATTGGTAAATCCCGATAACAGTAATGAGACGACTACAAACGATCTTTTAGAACAGGATAATCAGGACCCATTAACAACACCCTCCAACTCACTGAACTCACAATGTAACTGCTCAGTAAAAATTAAAAGAATTCGATATTTGGAATACAAGAAACGAAGACAATTGTTAAAAGTAATTATGGATTTGAAAAAAGAAAATACACGACTCAGACAAAACCTTCATGGGCAAAACGTTAACGAAACCAAAGAAAAATCCAAAAACATTAACTTTAGAAAAGATTTTAAAACACAGAAAACCAAAATGACACCAGAAAAAAAAATCGCTAAATTAATAAAAGAGTTTTACGTTGATGATGCAAACATTACGATATGTCCCGGAAAAAAACAGTATATAACACGATTCAAAACACAAATGCAGAGAAGGTATCTCAAAAGTTCTATAAAAGATTTACACGAGAAGTTTATAAAGATTCATAAAATAAGAGTGAGCTACTGTACGTTTTGGAAATGTCGTCCGTTCTGGGTATTGCCAGCCACAGCGGCGCAAAGAGACACATGCATGTGTGAGGTACATGCTAATATTGATCTCAAACTGGATTCTTTATTTAAGGCGGGAATCATTAGAGAGAAGAATCATCACGAATTGCTGGAAAGTCTTTGTTGCTCAAGATGTACAGAGAAATGTCTTAAAAGAGAATGCGGTATCTGCAAAGGCAAGAACATTCAATTTAATGAGTTCTCTAATGATAATGAGATAGTGTACTATAAATGGAAACGATCCCGAGAATCAATCTCAACCAAAAAAGGTCTTAAAACTATCACTATCACTAAGAAAGACGAAATCAAAGCAAAACCTCTCGAAATTATCAGTGAATTGGATACAGACATGAAGTCATTTTTCGAACATTGTTACTTAATCTATGCACAATATAGTCAATTGAAGGATTCTGCTGTCATACATGTCGACTTTTCAGAAAATTATGGAATGAAAGCCGCTAGTGAAGTTCAGTCATTACATTTTGGTGGGAGCCGCAAAGAACTTACCCTACATACTGCCGTTATTTATGCCTTTGATTTTCAAATCAGTGATATAAAACCAACATCAGTCTGCACCGTAAGCGAATGTCTGAAACATGACGCTCCAGCAATATGGGCACATCTTATACCTCTGATAAATGAAGCTATCAAAATTCCATTCCTCGATACACTGCATTTTCAATTAGACTCACCTACATCTCAATACAGGAATAAGTACAAGTTTTATATAGTAACACAATTGTCCCAAGATTTCCTACAAATTACCAGAATAACGTGGAATTACACTGAAGCTGGCCACGGAAAAGGAGCCGCAGATGGAGTGGGGGCTGTAATCAAGAGGACAGCTGATTTTCAAGTAAATCATGGCATAGCCATTACTAGTATAGATAAATTTATGACTATCTTGCAAGCACACACCAATGTAACAATTATTGCTGTAAACGAAACTGATGTGCGGATAAAAGAACAGAAAATACCCAGTAAACTTGATACATTTAAGGGTACTCTTAAAGTACATCAGGTCCTGTGGGAACTTCACTGTAATAGGTTAACTTTGAGAACATCTAGCTGTTTGTGCAGGATCAGGTTTGTTCTTCTTAAGAAATGAAGCGACTTGTTTGGTAATAATAGTTATGTATTGTAAAATTCGTTTTGGTTAACAACATTTTTGCTTGCAGTCGGCGGTTGGTAAAAAAGGGGGGGAGAGAATACAGTGCAAATTTTGAATGGAGGCGCGAATGAATGAGATTGAATGTGAGTGATCGAATGTTACCAAATGAAGGAACGACCGGATTTGAAGTTGATGAAAGTTTTCTTCACTTCAACGCTAGATGGCGTGCGCCGCGTTCGATTGTATGTTGTTGCCTGTAGAAGTCATGAAGATGGCGTGGACACTGTTTCAAACGCACATGTGGGCAGATATGTGATCATGGAAAACATTTAGGTTTTATAAAAATACTACGTTCAGCCGCAACAACCATGAATCAGGACAAAAACAAAGATCGTGTCACTCTATTAGCAGCAACAAAGCATCCGACTCTTTGTGATGTTACAAATTTACCAACTCATCATAAAGTACTTCTAGCTGGGCCTTCAAATATTAAAATACTCTCCAACAAATTAATCCAAATACAAAAAAAAAATCAGAAATTTTGTAGCTACCTACAGGTAGATTAGTTACCTCTTTGATTATAAAATAACTGACTCAAAAATTTGATGATTAAGTGTGAGAAGTGTGTCAAATTATGAAAAAAAAACATCTAGGAAAACTATTGAGTTCTCGATTACCAAACACTAACCAAATTTTTAAATAACTGAGAAATGTGATGATTACGTGATAATTATTAAGAGTAAAATGCCTGATTATGGAAAGCTAAAAAAATTAAGTACAATTTTACCTGTATAAGACTGATTACCAAAAAAAAACCTAACTAAATCTCAATTAATATAAAAATATGATAAGTTTATGTAAGAAAAAAAATGTATAAGACTATTTTTTTTTTAATATTATTTCATAGACTTGATTTATTTGTTGTTGATTAATCATTAATAAAGTTGATTTCCTTAAATTTTGTCGTATTTTATTGTAAATTCACGTATAAAGTGTCATCACCATACACTCGAAATCATCACCATCCGTGTATAAATCATCGCCATACCACTGCCGTTAACACCATCTCACCTCTTTTTATTTAAATGCTGATATCTTCCGATTTACGCTTAGAATTTTAGTCTAAACACATTTTATGACCATTATAGTTATCCTACGATGATTTTCTCTAGTTTTACTAGCATTCCAACGCGATTTAAATTTTTTGTTTGAAGAAATTTTTCTTGTGTAAATAAATCCTCCCGCACGCAATTTGGAACATTGCGATAATTCGATGGTGTACCGTGAAATTGTTACCTCATGTACACACGGCTACACATCAAGTTAGACACCCTATATACCCATAACTACGCTACCAGCGATGCAGAAAATTGTAGGAAAAGGACTGAGTATCGTGGCATCGACCAATCACCGCATTTGCTGCGTTGTGCCTACGCACACAGATGCACTTTTTTTGGCGAATATAGTTCGCTAGGCTCGCTCGTGTTCAATGTTTTATCTATGCCAGTCAGTTCCCAAGTATCGTCCGGGATTCACACATAAATTGTAACGAGGCCAGGGCTATTGTTCCCACAGACAGTGTTTTTTTTTAATATTCCGTGGTTGTTTATTGTGTATAAACATAATTAGTTCTACCTATTTAGTTTTTTACTATGCTAGTCCGTGGTGGACTAATAATATCAATGGCGGCACAATTAACTCCACAACAGCGGCAGCTGATAGTGGTGTTGCGAGAGGGTGGTTATACCAACAAAGAAATTGAAAGGAGGACGGGGATAACGGTGAGTGATATAAGTTTTAATTCGTTAAGCACTTTCTAATTAGTTTAGGTAAGTTTGGCACGCGCGCGGCCCGTCTGGTAGTTTAGGTAAATTTTGGCACGCGCGCGGCCCGTCTGGTAGCTTAGCGGTTTGCGGCAACGCGCCGCACGGTGATAGATAATACTAGCTGCGCCCCGCGCTTTGACCCGCATAAGTATCGATCCCATGAGAATATTGGGATAAAAAGTATCCTATGTCCTAACCCGTGTCATGGTCTACCCATGTGCCAAATTTCATCCAAATCCGTTAATACGTTTTAGCGTGAAAGCGTAAAAAACAAACAAACAAACAAATTCACATTCGCATTAATAATATTAGTTAGGATTAGGATTACCCGAGAGACTCACTGCGTTCAAGACAATTGCTACCATTTTGAGCATTTTTTTTTTACAAGGCTGCGCCGACCAGCGGCCGCTCAAACAATAGATAGGTAATTAGTTAACGTTTGAAAGGTATTTATTTGTTCGTCGACCGGTTTGCACGGTTGCACCCAAGATCGCGCAAGATAACGATAATAATTCTAACACAATATTAAAAATAAATGCGGAAGTGAGTTTTTTTGTGTCACGCTAAAACGGCTCAACAGATTTGGATAAAATTGGCACTTGAGTAGACCATGACCTGGATTAGGACATAGGATACTTTTTATCCCGATATTCCCACGGCATCGAAACATATGCGGGTGAAACCGCGGGGCGCAACTAGTAAATTATATAACCATATTATCCTGATGGTAAGTGACGATGAGGTCGAGGATGTAGTATACTGATTCAGCAACAGACTATTCAATCTTGCCTTAAAGAGACCTAATTTATATTTATGAGTTATCTATTTATAACATTTAGAGAAAAATTATTAGAGTTTCGCCTTTTACACAAAGACAGTTAGGCATTACCTACGTTATTGTGGAAGAATATTTAGGTATCTATTGATGATATAAAATATTCACAAAATCATCTCTTACTTGTTTTGCTAGAGTAGCACTATTTCCAGCTCGGAAGAAGAAGAAAAATGAGGACTTGCAGCATGACTTATTGACATTAGCCAGGGATCATTTCAAAAACCTTAAAATGAATATCAAGCAATGGCAAGAAACTGGGCCTTTAAACTGGAGAGGATATCTGCAGAACAAAGACGACTGGCAGAAAAGTTCATCAACGAAATACTCTTTGAAGGTGAAGAAGGAAATCTTCGTAGACACTTAGTAATAATTAATCCGAGCAATCAATATTCCACTCTCTCATCTCCATCTTCTGTTCTGTACATTCAATCTCCTATCTCTCACACTCAATCTCCTATCTCTCACACTCAATTTCCTGTTCCACAATTTCCATCTCCAGTTCCGTACATTCAATCTCCTACCTCTCACACTCAATCTACTGTTCCGCAATCTCCATCTCCCGTTCCGTACATTCAATCTTCTATCTTTCACACTCAATCTACTGTTCCACAAACTCCATCTCCCGTTTCGTACATTCAATCTTCTATCTCTCACACTCAATCTACTGTTCCGCAAACTCCATCTCCCGTGTCGTACATTCAATCTTCTATCTCTCAAACTCAAAATCAAGCTAAAACTTTGTCGAATACGGAGCTGCCTGTGTTAATTCATATTCCAGACTCGCAAACAAACGAAACTGAAACTGAGACAGCAGCAAAATACGTGAAACATTTTTATTAATTTTAATTAGTATGATTTAAATAAAACCTTACCTGAATATTGTTGCATAGTGTTTCATTTATTGCTTCACAAGTTTCAAGGTGCAACGCAGGCTTGAAATTTTAAGTCTTCGAAATCGGCGCCGCTAGCCAGGTACGTCAAAGTTATTGATAACCTTTGAGAAGCTGGTATACAACGTGCCGCTACAATGGTGACATTAATTGAACACAGGGGTAGGGCTAGTGGCCAGTAATCATAAAAAAATTAATAAAATAATTCGTAAATTAAAAAATTAAAATTTTCAAACAAACTAAATAATAAAAACATAACCAAAATTGTGATCACTATGTAAGATTCATTCATGGAGCTACTTACCAGCTGGCTTTACGTTCTACTCGGAGCGGCAAAGCCGCCGCGCGCGCTGGCAACCACGCAACACGTGGCAACACGTCTTGTACGATTCGGTCCATCCTTTACCGGCTAATTTCTAAGAAATCGCGCGGCATGCGTAAGTATCTACAGCGCGCTGTAGATACTTAGCGGCACCGCGCGCGTTGCGAGTGCAGCACGGAGATGCGTAATCAATCTCTTATCATTGTCTGCTATTAGTTATTACCACTATCATCACTATTCATCACTAATCACAATTTTTATTAATTGTCTTTATTTTAAATTTTTAAGTTTTCTTATTATGTAGTATTTTAGTATTCTATGGATGGATCTATTGTGGACGTGAAAATGCCTAGCGCATTGACGGAGGCTAGTTTCGGGTTGATCCCCAAAATATTGTAGCACATTTTCATCTAATTGCATTGGATTTGGTCGTATAGGCGGTCGATCTGGGCGTTGAGCACTAGGATCCACTGGCCGGTTTTCGCGGATGCGATAAAGAGCTCCTACAATAGTTCGCGGATTAGTAGGACATCGTCTCGAATCGCCATATCTCTCGCGATACGTCCTTAACGCAAGGGCGAAGATATTGCGTTGGATTGGAATGTCCAAGACTGTCCTCCAAAAAAGAGGATCAAAGGCACTGGTATCAAAATGTTTAGGGCTTAAAGGTTGTATTAGATTTACAAGCAATAAGAAATACAATGCAAGCAAAAAGGTAGAAGAAGAGATGGAAGTTTTTTACAACCGAGATGAAATTAGCAGATTTGATCCGGAAAACGTGAGTGTAAAACGAAACATAAGAAAAAAATGCAAATACGGTATCTAACCGATACTTTAATTAACCTATACCAAATATATAAAAACGAAGGAGGGAAATGTAGTTTGTCAACGTTTTGTATATACTAGCCATTTTATGTCTTGTCGCCGAGACGTGCTTCGCGAGACACTTGTCTATGTGTGAAACACAGTAATTTTGAATATTTAATAACAGCTCTGAAAAAATACACTTTTCCTGCTGTTGTATTTAAGGGCACCAAAGATCTTATAGGATTGACATCTTGTGATATAAAGTCATTTAAATGTATGTACGGGTTGTGTGATAAATGCAGGACTAAAAAAAAAAATTCGAAACTAATAATAACTACACTGAACTCGAATGATGGAAGTGAGAGGGCGCAAAAAAAAAAAAAAATTAAGACATGACAGCCAACGTAACAAAAAAAGTAAAAATAACAGGAACGGTACAGGAATTAATAGGCGAGTATGAAAAACAATTGCCTTTATTCAAAAAACATTTCTTTAACTTCCAAGAGCAACAGCGTCAGTATAGAATGTGTGTCGAAAATTTGAAACCGTATGAATGCGCAATTCTAGTAGGTTTTTCTGAAAACTACGATTGTAAGTTGTCAGAAGAAGTTCAGGCACTGCATTTCGGTGGATCAAAAAATTCTATAACCCTTCATACGGGTATGATTTATACGTGCACACAATGTCAATCATTTGTGACGTTATCAGACAGCAACTGCCATGAACCCCACGCCATTTGGGCACACCTTATTCCAATTATTAAGTTAGCCAAGCAAATTTGTCCGGCATTATCAGTCATCCATTTTTTTTCGGAAGGACTGACGAGTCAATACCGCCAAAAAAAAAATGTCTTCCTGCTTAACCTCTTTACCACAAAACTGAACCTTTCTCTTACGACTTGGTCTTTTTCAGAAAGTGGGCATGGAAAAGGGGTAGCCGATGGCATTGGGGGTCCCACAAAAAGAGCATTAGATAGGCGTGTTTATTATGGGCACGATATTGTCAATGCCACTGATGCATTTAACAATTTAAAAAAGTGCATGAAGTCAGTAAAGCCGTTTTTCATAAACAATTCTGATATTGACAATATTAAAACTTTGGTGCCAAGTAACTTAAAGGCTATTATTGTAGGAACCATGCAAATACATCAAATAATATCAAAAGTGCAAAACGAAATTCTTCACCAGCAGTTAAGTTGTTTTTGTAAGCGAGGACAGTGCGCCTGCCTCAGCCCAATCAAACATTGCTTTCTGGAAAAACCGAACTCGGGTTCTAGTTCAATATTGCGTCATTCAGATGATCCTCATATTTCCGAAACAGAGTGCATTGATGTTCTTGATAATTTTGATATCCATTTTGAAAACACTACACAGGAATTGATTAATAGCATTAATTAATTAATTAATAACACCTATGACTGATTTTATTGAATTTGCCGAAGAATGTTCTGTAGACTCTTATTGCAAAAGAACCATCTCAATTAATGAGAATACTTAGCAATGATTTTACCACTGCACCACTCGAGGAACAGTTTAAAAATGAAATTGCCCAAAATATCAGCCTCAACTGGGCCCCAGTGTTAGATAAATCTGCAACTGAAAGTGTTCAGCCCGTGACGTTAACTGACATCGATTCTATTATTCCAAATTTTAATGACGTCTTTCATTCCCAAATTCCTATCTCTGAGGACCTTTCAACTGACATTTACTTCTCTGAAATTCCGAGTGACCTTGCTTCTGACACACCCAAAAATAATAAAATGGAGTCTGTAATGACTGAAACAACATCTAATGACAATGATAAAGCTATTCCTTCGACTAAGCGAATCAAAATTATAGAGGATATTAGCTACTTTCCTAAAAAAAGGGTTAAAACATCGAATCCGGTCCCAAGTAATCCCCTTAAACCTAAAAACATAAATAAAATGAGTACTAGAACATTTTACCGTACCTTATGCAAAACACGAAAGGCGTTCAAATTACATGAAGTGATTAACTGTCTTACCTGTAAGACATGGAACTGCATATCGTGTAGTGGTCCAATTCTCTCTGAATCATATATATGTGTAAATTGTCTAAAAGATTAACTTTGTAAACCACCAGGCTTTGTAGCCATTTTATAAGAAATAGGAAAGGCATGTAGAAACTGTGTACCTGCTGTACCCAAAAGTCTGATTCAGTTACTTTTTTATAACATTTAAATAGTTTATATATACATCTAATTAATATCTACAAATATTAACAATTATTTTCACTCAAACTCGGATTTCTTGTATAAAAAGAAAGTTACCAAATATTAAAATTAGAATAAGGGATATCGTACAGCAATGTTTTGTTTAACTTTCATGTTATGTGTTTAGTCCTTTAGTTTAAATAATTCTATAAAAACTGATTTTTTTGTGCCCACATTTTGATTTTTTTATTATTTTGATTTTTTGTACATTAGTTCCTAAGCATTCACGTGAACATTCAGTCCTATTTTTATTACAATCAAGATTTTTATAAAAAAAAAAAAATAAACTACATAATTAGAATAAGGAATATCGTATGGCAATATTTATAGTTTTATGTTAAACTCATGTCACTAAGTCATTAATTATAGAATCTATGCATCCACGACGTTCCTACTTGATCAATACCAAAAAAATGTGAAGACAAGCAGGTATAAGTAAATTTTACTTGTTTAAATATTTTATATCCTATGTAGATCCAAAGTTCCTATTAATTTAAGTAATTACCAAAAATATGTGAACACAACAGAAAATATTTTATATTATGAAGATATTTTAAATTTGATTGTAAATGAAAAATGTTTTGTTTCAGTACAAATTACATGTAAAAAGAAAAAGTGTGATATTTTTTATTAATATTTTTGATTATTACGTTACTAAATGGACGGTGCTTGTCATGGATCATGTTTAAAATTCCGTTTTTTTTTAAACTGTATACTTTTTAGTTTTAAACTATATTATATTTCTTAAACTTTGATAAATGCCGCATCGATTCATAAAGACAGCTAAAAAAGAAAAAAAGAAAATTGTCCATATTGTCCCCTTAGTAACGGTACAATTTTTCACGGAATGGCTCAGTAACACAAATAAAAGAGTCCTTATCGCAGATGTACTTATCTAGGTAGAAAACTGACGAAAACAAATCAAAGCGTCTTTATCGCACTACCTTGTTTTAATTACACTACAATTATAAATAAAACAATATGTAAGCGTCTTTTTCGCAGAAACGTTCACAAAACAATACACGACGATATTTTATGCGCACGATCGTATTTGAAAAACTGTGTCAAGGACACGAGCCCGGCTAGCACTAAAAGTAGAAAAGGGACCTTAGAGTTAGAAAAAGCGCGGGGCGGGTGGAGGGGAGGGCGCGCGCCGCCTGCGCCACTCGCCCACATAGGCTCTCTTTTTTCTTCAATTGGCCTACTTTTTGCACGATTTCATTGATTCGATGTTATGATCCGTGACCCCGGCAAATGACCTCTGCGCTACAGTTCTGTAAGTACAGGTTGCTCCAAGATGCTATTTTAGAAAATCGTAAATAAATCAATAAATAGTAACATTTAATTAAATTAAAATATTTTCATAAAATAAGTACGCGAATCCGTACACGTGTGTTAAATTAATGTCACCATTAGAGCGGCACGCTGTAGATGTGCTCATAGCTGTGTCCTTTTTTTCAATACGAGGACGTAGTATAGTCAGTAAATCTTCAAAAGTTTTATGGTCCATGCGCAGGAAGTTTGCGTAGAATTCAGGTTCTGTGCGCACTATTTCCCGTAGCAAATTCTCGTGGGTATATTTATCTCTTAATTTCAACCATTCTCGAATCCATCGTCTTCTTTTTTTTGTCTTGATACACAGTGCTAGAGTCAATGCCAAAATGCATCATCTGAATTACTCATTGTAAGCGCTCGGCACGGCGACGTCACGTCACGAAAGGAGAAACCCGAATCTACTAGAAAGTTAACAAATTTGTTTGATATTTGGTTTGATCGTTTAAGCTATTGTTTGATGAAAACGTGAAGTTTGACAAACAAATTTGTCAAGTAAATTTGATCGTTTACAGGGCACTTAAAGCCGTGTGTATCTATGAGTTATCCTATTTTTGTGTTCCGGACTGTAACGTAATTACGGAAGATGCCTAGGACGAGAGGAAATAGTCGTGTGACATTAACCAACGACCCTTACGTGAAACGCAGCGAAGATTTCAACTTAGATATCCTAACAGCATTCCACCATCACTAGGAAGAATTTTGAGAGCCACCCAGAACCTATTGGACTTCGCTAGTTTCCACCTTCAAGCACACGCCCGAGGTAGTGGGAGGTCACCGGTACATCCGAATCGAATGTACCGCATGATAAAGAGGTTTTTTTATGAAAATGCTCAAGCAAGTACTAGACAAGCAGCGAGACGGTTTAATGTAAGCCAGTATTATGTCTGGAAATTATTAAATGCATCGGGAATGTACGCGTATCATTTCCAGCGCGTTCAAGACATCGTTCTCGCCGACTATGGTCCTAGACGAGATTTTTGTAATTGGTTATTACGAAATCTCCACCAAACTATTCTTTGGACTGATGAAGCAAACTTCACAAGAATCGGTTTGTTCAACATCCACAATGAACATTGGTGGAGTGCTCGCGGTCGTAACCCGCACGTAACGCGCAGGGACGCTTTTCAAGTGCGATTTAGTGTGAATGTGTGGGCTGGAATCATTGGTGACCGAGTAATTGGGCCCTATTTTATTTATGGCAGCTTAACTGGCCGACGTCACCTCGAAATCCTTACGACCGTAGTAATAGAACTGTTAGATGTGCCAGTGTTTTACAGAGCCGGTATGTACTTCCAGCAGGATGGAGCCCCGGCTCATTACTTTAGTGAAGTGCGTGCATATTTGGATGCGGAGTACGGTGATCGGTGGATTGGTCGTGGCGGACCCATATCATGGCCGGCACGCTCGCCTGTCCTTACCCCGCTGGACTTTTATTTGTGGGGAAAAATAAAAAGTCTTGTTTACGAACACGAAAGCGAAACTCGAGAACAATTAAAAGACAGAATTTTAAGTGGTTTTACAGTTGTAAAATCCCAGACATTAGTGCTTAGAAAACTTAAAGACAATTTGCGTCGCCGTGCCTTATTATGTTTACAAAATCGAGGAGGACATTTCGAGCATCTGTTAAAATACACGTAAGTTTTAGTAATTAAAATTCATTGTAAATCAGACAATTATTGTATATAACGTGATTCCAACTTTTTAAATACGCCTAAAATACAATACTTAGGTGCTTTTGCTTTATTGTTACAAAAATAATCTCGTTAATTTTTTTAAAGTTATCTTAGTTTATTGTATTTTGATCGTCCTAAGCCGATATTTAAGTATGCAGGGAAAGTTGGTTTTACAATGTTTTCATGCGCACCGGTTCGCGGTAATCAAACTCAAAAGCGCGGCAGCTCAGGCCAGGAGGGCGGGCGGCGCGCGGCAACGCGGGTGCGGGGCGGGGCGGGGCGCTGTAGCGCGG
This sequence comes from Lithophane leautieri, assembly GCA_949152455.1. NCBI lineage: Eukaryota > Metazoa > Arthropoda > Insecta > Lepidoptera > Noctuidae > Lithophane > Lithophane leautieri. Next base: position 15,668,569 of record OX424468.1, on the reverse strand, counting down.
AGCGGTTGATTCATAGGTACTTTGTAACTACGTAGGTACTTACTACTATGCGAAATTTACGATAGCGGTAATACGAGGAATTATTTAGTTGATACTTTTATTGTTTTCATGGTTTAGTAACTTTTTTATTTTTTATTAATTTTCCTTAATGACATACTCTATATTTTCTTTGTAGCACGTTGAATTATATATTTAAATGGCAATGACCATTTATGCCCTAATCAGTTACAGCCAATCCATATATTTAAGTATCTTTCATTTATTCAAACTAGATTTAAGATAATAGTCTAGAGTCAATCAAAGACCATGTTTAAAATGGAATAAAAATAAATATTATTTGTAGTTCCGGTTACATTTTCGACTTAATGGCGATAATATGTGAAAGATTACAGTTCATTTCGTTCATTCGGTCAATGTGATCAGATTAGTGGTAGGAGTATACCTTATTTTTGGGGTACTTTTATTATTTTAATTGTTTATATTCTAGACACTTTAGTTAACATGCGGTCTCTCTTCTCACATAATCATAAAGCCTTTTGGGGTTGAAACACTAGGGCCATGGGGTCCGAATGCTTATCGATTATTTTGGGACATCGACAAGCGGTTGTTCGACTCTTCACGTGAACAGTCAGGCAGGCTGACCAATTCTTAGGCCAAAGAATCAGCATTGCCATCCAACGTGGCAAAGCTGCCAGCCTATTGGACACTTTTCCCACTGACAGCGATGCGGATGAATTTATTGATGCCTTTCTTTATATACTTGTATATTTATATATTTTAGTGTAGTGGTAGCTTGTATATTGTAATTAAAGTGAATGAATAAAGAACTATACGTATAGTTTCAATACGAATGATGTTACCAAGATGTTATAATATATTTTGATTAATAAGTTCTTTTGTAGGTAATATATATAATATGTAGTATTTTTTCCAAAGCAGATTCTTGAAAAGTTTTAAGGGTAAAAAAATAAAAACCATCTGGAAACACTGATTGTAGTTGTCACTCGATCATTCAATCACTTGTCACTCGTCACCATAGAAACCTACTGTTACGTTCAAACCAGTCCAAAGTTGTGCTTTGTGCGTGTGTTATTGTTTGTTTGCTTACTTATTGTTTATTTAAACACTTACCCGTAACTTTTCTGCACATTTTAGCTCGATATACATATTCTTGAAAGCGGTATCTCACTGTCGATTTTAGTTTTCCTACTGGACTAACGATACGTGTCAGTTTATCGGTGAAATGTAATTGGATACGATATTGCGGTGCTTAGTTGATTGGAATCATGAATCAATGTTTCGGTGCATCAAATGTGTTTTGCGCGTGCAACGTATTTAGAGACGTGCAGTCAGTGAATTATCCGTGCAACTGCAAAAAACAATGTAACAAGTTGATGTTGTGATTCATTTCCCTTTAAAATGGTTATAAGCTAAATGGTGCTGATCGACGCATCTTTTTGGGACTGGCCGTCTCTTCACTGCCATGGCTTATATTTATTTAGGTTGTGAAATAAATTGTTTAAGTTTGAATAAAAAAGGGTACGTTGTCTTTGAGAGATTTGTTTTATTTCCCGTTTCTCCGGTTTACACTGTTCTGACCACCTTACTAATATGTGGAACTCTCCCATAAGTTATAAACATCTGGTAGGTCTACGCCAGATGCTTATAACTATTCTAAGAGATGAGATGGATATGTGTCCAATAGGATCGATTGATATTCATAACGCAGTTTAGTTTAATTCTGCTCGAAAAGGATTAAAATGAAAGAAAGTACATTATAGTTTCGTAGCTTAGCTTCTCTGCTTAGTTACCTCACTCATCTCTGATGGACGAGCTGCTTAATTCTCAGGTTTAAAAAATATACTTATGTCTCACCTCAGCACAGATTGGGTGCATCTTAGGCTGGTTCCTAGTTATTTATGTTGCAAAATATAGCAAACCTTACTAGGTTACGAGGTGAGTATAATGTTTCTGGCGCTAATTGGAATTCGACAGTGAACTAAAAAAACGCCTGACACAAAATGATTCGCAATCAATAGTATTTTTAAGTGTAACGGATCAAAAGTGCTAGGAAAAAGATTTTTTTATTACCGAATATATAAAAAACTGCTCCATTATCTTAAACAGGAGGTATTCTTTCAAAATGTAGGTCAAAAAATGCTTTTAAATGCACCATGTGCAGCTTTGTAACAGATTGTTTTAGTAAGGGTATGCATGTATAGGAATCTGGTCATGGACCTTTGTCGCATCTATTCAATTTCATCCTGTATAATATACAACAATACGGCTCTTAAGGACATGATTAAGTTTGTTAGACTAAGGCCCGAGTTCACCAACTACAACATAATCATTGATTACGTAACCGTTCTGTTAGCATTAAGAGCGCTATTACAAAATCGATCTTTACTTATATGTAATTTATTCAGCAGGTAAGTACACATTTTAGTACTTACATGATGTTGATTTCTACAGTTTGAATAATGTTTGGATAGTAGTATAAAATGCATACGAAGGTAGGTTAGTAGGTAGTTATACAAAATATGTATATTTAAAGACTTCATCACTATTTATAGTGATGCAATCCTTAAATGTGTATCGTTCAAGATAACTTATTATTTAATTTTTATGGATGAGTACAAATAGTAAATAAAAAACAAAGACTGAACACAAAAGTATAATTGTAAAAATAAATTAAAATAATATTTTGCGAACCGTGCTTTCCTCGAAGTGTGCTTTCATTATCCTGTAAGAAATAAATAAGTCCATTAATTATGCGGTAGCTCATAGAGTATAAAAATCTGCAGAAAAGAATATAGCTATTCAAAATAATTAAATATATTACATAATATGAAAACGTACCGTAGCGCTTTTATAATATTAGTTAGGATAGGATAGTTAGTTAGGATAAATTACCATGTTATTTGTATTTCTGTCAGAATGCACTGTAAAAACTGTCGTTGGGTCAAGTGTGCTTTCATTGTTCTGTAAAAGTAAAATAGTTCGATAAATGTAGGTACATAAATATTATATGGTAGCAGTTATATAATTTTATTAAATAGCACATGAAATGAATAATGAGGGTAAAGTGGGGCAAAATTTACCTTTTCTAAATCAGAATCAATATTTTCATTTGGCGAATTTACTTGCCTCTGCTGCATTTTAGTTTTCTTCGAGAGTATTTGCTTATGAATAGGAAACATGTTTTTTGGATGAAATGGAATAAAAACCATACGTACAAGTACTTACCTAAGAAACATAACAGACCTTTTTTGAGCAGTCGTATAAAATACAAAAAAATCGTCGTATAAATACAACAAAAAAAAAGGTATAAAACTAAAACCCAACTACGACGGGTTTATAATGGTGCCGATTCTCTTGTACACCGAACTAAAATACCACTAAAATTCCATACTTTTACTACCAAATAAATTCTCCAAAAATTATTTTGACACAACTAAAATCGAATTTGAAAATCGCGCCTCCACTTGGTACTTAAAAAAAATTCCCAGGATAGGGAAACTACCCCTTGAATTTTTTTTAGAGCCAGAAGCGCGCAATTACTGCTGCCTCGACGTGTTTTTTTATGGAATTTATCACTTTTTGTGTGAAAAATAAGGCAAAAACAAAAAAAAAATTATCAACATGTTGAGAAGTAGTGGTTTATGGGTTTTCTAAAGGGGGTCGAAATTTTCATTATTTTTGCGATAGGACGCACCATTTTCGAGATATAAGCAAAAGAAAACAAAAAAAAGATACAGTATTGTGTTGGTTTGAATTTTAGTTCATGACATCTATTTATTAGTTATTTAGTTTATTCCACACATTTTTAATCGCGATTAAAAATAGTCAGATTTAGTTAGAGGATTTTAGTTATAGGACAAATTTTAGGTTAAATCATCAAATTCAGAATAACATTTTCACTAAATTAATAACTCCGTGCCATCTTAGTGCTGACAAACTAAAATATAGTTAAGTTGTGGCACTATAGTCTATTTCAGAATAGGAAATCGTTTGACAGGAATAAAATAAATTTCAGTGATTTATAATCTAGTTTAGACAACTTTGTGACAAGAGAATCGGCATCACTATCTATATTATTGAAATGTGCTATCATTTGATACCCAAAAAGGAAAGGTTAAAAAAATTTTTTTTTTGTCATTATTGCTTCTGCAGGGCTCCATTTTAAATTTAATGTGACATCAAATAAATCGTCATAAAACCAGCGGACGATCAAGACGCTTCTAACGATACCTAATTTGTCAAATTGTGATGAGTCGTTTAGAAGATATGATGGAACAGATGAACATACATACATACATACGTACCGGTCAAAATCATAACCCTCCTTTTTGCTGCGCCGAAGTCGGGTAACAAGATAGGTACAAGTAGCGGCACGAAACTTTAGCGCTGACCGTTATTGCGCAGAAGTAAAAATTAAGGTACTCGAGGGGAGCTAGCGGGATGAAGGGCGAGCGTGCGTAGCGCCGATTGGCTTTCCAGTCGCATTCGGTTCCCTGAGCCAATACGACGCTCCGCGCCCATCCCGTGTACAGTCGCGTCATAACGTTAATTAATTGTTGTTGTGTTTTGTTTCTTGAAATTGTTTGTTAAAGTTTGAATTTGTTTGTTAAATTTAGTTGTTTAAGTTTATTTCTGTTGTGTTGTGACTTAAAAAGTTAAAAGTGAATAAAGATGCCTAATCCTGTTTTGAAAAGACAGGCAAGGAAAATGGTTTACGACGTAAATTGTTTTCTAAAAAGGGAATCTATCGAAATAATTGATTCTTTGAAACAAATTAAAACTGAAATTAACGAAGCCGCAAATACTTTACTCAGTCTTTCGGACAGCAGTACTGTAAATTTGAGCCAAATTAAACAAACCGCCGAAATTATTAAGGCGGGAAACATTAAACTAAATGGTCTAATCAGCAATTTAGGGAAAATCCAAAAAAGGACAGCAGAGTCTACTAAAACGTCAATTGCAACAGTAAGAAACATCTCTAAACAAGCCAATAGTTCTGATTTGATCACAGTGTTCAGAACGCCTGGCAAAAAACGGTCCAGAACAAAACCAGTTACAAACATTGATAACTTCGACCAAGGAGTAATAAAGAGGTGCATTCATAACTTTCACAACACAAATAATGAACTTCCTACCATCGGAAAACTTAAAAGGAAGCTAGAGGAAGACATTAATTTCAAAGGCTCAGAACGAAGTCTTCGGCGAATAATTAAGAGTTTGGGATTTCGGTGGAAAAACACCGAAAACAACCGGAAAGTGCTGATTGAGACTTCAAATATACGTTTGAAACGTATCGAATATTTAAAAGAAATAAAACGATATCGTCAAGAGGGAAGGCCTATTGTTTATACAGACGAATCTTACGTAGATTCATCGCACTCGTCTTCAAAAGCCTGGACCGATGGTACTACTAAGGGCCTAAAAAAACCTGTCTCGAAGGGACAGCGAGTTGTCATAGTCCACGCCGGGTCTGAAACTGGGTTTATACCCAATGCGTTGCTGACTTTTAAAGCTGGTACCAAATCAGGCGACTACCACGACAACATGAATTTCGAAAACTATGAGAAGTGGCTCCGAACACAGTTAATGCCAAACTTACCACCCAATTCCGTCGTGGTAGTCGATAACGCGTCGTATCACAATAAACAGTGGGATCGGGCACCAGCTTCTACTTCCAAAAAAGTTGACATGCAGGCTTGGCTAACTGAAAAAGGCATACAGTACGAGGAAACACTTTTGAAACCTCAGTTGTACAATTTAATAAGGGCTAACAAGGATAAATTTAAAACATTTTCGATTGATCGAATCCTAGCTGAACAAGGCCATCAAGTGCTCAGACTACCACCATACCACCCAGATCTAAATCCCATCGAAATGGCATGGTCCGATATTAAACAGTATGTAGGCAGCAAAAATGTTAAATGGAGTGTTGCTAAATGTATTGACCTCATACAAGAAAAAGTTTTACTGATGGGTGCATGGGATTGGCAAAAGTTATGCAAAAAGGTGAAGGATATAGAAGAGCAATATGCAAAGAGTGATCATGTCGTGGATTTGGTAACAGAAGAATTTATCATTCACGTTAATGGAGACAGTTCAGACGATAGCATCAGTGAGTTTGATGAAGATGACGCTGCTAGTGCTGACGAACGAAGCAGTCCTGAGCCCGGGCCATCAACACGTAAAAGGCTCTATCAAGATACCATGGAAGACGTGACACCATTGTCAGATTCAGATTCAGATTAATGGAAAATAAAAATTAATAAATTGCCAAATAATGTTTTTATTTTCTACAAAACTTGCTAAAACTATATATTAGGTACTTACTATAAACTGTACACATTTCGTTTAGCACCAAACCTATTATTTGGCATTACATAAAAATAATGTCATAAACATTATTTTGCTAATAAATGTATTGCGTGCGCGACAGTACACATGCGCAGCAATCCCTTCCACGTATCGCTCAGCGCTAGACTTACGTGCCGCTACTTGATGTACGTTTGCCCAGCACGGCCCCTCAGAATTTGCATTTATGGTGTACACCATTGCAATGTACTCGCCTCTAGCAGTATATGTACCGATTTCTTTTTCAATGTACCTCTATACTTTTGAAGAAATATGCAAAAAAAGGTGGCCGTGCCAGCCAAACGCTTTCAGCACGGCCCCCCATGTAACTTGAATAATACATACCGTATTAACAAATGTCTATAACTCAAGAAATGTACTCTATTAATACGTTATATGTGCCGCAACAGTTATTGTGAATTCATAATAACAAATAATATATAGATGTGGATAAGGGGCCGTGCTGGAAAAAATCATTTTAAGAAATATCTAAAAAAGACAAAACATACTTAGCCAAAAACTATTAAAAAATAATTGAAGTTTAGCAAGTAACATATGTACCGCATTGATTTCTCATACAACTTGTTATATTGTGAAAAATAAATCTATTTTAGTTCATTCAGCACGGCCCTCTATAGTTGCCTATATCTTTTTAAATAAGCCGTGTATGTTTACAAAATTCGACTTCCTGAATAATATATAGGAGTACATTCCTTTCAACTAAATTGCAATTCTGCTGTATCAATACTTTAGAAGATAAATTCAATCTAAAATATACATACATTAAAACTGATGGGGTGACCATGATTTCATATATTTGGTAGGTAGGTACATAAATGTTCTATATTTATGTACTTATATTAATTAAATTATGTGACTACATTGAAATAAACATTCTTTTTACCCGACTGTACCAGAAGGACGGTAAGGTTTTTCGAGTGAATGAATGTAGATATGTAGCAACCTTCATTTCTTTGGCACGCTTTGTAGTCTAAACGGCTTTATTAATTTCAACTTGAGAGATGTCGTTATATTCGTCTTAATTGTGAGAATGACACAGGGTAGGTATAGGTACCCATCAAAAACATTAAAAATAAAAATAACTGATTCTTGGCGTCAAGTAATTAATCGTTTTCTTTTCCTCAAAGCCTATCTAGTGGGATAATATATTAAATAAACGAATTTCTAAGTGGACTAGCTTTAACTTACGGTTCGGCTCGCGTGGTAGAAATAAAAAATATATAAAGCGTGCTTATAACCTTCCCCTAGAAAAAACACAACTTATAATATGTTTAAATAAATGTTATTCAGAATGAGAAATGCTAAAAAAAACAAAATATTCAATGTTTCTCAAAGTTTAAAATTTGTCCGCTATTGGGTAATTTATTTAAATAATTATGTGTTTATTCATTACATCTTAAAAAATAATCATTAAGTATAATAATATATTATCAGTTAATTTTGTCGTGTGCGATCGCTATTAGTTCACTGACGCTACCGTAATTTTTAATGTGGCGCTGGTGTCGCGGTTACTTCATGTTGCGCTTGAGTGTTTATTGACAGTCACATCTCTACGCGCATAACAGACAGTAGTAAATATAAATACTGCTCAAATAATATGAATATTCATGGGTCGTGTGTTTGTGCAGTGAATTCTATTTCAAGGACGAAAATGGATTGTTAAAATAAACGGGTAAGTAAGTTTTAAGTTATAATATAATTTATTTGTATTTAAAAAATAGATTTGATGTAAGTATATCTAGGTAAGTGCATGTAGGAATTGAACTTGACCCTAAAGAAGATTGCGTAAATATTAAAGTTACACGTTGTATGCACATAAGATAATGCAAAGCACATTAAATCAGTATGCTAGATTTATTTAATGTTATTTAAAAATACCAAAATGTATGAAGCACCTGCTTACGACACAAATCTTTGCAAATTTTCTTTTTTTACAAATCTTTGCATGAGTAGTAGACATGCGCATAACAGTGCATCGAAAGTCAATGCCATATGATATGCACCGGTTCCAAAGTTCATCAACTTTTGATATGCACTTTAGTACATATCAACCGGCCATGAGGGCGGTCGATAAATACCTACGATTTATACACTATGCACTGCGGTTGATAATAGCAACCGCAGTATATAATATATACTGCGATTAATAGTACATAGGGCATACCCATGTCACTTACAGACATGTGTATACACTATGCAGAACATCACTTCTTGAGATATAAACTGTAACGCAATGGAATAGGGTTCATTTTAACTTGTTGTGGCTAAGCTATGCTTCGGTCTCATTCACTCTCATTATAATTTGTATTAGCTGTCGCGGGTAATGCGTTTCACGTCAGAGTTGGCGAGCCATACATATTACATGCACTCTTTCTCTCACTCATTGCCCGTGTGATACGAATGAATGCGATGCCATAGTCAATGCGGTGTATAGTACATATCTCAATATCTCGGGCAATGCGAGTGAATGTATACACTGCTCAGTGAATATGTACTTTGTGATATCAACCGCAGTGCATATCCATGTCTAATGAGTAGTTCTATTATTAATTATTTCTTACATTAAATTTATTTTGCTAACCATAATATATGATAGCAAACTGTGTAATGAGCCTACGATTATTATGTTACCTTACATAATTAATCATAGTTTTTGTTTAATTGTGTTCTGTTCATTTACAAGCAAAACCCAAGAGTGCTTCGTAGTTATATAAAAGAAAATACTTGTGTATCTAGTAGTATTAAGCCTTTACAATTATTAGGAGTTACATTTCTGTTGATTTTACGCCCAGAGTCCATAGAAATTTACCTACCATCTTTTAAAATTTTAAGGAACTCTTCAATATAGTGGAAATATACCTACTTTACCCATATATACATATATAGAGTAGGTAAATGTGACACGCAAAAGTTGAGATATACAATTTTCGGACGCTATTTTAAACTTAAAGCGGCCCGTTGGCAGCATCGTTCATTCATTCAGCATTTTTCACTTAAGAATTGGTGTAATCATACTGAGCAGTAATTATAAAAAATGTTGAATAATTAGGGTATCAAAAATAATTATCACTTTATATTAACCGTTATTTATTAATATATTTAGTAAATAAATAGGTAGCAAAATTATATATAAATCTAAAAAGAAGTTACGTAATTCACTATAAATATTTGTACAGATTTTTTTTTCTTCAGATTGATACAATTAATGGTGAGGATGGGCAAGAAAAGTGATGTAGCATTAGATGTACAGAAACAACTATTTATGAAAAATCGACATCAGCTCAAAGGACCGAAATATGATAGAAATGTGTACCAGAAACTAGCTGAAGAGCTTAATTATGCTATGTCTCCGAAAGCATTGTACCTAAGTTATAAAAGAAATTTTCTGGGCACTAATGACCTCACACCGGAGCCAACAAAAATTGATGACAAACTAGGAAACATTAGTGTTGGAACGACACCTTTGAATTCGTCTAAGAAATCGACACCTTTGCCTGAATCATCCGAACATAGTAAAAACGAAGATAGAAATAGAGTTATTTTTAAATTTCCTGTGGATATTCACGAGTGGAAAAAAATACAGCCAATACGCAGCACTTTTCGACGAAACGATAAAAAGAAGCCATACCTGAGATATGAAACATACAAAACCATTCCTAAGTATAAATGGTCCTGCCTTTTGAGGCAAAAGCTTTGGAAACATTTTAAATTGCCATGTACAATATCTTTTAAAAATTATAACATTAATAGCAATGGAATTACCTTCCACGGAAAATGTACTCAGTGCAACGCAAAAGTGCGTATTCATGACACCGAGAAGACAGACAAGGTCGTCGAATTTCTTTGTGAAATTATCAACTTAGATAATAACTTTAAGCATGACCCACGAAAGAAAGTTTGTTGTACTCCGTACTTGAGACGAAAATTATCAGATAATTTAAAAGAAAAGCCAGCAGCCGTTGTTCATAAAGATCTGGCACGTCGCACAATGACATTCGGAGATACAGAACCACCTACATTGCCATCTCTTGGAGCACTCAGGATAATCCGTTATGAATCTAATAGTCAACATTGGTATCACAAAAATGAATTAATGTCTTTGATAATTTTAGCTGAGAGCGTCGAGTTCTCTAATATAATTCAAGAAATACTTATAAAACCAACATTTCATGTACACTATTGGTTAGAAGAACAACTCAATTATTATAGACACTATTCTAAAGTAGTTGACAGAATAACTATTTCCCTAGATGCTACTGGTTCTATTTATAAAACTAACAACCTAACCAAGAAATTATTTTTATACGTAGTAATGTTAACTGCTAATAATAGCTTGAAATCTGTACCCGTCGCCCAAATGGTTAGCAATTCCCATACCAAAGAAACTATTGCGGATTGGTTATCTAAATGGGCAAAGAATATCACTTCGCCCGCAGAAGTTATAACTGACGACGCATCGGCTTTGATTGCGGCTGTAATTAATTGTTTTACAAAATTTAACTCAACCAAGGATTATTTAGAGGCTTCTTTTAAAGCATTAGAAGGCAACTTCATTGTACCTAATTTATATATGAGAATTGATACGAGCCATTTTATTAAATCTATTCGTAAAATTTCTTTAGAAAACGCACCAAAAAAAGTGAATTACTTATTTGTTCAGTGTATTCTTTACATTAAAAAAGCAGAAAATATTAATGTCATCAAAAACATCATCGATAAACTGCTAGCTATAATCCTGTCTAAATATCATTCCAAGCATTGTACTGAAGCCCAATATTACCTGAGAAGTGTACTTCAAAATGTAAATATTAAGGAAATACATGATAATATAACTGAAGATGACTCTTTATCAAGTGATGACCGTTACTGTTTACATGATGACGTTCATGTTGATACAACGTTTAATGAGCTGAATTTCGCGAAGTGGTTTGAGGAAACTGTTACACATCATAAAGAAGAAGTTTGTGTAACTGGCCCTCTAAATGATTTTTATTATCCGCCCTTATTAACGACAATAAAACGACTACTGCGAAAATTGCCCCTGTGGTCGAATGTCATGATGCCATTATATAAATCAGATAATAAAAATCCTTCGTCGAGTGCATCAGAGGATCATTTTAAAACTTTAAAACACTTGCTGCTGAAATCTAAAATAACAAAACATAGAATTGACGTTTTCCTGCAAAGACATATTAATTATTTAAAAGGAGAGTTAAATATTGCAGCGAGTAAATTTCATATAGAACCTAACACTGTAAAAAAAACAAATCGCAGGACGACAAAACCCATAAGTAAAAAACAACAAAAACCGAAACGACAATTTGTTCAAGACTCAATATTTAGCGATCAACCAACATTTGTAGAAAATTGGGGAGGTCAAGCAGACAAGGCCGTTAATGTAAAGCCACATACCGGTATAAAATTTATAAAAAATGGTAACATGATTAAAAATTCAACAGTCGTTAACACATGCGGTTTTGATGCAATAATGTTTTTGATTGCATTTGGCTTTCAGTCGTTTTCTAATTTCAAAATGGAAATTGAGTCAAAAGATAATAAACTTCGAGACTATATAAATCTCATCTTAAATGAAAATGTTGACAAAGGTACTGTGTATGAAATGAGAAATTACGTTTGTCATGAATATTTTGACCGGCCAGCGCATGTAAAGATAATAACAGATTGTGAATGCAATGTCGCTAATTTGTATGAGCAAATGTTTACCAATTTATTTTACAGTGCTCAGTTTATAAAAGTTTGCACAAAAGAAGAATGTCAATATTATGTAGAAATCATAAGACCTTTTATAGCTTTGAATATTAACATAATTAACACGTTTGGTATTTTGGCATTAGAAGAATCACTTGCTATCGAAACTACTTCTCAAATTTGTAAAAATAATTGCGGTGGAACTGTCATTTCAAGTTATAAATTACAAAGGATTATAACCTTTGATTTAAATGGAACAGATGCAATAGTTTTGTGTAATATCCCGGTCACTATTAATATTCAAAATCAAATTTATGGTGTCGTTGGTGCCATTGAATATGTAGGGAATTCAGAGGGAACTCTGGGCCATTATAAGTGCCATACGCTTAGCCATGATCTGTGGCTATGTTATGATGATTTGGCCTTGAAAATTAACAACAGTACAGTGGAGTCGATATTTTTACACACTCTTACTTACGTTTTAGTGAGTGATATGTGATATTTAATACAACTAAAAATAATAACTTTTACGAATATTCCGCTTTCACGTCGGAGCGGAGCTCAGGGTTTGCTGAATATGATCCTATGAGTGACGGCTCTGGTAATTACAGTGAAACCAGAATATGTTTTTGAGCCATGGTTTTTAAATACATGTATTTTGTAATAATTTAAAGTTAATTTTACACTATTTAAGAATCTGGTAAAGACTAGTTGCTAAAAATATGCATATGAAACTGTGAACTGTTTAATAAGAAGTCAATACTGTTGTAATGTCATCTGTGATTACTTTTAATAAGTTAATTTATGTACTAGTTTTTCTTTGATTATTCCATAGGTAACATAATATTAGTAACATAAACGAACAATATTCTAATTGTTATAGTCGTTGAAAAACATCTGTGATTACGTGGATTTAATTAATTGCCTGTGATTATACCAAATAATTAAAGCGATTCATGCAAATTAATATTAGTGTAATGTAAGGTTCAATCAATATGATTTATTGAACGCGTATCTGTGATTTTTTAAGATTTTTAAGCTCTGTAGTGTTATTGAGACATAGGTTGTTATTCCATGTAAACGAACTAATTTGTGAAATGTAATGAATCTGTGATTTTATTGTAATGTATGATTTTTAAGACTTTGAGCTATGTAGTCTTAGCGACACTAACTTGACACTTGTACGATTATCGACCTATTATGTATAAGTACCTAGTTATCGTTTATATAGTTTACCATATTGTTGATTTGTTTATTTTAATAAAGATTTACTCAATTTAAGCAGTATTTTTTATCCTATTTTCATGTAGAATCATGGTCACCCCATCAGTTTTAATGTATGTATATTTTAGATTGAATTTATCTTCTAAAGTATTGATACAGCAGAATTGCAATTTAGTTGAAAGGAATGTACTCCTATATATTATTCAGGAAGTCGAATTTTGTAAACATACACGGCTTATTTAAAAAGATATAGGCAACTATAGAGGGCCGTGCTGAATGAACTAAAATAGATTTATTTTTCACAATATAACAAGTTGTATGAGAAATCAATGCGGTACATATGTTACTTGCTAAACTTCAATTATTTTTTAATAGTTTTTGGCTAAGTATGTTTTGTCTTTTTTAGATATTTCTTAAAATGATTTTTTCCAGCACGGCCCCTTATCCACATCTATATATTATTTGTTATTATGAATTCACAATAACTGTTGCGGCACATATAACGTATTAATAGAGTACATTTCTTGAGTTATAGACATTTGTTAATACGGTATGTATTATTCAAGTTACATGGGGGGCCGTGCTGAAAGCGTTTGGCTGGCACGGCCACCTTTTTTTGCATATTTCTTCAAAAGTATAGAGGTACATTGAAAAAGAAATCGGTACATATACTGCTAGAGGCGAGTACATTGCAATGGTGTACACCATAAATGCAAATTCTGAGGGGCCGTGCTGGGCAAACGTACATGCTACTTGTACTCCTCGACATCGAGAAGTTTCTAGCGCGAAAAAGTGAAAAGAGTATAAGGCGTGTGTTGTAATGTAAATATTTGTTACCTACAATATTACAGAATAAATATAAAGTAAACATTTCAAACATTAAAAACAAAGTTCTTACCGATAAGTTATTAACGTTGTCTGAAAATAATTAATTGAATTTAAGTTGGAGATTACATTAAATAAACAATAAAATAAAAAAACAACTATAGTTACGTATGTTCATTTTCATTCACATTAGAGTACTTACGAGTATCAGAAGAAAATACATACTTACATAATTATTTAAAATGCAATCATCATCATCAAATCATGCAAAAATAAAAAAATTCACGTATCAAAATGTGTTGGTTGCACTATATTTTTAGCGATTTGGCGAGATAACGCGGCGCACACAGGCGCACGACGTGATGTCAGCAAGCGATACGTCCTCCCTCTGGAAGCGCTCGGCGCGGACTAAAGCTAAACTCCGCGCGTCCCGAGATTTATACTGATTTTTAGCATTGCATACAACAATTATTTAAAATATTATTTTGCTTTAACGATGTCTAATTTTTTTTTTCAATCAAGGTGACTTACTGACCCTTGTTATTAAATACTTTTTGTTTAAATTTGGAATCTATGTTCATAGATAAAAAATATAATTTCGGACGAAAAATTCTCAATATCGATCTGTTTTACGGAAATATTTTTGGTGTATTACTGAATTAAACATAAAAAATTGGCTTATGCATTACCAAGTTCAAGAGACAGTTGTACCATGGACATTTTTATAAATGATTAGATTACTATATCTTCAAAGTCAAAGTCAAAGTATCAAAGTATTTTACTGATTTGTGTAAATAAATTGATATATTTTTTTAAAACACTCCCAAGTGAAATAATCAAACTTTACCGGGCATATTTTTTTTTTAAGTTTGTGTCTATATCATAACCATAATCACACATCAAAACTCGAGTCAAACGCTCAAATTCAAGAAAAATTGTGATAGCGCTCTTAAACAGTTGTTTAACCCAACCGCGTTTTATTCGAGTTCACCATTCATTTCTAACCAACGGTTAGAATAACCAAACGTTTTTGAATGAGTGAGTCGAAAATGACCGAATGTTGGAATGGTTTAATATTATTTTGTGAATGTTGAATGTCTTAAATGTCAACGTCAGTCAATTTTCATTGTCAAACTCTGTGATCAAATTTATGTTTTCGTCGTGTTGTTTGTTTTTTTTTTTGAATATATAATCAGTGAATATGGAAGATAAACGCAAACGAACTGTAAATTTCACCAGTGACGAGAAATCTGTACTTACGCATCTCGTAATAAAGTACAGCGACATAATAGAAAATAAAAAATCGGACGCTACAACAAATGCCGAAAAAGCAAGTGGTTGGAAGGATCTGGCTGACGAGTTTAATGCTCTGAGCACTCACTGCAAACGTACTCCTGAGAACTTAAAGACTTGCTGGGAGAATATCAAACGCCAAACAAAAAAACAATCGGCAAGTCGGAAACGGGAGCTGTTTATGACTGGTAAGTAAACGTGGTCATTAAATAACCAAATGTTTTGTTGTTCCGGACTTTCGTGGTATTTATTACATATTAACATTATTTTTAGGTGGTGAAAGACCACCTCCTCCTGGTACTGGAGTGGACCACATGGTTGAGGCAATACTGGGGCCTGCTTTGGAAGGACTCGAAAATCCATATGATGGTGATGCTCTACTAGATGTAAGTAGTGCGAAACTTGTCAAAAAATCATGCCAACTTTTTAACTAATGACATTACGTGTAGATATTACTAGCTTTTAAGTAATTCTGTATTATCTTCTAATGAATACCCTTAATTTATTTGTAGGGCATTGAAAGAGGCGCCGGTTAATCGATCATCAGTATTCAGTATTACATCCAGATCAACTCCAATAATGAGGTTTGTTAATTTATACCTAATAGGCCCTAGCAACTTCGCTGCCGAGCCCGCGCTGGCGCGGGGTGCGGGGTATAGCGCGAGGGGCCGACCCCGCGCTGGGCTAGGCTCAGTACATTTTCTATGAGTCAGTGTGCAGCCGGCACAGCGTTTGACTTGTTGTGTTTACGTTGGCACTGCGCTCGAATTTTTTACGATTCAAACAAATTAACAGTTTCTAAATCGTGCCACGTGTTTTTATTTTACAAGCGATTAAAATGGCAGATGAGGCAGGCCCTTCGCGGCCTAAAAGAAGTCGTTGTAATACATGTTATTTACGTGATTCAGACGTCGAAGATGAATTATTCGCCGATCTTGAATCGAGCGACGAGTTTGACCCTGGAAGTGAGGAAGAGGACCAATCTTCAGAGGATGGCAACGACGAGCAGCTAACATTTTCCCGCGTATCTGCCATAAACATAGAATCAAATTCACCGATCAGAAGGCCACATTCCGCCCCACCTCAGTCGACGCCCGATACTTCAGCAGACCAACTCAATCTATCCCAAGAAGATATGTCTTCGATCAGACCATCAGTTGAAGGCTCGACATCCGAGTGGAATGAGGTAGGCGAAATGAAAAACTTTTCTTTTACGCGACTCAACGAATTTTACGCTAATCCTGGGATAAGACCTATTGATTATTTCGACTACTTCTTTAGTGATGATTTTCTTACCATGATTTGTGATGAAACTAATAAACAAGCAGTCAAATTATCAGCTGGAGTGTCACAAAGATCTAGAATATCGGCATGGAAGGAACTAACTGTTTCCGAGTTGAGAGTTTTTTTGGGTCTACTATTTCATATGGGCACTATTCAGCTTAGTCGCCTTCAGGATTACTGGAAAACAAGCAGGTTATTTTCCATACCAATTTTCGCTGAACACATGGGTTGGAATAGATTCCTACTGATAATGAGATGTCTCCATTTTACGTCTGAAGTAGATAATGGCGACCCAGTTGTAAAAGTTCGCAGTGTCATCGACTATTTCAATACGAAAATGAACGAATGTTATTACCCCGCGAAAGAATTATCTTTAGATGAGAGCATGATATTATGGAGAGGTCGACTAAAGTTCCGCCAATTTATAAAAAATAAATGCCACAAATATGGGGTCAAATTATATATGCTCACTGAACCTGACGGTTTGATTTTGAAATTCCGTGTGTACGCAGGTGGTCATGACCACGAGGTTTCTGGAAAAGGTCACGCCGAGAAAGTAGTGATGCAGCTCATGAATGAAAAGCTTCGCAATGGCCATGCACTATACATGGACAATTTTTATAACAGTTTTGGTTTAGCGAAAAAACTTCTCGATAATAATACGTACTGCACTGGAACATTACGCATTAATTTGAAACAAAAATCCTCGAGAGGTCGTTCAAAAGAATCTGAAGAAAGGAGAAAACATTTCTAGATACTGCGAAGTGGTTCACTTAGGAAAATGGAAGGATAAACGACCTGTTTCCTACATTACTTCAGAGTTTGAAGATAAAATGGTTTCAGTAACTAATAAACGTGGACAAGTCGCTCAGAAACCCGAGGCAATAGCCAAATATAATGAATTTATGTCTGGAGTGGACCGACAAGATCAGCTGTTAGCATTTTACCCGTGTGAAAGGAAAACTCTGCGGTGGTACCTAAAGGTTGCTATTCACACATTCCAGCTGCTACTTATAAATTCATTCAAAATATATAATAAATACTCTGGTCAACCTAAAATGACATTGTATGATTACCGCTTATCAGTGATAAGCGCGTTGCTACTACAGCACCTGTGAGAAGACAAGTTCCTATGCCACACAAAATCAGTAAGATTACGGAAAGAAATGCAAAAGGAAAATTGAAACGTAAGCAATGCCGCCAATGCACGAAAGAAAAAAAACGTACAGACACTATTTGGAATTGCATTACTTGTATGGAAAAACCTGGATTATGTGTTGAATGTTTTGAAGTATATCATTCTTCCATTTGAAAACATGATAATTTGATATCGGTTGATTATATTTGATTTCATGCCAAAAATTATAATTGAAGCGAAAAATTGTTTATTATTATGTTAGTTTATCTTAATATTGTTACTTATACTAATTCACTGTGTCATTTTAGTTCCTAATAACTCTTATTACTCATATTAGTGATTGCACTTCTTGAAAACTTTCATTTGGTTTTATAATAAATAATATTAACACTAAATAACTAACCACGCACTGGCGCGGGCTTGGCACTACGTATGGATTTTCCATCCGCAGTGCCGGGCCCGCGCAGGTGCGGTATTTCTTTTTATTTTTTTATTTACGAAAATAATAATTACATGTATTTAATATTTTTTTAAACCTTATAACTGATGTCAAAGAAGCTAAATAAAAACAAAAAACAGTTCGGCATTTGGCACTCGACCCTCACAATCTGGCTGGCAGTGAAACTGCTAGGCCATTGTTTCATCACCCATCCGGGCATGGTGGCTTAACAGAGTGAGATTGACCAACAGGACATAATCAAATGTGTACAATACATAAGTGTATTCTTCATAAGTTTATTCACTATTTACATGCCCATCTGATGGCATGGATTCTTTTTGGAAAAGAGGTGATCATACATGTTGCTGGTCCCCGTAGGATTCGAACCCACAACTTCTGCGTCAAGGGCCCAATTCTCTAACCACTAGATCACAGAAGCAGTTATTCATTGTATGTTATTGTTGTATAGTGTTGTTTATATCTAAGATATGCTTATATATAATAATATAGATATGCATAATGTATTTCTGTTTCAGTTTGTACATGGCGAAAATGAAGTGGTCATAGAAGTAGAAAACGGGCCTTCATGCTCATTTACCCAGAGCCCTATAGCCGGAACAAGTTTGGAAAAAAAAGGCGGTGTTATAAACACAAAATGGGATAAGGTACATTACACCACAAGCGCTTTTTTGTTTAAATTAATTGAAATATAAAGTGTAATTGTATTATGTGGGTGACAATGAATTAGTTTTCATATTCGTTTACTATATAATATATTTTGCTGCAGTCTCATGACAAAGAAAACAATGTATTAGTACTCCTTTGCTCCTCGTCACAGTAGGTTGAATTAAATGATTAAATAACAATATTGTTATTGTTTATTTACAGGAAAATAATTTGAAATGGGAAGGGTGGACACCAAATTCGTTGAAGAGGCCACTATCAGATGTTCTTAAATCATCAAGTAAAGATAATGAAGGCAATAATTGGTTGAAAAGAAGGAGACCCGCCCAGCAAAGTTTGAGTGACCAGCTTATTCAAGAAAATATTAATTTGGTCCAAACATTGATCCAAAGCTCACAAGAAGAGTCCAAAAATAGGATTTTAATTTTACAGGAACAATTAAAACAGGAACAAACTAAAACTCAAAAATTATTGCAAAAAAACTGTTAGAACATGTTTATAGTTATTTTTGAGTTTTATTTTTTTTAAATCAATAATCCTATTTTTGGACTGTTCTTGTAAGCTTTGGATCAATGTTTTGGACAACTTAGCTTAGCTTAACTTAGAATAAAGAAAATGTTTATAAAACGTGTTGTTTAATAAGACGTTTTGTACCTGATACACAAGGAAGAGGCAGAATCATTTTAATGTCACTCAGTTTCACATTTGCCATATCAGGTTCTAAAGGGAACATACGTTTTATTAACGTGAAATGGGTTCCAAAGCAGATGTTTTGACGCGTTTCGACTTCACGCAAAATCAATGTTTCTCTCAAAAAAACAACGTATTTGCGTAATTTTTTTTATGATTACGTAAGTTGAAGAGTGTTTTTAGTGAAGTATGAGGCCCGAGACACGATTGACAAAACTTTCCTCAATACAAAAAAACCGCAATTTTCCTCAATACAAAAAGTTTCCTTAAAATCTGCTTTTTTTGTTACAACCATTAAGAGAAAAACTTATTCCATTCGATTGTTATCAAAGCAATTGTAATAAAATGTTGTCTACGTGTTCACTATTAAATGCTTTAAGGGATTATGGACTTATTTTTCTATATAAACAAAAATCAAATTTTAAAATTAAATATTCGTAAACTTAATGCAATAGGGTGGTTTCACCGACAGCGTTTTTAGAGTTTCTTCGCGTGAAATCACTATGTAAAATGTTTATCTATGACCATTCTATATTTTTTCGTGTAATAAGAAAACTAGATCATATGAAGGCACTGGTGTAAATATATTTCTCTTAAATATAAATAAATAAAAAAAAGAAATATGACTGTTTTTCAATAACGGTGGTATGTCCCTGATTGACTTTTAAGCATATTTACCTCATTAAATACGTTGCGATGGCAAATTTAGTACTTAAATTAAACATTATTATGTTGGTCAATACATAAAGCAACCATATTTAATACTTCCGTTCCTTCTGTTATCATGCAGACATCAGGACCATAGTGATAAGGAACGTCCGCGCCAAAAGTGCAATATCGGTGCGTTTTATTAAAATCGATCTATAACGTAAACAAGTCTATTTTAACGAACTATCTCCTTACGCACACGGAGGCCCAGTCATGCTCTTGCGTTCTCGCAGTAGTGACGTGTCCGATCCTGCTGAGTTTTCGCGCCAATACGTAAGTACTTTTTGAATCTAAGAAGGAATACGAAATTATGCAATCTCGGTGGGTTACTGTACGAATGAATGTTGTTTTTTTACGTTACGTTTGGCGGGTATGTTATATGTTATTAGGTACCCTTAGCAATCATACATTTTAAGTGTCGAAAGTATAAATAGTTTTTTTTAAATTTAATTTTTTGTTCATGTTTCTAATTTCGGTGGTGCAATATCGGTGGTTTCGGTGGTAAGTTTATTGCCACCGATATTGCATTAATACTAAAGTGGCTTTTGGTTCATGTGACTTTGTTAAAGTATTTACTCTAAGGGTTAACAAAATTAATACGACAAACTTTGGAGGGTAGTATTATAAGTTGGTACCTAGTACATATTTTACAAAAACTTTTTTAACCGGCTTCTAAAAAGGAAGTAATTAATTCGTCCCGTATGAATGTAATATTGATGATAATTTAATATTCTTGTATATTGTTGGTCCATGTAGGCTTCTTAACGAATGTGCCAAATTTCATAAGTGTGTATGTATGTTTGTTTGTATGTATGTATATTTGTCTTGTCAATTTCTCGGTTTTTTTTCTTTTTTTTTCCTCGAGTAATAATTCAATACAATCTTCACTGCCATCACTCTGTCGGTAAAGTTATCCGTGTCAAGGGGCATGTAAAATATTATGTTTTTTTGTTAACCGGGCCTGCATTAGAGCTGTGCAAAATATGTATAAACTCTTTATACTATACCTACTCAATTTTGTCTTATTTTAGAATGGGAAGGCGAAAGGAAAAACAATCAAGAGAAGAGACTTTAGAAAAAAAAAAACAGGCTGAAAGACTAAAAAAAAAAAAGAATAAAAGATGATCCAGTACTAGGCGAAGAACTAAGAAGAAAAGATAGAGAACGATATAAAAAGAAAAAAGCGGAAGGAAAATTTTTATCGATGGCTGAAATGACTCCACGTGCCAGAAGATTGAAGCAAAAAATAAACAGAGCTAACTTTAAAGCATTTTATGAAAGAAGAAAAAAAAACACAAAATTATCACGTGAAGAAAGTTTACCATCCAAAAATGTTCCACCTAAAAAAACCAATGATCCTCCTGAAACACAGGGTGACGATATGACAGGCGCGTCATCTCCCACAAGTCCTTCCATTCTAAATCGTTCTCGCTCGCTTAGTCCACAACCAGGACCTTCTTCAGGACCTCTTCATGATGGAAACTTCAATTCCAACTTTCAACGTTCTCGCAGCATTAGTCCTCATTCAAGCATTTCTCGTTGTCTACGTTCTAAAAACAAAATATTCACTAGTAGTCCCGTTCATTCTTATTTGCCTTCTGGGCGAATAACTGCAGCTGTCAGCAGAATTCAAACCCCTGAATCTACTTTGTGTCCATGTAGCCCTGTATCTACTTTATGTCCATGTAGCCCTGTATCTACTTTATGTCCAAGTAGCCCTGTATCTACTTTATGTCCAAGTAGCCCTGTATCTTCTTTATCCGATGTGTCTTCCTCTTTGAAGGATTTGGATGCCAGATTCAGAAAATATCAAAGGATAAAAGCAAAGGAGATAATGTCACTTAGAAAAAAAGTAATACAACTAAAGAGAGAAAAAGACTTATATAGAAAAAGAGCGGAAAGACTGAATAAGATTCTCAGAAGTCCACGTTTAGAAAATAAGATAGTTAAACAGAAAAGAAAGTCAGATGAACCAAAGAATAAAAATAAAATTAATGCCCAAGTACGAAACACTGTACAAAAGTTTTATGAAGAAGATGAGAATTCACGTATGTGCCCCGGAAAAAAAGATTGCATAACTAAAAGTAAAGTAAAAAAGCAAAAGAGATATTTAACAGACTCGATAAAAAATTTACACCAAAAATATTTAAAATTAGGCCATCCACCAATAGGCTATACAACATTTTCCAAATTGAGACCATTCTGGATTTTGAAGCCAAACATAAATAACCGCAACACATGTCTTTGTCAAATACACGCCAACATGGAACTATTAATAACATCTCTTAAAAGAAATAACATAATAAAAGAGAATACTACCACCGATCTTCTAAAAAATTTGTGTTGTGATAAGGACAATGTAAAGTGCCTCGAAAGAAAATGTGTATCATGCAGAGACAAAGTTGTAAACTACCAGGAATTTAGTAATCAGAATAATATAACTTACTGGGCATGGCAACAACAAGCTAGAGTGTATACTAAAGATAATGTGGAAAAAACTACTAAAACCGTTACAAAGATTAGTCATTCAGATAAGCCACTGGCCGTGATAAAAAAATTTGAAAATGCCCTAAAGTCGTTTCTCAAACACTGTGCTAACTTAAAAAATCAATATCAGGCTGTCAAAGAAATAAAGGACAATATGACTGAAAGTCAGTGTTTAATACATATAGATTTCAGCGAAAATTATGGGACGAAATATAATGAAGAGGTACAGTCTGCACATTGGAGTAAGAACCAGATCACACTACATACTGTCGTGATTTATTATTATGGCAGTCAGACTTATAAAACACAAGCTTTTTGCACAATCAGTGCTTCTTTACGCCACGATGCTGCTGCAGTATGGGCTCATTTAGTCCCAATATTAAGAGAAATAGAAACAAACGCTCCTATGGTACGCACACTTCACATTGTGTCAGACTCGCCTTCCGCACAATATCGGAACAAGAAAATATTGTACATTATTTCTCAGTTGAGTTCATACTGTCCACAATTAAACGAAATTATATGGCATTACACTGAATGCGGCCATGGTAAAGGAGCTCCGGACGGTGTCGGTGGAGTTTTAAAAAGAACTGCTGACCAGCTCGTTGCGTATGGAAAAGACATCGCCGACCTCGACACTTTAGTTCAGAACCTCAAAACTTCAGTTAAAGGTGTGAAAATAGAAGTAGTTGAAGATTACAAAGTAACCGAAAAAGACTGGCTTCTTCCTGACCAATTAAAAACGTTTCCAGGTACTTTGAAGGTTCACCAGATAGTTTGGATGAAAGAAGAGCCACGACGATTCGCTTTGCGATCATTGTCTTGTATACTTCCTGACTGTTTGATTAAAGCAACAATTTGTCCTCATGGAAAACATTTAGGCTTCTATAATCTTGCCTGCAATGATAACTCGCAATCACGAGACGAAAAAGATTGTTTTATGACACAACTTGACCTTCAACGATATTCCACAAGAAGCACTGAGTCTAAAGTTCAGATTTTAAGCGTGCAACGATTTAAAGCTTCTGAGAGATTTGACTTAGTCAAGCCATCAATCAAAACCAAACATTCCAGAAATCCATTCGACAAGAAACTTTCTATAGCAACCATTCCATCAAAATCATTGGCGATATTAGATGACTCACTGAGTATTGAAAATGTTGATTTGGATATCATCCCCTCCACGTCATTTTTTGAAAATGTTGACAGCGCAATGTGTTTGGAATTTGAAAATTCAATACCTGAAACTAATTGGAAGAAAGCTGACAAAACTGAAAAGAAAAAGGAAACAAGATTAGCTGAATCTTCTACAGAAGAAATTAAAACCGATATTGAAAATGACTCTGACAGTGATTTTAATATTTTTTGATTTTTGTTTTGTTCATTTTAATTATTTGAAAGTTTACTATTTTATGTTTGTTTAAGATTTTTTATAAAAAACCATAATTATTTGCTGAAGTGTTAATTAAACGAAGATCTCATCATAACTTCATTTTTTTTTAATATTACCCTCAACATGGATCACATTAAGCAGAACTAATGTTAATTTAGTAAATCTGCTAAATGTGGTCATGATCCATGTCAAAATACACTGTCAAATATAGATAAATAAACGTATTTTACACCTGCTATACCCGCCTCTGCAGCCGCTACATAATGTTGCCAACGGTAAAGTTGTTCTTTTTTTAATAACTGTCATGGTGGATTACAAAACATATCCATTTTGAGGTGATGTTGCAATTTCGGTGTAAGATTTGCAATTTCGGTGTAAGATTGGCAATTTCGGTGTAAAATTTTCAATTTCGGTGGCCGTCATATTTTCAAAACAACTACGGTTATTTATTTCCTACTAAAATAATTAGAATACTAATGTGTTCTAGAACAAAACAAGTTTATTTTTCTATCCGAAAACCTACAAAAAAAAAAACCACCGAAATTAGCAAAAAATTGTGCCTGCGTGAAATGACCCAATAGAATTGCGCGTGGGCTGGGTCCTACCGCCGCTCCCGGCTCCCGTCAGTCGTCCGCAACGCGTCGTAGAAAGCACCTGTGTACAACTTTAGCGCGCGCGTTGTCGGCGCTTATGAAAATACTGTACCTAAGTGCAAAGTGACAAAAATGGCGAATAAACGCAATAAAACTTTTCTCGTCAGAAATTCAAGAAGCTAAAATTATTGAACTTGAATAGGTAAGTTTACGAGGTGCATTCAATAAGTACCTAGCCTCATCGCCAGAGGGCGCTGTAGTTTCAAAAGAGTTTTACCACAGTGTAGCACATTCTTTTTTAATTCTTTTTTCAAATTTTCATTCCAATCCCTTCATTTGTTTTAATTTGACAACTTATGGAAGCGAACGTGTCGATCGGTTTTACAAAAATGGAAAAAGAGCAATATCGTTCGGTGATTCGATTCCTATTTTTGGAAGGGAAAACGCGCATCGAAATCAAAGAGCGCTTGGATGCTGTGTACGGTGACTCTTCTCCATCGATGGCCACCGTCAAGAATTGGTTCAACGAGTTTGCACGTGGCCGTACGTCGGTTTTTGATGAACCACGTCCAGGTGCACCGAAAACAGCTGCTACGGAGGAAAACATTAAAAAAATCCATGATCTCGTATTGGCAGATCGCCGATTGAAGATTCAGGAGCTAGCTGAGACTGTAGGCATTTCAGAAGGAACAGTGCATCATATTCTTCAGGAAGAACTCGGCATGAGAAAGCTGTCGGCGCGATGGGTGCCGCGTTTACTCACACCAGAAAACAAGCGCAACCGTGAGACCACATCGGAGACGTGTTTGGCGCTGTTTAAGCGGAATCCAGCGGAGTTTTTGCTTCGTTTTGTGACCGTCGATGAAACCTGGATCCACTGGTACACACCAGAGACCAAGGAGCAATGAAAACAATGGATCCAGACCGGGGAACGTGCTCCAAAGAAGGCGAAAACTGTAAAATCGGCTGGAAAAGTTATGGCCACCGTTTTCTGGGATTCACAAGGTGTGATCTACATCGATTACCTCGAGAAGGGTAAAACAATTACAGGGCTTTACTATGCCGATTTATTGGGCCGATTCGACGCCGAATTAAAGAAAAAACGACCCCATCTGGCGAAGAAAAAAGTGCTGCTTCACCACGACAACGCACCGGTTCACACGTCTGCCGTTGCCATGGCCAAATTGGTCGAATTACGCTACGAATTGCTGCCCCATCCACCGTATTCTCCAGATTTGGCCCCTTGTGACTTCTTTCTGTTTCCTAATCTGAAAAAATCACTCGCCGGGAATAGATATGGATCGAATGAGGAGGTCATCGCCGCCACGGAGGTTTATTCCAGAAATCCCCACCGAAAAATCCCCACCAGTGGGGATTGTTACTTTTTTTTCCAGAAATCCCCACTAGTTTAATTAACTCAGCCTAGTGGGGATTTTTGGAAAAATAAGTAACAATCCCCACCAGGTGTTGCTGTTTCTAAATTATTAAACAAATATTCGTTAATCAATTAATAATCTAGTTAATCAATTAGTTAATTATTTCAGAATTATTTATTATACGATACGGTATAAGGCACGGTAAATATTGCAAAACTTCAGTTACCGGAAATCAGTCATAAAAATTATAAAACATTTTTTTGGGGATGGGACTTTCAAAAGCTGTTGTTTTCCATTTTATCAACTTTATACAGTACATGGTGATCATGGTAGCACCAATGAGAAGACACATATCGTGCCACTGTTGTACGTTTTGATGAGTGACAAAACACAGAAATCTTATCACATAGTTTTTTCCATGATAAAATCCATTATACCCTGTGATTATACCCATGTGGAACCCACAAACGTTCAGATGCGATTTTGAAAAGG
The DNA here is from genome assembly GCA_949152455.1 of Lithophane leautieri. Taxonomy (NCBI): domain Eukaryota; kingdom Metazoa; phylum Arthropoda; class Insecta; order Lepidoptera; family Noctuidae; genus Lithophane; species Lithophane leautieri. Next base: position 15,641,844 of record OX424468.1, on the reverse strand, counting down.
CCACGATTAATGCTATTCAAGAGGTCTTCCCGGATGTAACTGTTAGAGGTTGCTTTTTTCACTATAAAAAAGCCATTTGGAAAAAAGGGCGAGAATTGTTAAAAAAGAAACATGATTAGTAATATCGTTTTATTATTCAAAGAACCACACACACTTTATTTTTCTAATGGGGGTAGGTAAAATATTAACTAAAATCAATCACATAATAATTACAAGTTATTAAATGTACAGACAATATAACTAAGTAATTAATCAACAATTGGATATTTACATTTAATTTAAACACACAAGTTCAACAATGACTAATAAATAAAATTAACTTTGTAAAGCGAGACTGGACAGCAATAGTTTTATTTAAAGCGTGTGCAAGCGATGAGGGTCAGAAGCGAAAGAGGCCGAGAGCCGGGGTTCGTCTACGATCATGACGGCGGCGGCAGCGGCCGTTGAGAGGGGGCACGAGGTCATTCGTGCATCATCGGGAAGTGACGTCACTCTCGACGCGCCGTTGACAACTCGGGCGATAACATTCGGCCGTCCTGCTATCGCGTTCGTCCCTGAACAGCGATATGGTCTGATGCAGGAGCTGAGAACAAGATAATATAATATTAATCTCAGTAATAGTAGTACTTCATAACCAGATATTTCAAGTTCCCCTTTAGAAAGAAATCTGGTTATTGCTGTATTGAAACATTCACGCAGCAGAGCAGGGCAACAGAATTTGGTGGAGCTAGCTATCCCATCGCCGGCCAACCAACTCAACCAAATGGCTTAAACCGAGTGATGTTCAGAATCATCTCAGTTGTGTATCACCATGTATATAGCAATGGTGTTCACCACGGATTTCCATTACCAATTATACAATTCTGCTACTCTACCACAACTGGAAAATGTTCGAAGCGGATGCATTTGACAACTTTTAACCATTAATTGTATGTTTTATTTAATTACTGTAAATAAAATAAAACATTTTTATTTATATATGTAAATGGTGAAATTATTTATAATTATGCGTTATTATTGATAAAATTACACTGACATTATACCTACTAATTGAAAGTTAGGATCTTTCTTTACAAGGGAATGTTCTTGTTACCTCAATTTTTGATAACATCCGGCGTGTCTGGGTACGAGATCCGAATCCACGGCTTCATGTTCTCGACACACGCAACACCATTGTAACGTTTAGAACTCCTCTCAGCGCCCCTCATGTCAGCAACCCTGTAGCGGTCGTGGCCTAGTGCTTCCATAATTTGAAATGGCCCCTTATAAAGAGGCATCAACTTCGTGCTCTGTCCGTCGTTAGACATACTTGGAATTCTAATAACGACCAAGTCTCCAACTTTATAAAAAGGCGCTTCCTTCCTTTTTGCATCAAAGGTTGCCTTTTGTCTCTCTGCATTTTTTTGTATGTTCTCGTCAACTTTACTTCTTAAGGTCGTGAGATCAACCGTGGTATCAGTCGCATCATCATCAGTAATTCCATCATTATTCATTCGAATACGGTATCCGAAGAAAACCTCGCTAGGAATGGCAGACGTGGTTTTATTAATCGTGCTATTAATACCCTGTTGTATGTATGTGATATGTTGGTCCCATTTATTGTTGTCCGTATTAGCACCCATACTACGTAATGCTTCTAAAATAGTTAAGTTATACCGTTCGACCTGGCCGTTCGAACGCGGCACGGCAGTGGCTATAACATGAGATCGAATGTTCTTTTCACAACAAAAAGTCTTGAAGGCGTTTGAAGTAAACGCACTACCGGCATCACTAATCATACGCTTGGGATTACCAAATACCTTAAAAATTTTATTTAACTCATTTATAACAATCTTTGATTTAGTATTTTTTACTGCAGAAATGAACACAAATTTGGTAAACGAGTCGACTATAACCAGCAAATAGGAATTCCGTTGTGTGGATTTTATAAAAGGGCCCAAGTGATCTAAATGTAGTGTATGAAATGGCCTGGCATATTTTGGAATTGAACATAGTTTACCCGGTTTTTTACCGTGAACATTTTTGTAATAAATACAATTAAGGCAATTTTTTATATATTTTGAGACCGTTTTCTTTAAATGTGGAAACCAATATTTTGATCTAATTCTTTCAACGGTTTTATCCACCGCAAAATGTCCCAGGTCATCATGATTTGCCCTAATAATTTGCCAAACACATGTTTTTGGCACTAACCATCTCCTACCTAACTCAGTCCGACGGTATACTTTATTTCCAAGCAATTCATATTGATTAAAAATCTGTTTATTTGCGTCGGCCTCACCTGACACTAAAATGTCTCGAATACTGCATATGCTTGGGTCTTGGAGTTGCACAGATAGAAGCCAGTCCCCTTCAGTTATGGACATTACGTCATCAGATTCAGTTACTGAAATGATGCTATCCATAACAGGGTTGCGGCTCAAGGCATCTACATGTTGCATCTGCGTACCCGGCTTATGCATTATTTCAAAATTAAACTCTTGGGTTTGTAATACCCACCTACCGATACGTGGAACAATCTCCTTTTTCTGTAACGCGTGCCTTACAGCGTTGCAGTCGGTAAAAATCTTAAATTGAATCCCGAGTAAGTAGTGCCTGAATTTTTGTAAGCCTACCACGATGGCTAATAGCTCAAGTTCAAAAGAGTGATATTTTTTTTCATCGTTACTGGTCTGACGACTATAAAAATGGATTGGTTGTTCGCCATTCTCTGTAACTTGAACCATTATGCAACCTAAACCGTCACGACTAGCGTCTGTATACAAACAAACCGGCAATTTAGGATTAAATATTTTTAGGACAGCATTTTCAATTAGTTCTTTTTTTATATTAATAACTGCCTGTTCTTGCTGAGGACCCCATTTCCAGATTGCCTCTTTTTTTAATAATTTTGTTAGAGGACTACAGATACTTGCACAGTTTTTAATGAACTTTCGAAAGTAATTAATTAAGCCCAAAAATTGGTGTAATTGATGCACAGTTTTTGGAATGGGAAATTCTTCAATAGCCTTTAATTTTTTTTGAACTTGGCCGAATGCCATTTTCTGAAATATCGTAACCGAGGAACGTTATACTATTTTGAAAAAATGCACACTTATCAAGATTAATAGTCAGACCATTTGTTTGGAGAATTTCAAGCACACTTTCTAAGCAAGCTACGTTTTCTTCTAGACTTTCTGTGGCTATGAGTAAGTCGTCCATGTAACAAATTACTTTTCCAAAGCGCAGGTTCCCTAAGACAGTATTCATTAACCTTTGAAAAACTGATGGGCCATTGCTTAACCCAAAAGGCATCCTTAAAAACTCAAAATGACCATCTGGTGTAATAAATGCTGTCTTTCGTATATCTTCTGATTTTATTGGAATTTGATGGTACCCACTTTTCAAATCTAAAGAAGTAAAGTATTTACAGTTCTGCAATCTATCAATTAAGTCTTCAATCATGGGCATTGGGTATTTTTCTTTAACTGTAATTTTATTAAGCTGACGATAATCAATACACAGCCTTTTGTCCCCTGATGGTTTGTCCACTAACAGAGCAGGGCTCGCATATGCCGAATTACTATGCCTGATAATTCCATTCTTCAATAAATCATCCGTAATTTCTCGAGTTATCTTTTTTTCGGATTCAGACATTCGATATGGTCGGAAAGAAATTGGTTTATTAGAAGTTAACTCTATATCCAACTCTACACAATTAGTTTTACCCAAAGTGGACAAATCATCAGAAAAACAATGAGGGTATTTCGAAAGAATTGAATTTAATAAAATCTCGTGTTTATTACAAAAGTTATTATTTGTCTTTGTGTTAATGTTAAAAATCTTCATTGTTTTTATCGGTTCAAAAGTCAACTTATTCCCTACCCGGGTATACATTATACTACTATCCTCTGTGAAATTACGTCCTATCAACATATCGCACCCAGTTAACTCATCAATAACGTAAAAAAGCGTGACCAATTCCACTGTATCTACTTTTAAATTGACAGCGACAGCTTTTGAAATTTGAATAGATGTACCATTAGTAAAACCTACCAAATTTATAGGCAAATTTAAATTAAATGGGCGTAAATTATACTGTTCGATCAAATCCTTGGTAATTAACGAGCAGTCGCTACCCATATCAAAAAAAGCCTCACATTTATAATCATTCAGTAGAACCTGTTTACAAAACTTTTGTTTACTTTTAGGCTCACTAACCATTTTCACCTCCTCGACCGTCTCAACTTTTGGTTTAGGTTTCGATTTGCATGCTTTTTCTAAATGTCCCCGCTTACTACAAAAATTACACTGAATATCATCTTTAATATTACAATTATTCCGCCTATGTCCTAATTCACCACAACGGAAACACGATAAATTATTGTTAGTAACGTTATTACCACTATACGATGATTCGAATTTAACGTCAGGCTTGCTATTTATATGTCCCTGTAATGATGAGGAATGACGCAATCCGGGCTTTGACGATGAATAATTTTTTTGCACTATGTTTTTATCGGGTATTGAATGAACTTTGCCATGCAAAAACGATGCCAAATCGTCACAATACGGAAAACTACCTGCTTCGGCGGCAATGCTAATGTTTGGATCGCCAATTGACCCTACAATAATCGAAACTATATCACGATCTTTGAATTTCAATTGCAGCCTATCTATTTTGCCTTTTTGCTGGAAATAAAACTCATAAAGGGACTGATTCGGTAACGGTTTGGTTTCTACCAACTGTTTTAACAACGTGTACATATTACGCTTGGTTTGAAAAGTATTCGATACCCTATCACGCCACTGCTTCCAACGCCAATTAGTCCACATAGTTTCATTTTTCTGCAGAGAATCTAACCATGTTTTGGCGGTATTTCGTAATTTTTGCAACCCCTGATACTTAATCATACTATCGGACCACCCAAAAGCACGAGCGTTAGCCTCTAGCACATTAATCCACATATCTACGTCATCCACTAACGGGTCAAATTCGGGAATCACTGAAGATAACACAACGTTCTGACTCACGGTTGGCGATCCTTTACGACGTCGTTTAACTCTCCTCCGGCGATCACGGCCACTGCTACTGCTCGACGAACTGGAGCTTGAACTTCGCGGCGGTGTGCGGGTAGAGGAGGTATCCGAGCTTGATGTACGTGCTCGCCTGCGTTTTCGTCCTCGCGGCATGTTGCGGCCGGTGAGCGATGTGCGAACCACTTCTGATGTTAAAAAAGAAACATGATTAGTAATATCGTTTTATTATTCAAAGAACCACACACACTTTATTTTTCTAATGGGGGTAGGTAAAATATTAACTAAAATCAATCACATAATAATTACAAGTTATTAAATGTACAGACAATATAACTAAGTAATTAATCAACAATTGGATATTTACATTTAATTTAAACACACAAGTTCAACAATGACTAATAAATAAAATTAACTTTGTAAAGCGAGACTGGACAGCAATAGTTTTATTTAAAGCGTGTGCAAGCGATGAGGGTCAGAAGCGAAAGAGGCCGAGAGCCGGGGTTCGTCTACGATCATGACGGCGGCGGCAGCGGCCGTTGAGAGGGGGCACGAGGTCATTCGTGCATCATCGGGAAGTGACGTCACTCTCGACGCGCCGTTGACAACTCGGGCGATAACAGAATTGAATCTGACGAAATACAAAATTTTGAAGAGACAAGTTGAACTTGCTGCAGTACTACCACTTTTACCGGAACATTTAATTATGGAAGGCTGGTTCTATGTTGCCAGCCAAAGCCCAGACAATCAAAACAGTGACAGTTTTCGCCGGTATATGTTAAGCCAGTGGGTAAAAGAAGATTTTGTTAAAGTATTATGTGTTTACGGAGAGAGGCACAGAACCACAAACTTTTTGGAAGGGTAGCATAATAAGCTTAATGCAGCTATATCAAAGAAAAATCCAAGTTTACTGAAACTACTACATTTTTTGCATGAAGACGCTTTGTTTTTTGAAAATAGTGCTAACAAAAGTCACCGTCGGAACCCGCGATCTCAAAGAAGCAAAGAACAAGACCAGTTCATCTTAAATGCTCAAGTAGAGTTAATGCATGGCAGCATTACAGTACCGCTTTTTTTGGAATGAATGAGATTAATTCAAAATACAACCACAACCGGTTGGTTATGGTTGTATTTTGAATTTATCTCATTCTCAAATAACACCATTTGTGGTTACAAATGGTGATATTTGCTGACGATACTTCCTTATTTTTTAAGATAAATAGAAGAGCATCAAATCTTGACGACGTGACGACGACATCAAATGTCTCGCTGGTGGTGGCGTGTGTGTTGGATCATTAAGTTCCCTTCAAAATGGTTGAGCTGAATGGTGCTGATCCATGGTTCTTTGATATAGCTGCATTACGCTTATTATGCCACCCTTTCAAAAATTGAATTTAAATCCAGTCAATTGTTGTAAATATTTACGTTTCAATGCAAACAATTTATAATGAAACTTCATTATAATTACTTAGTTAGGTACTTAACTAATTAAACGTATTAATTAACGCATTTTTGTTTAATAATTTAGAAACAACACCCGGTGGGGATTATAGATTTCCAAAAATCCCCACTAGGCTGAGTTAATTAAACTAGTGGGGATTTCTGGAAAAAATAGTAACAATCCCCACTGGTGGGGATTTGTCGGTGGGGATTTCTGGAATAAATCGTCACGGAGGCCTATTTTGCAGAGTTTGACAAAACTATTTTTCGGACGGATTAAAAAAGTTGGAGCATCGCTGGGCTAAGTGTATCGAACTAAAAGGAGACTATGTTGAAAAATAAATTCCCACTTTTCCAAAATTTTCGTTTACTTTTTGTAGGCTAAGTATTTATTGAATGACCCTCGTATTTACCAATTAATTTATATTTTGCTTTAGGGCCACCATAGACGACTGAATATTTGTACGTGAAAACCAAAATTCTGCGAAGATGGGTTGTTATGGATTTTTGTTCATTATTTTACGCAGAAAAATTCGCAAAATATTTATTTTCGCGTATAAAAAGTATTTTGTTTGTGGTGGTCATTATGGGTTCTGCATTTATCTATTTACGCAGAGCAAGCGAGCCTTAGACTTCCATTTACACTTTACACCACAAGATTGCTAGATACTTATGATTTATAATGTTTCTATAGAACTCTAAGTAAGACTGAGTCTGATATTGCGGAGCCACCAGCTGAGCAGCCACTGGAAAAAACACCGCAACACTCACCACAATTCCCAGAAACATCTGATGGGGCACTAGTGGAACTTCAATCCGTGACACCCAGGTTTTTTGAGTAAGCTTACATACCTGCCTACGCACATGTACTGATATGGTAGGCGCCAGTTGAATTTGTAATCTAAGAAGGTAAAGACAAAGCAATTCTGAATGTGCATTTATCGTGAACCTTTACATTTTTTAGTAATGACAAACGATTATTTATTGTTCGGCTATAGGTATTCTATTTCACGAAGGCGGGTTAGTCTTACTTGTATGTGTGCACTTGAATCTCACGTGCGGCACATTGTGTCTGTGTGCGTAAGTTCTTTTCTATGACATAGAACGCTCCGAACTTACGCACAAGAAAAAAAGCGTACGTGAACAAACACATCCAAGACCAACGCGCTTTTCCCTAATATCTCTTCGTAGGTATGAAGTTCTTTCTCTTAGTAGGTAAAAGACAATGTACTTTATTACAAATCCTTTCTGGCACCTGCATACAGAAGGCCTTTGAAAATATAATTTATATTTAGAGGTCATGAATAGAGTTGACCAACCGGTTTTACCAGAAATCGGGTTTTACGAGTATCATAAACCCGTTTTTATTTGCGGTTCAAGATAAATAAAAAGCGATCCAAGATTTAAAAAAAAAAACCGGCTTTAGCACGATTCCTACCGAGGGCACTCGTCATTTTTTACATTATTGCAATTTCAATCACCTGTCAAAAGTTACCTATGCACTCTCCTCTTGGAGATGCTCGTTTCCAGAAAACAGAGATTACTTTTTTTGGTTGATTCAGCACCCCTGAAGAATTACTTGATACTGACGTAACAACAGGAACAGATTCACGACAAATACCAGAATTATCTGATGTGGCACTAGTAAACATTCAGTCAGCCACCTCCACGAGTTGCCGAGTAAGTTGTGCTCTTCCCCGTGACATTTTTGTTTCTATGTGTAATTTTTCTCAGTAATTTCATACCTTGTTTACGAGGTAGTTTATTCCAATTAATTTGGTGGGGGAGTGCAAATAGTTACATTCAGTGATACAAAAATTTTTACTGTTTTTTTTCGTGTACGCTAAAAAACCAGGCATTTATTTTATAGTACTGGTAATCGGTAATCGTTACATGTAAGCGGTTTTGCTATAAAATATAATTTAACACGCATTTATTTTCAATGTTTCAGCTTCCAAGAAGACCTGCCTTATTTAGTGGAACACGAGAGCGTGACAAACCAGATCAAAGAAATCACCGGTCGCCGAATTGTTGACATCCCTTATTTTTTTAATCAATTGCAACAGCAACATCCCTCTACAGCACACCCCTCTATTTCAGTGTGATTTTAGTTGCTTGGTTTTAGAAACCGAAAAGCTCACCGGTCTCGTTTCATATTTTAATTTCAAATGTCAGATGTGCATGAAAACTTTCAAGGTATGTACTGACGATCCGGGCAGTGTTAATAGTGTAGATGTTAACACTGCAACAGTTTCAGGTATAGTATCATCTGGGATTGGATACTCTCAATTTCAAGAAACTATGGCTTCCATGGATATTCCCATTTTTACTGAAAAATATTACGCCAAAATTCAAGACCATGTGTTTAATGAATGGGAGGCTACAGCAGTGGAGACTATTGAACGAGCTGCTGCAATTGAACGCGAAGCAGCAATCCAAGAAGGTAAGGTTGTAAATGGAATACCTATGATTGACGTCTTTGCGGATGGTGCATGGTGCAAAAGTTCATCCGGAAATAACTATAAAGCACTGTCCGGTGTTGCTGCAATCGTGGGACGAAAATATGGAGAAGTTCTCTTCATTGGCGTAAAAAATAAATATTGTTTAATATGCACAAGAGCAGAGAAACGGAACGAAACCCCAAAACTCATGTTTGCTATAAAAACTATGAAGGCCCGTCTAGTGGAATGGAAGCATCGATCGTATGCGAGGGTTTCAAGGAATCCATCAACATGTATGGGCTTATTTACGCCAATATTGTGGTTGATGGTGATTCTGCAACCTATACTAAAATACTAGCAGCAAATCAGTATTCAGGATACGTCGTTTCTAAAATAGAATGTCGAAACCACGTTCTAAGAAATATGTGTAATAAGCTCCGTTCACTAGACAAAGACACGAAATACCTAAAAATGCAAAGAAAATGTATTACCGACGAAAAAATTATGAGCATGAGAAAAGTCACGACTTCAATCAAGCACAATAAAAATAATCCCAGGGATATCGCTATAAAACAAATTCACGATGACATCACAAATTATTTGAACCACGCATACGGGGATCACAGGCGTTGCAAAGATTATTGCTGCAATAAAGAGAAAGCCATTTTGTGTTCAACTGTGGCAGAGCTTGAACAGTCAACTTTTTGGTTTCGACTAAAAGTTATTTTAAATTTCGTGGCTGCAAAATCTCGGAGTTTACTGGAAGACGTTGACACCAATGCTGTTGAGAGATTCAACAGCATAGTTGCCAAATTCGTTGGAGACAAAATAATCAATTTTGCCTCACGACGATCATATCAGGCAAGTTGCTCTACTGCTGTCGTTTCCTACATCACCAAAAGACCTCTTTACACACTACATAAAAAAATATTAGGAATTAGCCCAAGGGGTACCTTAAAGAAGGTAGAAGAAAGGAGAGAGCAAAGAAGAAAGCAAGCCAATGCTGTAAAACGAAAAAAAAATAGAGGCAAATTATTTGGGAAACAAAATGATTACGGCTCACGAGTCGCTGCACCAGACATGACGGCCGGCGGAGGAGTACAGCGCAGCGTCTGCAGATTTTATGAAAAATTTAAAGACTATGGTTATTGACCGTGAGGGAATTCAGAAACGGACCACACAACAACGCGAAAGCACTGAATGGCTACAAATCAGGAGGTTGATGATAAATGCCTCAGATTTTGGAGCTATAATAAAGAGACAAAAAAATTGTCTGCCCTGGATAACAATATTTTGTACAAATCCAATATTTCATCTGTCGCATCTGTTGCACATGGCCTCAATAACGAAAAATTCGCGCTTCAACAACTGAGTAGCCAAGAAAAGTTACGGATTGAGGATTGTGGACTATTTGTGGATCAGGAATTTCCTTTTATCGGTGCGACACCAGATGTAGTCGTTGGAGAAAATACAATCGCCGAGGTTAAATGCCCTGTACCTGCTTTTAGAAACGATATGGAAAATGCTATCAAGCAAAACAAGATCCAAATCCTAAAATATAATAAAAAGAATGGGGAATTTACAATAAACAAAAATAGTAACTGGTACTATCAGGCCCAAGGGCAACTACGAGTGACTGGCAAGAAGAGATGCATTTTCCGGATATGGGGAGGACAAGATGAAAAAAAATGGAAGTCAACTGCAACTGTTTCAATACATTAAATTTGAAACAGTTGTAGTGTGATTTCTAATGGGATTATAGTCGTGAGTCTATGTATGTACCTAGATACAACATTGTAAATAAATAGATACATTCTCATTTTTTTTTAAACGAAATAACAGAACATTTTTACGTGCTTATTAAACTTGTCTTTATTTAATTTTCATTTATATGGGCACTTGTATTTTGCCAAGGTACGCTACCACTGCCGTTAAAATAATTGGAAATTCTTCTCTTATCTGATAGGCTGTAATACAAGTGCTATTGCCTCCTCGTCGCAAAGGACGCAACACACTGTTAATACTGTTTTCAGTCTGAATTTCGTTATCCTCACTTAAATAGTTATGCAGAACACAGGCCGCTTTAATACCTTTGTCAACTGTGTGGATATTACAACCAAATGCAGTATGAAATACTCGCCATGGTGCTGCTAGTATTCCAAATGCTTGTTCAACAACTCGCCGTGCTCTGCTTAGACGATAGTTACATATTCTTTTCTGAATATTTAGTTGCGATTGAGGGTATGGTCTCATTAAATTTGGAAGCAGTGGAAATGCTTCGTCACCAAAAAATATGTAAGGCATTTCCATACCACCTTCTTCTCAAGATTTGGATTCTGGTAGAAATAATGAATTATCTTTTAGTTTCTTTCCAAATGCAGAGTTGCTAAATATTCCTGCATCACTGAAACGTCCCTTTGATCCAACGTCTTTTGCAATGAATTTATATCTTGCATCGACAACAGCAAGTAGTACTAACGAAAACGATGTCTTATAGTTAAAATAGTCTGACCCTGAGTTGGGAGGTGATTTGATATAAACATGCTTCCCATCAATAGCGCCTACACAATTTGGAAAATTGCATTTCTGTCTGAAATAGAGCTCATTTACCAGCCACAATTCTGTAGTCATTTCTTTCATAAATATTGGCTGTAAACACTTCCATATTGCATCGGAAACTTTGGATAAAATGTTTGAAACTGTAGGGCCCGCTATCTTAAAATTGTAACCAATTGTAGTAAATGAACTACCTGTAGCCATGTATTAATAAATAATTTTATAATAAGCAACTTCAATTCTTTCCTACTAACTATTCACTAAAAAGTAATGAAATAATTAATTATCTAAGTATTTCAAGAACTAGAACTTTGATTCTATTTAAAAACTATGAATTAAATTGAAAGTTCTAGTTCTTGACATACTTAGATAATTAATTATTAAATTACTTTTTAGTGACTAGTTAGTGGGGAAGAATTGAAGTCAGTTTGTTATTTTTTTTTTATAAACTTATTTCATAATTTTTAGTCATAAGTTAATAATATTTTTTTATAATTATGTAGTGATGTATATACATATATTTATTATTTGTTACAGGTAAAGTAGCGAAAAATACATGGAAAAAATTGCGAGACAACCATAGGGAAGCCTTAAAAAGACAGAAAGATGGAAAAGTGGTCAAGCTGCCAACAACACGCGTCTTTGGAAATTCCAGAACGTTATGGAATTCCTTGTTCCATACATGCAAAATAGGAACACAACTGGAAATTATTCCCAAGATGATTCACAGGTGTCTCAAGAAAGTAATCATACTCAAGTTTCGGAATTGGACGAGGACAACTTTGAAGTAGAAAACGAAAATGAAAACAACCAATCTTGTAATACGACTGCTGCAAGTTCCGAAACCACATCACAAAATACAAGCACACCTTTAACACGAAAACGTGTACATAGTGTTCAACATGATTTTTTTTTTTTTTTAAGATCCTTCAAACAGAGCGAGTGAAAAGAAAAACAGAACGTGATTTGAGAAACCAAGTAATTGACAAAATGGACGACATGGATCATTATTTTCTTAGTGTTTGTGAAAGTACAAAAAAATTACCCAAACCGGCACAGCTTCGTCTTAAGAGAAAGATTTTTAATTTAGTTACGGAAGAAGAAGAGTTAACATTTACAATGATATGTATACATTTGAGAGTTATGTGCCTTAACTAATACTCGAGGGTATACAAAAGCTCAAGGGGTCCAATCCTCAGATACCAATTGTCATACATTACACAATGTGTTTACATCTCCAAGTAATGCCTCAAATCAATCTGTAGGAGGATATACAGCTGAACAAGATGCCAATGTCCTTCCAGTTGGTGGGAACACCGTGTTCGGACCGTATGCAAGCGAGGAGGCCAATGTAAGTGATTAATTTAAAAATTCTAAGCGGTATCATTTTAATTTCATTTTTGCTAAGTACTTGTTTTTTATACAGTATGTTAACTAACAGAGGGCGTTCCCGTTAACCCGCAATAGTATACCATTCATACAAGCTAAAAAAAATATTACCATTAAAAAAAAAATGTTTTTTTTTATTTTTTATAATAAAATATTCACAAAAAATATTAAATTGATACGTAAAAGAAACACTCTGTACACGCGCACTTGTCCTTCAAAGTAAGTACGGCAATGTCGCAATTTACCTATGAATGACGGGCCGCGTGTGCGGCGATCTGATTGATGCGCCTAGCCCCGCCCCCTGCTCCCCGAATGTCCACAGGATTTGTCCACCTAATTTTAGTCGGAACTAATCTCGCGCGCATACCGGATGTGCATTTATTTTCGCATTGCAACATCTTGTCTCCTTTCGTCATTCGTGTGTGAAAAATGCCGCGTTATCAGTTCAGTGCTCGGGAGTATGTGAAAATGGTGCATATTTAAGCTGAGTGTAATTGTGTGATGGCGCTTTGAGGATCCCAATGCACAATTTAATGCGACGAGTGCACCAAAACAACCGTCGGCGATTGCAACAAGCAATGTGTAGAGAGAGAAGGTCAGCATATTGAGCAGTTCAAAATCTAAGTAAGTCTTTAAACATTATTTAAATGTGCCTACCGTGCGTACCTAAAACCTTTTCGAAAAAAGAAATAACACTAAGAAACGACTGTGCCACAAAATAAATAAGATCAGAAAGCCCACTCTTTGCTAAAACTACTTTTATACTCAGGGAGTACCTACCCCGTACAACGAGCGTATTACTTCTGTGGTGTTACACGATTGCTATTAAGTAATTTATTACGAATGCAACTGCATAAAGTAAAAGTTTTTTTTTTTTTCATTTCGATGTCATTGCAGAAAACATTACAAAACGTTAGACAGTGATTGCTAACGTGCAATACTTCATTATCATTTAAAAGCTAGCCTAAAACTGAGATTTAAATGAAACTTTCTCTAATACTTAACCGCACACTATTTATGAGCGTAGTTACCTACTACGTTATTTATTTTTCTACCTAATTATTTTCTTATTAGCACTGTAAGGCACCGGAGTCACCGATCTGAGTGAATAGGTAAAACACATTCTTGTACTTGTTCCATGAGTGGGCCTTTTGTACTTTTATCTGTTTATTTTGTGGCCGCGAGCCCGCGACCGACGCGACGTGTCGGCAAAGCGCTGCCGACGCGCCACCCCGTGTCCATTACTCGGCCGCTGCGATCAGAATAATTCGCTGTACTCTGTATTCTAATATGATTGAAACGTGGCTTAGATAGGTACATGAATTTATGTTTTTACTGTTTGCGAATAGGTTCTTACTCAGTGACGCGTTCCTTTGTCAGCCGGGCATTTGAGACGGGTTGTTAAATGTAAACATACATAAATGTTTTATTTTACTGATAACAACACGACGCTGTGTTTTTCACTGTCTTTCCGCTCGTTTTCCGGTGATGCAAGGTTGCATCAATCAAAACCGTTGAGCCCCACTGTTGCATATTTGCATCAGTTGACTCACGCTATTAAAATCTCTATTTCTACGGAGTAAAGGGCTAATATCGTCTGTGGAAAGGTACAGTATTAATTTTGCCGCCTTTACCAAAGTCAACGCTCGCCATTCAGTGTCGTCACGCCGCCCGCCCCCCGCCCCCCGCCCGGCCGGCCGACTCGGTGAGAAGCTCGCTCGGCATCGTGCGCGCGCGAGAACAAAATTGCGACGTTGCCGGTTTGGGCTACGCCACTACGCTAGGTATTCCGCGTTAGTATTTTGATTTTAAACAGGTCGTTTCGAATTTATTGCCAATTTAGTTTTTTTTTTTATTCGGATTTTTTTTAACTCATTTTTATACGCTGATATTTTTATTTGAATCTATTAATGATATAGATTATCGAGTTTAAGGGAACGCCCTCTGTTATTTAACATACTGTATAATGTAACATTAGTAAAGTTAATGAACGTTTTTTACCATTGTTTTATTATATTGACAAGTCACGCACGCACTACATACATACTAGAGTACTGCCGCATTGCATGTAAAGTTTTGAAAAGATATGTCAAAATAGGTTCACTATCTTATCATGTAAAATGTTTATGAATTATTATTCTACATACAAAATTAATTACTAATACATACATAAACTAGGGAAAATGTAAAGAGAAAATTGCCTTATCTTTTGCATTCAAATAATTTACTTACCTCAAACAGATTGCTAATTTCTCTTCTGTGCTTATGGCTTTCTTACAGTCAATGTTTTTTATATATGGACTTATTAACGAATGTAAATAATTAAAATGATTTTTAGTCATGCGCAAATATTTAAAAAAATCGTCTTCAGTGGCAATATTCTTTAGAAAATTAAATTCTCCGTATTTTTCACGTATGGTGTGTGGTAACAAGCTACCGTGACTGGACTCTTTTAACGACAAAATAACACATAAAATATCCATATCCGCTTCTTCTTCACTTTCATCTTCATCGGATTCAACTATGTCGTAATGGTTACGTTTTTTTGAAAATAAAGTCATTTTTGACGAGATAGACGACTACACGAGCTGCTGATTACTTATAATACTGAGCTAAGCAAAGGGCAGCACAGCTTGATGTTGATTGTTAAAAAAACGTAGCTTAAGGAACACAGCACAGCGCAGTACAGCGCAGCATAGCTCGATATTGATTTGTCACCCTAAAGCCTCGTCCCCACTAGGAACATTTGTCGAGCGACATGTGTCCCCGGAGACATCGGGCGATGTCGGGCGACGACGGACGACATCGCCGCGACATTATTCTTTAGGTCCAAGATTGGTTTACGGTAAATAATTTGGTACTCAATGAAAAAAAAACCATATGTATTCGATTTACATTACCTAATGTTAGAAATAGCGAATGTGACATCATATTGAATGCAGAAAAACTAGAGTTTATTAATGAAACAGTTTTCCTGGGTATTACGCTAGACGAGAAATTACAGTGGGGACCTTATATAAAATCTCTTGCGGGGCGGTTAAGCTCGGCCGCTTATGCTGTTAGAAAGATAAGACAGTTAACAGATGTAGAAACCGCGCGTTTGGTCTATTTCAGTTACTTCCACAGCATTATGTCGTATGGCATTTTACTGTGGGGTCGGGCTGCTGACATTGAATCCATCTTTATTTTGCAAAAGAGAGCTGTCAGAGCCATTTATAATCTATGTCGCCGCGAATCTCTCAGGGAACTTGTTATGTATGTGTGCAAGGCGCGCGCTGCACGCGCGCCCTCTACTTTAACGACGAGTCCAACTCTCGAATAAAACACGCCAGAGCGTTGCTAGCCAGCCTGTGTTTCACTCGTGTACCCCTTTCCCCGAACGCGCGTCCGCGTACCTAACAGTGGCGACGAGAAATTTACCTTCCACGTGTTAAAAATGTATAGTTCTGTGCAATTTGGTATTTTACATACGTTCGACCATAACACACAGACATGGAAAACGTACAAAGGGCGTATAGCACAATATTTTGTGGCAAATGGCATCAACGACAAGACTGATTCCGCGGGTGAAAAACGAAAGGCAATCTTGCTCAGCGCACTCACTGAGGGTACCTACAAACTAACAACCGATTTAGTTTTACCTAAAGCCGTTGAAGATGTGCCCTACGAAGACCTTTTATCACTACTGGACAACCATTTTACCCCCAAATGCGTCGGGTTTGGTGAACGTCACACCTTTTACGCGGCGTCTCAACAAGCAGGGCAATCTCATTCTCAATGGGCAGCGAGATTGCGAGGGCTGACAGAAAAGTGCGGCTTTCTCAACGTGGAGGAGGCGCTTCGCGACAAGTTCATCATGGGGATGCAGCCAGGACGAGAAAAGGAGAAGCTGTACACGAAAGACCTGGCCGACCTCACGCTGGCCAAGGTCGTGGAGATGGCAGAAAGCCTCCGATGTTCGCGCGCTGCCGCCGCGGCCAGTATGGGAGCGCTGGCACAGGCGTCTGTAGGAGACCAGCAGCTTTTCAAGATAGCGGATAAAGAGAAAAGCGGTACTAGTGTAGTGAAGGTGAAATGTAGTGTATGTGGTTATACGAATCATAAATCGGCTGACTGTAAATTTGCAAATTATACTTGCAAAAAGTGTCACGTAAAAGGCCACTTGCGTAAAATGTGTTCTAAAGTGAATTACGTACAGGTGGATAGCGGTGACAAGGGTGAGGATGACGATGATGGTAAGCTGTATTATATCCGTTCATTCAGGGGAGAGCCCATGGTAGAAACTGTTTGGATTGATAACGTGCCATTCAAATTCGAAATTGATAGCGGGTCCGCGGTAACCGTTGTTTCGGAGGGGTTTTACAAAAGTAATTTCAAAAAGGTGCCATTATCAAGTACATGTAAACAGCTCATAACGTATAACGGCGGGAAAATTGTGTGCCTAGGTACGTTGCGTCTACCGATACGCTACGCGGATCAAACGAATATTATGTACTTGTATGTGGTCCGCGACGGCGGGCCGCCCATTCTTGGTCGAGACTTCTTATCATTGTTTCGCTTACAGTTAATACCGGTCAACTTTTGTGAAATTTCGGAATTACAACTGCAATACCCGAAGCTATTTTCGGATGAATTGGGAAAATTTAACAAGTACAAATAAAACTGTCGTTGAAGGAAGGCGCAAAACCGGTTTTTTGTAAGGCACGCCCCGTAGCGTTTGAGTTGCGTGCAATGGTCGATAAAGAAATCGACAGATTGGTCGGGTTAGGTATTCTTGAATCCGTAGAATATTCCGAATACGCTTCACCGATAGTTCCAGTTCTAAAGCGAAACGGGACAGTCAGATTGTGTGCCGACTATTCAGTTAGTATAAATAAACAGTTACTAGTAGAACAGTATCCGTTACCCACGACTAACGAACTATTTTCGAAGATCCATGGGGGTCAACAGTTTAGCAAACTTGATTTATCTATGGCCTATAACCAATTTGCTTTGGATGATGACTCAAAAAACCTAACCTGCATCAATACAAACCGCGGGCTTTATAGATTTACACGTTTAGTGTTTGGGTTAGCCAGCGCGCCGTCGATTTTTCAACGCGCTATCGAGGGTTTGTTATCCGGTATAGACGGAGTGTTGTGCCTGCTAGACGATATTTTAATAACGGGAAAGGATAGGCAGGAGCATTTACAAAAATTAAATCTCGTTTTGAAGCGCTTAGAAGAAGCAGGGTTAACATTACAAAAAGGAAAATGTAGTTTTTTTCAGGACGAAATCAGTTATCTAGGTTATATTATAACTAAAGATGGCCTAAAAAAAGCGCCGGAAAAAATTAAAGCAATGTTGGAAGCACCGGTGCCTACAAATGTTAATCAGCTTCAATCATTTTTGGTACTAATTAACTATTACAGGAATTTCGTACCTAACGCATCCACTATTCTGAGTCCGTTATACGATCTCTTAAAAAAGGGTTGTGAGTGGATATGGACTAATATTCATGACTCGGCTTTTAGGTCAATAAAAGAATTCATGACATCGGAACAAGTTCTCGCACATTTTGACCCGAACGCGACGTTAATATTAACAGTAGACGCTTCCCCAAGTGGGTTGGGAGCAGTCCTCTCACAAGTAGGTTCAGACGGTGTGGAAAAACCAATTTCATTTGTTTCGCGTACCTTAAATTCTGCTGAAAAGCGTTATGCTCAGATACAAAAGGAAGCAACCGCCATTATTTACGGCGTGCGTCGGTTTCATCAATATTTGTATGGCAGATCGGAACCGTTTATTCTTCGAACGGATCACAAGCCCCTATTGGCAATTTTTGGGCCCCATAAGGGCATACCCGAAATATCGGCAAATAGATTACAGCAGTGTTCAGGAGCTCAGGTAAATTAATATATAAAAGCGTGGACTGTATACTGTTCAAATTATAATGAGAAAAGGCGATAAATAGGTAGCTATACAGTGAAGTAGCTAAAGGGGGCCGCTAGTGTCGTTCTTGCCGTGCGATCGTGGAGTGTCCGCCGCCGCCGCCGTCCGCTCGCCCCCCGCGCGCCGGTTCCTCTGTCCCGCGCCCGCGCCTCAGCCGCCGGTGACGTCAGTCCACATGATCACGCGCTTGATGCGTGAACATCCTCCCGCCTGTTGACGTCTTCGAAGGGAAGAGGGCAAATGTTGTTAAACCCTCTTGTGATGACTCCTCTCTTTGTCCTTACGTCTGCCACGCGTGTGATGCCGTCGGCGCCCGCATAGGTTCGTACTACGCGACCTAGTGCCCAAACAAGTGGTGGAAGCGCCTTGTCTCGGATGAGCACGAGCGTTCCTTCTCCGAGCTTCCTGTCTGAAGCAACTGACCATTTGGTTTTCTGTTGAAGTAAGGAAATGTATTCATTAGCGAACCGCTTCCAGAAGTGTTGACGGATGTATTCAATCCTGTTGAAGCGGTTCAAACTGCTGATGGTCTTGTCAGGAACCTGTGAAGACGGCACAGACGTGAGTGTTCGTCCAATTAGAAAATGGGAAGGAGTGAGGACAGACAAATCGGATGGGTCACAGGACAAGGGCGTTAGAGGACGGGAGTTTAGAACGGCCTCTATTTGACATAGACAAGTTGCCAGTTCCTCGTAGGTAAAGTTGGTGAGACTTAGCAACCTTCTAAGATGGGTTTTTGTGGACCTTACGGCAGCTTCAGCCATGCCATTAAAGTGTGGGGAATAAGGAGGAGCAAAAACAAATTTAATGCCTTGCTCTGCCATTTCAGATGCAACATCAGAGTTTGTAATAATTCGTTTTAACTCATTATTAGCCGCAACAAAGTTCGTGCCGTTGTCTGATAATATACTTTGAGGTTTACCCCGACGAGACGTGAAACGATTCAGAGCCGCGATGAAGCCTTCTTTTGTAAGGTCGGTGACGAGCTCCAAATGGACCGCCCTTGTTGCATGGCAAACGAAGATGCATAAATAAGACTTTGTAAGCTTACAACCGCGACCCTTTCGGTCAGCTATCAGTACTGGGCCAGCATAGTCCACACTAGAATTAAAAAATGGAAATTCAATGTTAGTTCTCGAAACTGGAAGTTGACCCATAATTGGTTGTATATTTTGACACTTATATCTAAAGCATTTTATACATTGTTTGACGACAGTTTTAGCAAGGTTCCTGCCGCCCAGAGGCCAATAGTTGAGTCGCATGGTTGCCAACAATAATTGCGGACCAGCGTGAAGCAACCTTTTATGTTGCATATGACATAGAATTTTCGTATGGTGATGTTTACCACAAAGTAAGATTGGATATTTTGTATTATAATCATAAGGTGAGTTATCAAGTCTGCCTCCTACGCGTATAATTCCTTTAGAGTCTACAAATGGTGTCAATGAAATTAAACGATTTTTATGAGGCAGAGATTTTCCTGACTTCAAAATATTGCACTCTTTTGGAAACATCTCTGCTTGTGCACTAAGTAGCAAGTATGTTAAAGCTTTATCTAATTCTTCACTAGAAAGCGAACCATGCAATTTGCAATTAGAATTTTTTAAATTATGCATGAATCTATTGACATAAGCAATGATTCTTTGAAGACGATTGAAATTAGAAATACTGTGAATTAATGACTGAATTATTGAGTTATTAGTTGATTGATCAGAATTAATATTAGTGTTATCTTGATTGGTGAAATGACATACTACTTCAGGTAGATCATGTTTCACGCTATTACAAGGCATATTAGGCCAGCTACTTTCGCAGCCTTGCAACAAACTAGGGCCTGACCACCATAACGAGCATTCACCGATGGAATCGGCCCTCGCCCCGCGAGAAACGAGGTCTGCCGGATTGTCCTTTGATGGTACGTACCTCCACCGGTCTCCAGCAGTAATTTCCTGAATTTCAGCGACTCGATTACGTACGAAAGGTTTTAGTTGGTTTGGTAATATGTTAAGCCACCCTAATACGATCATCGAGTCGCTCCAAAATAGTCGCTTAACTATAGGAATAGTCAGGGATTCTATTACGGTAGTACACAGTCTTGCACCCAATAGCGCTGCACAAAGTTCAAGGCGCGGAATGGTTACGGTCTTTATTGGTGCTACACGATTTTTGGACACTAAAAGTTGTACATGTATTGATCCATCACTACATACTGACCGAACATATATGCATGAACCGTAAGCTCTTTCTGAGGCGTCACAAAAAATATGTAGTTCATGTTCCACTGCCAGATTGCAGCACACCCATCGTGGAATATTTAAATTGTTCAGCTTGGGAAGTGCACGAACAAAATCACACCACATCTTGTTTATCTCAGGTGAGACTCCCTCGTCCCATTCAGACTGCTCAACCCAAAGTCGCTGCATTATTAACTTTGCTTCCACAATGCAGGGGCCAACCAGTCCTAGAGGATCAAACACCTGACTGATCACCGACAGAATGTGTCGCTTTGTTGTTTTTTCCTTTGTAGAAATATTAATTGAGAAGGATAAGGTGTCAGTATTACAAAACCAATGCAGGCCCAAAGTTTTAGATGACTGGGAGTGATTGGACAAGTCTAATGAACTAGATTTTCCTGGTTTACCTATTGCTTCGAGGATTTCCGGACTATTAGATTGCCACTTTCGCAAGAAAAAATGTGCAGATGAGAGAATGGAATTAATTTGTTTCGCTAGATCTATAGTTCCCGATATTGTCGAGCTACCGCCCAAGTAATCATCTACGTAAAAATCCCGCGAAATTGCCGACTTCACGTTGTCTGTGGTAGCTTCGTCCGCAAGACTTACAAGACACTTTGTTGCTAGGTAAGGTGCAGATGATGTCCCAGATAGCTTTCGTCCAAAATTAATTTCTTTGGTTCCGGAGTCAAAGAAGTATGAAGTTCATGTTCCGCCAGATCATTCTCTTTCTAAACTTGCTAGGACCGTTGTTGAGGGAACGCTGAAGCTTAAACCCAATGCACCTTTCAATTTGTCAACAAATACATTTTGTTCTCTTTCTGAATTAGAATTTGGCGAGCGTAACGGATATTGGGTTGAATTTGACTGTTTGGAGTTGTCATCTTCAAAGGAAGCTAGAGAGGTTCTCGAAGCTTTAGAGCCGGTAATGACTATAATTTTCGCAAGTCGTCGGACGAAGCGTAGTATTGATTTTACTTTCACCGAAAATGTTGGGAAAGTTTCGACGAGATCGTTCACCGCTGTAATGAATGGCGAATATGTCCCCTCATCTGGATCTTTTGGACAAAAACGCGCTCCGCCTCCATCGGAGGCACCTACTGACGTAAATGGCGACTCAGCTGAAAGGTATGCGAGAAAGAAGGACTATGAAGATATATCACAGGTTCTTAATCCAACTTTTGTTGCTACTACCCTGCCGCCGTATAACGGTCGCGTAGATGGTTCACTTCAAGAAGATATGATTTTTCCGAACCTAAAGTCAACTTTCAACGTGGAAGGGAATGATGTTGAGGTTATGCATGGCGTTAGACGTAATCGCTTGGGTAGATCGAGAGTTTATTCCAGTAGATACACCCTTTCAGAGCCATCATTCAAGCTTATTGAGCCCCGGCTTGGTATATATGTTGATCTTTCAGGCCTGCTTTTGCTGAATCATCATCACATTTCTTATGCGACATTACGAGATTCGGGAGATAGCTTTTTGCATTGTTTCCTTTCGAGAGTATTACACTCTGCGTTCGATTTCGACTTTCATAGTGATGACTATGTTCGTATACTTCTTCATTTGAAACGATTTATAGAAATTGATTTAGATAGTATCCGTAGGGAAAGAGGCTTTGTCGGCAAATTCGGCGGGCGTTACGCTAGTGGTTTATCCTCCAGAGCCTGAAAAAGAGAGGTGAACCCTCCTAGCACCCGTATATAATTGGAGATTTTCCTGTACTTTGGGCCCTACCATTTGAAGATCATTAAGTGATACTTTAGAGGAAGTATTGGCAGACGCATCAAACACAGCTCTCAGCTTCGTTGTCGTACTGGATTCGCGAATTACTCCACGATCGCACGGCAAGAACGACACTAGCGGCCCCCTTTAGCTACTTCACTGTATAGCTACCTATTTATCGCCTTTTCTCATTATAATTTGAACAGTATACAGTCCACGCTTTTATATATTAATTTACCTGAGCTCCTGAACAGCAGTATGTCCGCAGCGCTGATAACAGTGCGGATTATTTTTCCCGCGCGAGCTTACCGCGCGCGGTTCACGAGTGTGCGTGCACCGAACAGTGTAAGTGTTGTGATTGCGAAGTAGCATACGACCGAGCGACTTATATTTGTTTTGTTGTAGACGGAAGCATGCCCGTGACATTAGAGAAATTGCGCGAGGAAACAAGTAGTGACGCAATTTTAAGGCTAGTAAAAGACTTTATTTTGAATGGTTGGCCACCGAAGATAAACGATATAAGGTTAAAACCGTATTACTTATGTAGGTCACATTTATCCTATGAGAACGGTTGTGTTATGAGAGGCCACAAAGCGGTTATTCCTTCGAGCTTATACAAAATAATTCTTAAAGAATTACATTCTTCCCATTTAGGCGTAGTAAAAACCAAGGCCGAAGCGCGATCAAGATTTTAGTTCCCGGGAATTGACCAGGCTATAGAAACAATGATAGGTTCATGCGACGTGTGTATTCAGTTGCGCCCCTCACCCCCGCGCGCGCCGCCGGCTCACTGGGAATTCCCATCTTGTCCCTTCTACAGAATACACATAGACTTCCTAGGTCCGATTAAAGGTTGCGTTTATTTGGTAGCGGTAGATGCACATACCAAATGGGTTGAAGTTTACAACATGAACACGGCTACTTCCTCGACCGCAGTGATCGAGAAACTGTGTGATTTTATGTCAAGGTTCGGAGTTTCGAAAACGATAGTAAGTGATAATGGCATAGCTTTTTGTTCGCGGGAATTTGAATTGTTTTGCACGGCAAACGGGATTTCGCATATGACGTCACCGGTCTATCACCCACCTAGTAACGGCCAGGCCGAAAGTTTTGTTAAAGTAATTAAAAAGGGAATAAAGTCTTGTATTATGTCGACTCATAGCGCGAAAGAAACATCGGTGAAATTACTAAAATATCTAATGGATTATCGTAATTCAGTTCACTCTGCTACTGGTTTGTCCCCTGCGCAATTGGTGTTTGGGCACAAGTTGAGGTCACGATTAGATCTAATGGATCCAAAAGAGTCATCGGCACCCTTGTCACCGTCGTCTGTAACTAACGTTGTAAAAAATCAACAGTGCATGCACAGTAAGCAACAAGGGAAAAATAAAACAAGATATTTTAGAAAAAACGATGTTGTATTATACAAAAAGTTTGTTAATAAAGCAAGTTATACATGGTGTAAGGGCGTCATAGTTAAAAGAATAGGAAAAGTATTGTATTTAGTTAAAGACAGTAATAGTTCAGAAAGTTACAAAAGGCACATAAATCAGCTGATGCTTTATAAAGGAATAAGTAACAATTATGAGGATAATGTACAAAATTCGGAAGAGAACTTACCTGGGTCGTCTTGTCCTCCTGCTCCGCAACCGTCACCGCCGCCTTCCCCGTCGCCAGCTGCTCCAGAAACGCACATACTCCAGCCGGAACCTCACTTACCAGATCCCCTGCCGGGTAGTTCGGCCAGAGGGAGAAGAGCAGAATTGTGCGCACGCAGTACTCCTTCGTCGTCGAGAGAGGACGAGTCTGAGAAGGACCCACAACAGGCCCATTATGATGAACAACAAGCAGGTACGGACGACGTAGATGTTGAAAGAACAGAGAGACTTTCGAACTCCGAGGTCGTTGGTCACAAAGCAGGGACTGAACTCGATACCCAGGCCACACAACACGATGAGTCAATAATTGTTACACCTAAAAGATCATTACGTAATCGCCCCGTTATTTGTTTTAAAAAGTACTTCTAGCGTAAGATGTATGTGGTAGGTACTAGAGTATACTATGTTTATGGATACCTACTTAGGATGTTTACTTTGTAATAATTTGTATTCGGTGTTTTGGACTAGAGGGAGGAATTGTTATGTATGTGTGCAAGGCGCGCGCTGCACGCGCGCCCTCTACTGTAACGACGAGTCCAACTCTCGAATAAAACACGCCAGTGCGTTGCTAGCCAGCCTGTGTTTCACTCGTGTACCCCTTTCCCCGAACGCGCGGCCGCGTACGTGTACCTAACAGAACTATTTAAAAGGATTAATATTATGACGGTACCTTGTCAATTTATTTATGAGAATATTATGTATGTAAGAAAAAATTTAAATCTTTTTAAGAAAATAAGTGACAGACAATATTAATACTACAAATAAAGATAAAATAGATCAACCATTTTTCAGATTAGCTAAAGTACAAACATCTTTTATGGGGTACTGCGTTAAATGCTATAACAAAATACCTTGTGATATATTGCAATTAAATGAAAGAAAATTTAAAACTCATATAAAAAGTACACTTTGTAAACAAGCTTATTACAAATTAGAGGATTATATCCAAGAATGCTTGGAAACATGCTGGTCTTGCTCCATAGGACAATTTAGAGTCTGTTCAAAATCAAACTGGTTGCTAATTTAGTTGTATATTTTATTATTTGAATGTCATAGATTTTTACACTCTATGATTGCTTGGAATCACGCACTGACTTATTAGTATTACTTGTAAAGATGTTAGGAATATTGTAATATCGTATACTTTTACAATGTTTGTAAATATGTGAGCAGCATGTACCTATCACATAACTGATTTATTTGTCATTGCTCCATTTATAATTTTTTTTGCCTTTTGTGGGACAGTAATCTTATTGTAGGTGCATAGTCTTCACATATAATTATATAATTCATGTATACAAAATATTGTAAAACATTTTTGAAAAGAGTAACGGTGGAGTTTCTTTCCCATTCTTCTCCATACAAAAGCTACCTTTTGGAATGGGCAACTAGAATCAATTCTATTTCTTTGTTTTACACTGACGTTCAAAAGTGCCTTTTATGTGCCTATTTGAAATAAATTATTTGACTTTGACATTGTTGAAACTGTTCCTTGTCGCACAGTCGATGAAGAGTAGTGATAGAGTGTGGACGTGCGTGCAACCTGCGACAATGTGGTCGAACGACGTTGTGCTGCGACTTATTGAACTATATCGCTCCTATGAGTATTTGTGGGATGCAAAGAATAATCATTATAAAAATTTAAATAAGAAGCCATGACGCGTTTGAAGAAATGTCGAAAATATTAAATATTCCGCGAAACGAAGTTGAGAAAAAAATTCATAACCTACGATCTCAATTCTTGAGAGAAGGAAAAAAAGTTAAAGGGTCAAAATCAACCGGTGTCGGTTCTGAAGAAATAAAGAAAAGTAGCTGGTTTGCGTATGAGTCACTAATGTTTTTGCAGCAGCTAGAGACCTCTGCAGGGTCATTGGATTCAATAGAACAAGTAAGTTTTTTTTTTTTATTGTGTATTAGACATGGGCGTGCAACGTGCATTGTTCATATTATACTGAGAAACTATAATTATAAATAAGCAAAGGAAAATATTTGTAAGTTGACAAAATATATTTTTTAGAGTGACAGTGACAGTTACCAAACAAAAACAACCAAAACATGTTACTAAGCACCAACCAAAGAGCAGATAAATATACTCGTAGGTACCTAATGAAAGTACCAAAGAGATCAAAAGAGGTCTCTTAACACCCCCAAAACTGTCATAAGTTGCGAATCTCAATATCACTACATAAAATGAATCTTATTACAATAATGTTACAATTCAAAGTAAAACTTCATTATTACAGCGCTACGATTCTGCAAAGTCATAAGTAACATAACACACTCATAATTATAAATTAACCTTAATCCAACGTAATACTGACCATTTCACTTAATACATAATTATGCGACATAATTCTGCCATGATACACTGACTTCTTCACTACAAAAGTACTCGGCTAACCTGTCCCTTATTGTAAGAGCAGACTGTATTGGTGGATTTTCTGATGATTCTTGATCAGGTATGTTGTGGTCATAATTGCGGCGCCAAGAACCATCGATCATTCTATGATTAGTATCTTCAAAATCCATCATCCCAGGCGGATTGTAAATAGTGCCTGACCCTGAATTTCGACGTAGGAAATTATGGAGATATGCACATGCCATCACCACTTTTTCAGCATTTCTGGGATTTAGTTCAATAGGACGTCGTAGTACTCGAAATATCACGGACATCACATCAAAGACATTTTCTATAATTCTGCGGCACCTAGAAAGCCGGTAATTAAAAATGCGTTCCACACTGCCTCGTTCGTGATATCCTTGGTAGGGCTTCATCATATTTTCACTCAGTGCAAAGGCGCTATCACCCATGAATACATAAGGCAGACTAGGCCCATCACGTAGAAGCTGCCTTGGTGGGGGTAAATGTAAATTATTCTGATTTAATTTCCTAAAAAACGAAGTTTCTTGATAGATTCCACTGTCAGATGATTTACTCTTTTTTTATTTATTTTGATTCTGGGAAATCATCCAATGACTTCTCCCGCTCTGGGCGGAGCGGAAAGGCGTGTCAGACTTTTACTGACTAAAACCCACCCGTGTTCCTTCATTTGCCTGTTGCCAAGGCCCGGTATCCCTTTCGGACTTTCCCGCAACCCTGGCAGGCATCGGTCCTAGCGGACCCCGCCAATTGTGCTGACATCTCTTTGAGGCGCATGTGGAACACGACACGCTATCGACCCGGGCCTGGTCCTTATCGGACGGCGAGCTGCCCGTTGCTCGCCGTCCGCAAGCCCGCGCCTATGGTGGCCGGGAATCCGCCTGGGATTCCCGACGCCCAGGGCGTCTCCAACGGCGGCGGTTAGGGGCGTGAGGGCGCAAACTTTGCCTTTCCCTCACGCGTTCCGCCTCCTCCTTCGCGAGCATTACTGCTTCGCAGAAGGAGGTGACGGCTTCCCATGCCCTCTCGCTCCGTACCATGGCCTGGACCAGGGCCGGACGCGAGAGGTCATTGCCGCCAATCGCCTCCGCGAGGTCACGGCGGTGCTCCGCCCAAGCAGAGCATACCTCCACCGTGTCCTCCGGGCGATCCGCACAGTGGTGACACCCAGGCGTTTCCTCCCGCCTAATCCTACACAGGAACCTCCCGAAGCTGCCATGTCCGGTGAGGACCTGTGTCAGGCGGAAGGTGAGGACGCCGTGGCGCCTCTCTAGCCACTCCTCAAAGAGGGGACTTATCGCCGCTATTGTGGCGTGCCCAGCACTGGGTTGCGACAATCGCACTCTCCATGCCGCCATGAGATCTTGCCGGAGCTCTGTCCGCTGTGCCGCGATTTCTCGCGGCAGCGGAGTTACACCCCGGCGCTTCACCTCCTCGCGCCACTCCCAGTTGTGCGCGAGGACCTTCGCCTCCAGATCCCATGGCGGTAATCCAGCAAGGAGGCTCGCCGCCTCACGGGAGACCGTGCGATATCCCCGGGTCAGCCGAATGGCCATGACCCACTGGGACGCGTTCAACCAGCGGGCTGGCCGCAGCCTAAGTGAACGCGCCCACACCGATGCCGCGTAAAGGGCCATGGACCGCACGACCCCCGCGTAGGGCCTCCGGCAGGAGCCGTTTGGACCCCCTAGATTGGGCAGGAGCCGCCTCAAGGCGGTCCCAGCCCGGTCCAGCCTTGGAGCCAAACGTCGGAAATGCTCCACGAAGTTCCACCGGCTGTCGAGGACGAGTCCTAGGTACTTCATCGTCGACTCGACGCCGATGTGAACCCCTCCTACCGTAATTTGGGAACCCGACGGTGGCGCGTTCCGAGGGCCATGAAAACACATGACCTCGGACTTGTGCAAGGCCACCTCGAGTCCCAACTGCCGGATTCTATCGACGATTGTCGCAACCCAGCGTGTCGCTAGATCGGCCGCCGCCTGGTGCCACCTCCCCTTGGCACCACAATTTACGTAAATTAAATTATAGTCTGCATCTGCAATCGCCAATAATACAATACTGAAATGATCTTTATAATTGAAAAAATCACTTCCAGAATTTGGTGGTGCTATTATTTGCACATGCTTTCCATCAATCGCACCGATACAATTCGGAAAGTTCCATGTTGTTTCAAAGCAACGTACTTTATGTTTCTGAAACAATAAAAAATAAAACTTATTAGTATATTTATTTTTCAGAACACAGATACAAATCAGTCCGAGCTGGAAATTGGAGCTGAAGAGATTCCAGATCAGTCGTCGCATAGTATGCCGGAAGATCAAGCTAAAGAATCGAATGGGTCGCGCAAGAAGAAAAAAACAATGGACGACAAAATAGACGAAGCATATGAAGTCATGATGGGTGCTAAAAACAAGATGAACAAAGAAGCCAAAAAAGACGATTTTGATATATATGGTCAATATGGTCTACGGAACTGCGTAAATTAAAATCAGAACAAGAGGTTATTATGGCAAAATACTATATAAATAACATTTTACTTGAAGCAATGATGGGAAAATATCAAGCAAGAAACTACGGATATAGCACTGCTGGATGTTCATCGCAGTCTGTCAATAATTCAGCAAGTAATTCGCGTTTATCGAATTATGATTCTCCATTGTCATTGTCTGAAGTAGAAAATAGAACTGCTGCTGATTATGGCACAACTGGTGATAACTTACTTGGTGTAGACAATGATATTGTAGAAATTATTAGACTTAAGTGAATAAAAAAAGCTTCATAGTTAGCTTACAAATCTTGACTGACTATTTCTATGATTAACATTCGACCTTTAATTTCTTTACTTAATCTACAATAATGTTACTATTGCTACATTTTCTATTAAAATTTCAATAAATATTGAATATAATATTGTACTTACTTTAATTTCATCATTTAAAGATTCAATCAGTGCTGTGCATACTTCCAGAACTATTCGGCTAATTAATTGCTTTGATACTTTAAAAGTGTATGATAAGGACGTGTAAGAATCACCACTTGCTAGGTACCTTAACGTAACAGCAAGTCTAACTTTAGTATCCACGGGATCACGGAATCTAGTTTTCTGTTTAGATATTGATGGGGATATTTTACACAAGAGTATTTCAAAGTCTGTTGATGACATCCGAGTAAAATTATGAAATGAGCCGTCTAGAACACTGAGATCATTAAATACACTTGTTTTGTTTCGCAAGTACTGTTTAATCCACCATCTTCTCTTCTTTTTTGTTCTTGATGCATTGATCATTATACAAAGTTGATACGACAGAGGGGCTTTCCTTTGAACTGCCTATACTAGGTACCATTTTCAAGCTCTGTACCAAAAATCAATTAAATAGGAGCAATAGTTTAGTCGCAAATGATTTTTTAAGTTTTTGCCCCGTTTGAACACGATGTATCTTTCCTAACAGCTGATTTAGCTGATTATGTATATACGCATAGGTCATGCACCTTAAAACGATAAATCCGAGTACCTACGATGCGTTGTTGCTGCTGTGACGCAAGTCACAAGTACAACCAAATATTTTCGCTAAAAAGATGCCAATTCAAACAAGGAAGCAATAAATACACACACACTCTTGCACTTTCATTACGAGAGTGACAATCATAGCAAAACATTCCGCGCGTAAAAGAAATAGAAATAGGTCAGTGTGTTGCTAATGTTGCTATTGCATCCTAGAGCCTTGCGATCGGTAAGTGGGGTGGGGCCTCTAAAAAACTTGTTTGTTCAGTGCGCCGCCGACGCTATCCTTTCGGAACGTACTTGCGTTACGTAACACGAAAGCTCCCGCGCCGCTTTTGTTTTGCCGATATCGCGCGCTGACAATTGTGATTTTATTGTGATAGGACACTAAATAAGTTTCAAACAGAATTTCTTTTTTTTATTGTAACAGGACACGTAACTTCGGATTATTATTATTTAGATTTAGTTTTTTTTTATTGACTGCTTTATTGTGATATACGACACGTAATTAAACTTTGGTTTTGTGTATGTGTGTAATTAAAATGTTCAACAATGCCACATGTAACTTACACGGCGTCAGAATACAGACATGATTTTAATTTACGGCGAATGCTGTGGAAACGCAGCTTTAGCTCTGCGAACATACCGAGAGAGGTATGGTGACAGCCGCAATATCCCTAGAAACGCCCGCACCATACAAAGAATACGGGACAATAAAAGTATAGTGCCGCAACAGGAGGGAGTGCCACCGCGGCAAATGTCCGCTGCTTGGGAAGAACGAATTTTAGACCATTTTTCCCGCAACCCGACAACGAGTCTTCACAGAGCCGCCCGACAGTTTAGGGTTTGCCATAGAACCATCCACAAGGTTCTAAAACGTAACAAACGCAAACCTTCGTATAAATATCGGAAGGTGCAAGCTTTGTTATCGAGAGACTTGCCGGTCAGGAACAGTTACTGCCAATGGCTACTAAATAAAACAACCGAAGACTACGGTCTTTTATTTATTTCTTAAGTAATGTAATATGGACCGATGAGAGTACTTTTACTCGGAACGGCATCTGGAATCGGCAAAACCTCCGGTACTGGAGTTTGGAAAATCCACACGTGTTTCGAGAATCTGAACACCAGTACAGATTTTCTCTCAATGTGTGGGCTGGTATCCATAATAATAATATTATCGGCCCTGTTTTTATTGACGGCATCCTTACAGCGGCGAAATTTTTAGAATTGTTAAGTGGTCCTGTGGCCGAGTACACAGGCCAACTGCCTTTAGCCGTTCATCGCAAGTTGTGGTACCAGCTGGAAGGAGCGCCTCCACATTCTGTGATGGCTTCCAGGGAGCAGCTCACAGAAATGTTTGGGCAGCAATGGATCGGTCGATTCGGACCTGTTCGGTGGCCACCACGATCTCCAGACCTCACTACGATCGATTTCTTTTTGTGGGTGTACATTAAGGGTGAAGTGTATGCCTCAGAGGTAAACACAATTGATGAACTAAAAACTAGGATTATTTTAGCATTTGACAAATTAAAGTGCTTAGCGACGGACAGTGATTTAATTAGAAAAATAAATAACAATATTCTCCGTCGGTATAATTTGTGTATTAATGTGAATGGAGGACACATTGAGAATTTAAAAATTTAGCTTTTTGCTGTGATTGTCAACTTGTGCGCGTACTTCAAAACCTTATCTTACAATCCTAATACAGGGTTTTTCATTAAGAACGCTCGAACTTAAAAATAAAATAAAAAAACCTGTTTAAGTGACATTGCCACAATTTTTATTTTAATTTAAAGGATATTCGCTGACATTATGTATTGAATATAATTTCAGCCAAATGGCCGCCGCGACTCCGCTGTAGGTGGTGTATCCTGGTGGACCAATTTTGGATGACATTTTCGCATAAATGGGGCTCAATTTCACGAAGAGCCCGAGTTATGTTGGCCTTCAGGGCGGCAATTGACTGTGGTTTGTCTGCATAGACTAGAGACTTCACGTAACCCCACAGAAAGTAGTCGAGCGGTGTTAAGTCACACGATCTCGGTGGCCAGTTGATGTCACAACCACGCGAGACGACGAAGCCTTCGAATTTCTCATCCAATAAATTTAATGTTTCCCGTGCTGTATGGCAAGTGGCGCCGTCCTGTTGGAACCACATGTTTGTGAGATCCATACCATCTAACCTAGGCCATAAAAAAATTGTTATCATCGTCCGATATCGGTCGCCATTGACAGTGAGCGCGGCTCCTTGCGCATCTTCGAAGAAATAAGGGCCGATGATACCGCCGAACCAAAATCCACACCAAACAGTGACTTTTTCAGAGTGTAAAGGCACCTGATGAATCTCCCGTGGATTTTCGTCGCTCCAAATCCGGCAATTTTGTTTGTTAACAAATCCACTCAACCAGAAATGAGCCTCATCACTGAAGATGATTTTTTTTCCGAAAGCAGGGTCAGCCGCCAAATGCTCAATGCCAAAAGCATGCCCAATCAGCGAATACACGGCGCTGTCTGTGGTCGTTGGGTTTTAGCTCTTGAGCTAATTGAACTTTGTATGCATGAAAACCCAAATCTCGACGCAAAATCCGCCAAGTTGATGTCGCAGAAAGACCCAGCTCTTGTGCACGACGCGGTATGGACTGTCTGGGGTTTTCTCGCACGCTGTCCCGAACAGCAACAATATTCTCCAACGATCTTGCGTTTCTTTGACGTACAGGCACTGCTTCAACGATCACCGACCCGGTTGTCTCAAATTTCTTCATTAAACGACGGATTGTGGACTCTGCAGGACGGCTATGAACGCCATAAATTGGACGCAATGCACGGAACGTTAGGCGAATAGAGCACTGATTTTGATAATAAATTTTAACAATTTCTACGCGTTGTTGAAGCGTGTAGCGTTCCATGGTGAATTGTCACGACTAAATATGTGTTCATGCCAAATTTGACAGCTATCGCTTTAGCAAGATGGCCGCTATGCGCTGTCAAAGTTCGCGCGTCCCTATTGAAAAACCCTTTATAAGAGCCAGCGCGAGCGGAGACCTAAGCCGCCGCCGGCCGGCCGCCCGCTTTGGCACGAGATAACACAAGCCGCGCTCCGACGCGCGCGACGTTGCCGCTGTTACCTAGGTATCTAAGGTCAGTTAAATTTATTTACAAAGGGTGGTTGCGTTTTACTCTGATTTGTAAGCTATTTAGTTTGTTTGAAAAAAAAAAAAAAAACATGTTTGGTGCTTATTATTTTTATACCGTATCGAATTAATACTAAACACGTATAGTACACGTAGTGTAATTTAATGCCCCTCTGTCATATCAACTCTGTATAAGCCGCACTGTACAACACTACCTCTTCCGGAGACATGATAGGTTCGACTGAACTGATGTGGACGGAGACAAGACATCGGGCATCGTGGGGCGATGTAGGGCGACATCGCCCGATGTCTCCGGGGACACATGTCGCTCGACAAATGTTCCTAGTGGGGACGAGGCTTAAGGCTCCATCCAGCATAAGTTCGGTATTCCAGGAAACAATAATCAAGGATTTAAATCAGTGCTTATTGCAGGCTATCCGAAGAACCAGAACAATTTTAAATTTGGCATTCAGCCACAAGGCTCTAAACCAAACTTAACTAACCAACCGAATCAAAAACCTATAATTCGTCAACCAAAACAGATTCCGCGAACGTTAAATAATTACATACAATTGGGTTTCTTCAAAGCTAATTCTTACCGACCAATTCGTGTCGGTATTAATAGTCAGCGACCTAGGCAAGACCGATGTGTCAATGCGAACGATGCGCAATAACATGCTAGACGAACCAGTTGACTTTGAACAAGTATGTCTGTGCGATGACGAGAACTGCGTATTACTACTCGTAGACGATAGTGACCAATTAAATCAGGTACAAAACGAAATTGAACATGAAAATTACATTATAGTGGCCTTAGGCTACCACACATCTATTTACCAGAAATAGAAGCAATTTTTATGATAGACACAGGTAGTACACGTTCTTTTATTAACCTTTTGAACGCCAATGTCGGCTATAGCCGACATGAGCAAGCGTGCCCTGTGCGCCAACGACGGCTATACTCGACAAAAAACAGGTCGCAGAAAAATACAAAATAAACCTATTAAATCATTACTTTTATGTATTTTATTGATACACCTTGAAAGCTGAATGTCTAAACATTATTTAGTTGCATACAGTAAACAAAAATGCATATTCCTCATTTAAATATTTGATGATAAAAAGTAAAATAATTTATGGTTAAAAAAGTAAGTCCCATGACGCCAATGTCGTGCAGAGCCGACTGCTAGTGATGTAGTATCATGTTGACGTATATTATATTCTTAAATTAATTTAGGTAACTTAAGGTATTGTAATATTTGTCATTACAGTTTTTATTGTTCTAACAAAATATAAACGATTGTAAGCACTGAGAAAAAAGTAGTTTTACTATATTAAAAACTGAAACATAGTTGCGTAAATACATTTTCGATATTCCCTTATCGCCAATCATGCGCATCCCTAGCAAGCTCTCGATAAGCAGTCCCCTCTGCGCCATTGTCGGCAGAAGTCGACTGACTCGTGACGTCGTAAGCGTATAAAGTGAATTTTAGTGCGGGAAATATGGAACAACAAGAAGTATTTACCACTGAACAATTATTACGTATCTTGGAAGGTACTGAAGACGATGAGTTTTCTGAATCTTTAGATGAAGATGATTTAGAGGTAAGTTAATTTTAATTTAAAGTTATGTTTTGCTTTACATGTAAGTATGTACATACTTAATTGGTTATTATATTCTAAAGAGTGCTCTCTTATTTCGCCTACTCGCTTACATTTTGTAAGGGTACCTATATAATCATATTCAACTGAGCTTGAGAAATTACGAAAACAATTTTTACCCACAATCAATTTTTACCCACAAATTAAAATTAGCTTATGGCACAATTCAAACCAAACGGCCGGCACTGTTACTAGCAAACGATTTTAAGCTTTACCTCAACTGCAAAATGCGCAGTATCGCCTGTGAACTCTCAAGGTCTCGCGGAGCCGCATGCCTTTTTGAATTTTCAAGCGATACTGCGCATTTCCTAGTCGAGATAAAGCTTAAAATCGTTTAACAGTAAAAGTGCCGGCCGCTGCGCTGCCACTTCGGTGTGAATCTACCGTGTTTCATAAATCAGAAACAATTATGAATAGTTTACATAAATATGCATTTGTAGTTACTAACAAATGAAATGAAACACCATAGATGTCTACAATTTATTTAATTTAACAAACTTTTACAAAATGAGCATACCTAATAATAATATTTTATGTTGACTTACAATATTACCTACAATAACAAGTAATAAATCCCTATTGTATCACGCATGAGCTTCGACGCGAGTTTGCCGGCAAACATGTTCCTACTTGTCGAACCTAACTTAAAAAAAATTGAAAATTGTTTATTTGCATTATGCTAATCAGTCTTGTAAGAATCAAATAGTAACAATACAAAATTATTTGGGAACTTAATCATGAAATAATAATTAAAAACAAATAATCAAACCTTTTGATTGATTGATTGATTGAATCAAACCTTAATTAACCTTAATCAAAATTTAATCAATTTTCTTGTACCGTATATTTAATGGTAAAGGATTTTCATCTTCGTCAGAAGGACATTCTGGTATGAAATCAACACTTTCGGATAAATCGGAATCACCCCGGTATATTCTGATTAAATTAATTATTTGCGCGTACAAATTAGTACGCCTATCTTCTGGTACTCTTTCCATTTCAAATGCGATTAATCTGGAGAAATTTTCGTTCCTCTCATCTGAAGGGCGTTGATTATAGAAGTCCACTCTGGACAATGCGCCTGGTTCAAATAATATATTGTTTTTGTTACGAGCCACGTAAGGCTCATTGACTGTTTGTGTGGCTACTTCTTTTTTTATTGTATCTTCTTTGCAACGAAGCTTTATATACCCAGATAGTATCGACGGAGATCCTGGTCGTTTTTGTGACATTGTTTTAATCCTGAAATTAAACAAATGATTCAGATAATAAATGATTATAATAAGTAAATAAATGATAATAGTACTTGATTATACTTACCTACTTGTTATATTTATTGTCAGTGTGAAATCAAACTAATATAAGTACAATATATTTATTTTGCCAAATTATTTAACTGCGACACACAAATATAACTTCACGCAGACGAAATTTTATAAATAATATTCGGCGAATTGTCATTAGCTGGTTTCAGTATTACCAGATTAGATTTTTAATTTACCATCAATTCATATAAAATACAGTATACAAAAATATACAATTAAATACAGTAGACTATAGAAAAATTACTATCAGGATTTTTTGAAATACTTTTTTAGATATTTAGGTGAATTTTTATTTATTATAAATGTTTGATTTTAAACGATTAAACAAACAAACTTCCTAAATTTATATGGTTGTGTTATTTGATCACAAATATTTAATTAGTGGTTTATGCGTTACAGCCGACGATTGCTGGTCACCAAGAACTGTCTGATGAAACGCCCTCAACTTCTGGACATGATCGTCATTACAGAAATCGTGAGACAGAACAGTTTAAGTGGACTACAGAAGGACGGCCACCAGAAGTTGCCGCTTTTGATGACTTTTCATCTGGATTGCATTTTACTCCCTCTGAAAATTTTACTGAACTCGACGTGTTTCAACATTTTATGGACAATGATTTTATGTCATTCATTGTCGAAATGACAAATAAATTTCACAACAATTTTCTGTTGAAAGTAGACTTACGAATGCATTCACGCCTGCATAGATGGTATGATGTTACAGTCCCAGAAATGCAATGTTTTTTAACAATTATGATGCTGATGACCCGAAATCGTCATTTGACTATTGAAGAACATTGGTCGACAGATATTTTATTAAATGCCCCCATTTTTTCTAAATTAATGTCACGAAATAGATTTTGCATGATTTTAGGCATGCTACATTTTTCCCGGCCAAATGAAGAAAATTCAATTCTTTCTAAAATAGAAGCATGTGTCGCTCACGCGAGAGGAAAATTTAAAAGTATCATTACGCCGTATAGAGATGTGTGTATAGATGAAAGTATTGTTCCTTTCAAGGGCCGTTTAACAATTAAACAATACTTACCAAAAAAAAGAAATAGATTTGGGGTAAAATTATTTGTTTTATGCGATGTACATTCCGGTTTAATAATAGACTTTATAGTTTACTGTGGTGCAGCTACAGATATTGACGATCCAGCAAATTTAGGCGTTGGGGGAGCCGTTGTATCGTCTTTACTGAAAGACTTTTTTGGCTCAAACCGTCATTTGTATGTAGATAATTGGTACACAAGTCCACTATTATTTAAATATTTATATGATAACAACATTTATGCTTGCGGTACTGTAAAACAAAATAGAAAGTGTATGGCTAATTTAAGCAGAAAACTAAATCTACATGAAATGGAAACGCAGTATTCTGGATCCCTTATGGCATGTAAATGGAGGGACAAAAAATATATATACATGTTATCAACCATTCATGATAATTCCATGGAACCATCAGCTAGAATAAATAGAGAAACGGGTTTACCAGTCATGAAACCTAAAGCTGTTTTAGACTACTCTAAAAATATGGGTAGTGTTGATACTGCAGACATGTTGTTATCGTCACTTCAGTGCATACGAAAAACAGTAAAATGGTACAAAAAACTATTCTTTCATATATTTGATATGCACCTTTTAAATGCATTTTTTTGTTTTAAAATGATAAAAGGTATACCGAATTTAGCATTTGCCGACTTCCAACTGAGCCTAATTCGGCAAATGATAGATTGTTACAACACTGGTAACGTTTTAGAAAGACCCATAAGAACTGGACGAGGTTTTAACAATCCCCTTAGCATATTACCCGGCAATGCAAAAGACCACATGCCTACTCGCATAGCAAAACATCAAAGATGTAAGTTCTGTGCAATAAAAAAAAAACGAAAGGAGACTCGCTACTGGTGTAAAATATGTAACGTTTATCTTTGTGCTGCACCATGTTTCGAAAAATATCACAATAAATAGATATTTTATTGTTGTATAACATGTTGATTTTTAACAAAATATGTGATTTTAATGTTGATCTGTGATATTTAAAATTATCTATATACAATTGTTGATTATTATAAGAATATTATTATTTTTCTGTGTCATTTTATCGTTACAAGACTGACTATTGAGTACCTATGATAATTAATATAACTGACATTTGTATGTTTTGAATTTTTATAGATTTTTACGAGATTTAGGACTAATTTAAAAAATGGTTTAGTAAATTTTATTTTCAGTATTTCATTTTAAGAGATATTTCTATTATTGCAACACTATTACACTATACCTAATTATGTACTATTGTTGATATTTTATAAGTATTTTTAGTGAGTTTTGTAGTTTTTGAACACTGATCAGTGAGCATTTATAATTGTTGATTGTTGATCCTTTAATGTTTAATTAGGTTAGATACGAGAAACTAAATAATGTATCTATTTTAAGAATATAAATATCGTTATACTTAAAAATCGTTACGTATATACTACGCAATTTCATACGAAAATTTTGATTTATTTTATACATATAATTAATCTGATTAGTGAGAATATTAGAAAGTTCCTGTTATAAAAATTGTTGCTATGTAATAATATCACGTGATAATATTATTCATAAGTGACATGTAAGTAATATGATCTCAAAGTAATTATTAATGATATAACTCAATAATTAAACTAAATGATTGGTAAATAAATAGTTTTATTTGCATTCAATCCATTAACAACCCAAATTGTTGCAATAAGTGTAAATTTCAAGAATAATAAAAACAAACTACTGTGGCCTTTGAATTTAATTAGATACTAACATCGATAAACTGTATGACACTATGGTACAACTCTAATGTACATGCAACGATGTCTTATAAAAGACTCGTCGACGGCGCCAATGTCGGCTATTCCCGACAGTGAGGTACATCAGTACTGAGAATAGTGCTGTACCTAGAGTTATTTTCATTTTAACTGTTGTGTGTCTTAATCATTGTTTTTATGTTATTAACAACTTCGGAACTACTTGAGTGGAACGTTGTAAAATATTTAATATTGGAATGTTCTTTTTAACATATTAATGATCGACCATTTATCTGGCAAGTATTGATAAAAAAAAAAATAATAATGGGTATCGATATAATGTTGAAATCCCTATTTTTTTGTAGGTATTTAATTAAGATTTTCGGGCTTGGCGTACAGGGCATAGGAATACCGATATGGCGTGGCGGTGAAAAGGTTATGCTGAACTAGCAGATCAGTACTTTCAATATTATAAGAGTACAGAACCATTTTAAGTAATTAGTACCCATGAACGTAGCCAACATAGCGAGGTCACGTACATTCCCTTAACTAATACTTTTAACACAGATATCCATCATAAGTTTTATATCTACAATGTAGATAGTGCATATAACGGTCTTATAGGATCAGATTTACTGACAGAGTTAGAAGCTAATATAGATATGAAAAACCGGGTCTTAAGAACTAAAACAACAGAAATTCCT
Source organism: Lithophane leautieri (assembly GCA_949152455.1). Taxonomy (NCBI): domain Eukaryota; kingdom Metazoa; phylum Arthropoda; class Insecta; order Lepidoptera; family Noctuidae; genus Lithophane; species Lithophane leautieri. The sequence goes on along the minus strand of OX424468.1, from coordinate 15,601,957 downwards.
ATTTTATATAATCCCTCATATCAGATAGTACCACCTAGATCGGAAACACGCGTTAAAGTACCAACAACGTTGGACAACGGTAATGCAATTTTAAATCATGTAGAATTTTGCCCAGGAGTCCTTTTGCCTGACGCTCTAGTTAACTGCGTAAACTCATTAGCTCAAACTGTAATTCAGAACACTACTGATACTTAACTGACTATAAAATTTAAAAAACCATTTTCAGTTTATAACATAGAACAGAATTTAACAGAGAGTTGCCTAGTAAACAATATAGATAACAACTTTGACATAGACAAACTTTTAGATGAAAACGTAAATAAATTTTTATTAGATCATCTAAACACATAAGAAAAATCATTGATATCCAACCTTTGTGCTGAGTATAAAAACCTCTTTCACTGTGAACACGTACCTCTATCTTACACCATCCAACAAAAAAAAAAGATTCGTACAAAGAACGAAGATCCGATATACATACGCCCATACAGACAGCCCGTTAGTCACAACAAGGAAATACGGAAACAAGTAGATAAGCTATTAGAGAATAAAGTAATTAAAAAATCACATTCACCGTGGAGCGCCCGTGTATACCTAATTCCAAAAAAAATTGATGCTTCACAGAAGTTTAGGATGGTCATAGACTATAGGCGAATCAACGAAATAACAATAGACGATTAGTACCCACTATCCAACATCAGAGACTTATTCGTTAGGCTTGTTTGTAAAAGCATCCTATTTCACCTAGCTAGTAGTTATCACCAGCTAGAAGTAGAAAAAGAGGATCAATCGAAAACCGCAATTACAACTCAGTCCAGGACATTACGAATTTACTCGAATGCCCTTTGGTTTAAAAACAGCCCCAGCTACTTTGCAACGAGCAATGGATAATGTGCTGCGTGGACTACAAGGTATACATTGTCTTGTTTATTTAGATGATATTATTGTGTAAGGGAGGCTATAGTAATGCATTACTGTAATTGCATTGTGAGGAGACGAACTGTAGGTTGCTGCGCTCATATAATGTGATACTTTTGTATAGTTTTTTTTTTCTAACTGAACAGACAGCCGTGCTGCTGGGGAGTTTGTTGCGCCACTTCTTCTTGCCAGCTAAAGCACTAGGAAGTGGTGAAGAGTAGGCGTTTTGGGGGACTGTCTTATGTAATTTTGACGTTCGAAAAGTGCTGATTCTCAGCCTAGTTAGAATAAATGACTTTTGATTTTGATTGTGCATTATATGGTACCTTAGCTGGGCTAGGTACCAAGATCATATAGTACCACCTGCACAATTCCTAGACGATATTTTAATTATACTCATAATTTCGCCTTCATGGAAACTGTGTAGTTTGCACTCGTGCACTACCTGCCAATCACATTATTTAAAGATGAAAGCCTTCATCATAGATAAAATTTAAAAAATGTTATCTGTGGTCCGTTCGCTGGCACGACATCCTGTCATCTGTCAATTCATTGTACTTTTTTGTGCCGCGCGCTGATCACGCTTCCGATAAAAAGTTCAGATATATTTATCGAAATGGGAAAATATCGAAGAAAACGAGACCAGGAAATGGAGGACCTGAATGAATATCTGCGAGAACTGGTAAATCGAGTGAATATCTACATGAAAGCGGAGTCGTCATGGACACCGGTAAGTTTCTCGATATACCTACCAATTTGTCTTTACCTGAGATCATTTTACTAAAATTACCTTGGGTGCCGTAATATGTTTCCACGTGAGGTTAACATTAGACCACTAACTGTGCCGTATACTTACGAAAGGACACCACACGAGTTTTCACTAGGAGGTCAACCATTGGTGTATCGTTCAGTGTTACAAACACATCCCTGCTAGATCCCTAGCAGTCTCTAAGAGCTTTCACGTGAGGTTAACCTTGAGAACACTAACTGTGCCGTATACTTACGAAAAGACAACACCACACGAGTTTTCACTGGGAGGTCAACCATTGGTGTATCGTTCAGTGTTACAAACACATCCCTGTTAGATCCCTAGCAGTCTCTAAGAGTTTTCACGAGAGGTTAACCAGGAGACCACTAACTAGGCCGTAGACTTACAAAAGGACAGCACCACACGAGTTTTCACTGGGAGGTCAACCATTGGTGTATCGTTCAGTGTTACAAACACATCCCTGCTAGATCCCTAGCAGTCTCTAAGAGTTTTCACGAGAGGGTAACCAGGAGACCACTAACTATGCTGCCGCATAACTACAAAAGAACCACACCACACGAGCTTTCACGAGAGGTCAGCCATGGTATATCGTTCAGTTATAAAAACATCCCTGCACCATCACCTGATGTAAGCTGTGGAATTGAGCAGTCTGGAACCTAACTCTTATTATGAGTGCGAAGCCCGCTTCCGTGGAAGACACTATAGTCAAACTTGCACCAGGAGAACACGTTTGAGAGGCTGTGAGTCACGTGACCAAAGCCAATGAATCTGGACACCAAATAGCCTACTCAATGCCACCAATTAAAATTTATTTACTTAACAGACAACACCTAGTGGTCTTCAAAATTTCAAAATACTTACAATAATTCTAGATACCTATTGGTGTACAATTTAACTTAAATATGCTATGTTAGTATTTACGTCAATTCCACTACAGTCCAACCGGAAGAAGACTGAGAGTGAAATGGTATCCATACCCCAACCTGAAGCATTGCCTTCAAATGTTGAGAATCTGCTCTGAGGGTGCAGTTGGCTACATCACTTTGGTGGTCAAAAACTATGATAAATGAACTAAATGTGCCGGCGAAGCAACATTTATGAGAGGTATGAAGCACCCACAATCTGTGGCCTGTTGAACCCACCAAAGATTGACAAGGGGGTGGCGGCTGCAGTAAATGAAGGTGGAATCAAATGACACCAAAGGATCAGGGGGCGGCAGAATAAAGTGGCTGCTGCCATTGGGTCCATTGACAAGGGCCTTAACAGTTTAATAGCTTCCCAAGGGAGTGCATTTCTAATCTAAACGTTAAACATTGACCCAGCTAGACTACTGTGTGTAATTTATTATGATTGTATCACATGAAGATCATTGTTTTTGACCCAGCCTTAATAAGGAAATGAAAGAACTGATGGAGCGGGCACCAATATCTAAATATTTGTTCGGCTATAAGCCTCAAAGATAAATTCAATGCCATCAAACGTTGCTAAAGTCAGGATTGTCACTAGCTCAGGTACGGACTGGTGGATTGCAGTATTTCCCTGAAGTTTGGAGGATATTACTACTAACCCAACCATACATGGTGGATCAAGGGTTATAAGTTACCCTTTATTGAACTTCCAGTTCAAACTTCTGAATAAGAACTTCAGTTGGAGAGAAAGCAACCCTATTTTCATAGAAATTAATAATCTCTTACAGTTAGGTGCCTTAAAAAAAAAAAAAAAAAATGTTTCCCTGTCAAAAAACAATTTTTATTTAGTATATTCTTACCAAAATCAGATGACAATTGGAGATACTTAAATATGTTGTTACATCCCACTTTAACTGTGGTTAAAGGACAGCTATAATAATGATTTTTGCCTACAATAGATTTAATAAATACATGTTAATCGGTACCCATAACAAAATACGTTTAAAGATATCTCCAGTTTCTGTTTAACATAATTATATTGTAAGAGTTTACATGCCTCCAGGCTTGACACAGCACCATGTGTGTTGGCAAGGATCATGAAGCCAGTTGTCTGTCACCTGAGGTCATAAAGGTTGCTTTCTGTCATATACTCTCACAATATTCTATGCTTTGCCGATTCATATGCAAAGTGTATAGAAAATGTGTCTACTATTCAAACTATGATATGAGAAATATAGGATTTATTATAAATATTCAAAACTGAAAAGAGCCCCCTAGAATCCAGACGATGCAATTTTTTGTTAGATTCAGTCCAGTTGGCCATTTCACTTAGACAGGAAAAGATAGTTTATCCAGTTCATAAAGAATTTTAAGTCTAATAAGGAAATGCAAATAGTAGAGTTTGCCTAATTACTAGGTATTCTTGTTGCAACATCCCAGCTGTACAATATGGTTTGCTTTACACCAAGATGATGAAAGGTCACAGAACAGTAGCCTTAAAGAATAACAATGAATATAACAAGGCCATAACTAGTTTATAATTCAAATCCATAATAACATAACGCCTGTATTCCCCGAAGGGCTAGGCAGAGGTATAACTATTTCAAATTCAAAATCATTTAATTGCAAATACAACAAAACTGGAATCAAATTCAAAATCATTTACTTGCAAAGGTTGCTCACATTTCAATAAATCACAATGGATTTAAACAATTTGACCTTGTTCTTGAAATATTATCTGTTGCTTCTCAAACTGATTGGTATGTTATTATAAAAAGTTCCATATATATTACCTTGAACTATTAACAGCATTTATAGGGCTCAAAACATTTGCAAGCTTTTCCAGATTGGTACTGTGAGGTGTTACCTACTAAGAATAGATATTATCACAATAGCCATTGCCTATATCAATAAGATGATTGGTACTCATTCTACTCACCTGAAGATTAACGAGACAGTGATGACAATAGTGCGAGGAAAGACAAATATGGGCTATGCATCTTATTTTAGTTTTAAAGGAAACATTACGACTGATCTAGACGCCCAAATATAGAAATTGAACGGAAGTGAGGTGGATATACCTTCAAATCAATTGCTGTTAAGCTGGGTGAGCCCCTGATTAACCTGTTTACAAACAAGCCCAATTCTAAGTGTCAGAATGACATCATGGCTCCCTGATCTAGGTGCATGCTCTGTAGATGCAATCACTGTCAAATGGGATCTCCACACCCATTGTGCAGGAGTCTCACACTGATTACCGCAAGATTATCAGGGATGCTTTCCTGAGGAGAGGAACACCAATCCCTTCAATTAATATAGTACTAACTTCCTTGTATAGCAAAGCAAGAAAGCGATATGAATCTGCTCTGGATCAATGGATCCCCTTCTGACAGAGTCAAGATATTGGCCCCTCCTAGGCTCAGTCACCATGGTAATATTATTATTGACCACTAAGTTTAATGAAGGTATGCTGTATAGCTCACTCAATACCCTAATGATATTGAATGAGTTATAATTATATAAATGAAAAAAAAAAAAAAAAAAATAATTATAAACTGGAGTAATTGCTGAATATTGAGTCAGCAATTGCTCTAGTTTTAGACCCCACATTGGCACAGATGACAGTGTCAAAGTTTCTTAGGGTAATTTGGTATAATTGAAATAAGAGCAAAGAACCCCAAACATGAACTAATTTTGGGACCCCAGGAACGTTCTGGATTATCTCATGTCTTTCATAAATAACCAATGGTTTAAAATGACGTTTTTATATATACCTAACCATATTAACTCTTGTAATTATTGCACACAGAATTCAAACCGTGTCACTCATTACACATAGATAACATTTCTTAAAATGAGGTTAATATTAAATAAAGATACCAGAAATATGTGAAATTTCTGCACCTGGTAGTACTAAACCCCACTTGATATTACCATTTTCTTAGATTTTACTGAGAGTAAAAGACAAGATTGTAAATCATACAATATAACTTTATAAGAAAATCTTATCATGCCGCCTCTACTGTAACTATAGTGGATGGACAAACCAAAATTTAAATGCATAATAATGGAATAGATTTTTCTAAATTCACATACAGACATGCCTCTACTTCAAAGGCCTTTGAGGGGGGGGGGAGGTATCAATGTTGAGGTCATAGGAAATGCTGTTGGTTGGACCATTTCTCAACCTTTTGTAGGTGACCAATAGGGATCCTAATGCTTTTGCACAGGCTGTATGCTCTATAGAGAGTGGCTGTTCGTAAAAATCATTATATTTCTATGTCAATTTTAATTGTCTGCTTATAAGTAATTGATGTGTGCCATATTAGATTACTAATGACACTGGTTGATTCAAGACTGAATAAGAATTCCAGGAATTAATAGTCTATCTTTACCTTAATGTATGCTTACTGATTCATATAGAATATATATTTTATAATGTGTAACTAACAAACTCAGAATAACATGGTTAGCTACAATGTTCAGTTGTTAAATAATGATGAAATGATTACCAACACAACTTTGTTCTTTGAACATCTACACAGTTTCCATGAAGGCGAAATTATTAGTATAATTATACAGATCGGACTAACTTACCTAGTGACGTCCGATCCTTAATTATATGAAATAATTTCGCCTTCATGGTGTCCCAACCCTTCCCAAATAATCAACCTACTTATGTGTACTGGATTATCTAAACCCCTTCTAAAAGTTGTGTTTAGCTGTATGCACTATGACCGGGACTAAACGATGCTGATACAGGTCATCGTTAAGTCCCGTTCATATGCTTTGAAAGAATGAATTGACAGATGACAGGATGTCGTGCCAGCGAACGGACCACAGATAACATTTTTTAAATTTTATCTATGATGAAGGCTTTCATCTTTAAATAATGTGATTGGCAGGTAGTGCACGAGTGCAAACTACACAGTTTCCATGAAGGCGAAATTATTTCATATAATTAAGGATCGGACGTCACTAGGTAAGTTAGTCCGATCTGTATAATTATAATAGAAGGCGAATAAAACACTATATTAAATGATTTTTTATTTTATTTCAGACATCCTTTCCATAACTCCATACCTGTTACCTACCTATGACTTGAAGTCAATGACGTTCATTCTTATGATTTTTTTTAATATTTTCTACTAAATATAATAACTATTAGTGCAAAAGAACATATTTTGCACTTCAGGAATCAGCTGTTAGTCAAAGATTGTAACATAACCTCATTTTTACTTAATCTCTTATATCGCTGTTCTCAGATTGACAAAATTCGCAGAATTTTCAGCAAAAGGTTGATAATATTTATGCTATTAATTGACACCACTTTCATCTTTTTACATCCAGGCCTGTTGCGCCATCTGTTGGTCGAGGGAGAGAGCGGATCGTTCGTTCCGCGGCCGCGCAGTAGCGCCGCCGCGGCGGCCAGCGCGCCGGCGCGCCGCCATTAGTGCACAAAAAAAAAAATAAAAAAAAAGCCACCCACCGTGTTCGGTGTGTACCAAAATTATAAGGAAAATTGTAATGAAGATAAAATAAATTCATTTAAAAGTTATACGAGCATTAATGAAGAAGCCCCTGCATGCCTGTCGCTGCCAAAACATTGGACCTTCGAGCCACATAGAAGATATCAGCCACGGGACGAGCCGGGTTGAAGAATTGAGGAAGCGAGTGGAACTTCGAAGTAGAAGTACGTTGAGGAGATTGGAAGCTAGCCACAGATTACTGAGCAGAAGCCATTGATGCAGCAGCCAGCAACGGTCAGATTATCCAGTTACCCTTTTCCCTCCTTCCCCTGTGTCTTCGCCTTGTGTTAATATCGTACCTAAACGTTTCAGAACTGATCGATATCAGATCTACTGGCATTGCTGAGGCCGTCTTCAGGTGAGAAAACACGACTGAACACGCTAAACTGTGAGTACCTGCCTTCTTAAACTACCAAAATGAGTGATGATGAAACTATTTCTCGTTTAGATAGGCAGTTATCTGATCTTAAAAGACAACGTGGTGTAATTAAAGGTAGATTAACATTATTCGCAAATTATCTTGAAAAGTTAGATAGATCGAGCTTAGATTCTGTAATTAAAACTCAAGTGCAAATGCGTATTCATTCGGCAGCCATTTTTTTTGCCGAGTATAACGACGTACAATCTAAAATAGAAAGAATTGTTGATGAAAAAGAATTACTGTTACATTTAGATTACAGAGATTCGTTTGAGTGCCAATATTATTCAATTGTTGCTACAGCAAAGCACATGATAGGCGACTGTGAACAACACGGATTAAATAATTCTCAGTGCATTTCCGGGAAATCTGTGTCTATTAAATTACCGCAAATAAAGTTACCTGTTTTTGACGGTTCTTTCGATAAATGGTTAGAATTTAGGAACTCGTATGTTTCAATGATACATGATCGCGACGACTTAGATCCTATACAGAAATTTCAATACCTAAAATCTTCTCTCAGTGGATCTGCGTTACATGTTATCAGTTCGTTAGAGTTTACTGCACCTAACTATAATAACGCTTGGGACCTACTTGAAGCTAGGTATCAAAATAATAGGTTATTGATACACAACCATGTAAAGGCCTTGTTTGCGGCACCTTCACTGGGTAAGGAATGTCCGGCACAGATTAGAACATTAGTAGATTGCGTTTTACGTAATTTGAGAGCCTTAAATTCTCTTAAAGAACCAGAATCTTCACTCGAGGATATGCTTATAATTTATTTAGTTGTCAGTAAACTTGATTCTGCTACTGAACGTGAGTGGGAGAATTACAGAAGCTCACTCATCTCAGATTCTAACAAATCCTCTAAAACTTTAAAACTTGAAGACTTATTAACGTTTTTAAACAATAGGTCTGACATGTTAGACATGATTAATTCAGGTAACAGTAAAAATAATCAGTCAAATTCACAAAGTAAACATGAGGGTAAACAGTCAGCTGATCATAAAAAACAGTCTAATTCTCAAACTACACTTAGTTATGCGAGTGCGAATAATAATAATAAGGTTTCATCAGGTAGTAAAGGTAAAACAAATAAACATAACTTGACATGCCCGTTATGTAGTGGTAAACATGCATTATATTCATGTGTTAAGTTTTTAAATATGTTGGTACAAGAAAGATTTAATTTGGTTCAGTCAAAAAACATTTGTCATAACTGTTTACGTACAAACACTCACACAATTGAAAATTGTAATTTTGGTCCTTGTAAATTATGTCAACAAAAACATAATGCATTAATTCATATTGACAATAATAGCGTTATTCCAATGTCACCACAACCTTCCGTTATCAATAATACGTTGCCACAGTCTTCTGTATTACATTGTGTTAGTAAAATAGCTGACAATATTGATAATCGTAGTTGTAACGTGTTCATGGATAATGCTAAATCGTTACAGACTGTCTTGCTGTCTACGGCGTTAGTTGAGATTGCTGATACTGATAACAGATATCACACAGTGCGCGCTCTGCTTGACAGCGGCAGTCAAAATTGTTTTATAGCTCAGAGCTTATGTAAACGTTTGAAAATACGAGGTGCATTCAATAAGTACCTAGCCTCATCGCCAGAGGGCGCTGTAGTTTCAAAAGAGTTTTACCACAGTGTAGCACATTCTTTTTTAATTCTTTTTTCAAATTTTCATTCCAATCCCTTCATTTGTTTTAATTTGACAACTTATGGAAGCGAACGTGTCGATCGGTTTTACAAAAATGGAAAAAGAGCAATATCGTTCGGTGATTCGATTCCTATTTTTGGAAGGGAAAACGCGCATCGAAATCAAAGAGCGCTTGGATGCTGTGTACGGTGACTCTTCTTCATCGATGGCCACCGTCAAGAATTGGTTCAACGAGTTTGCACGTGGCCGTACGTCGGTTTTTGATGAACCACGTCCAGGTGCACCGAAAACAGCTGCTACGGAGGAAAACATTAAAAAAATCCATGATCTCGTATTGGCAGATCGCCGATTGAAGGTTCGGGAGCTAGCTGAGACTGTAGGCATTTCAGAAGGAACAGTGCATCATATTCTTCACGAGGAACTCGGCATGAGAAAGCTGTCGGCGCGATGGGTGCCGCGTTTACTCACACCAGAAAACAAGCGCAACCGTGAGACCACATCGGAGACGTGTTTGGCGCTGTTTAAGCGGAATCCAGCGGAGTTTTTGCGTCGTTTTGTGACCGTCGATGAAACCTGGATCCACTGGTACACACCAGAGACCAAGGAGCAATCAAAACAATGGATCCAGACCGGGGAACGTGCTCCAAAGAAGGCGAAAACTGTAAAATCGGCCGGAAAACTTATGGCCACCGTTTTCTGGGATTCACAAGGTGTGATCTACATCGATTACCTCGAGAAGGGTAAAACAATTACAGGGCTTTACTATGCCGATTTATTGGGCCGATTCGACGCCGAATTAAAGAAAAAACGACCCCATCTGGCGAAGAAAAAAGTGCTGTTTCACCACGACAACGCACCGGTTCACACGTCTGCCGTTGCCATGGCCAAATTGGTCGAATTACGCTACGAATTGCTGCCCCATCCACCGTATTCTCGAGATTTGGCCCCTTGTGACTTCTTTCTGTTTCCTAATCTGAAAAAATCACTCGCCGGGAATAGATATGGATCGAATGAGGAGGTCATCGCCGCCACGCAGGCCTATTTTGCAGAGTTTGACAAAAACTATTTTTCGGACGGATTAAAAAAGTTGGAGCATCGCTGGGCTAAGTGTATCGAACTAAAAGGAGACTATGTTGAAAAATAAATTCCCACTTTTCCAAAATTTTCGTTTACTTTTTGTAGGCTAAGTATTTATTGAATGACCCTCGTACCTATCATACAGTCCACTATACGTGTTTGTGGCGTTGGACAAACCGTTTCACAGTCCAGTCACAAGTGCGATATTAATATTCGTTCTAAGGTTTATGATTTTAGTACAACCTTACATTGTTTAGTGTTGCCTAGTATCATTTCGAAGTTGCCTTCGACACACGTTAATAGTGATGCTATTCGTATACCTAGCAATATTCTACTTGCAGATCCCACATTTTATGTACCGAGTGACATAGATTTATTAATAGGGGCAGATGTCTTTTGGGATTTGCTAAAAGAAAATAAAATAAAACTTCACACCGGTCCGTACTTACAAGATTCGATGGTAGGTTGGATTATATCCGGTCCAGTTTATAATAATAATAATCGTTTATTAGCCACTAGCATGACAGATGTTCATTGCAATTTTACGTTAGTTGATTCTCAATTACGAAAGTTTTGGGAAATCGAAGAAGTTCATATTCCTCCTGTTACTACTGAGGAGGATCGTTTTTGTGAAGAGTTGTTCGTGCAGACTACTGTACGCGATCAGCACGGTAGGTTCTCTGTAGAAATGCCATTTAAACAATCTCCTGATTGTTTGGGTGATTCACATAATTCTGCTAAACAGCGTTTTTTGTCTTTAGAGAGGAAACTAGATCGTTTACCACAGTATAAAAAAATGTATTGTGAATTTATGCACGAGTACGAGCTATTAGGTCACATGACGCGTTTCGAGGAATTTAATAGTTTAAATAAGCCATATTATATTGTACCACACCATGGGGTGTATCGTGAAAGTAGCGTGACAACCAAATTACGTGTCGTTTTCGATGCAAGCGCGACAACATCTAACAATAATTCGTTGAATGATATTCAATACGTGGGCCCTAGGTTACAAAATGATATCTTCTCAATATTGCTTCGTTTCCGGCAATACAAATATGTTGCTTGCGCAGATATTGAAAAGTTCTTTAGACAAACTTTAATTCATCCTGAACAACGTAACTTACAACTAATACTATGGCGAACTGATAACAGCATGCCAATTCAAGTTTATCGTCTCAACACAGTGACGTATGGCACTGCATCAGCACCGTATCTCAGCAACCGTTGTTTAAAACAGCTGGCAAAGGAATGTAAGGATGACGTCATCGCTAGCGTCATCAATGACGATTTCTATGTCGACGATCTGTTGACGGGGCATGATCAGCGCGACAGGTTGTTAGATATTTGCAATAAAACGTCCGCCATTCTACAAAGCGGTTGTTTTCCTTTAAGGAAATGGACTTTTAATTTTGATGTAACTTCTGAAAGTACTAAGGATTTATGTATTGGTGAATATTGTCAGTCTAAAACCCTGGGTGTTGGTTGGTCTAACAAAAATGATTTATTTAATTTTTCAACTAGTGTTGATAAATGTTATAGTGATACGAAGATAACTAAACGTTTGATTATGTCAGTCATTGCACAGATTTACGACTCATTAGGATTGTTGGCACCAGCTATTACCACGGCTAAGGTTTTATTACAAAAATTATGGCTTGCTAAAATAAGTTGGGATGATGAAGTTCCAAGTCAAATTGCGTGTGTCTGGTATAATTTTATTAATTCATTACAATATTTACCCGAAATATTAGTACCGCGTTATGTCATGTGTACTAATGCTGTAATTAAGGAGTTGCATATTTTTACCGATGCCTCTCAGTCTGCGTATGGTGCATGTGCGTACATACGTCCATACACTAATATTGATGAGTCACAGGTTACTAGTCGATTATTATGTGCTAAGAGTAAAGTCGCACCAATTAAAGCGTTAAGTATTCCACGACTTGAACTGTGTGGAGCTTTAGTTGGAGCTAAACTTTATAATAAAATCATAAATTCTCTTAGGCTGAAATTCGATAAGGTCTATTTCTGGACAGACTCCACTATAGTTCAAGCCTGGCTTCGGACATCACCACATTTGTTAAAAACATTTGTTCAGAATAGGGTTGTGCAAATCAGCGAATTAACAAGCAACACTACTTGGTTGCATGTTAAAGGTAAGGAGAATCCTGCTGATACTTTATCAAGAGGTGTTCTCTTTGATTCATTAAAGGAAGACAACACTAGTTATTTGTGGTGGTACGGTCCGACCTTTCTCCGTGAACCGACTTCAAATTGGTTGACAACAAATACTAATGAAATTGAGTCTATTCAGAGTAAGTTACCGGAATTAAAATGTTCTAAGACTACTAATTTATTAAATGTAGAAACTGATATTATAATTGATTTCGAAAGTTTTTCTTGTTTTAATCGTTTGCAAAGAACAGTCGCGTATGTCTTACGGTACATCTCTAATTTACGTGCATCGCGTGTCGGTCAAGGTCGCGAAACCGGTTCATTGACCGTGAGTGAGATTAATAATTCGTTACTTGTGTTGACACGTTTAGTTCAATCACAATCATTCAGTAAGGAATATCATAGCCTTAAAGAAAAGGTGAATTTAAACAATAAGTCTAGTAATAAAACATTAGGTTTAAGTATCTTTCTAGATAAGGATAATATTATTCGTGTTGGTGGCAGACTTAGTAATTCAAATTTTGATTACGATAAGAAACATCCAGTGTTGTTGTGTCGTAAACATCGGTTTACTTTGTTATTGTGTTCATACGAACACAAACGTTTACTTCATGCTGGACCTCAGCTTCTAGTGGCGACCATGCGTGATAGATGGTGGGTGCTGGGAGCACGTAATTTAGCAAGGCTAGTCATTCATAAATGTGTAACCTGCATGCGCATGAAGGGAAATACGTTAACCCCACACATGGGGGATCTCCCTGCCGAACGTTTAGAAGCTGGATTTCCATTCATGCGATGTGGTGTTGATTATGCTGGGCCAATATCTATTTTGAATCGCAAAGGCAGAGGTGCACAACTTATTAAAGGATATATTTGTTTATTCGTTTGTTTTGCTACCAGAGCGGTGCATTTAGAATTAGTTGGTTCGTTGTCCACTCAGGATTATCTATTGGCATTCAAACGATTCATATCACGACGCGGTAAGCCGTGTCAAGTTTTTTCCGATAACGGTAAAAATTTCGTTGGAGCTGAAAAAGAGCTTTCAACTATATTTGAAAAATCAAACTCAATAATTGATTATGCTAGTAGTAATAATATTAAATTTAGTTTTATTCCGCCTTATGCTCCTCATTTTGGTGGTTTATGGGAGGCAGGAGTGAAGTCCTGTAAGTACCACTTGAGACGTGTCGTAGGTAATGCTAAGCTAACTTACGAGGAGTTTGGTACGGTATTGACACAGGTTGAGGCCGTCCTAAACTCCCGTCCTATGTCGCCTATGTCCACAGATCCAAATGATTACCTTCCACTTACACCTGCTCACTTTCTAATCGGCCGGCCGTTGACTGCGCCTGCCAGTGAAGACTTCACGACGACATCCACGCCTGCCTGTCGCTATCAGCGGCTTGAACAGCTGCGACAACATTTTTGGGAGCGGTGGTCTAAAGAATATGTGTCCGAGCTGCAACGCAGAACGAAGTGGGCACACAATACAGACGACATCGCTAAAGACAGTCTTGTTGTCATAAAAGAAGATAACCTGCCACCGTTCAAGTGGAGAATGGGTAGGATTATTCATCTGTTCCCAGGAAAAGATGGTGTCTCGAGAGTTGCAGAAATCCGAACATCAACAGGCACTATCAAGCGTGCTTCTTCGAAAATCTGCCCGCTGCCGGTTTCCACAAACGAAGCCAGCGTGACTCCTGTTTAGTTGGAAGGCGGTTCTTCCAAGGCGGCCGATATGTTGCGCCATCTGTTGATCGAGGGAGAGAGCGGATCGTTCGTTCCGCGGCCGCGCAGTAGCGCCGCCGCGGCGGCCAGCGCGCCGGCGCGCCGCCATTAGTGCACAAAAAAAAAATAAAAAAAAAGCCACCCACCGTGTTCGGTGTGTACCAAAATTATAAGGAAAATTGTAATGAAGATAAAATAAATTCATTTAAAAGTTATACGAGCATTAATGAAGAAGCCCCTGCATGCCTGTCGCTGCCAAAACAAGGCCCAAGATTGTATGTAATCGTTTCAGTCTCCTTTCAATTTAATCGGTCCATTAGATTCGAAGCAAATTGGCGGTGAGACGGACAGACGCCAGCGTCGGCGCTGATCTCGCTGCCAGTGCCTATGCCGCCCGGCCGTCCCAGTAGGATGTTGCGCTAGCTCCCAAAGGTGGACTATAGAAGCCGTGCGCTAGGCGGATAGGCAAGTGACCAGTGAACGGCATAATGTTTTAAGTAATTTAATATTGTTATTATGTAATTATTGAATCCTGATATTATGATATTGTATCTCGTGAATCTTACGAAATAAGTTTGGGAGATGTTGTGTACAAGTAAATATATGTATGTGTGTAGCGATACGCAGCGACAAGGACTGCCTGCGCAGGCGGCGCCGTGCAGCGCCCCGCACCCCGCGCCCAACGCCGCGGGCTCGCGCTCTTGAATAAAGAATCAGTGCTGAGCAACAATCCGCCCGAGTTCTACTTGTGTTGTGTCCCGTACTCGCGTATCGTAATGCCACGGAAAGCTACTGTGTCGAATGAAGAAGCAGTAAAATGCATGAAAAAAATTATCAGCTATCTATCCTCGCCGAAATTGCCGGGATATTCAGAAGTAGTATGGCGCGATATTATGTACAGAGTTAGATAATAAGTGGATTGCTCACCACGCCTATAACAGCGTGAGATAGGATCAGCACGGAATCTGCATGCGCGCCCGATTGGAAAAGAGCATCGTCATTACGAAACAACCGCCTCCTGAGTCCGACAAAGTCACGTCGTGCACAGGCACAACGTCCGAAGATCCCGACGTGTATCACAACGATAAAAAATTAATTGATGATCACCACCAGGCAAACCGTCAGTTTTCATGGTGGGTCTGTTATGATTTGGGGAGGAATAAGTTCGGATGCTCGCACAGGGTTGGCCGTAATTGAAGGTCATCTTACAGCAGTGCGGTACGTTGAAGAGATAATCCAAGAACCTGTTTTATAATACATTGGGTTCATTGGTAGTGAGGAATTTCTTTTAATGCAAGATAATGCCCACCCGCACAAAGCACATTGCGTGGATAATTACCTCTCAGAGGCTAGAATTACCAAATTGGAGTGGCCAGCAAGCAGCCCACACATTAATCCCATAGAACATATATGGGACATGCTTAAAAAGCGAATCTGGTCAAGTCTCAACCCTCCTCAGACCCTCCATGATTTGAAAACCGCTCTGGTGGCTGCCTGAGACGACTTTCCCCAAATAAGCATTAAAAACATTATCCAGAGCATGCCTGATCGCATGCAGGCGGTGGAGCCAGAGGTGGAAACAAACGATATTAA
This sequence comes from Lithophane leautieri, assembly GCA_949152455.1. Lineage (NCBI taxonomy): Eukaryota > Metazoa > Arthropoda > Insecta > Lepidoptera > Noctuidae > Lithophane > Lithophane leautieri. The sequence goes on along the minus strand of OX424468.1, from coordinate 15,586,157 downwards.
TTTTTAGTAAATTGTCTTTATTTTGTTTAGTTTTTTATTTACTTTATTTTGTTTTTTTTTGTATTTACTTTATTTTAATGTTTGTGTTAATTGCCATTTTTGTTATTTAATTAAGTGTAAATAAAGATTTCCCATTTTTTTTTTCAGAATTAGTAATTTTAGTTTAGGTATCACACCATCCTCTAAGTTTTATAGAACAAAAAACATGTCCTTTGTGTTTCATTTTGACAATAAACTACAAAATACGCTTGGGCCAAATTTCGTGCCGCTGAGTGTATTAATATTCTTTTAATCTGATTATTATGTTACTTTATTTTAGATACCATAATTATTACTCTTTATTATCTCACTATTTGTGTTCTAATAAAATAGTAATGACCTGTTCAAAAAAATATACGAGATACAATTTTTGGTTTGAGATATGAGGCGTATAGTTGCAAAACCCCCTAAAACACTTTTTTTTATAAATTAACTTTTTTACATCAACGGACAGTATTTCAAATTCTCTGTGAAATAAGAAAAAAAATCTTAGCAAATCCCACTATAAGCGTACAAATTTACAAGGGCTAATTCGTGTTTAGTAGCAAAAACCGCTATGTGTCACTTTCAAACGGCCCTAAAACCAAATACACCAATCAGAGCGCTTCATTCATTCGTTCGCAGTATGGCGATTTCTGTTGTTAAGTGGTAAATTACGTGCGGTAATATTGTGGTTTTAGTAATAAATAATGGAGGAATTAATGCAAAATGTTCAAAAATCGGAACTTGGCAAATCCAGGAAACGTCCTGTTATAAAAGCTAAGTGGAAACGAGAGGTAGCACGTGAAAAAAGGTATGTTGAATGTTTACTAGTTTGCACGTTCTGTTAGTATTAGGATGGTGTTATACAAACCTGCGAAAGTAGCACTAATAAAAAAAGCTTTTATAATATTATTTTATTGAATTTCATTAGGAAAAGATAAATGATAGGTATTTAGAAAGTATATTTTTAAGATTTTATTATAGTTCTTTGTTTAGTGAGTCGAGTTTTAATTTTAATTTGTTTCGTTCAGGTACAAGCCTGCGGGTTTTCCAACATATCCTTCATGTAATCACAACCAAAAGGCATTTAAATGTAAGGTACTAACTATGCAAATGATTAGAAAATTTCACGAGAAATTCTACAAATGTTCCACCAAAATTACCCAAGACAATTTTAAGTTTCGGCTCAGTACAAGAAGCAAAACGTATTAAAAATGAAAGCAATCGAACAAAGTCTATAAAATACTACATTTTAGGTAATAAAGGTGCCAAAGTGCCAGTGTGTCAGAAAACATTTATGGGTGTTCTGTTAGTTAAGAAAGATCGAATACAGGGTGTTCTGTAACGATTTCATGAAAGTGGGGGACAAATGCCTCAAGAAAATCGGGGCGGGGATAGGAAAACTGACAAGTTTATTACTAGAAAATTGTCTGTTCAGAGGTTCATTGAATCATTTAAAGGCCAAGAGAGTCACTATTGCTGATCTAAAAATATGAATAGATTGTATCTTTCGTCAGAACTAAACATACGCAAAATGTGGCGCATGTATTACCAATCTCATGAACCGGACTTACAAGTAAAACAAAATTTTTTCAGAAAAATCTTTAACCAATGCTATAATATCGGGTTTGGAACACAAAGAACCGACGTATGTTCAACGTGTACAGAGATTGGTGAACGTTTAAACAGAACAGATACGTCAAAAAAAAATCAATTAATTATTGAAAAACGTATTCACAGATTGAAATACAAAGCTTTTTACAGCATACTGCGGGAAGAAGTTGATGGGCTTTTGACAATTTCTTTTGACTGCCAAAAAAACCAAGCACTTCCTAAATGAACGGATCAGTCTGCTTATTATAGCAGACAAGTTAGTTTCTACCACTTCGCTATAGTAGCAGGGAACTCGAAGGCAAAATTGACGCCAAAAAATGTTTATTCCTATTACTGGGACGATACAACCCACGCAAAAGGCAGTAATGAAATAATCAGTGCTGTATACCACTTTCTGCAAAATATTAATATGACTGACAATATTAACGCATTGCCTGCTAATTTATTTGCGAGTTTTTTGCAAAGGCTAGGTAAATAGCTATTAACCCTGTGCGGCAAACGCACCTGCGCGTTCAATAAATATTTCGTATGGTGCTATAGACGCTTATGCGCGGTTAAAGAAAGTCTACCCAGTGCGGCCGGCCGCATTAGTGCGTCTTTCAATACTTGTCCAAGTGCGGCACGACGCTTCTGTGCGTTTGAAAATTTTCGAGTTTTATGACAGTCATAAAACAATTATTTATATTTATATTTATATAATACGCTCATGTAAAGGTTGTTTCGCACGATAGTTGTTTTTGCAACAATTTTTTGTGAAGTACCTTCGGTGCCGAGCCCGCGGCTCCAAGGTAGAACGTAAATAAAAAGGGTAAAATGTTAATTGTTACATACGCCATCTATTGAGATAAAAGCGAACAAGTTTATCGTACTACTAAATTTTATGAAGAAAATAAGGTGATGATGATATATTTATTATAGTTATATTAAAATTTAGTTTATAGTATCAATTTTATTTGTAAAGATCACCCCATAAAATTCTACAGGTAGGAACTTTATTTCTTCCTCAAAAAACATTCTTAAAGTTGGCACGTTCCAATTGTACTACAAAACGGGAGTCAATTTCGCATTTTGCCGGTTTTAATGTCTTTTTTTATTCATTTTGTCGCACACACATAACATAATAAATGAGTTCACATAAAATATAAACATACCGGTATCGGGATTCGTAATAAGTTAATAATTCAATTATATGTGTTGAAAATGAAACAGGAAATCACAGTGGATTATTTTTACTGATTGTTGGTACTTATTGCTAACTTCAAGTTTTGCCTGTCAAAAAGTTTTCAATCTTTTCTTTGAAGTTGAACTTTGCAGATCGCAACGTAAGTTTAAATTGTTCATTTATTTTGAGATTATTTTTTCATTAGTGCTAATGTTATATTATAACAATTGTTGTTTTATTTTCAGATTAATAATTAAAAAGAAATAAAAAAATGGGAAATCTGTTAAATTGGTAAGTTCATTGCCACCTACAAGTACTTCACATAAGGCTTCACATCAAGCTATACATTTCCAGTTTATGCTGATCTCGCATTGCATAAGATTTCCGTACAATGCGGCGTCAGCTTATACTGGAAATGTGTAGCTTCATGTGTAGCCGTGCGTACCTACATCTTTTAAAACTTATTTTAAAACGTGGTACAGCAAGTTTTAAAAATAGATCTGCTGACTTTTATTATGTTTTACAGACGTGTCCATACATGCGCATCTGATGATCGCGACTGTCTGGTATGGATGATACAATGATTGAAAGCTTCTCTGAATGTTTATCTTATTATGGGGAACTGTTTTACTAACATGGTGTGGCGGATACTGAGGCTTTGGGCATACTAAGTGCTTATGGATATTATGTTGTGCAGTCTGCCTGTAATATGCTAACTAATTGATTTTTTCTTGCATGGTTTGAGTTTTATTTTATTTTTTAGCTTCGGTGACTGTCGGCGCGGCGAGGCGCCTAATCCTAGAGAGTAAGTATGACTGTTTGATTAGTAATTAGTTGTGGGTTATGAATGTTCAATTACTTTCATAGCTGTTTAAGAATTGAAGGCCCGTGAATAACCTACCTACTTACACATAATGATATCATAGTGACTAGTTTTACTCGCATGGTGTATCCGCTGCACTGTGATGTTTCTAAACTTTGGGCATTTTTAACCAAATAATAGGAAAAATTAAAGTTAATTTCATAATGAATGAAATTATAGTCCTGGTAGTGTAATTTTATTAACAATTTGTGTTTTTTTTTTAAACTGAGCCGCTTATATATATTGATGATGATGACACCATGTGGTGGGACGAGACTGATTTGTAAGTAGTGTTTTATTTGCAATAAGTTTCTAGTTTATGCAGTCCCACTGCTGGGCTAAATCCTCCCTCCATTCTGGCATACTCTGCTGTACTTCTTGCTAGAATGTACAATACAAAAAGGAAAACACCCAGCCAACATGAAGGGTTCCGTACCTGCTTGTTTTCAATTAACTTTTATTATTTGTTGTTATAGTAGCATTCTGTGAAAGTTTCAACTGTTTACCTATTACGGTTCATGAAATACAGCCACTGACAGACTGACAGACGGATAGCAGAGTCTTAGGGGTTATTCCCGCTCGGTAACACCCTTTCGTCAACACTGTTGACGATCGGGAAAAAAAAGTTTCGTTCGTTCACAGTGTTGAAGAACGCTACTTATTATTTCGGGTAATTCCCGTTCGGTAACACCTTTCGTTCCTGTCCTCAACACTGTTGACGATCGGGAAAAAAAAGTTTCGTTCGTTCGCAGTGTCCATGAATGCTGGTTTTTATTTTTTAAATATGGAAATAAAAATAAAACATGTCATGGATTTTCAAATGTTTAATTACGACGAAAGTCTAGTTTAATTGATAAAAAATGTTGGATGTTGTTCCATTTGTAGAATTTAAGTTAGTAGATTGCAAACTTCCCTTTGCAGCAGGCAGGTATAGCGATGCCGCGCCGGTAGCCGGTAACAGTAGATAAAATAAACAATAGATTCGCACACTACCCCCGACCGGCCTATTCTAGTACGTTATCCACCATGACCTTGAATTAGCCAATCAGAGCACTGCAATAATAAGTATCGTTCATTTTGGGTAGCTAATCCTGATTTATGCATCGTACATACAGTACATTATTAGTTCTAAATTCGGACATGTCGGAACAAGATTTAGCAGGTATTTTAGGTACTTAATATAAAAATATTAAGGTTTATGGTTATACTTTCGTTATTTAATTAGTGTAAATTAGATGATTATCTGTGATACATATCATACATAATAGTGTACTTAGTTTTCATTAGTCACTTTCTCAACTATATTTGATTATGTTAAATCAGTGTCACAATTTTATTACTTATCAAAGTGTAAAATGGTTATTATGCACATGATAAGGCCATTTTTTTATTTTCTAGTTAATTGTGTTTTAAAAGATCTAACATAATCCATTAAAACATTTTAAAAATCCATGACATGTTTTATTTTTATTTCCATATTTTAAAAATAAAAACCAGCATTCATGGACACTGCGAACGAACGAAACTTTTTTTTCCCGATCGTCAACAGTGTTGACGACAGGAACGAAAGGTGTTAACGAACGGGAATTACCCGAAATAATAAGTAGCGTTCGTCAACACTGTGAACGAACGAAACTTTTTTTTCCCGATCGTCAACAGTGTTGACGAAAGGGTGTTACCGAGCGGGAATAACCCCCCATTTTGTCAAGACCAGATTCCCTACCTAGGACACATCATAACCAAAACAGGCTTGTGCACAGATCCTGCGAAAATATCAGCTATACTTGATATGCCAGCGCCGAGAAATGTTCGGCAAGTACAATCTTTCCTGCAGACTTGTTCCTGGTATCGCCGTTTCGTACCGCACTTTGCGAAGATTACCCAACCACTTACCCGATTGACGAAAAAAGACGCATCATGGGAGTGGGGAACTAGTCAAAAGGACGCTTTCAGTGGGCTTAAACGATGCCTAACTAGTGCACCAATCTTATGTCAAGCGGATTTAAGCAAACCATACGTAATTAAAACAGACGCTAGTGATTACGCCATTGGAGCTGTACTGGTGCAGGGGGAGGGCACAACTGAGCACCCCGTGGAATATGCAAGTCGTTCGTTGACTACGGCGGAACGGAATTATTCCACTACAGAGCGGGAAACATTGGCAGTCGTATGGGCTGTATCAAAGTTTAGAGGCTACATAGAAGGCTCTTCGGTATTAATTGCCACCGATCATCAAGCACTGAAATGGCTGATGTCCATTAAATCTCCCACAGGGCGACTCGCTAGATGGGCATTACAACTTCAACCGTATAATTTGTCAGTGGTATATACCAGGGAAAACCAACGTGGTTGCTGATAACCTTTCAAGACCGTCGTGCTCTGAACTGCAAGGGAATTGTGGAGTATGCGTAGTATCCGTAGATATGCCCCGCCGCTCTGCAGCCGAAATACGACAAGAACAACTGAAAGATAGCTATTTGAAGACAGTCGTGGACGCACTGGAGAAACCAGTGCAAGATGAAGACGCTGTTTATTGGGCAAATAAGGGTTACATCATGAATAATGGGCTACTACACCGCTATATACAAGATAGTGACAACGATAGCGCGCAATTGGTCATCCCTCAACATGAAAGATCGACCATACTTTCGCAGTATCACGATGAACCTACCGCTGGCCATTATGGTGCTGACAAAACTTCGCCGGATAGCCGTTAGATATTATTGGAAAGGAATGCGCAAGGAAATTGAACGCTATGTCCAAGACTGTATCAAGTGTCAAAGATATAAACCTAGTAACTTAAAACCAGCAGGGTTATTACAGACTACTGCACTAAATCAGAGATGGGAAACATTATCGTTTGACCTATTCGGACCTCTTCCTCCGACCTCAGATAATAAAACCTGGATATTTATCGTCGAAGATGTCGCCACTCGATGGGTTGAATTATTTGCCTTAGAACAAGCTACCGCTGAGGCTTGTGCAACTGTATTACTCAATGAAGTCTCCCTGCGTTATGGAGTCCCTCGACGACTAATAAGCGACAACGGAACGCAATTTGTTAGTTCAGTAATGCAAAAACTTGCTTACTGCCTAAACATACAACATGCGTTCACCCCGGTCTACCATCCAGAAGCAAACCCGGTCGAGAGAAAGAACCGAGACCTAAAAACTCAACTTGCCATTTTGGTGGAAGGCGATCACCGCACTTGGGCAGAAAAACTTGCGAGCATCAGATATGCCATGAATACATCAAACTGTCTTAGTACAGGACATACACCGGCATATCTTACCTTTGGCAGAGAACTAAGGACATATGATGACGTTAAACACGATCTCCGTCAGACAGTTTTATCAGAAAATTTTATACCCGAAATAACCCCTAAACTTATTCTATTAGCAGATACACTAAAGAGAGCGAGAGAAGTGCAAGAGAACAAAGAAGAAAAAAGAAAGAAGTGGATGGATGAACGTCGACGACCTGCTCCTGTCTACCAACCCGGCGACCTCGTCCTGGTTGCGGCCAATGTCCTGAGTAACGCCGCCCGCTACCACACGGCGAAGCTGGCTCCACGTCGTGACGGGCCCTACATCATCCTGCGACGGCACGGGCCTTGCTCTTACGAAGTGGCACACCCGGCGGATCCTAAAATCCCCTTGGGTATTTACCATTCTTCCGCGCTGAGCCCATACCAAGGCTCAGCCTTAAACTTACCTAATCCAGAAAGACCTTTGCGCAGACGCGGTAGGCCAAGGAAGCAGCAGACAGCAACGGAAGCATCAACTGGTCTCCTCGTCGGGTCGACTTCGGGACCAGAGGGGGAGACTGTAACGCGTCAAACACATCAACGCGTCACCACTACTCCAGCGCAGTCCGACCGACACGCCGAGCCGCCGCCTCCTCGCCCCGCGACGCGACCCCGCCGCGGCCCTGTCCGCCTATAAAGCACCCCGCAGAGCCAAGCAGCGGCAGTGCCGAATAAGGCAAACATAAGGATGGGCCCGCAGTTGCGGGCCACGGTATGGCATCCGCGACAAAGGGGCGAAGCCCCGTCATCGCACGCCACGTCCCCTGACGGGGACGTAGCGATGTCCACTCGGTTGTTGCAGCGGCAGTTCGCGTTCGGCACGCTCCGAGTGTACTCTCCGTATCGACTTAGGTCGGTCGTGTTTACCTCGCCCCTTGCTGGACTTGAGCTAGCGGCGTATATCATACGTTTGGCTGTGTTGGCGTCGTTAGCGAACCGCACACCACTCAGACGATATACTACGCGTGTAGAGATTTTGTTTAGTTATTTCTGTTAGTTTAGATCTCAACTTGTAAAGTAACGTTTCAGTTCCTATTGTTGTTTTCTTTGTGTTAGAATATTTATTTAAAGTCCGACTTATTTTGTAATTCTGCCACCGTAAGTAATAAACGATTATTGTTATATGTATTGTGAGTTTAGTTATCTCCTCACACATACCCCGCTTACAACATGCATTTATGGTTAAATACTACCTACTTCATTTAATTGGTATTGTTCGTGTTCTTCAGAAATCGCGTTATCATTGTCCAAAATGCAGGGGCTATAGCATGGTGAAAGAGACATAATTCTGAAAAAAGAAAAAAAAAAACATTCATTTCAAGTCATTACCTACTTACTGAAAAGCATATTTTATTTTTATTGGGATAATTTAATCTAAAACTTACCTAATAATAGTGTATGCTACTGCTTTTGCCGGCTGCTACAATTAAATTAACTGTTTTTAATTACTAGTGCTGATTTAAAATTACTTAAGTTTATACGAATATAATATCATCTCAGTTTAGCGACATGTTCAGACTTGCAACATGTCGTTTAGAAACTATATTTGCATTCCAATATTTGTATATATTATACAATTATGTATATATTGAAGAATAGCGGTTTTTGCAAGTAGTAGGCAAGATGAAGTTGATCAAACAACCCATATCCCTGAATGTAAAAAATATAAATTTTAATGACTCTAGTTGTCAGATCAGACACAGCGCTTTATTACCTAATACGATTCGTTGTATAATATGTGGTCCCTCTAACTGCGGTAAAACCAACGTTATGATCAGTTTACTGCTGCATGAAAATGGGCTTAAATTTAAAAATCTTTATCTTTACTCGAAAACGGCTTTCCAGCCAAAATATCGTTTTTTAAGTGAAGTACTAAGAAGAGTACCTCTGATACAGTTCAATGAGTTCAATGACGACAAAGATGTTATAGCTCCGAATGAAGCTTTATCAAATTCTGTATTCATTTTTGATGATGTGTGTGAAAAGCAAATAAACATTCGTAATTATTTCTCCATGGGAAGACATAAGCAAATTGACTGCTTTTACTTATCACAAACCTACTCGAAAATTCCGAAACAGTTGCTACGTGATAATGCTAATTTTCTTATAATATTTAAACAAGATGATGTGAACTTAAAGCATATCTATGAAGAACACGTAAATTCTGATCTACTGTGGAATCAGTTTAAAGACATTTGTAAAACTGTTTCGAGTAACCCTTATAGTTTTCTACTTATTAACAAAGAGTCACCATTAAACAATGGAAGGTACAGACAGAATTTTGATATTTTTTTAAACTTTGAAGGGTCATGCTTATAAATGAATTACATATTTAAATGCGGTTAGTATCATTCTTTTCTTAGCTGAATACAGTTGCTATATATTTTAAGATGGAAAAAAATATTAAAATGGAATTAGTGAAGTCTGTTGACTCCATAAATAATAAAATAAAACAAATGAAAAATCAGGAACACGCAGCGAACTTTTCGCTTGATAAAATGCTAAAACCTGTCACAGATCCTCTAAAAACTCTAGTTGATTCTAATAGATCTGCAGAAAAATTTAATAAAATTGAAAATACAACTCTAAATAATTCTGAAGGAATCGAATGCGATGAAAATAATATTACCTTATCTACAAAGATCGGTAACTATTACGAACCAAAACTAAATTCTACCCATATCGTTGAACAAAATGCTAAAAAGGAATCGATAGATAATTTAGAAATTTCATTAGAGGGTGATGATATCTTTGGTATTTATGATGGTATTAGTATACCGTTTGGAATTAGAAGTGAAAACAAAACTATATTGATGGGTAATTCAGCAGTATCATTTTCTAAAATTGATGGTTTGAATAACGATACTATAATTTTAGTTAAAATCGGTGACAAAGCTTACAATTTAACGGCTGGTCTAAAAGAACTTTTACTTCGAAGAAAACCTGATTTAAAGTTAATATCGAATGAAGATAAACTTGTCTATAAGGATATGTTACATTATACAAATGCCCATAAAATAGATTTTAATCCTAAAGGTCAAATAAGGGGTGACAAAGGTATAAAATATTGTAAAATAATCAAACCCCTATTTTCCGAATCGCCAAACGATGATAAACTTGCTCACACTAAACTTGGAGGAAACTTACCAACGCTAAAAAAAATTGTTATCAATTATCGCAGACTTCTCAGAATTCCTTATTACTGGTACAGCCACAACCACTGTAAATACTGGTTCTATGCATATTAAGCTTAATAGTAGAGTACCTGTAGTTTACAGACCGTATAAACTATCTCATGAAGAAAAATTGCGTGTGCGCGATATTATCCGGGAACTACTTGACAAAAATATTATAAGGGAGTCTGAATCTGAATATTCCAGTCCAATACTATTAGTAAAGAAAAAGGATGGCAGTGATAGAATGTGCGTGGACTATCGCGCATTAAATGCGATAGCTGTAAAGGATCGTTATCCATTGCCTTTGATCGATGATTACGTAGACCGCCTAGGAAAAAGTTAATTCTTTACGAGTATTGATATGGCTACAGGCTTTCTTCAAATTAAGATGGATAGCGATTCTATACCGTTAACTGAGTTCGTTACTCCAGAAGGTCACTTTGAATATTTAAAGATGCCATATGGTTTGGCCAACGCGCCAGTTGTCTATCAACGTATTATAAGCCATACACTGCGCACTTTTATTGAATCGGGCAAGGTTTTAGTGTACGTCGACGACGTGTTATTGCCTTCGTTAACAGTAGATGAAGGGTTACAAAATTTACGAGAGGTCTTACAAACGTTAACTCAAGCAGGGTTCTCCATAAACCTTAAAAAGTGTATTTTTCTCGCTGAGGAGATTGAATATCTAGGTAGATTAATTAGTAACGGTCAGGTTAGGCCGAGCCGTCATAAGGTTGAGTCATTAACCAATGCCCCAATCCCAGGTAACGTAAAGCAAGTGAGGCAATTCTTGGGGCTGGCTGGATACTTTAGACGATATGTACCTAATTATTCAGTCAGGACTTGCACATCTCCTTCGCAAAGGCGTCACATTTCAATGGAATGAGGAACGTGAGTGCGTTCGTCAAGAAATAATAAAGTGCTTAACAAATGAGCCTGCTCTAGCAATATTTGATCCGTCTTTTCCGACGGAGGTTCACACGGACGCCTCTGCAGTAGGATATGGTGCGGTGATATTACAGACCGATATTAATAAACGCAAAAGACCTGTCGCATATTTCAGTAAAGTAACCCAGGGGGCAGAGCCACGTTACCACTCTTACGAGTTGGAAACGTTGGCAGTGGTAAAAGCACTATAACATTTCCGACACTACCTTGTTGGTATAAAGTTCAAAGTGGTAACTGATTGCAACGCTTTAAAACTTACACAGAGAAAGCGAGATCTGTTGCCAAGAGTTGCTAGGTGGTGGATGTATTTACTGGATTACGACTTTGATTTAGAATACCGTAAAGGCATCAATTTATCTCATGTTGACTATCTGAGTCGCAATCCAATAAATGTGTGTGAAATACAAAAACCACATAACTGGGCACATTTGGCACAGTTTGCGGACGAAGAAACGCATTCTCTGTTGCAAAAGTTAGATGAGGGTGAACTCGATTCTAATCGTTATATCAAGCGAAACGATGTCCTTTACTACAAATATGTAAAAACTGGTGAAGAACCAAGTTATTTGTGTTATATACCGAAAGGATATCGCCTCAGCCTTTTAAGAATATTTCATGATGAACACCATCACATTGGCACAGATAAAACAATTGATCTAATTTTAAATCACTTCTGGTTTCCTGGCCTTGCTAAATTTGTAAAAAAATATGTACAACATTGTATTGTCTGCTTATCTCACAAAAAAGTTCCAAGACAACCGTTACAGCCGGAGCCCATAGAATCATGAAGTAAGCCCAATAGGCCGTTTGAATGCATACGAGGTGCATTCAATATGTACCTAGCCTCATCGCCAGAGGGCGCTGTAGTTTCAAAAGAGTTTTACCACAGTGTAGCACATTCTTTTTTAATTCTTTTTTCAAATTTTCATTCTAATCCCTTTATTTGTTTTAATTTGACAACTTATGGAAGCGAACGTGTCGATCGGTTTTACAAAAATGGAAAAAGAGCAATATCGTTCGGTGATTCGATTCCTATTTTTGGAAGGGAATACGCGCATCGAAATCAAAGAGCGCTTGGACGCTGTGTACGGTGACTCTTCTCCATCGATGGCCACCGTCAAGAATTGGTTCAACGAGTTTGCACGTGGCCGTACGTCGGTTTTTGATGAACCACGTCCAGGTGCACCGAAAACAGCTGCTACGGAGGAAAACATTAAAAAAATCCATGATCTCGTATTGGCAGATCACCGATTGAAGGTTCGGGAGCTAGCTGAGACTGTAGGCATTTCAGAAGGAACAGTGCATCATATTCTTCACGAGGAACTCGGCATGAGAAAGCTGTCGGCGCGATGGGTGCCGCGTTTACTCACACCAGAAAACAAGCGCAACCGTGAGACCACATCGGAGACGTGTTTGGCGCTGTTTAAGCGGAATCCAGCGGAGTTTTTGCGTCGTTTTGTGACCGTCGATGAAACCTGGATCCACTGGTACACACCAGAGACCAAGGAGCAATCAAAACAATGGATCCAGACCGGGGAACGTGCTCCAAAGAAGGCGAAAACTGTAAAATCAGCCGGAAAAGTTATGGCCACCGTTTTCTGGGATTCACAAGGTGTGATCTACATCGATTACCTCGAGAAGGGTAAAACAATTACAGGGCTTTACTACCCCGATTTATTGGGCCGATTCGACGCCGAATTAAAGAAAAAACGACCCCATCTGGCGAAGAAAAAAGTGCTGTTTCACCACGACAACGCACCGGTTCACACGTCTGCCGTTGCCATGGCCAAATTGGTCAAATTACGCTACGAATTGCTGCCCCATCCACCGTATTCTCCAGATTTGGCCCCTTGTGACTTCTTTCTGTTTCCTAATCTGAAAAAATCACTCGCCGGGAATAGATATGGATCGAATGAGGAGGTCATCGCCGCACTATAGGCCAGAACCGTGCGTACCGTCTCAAAAATAGGTTTTCGTAATGTTCTATATTGAATATTGTGTTAATGCACATGTCTAACTGAATGTCCAATGCATATTATATAGCAGTTAAAATATACTATTTCTCATTTTTACTATTAGACTAAGGCTTGCAAGTTGACGCTCAAAGTTATGTCAATTATGTAGAACACAATTTCACCAGTTTACATGGTCATATTTTCATTATTTTCACAGCAAATTTTTAAGTGTGATACTCGTATATGGTTAGAATGGTTATGAAGTATTCTATTTAAAAATAATTTAAGTGGACCATTATGTGAAAACTGGGGAGGTATATAAATTATTTTTCAGAACCTAATATTTTATCCTTATTATAAACTTTACATAGACTTTTGGCAGTTAGCAATGTCTGCCCATGTCGTAATTTTGATAGCATCACATAGAGCAGCTAATAAAGAAGTTAGGGCAAAAAAAAAAAATTGCCCGAATCTGCCCCCCTTGAATTGAAACGAAAAATGCCTGATGGGGGGAATATACAAAATATACCAAAAATGATTTTAGTTGTGATTGATGAGATTTTTGAATATTTAGATTACTTTTTTCTTAAAATTATCTATTTACTTAATCTTTAGGTAAGGTGGGAGTATTGGGTAATGTATTTTTTTTTTATCGTTCGGTCTGATGTGGTTAATGTTTTGTTATCACTGTGTGAATTACATGTTTATCATGTAGTTTATGTATTTCTCTATCGCGGTGAAGGAAAAGGGAGGAAATGGTAGTTAAAGTTGTTATTGTACATTATATCAGTACTACTAACCACCTTCGTAGATAGTGGTTAGGAACGTGATAATGCACTAGACAATAATATTTTTTCACACGAAATTTTAGTATAAAAGTTATTTATTTACGTTGTCATTTACCAGTACTTAAGTGTGCTTTGACATAATATAGTCTTCACCAACCTCGGTAAAAAAGTAGTAGTTAGAAGTAAAAACAAAATGAGTGAATTTGTTGTGCGTCGACGAGTATTATGCGAATTTTTCATTGATCATGGAACAAAATCACAAGATATTCAAAAATACTTAGAAGAACACCACCATTTGTCGTCTGAAAAAAGTGAATTAGTTGTGAACCGTATTCAAAAATGGCTTATAACAGCGTTTAACGATCGGTGGACCAAATCTCACCGAACTAAAGAACGTTTCTTTAATAAAAATACATCGTGGTTAGACAGTGAATTTAAGGTACAATTCGAAGAAGCACCGTTGGATATTACACCTACAACATCTGGAGAACGTGGACGTCCGCCAAAGTCTTATGAAGATCTATCAGAGAAATCGAAAAAAAGGAAGAATATGGAATCGAGTATATACATAATGCATACGTTCAAGGATTGCGGTCTGAAGGAGAATTCGAAGAAGCTACTGTTGTTACAATGATGCGGAGTTGTGATAGAAATGAAAAAAGGATCATGAAGGAAAAATTATTGCATGAAAGTCGCAATGCAACAGATTTTACGGTGGATGAAGCTTTAAGTATATTTGCAGATTTAGATCTTTCGAAATCACAATACGGATTACTTCGAGCAAGTTTGATTAACAAAAACTTCGACATACTGCCATCATATAATATACTGACAAACGCCAAAAAACTGTGTTATCCTCCACCATCCAGCATTCAAATAACCGATATAAGTGCCAAAGTAAATCTACAAGATTTGCTGGACCACACTTCTGCTCGCATCTTAAAGATTGAAAATGTTTACAACTCAACAAGAAAATCTCTTAAATTGTTTACCAAGTGGGGATGTGATGGGTCATCGGGGCAAAGTGAATATAAACAAGTTTTATCAGGTGAGAGTGATTTAGTCTCAGATGCAAACTTATTTATAGCGTCTTTGGTACCAATAAAGCTGACTGACACAGAAACAAATGAGGTAATTTGGCAAAATTCGGCTTGTTCGTCTATTCGTTATTGCCGACCAATCCTGATGGAATTTGCAAAAGAAACCCCCGAGAAAACCCGATCAGTGGTTGGTGATATTCGGGTTCAAATTAATAATTTGCAAACTTCAAAGATACACAAGGAGGAGCAGGTAATTGAAATAAGTCACGACCTATTTCTAACTATGGTGGATGGAAAAGTTACACAAGTTCTAACTGACACAAGTTCTGGAGCTGTGTGTACAGTATGTGGGGCTAAACCAAGCGAAATGAATAATTTGGAGAAGATTGAATCAAAACCAGATAATATAAATGCTTACGAATACGGTTTGTCTACGTTGCACGCGTGGATCAGGTGCATGGAATTAATTTGACATATTTCATATAACCTTACATTTAAAAAATGGGCTGCGAGAACTCCAGAAGATAAAAAAAGTAAAGAAGACAAGAAAAAGCTTGTACAAAGTTTATTTCGAAGCCGAATGGGATTGCACGTTGATAAGCCCCGAGTTTGAGCCCCCAAGTTTTTTAAAGAACTACTATTGCGCTTCAGAAATTACAGGAGTTGACGAGGAACTTATTAAAAGGTTCTATGTTATTCTTCAAACTTTGGCATCCGGTATTGCTGTAAATCCAGAAAAATTTGGTGAATATACTCGCGCAACCGCACAACTATACGTAACAAAATATATGTGGTATAATATGCCTTCTTCAGTACATAAAATCTTAATACATGGGGAAAGTATAATAAGACATTTTGCTGTTCTGCCCATTGGTAATTTATCTGAGGATGCCCAAGAATCTCGTAATAAAGATTACAAAAAATTCAGATTGCATCACGCTAGAAAATGCTCTAGGTCCGCAACGAATCAAGACGTATTTCATGGTCTTCTTTTTACGTCAGATCCTTATATATCAAGTATCAGAAAACCATCAGTCACTATTTCCAAGGAATTGTTAGACGAAGCTAAGAGCCTCTTAGCTATTTAAATAGAAGTAATTACGTACCTACATTAATTGTAAAATATATTTTTAGAGTGGATTTATATCATATTTGTCATTTATTTAAATGTAAGATTTATATGTAATACCTATAAAATAAAAGAAAATAGGTTTAATATCATAAAACTGTAAAATTATAATTCAATAAGTTAAACAAACTATGGTTTAATATTAAAAAAATACATTTTTATTTTTTGTTTTATTTTTTAAATATTAATAATTAAAGTTTTGACAATAAATGTGTCACTACTGGATTCTATATACTCTGGAGATACTACGTGCCAAATTTCAGCTATTTACTTCAATCAACAAAAAAGTTACAGATTTTTGAGACGGTACGCACCGTTCTGGCCCATAGTGCGCCGCCACGGAGGCCTATTTTACAGAGTTTGACAAAAACTATTTTTCGGACGGATTAAAAAAGTTGGAGCATCGCTGGGCTAAGTGTATCGAACTAAAAGGAGACTATGTTGAAAAAGGAAAATAGGCTAAGTATTTATTGAATGACCCTCGTACATAGTGATGCTCTGGGGCCACTCCCTGTTTCTAACGGATTTAAATTTATTGTAATTATCGTTGACGCTTTTTCAAAATTCTGCCTATTGTATCCGATACGTAAACAAGATGCAAACGAACTTAAACGCGTTTTTGAATCGGCAATATCAATATTTGGTATGCCCAAATTGATTGTCGCTGACCGTGGGCGAATGTACGAGAGTTCAGCGTTTGCAACCTGGGTACGCGAACTAGGGGGTGAATTATATCTAATAACACCCGAAATGCATCAAAGTAATGGTCAGGCTGAGCGATATTGCAGCACAGTTCTAAACATGATAAGAGTAGAAGTTAACTTTAGAAATGAAAAGTGGTCAGATGTATTAGGCAAATTACAGCTCACTCTGAACATTACAAAGCATAAATCTACTCAATATTCACCTATGAATTTGTTATCCGGCAGCCAAGCTATGACACCCGTCCTACACTCTATTGTGCGCGATGTGGCCCTGGAAGGGACGAGTCTCAACCGTGAGTCCCTACGTGAGCTGGCCAGACAACGCGCCTCCGAACTTCTGGACGAGAACAGGGTTGGACAAGACGCCCGCCTGAATGAAAAACGCAAGCCGCCGCGTAGTTTCACCGTTCATGACGGCGTCGTTTTCGTGCACAAGGGCAGCTAGTCCAAGGGCAAGTTAGACGCATGTATGCGTGGCCCATACCAAATTATTAAGGTATTGCCTCATGGACGTTACGAATTGAAACTTATAGCGGATTCATATGGTAAAACCACGCAAGCGGCCGCAGAACTTTGTGGCGTGGAGAATGGACGCCTGATGTGTGCAGTGCATTTTTTGAGAGTAAGTAGTTTTACCTATTTATTTCTTGTTTGAGACATGTCAACCTCTGTTTCATGCATGAAATGATTTTGGTAATTGCGTTGTGACATGCCGAGGCCTCTGTCATGTGAGCTTCAAAAGGGCTTTGGCACCCTGAGGGCTCTGCCTTAATGATGACAAGTTAAGATCCTCTTCTGATCGAGGATTTGGTGACACTTAGTATTTGGACTTGATGTGAGTCAGCATAACAACCCGAGGGATCTGTTACTGATAAATGGCTATGATACAGCTCTTCTATCCAAGAACATTATGAAGTATTACTGTCTGAAGCACGCTGAGGCCTCTGTTTATTTCAGTTATACGACTGAAAATGAATGTAGAACTACTGTTTCAGGCACTAATGAAAATGGTCGTGAAGAAGTTACTTCAGGACTACCAGGGTCCAGTGAAGCTACTCCACCACTAAACCAAGCGGGCGAGGACGCACCGCTGTCAGGAGAGGCCGTGTTAGCGGAGAATCCTGCGATTGCAGGCGTGGCGGCTGAATGACGTCAGGAGGCGCAGAAGAGGGGCGACGGCTGGCTGTAGCAGCGAGCTCATTTCCTCGGTCATTTCATTTTGGGCGCTTAGAGTGTTAGGACGGGTTTTAGCTAGGCGTATTTAGTGACTTGTGTTTAAATTAAGATCTATTTTTGTTAATTGTTTGCTTAAAGAATTTATTTTGTGAAACCTTTATTTTGTGGTCGTTATCTTTTTTTTAAATTCCAACTTGTTCACTCTGCTCATAATACTATTTTCTTTTTATCACTAGATGTCCTGAAACGTAGGGAAGGACGATGCCCCAGCCCCCACCGACTTCCTCAGAGTCCTCGAGGACGAGGAGGAAGACGAGGATATACCCGACTCCGACGAAGACCTCGACCTCGAGGTCTCCTATGAGGAGGAGTATCTGAAAGAGTACTTAGATGAGGAGGCCGAGGGGTATACATTACTACCACAGTTACTATCACAGTTTTGCTGGCATTTTTATCAAGATTTCAATGTGTAATAAATGAATACCTTTGTACTTTATATTTCTAATAGCCTTTTTCCATGTATTTCTCTGTGTGTAATAGCCTCCTGCAGTTCTGCTGGCAGTTGTAATAAATGAGCATCATATTGTAAACCTTTGTACTTTACCTTTCTATTGATGAGCATTATATTGTACCCTTTGTACTTTTCCTTTCTATTTTGTATAGCTTTTGTATGCACACCCTCTGCCTACCCCATCCGGGAATACAGGCGTGATGTTATGTGTGATGTTTGTAACAAACACGTTTTCCCCCCGTATCTGATAATAACATTTTGTTTGTGAATACCATTCTCGTCTTACGAGAATTGTTTATACATAACTCAGACCAACAAAATAAGAAAGACGGAGCATTACAAACATCAAAAGTGAAGCCACCTTTTTATCTGTGTGTAAAAAGGGATGTCATTTGTTAAAGTTTTTCCCTATAATTTGGGGAATAATATTTTGGGTAGGATAATATTGTGCGAGTAAGATATTGTTGAGTATGGTATTGTACCTCAATTGTTAGGAAGGATTCCGAAACAAAACCATTCTTTTTACATCGCAAAATAAAATAAAATAACAATTAAGTACAAAGTGCATTTACATACAGCCCTATCGTCAATGGCTACATGAGGCAAGTCTGGTAAGTCCTACAAAAAAAATTACACGAGTAATGGCAGCTTTTGGTTAAAACCTTAGGAAGATAAATGAAGAATTAGGACATACTTGAACAAACGTACAGCCAGAACTTTGTGAAACTAAGTTTTCAGCAATTACGTAGGAAGATGGAAATAACATCTAAAAAATAAAATTTTGTACAGTAGTATTTAAATTAGCTAGACTAAGCTGAGAAAGTAACTAAAATAAATTAAAAAATACAGTCTCGTGTTTAATTACTGTTTTGATAAAATCTAATTTTTGTTTTTCAAATTTTATATAGTTTTTTAGTATCTCCGCTTTTGATCACACGGCGAAGTCCACGATTAGTTGAATAAAGGTCATTATGATCAAAATGATAGGAACAAACCACGCTGGTTTTCGATGGCAGCCATTCTGGATCATTCCGACTATTTCTTATAGATACTATCCATTTACTTTTATTTTCAATATAATTTGGAAACCTAAAATATTAAATACATAAAAAAAACAGGCATATAATTACTCGAACTAAAAAATATAGAACGGGAAAATTTCAAATCATATTATGGCAACCCTCGCACTTTAAATGTCACTGTTTTCGTTCGTTCATTCGTTCAGGTTTTTGTTCCAAGTAACCTACAATTCATAGTTAACTAAATTAAGAAACGATGTTATTTGAAGTACTTCCATGTGAAAAGTGATTCCGTGAGACTTTATATGTGATTTGCTATTGTTTTTACAAGTTTTCACTACACAAGAAGGCATAATTCTATTTTTTTTATTGAAGTCTCAGACCAACAAAAAAAGAAAGACGGAGCACTGCCTATATCAAACGTGTAGCCACAAAACTATGCTCCTGCAAGTAAACACACAGGCTCACGCACACACCTACAAAAAAACTATGCTCATCGCTCCTAGTACGTCACGAGTCGTCGTCTAGTAAACTTCAATAAAAAAAATAGAATTATGCCTTCTTGTGTAGTGAAAACTTGTAAAAACAATAGCAAATCATATAAAAAGTCTCACGGAATCACTTTTCACATGGAAGTACTTCAAATAACATCGTTTCTTAATTTAGTTAACTATGAATTTTAGGTTACTTGGAACAAAAACCTGAACGAATGAACGAACGAAAACAGTGACATTTGAAGTGCGAGGGTTGCCATGTGATTTGAAATTTTCCCGTTCGATATTTTTTAGTTCGAGTAATTATATGCCTGTTTTTTTTATGTATTTAATATTTTAGATTTCCAAGTAATATTGAAAATAAAAGAAAATGGATAGTAGCTATAAGAAATAGTCGGAATGATCCAGAATGGCTGCCATCGAAAACCAGCGTGGTTTGTTCCGATCATTTTGATAATAATGACCTTTATTCAACTAATCGTGGACTTCGCCGTGTGATCAAAAGCGGATATAAAATTTGAAAAACAAAAATGAGATTTTATCAAAACAGTAATTAAACACGAGACTGTATTTTTTATTTTATTTAAGTTAGTTTCTCAGCTTAGTCTAGCTAATTTAAATACTACTGTACCAAATTTTATTTTTTAGATGTTATTTCCATCGTCCTACGTAATTACTGAAAACTCAGTTTCACAAAGTTCTGGCTGTATGTTTGTTCAAGTATGTCCTAATTCTTCATTTATCTTCCTAAGGTTTTAATCAAAAGCTGCCATTACTCGTGTATTTTTTTTTGTAGGAGTTACCAGACTTGCCTCATGTAGCCATTGACGATAGGGCTGTATGTAAATGCACTTTGTACTTAATTGTTATTTTATTTAATTTAGCGATGTAAAAAAAAATGATTTTGTTTCGGAATCCTTCCTAACAATTGAGGTACAATACCATACTCGTACAATATATTATTATTATTACTACCCAAAATATTATTCCCCAAATTATAGGGAAAAACTTTAACAAATGACAACCCTTTTTACACACACATAGATAAAAAGGTGGCTTCACTTTTGATGTACGTAATGCTCCGTCTTTCTTATTTTGTTGGTCTGAGATTGAAGTTTACTAGACGACGACTCGTGACGTACTAGGAGCGATGAGCATAGTTTTTGTGTAGGTGTGTGCGTGAGCTTGTGTGTTTATTTGCATGTTAAATACGGATCCCTAATGGATATCGCCGACCTCGCACATTCCTACATGTTTACGCCAACCGCATAGAAACTGCAGCGACGACATCCGCCCAGCCACGAGCCGCCGACGCAGCAAAATTCAACAGTAGCATTTAATTAGTTTTAAGTATTTTTTGTGCATTCCATATTCTGACATCGAATAGGTTTCACTATTGTAATTATAGTAATTTCTTTTAATTAAATTAGTTTTAAAATCACTTTGGTTTTTTTTCGATCCACCGTCTGCAGTTTACGTAATTGGCGCAGTCGGTAGGATACTGGCGGGCCGGTTCGCGAATCGCGTTAGAGTCATCTCATATCGATAACCACGATCGCGAGTCACCCGGGCGGCTATCCAGTCACGTCACGAGTATCCAGAATCTACGATAAAGCTGCGGAGCCGCGTGGAGAATCCAGACATCGATTCACGGCAAAGAACCAGAGATGAAATATATGTGAGTACACTAGAATCTTTCTCGTGTTGCTTCCCCACTATTCCTAGATTCTTTTATGTCTAAGATTTTTCACCACGAAAGATCTAATCGTCAGGAACCTGTATCGCGACAGGCTCGCCGACATATAGTAGATATTAACAGAGATTTAGATATTGAATTAGATTTTAATTTAAATAGTTTATTTGAACCCAAAATGCCTTACGACCCCGACGTGATTTTCAAGGCCTTACGCCTCGTGCCCGATTTTGACGGAAACCCAAATGTACTGACGAGATTTATTAACATCTGTGACCGCATAGTGTCTCAGTATGCAAGCGCTGAGCCAGGCAATGAGCTAGGGAACTTGTGTCTTTTAAATGGCATATTAAACAAGATCACAGGGCCTGCCGCATCCACCATCAACTCGAATGGCATTCCTGAAACTTGGGCAGGTATTAGATCAGCTCTAATTAATAACTTCTCGGACCAGAGGGACGAAACGGCTTTGTACAATGACCTCTCATTGGCTACGCAGGGTAATAAGACCCCGCAGGAATTTTACGATCAATGTCAAACCTTGTTTAGCACCATTATGACTTACGTGACATTACATGAGACCTTACAGACAACTATTGAAGCAAAACGGACACTTTATAAGAAAGTGACAATGCAAGCTTTTGTACGTGGACTAAAAGAACCATTAGGCTCACGTATACGTTGTATGCGTCCACAAACTATAGAAAATGCTCTAGAATTCGTACAGGAAGAATTAAATATTATATACCTGCAGCAGCGTAATGATGCCCCGAAGGTTCAAACTGCTTAGAGCGCACACAAAATTTTATACAAACCCCCTATGATGCCTGCTGGGCCGTATAACGCGTTAAATGTTCCGCGACCACCAGTACCTAACTGGCCTGCTCCAGTAGGGCAGCGTGGCTACCAACCACAGCCTCAAGCTTTTAAATTCAGTATGCCCAACCAACATCAAAACCGCCTACTCGAACCCAACAAATGTTCCGTGCACCACTACCGAATTACAATCCTCAAAGTAACGTTTTTAGATCGCAACCCAGGACTTATCCACCACAGAATTCGGGTCCAAAACCCATGAGCGGTGTTCAACATTTTGTCCCGAGACCATTACCGATGATGCCAGCGCATGATTGGCAACGAAACGGGAACCCACCACCAAATAATTACTTTAAGACGCGTGAGTTAAACCTCAGCGAACTTGCTTTACCTGATAGTTCCTATTATTCTGCTGACTGTTACTATGAGCCAGTATACGACTACTACACGGATGGTAATGACTGTTACATTGTCTGCAACTTTGACTACAACACCAATATGACTGATCCCAATCTGACTACAACTTGCGATAATCAGCTGACAGGTGAGGCAAAGCCACACCCAGGCCCTAGCACTGCTAACCAGAATCAAAATTTTCAGTCGGACAGGACATCCAAAGAGCCAAAATAGACCTTAATTTACAGACCCAAAGACAGTTACCCTACATAGAAATTTCCTGCCCCCCTTTAAAATTTTTAATTGACACTGGCGCGAACCAGTCATTTATAAGCCCCGAGGCTGTACAAAAGTTTTTTCATGAGTTTACTCTCAACTACGACCCTTTCGAAGTTACAAATATACACGGTGTAAGCAGAAATGATTACTCTATAACGTTACCGTGCTTTAATGAATTCAATGAAGCCGATAGTATAAAATTATTCGTTTACCGTTTTCACGATTATTTTGATGGCCTTATAGGACTAGACTTGTTGTCCAAATGGGAGGCTAAGATAGATTTAAAAGATTTTCAGTTAATAACGCGTACTGCTACGAATCAGATTAAAGTATACAACTCACGCAATGTTAACCTATATGAGGATATTATCCCTGCTAATAGTACTAAATTAGTTAAAATACCTATAAATGCCCCGGATGGCGATGTTTTAGTAAACCAACAAATTTTGTGCAATTGTATTATTCACGAGTGCCTTACCACTGTTACCAATAGCCGCGGATACGTAGAGTTAGAAAATCCAACACCTAACGACGTTATATTTTCGTTAGATCAACCAACTCGTGCAGAAATGTTCAATGCTAAATGCACGCCAATGAAACAATTGAATCGCATTGACGACGTATTATCGCGTCTACGTACGGACCACCTCAATGCAGAGGAAAAAGCTAATCTTTTAGCTCTTTGCTCTCGCTATGCAGACGTATTTTACATTGATGGAGAACCATTGACATTCACCAACAAAATTAAACATCGTATAAGAACAACAGATGAAATTCCCGCATATACTAAGAGCTATCGGTACCCATTCGTACATCGGGAAGAAGTTAGGGACCAAATCTCCAAAATGCTAGAACAAGGTATAATAAGACCTTCCGATTCCGCATGGAGCTCGCCTATTTGGATCGTGCCCAAAAAACTTGACTCTACTGGAAAGCAGAAATGGCGTCTAGTAGTTGATTTTCGTAAATTAAACGAAAAAACGATAGACGATAAATATCCCATACCAAACATCACGGACGTTCTTGACAAATTGGGCAAGTGCCAATATTTTACGACCTTAGATTTGGCAAGTGGTTTTTATCAGGTAGAGATGGACCCTCAAGATATACCAAAAACAGCATTTAATGTGGAACACGGACATTTCGAATTCCTTAGAATGCCCATGGGACTTAAAAATTCACCGTCCACCTTCCAACGAGTTATGGACAATGTTCTAAGAGGCCTACAAAATAACATCTGCCTCGTATATCTTGACGATATAATAGTATATAGCACCTCTCTTCAAGAGCACATGGACAATTTGGAAAAGGTCCTCCAAAGACTTAGAGAGTCAAACTTCAAAATTCAAATGGAAAAGTCCGAATTTCTGAAACTCGAAACTGCTTATCTGGGACATATCATCAGTAGAGACGGCATCAAGCCGAACCCTGACAAGATCTCTGCAATCCAAAAATATCCAATTCCAAAGACCCCTAAGGAAATTAAACAATTTTTAGGACTTCTGGGATACTACCGAAAATTTATCCCCGACTTTGCTCGCATCACCAAACCTCTTACGGTGTGCCTAAAGAAAGGTAGCAAAATCACTCTTAGCCCTGAATATGTCAATGCCTTCGAAACTTGTAAAACATTACTAACCAATGACCCTATTCTACAATACCCAGACTTTAAAAAGGAATTTAACCTCACAACAGACGCTTCGAATGTCGCTATTGGAGCAGTGTTATCCCAAGGACCTATAGGTTCCGACAAACCCGTCTGTTACGCTTCTCGCACACTTAACGAAAGTGAGCTAAATTATAGTACCATCGAGAAGGAGTTGCTTGCCATAGTCTGGGCCACAAAATACTTTAGACCTTATCTCTTCGGTAGAAAATTTAAAGTACTGACTGACCACAAACCCTTGCAATGGATGATGAACCTGAGAGAACCGAATTCAAGACTGACCAGATGGCGACTCAGACTAAGTGAATATGATTTTACTGTAGTGTACAAAAAAGGAAAGTTTAATACTAACGCTGACGCTCTCTCCCGTGTAGAAATCCATAACGAAGAAACAGATGAGATCAGCTCATTGATCGAAAATATTAAAAACCTCAGATCAATGATCAACGACCCACCGGAGGCATCACCTCCACCAGTAAACTCCTCGACTAAAGCCGAATCAGTAACCGAAAGTACTAACGATCTCAGATCAATGATCAATAATAACCCATCCGAAGTACCACGTCTACCAACAAACTTCTCGACTGACACCGTACATACCAGTAATGAACACCCGATACTAGAAATCCCGATTACAGACGAGCCTCTCAATAAATTCCACAGACAGATTAACCTTACCATAATAGGTGACATAAAACGCCGACCGACAGTAACTAAACCATTCGAAAATCATACTCGAATCGCAATCCAAATTTCAGAATCCAATCTGGAGAGTGACATTATTAACGCTATCAAAGAATATGTTAATCCTAAAGTCAAAACAGCTATCTTGATTAATCCACCTTTAGCCATGTACTCAATAATACCCATCATACAAGACAAATTTAGAAGTTCCTCACTTAACCTAGTATTAGCTAAGACAGAACTTGAGAATGTTAAAGAATACCTCCGACAACAAGACATAATCCGACACTACCATGACGGTAAGACGAACCACCGCGGTATAAATGAATGTCATTTAGCTCTCTCACGAAAATATTACTGGCCAAAGATGAAAGACCAAATCACCAAGTTCATCAACGAGTGCACCATCTGTGGTCAAGCCAAATATGATAGAAATCCAATAAGACCTCAATTTAATATCGTGCCCCCAGCTACCAAACCACTTGAAGTTGTTCACATGGACCTCTTTACAGTTCAGAACGAAAAATATGTAACCTTTATGGACGTCTTCACGAAATATGCTCAAGCGTATCATCTGCATGACGGTACCGCTATCAGTATCATACAAGCGCTATTACGGTTCTGTACCCATCATGGACTTCCTATGACTATCGTCACCGATAATGGCACCGAGTTTACGAACCAACTTTTCTCTGAATTTACACGTCTTCATAAGATAATTCACCATAAAATTCTACCTCATAGTCCAAATGACAATGGCAATATCGAACGTTTTCACTCAACCTTATTGGAGCACATTAGAATTCTAAAACTGCAAAACAAAGACGAACCAATAGTTAATCTCATGCCATACGCCATCATAGCATACAACAGTTCTATCCATAGTTTTACGAAATGCAGACCGTTTGACCTATTGACCGGACATTTCGACCCCAGAGACCCAATCGACATAGACTTGACTGAGTACATTCTCCAACAATATGCGCAGAATCATAGACAACAGATGAAGCAAGTTTATGAAATCATTAATGGCTCATCTCTTGTAAATCGTACAGCTCTAATTAACAATAGGAATAAAACTCGCGAGCCCGAAGTAGAATATACCCCTCAGCAACAAGTTTTTATTAAAAATCCCTTCGCCAGTCGCCAGAAAGCTGCACCACGTTATACGCAGGATACAGTACTCGCTGACCTGCCTATACACATTTATACTTCTAAAAAACGTGGCCCAATAGCCAAAGCACGGCTGAAACGTGTTCCTAAAACCAGCAAATTGTTACAGGATCCTGATACTACTGATAACCCACGCAACCCATCCTCAAGAGATAAGACTTGAGACTTTGGCCGATGGACCAGGACTGTTACCATACAGATTAGGACCGACCAGACTAACTACACATTACCACTCATTCATACAGTACATACAATTAACTGACATAGAAGATAAAATAAACTCAGTACAGACGCAACTTAAGACTTTTAAAACTAAACTTACCAATGAGACTTATATGCTTTACGAATATCAGATTGACTATCTTACCAACAAACTTAGTAAGGTACTACAACAAGTAAAATCATTAGAACCTGTTAGAGTCAAAAGAGGTCTCGTAGATAGCCTTGGGTCAGTAATAAAAAGTGTTACTGGCAACTTAGATTATCTAGATGCCCTGAAATATGATGAGGCTATCAAGACTTTACAAAATAATGAAAATAAAATAGTATCAGAATTCAACAATCATATAAGCCTAAGTAAAGAATGGATGTCCCAACATGGTACCATCCTGGACCAAATAACAAAAAACCAGGAAAAGGTTAACGCAACGTTAGAACTACTTGTAGAGAAAAGTGCTTATAGGGATTACAGCTTAATTAAATTTGCAAAGTTTGCCCAAATATTAGGAATTATAACCAATAATGTAGAAGATTTAATGTTAGAGATAATTAGGTTAGAAAATATAATGGCTTTTATACGTGCGTCCAGCACCCATCATTCCATGATAGATATAGAAGTGTTAAGATCTATGATAGATAGGTTAAAATCAATATACAGCCAAGATCAAATCTTAAACTTAGAATTACGAGAATATTATAATCTTATAAAACCAGGTTCCTACTTTATTGAGAAGAGAATAGTAATAGTATACAGCTTTCCTATAGTCTCAAAAGACCTTTACGATTTATACAGACTATCCATTGTCCCTAATAAGAAACAACTTGCCCTTATACCTTCCTCTCCCTATATAGCAACAAATGAGAAATCATTCGTGTACATAGAGGCTGAATGCCCGAAGTATAGTAGCATCCATCTCTGTGAAAGGAAGACAAGTCATCAGATCCGGACGAAGCCAGACTGTATCCAAGAGCTCATCATCAACCAAGGTCTAGAAGACACCTGCCAATTCACCAAGATTTCACTCTCCAAACAAGCAGTAGAAAAACTGGACGATCAACACTACGTTTTATCACTGCCCCAACCGACCAAAGTACAGTTAGCCTGCGGTAGAAAAGACTTTAATATTCTGCAAGGAAGCTATCTCGTCACCATACCCATGGACTGCTATCTGGAAACAACAGAATTCACAATCATCAACGACAGCAACGAGATAAAAGGACAGCCACTAAAGCTATCAAAAATCCCTTATAACGACATGAACCGAACAACTGATTCCACTCACATCATCGGCTTCAATTCAGTCAACCTGGAAGAACTTCACAGCATCCAGAACAAAGTATTGATGGAAAACCCTATTCAGATCGACAATACTCAGCCGGTTGTCCTATACCATA
The DNA here is from genome assembly GCA_949152455.1 of Lithophane leautieri. Taxonomy (NCBI): domain Eukaryota; kingdom Metazoa; phylum Arthropoda; class Insecta; order Lepidoptera; family Noctuidae; genus Lithophane; species Lithophane leautieri. The sequence goes on along the minus strand of OX424468.1, from coordinate 15,557,926 downwards.
CAACCATACCATTTTACATCATTGTACTATGCGCAACCATACTTATCATTCTGGTAATAAGCCGCAGATACAAATGCTGGAACCTTAGAGCAAGCGACAAAGAGAAGCAACATACTCCCAAGATCCATATGTATGAAGATGTGACCAGAAAACGAGATGAACTCACAGCAACATTTTCTCTAAACATGAGCAAATAGTCGCTGTTCTTCGGGTGGAGGTGTTAAATACGGATCCCTAATGGATATCGCCGACCTCGCACATTCCTACATGTTTACGCCAACCGCATAGAAACTGCAGCGACGACATCCGTCCAGCCACGAGCCGCCGACGCAGCAAAATTCAACAGTAGCATTTAATTAGTTTTAAGTATTTTTTGTGCATTCCATATTCTGACATCGAATAGGTTTCACTATTGTAATTATAGTAATTTCTTTTAATTAAATTAGTTTTAAAATCACTTTGGTTTTTTTTTCGATCCACCGTCTGCAGTTTACGTAATTTGCAGGAGCATAGTTTTATGGCTACACGTTTGATGTATGTATTGCTACGTCTTTCTTTTTTTGTTGGTCTGAGATACATAATATGATGCTCTGTTTATTCAAGAACACAACACAGTTTACATTGTGTGCCTAGAGCCAATAGAAACAGCAGGAGAGCATTTTTTGTGCGCGCCGGCATAATCTTATCGGGCCGTCAGAAGGCGGCCGGTGCTTGAGCGATGGTGACGTAATGCGTCACGCGGTCATAGAGGTACACTTACCCGTAATTTTTGTGCACATTTTAGCTCGATATACATATTCTTGAAAGCGATGTCTCACTGCCGATTTTGGTTTTCCTACTGGACTAACGATACGTGTCAGTTTAGAGGTGACAGAAATTGCATAAAACTGTTCAAAATCAAATTAGATACTTCGCAGTTGAGACTCACAGAATCACTGGAAAAAGCCAATTTCGAAATGAAAACGCACAAGAACACATGGCCCAAGTAAGAGCCGCTGAGTTACCTGATTATCCCCTGCTTTCGGCGAGCACAGCTTTACGATGCAGACATACCATCAGTCCAGGTAGACTTTGGCTAAGAGACCTTACCGTTCAGGTTTTCGATATTCCAAAGCAAGACTTGAGCTTCTTTGAAAGCGACGGTAATTACAGTTCCGAAATGTGTGCAGATTGAACTTATAAATAACCTAAAAATAGACACTATAAGCAGTTTACCTTCAATTAAGCCTCAAAAGCCTTCAATTAAGTCTTAATACCGCCATTTGTAAATAAATCAAAGGTTAATTGAGTGATTGCCAGCATGTGTTTCGACCTGGGCGCTCCACGGTGACTAATTATATAGAATTTGTTGATTATATAAGTAGTAGAGTTAAGTCTGATTGTCGGGTGGACGCCACATACTTTGATTTCAAGAAAGCCATCGACGTTGTAGATCTTTTGATGTGCTTTTTTTAAAAATAAATTTGCATTACTAGGATTCTCAACTTCTCTCTTGAACTTCATGGTCCACTACTTAAAATATCGTAAACAGTTTGTTAATGTAGAACAGTGGTTCCCACCAGTGGTCCGCAGAAGCCAAAATGTGGTCCGCGAAGGATATTAAATTTAGCGGGCGGTGAGCCGTTGGTCGCCTTGCAGTGAGTGAGAAGAGCGCGAGTGGAGGGGGCGGTACGTCGCACAGTGGATCGTCCCCATACAAGAGGTGTGACATAGCATCAAAAATTTAAAAAGCATTTATTAAAAAAAAACAAAAAATGCAGTTGCATTCCTCTATTAAAGAACAACAAAAATTGTTACTACGCTTTTTTTATTTGACCAGCAGTTTCGGAGCGATTCGATGAAAACCGTTATTTTTGTATGGAAACGAACACAAAAATGTCTGTATCTCATGATTCCCTCCTTGTTTCGATTTGCGGTTTTCACTACTGTTATTTACCCATTTTATGCCACATTTTCTTCAAGGACACATGGTGCCCCCTGAGTGCCCCTTCCGAGATATTTTGCCTTTAGTAACTATCTTTGTTATTGTATTCCTGATGGAATGGAGGTACATTAAGTATACTTATTACTGGGAATAAGTCATCACTAAGTAGTTCCTTAAATAACAGGTGCATTTGTGAGTACTTTAATGACTTATGAACGCTTTTGTTGCAAAATAACAAAAGCGTTAATGAATCATTAAATAACGACTACCATTACTGCTTAATCTAATTAGTTATTGTAATTACTATGTTAACAGCCCTTAAACTCTGCATTGTGATTGGCTCATCCCAAGAAGCAAAATAATGTCATATAAATGGTACAATAACGTTTTTTATGTAATTTTCAGTCATATGAAAATGGTTTTATAATAGTTTTTTATACGTAAATATAACGCGGGTTTGGGCGCAGATTACATAACATTTAAATCGTGTAAGGGTCGTATTGCAGTCGCATCAGCGAAAATAACGTTGTGTAAAAATCATGTAGACGTTGTAAGTTTAACTAGTAAGGTTTGTAACAGTTTTTAGTAATACTCTTACATAACTATATCATCGTATAGACGTTTTGTTATGCTGGTGGTTGCATGGTCTGTGGTGCAAGCTAGACAATTTGCGTGACAATTTATTGTGTTGTGATAAAACTTAAAGAAAAGGTAAGTGAAAATGTTTTAATAATCTTTATTAATTTAATGTAAAGAAAGTTTACTGTGGTGGAAGATGAAGAGCGGTGACTTATACTTGGGAATCTAAAATTTTCGATGATATGTATGGTTATTGTTGTTAATATTTTAATGGGCCTTCATAATGTTTAAATTATTAGTGTTTAAATGTTTAATCACATGTCAGTGGCAGACGTGTTTTTTGTTATTTATTGTGCTCAATATTTTTTTTTTTTTTTTGAGAGTATTAATTTGTGCGATATTAACTCTTAATATGTCTTGACAATAAGTACAACAATACTAAAGTCGTGTGAACTGGTTTGGTGAAAATAATACGCGAGCGCGACATCACGCCGTCCGGGAACGCCGAGGTAGGCTCCTCCTCACCTTGAGTGAAAGAGACGGGCTGCGAAAAATAAATAATTCGTCTCTGTCGTGCCGCTGGGAACCGCAAAGTGCTTGACGGTTTGATCATCAAGTTCTGAATTTTTGAATTTTTGTTCGCGATACCAATAAGAATGCCTAATAATTGCGGCGCTTGTGGTTCGCTCATAATTGATTATTACATGGAATGTGCTAATGATAAATGCATGAAAAGGTATGATATAGCCTGTCTCGAAATAAACAGAGATGCGTTTAAGACATACACCCAGACATATAAAAAGAAATGGCTATGTCCGGAATGTTGCTGTGCTAAGCCAAAAAGAAGCAACAGTGAAACCCCGGTCCGCATTAACATACCTAACTTTAATGCCACCACTCCTGTTAACAATGTAAACAGTCAGCCGCGCGGAAGTCAGACTCAGTATTCACCCATAACTATGGAGTCTGATTCCATACTACTCGACGAATTGAGAGAATTTAAAGCTGACATGGTAGCTCGCATGGACAGCCAGATGAATGCGATATCGGTCCTACTAAATCAATTTTCTCAAACAAAAACCGAGTTGGGCAACATAGTTAAAATGTTGACGGTGATCGAAGAAAAAGTTGAAGCTAAGCTAACTCAGAACAACCAAACCCACGAAATAGCAGTTGATATTCCCCTAAATCCTCCTTCTACATCTTCTTTTGCTGAGGTCGTAAGTCGGCAGAATAATTCCAACGTTTCCAATAAAACGCGTCATACCCACATCAAAACGCAAAAGTTAAATAAATGTGGGGCCACGAAGTCGGTCGAAATTTTACCGGAAAAAACTTTGTGTAGTACTAGCTCACTGGCGACTAGTAAACCACCTAACGATGAAGCGGAGATGTTCGAATCTGGATGGACGACTGTTCGAAATAAAAAAAATAACAGGCAACTTAATGAGGTCAGAGTGGGAACAAATACAGAGTTGAAGGCAATTCAAGTTAGTGATCGCAAAAAATATCTACATGTGTGGCGACTGCATCCGGATACCACTCTTGAAGCCATAGCCAATCACGTGAAAAATGTATGTGGCTCAGATGTTCAAATTAAAATGGACAAAATCAAGCACAAAATTGAGAGAGATTATTCGTCGTTTGTTATTGGAGTACCGGAAAAGTGTTTCGATAAGTTGAACCAGACCGAAATCTGGCCAATGAATGCAGAGTTCAGTGAGTGGATTTGGTTTCGGAACTCAAACAGAACAAAACCAAACATATTATAGCCATAACATCGATATATTCTATCAAAATGTACGAGGTCTACGAACTAAACTGGATGAATTCCGAACCAACATTGAGGCATTCAATTTTGATTTATGGGCAATAACGGAATCTGGTTGCAATAATTCCATAGAAGATCCGGAAATAATCCCTCCGGGATATCAAATACTACGTTGCGATAGAGCGGATGGTAGGAAGCAGGGCGGAGCATTTTTAGTAGCCACACACCGATATGAGCTGCGACAAGTACAAATCGCGGACGCGGCGATAGACACCTACGTTTTTGAAATGGTTAGTGCAACGGTGTATTTTGGAAATAGATTTTTGTTCTTATGTTGTGTTGTTTATATACCACCAGGGAGTTCTGAGAATGATTACTTGACTTTATTTAGATTAATAGAAAAATTATCTGTCAGATATAGAGAATTAAATGTTATTGGTGATTTTAATTTGTATTCGTGTCCTGTAAATGTTAAAAATTATTATGAATGTTTTGTGTCCTATTGCGAATTCAGTCAGAGTAACACAGTACCAAACTGTCTAGGTCGTCAGTTGGATTTGGTTCTGAGCACAGGTTTTAGCGGGGAGGTGTCGGTGGTGGCGGCCGACGATGCGCTCGTGCCCGTCGACGATCATCACCCGCCGCTAGCGGTCAGCGTGCACTGTGCGCGAGCGCTCTCAGCACCCGCGCCCTCTGCCGGCGGTAGGCCCGCAGCGCATAGTGTTAGGCCGCAGTGGAACTTCTATCGAGCCGACTACCAGTTATTATACTCGATGCTGACTATCACTGATTGGAGTATGATTTACGACATGCATGATTTGGAGGAGATGTTGAATATTTTTTATGATAAACTGAGTGATATTTTAGATAGATCGGTACCCTGGAAAAAGCCTAAACGTGAGAATTCTCGATACGTTTATCACTGTGCGCGAGCGCTCTCAGCACCCGCGCCCTCTGCCGGCGGTAGGCCCGCAGCGCATAGTGTTAGGCCGCAGTGGAACTTCTATCGAGCCGACTACCAGTTATTATACTCGATGCTGACTATCACTGATTGGAGTATGATTTACGACATGCATGATTTGGAGGAGATGTTGAATATTTTTTATGATAAACTGAGTGATATTTTAGATAGATCGGTACCCTGGAAAAAGCCTAAACGTGAGAATTCTCGATACGTTTATCCCGAATGGTACACCGCAGATATTATAAGAGATATAAATAATAAAGCTAGATTTCATAAAACTTTCAACAAAACAAAGCTGGATAGCGATTATTCTGAATTTTCAAAGTACAGAGCTCGTATTAAAAAATTAATAGAAATCGCACACAAAGAACACAAGTTTAAAATACAAAATCAATTTTCAAAAGATCCAAACTTATTCTGGCAGTATATTAGGTCCAAACGAAGAAGGTTAAACAGGCAAACTATTATAAAGGATGGTCAACATCTTTCCGATGAGGAGTGTGCTCGACAATTTGCGTCATTTTTGAGTCGGTGTATAATAAAGAGCGGCCGCGACTGGAGGCGCGGGCGGCGGGGGCGGAGGCGGAAGCAAACAGTGCTCGAGTGCACATCGAGACCCTCAGTCTTCAAGACGTAAGGGAGGCGCTCATAAAACTCAAGCCAAAGCACTCGGCTGGCCCCGATGGCATTCCGGCTTTTCTGTTCCGAGACTGTGGCAGGGTGCTGGCGGAACCCCTGCATCATATCTATAATACTAGTTTAAAACAAGCAAGGTTTCCGCCGAGGTGGAAAATCACGCGAGTGATTCCGGTACCCAAGGGTAAATCAGGTCCGGAGGTAAGTGGCTACAGACCGGTGGCAGTGTTGTCGACACCTGCAAAAGTGTTCGAGTCGGCCATCCAACGCTGCGTGCAGGCTCAAGTGAGCGCACAACTAACGGACGCGCAGCACGGGTTCCAGCCGGCGCGCAGCACAGCCACTAATCTGCTTAACTTCATGGCGAGGGTGGTGCCGGCCGTCGATGCTGGTGTGCAGGCAGACGCGGCATATTTTGATTTTAAGAAGGCGTTTGATACCGTCGACAATGACGTACTGCTAATGAAGCTGGCAAAAAGTGGCTGCACTCCGCACCTGCTACAGTTCTTCGCCAGCTACTTGAAAGACCGACAGCAGTACGTGGACTACAACGGGTTCGAATCCGAGCCATACTACACCAGATCAGGAGTGAGCCAGGGCAGCAATTTGGGTCCACTCGAATTCATTTTAATGATAAATGACTTACCTGACGTAGTCAAACATAGTTTATGTTTATTGTTTGCAGATGACCTCAAATTGCTGCTCGAGGTCAAGGGTGAGTCGGACTGTGAGAGATTGCAGGAAGACATAGATAGGGTGGTAGAGTGGAGCCATAAAAATAAACTCTATTTCAACACAGCGAAATGCTCAGTGATGACATTTACGCGCGCGAAGACTGCCTTAGCCTACGAGTACAAAGTAGAGGAAGCGCCGATGCAGCGAGTGTCGCAGGTACGAGATCTAGGAGTACTGCTTACCCCGGATCTAACTTTCCGGGATCATATATTTAAGATTTGCAAGAAGGCGTACAGAAACCTGGGTTTCGTGCTGAGACAGTCGCAGGGATTTACAAACGTTACCACGCTCAGGGTGCTGTATGACGCTTTGGTAAGGAGTCACTTGGAACACAGTGCGGTGATTTGGGCACCTCACGAAGCGAAATACAATGTCATGCTGGAGCGAGTACAGAATAAATTTACAAGACACTTGTTTTTTAAACTTTATGGGGTTTACCCATTTTACCCCCTGATGTATCCTACACTGTTTGTACTGGGTATGGTGGGGTACAACGAACTCAGAGTGCGCCGGGAATTTACGCTTGCGGCGTATGCGCTAAAGCTCCTGCGTGGAGTAGCTCATAACCCGGGTGTGCTGCGTCACCTGAAGCTGTGCGTGCCAGACCGGTACGTGTGGAGGCGGCGGCGACCGCCACTGCTGGCCGTGCCTGCTGCCAAAACCAACCTGCTGTCGAAAACTCCCCTCACCCGCACAATATGTGTACTAAATGAAGTGCATGAGAGCATTGACATATTTTCGTGCAATCTGAGTGAATTCGCAAGGGTTTTGTTGAATTTTGTTAGTTATATTTAAATATTATTATTCTGGGTGTTTGTATTTTAGGTTAAGATTTTATAGCATGTATGATATTTATTACAAAGGTAGGCACTATTGTATTGGGGTCATCCTGTAAGGATAGTGTTTGTGGTTCAATAATAAATAAATAAATAAATAAAATAATATTGGTGTTTCAATATTCTTTATAAAAAGAAAATACATTATTAGCATCAATAGTTTCCGCCATATTGCCAAAAGACATTGGGCGACTGCAACTAGACATGTATATAACTATTGGTCTTATACATGTTTTATACGATTTATGACGTGCACCATGACGGTTTCAATTAGAGTTCTGTTGGAAAATAGAAAAACCTTTGTGTATAGTCATGGGAATACAAAGAATCTGTATTTTTACAGGGGCATCATGGTGATATATTTTGACTTTGATAAGTTTTTAACAAAAAAAGACTTCAAGTTACTCAAACATTTAAAATGGCCATGGGATAACACGCATTTTCAGTTATCACAGAAGTGCCATGGATGTAATAATCCTACCGACTCGACATTCAAACATTTTATCATCCATAATAACAGAAGCATAACTAAATTATTAAACTATGATTTCTTTTGGTGCCAAAACTGTAAGAAGTATGCCATATACGACCATTTCCCTGAGGACGAATGTTACTGCAACTGTTAATTTTTTTTTGTTTCTAAATAATAAATATTCATCACTATTTTTTAAGGTTAGTTGCATAAATTATATTTACCTAACCACCCAATCGTTGCCACTGAGCCAGTTAAATACATGTAGGTATATAAAATTTGTCAAAGGCGAGCCGTGTCTCGACGCGCGCGCGCGCAATAATAAATGTTTGTTGTCAGGGAATTCCCCTTTTCTCTGTCTCGCTCTACGCATTTCGTAGGCGAATCTCTCATTACGTTAAATTTTAGTTTAGTCATAGATTGAAACTTGGTGTAAGAAGTGCAGCAGCTTCAAATATACATTACAATTGTAGTACGAGTACGTAGTGTTTATATTCAGTATTTATTGTTAATTTAATTTGATTTGTTTGATGTGTTAGTGTAAGTATAGCAATATTTAACCATAACAATGTTTTGTTTTAGATATGACCTTCAAAATTGTACAAACTTTAGAAAGGGGAAAGTTAGTTTTATCAGCGGTGCCTGAAAAATGGGAACAAAATGGTATCCTGTATTGGCCAAGAAGAAAAGTGGAGGATTTATTAAAGAATCCTTCTTCATGTCCCGAAGCATCTTGGTCAACAATTCAATGTGTCGTCAAAAGAAGTGGGATAAATTCACTGGAAAGTGCTGAGATAGAGGTCACTCAAATGTCAAGCATGAGCGACACAGAAGAGGAACAAAGTGAAGATTTAAATCGACGCGGATGTACCTCAATTAATAATATTGCCGTTCAAGAGTGTTTCAATGACCTTGCAAATGCTTGTGTTGTAAGTAAAATACTAAGTACTAGTAAGACTAGACACACGTGTGTCTAGTTGGTGGTCTCTCGTGTCGAGTTGGTGAATAACCCCTCGAGTCTACACGGTCCATGTGAATTTTAGAATTATGGTTGCCTTATTCATACGTGCTATCTATGAGGATATCATCGTGATTTATATTCATATTTCATAATTTATATTCGTTTTTTTTTCAGAATAATGCTCAGTATCTACAACCATCCACGTCCAATCCTACTAATATTAACGATGTGGTTGTTTTAACTTCCAATCAAGAAATAGATCAAAACCAACATAGTGTTATTTTGCACACAGCTGAACTAGATCATCAAGATATTTCACAAAAACTTGATAATTTGATACAAATAACAGGAATTATTCAAGAAAACCAGAAAGTTCTCTTTGAATATGTGCAAAGTGTAGAGAGTAAATTACTAATGAAAATGACACATTTAAGTACTCAGCTTGATGAATATGTACAACGCACCACAGAAATTAAAATTCAAGAAGCAAACGATTTTAAACCAATATCGGATAAAGAAGAACTTGACGCCTTTGAAGATCAGCTCAAAGATCCAACCATGGTGTCAAAATTCAAAAATAAACTGGCAGTAGTTTGTGGAAATGGAAAAGGACGAGGGAGCAACAACGCTTACGCATTAGTGGACATAATGTTCACTAGAAAATTTATGACGACATGCTCTTGGGCTGGAGTCTCTAAAAAATTAACGTCGAAAATTTGTTTCAAAATCTACACTCGGTCGTTCAATTTATTTTTTGAACTTGTACATGAATCAGACAAAACCTATACTAAGATAGAATGCGAATTTTTTTTAAAAATATTATGCGCCCTGCCGAAACCAGAAATAAAATAAAGTTGTTGCGTGCATCATCTAGCAAATCTAGACCCAAACGTAGTATGCCTAATAATACCATTACCGAAAGACTGGTACTTCAAGAAATTCAACAAAATGCGCAGTCCCTTGAACAAAATTCTCATATAATCAATAATGATCTCGATTCACAAGAAATAGTATAGGTTGAACTATTTTTTGAGTATAAATTATAAGTATTTTTATTAATTAATAAGTTTAAAGTGCCAAAAGTTCCTACTTATACAAACAGGGTATATAGAAAATAATTAGATGTTTAGATTTAGGTTGATCTAACGATGACATTCTAAAAAGATTTTGGCTATATTACGTTGATTTGTTAATTGTAAATTACAGTTTGTCTCAAAAATACTGTGTTGATTTTGTTTTCGTTTTAGCAGTTGTTTTAATAAGGATGCAATAATTACCTACATACTTAATATATCTTAAGTACATACGTCGTATCAATAATACTGTTATGACTGAATGACACATTGAAACAATGAATCTTTTTTGATTATTTTTCTGAACGTTACTTTATTATTGTATACTAATAATGATAGTGTAGTTGATGATGTTTTTCAAATGTTGTATAACGAATTTTTAAGTACTGTTCTCTGATTAAATAATCTTAATTGGAGAAGAGTGCTTAAAAATATACGACAGTATGTACGTAATATGTACACTGTACATCTTAAGTTTATTTTATCTTTTCGTTTTTGAAATTTAATTTTATAAACGGGGTGGAAGGGATACCGACGCGAAAACGGTTACCACGTATTCAGTACATCATTCTGAGCCCCACCCACATACAAAATTTTACATCGGTTATTAAAAAAAACAGCTGTTTCCTACAATAATGCAAAAACCTCCACGGTCAAAATGTATGGAACAGCTGATTGTTTTTTAAATAACCGATGAAAAATTTCCATGTGGGGAGGTTCAGAATGGCGTACTGAATACGTGGTAACTGTTTTAGCATTGGTGTCCCTTCCACCTCGTATTGTGTAATAACTTTCAAGTTAAATTAAAAAAAATGATTAACAACTTTATAATTACTAATTATAAGTCTGAATGATGCCAAATAAAAAAAACATTTAAGTATTTGCGATTTTTATTTACAATTAAAGAGTATGTAGTAGGGGTATAAAAAATATAGTATCATTATACGTAACGCTAACTAATTTACATTTTATATCATTGACAGTATATAAACATTCGGATTTTTTTTGCATATTGAAGTTACATATTTTGTAAATGTTCAAAAATGAGGATTTTATTGGAGTTTCAAACACATCAGATAAATTCTTGAAAGAATTGCCACGAATTTCTATATCTCCTTTGTTATGATATATGAATAAAATTTCTACAAGATGTTCATTGGTAGTTAGAAACCATTTGTTCTGGCTCTGCGTTGACAAAACAAAACTTTCTAGATACAAGTTTGTGATGAATCCATTTTTACTTCTACAGTTACGGATGAACGGTATGTTTTTTTTTTCTTTGTCATTGTACTCGTAACTTTCTAATTCGATATTATTCTTCCCTATAAGTCTTCTGGCAATTTGAGCAAGAGTCCGATTTCCATGTCTGACCATTCTTTTGATACAATAAAGTTTGTTTTCAAACGGGTATGCATTAAAACTTTGCAATATACCGAATCTCTTTACTTCATCGATGACATGTGTCAAATTGTGAACATTACTGGTTATATACTGTTTGCCGTAATATCTACCATAATTTTCAACAAAAGACTTAAGTAAAGTTTCAGCCAGTCGAAGAAACTTAAAAGGTTTATCATTGGAGAAAATAGTAATTGCACAAAAAAATAACAAGAAATGATGGTACGAGTAGGCATCAGGACACAGTAAATCTTTTAATATTATAAAAATCAAGTAATACAAAAATTTACGAAATTCTGACGCCTTCCAATGAGCTAGAACATCAATAGTTCTAACCGATCTATGTATTTCCTTTGGCAAGCGACAACTCGTCATAAACTGGGAGAATTTTGCAATATCTCTTGCACACCATTTCGTAACTTTTTTACCAAAATTACTGTCCCTCCAACCTGTGAGTAACCTTTTCATTATTCCTAAATCTATGAGATGGAGTGAATCGCCAACAGGAAAATCTTCTATCATGTCAATTGGCAATTCAAGTAAGGGAGAATCGTACTTATGGTGCTGGCCATACATCTTGGAGCGAAAGTCGTCGTTACTACGTCTGGGGCAATCAGTCATAGGAAATATGACTGTATTAGACTGACGTGAATACTCGCCAACGACGGTACACTTTAAACATCCATGTTTTCCATTGAAATTACACACTCCTGAAAATAAATATACAAATAATTCTTTCTTTTTACAACAATAAAAAATAAATATGAAGAGACATTAGGCATCTCATATAAAATGAATAAAGGGCCACCTTTTCGCTAGTAGTGATATAGTACGAGTTAAAATGCATATGAGTACATACACTCTTATAATAGGAGCAAAACAAACTTACCTTGAATTAGTGCTCTTGCAGGAGAATCGCATATAAAAGCTCTAATTGTAACCTTAACCAATAACTCTTTTCCATTTTTTGTTGTAACTTTCAAGCTGTTATGTAAAAGATTTTTCATTTCTGCGACAAAAGGTCTGAAGTAAGCTTCTAAATCTGCAGGTTTTCCTTTTCTTGAATATATGCCTACTACAAATGGTGACAGGTAGGGTATTTCAAATATATTGCATAGTATAGGCCATACTTGTTCTCTAGAACTCTTATATATTGGCAATCCATCAATGTTTATATTTAACGATATACTTTCTGGTATGAGAGTAAGATGTTCTAAATATTTTTTAAGTGGTTCAGTTACACCATTGTGCCAATAGTAGCCCTTATCCAATGGAATTAATGATACTGTTTTAGTTTGAAGAAGCGTTCTTGGATCTTTGGGGAGAATATGAGGTAATCTTCTGTTAATTATTTCACTAACTTTTTGTATTGTTTCATGAGGAACATTACAAGTGATTGCCCATTTTTTAAAATCTTGGCGGAATTGATCATCTTTATCAAGTTCTTCAGAACTTTCGTCACTTATTTCCATGCAGTTGTCTTCTTCAGGGAAATCGGAATTAATTAATTCGTCTAAAAAAAAAACATTTGGGTAATACAAACTTACGAATGAATCTGTTAAAGGAGCTTTTTATACAATAACTTACTTTCTCTATTGTCGAGAATATCATGCCGCAACGGGCGACCGCGGGCGGGAGCTGCGGTCGCGGAGGGGGCACTCGAGCTGCGGGCGCGCACCGGCCGGCACTCCACTGCGTCATCGACCGCCATACAACGAACGTTCTCATATTCTCACCGATTCTAAATTTAACCAACCGTTTGTCTTTCCTTTTATCATTCAATACAGTCCACTATTGTCAAGTTATCTCCCGTGTTTTTGTCCTCGTACCATCTGGAGGATTACCCATTCCTGTGCATGGTCCTTCGACGAGTAACTGACCAGTTTTGGGAGTGACAAGCAGTTTTTCAAAATTTGAAAAAGGTCGTTAGAATACTGGACTTCAAGATCAAGGCACCTTTTCGCCCTTCGTGCAAGCCTGGTTCCAGTCTGTGATCATCATCTTCGGTGCCTTTGTGAAGGGGCGTATTTTGTTGGAGCAAGCAGTTCTTTAGTGGTCATCGTAGCTGGGTCATCGCAGCGTAGCAGCCCAAGCAGTGCCCAAGAACATCGCCATCCATTTGAAGCAAGAAGACGTTCAGTTTGGACTCGCAGTCAACGGATTTTGTGAGATCTTTCCATAATCTTACTAACATTTGTACATAATTCATATACTAACTTTCATTCCACTAGTGTTTTAGATAGTGCATTAGACCAGTGAATCATACATTAGTAATATCTATTCATCTTAGTGATTACTAGCCCATAATATTAAATAGTGTCGTCAATTAGTAGTTTGTTTATCCAGTAGAATCAATCATAACCTCGAATACGTATTGTCCGTTTCATGTAGTTTCAACTTTCAACCCATACAGGTAGATTTTGTCCCATTATAGTAAAGTAACACCTATTAATAATTTAGAATAAGTGCTTATTAAACACCCTATAACATTTCGTGTTAAACTTAGTGCTTTTTCTTTCCATTTCAGTCTGACAGTTTGACAGTTTGAATTCAAATTTTTTTTCCAACCGCCTACCGGTTTTTAATAGCAACGCTTCAATCAGCTGTTTGCTCGTTGCTCTTCTACAGGCGCATTATAAGAAATTCTTGCAGTGCTTTTAGCATTTATTCTGTACTTAGTCTTTTTCTTGCCTACTTGCACTTCCTTTAGCGCCTACAGCTACCTTCCTATTCAGCCATGGCTGAAGAAATTAAGATTAAAGAGCTTACTAAAAAGCGTGCCTCAGTAAAATCGCAGCTTACTCAATTCACAACTTTTTTAACTACCACTAAGTCTTGCGAACAGCTTAGTGAGGAACAGCTTGTCGAGTTAGACATAAGGCTTGAAAAAATGGTTACCTTATATGCCACCTATGATCAGTTTCAGGGTCAGTTGGAGTACCTGTCTGCCAAGCCCGACGAGCAATTTTCTGAACGTGAGCAATTCGAGAGCAACTACTACAGGCAGCTAGCATCTGCTCGCGCGCTTTTGTCTAAGCATCGCGCTCAACTGGCGTCTAAGGTAGGCTCCAATGAGCAACTTTCAGTGGTTACTAGACATAATAATGTTAGACTTCCCAAAATAAATTTACCTCACTTTGCCGGTGGTTATAAGGATTGGCTGGAGTTTAAAGATATTTATATTTCGTTGATTCATGAGGAAAAGAGCATAGATAACATAAATAAATTTCACTACCTACGTTCGTCACTTAATGGCAGCGCAGCACTAGTTATTATCGTCGGCCGCCGCCGGTACCCCGTCCCTCGAGGCTGTCAAAAGAGGACGGGGTTGCGTGGCAGCACGGTTCGGGGAGTTTGTCGTGGTAGGGGTGTACTTCTCCCCGAACCGAACTCTCGCCGAGTTCCACAACTCCCTTGCGGAGTTGAAAGTCGTCGTCGTCGGGTTCCGTTCCCTCCCCGTGCTCGTACTGGGAGACTTCAATGCCAAGAATGTGGCTTGGGGTTCCCGGCTTACGGACACACGGGGCAGGATGGTGGAGGACTGGGCTCTGGAGACAGGCCTGGTCGTCCTAAACCGGGGTTCCGTCCCCACGTGTGTGCGGATGCGGGGTGAATCAGTGGTGGACATCTCGTTCGCCAGCCCCGCTCTGTCGCCGCGTGTCATTGACTGGCGCGTCATGGAGGGGGTGGAGACGTATTCCGACCACCGGTATATCCGGTTCGACGTCTCCGCCCAGACCTCGAGCGCGCCGGTCCGACAGGCCCCGGGTGGTCCGCGTTGGGCGCTGAAGCAGCTGGACCGGGAGCTTCTCCTGGAAGCCTCGATCGTGCAGGCCTGGGTGTCATCACCGGACAGGCCTGCCGACATCAACGACGAGGCGGAGTGGTTCCGGGAGGCCATGTCCAATATTTGTGACGTGGCAATGCCCCGGGTCCAGCCAGGACGTGCTTCGCGCCAGGTGAGCTGGTGGTCGCAGGAGCTGACAGCGCTGCGCCAGGCGTGCGTTGCTGCGCGACGCCAGTACACCAGGCACCGCAGGCTCCGTATCCGCCCTCCGGATACGGAAGCCATTCAGGCGGAGCTGTACGAGGGGTACAGAGCGGCGAAGACCGCCCTCCAGGAGGAGATCCTGCGGGCCAGGGCACTGGCCCGGGAGGAGACGCTGGAGACTCTGAACAGAGACCCGTGGGGACGCCCATACAAAATGGTGCGGGAGAAACTCCGCCCATGGGCTCCCCCGCTGACGCAGAGTCTCCGGCCTCAGCTTGTGGAGGACGTGGTGAGCGCTCTGTTCCCTTCGAGAGGGGAACATACCTCCCCGCTCATGGCTCCGCCTACTGCGGTGCTCGATGCGGACCACACCGCCGACGACGACGACGACGATGCTCCGGAGGTGACCGAGGTAGAAATGAGAGTGGCGGTACGAAGGCTGAATGCCAAGAATACCGCCCCAGGACCCGACGGCCTTCCTGGGAAGGCCTGGGTCCTGGCCATGGAGGCTCTCGGGCCTCGACTAAGAGGTCTCCTATGCGCATGCATGGAGAGGGGCCAGTTCCCACTTCGTTGGAAGACGGGGAAACTGGTCCTCATTAAGAAGCCGGGGCGCCCTGCGGACTCTCCGTCCGCTTATCGGCCCATCGTGCTGCTCGACGAGGTGGGCAAGCTCTTTGAAAGAGTCATTGCAAACCGCCTCGTCGGGCGGCTGGTGCGGGTGGGGCCGGATTTGGCGGAGAGCCAGTTTGGTTTCCGCAGAGGGCGCTCTACGGTGGACGCCATCATGCGTGTACGGGCCCTCACGACGGGGGATGCTGTGGCCCGGGGCGGGGTCGTCTTGGCGGTGTCACTAGACATCGCCAACGCCTTCAACACCCTGCCCTGGAGTTGCATAAGGGAGGCACTCCGGTACCACCGGATGCCGACCTACCTCTGTCGTGTGGTCGAGGCCTATTTGACGGACAGGGCCGTCATCTACCCCGGTCACCAGGGAATGTGGAACCGGCGAGAGATGTCGTGCGGTGTCCCACAAGGATCGGTCCTGGGGCCGCATCTGTGGGACATCGGATACGACTGGGTGCTGCGCGCCGACCTCCCTAGCGACGTCAGCGTGGTTTGCTACGCTGACGACACGCTGGTCCTGGCGCAGGGGAGGTCGCACCAGGCGGCGGCCGATCTAGCGACACGCTGGGTTGCGACAATCGTCGATAGAATCCGGCAGTTGGGACTCGAGGTGGCCTTGCACAAATCCGAGGTCATGTGTTTTCATGGCCCTCGGAACGCGCCACCGTCGGGTTCCCAAATTACGGTAGGAGGGGTTCACATCGGCGTCGAGTCGACGATGAAGTACCTGGGACTCGTCCTCGACAGCCGGTGGAACTTCGTGGAGCATTTCCGACGTTTGGCTCCAAGGCTGGACCGGGCTGGGGCCGCCTTGAGGCGGCTCCTGCCCAATCTAGGGGGTCCAAACGCCTCCTGCCGGAGGCTCTATGCGGGGGTCGTGCGGTCCATGGCCCTTTACGGGGCACCGGTGTGGGCGCGTTCCCTTAGGCTGCGGCCAGCACGCCGGTTGAACGCGTCCCAAAGGGTCATGGCCATTCGGCTGGCCCGGGGATACCGCACGGTCTCCCGTGAGGCGGCGAGCCTCCTTGCCGGATTACCGCCATGGGATCTGGAGGCGAAGGTCCTCGCGCACATCTGGGAGTGGCGCGAGGAGGTGAAGCGCCGGGGTGTAACTCCGCTGCCGCGAGAAATCGCGGCACAGCGGACAGAGCTCCGGCAAGATCTCATGGCGGCATGGAGAGTGCGATTGTCGCAACCCAGTGCTGGGCACGCCACAATAGCGGCGATAAGTCCCCTCTTTGAGGAGTGGATAGAGAGGCGCCACGGCGTCCTCACCTTCCGCCTGACACAGGTCCTCACCGGACATGGCAGCTTCGGGAGGTACCTGTGTAGGATTAGGCGGGAGGAAACGCCCGGGTGTCACCACTGTGTGGATCGCCCGGAGGACACGGTGGAGCATACGGTTGAGGTGTGCCCTGCTTGGGCGGAGCACCGCCGTGTCCTCGCGGAGGCGATTGGCGGCAGTGACCTCTCGCGTCCGGCCCTGGTTCAGGCCATGGTACGGAGCGAGAGGGCATGGGAAGCCGTCACCTCCTTCTGCGAAGCAGTAATGCTCGCGAAGGAGGAGGCGGAACGCGTGAGGGAAAGGCAAAGTTTGCGCCCTCACGCCCCTAACCGCCGCCGTTGGAGACGCCCTGGGCGTCGGGAATCCCAGGCGGATTTCCGGCCACCATAGGCGCGGGCTTGCGGACGGCGAGCAACGGGCAGCTCGCCGTCCGATAAGGACCAGGCCCGGGTCGATGGCGCGTCGTGTTCCACGCGCGCCTCAAAGAGATGTCAGCAAAATTGACGGGGTCCGGTAGGACCGATGCCTGCCAGGGTTGCGGGAAAGTCCGAAAGGGATACCGGGACCTTGGCAACAGGCAAATGAAGGAACACGGGTGGGTTTTAGTCAGTAAAAGTCTGACACGCCCTTCCGCTCCGCCCAGAGCGGGAGAAGTCATTGGATGATTTCCCACCCTCAAAAAAAAAAAAAAAAAAGCACTAGTTATTAAGAGTTTAGATTTCAGAGGGGACAACTACGGCAATGCATGGCAATTGTTGTGTGAAAGGTACGATAACAAGCAATTATTAATAAATAATCACATTCAAGCTTTGTTTAATGTGGAACCACTTCAAAAGGAGAGTAGTCAGGGTTTACGCCAGATAGTAGATGTCACCAGCAAGAACCTACGTTCACTGGCAACGCTAGGGCTGTCCGTACAGCATTGGGGTGAAATGATCATATATTTAATGGCATCAAAGCTGGACCCGGTTACTAGCAGACAGTGGGAAGAGCATAGGAACACTCTGACTGAGTATCCATCCTTAGACATGTTCACTAAATTTATTTCTAACCGCTGCAATCTTTTAGAAACGCTTGAGGAGGCTAATAGTGTAAAATCGAAGACAGAGTCATCGCACAGTAAGCCAAAAAGCTTCTCTGTCTTAACAAGTAAGGGTAAATTTAATATTTCATGTCCACTGTGTAAACAAAGTCACTACATATTTAGTTGTGATCAATTTAAGGCGCTTACATCCACTGCACGCTTTTCTAAAGCGAAAGAATTTAAACTTTGTTTGAATTGTTTACGCCCAGGTCATTTGGAGGCTACTTGTCCACTTGGTCACTGCAAGTATTGCCAGAAGAGGCATAATACAATGTTGCACTCTCATGATGGTGATCCCAGCTCTAGTAAGGAGCATATAACTTTAGCAGGCACTAATCATGATTATACATCTCGTCATGTATTGCTTTCCACAGCGTTGGTAAGAGTCATGGACCATTCTGGGACGCCGCACAGCGCCAGAGTCTTACTAGACAATGGAAGCACGGCAAATTTTGTTACCAAGGACCTTTGTGGTAAGCTACATTTACCTATTCGTAGTGTAAGCTCACACGTTGCAGGCATAAACAGTCAAGTGTCTACCATTACGCAATCTTGTGCATTACATTTGCAATCGTGTGATGGGTCTTATAACATTGACATTGATTGTTTTCTCCTGCCCAATATAACCACTCATATACCACATACGTACATAGACTTAACTGACTTGCAGCTACCAGCAGGTATAAGTCTGGCTGATCCATCTTTCAATGTCCCTTCCTCCATCGACATACTTGTTGGAGCCGACATCTTTTGGAGTGTGATAGGTCGCAACCGTATACAGTTAGGTAGACATATGCCGACGCTCTTCGAGACTAAGCTCGGATGGCTCATATCAGGTGCCATACCTCAACCTAACATAACCAACCCATCAGTGTGTATGTTTGCGCATGGCAAGCACACCACAAACGTGCAAGCACCCATGGATCTCTCCAGATTCTGGGAACTTGACTCTATCTCACCTAAGTTCAATTTCACATCCGAAGAGAGAGCATGTGAACAGAACTTCATAAATACGACTAGGCGTAGTGCTGATGGTCGTTTCATAGTCACCATCCCCTTAAAGGAATCCCCTGAAGCATTGGGTAACTCCTTTGAGATGGCTAAACGTCGCTTTCTTTCATTAGAGCGTAGACTTGATAGAGACCCAAAACTTAAGCATCGCTACGTAGAATTCTTACAGGAGTATGAAGCATTAGGTCATATGAGCGAAGCATCTCAGCCTTCTTCATCTCATGCATACTTCCTTCCACATCATGGTGTTTTCAGAGAGTCCAGTACAACGACCAAGCTTCGAGTTGTCTTCGACGCATCAGCCGTCACAACTTCTGGTAAGTCGTTCAACGACATTCAAGGCATAGGACCCGTAGTTCAGGATGACTTGATATCCATATTGCTAAGGTTTCGTCAGCATAGATACATCATATCGTCGGATATCGAAAAGTTCTTTCGACAAATCGTAGTTGACGAATCGCAGCGATCTTTACAACAGATATTGTGGCGTTCTGATCCATCATTACCTCTCAAAACATATACATTAAACACCGTTACTTACGGAACAGCATCCGCTCCGTTCATTACTACACGATGTTTGTCTCAGTTGGCAAAGGAGGCAACGCTCACACGTACACAACAGTCTATACGGCACGATTTTTACGTCGACGATTATCTGTCAGGAAGTGATTCTATAGAGAGCACTATAGAGCTGTGTAGAGATGTCATCAGCATACTTAAGACTGCACAACTCAATCTTCGAAAGTGGCAGTCTAACAATACACAAATACTTCAAGCAGTCACTACGGACACACATGATTCATCCACTCATACTACATTCACAGCAGCGCATACGGACACACCTAACACAGTCAGCTTGAGTATTGATGAACCAAGTAAAACCCTCGGTCTTAATTGGCATTGTCATACTGACTGTCTTGCGTTTTCTATTCATATACCTAAACATGCAGACACTACAATCACAAAACGACACATACTTTCCACAGTAGCGCAAGTATTCGATCCTCTGGGTCTTGTCTCTCCGTGTATTATCGAGGTGAAGATAATATTACAGAAATTATGGATAGATAAGTGTGCATGGGACGACGAGGTTAATGTGGACATTAAAAAGTTATGGCTGAAGTTCACACAGACT
Source organism: Lithophane leautieri (assembly GCA_949152455.1). Classification (NCBI taxonomy): domain Eukaryota; kingdom Metazoa; phylum Arthropoda; class Insecta; order Lepidoptera; family Noctuidae; genus Lithophane; species Lithophane leautieri. The sequence goes on along the minus strand of OX424468.1, from coordinate 15,537,444 downwards.
TTACCTCAGCTTAATCTTCTCAGCATACCACGCTGGGTGGTATGTGCTAACCCATTATCTGTGGAAGTACATGTTTTTACAGATGCGTCAGAAAAGGCTTACGGAGCTTGTATATACATTCGTTCTGTAGCTAGTAGCGGCAACGTTCATACACATCTGCTCACGTCGAAAAGTAAGGTAGCACCGATCAAGTCGACCACAATCCCAAGGCTGGAGCTTTGTGGTGCCTTATTAGGGACTAGGTTGTGTGAAAAAGCACTAGAATCGTTAACACTTAAACCTGACAAATGCATATTTTGGTGTGATTCAATGATTGTCCTAGGTTGGCTGTCTGCTACACCAAGCACGCTTAAGCCATTTGTTAGGAATCGAGTTTCGGAGATACGGGAAGGCTTTGGTGCTTACACCTGGCGCTATGTGCCGTCCAAGGACAATCCTGCAGATCTTGTCTCCCGTGGTCTGAGCGCTGACCTAATTGGTGAATCTTCCATGTGGTGGTCAGGGCCTTCATTCTTGCTTACAGACCCATCTCTTTGGCCTTCAATGCCGAACACAGATGTGAACACAATACTACCTGAACTATTAAAATCACATTCTATTAACATTAATAATCAATCATTACCCATCACTAATCCTAATATATATGTACACAATAATTCATTTCAAACTTTGATTAATAATTCATCTAATTATTTACATTTACAACGTCTATTAGCATACGTATTTAGATTCATTAACCGTTCTAAAAGAGTACATAATCATAGTGTTACTCTTACCAATTCAGAGTTGTCATACAGCGCTGATTTCATAACTAAAACCGTTCAGACGGAAATGTTTCCTGAAGAGTACGAGCTACTTTCATCAGGCAAACCATTATCAAATAAAAATCGCCTTATGAAATTATCACCTTTTATTGAGTCTGGCATTATACGAGTCGGAGGCAGATTAGATAATTCTTGCTACGATTATAATGTCAGGCACCCTATCATTATCTGTAGCAAACATAATTTTGTTAAACTTATTTTTAATACTCATCACTTACGCCTATTCCATGCTGGTCCACAGCTACTTTTAGCCACAGTTAGGCATAACTATTGGCCTTTGGGTGGTAGGAACCTTGCCAAATCAACTGTTCATAAGTGCGTAAAATGTCAGCGATTCAACGCAGGAACAGTTCAACCCATTATGGGTAATCTGCCTAAAGAAAGAGTTCAGTTAGAGTTTCCTTTCCTTGAGACTGGCACAGACTATGCCGGACCCATCCTCCTAGCCGACCGCAAAGGTAGAGGATGTAGATTAATTAAATCATACATATGTGTTTTTGTTTGTCTAGCCACAAGGGCGGTTCATCTGGAGCTTGTCTCAGATTTAACAAAACATGCCTTCATTGCAGCACTGAACAGGTTCATTGCTCGTCGTGGTAAACCAAAGACTATCTACTCCGACAATGGTACAACCTTTATTGGCACCTGTAACGAATTAGCTGGCATACTAAAACAGGATTTTTCTTCAGAAATGGCAGATACAGGTATAAATTTTAACTTTATTCCGGCATATACCCCACACTTTGGTGGCTTATGGGAGTCTGCCGTAAAATCCATTAAACATCATCTGAGGCGTATATTAGGCTTCGCACATCTCACCTACGAAGAGATGTCTACGTGTCTGATTCAGGTTGAGGCAATACTAAACTCTCGTCCACTCACTCCTCTTTCCACTGATCCATCAGACCTTTACCCTCTAACTCCCGCCCATTTCCTTATTGGGAGATCTCTCACATCTCTACCGCATCCGCAAGTCATCAACCAGAACATCTCCAGCCTGAAACGTTTCCAGCGTATTGAGCACCTGAAGCAACAGTTCTGGAATAGATTCTCTAACGAGTATATCTTTTACCTCCAACAGAGAACCAAGTGGACGGACTCCAAAGGGGTGCTTGAAGAAGGAGCCATGGTGGTACTCAAAGAGCAACAGTTGCCACCATTGATGTGGCCACTCGGGCGTATCGTACGTCTCATACCTGGGAGGGATGGAATAAGCAGAGTCGCAGACGTAAGGACGAAGAAGGGGATAGTCCGACGCGCTTACAACACCATCTGTCCTCTTCCAGTTTAATCATTGAAGACAAGTCTTCAACGCCGGGAGCATGTCGAGAATATCATGCCGCAACGGGCGACCGCGGGCGGGAGCTGCGGTCGCGGAGGGGGCACTCGAGCTGCGGGCGCGCACCGGCCGGCACTCCACTGCGTCATCGACCGCCATACAACGAACGTTCTCATATTCTCACCGATTCTAAATTTAACCAACCGTTTGTCTTTCCTTTTATCATTCAATACAGTCCACTATTGTCAAGTTATCTCCCGTGTTTTTGTCCTCGTACCATCTGGAGGATTACCCATTCCTGTGCACTATCTAGTGTGCGTTCTGGTAAAAGAAGATGAGCGGAACAAATTTGATTTGTAGAACACCTGTCCTGACCGGATCCAGCAAATACCGTATTAATTGTTGAAAAATGTAAGGAACCACTTTCATTTTTACCACTTTCTTCTTGGTTGGGCACAGTTTCTTTCAGATTAAATGTAGGTATCGCTGCTGTATTTAACAATAATAATTGATAATTTTTATTTACTTTTCTTCTAAAGCCACAACGTCGTTTAATTCTTTTCCACTTTTTAAAATCCATAGTTAATATTATACGTAATAAAAATGGCGACTGAGTTATATTAAAGTATCTAATTATTGTTTAAATAATCAAATGACACATATAGGTTACATAAGAATAATGTTTCAACCTAAAAGTTACCTAAAGGTGGAAATATACGACCTTTCATAAAGATTTTATAATAGTTAACTATAAAATCATTATATCACAGTTAGTTATTTAAGTGTTGAATAAAAGGTTCTAAATTTACAAAACATGGCGACACATCACTATTTTCTGGCTGAAACGTTAACTCGACTTAACGTTATATGACCGTCATATAAAACATTGAGATGACGTTTACCAGGCACATTAATATGACTTAAATTATATATAACTAATGCGTCGAACTGAATACTACTATACAACAACATAGTTGTTACAAAACTGTTATAAACCCCTTACATGTCTGTTAGTTGTATAATTCTAATATTTTACAAGTTTTTTGCTACTTGGGATGTCATCATTAGCATATCAAATTCATTGCTAGTTGCAAACTCGCTGCCCTATATATTTTAGTGTTTTGCAAATATAATTCAGTTGTAATTATAACTTCTACCAAGTGTTGTCATTATGGCTTTCCGTGGATTTTCTACTTATCTAGATCTTTATGTTGCTCTTCGTAATCATAAAGATATTCGTGACTATGAAAATTTATTTAACACATTGAAGTCGAATAGTAACGTCCAGTTAAGTGAAAATGATGTGTCAGATCTAAAGAACTGGTGTCGTCGATTTTGCTATCGGATTTACTCCAAATGGGTGCAATCAAGAAGGACAGTCGACAAGTTCATGGACAAGAACAGAGAGTGGTTAAGTTCAGAAATCATTTGGCCAGATTGCTTTAAGGAAAATATTGTTCACACTTAAGAAGCTGAAAATGAGTCAGAAGAGGTAATCAGTCCATCAAAATCGGATGCATCAACTTCCAACATATAAATCTCCTCGCAAACGCTTTGAAGATTTATCGAGTAGACAGAAAAGAAGGCGTGTTGATGAAAATATTGCTATTTGCAGTCGTCCAGATGAGCTTTTACATACTGTTGAAAGTGCACTTAAGTCTGCCGGAAAAAATGATGTGGCCAGAATAATGAAACATTTGCTGGGAAATCCTGAACACGTCTCAACAGTTTTGAATGCCCTGGAAACTAAACAGAATACTTTGCTTCGTGAAGTTCCTACTCACAAAGCACTTGCTCTTTACGTTTACATGCAGTTATCCAAGTGGCGTTACATCACACTTAGGGACTTTAGTTTTAAAGAAGGTCATGCAAAATACCCAAGCTATTACATGTTAGTGAAAGAAAAACTTAAGTGTTACCCGGCAAAAGAAGACGTAACTGTAACTGATACTTTCGCAAAGATACGGCTCCAAGCCCTCCTTGATCTCACAGTTAGGAGGCTGATCGATTCACTTGAATCGAATTTTGATGCTGGTGAACAACTTGTGCTTCACAGTAAATGGGGTTTTGATGGAGCTTCGAGTCAAAGCATTTATCATCAAAGGACAACAGCAAGTGAACAAGATTTATCCAGTGTATTTATGGCAAGCCTTGTACCTCTTAAGTTAGTGACTTCTAGTGGAAGCACAGTGTGGCAGAATGAACGGCCATCGTCAACTACATATTGTCGCCCGATTTCATTTACGTTTATGAAAGAAACGGAAGCAAATGTAAAGGCTGAAATGGATATATTTGAGACCGAGATTCGTGGACTGAACCCAACTGATTGCAGCAATGCTACTATTACGCACAATCTGTGGTTAACCATGATTGATGGTAAGGTGCATTCAATCATATCTGGAACATCGGCAGCACTGTGTGATTTGTGCAAAGCTCGCCCAAGTGAGATGAATAACTTGGAAGAAGTGAGAGCTAAACCTGTGAATGAAGATTTATACAAGCATGGATTTAGTTCGTTGCATGCTTGGATTCGTTCTATGGAGTGTTTATTACACATTGCCTACAGAATGGACATAAAATCATGGCAAACAAAAGGTGACGACAATAAAAAAATAGTTAAAGATAGGAAAGAAGCTATTCAAGCAGCTTTCCGAAGAAACACAGGCTTACTTCTGGATGTTGTAAAGCAGGGTAGTGGCAATACAAATACTGGAAATGCTGCTAGGTTTTTTGCAAATCCTGAAATGACTGCGGAAATTACAAAATTAGACGTCAATTTAATTAGAAGACTCGCCGTAATTTTGCAATGCATTTCCTCAGGCGAAAAAATTGAAATCCTTAAATTCAAATTACGAGTATATTGTGATGAAACAGCAAATTTATTCGTGGAGTTATATCCATGGTATAACATGCCATCAAGTTTACATAAATTGCTGATTCATGGATCGCAGATAGTGGAGCACCTATCAGTAGTGCCTATAGGTTTTTTGTCTGAAGAAGCATCTGAAGCAAGAAACAAGGATTTTCGTAAATTTAGAGAAAATCATACACGAAAGCATAGTAGCATCGCCACAAATGAAGATATCCTTCATAATCTTCTGTTATCTTCCGATCCTCTTCTAACGAGCCTACGACCGAAGATGACCAATAAAGTAAAAAAATCTTCATTTAGAGAACTGGACGATTTGCTCATACATGATCGGAGTGATTTGGAGGTCTTTGACATTTCAACTGATACAATAGTTGGAGCAGTTTCGGAATGTTGTGACATTGAAGAAGATGACGACAATAATGATTATGATGAAGATGAAGAAAATATAGTTTAAGTCTTATAGTACCTAATATAATTTTTAGTAACTAAATGGTAGTATTAATTTATTTATTTTTTATTATAATTAGTATTTATACCTAATTTAGTTATTAGTAGTTGTTTTATTTATAAATTATTATAGATTTAAATGTAATTTACTTTAAGATTTAATGATATTTTACAGTGTAATATTATATAAATAAAAAAGATATTACTTAATACATATTTTCTTATTCACCATAAAAATTGTTAATGTTAATGCGATGTCACAACTCATTACCGATATTTTTTTCAATATATAGAACTCACTAATGCCTTTTCTTCATTTAACTTCTTAATTATGTGTAATTCTCAGTAATTACAATAACTAATTAGATTAAGCAAATACTCGTTATTTAATGACTCATTAACGCTTTTGTTATATTGCAACAAAAGCGTTCATAAGTCATTAAAGTGCTCACAAATGCACCTGTTATTTAAGGAATTACTTAGTGATGACTTATTCCCAGTAATAAGTATACTTAATGTACCTCCATTCCATCAGGAATACAATAACAAAGATAGCTACTATAGGAAAAATATCTCGGAAGGGGCACTCTGGGGGCACCATGTGTCCATGAATAAAATGTGGCATAAAATGGGTAAATAACAGTAGTGAAAACCGCAAAAACAAGGAGGGAATCATGAGATACAGACATTTTTGTGTTCGTTTCTATACAAAAATAACAGTTTTCATCGAATCGCTCCGAAACTGCTGGTCAAATAAAAGAAGCGTAGTAACAATTTTTGTTGTTCTTTAATAGAGGAATGCAACAGCATTTTTGTTTTTTTTTAATTAAATAATTTTTCAATTTTTGATTCTATGTCACACCTTTTGTATGGGGACGATCCACTGTGCGTCGGGCCGCCGCGCCGGCTGGGCGTCTCGGCGAAAACGATACAACGTCTGCGATCTGCCTACAATCGAACGTGTATCGTGTGCAAGGAATTACTTTCGTGTTGCGGTGTCATTTGTTATATCTGAGTGTCACTAATACTATTTAGTATTACTTAACTGTGCGAGGAAGTGAACCATTCATTGCTGACCGTTGATCTTAACTTTATTTATTGAATTTGTTCGTAAATAATATAGGTAAGTGAAATTTTTTTTTGATAAACCCTTTCCGTAGGTATTATTAAAATGATCGTTTTCGGGCCGTTATAAATTGAATATTTTCTATGCGGCTATTACTGTTTGTCTTTCGGCGGGATCGTACCTATGGCAAAGTAGTATATTGTTTGTAAACTAAAACTACTTTGGATATTATTTAAAAAATAAATATTTTATACAAGCTAGCTTACGCGATCATATTATAATAAAACTTATGCTTTTATTTTCTTGGTTTGTATGCGGTATCATTTTTTGTATCTTATTTTCAGATCATGGCGCCTAAGAGAAAATACGACAACAGTTATATAAAATTTGGATTTACCTCGATAGAAAGGGTCCGTGGCTTAGGCCCCCAGTGGTCGACGCACCTGTGGCCGACGCCCCCGATACGATTAATTTAATATCTTTATTTTTTTGTGCTTTTTCACTTAGTACAGTAAATGAGAAAAGTGTTTCACCCTATTAATAAAGTGTTTTTCCTTGCTAAACAAAAGTTATCTATCAAATAGCAGAGAGAATAGATCGCCACTTAACCTTATCCTTACACACCTTTTTCCCCATTAGAAGCATATTTATTATGTACAAACATCCAAAAAATCAAAAAGACTTCATTTAAAATGTTAGTGAATGTTTATAATATACATTTATAATAAATTACCTTACGGAAATTTTATCTTTCAACTTCAACCCACTCGTCAACTAACTGAGCGAAACCAGTTATTGGTAACAATAAAAAGTCCGTCTTTTTGTCTACAAAATTGAAAACAATAAGGAAGTATGAATAGATAGTATGTCTATCTCTTTCACACCTGAGTCCAGTTATTGAATATTGCAATATGCAACTGATAAGAAAGTTTAGTGTGTCATCTCACAATGACGAGCGAAGGTCCCTCGCAAGGGCTCGTGCGAAATAATTACGATATATGTAGTTAAAAATAGACTTAATGGAAAAACATTGTTGCACGCTGGATTTGCGTATAATATTCATAGAAAAAATCAAAACTCTAGTGTGTGGGTGTGTGTGAATAAAAGACATGGCCAGTGTGTTGGTGCAGTTAAATTGATAAATGAAAGTGACAACGTTCAAATGATAAAAGGACATAAGCCTGAGTGTCAGCCGAATTTATTAAAAAACGACATCAAAATTCTTACGAATGACTTAAAGAGAGAAGTCACAACTAATTTTGGCTCCATTCAAAAAATGTATGAAACGAAAATTGCAAAATTACAGAGGGAAAAGTACAGTAATGAAATTCCAATCTACAACAATATTAAAAAAGCGATTTACAGAAGCCGATATACAGCCCTGAAGGTAAAAAAAATACGATTCAAGGATCCAGCTCAAGTTACTATACCTGAAATTTTTCAAAAACATTTATTTGATTATAATGAGGATGGCAACAGGATCATCGTATTTGCATCAGACATAGCTTCGGATGAAATTAAAAATGTGCACCACTTCTTCTGTGACGGTACATTTGATTGCTGCCCCTTTTTTTTTTTTTTTTGAGGTTGGGATCTCATCCAATGACTTCTCCCGCTCTGGGCGGAGCGGAAGGTCGTGTCAGACTTTTACTGACTAAAACCCACCCGTGTTCCTTCATTTGCCTGTTGCCAAGGTCCCGGTATCCCTTTCGGACTTTCCCGCAACCCTGGCAGGCATCGGTCCTATTGGACCCCGTCAATTTTGCTGACATCTCTTTGAGGCGCGCGTGGAACACGACGCGCCATCGACCCGGGCCTGGTCCTTATCGGAGGGCGAGCTGCCCGTTGCTCGCCGTCCGCAAGCCAGCGCCTATGGTGGCCGGAAATCCGCCTGGGATTCCCGACGCCCAGGGCGTCTCCAACGGCGGCGGTTAGGGGCGCGAGGGCGCAAACTTTGCCTTTCCCTCACGCGTTCCGCCTCCTCCTTCGCGAGCATTACTGCTTCGCAGAAGGAGGTGACGGCTTCCCATGCCCTCTCGCTCCGTACCATGGCCTGAACCAGGGCCGGACGCGAGAGGTCACTGCCGCCAATCGCCTCCGCGAGGACACGGCGGTGCTCCGCCCAAGCAGGGCACACCTCAACCGTATGCTCCACCGTGTCCTCCGGGCGATCCGCACAGTGGTGACACCCGGGCGTTTCCTCCCGCCTAATCCTACACAGGAAACTCCCGAAGCTGCCATGTCCGGTGAGGACCTGTGTTAGGCGGAAGGTGAGGACGCCGTGGCGCCTCTCTAGCCACTCCTCAAAGAGGGGACTTATCGCCGCTAACTAGTAGTTTAGTAGAGGCCTGGAATCACCGTTTAAAAAAGCACCTGGGAACGAACCCGTCTTTATTGTCGTTTTTAGAAATGGTTAGGATTGATATTTCTACCTACGGCACGGCACAAGCGAGGTAATATTATTTATTTTACTTATATATAAAACAATTTAAAATATTACAAAAAAAATTGTAGTTTAAAAGAAATTTATTAAGATATTTGCCTAGTTTTTTCTTTCAGACTGAAAAACAAAAACATTCCTGTGAGCAGAAGAAAGAACAACACAAGAAAGAATGACAAAATGATTGCCAACTTAACTGAACAGTATGAAAACAAAAAAATTAGCATAATCATGGTTTTAGAACAAATCCGCCCATATGTGGCAGTTCGTCCTAAAAAGTAATAATTTAACTTACATAATGAAAAGAGATGATTTTGCTTGTATACTATTTTTAAGTTTTAAATTTTGAAACTTAAATTTTTATGTTTGTTTAAGTTTTTACAGTTGATTATTTCTATGCTAGCAAAATTTCATAACATTTCACATGTAAAAAATTTGTTACTCTACGAGTACGTTTGTTTTTTAAGCCTGATTATTTTGTTGTGTTATTGCTATTGAAACTGACTGATATAATTAGGTAAAATTATTCTCATTTGTTTCACAGTTGAATATGTTTAATTATTATTGTTACAAAGATAAAAGAACATTTCATTATGTAAAAAGTTAGTTGCTCTGCAGTAATTTTTAAGACTTTATTTAAAATTACTATCTTATTACATTTGAGACTGATTATTATAATTAAGTTAAATGATTCTCTTGATTATAGGTGATGAAAACTGTGATTTATATAAAAAAAATGCTAGATTTCTTATCGAGATATATAAATAAATAATGAAAAATTACTAAGACTTTAATTTTTCAAAACATACCTCTAATATAAAAGCATTTCTATGTTATAAATATAATTACGATTTAATGTTATGCATATACTTACAATCAATATTAAGTATATTTAATATTTTTGTAAAACAATTTTTGTGCCTGACAGTACATTTGATCAAAAATAATTTTGAATTAAATTAATCGTATCGGGGGCGTCGGCCACAGGTGCGTCGACCACTGGGGGCCTAAGCCACGGACCCGATAGAAAGTAACGGAGAAATAAAACCACAATGCGTTATATGCGCAACCGTTCTCGCAAATGACGCGTTGAAACCAGCGAAATTAAAACGCCACTTAGAAACGGTACATCCAAATTTGTCTGACCGTCCGCTGGAATTCTTTGAAGGAAGATTACAGAACCTAAAAAAAATTAAACTCGGGTCTAGAGGTACAAGATTTGCAACATCGGAAAAATTATTAGTAGCGTCGTTTGAGATTTCTAAAATAATAGCACAATCTAAAAAACCTCACACAGTCGGAGAAACACTAGTGAAACCGTGTTTAATCAAAGCCGTCGAAGAAGTTTTGGGATGTGAGGCCAAGAAAAAAATACAAGATATACCTCTGTCCAATAACACGGTCAAAGCTCGAATTGAACTTATGTCAAATGATATAGAGGAGCAACTTGTTTCAAGAATCAAAAAGTCGCCATTTTTCGCTTTGCAGTGTGATGAATCGACTTACATTTCGAATTGTTGTCAACTACTTGTATTTGTTCGCTTTTTAGACAACGACAACATAATTAAAGAAGAATTATTAATTTCACGGGAACTGGAAACAACATCAAAAGGTATCGACGTCATGACCTCAATATCGGAATATTTTGAGAAACATAATCTTATGTGGGATAAACTCGTTGCCGTCTGTACTGATGGTGCTCCGGCAATGTTGGGATCACGATCCGGGCTGGCGACGTTAGTGAAACAGAAAAATCCTAAGGTAATAACAACGCACTGTATCATACATCGCCAGGCGTTAGCTTCTAAGACTCTTCCTGGATGCCTTAATGATACACTGCAAATGGCTATAAAAGTTGTAAATGTTATCAAAAGCAGCGCCTCAAATACACGCCTTTTTTTTAAATGTGCACTGAAATGGACTCTGACTATGAGGCACTTCTCTTTCACACAGAGGTTCGATGGCTATCGAAAGGCAATATGTTGGGAAGATTATATGAACTAAGAGAAGAGGTTGAGATTTTTCTGGTTGACAAAAAAATTAATGATCTGTTGAAACTGTTTACAAATCCGGCATGTCAGCTGAATTTGGCTTATCTTGTGGATATTTTCACACACTTAAATAAATTGAATATGCAACTGCAAGGTTCCGGAAATAAACAATTAGCAAACGTCGTAAATATATTCATTTTTGAAGATAAACTTCGCGTTTTTATTTGCATACTCCAGTTGTGGTTAGGTAAAATTGAAGAAAATAATTATTCTGCATTTGCGACATTAAGAGCACTTATGGAAGATAAAAAGTATGACGCTAGTAAAGCAAAATTACAAGAAAATATCAAGACTCATTTACAAATGTTGATTGATGAATTCAATCGTTACTTCCCAGAATATACCGAAGACGCTAAAATTGATCAAAAACTGATACGTAACCCTTTTAGCACGGACGCTGGTGAAGTTACTGAAGGAATCCAGGAAGAACTTATTGAAATCCAAAATTACAAAAACTGCAAGGATTCTTTTGAATCTAATTCGCTTGAGTCGTTTTGGTGTAAGAAAGCAATTTCTTATACTAAACTTCGAGAAATCGCCTTGCGCTATTTTATGGTTTTCTCAACAACTTATTTATGTGAACAAGGATTTTCTGCTTTGTTGGTAATTAAAAACAAGGCGAGGAATCGTTTGAAAGTAAGTGATGATTTGCGTGTAGCTTTGAGTAACAATATTAGTCCTAGGATAGCCGAACTCGTGAAGAAGATGCACAGAAATCACATTAATACAAAATTACAGATGTTTATCCTAAAAATATTATTATTCTTTTATGTAATTTCCTATTAAGTATTTAATTAAAGTTTTAGTTTGATTATTACAGTTTATTTTTATTATACCTACATAGTGGTCCCTGCTAACAAGATTAATATAAAAGTGGTCCCTGACCAAGAAAAGGTTGGGAACCCCTGATGTAGAAGGATATAAGTCGGAAGAGTATTTCACTAGATCAGGGGTAAGTCAAGGTTGTACCATTGATCCTACACAATTTTTAATAGTGATCAATGATTTACCTACTGTTATCATTAACGCAAAATGCCTTATGTTTGTTGATAATTTAAAATTGTACCTCTCTGTAACCGACGCTAAGGATTGTGAGGCGCTACAACATGATATTGACGCTGTGGTTGAATGGAGTATAAAAAATAAATTGTCATTTAATAATTCTAAGTGTAAAACTTTCAGCCGATCCCTAATCCGACTAGAAATGATTATAATCTTGCTGGCGCGTCAATGGAACGTGTTTATTCGATCCGGGATTTGGAAGTAATAATGGATAGCAAATTAAATTTTCACGAGCATATTCTTAAAACTTGCAAAGACGCTAATAAATGACTTGGATTCATCATTAGATCTCAGTTTAAGAACACTCAAGTTGTAAAACAAATATACAATGCCTATGTCCGTAGTAAATTTGGTAGGGTAGGTACTTAGTGCTATCCGTGCGAAGCCGGCACGGGCAGCTAGTACCTATCTATTTTTAAGATGCCTGCACTAAGAAGAGTTTTCATAAGGCAAATAGAATTACTTGCCGAGTTTGCGGAGTCTCATGGTGACAGCATTGGGTCGCTTCCCGGGAGGGCCACAGGCTGTTCGAACCACCTGAGAGGTGTCCGAATCGGTTCAACTAAACTCTATAGCAGACGGAACCACTAAAACACCAGACCAAAGTCAAAGTCAATCAAATAGGCACATAAAAGGCACTTTTGAACGTGTATGAAAAACAATGGCGAAGACTAAGTTTTTTCATACCTAGTAAGATGATGGCGCACATTACCCCGTACAATAAATTAAGATGTTCTGAATAGGCTTGTGTAGTACATGTACTATGTAATTCATTCATGACACTGTACTAGAATGAACTATTCCCTACGCTTAAGCCCCGTATTCATGGTAAACATTTGTTTAGCAACAAAGTTGAATCAACGTGTTGCGGAGTTGCTGTCAAGATGTTGCTGGCAACACTGCGTGTTGCAGAGTTGATAGCGTCATGTTGACAAGCTCTCGCCCGACAAGCGTAAACATCAGTTTAGCGAAAATTGTTGACGTGTGTGAACGTGTTTGCAACAGTTTATAAACATGGCAGTAGTGTGGAATAATGATAAAATAATGCAACTAATAGAATTATTTCAATCAAAACGATTATTATGGGATTCTTCTATAAAAGAATACAAAGATAGAAACAAAAAGAACGATGCATTCGAAAAAAATTCTCAAGCCCTAAATATACCCAAAAAAGATGTGGAAACTAAAATACATGTACTGCGTACACAATTTACTAGAGAGAAAAAAAAGTTGTCGTCAAAAAAAACTACAGGCAGCGCCGCAATAGAAAAATGTAAATGGATTTATTACGAGCCATTGGAATTTTTGTTATTTGGTGCAACTACTTCTGGTGAAACGGATACTATGAATAAAACAGTAAGTTGTTTTTGTATATAATTTTTATTGTACTAGTCTGTAAAATTATTACAATTACGCTACATTATTTTGCCATGGAACACTTCCCTCTGTAGTTATAAAGTAATCGGCAAACTGTTCTCTAATACAAAAAGCTGATTGTGATGCAGGCCTGCCCCGTCTTTGCAAATCAATCATAGGAAACGAACCTAGTTCCCTTCGCCATGAACCTTCTAATAGGTTACCTTCAGAGTCTTCAAAATCAAAAGTTTGTGGAGGTGTATATATGGATCTGGAAACTGTGTTACGTCTTAAGAAGTTATGTAAATATACACAAGCAATTACTACGAGTTCTCAATTGGCTGGTTTTAACGGAATAGGTTTAGTGAATACACGGAACACCACACATAAAATGCCAAAAACATTTTCTATAATCCTCCTAGCTGTTGATAGTCTGTAATTGAATATACGCTTTTTGTTCCCACGTTCATGAATGCCAGGATATGGTTTCATGATGTTCTCCGTTAGCGCGAAAGCACTGTCACCTACAATAACATACTCGTATGGAATTTCTGGTCCACCTTGTGTTATTGGTTCAGGACGTGGCAGTTTAAGTGAGTTTTCTAACAATGCATTATAAAACGGTGTTTCCTGAAATATTCCACTGTCGGACGACCGTCCCTTAGCTCCATAATTTGCGTATATAAAGTTATAATTGCCATCTGCAATTGCCAGAAGTACCATGCTGAACTGATTTTTGTAATTGTAGTATTCACTTCCAGAATTATTTGGCGCCACAATCAAAACGTGTTTCCCATCAATGGCTCCAATGCAATGTGGAAAATTCCATCGTATTTCGAATTCACGACTTATTTGTGTCCATTCCTGCTCCGAACTTGGAACCTACAAATATAAAAAATAATAATAAGATGATAATTTACAGGTAGATGAAAACAATGCACTTGAAAGTGGTATGGAGTTAGAGCCATCTCAATCACCAAGTCTTACATCGAATGCTACAACATCTACATCTTTAAGGAAAAGAAATAAGACAGATGAATCAAGTGAAATATTAGAGGTTTTGAAAAGTGCGAAAAAGAAGATGGATGAAAAGGAGAAGAAGGATCTATTTGATATTTATGGTGAATATATTGCTGCTGAATTAAGAAGTGTTAAAGATGACCAAGCCGTGACACAGGCAAAGTACCATATTAATAATATACTGTATGAATTAAAAATGGGACGATATAATACATATGGATATCAAACGGCATCTTCTCATCCATCATCAACACCAAATAATGTTCAGGAAACAGAAATAGGGGAAATTGAGAGACAGGAAACAAACAGACTAGATGCAATACAAGACGAAACAGAAGATTCGGCTATACTAAACTTAGTTAACTATCTCAGTGATGAATCAACACAATAGCATATACTGTTTTTTTGTGTTTTTTTATTATTATTAAAATACTTGATTACACAAATAGTGTTCTTGTACCTACCTTGACATATCCTGATAGTGAGTTAATAAGTTCTTGACATACATCTGGTATGATTTTACTAATCAATTGTTTTGATACTCTGAATGTGTATGAAAGAGAACTGTATGAATCTCCAGTTGCAAGATACCGTAATGATTAATAGCCAGCCTCGTTTGAGGTGAAACTGGCTGACGAATATTTGTTTCCCTTTTGGCTATTGATGGACCAATCATTTCCAGAAGATGTTCGAAATCACTTTTCGACATTCTCGTAAAGTTACCAAATGATCCATCTCCCATTCTGAGGTCACTCATCAAATTTCCTCTTTGCAAAAGATAGTTTCGAATCCACCATCTTTTTCTCTATTTTTTATTAGAAATCCTATACATCAGATACAGAGAACACAACAACACTACCTCCTCGGGCAACATTTTAACGCAGACTGGCGTGTGGACAACCTGTATTGATTTAAACATAGTTGCTAGCAACATTCTCGCCGCTCACCAACAATGTTGATCAACTGTTCCTAAACAAATGTTTACCATGAATACGGGGCTTTATTAGTACTTCGGTTATTTAGTACTTTGTTTCGATCACGTTCCGTCCGGTCCGATCGGTCGCTCGAACTTGGATCCACAGACAAACTATTCCGTAGGCTTAATAGTACTTCGTTTCGTTTACGTTCCGTACGATCGGTCTATCTCGCTCGGACTTGGATCCACAGACTAACTAAGAATACTAAGATGTCGGTCACGCATATTCTCGATCCTTGGATCGAGCGGGAAACAGATCGATCACCACTCGCCAGGGAGCGGCGATCAACCTTTGTACCATTTTCTGCCGGTAGCTTTTTCTTCATATCCCGTGTAATGTTTGCAATAGCTTTATCAATTTCGTCTGACAATCGTCGTATCTCACTGTTAATTGTTTTAAGGCATACACTTATTAGTGTTGTCGTCGCCGCGCGCTTCATTTGCTGCTGTTGGCTCAGGCTCGCCGCCCGTTCGTGAGCCGTAAGTTTTAAAACTTGTATTCATTCGTCTTGTACCTCTTCTTCGTGAATTACACCTAATAATGTTTATAATTTTTGTCTTAGGTCGAATGTCGTCGTCAGGGCGTCGCTCGACGACGCCATGGAGAGTGACCACGGCTTCCACCTTGCTGACGAACATGGGCTGTTCCAGCAAGTGGAAGCCGTGGTACAGGACGTGGCGGCAGAGGAGCCGCAGCAGCAAAGGCGTCGTGGCGGTGCAGCGCGGCGAGGCAGGGCAGCACGGCGTGGTGGTGCTGGCAGGGGGCCTGGGGCACGTGGCCGGGCCGAGAGTGGTGGCCCCCAGTGGGTAAGAGGAGAAAGATTGGTTGAAGTGCATGTAGACGATGATGATGTGCCTGAGAGATTGAAAGTGGAAATTATGCATATTGTGAATGCGAGAGAGGCTGCAAGAACGCGTCTGGTGAATAGAGAAAGGAGAGTAAGAGAGGAGAATGAGGAGGTGTGGCATGATGCAGATGGCGGCGACCTCGACTCCTTTTTTGCTGCGGAAGGAACTTCCAACCACTTTGACTGGTACCCCATGGGTACTTTTCAAGGTGAAAGGGAGCATTTTCTTCCGGAGCAAACTGGGACGGTCGTCGCGTCTGAAGATGCGTACGGGGCGTTCAGGCAGTACTGGGACGATGAAATCTTGACGCACATCGTCATTGAGACGAATCGCTATGCCGCACAGCTAGCGAGTGCGTCCGCTTGGTTCGCCCGTGATTGGTATGAGACGAATGTTCACGAAATTATGATCCTTTTTTCCTTCTGGATGATGCTCTGAATCATCAAGATGCCCTACATAAAGTCTTGTTTCACCATAAAATACGGTGAACGACAGGCTCTCCTGGGAGGAATAACTCCACTGTGCTCTTAGCTACGAATTCACTTGGCAAAAAGATCCCACCCTTAATAATATTTCAAGGGAAACATTTGTGGAGCGAGTGGCTGTTTAAAAATGATAACATTCATACAGCTTACGCTGTCAGTAAAAAAGGGTGGATGGAGACCACCATTTTCGAACAATACATCAAGCAGGACCGCGATAACCAAAAGTGATATGGACTTACTTAGGCCTACAGGCAAAGCCATATCTGAGGCTAAGCTGTCAGATATAAAAAGTATTCTGCATCTTATACCAAACGACGCAAAAGATTTCTACAAAACCTTGACAAGTACAAACATAGAAGACGATATCGATGGCTTTACCGGGCCTATCGATTTTGAGGTAGAAGGCGATGATAATAATACTGATGTTTAGTTTTAATGGTTCTTGCTTCCATTGTTCTGTAATACTTGTATTGAAAATGATTCAATAACTAATAAATGGCATTAAAAAGTATATTTTATAAGGAATTACTTTTATTTTTAGAAATATCACAGCAATGAAATCTTACGTCCATTTTGCAAGAAGGAACTAAGCAACAAAATATGTTTTTGCTAGAAAGAACCAACCGGGTTTTTAACGATTTACTTTATACTATGTATAACTGCATAAAATGTATAAATCTGATATTCCTAGATAGCCTACAGTATCCCACATAAGTTCAACAAGTATTCATTCATTAATATACTAAGTATGCATTTTGCACACTCTGTTTACAAAAGTTTCATTTTCTCGAAAGTAACCTGCTGTGGGTTGGTTTATTCTGCATTTGCGACATTAAAAGCACTTATGGAAGATGAAATGGACTCTGACTATGAGGCACTTCTCTTCCACACAGAGGTTCGATGGCTATTCGAAAGGTAATATGTTGGGAAGATTATTTGAACTAAGAGCAGAGGTTGAGATTTTTCTGGTTGACAAAAAAATGAATGATCTGTTGAAACTGTTTACAAATCCGGCATGTCAGCTGAATTTGGCTTATCTTGTGGATATTTTCACACACTTAAATAAATTGAATATGCATTGCAAGGTTCCGGAAATAAACAATTAGCAAACGTCGTAAATATATTCATTTTTGAAAATAAACTTCGCGCTTTTATTTGCATACTCCAGTTGTGGTTAGGTAAAATTGAAGAAAATAATTATTCTGCATTTGCGACATTAAAAGCACTTATGGAAGATAAAAAGTATGACGCTAGTAAAGCAAAATTACAAGAAAATATCAAGACTCATTTACCAATTTTGATTGATGAATTCAATCGTTACTTACCAGAATATACCGAAGACGCTAAAATTGATCAAAAACTGATACGTAACCCCTTTAGCACAGACGCTGGTGAAGTTACTGAAGGAATCCAGGAAGAACTTATTGAAATCCAAAATGACAGAAACTGCAAGGATGCTTTTGAATCTAATTCACTTGAGTCGTTTTGGTGTAAGAAAGCAATTTCTTATACTAAACTTCGAGAAATCGCCTTGCGCTATTTTATGGTTTTCTCAACAACTTATTTATGTGAACAAGGATTTTCTGCTTTGTTGGTAATTAAAAACAAGGCGAAGAATCGTTTGAAAGTAAGTGATGATTTGCGTGTAGCTTTGAGTAACAATATTAGTCCTAGGATAGCCGAACTCGTGAAGAAGATGCACAGAAATCACATTAATACAAAATTACAGATGTTTATCCTAAAAATATTATTATTTCTTTTATGTAATTTCCTATTGAGTATTTAATTAAAGTTTCAGTTTGATTATTACAGTTTATTTTTATTATACCTACATAGTGGTCCCTGCTAACAAGAATAATATAAAAGTGGTCCTTGTCCAAGAAAAGGTTGGGAACCCCTGATGTAGAAGGATATAAGTCGGCAGAGTATTTCACTAGATCAGGGGTAAGTCAAGGTACCATTGATCCTACACAATTTTTAATAGTGATCAATGATTTACCTAGGGTAAAACTTGGTAATACGCCCTAAGTGACAAAACGCCCCACCACTCTAGCACTCACACCAACAAAGCTACGCCGCTCGCAACTAGACGTACGGGGCGCCACTAGTAGCCAAACAACATGGCCGACGTGTGCACGTAGTTTATGTTGTCCGTTTAAAAAATATTGCGAAATCTGGTTTTATTGGCGTGAAACAATTTGTGGTAAGTGTCAACGAAATTCATATATATTGATACATTTAGATTTTGTGTTAAAATGACCCGCAATATCATAAAATAGATAAAATTACCTTTTGCTTTTTATTTCGTGGAACGTTATAACCTTGAATCTTGTGCTTTGAACTCGGTGGGGCATATTGAAAAACAAATTTGACAATACGCCCCTAAGCCAGTTGTTTAAAACGCCCCAGTGTTTGAACTGTGTTGTGTACTGTAAAGTACTTGATGCGTGTTATTATTACAGATAATGTCTCGGAAGTTTTAAGAACGACACTACGAGCATCATGGAGTGCAGACGATTTAGATAAAGCCATGCGTAGTGTACTAAACAAAGTAATGGGTGTTAATGAGGCATCCAGAAACTTTGGCATACCATCTCGAACCCTAAGAAGACACATTTTATCAGGAAAATCAAAGGGTCCTCTAGGACGTAAACCAGTATTTTCAGGTGAATACGAAAAAAAACTGGTTGCCCATATAAAGAAATTGGAAAAAGTTGGATTTGCCCCTGACAGAAAAGACGTAACAGAAATGGCATTTCAACTAGCTAAGAAACTCAATATTAAAAACCCATTTTCAGCAAGTTCAGAATCAGCTGGAAATGTATGGTTTTCGGGATTCATGACTCGCAACTCAGAATTAAGTCAAAGAAAATCAGAAGGCTTGTCACTTGCTCGAGCTTATGGAGTTAATAGAAAAGATGTACGGGACTTTTTTGATTTACTAGCCAAAATCTACGAAGAAAGTGATTTGGCACATCACCCCGAAGATATTTTCAACATGGACGAGTCCGGCATACAGGTGAACAACAAACCAGGAAGAGTAGTCGCCACAAAGGGAGCCAAAGATGTCTACACGCTCACTAGCTCTGAAAAGGGTGAAAACGTAACGGTCATTGCTTGTTGTAATGCACAAGGTAACTTCATTCCCCCAGTTTTAATCTATAAGGGTACTTACAGCAAACCACAATTTTCCGAAGGTCTTCCTCCAGGATCACAGGTATTTATGAACAAAAAATCTTCTTATATAAATACAGATCTCTTCATGCAATGGTTTGAAGAAGTGTTTCTGCGTCACAAGAGTTCTCGAAGAACATTGTTAATATTAGATGGTCACAGCTCGCATAGTAACAATATTCGCCTACTGGAAGTGGCTAAAGAAAATGATGTCATTCTTTTGTGCTTACCAAGTCACACTACGCATGCTCTGCAGCCACTTGATAGAGCCTTTTTTAGGCCATTGAAGGTATACTTTGCCCAGGAAGCGAAGACATGGATGGTCAGGAACAAAGACAAGAAGTTGACGAGCTATGACGTGTCTAAATTAATCGGAAGAGCTTGGGGCAAAGCTGCCACTGTTTCCAATGGTGTGTCAGCTTTAAAATCATGTGGAATTTATCCTTTTGATCCGAGTGCCATTCCTGATCACTATTTTTCACTATCCGATTCATTGCGAGACCAAAATTTAGTTGTTGAAGATGAGGATGGGACGTCAAGAGAGTCTCTGTCATTACTTCAAGAATATGACGATAGTGCACTACTTGCGTTTGATACAATCCATTCATCCCCACAGCATATCGAGAATGATTTAGAGGCTAGGACATTAGGATCACTACCTGTAGTCACTTCTGAATTCCAACCTGAGCCAGGTCCTTCAGGGCTAAATCTAACTAATCAAAATTATGAAAATAGTTTAATGGCAGTAGTAATTGAGCATACATTGCCTATGCAAGATGCACCTGTGGCAGAAGAGTTACATCAAATGAATATCGTTTTGCCAATAACACCACGAAAACATGCGGAACAGTGTCATATCGAGAGTGAGTCGTGTCTGACTATTGCGAAGTCTAATCTTATTGATTTGATTGAACAAACCCCTGAAAAGCAAATAGGATCTACCGAGTCTGAAGCAACACCATCCAAAGTTTTGAATGACATCCATCCAGTGCCTAAACTCCCAGTAGTATTGTCTAAGAGAAAACAAAAAGCTGTTATTTTGACTTCTGCTGAAAATATAGAGAAACGGAAAGTAATTGCTGATAAAAAGAAACCAGCAGCTGGAAAATTAAAGCATGCTAAGCCCACTAAGAGAATTAAAACAATGAAAGAAAAAGATAATGTTAAAAAGAAACAAGAAAAAGGGGGTAAAAAGAAGCCAAAGAAACGTCCTGTCAGAAATAAGAATAAGAAAAAAGAAAGCTATTCATCGTCTTCTGAAAGCAATGACGAAAATGAGGGTAGGGTAGATACTTCTGAAGAAGAAATGTCAGACGAACACGATGACCTTAACAGATGCGTTGAATGCACGGAAAATTATTATGACACAAAATCCACTGAAGATTGGATTCAATGCCCGTCTTGTTTATCATGGTTGCATGAGTTTTGCACAATGTATAACCCTATGTGTAATCGGTGTGGACGCAAAGCCAAAAAAGAAGCTGTTAACAAAAATAGACTGTAATTTGTTTTTATTGTTAATTTTAAGATGATGTTATGTTATGTTGATTACTGATGGTAGTTTACCTATTATTTCGTTTTTCTTCATAATAATCTACAGGGTTACTGGTAACTCGACGTATTCCTTGCAGGACGTCATAGTAGGGTTAAAATGCAACAAATTAAGCCACCAAATGTTCTACCGAAATTCAGTAGTTTTTGAATTAGTTAAGAGTTTTAGTTTTTGAAGTAATAGCAAAAATTACAAAAAATTAAATGTTTTGTTAGTGATATTTGCCAAAGTTTTAGGCATTATTGAACTTTTAATTATTAACAAAGGTCTGCTACGGCGTCAACTATGATAATAACTTAAATTTCAGTACAGTCGCGCCGTAAATCATTTTTAAATTGGTTTCAAATGGTTTAATCTGGGATTTTCATTAAAAAACTAAAACTCTACTGAATTTCGGTAGAACATTTGGTGGCTTAATTTGTTGCATTTTAACCCTACTATGACGTCCTGCAAGGAATACGTCGAGTTACCAGTAACCCTGTATATAGTTGATTTTAAGTTTTATTCAAATGTTCATTTAAAAAAGTCTGATTTGATTAAGAGACTGACTGAGTGCCTCATATTATTTTAAGTTAGATTTAAGAGTTAGTTTTTGCCAAGTCAATTATTAATATATTTTCAAATATGCAAAAATATATGATTAATACACTGGGGCATTTTATAATGAGAGTGAGTCATATTAGCCAACGACCACATTACAAAACGCCCCACATAAAAAAATAAAAAAAATAAATATATTATTTTATCCTTAGTTCCTATTAAGATTACCACTTGTAATATGATTGTCAAAAGACTAAATATTATTCCAAAATAAAAAGTTTGATTATATATTGTAAGTTTTCTTTTTTATAACAATTTAAAAAAAGTAGGCCGTATTACCAAGTTTTACCCTACTGTTATCATTAACGCAAAATGCCTTATGTTTGTTGATGATTTAAAATTGTACCTCTCTGTAACCGACGCTAAGGATTGTGAGGCGCTACAACATGATATTAACGCTGTGGTTGAATAGAGTATAAAAAAAAAATTGTCATTTAATAATTCTAAGTGTAAAACTTTCAGCCAATCCCGTAATCTGACTAGAAATGATTATAATCTTGCTGGCGCGTCAATGGAACGTGTTTACTCGATCCGGGATTTGGGAGTAATAATGGATAGCAAATTAAATTTTCACGAGCATATTCTTAAAACTTGCAAAGACGCTAAGGCTGAGGCTACATTAGGCCGCGACGCGACCATTTAAACTTTAAATGGTCGCATAATGGTCAAATCAAATGGTCCATCACTTTAATACATGAGCGATTAAAACAAGTAAATGAATGCTCACGAATATGGCTACACCATACATCAAATATTACTAGCGATCTTTGATTTCTTTATGCGATAGGAACAACATTACTGAAATCACGGCATCGGCTACATCAACATATGAGCGAAATTGAAGCGAATTTATTAGGAAATTTCTCACTTGCACGACTAGTTCAATAGTGCTGCTAAATATGCGTGTGGCTGGCTACATTATGCGTATAGTAAACCGCGATGGATGATTTGATTGCATTCTAAGAAAACGACCGATTCAAATGAGTCATTGTTATGATAGCGGCTACATTACAACTGTACTTCAGAGCGTAAAAAACAAATGCTCGTCAGTTATATTAAATGGCTACATTATTTGAGCGAATTTTAATTAATGAGCGATTAATTTTGCGAGAAGTTCAAAGTTACTGTTTTAGTGGGTCCGCTGTCAAGTGGCTACATAATCACGCTACGGACATCGGACGAGGTGCGGGAGACGGGGGCAATACTAGTGCACTCGGCGCTCGCTCATGACAGTGCGACACGTTCAAACCAGTTTGTTTTGATCGGTCATCTAAAGAGGTTTGTCTATGAATCTACGATGGACGTTGAGTTGTTTGTATCCGAAATTCAAGCACGTCCTGCAATATGGATGGCTAAACATGGAGCACACAAAAATAAAGTAGTTATTAAACGTTTGTGGGCAGAAATAAAGGAGAAATTCCCAGAATGTACAGGTAACTATTTTATTGATATTTAAAACAAGGGTCAGTGTCAATGTCTTAGAGGCGGAGTTAAAACAAGATTTAAACAATAACTAGTGTCCCAGTAATTGCTTGTCCCATAAATATTGATTTATTTTGTTTCTTAACACTACGGCGTTATTTGTACTTCGATTGTTGATACGGCCCGACCTCCTGACCCTTCCAGATGAAGATAGATTGATGGTATAATCCCAATCAGATGGTTTTTCTTTATCAATAATAATATTATGCAATAAACAGCACGTCTTTATAATAATTTCTGCATGTCCTTTTTTCGTTTCAATAGGCTTATTTAATATTTTCCATTTCTTATAAGTTATGTTAAAAGCACATTCAATTGTTTTTCGAGCTCTAGATAAACATTATTTGTTAAAGTGATATTTCTGATCGTCCAAGACACTTTGTGGATACGGCCTCATCAAGTACAGTTTTAGAGGGTATGCTTCATCCCCTATTAGGAAGGTGGGACAAATAGTATTAGAGGAGGGCAGACGTTGGTTTTGTGGCATATTAAATCTACCTTCACTCAGCAGTTTATTCAAATTAGAAAAGTGAAAAGTTCCGCCATCACTTTGGGATCCCCGCCCCCCCACTTCTATTGTTAAAAATCTTCTATTTGCATGTGCCACAGCTTGTAACACAATTGAAAAATAATGTTTGTAGTTATGGAAAGCAGATCCTGTTTGGGGAGGTTGTCTAATGCGACAGTGTTTCCCATCAATTGCACCCACACAATTAGGAAATTGCCACATTTTGTAATAATCATTCATTGAACTTCGCAAAATTTCTTCTGTTGGTTTTGGCATATGTATTGGTGATAGTTGATACCAAATTGCCTTGCAGGTTTCATAGACAATAGTTGATACCGTTAATCTTCCTAGGCGAAACGACTGCGCCAAAGCTCGAAATGACAGCCCCGTTGATAAAAATCTGTAATTAATTTTCAGATATCGAGTTAAAAAAGAAATGGAAGAACTTAAAGGACACATATAGAAGAGAATTGCGTTAAATTCCAAATCCATGATCAGGAGCTGGAGCTGATGATGATCCAGCCACGTCAACTTGGCCGTATTATGAAATACTGAACTTTCTAAAAGATGCAAGTGATTCCTGAACGGAATACCGGAAATTTGCAAGATGAAGACGAAGAAACCAATACAGGTACCACACACACCGGTCAGGAATCGGATACATCTATGGATTCATCATCCACAACTTCATCTAAACGTAAGAACGTCCAGGACATAAGACAAGATTTCCTGGACTTGGAAAATAAGAAACTAAACATTTTGGAGCAAAATTTAAACAAAGATATACAGGAAAGTGCCACTTATGATATGGAAGATTATCACTTTTTTCTAAGTATTTTGCCGCAAATGAAAAGTTTCACAGCCATGCAAAAAAACAGAGTTCGTCAAAAAGTTATCCAAGCCATCATGGATGAGTCCGCTGTACCCGACTCTTCATATTCATATCCATACTCAGGTTACAGTACACAACAATTGTAAATTATAATAATCATCTAGGGCGCACCACAAACCAAAGCTACAAATCATACAGTAGATTTATCGTATTTTCACATTTATTTAGTAAACAACACATCAAATACGTCACACAAATGTATCAGTTACATTTATCCACATTTTATTAAATTTTATTATTATGCCGCATACATGTGTATTTGGTGTGTGGTGTGCCTAAGGCTGATTTTAGTCTTCACCCGACGGCACGCGTACCGTCAGCGCTGATGTCCGAGATATATGGACTTCTAGGAAGCGTTTTTAAATAACGCGTAGCTATCAGCGCGCACGGTGGTCAGCGCTGATAGCTACGCGGCCGTACGCGTCGCGCGTCGGCCTCGCGTAGCTGTCGGCGCTGACGATCGCACGAACGCCTCTGCGTTCAGTGAGCGTTCTTGTGTCGAGCGGAGCGGACGTCGTCAGCGCGTACAGTCATGGCAAATCGCGAAGTGGATACAGGTCGAGTTATCGATGAGGTACGCCTGAGGAAGATATTGTGCGATGCATCCGATCCACTCTACAAAAATAAAGATGCAAGAAACAAAGCCTGGGAGGATATTGTGGACGCATTGTTCGAAAATATTTCAGGAGAAGAAAAACAACAATTTGGTTTGTTTACTTTCTTATTTTATTATCTGAATACCTACACTACAGGACAAAGCCTTTTCAAGTTAAAATATACACGAATCTTGCCAGGGCACGCTTCCAATAGGGCTCACGAAGTACTCGGCAAAATGTTCTCGCAGAGCGTGTCCAGACCTGTTCTTAGGTCTGGGTATGGTATGGAGGGTATGGTGGCAAGTCCACCATACCCTCAATTGTAAGTGTGTCTTCAATACGATAACCATCTCGAATTCTTATAAAGTTATGCAATACGCAGCATGCTTTAACTATTTTCTTTGTAACATCAAAACTCACATTAATAGGTGTATGAAACACTCTGAACTTGTTTGACATGATACCAAATGTCGATTCTATGTATCGTCTACTGCGGCTCAGTCTATAATTAAATATTTTTTTCTTGTGGGTCATATTGGATCGTGCATATGGCTTCAGAATTTTATTTGATATTCCAAACGCACCATCACCCACAAGTACATGTTCAACTGGAATATTTGTTCCAGGCAGTGGCTTTAGTCCTGGAATATTTAAAGTGTTTTGTTCAAGGCTCTTGTATAGTGTACTGTTTTGGAATATAGTCGAGTCCGAGTTTTTTCCATATGTTCCAATGTTTACATATGTAAAACAATAATCTGCATCGCACATAGCTAGCAGAACTATGGAGTAAAAATGTTTATAGTTGTAGAATATTGATCCACCACCGGTTGGATTTACGATTCGGATGTGCTTGCCATCAATAGCTCCGATGCAATTTGGAAAGTTGGTCTTTTGTAGAAAACCGTTAGCAATATTTTGCCACATATCAGGAGTATTTGATGGTATACTCGTACATTCATCGTGTAGCGTTTCCCATATAACTTTACACACTTCGTCCACGATCTTACTGATTGTTGCGATTCCCATCCTAAATGAATACTGCAAATCTGTATATGTTCGACCCGTAGCAAGAAATCTAAAAAAAAAGTTTTTATTATTTCAGGAAAACTGGTTCAACAAAGGTGGAAAACAGCCCGGGACGCGTTTTTTAGAACAAAGAACGCAATTAAAAAAACGCCCTCTGGAAGTGCTGCACCAAAATACAAAAAGTACATCTATTATGACGAATTAAGCTTCCTAGCTCCAACAGTTGAGAATGAAGTTGATGAATCA
The DNA here is from genome assembly GCA_949152455.1 of Lithophane leautieri. NCBI lineage: Eukaryota > Metazoa > Arthropoda > Insecta > Lepidoptera > Noctuidae > Lithophane > Lithophane leautieri. Next base: position 15,510,641 of record OX424468.1, on the reverse strand, counting down.
CTGAATGACTCTTCCCTTGCCTTACCCTCAGTAAATATAGATAATACATTGGATAGTATGGGGACTTCAGAAAATACTCAAGATTCTGATATATTAATGCAGCAAGTTTTTTCAAACACTCAACACAGTGAGCAGATTGACCGTGGTGTTGATTCAGCATCATCACAAAAACCTTGGTTGGAAAAGAGAAAAAGAAGGGTCCCGAAAACAAATCCAGAAAGTTCTCCATTTGAAAAAGAATTATTAACTTTATTAAGTAACCAAACCCCAGATCTTGCCGCTGACGACCTGGCTTTTTTCGCTTCTTTGGGTCCAATTTTAAAAAGTTTTGAAGTAGGACAAAAGCTGGAGTTTAGATCGAGAGTGCTACGAGAAGCCATGGATATTCGAAATTACAACAGATCAAATAGCTCTTACTCCAACGACGCAAGATATGCATCATCATACAATTATCAGACTGCAGCTTACCCAGAGTACGAAACCAACAATGCGAATCCTGGTTACTCTGGTTATCAAACAGCGAGACTTACTGATGAATAAATAATTATATGTGTTCAATTACTTATTATAATTTTTTATTTTTTTTATCTCTCCTTATGAAACATTATAGTAATAAATATATTGTTCTCTTACTTTACTATAATTAAACATAATGATAAAACGAGTAAATATGTTTTTTTATTACCTTAAAGTCACCATTAGTCGTTCAATCGGTGGTATAAGTACACGTCGTAAGCTGCAATGGACCAGTTTATCCTGTATCTTTGCCAGTAATTCGTCAAAAGTTCTAGTTGACATTCGAAAGTAATTAAAGAATTTACTTTCGTCAACCCTCAAACTGCCATATAACAAGACAAAGTCTCCTGCAACGGCTCTCTGCTCAATTAATGGATGAACATAGAGTCTTCGTCGCCGCCGGTTTTTATTTTTTTGGGATAGATAGTACTAAGCAGCAATAATTAATACACTCCGCATTTTGGTCGTCGTCTGTACAGTAAGGCGGTCAGTACGATACTAAAACGAACCACGCTGAGCCTCAGCGCTGACAAACTACGCGCTGAGCTATGAGCGCTGACGGTGAGCGTTAGACTAAAATCAGCCTAAACAATCATTACTTACATTTTTTGTTCATGTTCACCACGTAATAAAAACTTATAGTAGAATTTGTTTGATTGATTTAATTGAAATAAAAACTTATTACCTAATAATTAATATTTTATTGCTTACCTGATTGTCACAAACAATTTCTCCTCTGGTAAAATACATTTCCGAAAACTCGTATCACTCTTTGTGATATGGATTCTAATCTTTGCCAAAATATAATCAAACGTCTCAACTTTCATTCTTGTATATTCAAAGAATCTTTCTGGAAACTGACGTAGTTTTTCATACAAATGATGAAATTCTCCATATTTACTGCGCTCTTTATTTATTTCGTGAATCCAACACAATCTCTTTTTCAAAAATAGTTCGTACTTGAGGTAAGAGCTTTCAAGCAAAAATACAAGGTTTGGTTTTGACAAAGCCATTGAAAATAATACACGTTACGTTTACACAAAGCTACAGCAACCTTTCGACTGTGTGAATGCCGCGAACTAAACAACCTCCCCTCGCGTCCCGCGCGCGTCGCATGTGTCGCCTGTGTGTGCTCCCTCTATGTAGCCATCTTGACACGGAGTCGCCGCGAATGTTTTAAGATCATTAAAATGCGATGAACTAGCGAATTCTCAGCGAAATCGCTGTTTTTCTCTTTTTATAGTGTAGCCGCATGAATCGCTCTTGCTAATTCGTTGTTGAGCATGTGTACTGTAGCCATGTCATCGCCGAATATACGCCAGAATTTCGCTTGTAATGTAGCCATACCATGTTTTTCTCGTTGTAAAACAAATATACAATGCCTATGTCCGTAGTAAATTTGGTAGGGTAGGGAAGGTACTTAGTGCTATCCGTGCGAAGCCGGGACGGGCAGCTAGTACCTATCTATTTTTAAGATGCCTGCACTAAGAAGAGTTTTCATAAGGCAAATAGAATTACTTGCTGAGTTTGCGGAGTCTCATGGTGACAGCATTGCGTCGCTTCCCGGGAGGGCCTAAGGCTGTTCGAACCACCTGAGAGGTGTCCGAATCGGTTCAACTAAACTCTATAGCAGACGGAACCACTAAAACACCAGACCAAAGTCAAAGTCAATCAAATAGGCACATAAAAGGCACTTTTGAACGTGTATGAAAAACAATGGCGAAGACTAAGTTTATTCATACCTAGTAAGATGATGGCACACATTACCCCGTACAATTAATTAAGATGTTCTGAATAGGCTTGTGTAGTACATGTACTATGTACTATTAAGAATTCATTCATGACACTGTAATAGAATGAACTATTCCCTACGCTTATTAGTACTTCGGTTATTTAGTACTTTGTTTCGATCACGTTCCGTCCGGTCCGATCGGTCGCTCGAACTTGGATCCACAGACTAACTATTCCGTAGGCTTAATAGTACATGTGTACCGGGTTCGCGCGGTAAAGATCTCTATTTTTACTGTAAAATTAGGGTTTATATCGCCCGTGGCAATTTTAGTCTATGGGCAGATAGATATTCTCGTCAACTAAATGATTCACTACCAAAAATATTAACAGGCAACACAAAAAAAAAAGTTGAAAGTGTTCATTTTCTGTGCCGAACATCTCAGTGGTTGCGTGAGAGTCTCAGTTTATTTGTGAAGAATTACCGTAAAATTGAACAGTAAGTGGCTATAATTTCATTTATTATTAGTTATTACACCGTTGTACATAATAATCTCATCAAATAGCATCATAAAATGTTATTTTCGAACAAAGAAATGTTTCGAGAAAATCTGCCATGAATGGCGGAATTGTTTTATGATAAATTTCGACTGTTTTTGTGTATATTCAACAGTAAATTGGTCAATATTCATTTATATGTAGTTATTAGATCGTTGCACATAATATCTTCACGAAATATCATCATAAAATCACATTTTTTGACAAAATAAAATTACGTAAAATCAGTTGCTCAATGTCGTAAAATTTTCAAATTATGTTATGTTTTTTCGTGTAATCGACGATAAATACATGAATATTCATCTATATGTTGTTATTACATCGTTGTTGATATAGTAGTAGATAATATTTGCACTAATTTGCACAAAATCCTTGTAAAATGTTTCGAAAAAAGTTTCGTCAGAAGTCATCATTTTTGACTTGCTTTACTATGTATTGAGTATATCTGTATGATTTGTAATGCTCTAAAACTAATAATAACTATATGTTTTGGTCATTCGAGGTGTTTTTCATACTATATTTCATAAATTTCAGTCATTTACATAGTTAGTACCATAACGGTCGTTGACCGTTGACAGTTGACATTTGATTTGGTGCGAATAGTTTGTCGAGTCGTATCGATAGACTTTATCGATAAAAATTTGACCGATTTAAAAAAAAAAAGAAGGTTCGCAATTCATTCAAATGCATTTCGACCTGTATGTGTGTATGTATATGAGTTTGTTGGCATAAATTGATGAAATTATTTTGCACATGTTGTAAACACATAATATCACTCATGTATTCCCCGAAAGGCAGGCAGAGGTTTGTAATACACCCACATTTCGCCTGTTGTTGTGTTCACAGGTTGTAGTTGTATCAGTTTATAATATACTGTATATTTTTTTATCACTAGATGTCCTGGAACGTAGGCAAGGGCGATGCCCCAGCTCCCACCGACTTCCTCAGAGTCCTCGAGGACGAGGAGGAAGACGAGGATATGCTCGTCTCCGACGAAGACCTCGACCTCGAGGTCTCCTATGAGGAAGAAGAATTTCTTGAGGAGTTTTCGGATGAGGAGGCCGAGGGGTATATCGAGGACCGGGGTGCAGTTGGGGAGGTGGAAGCTCCTGTGGCCGAGGCCACGGCTTCCACCTCTCAGATGGCTCCCGGGGCCGAGGTGTACCCTGAGGCCGAAGCATTTGTTATGGTAATATTGGAATAACTACTATGTCCGTAATAATCAACGATTTTTCTTATAGCAAACTTGATGCAGCGTCAGGCTATAATCCAACTGCTGGGACACAGGCCTCTTCTCAGTGAGATGTTTTGGTGGGGTTTATGTTTTGACTTTACAAACAAGCATGATGGCCAAGAATCTAATGCTTCAGATTTGTTTGGTTTATGTTTTGACTTTGGCCACAAGCGTGGTGGCCAAGAATCTAATGCTTCAGTTGTTGTGTGGTTCATGTTTTGACTTTAGCCACAAGCGTGGTGGCCAAGAATCTAATGCTTCAGTTGTTGTGTGGTTTATGTTTTGACTTTAGCAACAAAAGCATGATGGCCAAGAATCTAATGCTTCAGATTTGTTTGGTTTATGTTTTTACTTTAGCCACAAGTGTGGTGGCCAAGAATCTAATGTTTTCAATTTATATTTTTCAGGACGTCGAGCTGAACCCTACTACGGCGACCCCCTTGGGGGTCATAACGTCGTTTTATGACGAAAATTTAATCCGGCTGCCCATGCCGTGAGTAATAAAATAAATAGTAGTTTTTATAAATGGTTTTCTGTATAATAAATGATAACAAATGAAAACCTTTTATTTGATAGGACATCAAGATCGTCGTCGCCTTCGCCGTCGTTCTCGCCGCTGTCGTCGCCGCGGTCGTCGCCGCGCGCTTCATTGACTGCTGTTGGCTCAGGCTCGCCGCCCGTTCGTGAGCCGTAAGTTTTAAAACTTGTATTCATTAGTCTTGTACCTCTTCTTCGTGAATTACACCTAATAATGTTTATAATTTTTGTCTTAGCTCGAATGTCGTCGTCAGGGCATCGCTCGACGACGGCATGGAGAGTGATCACGGCTTCCACCTTGCTGACAAACATGGGCTGTTCCAGCAAGTGGAAGCCGTGGTACAGGATGTGGCGGCATAGGAGCTGCAGCAGCAAAGGCGTCGTGGCGGTGCAGCGCGGCGAGGCAGGGCAGCACGGCGTGGTGGTGCTGGCAGGGGGCCTGGGGCACGTGGCCGGGCCGAGAGTGGTGGCCCCCAGTGGGTAAGAGGAGAAAGATTGGTTGAAGTGCATGTAGACGATGATGATGTGCCTGAGAGATTGAAAGTGGAAATTATGCATATTGTGAATGCGAGAGAGGCTGCAAGAACGCGTCTGGTGAATAGAGAAAGGAGAGTAAGAGAGGAGAATGAGGATGTGTGGCATGATGCAGATGGCGGCGACCTCGACTCCTTTTTTGCTGCGAAGGAACTTCCAACCACTTTGACTGGTACCCCATGGGTACTTTTCAAGGTGAGAGGGAGCAATTTCTTTCGGACCAAACTGGGACGGTCGTCGCATCTGCAGATGCGTACGGGGCGTTCAGGCAGTACTGGGACGATGAAATCTTGACGCACATCGTCACTGAGACGAATCGTTATGCCGTACAGCTAGCGAGTGCGTCCGCTAGCTTTGCCCGTGATTGGTATGAGACGAATGTTCACGAAATTATGATCCTTTTTTCCTTCTGGATGATGCTCGGAATCATCAAGATGCCACCATAAAATACGGTGAACGACAGGCTCTCCTGGGAGGAATAACTCCACTGTGCTCTTAGCTACGAATGCACTTGGCAAAAAGATCCCACCCTTAATAATATTTCAAGGGAAACATCTGTGGAGCGAGTGGCTGTTTAAAAATGATAACATTCATACAGCTTACGCTGTCAGTAAAAAAGGGTAGATGGAGACCACCATTTTCAAACAATACATCAAAGCCGTTTTTTTGCCGGCTATCGGAGCAGAACGACCAGTCTTATTGGTCTATGACGGTCATAAGACACATGTAGATTTGAATGTCATAGACCTTCTAATTGCCGAAAACATTACGGTTCTTAAACTGCCGGCTCACTCATCCCACATACTGCAGCCATTAAGACTGTAGTACAATGAAACCTATGAAAGACAAATGGGACAGCGAACTTGTGAAATGGCAAAGACTCCATGTGGGAGCAAAACTCCCAAAACAAGAATTTGCCAGAATCATAACTAATATATGGGATGATTTAAATCCTGTTATCATTCAAAATGGCTTCAGGAAAGCAGGCATATGCCCTTTGAACAAAGATGCAATCCCAAAAGGAAAATTCGACAGTCTGGCATGGTCAAGATGGGAAGAACACCAGCAGCAAAAAAAAAAACCTCGTAATGATACTGATCACAATGGTGAAGAAAATGTTGAAGGAAGTCACACCGAGAAAGATAACAGTCAGAAAGAACATAAAGTACCAACACTAATAAGTGTATGCCTTAAAACAATTAACAGTGAGATACGACGATTGCCAGACGAAATTGATAAAGCTATTGCAAACATTACACGGGATATGAAAAAAAAGCTACCGACAGAAAATGGTACAAAGGCTGATATGAACACGTACTCAGGTACTCGGGTTACGTTTCAAAAGTGGGAGACTGTAAAGGACCCTAAAACTTTCACGTCCTAATAATGCCAATACCAATGCCAACAGTTATTCTTGTAAAGTAAAAATATTGGGTAATGTACACTTGAGAGCAATAAAATCGCACACCCCTTGTAATTTGGTTTATTATCACTAGATGTCCTGGAACGTAGGCAAGGGCGATGCCCCAGCTCCCACCGACTTCCTCAGAGTCCTCGAGGACGAGGAGGAAGACGAGGATATGCTCGTCTCCGACGAAGACCTCGACCTCGAGGTCTCCTATGAGGAAGAAGAATTTCTTGAGGAGTTTTCGGATGAGGAGGCCGAGGGGTATATCGAGGACCGGGGTGCAGTTGGGGAGGTGGAAGCTCCTGTGGCCGAGGCCACGGCTTCCACCTCTCAGATGGCTCCCGGGGCCGAGGTGTACCCTGAGGCCGAAGCATTTGTTATGGTAATATTGGAATAACTACTATGTCCGTAATAATCAATGATTTTTCATACAGCAAACTTGATGCAGCGTCAGGCTATAATCCAACTGCTGGGACACAGGCCTCTTCTCAGTGAAATGTTTTGGTGGGGTTTATGTTTTGACTTTACAAACAAGCATGATGGCCAAGAATCTAATGCTTCAGATTTGTTTGGTTTATGTTTTGACTTTGGCCACAAGCGTGGTGGCCAAGAATCTAATGCTTCAGTTGTTGTGTGGTTTATGTTTTGACTTTAGCAACAGGCATGATGGCCAAGAATCTAATGCTTCAGTTGTTGTGTGGTTTATGTTTTGACTTAAGCCACAAGCGTGGTGGCCAAGAATCTAATGCTTCAGTTGTTGTGTGGTTTATGTTTGACTTTAGCCACAAGCGTGGTGGCCAAGAATCTAATGCTTCAGTTGTTGTGTGGTTTATGTTTTGACTTTAGCAACAAGCGTGGTGGCCAAGAATCTAATGCTTCAGTTGTTGTGTGGTTTATGTTTGACTTTAGCCACAAGCGTGGTGGCCAAGAATCTAATGCTTCAGTTGTTGTGTGGTTTATGTTTTGACTTTAGCAACAAGCACGATGGCCAAGAATCTAATGCTTCAGATTTGTTTGGTTTATGTTTTGACTTTAGCCACAAGTGTGGTGGCCAAGAATCTAATGTTTTCAATTTATATTTTTCAGGACGTTGAGCTGAACCCTACTACGGCGACCCCCTTGGGGGTCATAACGTCGTTTTATGACGAAAATTTAATCCGGCTGCCCATGCCGTGAGTAATAAAATAAATAGTTGTTTTTATAAATGGTTTTCTGTATAATAAATGATAACAAATGAAAACCTTTTATTTGATAGGACATCAAGATCGACGTCGCCTTCGCCGTCGTTCTCGCCGCTGTCGTCGCCGCGTTCGTCGCCGCGCGCTTCATTGACTGCTGTTGGCTCAGGCTCGCCGCCCGTTCGTGAGCCGTAAGTTTTAAAACTTGTATTCATTAGTCTTGTACCTCTTCTTCGTGAATTACACCTAATAATGTTTATAATTTTTGTCTTAGCTCGAATGTCGTCGTCAGGGCATCGCTCGACGACGGCATGGAGAGTGATCACGGCTTCCACCTTGCTGACAAACATGGGCTGTTCCAGCAAGTGGAAGCCGTGGTACAGGATGTGGCGGCATAGGAGCTGCAGCAGCAAAGGCGTCGTGGCGGTGCAGCGCGGCGAGGCAGGGCAGCACGGCGTGGTGGTGCTGGCAGGGGGCCTGGGGCACGTGGCCGGGCCGAGAGTGGTGGCCCCCAGTGGGTAAGAGGAGAAAGATTGGTTGAAGTGCATGTAGACGATGATGATGTGCCTGAGAGATTGAAAGTGGAAATTATGCATATTGTGAATGCGAGAGAGGCTGCAAGAACGCGTCTGGTGAATAGAGAAAGGAGAGTAAGAGAGGAGAATGAGGATGTGTGGCATGATGCAGATGGCGGCGACCTCGACTCCTTTTTTGCTGCGAAGGAACTTCCAACCACTTTGACTGGTACCCCATGGGTACTTTTCAAGGTGAGAGGGAGCAATTTCTTTCGGACCAAACTGGGACGGTCGTCGCATCTGCAGATGCGTACGGGGCGTTCAGGCAGTACTGGGACGATGAAATCTTGACGCACATCGTCACTGAGACGAATCGTTATGCCGTACAGCTAGCGAGTGCGTCCGCTAGCTTTGCCCGTGATGGGTATGAGACGAATGTTCACGAAATTATGATCCTTTTTTCCTTCTGGATGATGCTCGGAATCATCAAGATGCCCACCATAAAGTCTTGTTTCACCATAAATACGGTGAACGACAGGCTCTCCTGGGAGGAATAACTCCACTGTGCTCTTAGCTACGAATGCACTTGGCAAAAAGATCCCACCCTTAATAATATTTCAAGAGAAACATCTGTGGAGCGAGTGGCTGTTTAAAAATGATAACATTCATACAGCTTACGCTGTCAGTAAAAAAGGGTGGATGGAGACCACCATTTTCAAACAATACATCAAAGCCGTTTTTTTGCCGGCTATCGGAGCAGAACGACCAGTCTTATTGGTCTATGATGGTCATAAGACACATGTAGATTTGAATGTCATAGACCTTCTAGTTGCCGAAAACATTACGGTTCTTAAACTGCCGGCTCACTCATCCCACATACTGCAGCCATTAGACTGTAGTACAATGAAACCTATGAAAAACAAATGGGACAGCGAACTTGTGAAATGGCAAAGACTCCATGTGGGAGCAAAACTCCCAAAACAAGAATTTGCCAGAATCATAACTAATATATGGGATGATTTAAATCCTGTTATCATTCAAAATGGCTTCAGGAAAGCAGGCATATGCCCTTTGAACAAAGATGCAATCCCAAAAGGAAAATTCGACAGTCTGGCATGGTCAAGATGGGAAGAACACCAGCAGCAAAAAAAAAACCTCGTAATGATACTGATCACAATGGTGAAGAAAATGTTGAAGGAAGTCACACCAAGAAAGAAAAGTCAGAAAGAACATAAAGTACCAACACTAATAAGTGTATGCCTTAAAACAATTAACAGTGAGATACGACGATTGCCTGACGAAATTGATAAAGCTATTGCAAACATTACACGGGTAATGAAAAAAAAGCTACCGACAGAAAATGGTACGAAGGCTGATATGAACACGTACTCAGGTACTCGGGTTACTTTTCAAAAGTGGGAGACTGTAAAGGACCCTAAAACTTTCACGTCCTAATAATGCCAATACCAATGCCAACAGTTATTCTTGTAAAGTAAAAATATTGGATTATGTAGTAGTCAGCTCAACAATAAATAAAAGCAAAGAAAAAGAACGAGTTTCATTCGAAGAGCTACTATTAAAAACGTAACGACATACCTAAAACTTCAAAGAAACGGATAAGTCAAGGAAGCGAAATACTAACTTACAAAGATGCACTTCATCGTCTGAAAAATGAGAAAGAAAAAAAGGAAAAAGCAGAAGAAACTAAACGGCTAAAAAAACTGAAAAGAGCAAGTTATAATGAGAACAAAAAACCACTGATAAATAAGTCCAACGCAAAGAAAAATAAAAGGAAAAAGACCTTAGATTCAGACAGTGAGAGTGATTGTTCATATACTTCAATGAATTCTTCAGAAGATGAAGGCCCTGAAGTTTTTTTTTCTAAATATTTTGGAAGCATTGATGAAGATTTACAGGAGCCATTACCATTATCTACTAGACAAGGACAAGAAGAAAATAGACCTAAAATAAAAAGTGAAAGATTGAATAAAGGGCAGAAAAAAAACATTAAGGCAGAATGAAGTAAGTGATTCAGGGTAGTTATTAATATTATTAAGTGATATAGGTACACCCGGGGCATAAGATCGTGGGAAATCTATGTTCTATGTTAATAAAATAAGTACAAATTTTCAGAAGGCGGGTAGTTTATATGAACATTCTACTGTTTTGGAAGAAAGAAATGACGAAGATTTTGATGATCCGTTACCATCTACTTCTAAAGGACAAAAACAAAAGACACCTAAAATAAAAAGCGAAAGAGTGAAGGAAAGAAAGACTTACACTGCCAAGAAGAAAATATTTACACAAAAGGAAGTAAGTACACATATCATAAACTTTCTAAGTTATAATATAGTAGTACAGGAAGGATAACAATTTGATTTTATTTTCAGAATAAAATGCCACAACCACAAGCATCTGAGGTAAAAAAAAAAGATCTCGACGTGGGTGACTTCATTTTGGCTGGATTTCGGTCGACTAAAGGCAAAAGGACTCAAGATTTGAGAAAATCTATGCCTCTACCTGAGCTCGTTTATGCCACACAAATGAAATTGAAAGCTTCGGGACAGGGCGCGGCTTCCAAAATAATCAAAGATATTTTATCTGATCCATTAAAACCTACTGAATATTCTAAAGCCTATCAACAGTCACTTGAGACAGTTACGATGATGTCAGGAGAGGATGCTGTAGCACTCTTAGTGGAAGCGAATTTATCTCGGCATCAATACAATATATTGAGATCAAAATCTCCAAAAATCTACCCGTCTTATAAAATCGTACAGGCTGCAAAAAAACAATGTTACCCGGAGCCTAATCAAATCAGTGTTAGCGAAACTTCTGTACACGTGGATTTACAGATAATGCTTGACCTTACCACTAAACGTTTGGCTTTGGTACAGAGAGAAGTGTTGCATACCCTGAATAGTGAAGAGTTAGAAAATATGTGTTTATTTTCAAAATGGGGATTTGATGGAAGTAACGGCCATAGCTCTTATAAACAAGCTTTTTATGGTTCTGAAACCAGTGATGCAGCTGTTTTTATAACATGTTATGTACCCCTACGTTTGACATCTGGGTCGAAGGTAATTTGGCAAAACCCTAGACCAAGTTCGACGAGGTATTGCATACCTTTAAAAATAGAATTTGTCAAAGAAAGCGCCGCAGTTTCAGTGGAAGAAAAAAAAAGGATAGACGATCAAATAAGAAATCTTGAACCCAGTATCGTACAACTAGCTGAACACAATATGAAAGTTAATCATACCTTGATTTTTGCGATGATTGATGGGAAGGTCTGCAATGCGGTCACGAACACAACTTCAACACAGAAGTGCTACATATGAGGGGTATAGTTTCAGAACCCGCTAAGTCCATTTTTCTCACCTAGCAATATTTTTATATCACTAGTAACTTTATTATTTCCCGCACAATTTCGTATTATCAGATCGTACCATACACAGCTATGTCCAATAGAAAATTCACTTTAAAGTAGGCTGTTAGCTTCATACACCGCCAAGTCCATCATAGTTCAATTCAAAAAGCGCGAAGTCCTTACAAGCCAATAGCGAGCCACCATTTTGGTCACGTGATACACAAAACTGTTATGGCTGCGGCTTAGTTTTTGTTGTGTTATTGTCGTGAAAAAGTTATTTTTTTAATTAGATACTGTGTTATTTTCAAAGTAAGTGTGCTATCTTTACGAAGATGGATACAACCCCGATCGTTGTTGATAAAAGTAAAGCTCGGAAACGGCAGAGAAATCCGGAACAATGGAAGAGAAACCTGCAGAAATTAGAGAGGTATGTAGACACTACTATGAGAGGTTTTGATCATAGATTTCAAATATTTAAATATATTTTGTTGAAAATATTGTTTCTTTGTATTTTTCATTGACTTTTTGTTTATTATAATATTTGACGTGTCCATGTTTATTTACATGAGCCGATTCCTAAGTTTTGACGAGTTTGTTATATACCTACCTACGAATTGAAATCGTTGAAATTACCGACTTGTACATACAAACTTGGTTGTTTTTTTTGGCAGGGAGTATGCCTGTTGGCATTATATTAATTTAATGACCTTTTTAGTATTTTGTTTAGTCCGTTGATATCTGGGTATTCATTTTAATTGGTTCATGTGCAACTTTATATACATATAGAAGCAATACGAATGATGTTACCAAGATATTGTAAAACTTGAGATTGAAAAGAGTTTCCATGGAGTTTCTTGCTTGTTCTTCTCCAAAGAAACCAACCTACGCTTTAGAACAAGCAACTAGCTTCAACTTTCTTTCTGACTAACCGACCGACTTTTAGACAATTCACAAGTGCCTGTAAATGGTCTAAATAAAATAAATGCTTTTGATTCTTCTTGATTCTTCTTCTTCTTTCTTTTCAGATATTCGGCAAAAAAATTACCAGAAAAACCTACCTGTACTCATAAAAAATTTTATCAGTGTACCTCTCTCACAATGAGCGATTTGAATGCCTTTCATTCTCGTTATTACAAAAATAAGGATAAAAGATCACAAGATGCTTTTATATTAAAACATATTAAAGGATCAGATACTTCTAGACGCCGCCCAAGACAGGGTAATCGCAAAGGAAAGGAGTTAACTACGAAATATTGCGTTTACAGCCGCTCATCGAAGAAAATATTTAGAGTTTGTCAAAAGACATTCATTAATATACTCGATATTAAAAGGTGGCGAGTTGAGAGAATATCAAAAACATTTTTGAAAGAAGGACTTATGCCAGACGATAACCGAGGGGGAGACCGTAAATCACACAAATATTTAGGAAAGAAAACAGCAATAATTGAGTTTATCAAAAAACTTAAATGTTCTGAGCCTCATTACTGTCGAGGAAGTAGCGCAAGGCTTTATTTAGCTGCTGAATTGAGTATCAACAAGTTATTTACATTTTACAATGAACAAGCAGAAGAGCAACTAAAAGTTAAAAGAAGCTACTTCAGGACTGTTTTCAACACTAATTTTAACTTGGGATTCGGCTCACCTCGGACAGACGTATGCTCAGTTTGCTTACAATATTCAGAGAAGATCAAGGTGGCTGTTAATGAGAGAATTAAAAATGACTTAATTATACAACAGTGTGTCCACAAAAAACGTGCTAAAGCATTTTTCAGTTATTTAAAAGACGATTCCCCAAATATTTTCATATTTTCTTTTGACTGTCAAAAGAACATGCCACTCCCTAAAATTCCTGATCAAAGCACATACTATTCGAGACAGTTCTATCTTTACAATTTCACAATAGTTGCAGGCTCTTCAAAATCACAATTAAATAAAGAAAACACTTTTGCGTATGTTTGGACAGAAGACCAATTTCCGAAAGACTCAAACTTGATAGCCTCAGCCATATATCATCGTTTAAATTCAACATCGTTTCCAGATGAAATTAATACTTTAAGATTAATGGCTGATGGCTGCGCAGGTCAGAACAAAAACACTACCGTAGTAGGAATGTGCCTCAAGTGGTTGTCAGAAGCCCCACAGCATATAAAGAATATTGAAATTATATTCCCTGTTGTGGGCCACTCTTTTCTCCCCGCAGACCGCGTTTTTGGGAGAATTGAAAAGGAGTTTCGCAAAAGAGACACAATATTAGAGCCGAATGGTTATAATAATATTATAAAACAATACTCAACGGTTATTTCCGTAGGCGAAGAATGTGCAGTCACAGATTGGAAAGATGCTGTTAAAAATATTATAAAACCTGTTGGCACTTGGCCTGCGCCTTTTTCAAAGTGCAAGCGTTTTTGTTTGAAGCGGTCACGGAAAACTGGCAATACGCTAGTAAAATGTGAGCTGCATTATGTTGCAAATTTAGGCATTTATAAAAATGTTTGCAAAAGTGGCAAAATGGCAAACATGATCGTCCCGAAAGATATTCATTGCTTATCGGGAACACTAAAACCATCTAAAATTAAAGATGTCGATAAGTTATTGACTTCACATGTTGATGTCAACTGGAGAAGTTACTCAGTTCTGTCTTTTTATGATAAATTAATACCAAAGACGTCACTTGATATAGATTTGCCCAATGCGGATGATGAAAATGAACACTTATGCGAAGAACAAGAAAGTGTACCTGACCTTATTGTTTAAAATGATAGAATGATTATTTAATGGCTTATTTTGTGTTCCACTGTTGGGCAAAGACCCCTTTCTCCTTATGTTACTCTATTTGATTATTAAATTTGTTTAGTTCAGTAAATTAAAGTGTTTACTAAAAAATATTTGTTGATTATTAAATTTGTTTTTTTATTTCTATACCAATATCAAAATGGTTTAAGTCGGCGTATACATATTATTAGTCGTAGCAAATACAACAATGTCCACGTACGTCAGATTCAAAATTAACAATGTCCAAACTTCAGTTTCAAAATCAGCTAAGTCCAACACATTATTGCTTTTTATACGTTTGTAAAACATTATAAATTAATAAATAAGTAACTAAATGTAGTTGAAACGGTTAATTTTTCAAAAGGTACAGAGACATCATTAATTAAGTAAAGCTACAAGAAGTCATCACAAATTTTCTATTTCTGGACTATGAATGTCACTGGACTTAGCGGTTTTTGAAACTATACCCCTCATATGTGGAGCTACAACCAAAGACTTCAATGATATAGCTAAAGTGCTTTCTAGACCTATCAAAACAGAAAATTTGGAATTCGGCATTTCAGTTTTACACGGATGGATACGTTTCTTTGAATGTCTCTTGCATCTGGCATACAGACTTCCTATTAAAAAAAAACAGGCTCGGAAAAACAAGAAAAATGTAGCAGGGGTTTCAGATAAAGAAAAGGTTGAAGAAACCAAGAGAAAAATTCAGACTCAGTTCAAAGAAAGGTTGGGCTTGATAGTGGACAAGCCCAAACCAGGATTTGGAAATTCGAATGATGGGAACACAGCGAGACGCTTTTTTAAAAATGCCGCTGTGTCTGCGGAAATTACAAACCTGGATTTACAACCCTTTATACAACCGTGGGACAGTACTGGAACATACCAAATTTTTCCATATAAAATCCAAAGCAAAATATTTTTTCCGTAATAGAACAGAGTTCTCGTTCGGGAACATAGCGCGCTTCAATATTTAGTATAATTTATAGCCAACAGATGGCGCTTTTTCAAGAAAAACGAATTTAAATCGAACAGTTTGGTGTTTCGTAGAATACGTTTGTTTACAAAGTTTTGATACTAGACTAAAAATATTGTAACTGTGACAACTGTTTGTTTGTGTTGTGAATTTACTAGGTAAGTGTGTGTTCTTTGCTATTTATTGTAGACATTGAATAATTTTCCGTATTTTGTTGAAAATAATTGTCGTTTTATGTTTGTGCCAGTTCTGGTACATTGTGTTAAAATGTACATTTAGTGTCGTACATTGAGCACTTTTTATTGTTGCGACAGGATGGCATCCAGAGGTTTAGGAGACGAACAAATAGAGGAGTTTCTCTTTGATTATGCAGAGAGTAAAGATGGATTCGACGGTGATGACGACAGCATCGCAGATCCTGATTTTGTTCCGGATTTGGAGGTGCCATTAGAAGTGGATGATTTTGAAGAGGTTGATGGAGTAAATATTGACACAATCATTGAAATTACTGAGAATTCAAGTAGTGTTTCCGAACCGCCAACTTTGTCTGAAACCATTCCTCAACCAGGACCATCATCCAGACCTGGATTATAAGGAGGCCGTCAAACCAAAAAAAAGAAATTGAATTTACGTTGGAAAAAAAAGAACCTTCAGTTAAATGAGCAGCAACTCTGCTTTACAGGTGACGAAGACTTGCCAGCAAAGTTTCTAGAACTTGATAGTCCCGTACAGTTCTTTTACAAAATATTTCCCAAGGAACTTTTTATAGAAATTGCCAACCAAACAACCTTTATACCGTACAGAAAGACACTAACATGCCATTCCGGGTCACAGAGACAGATATCCAGCAATTTATTGGTCTGGTTTTCATTATGTCGTTAGTGCATCTACCAAGAGTGACGAAACATTGGAGTGGTAGTTTAGGAACACCTCTTGTAAAAGACACAACGCCGGTAAATAAATTTGAAAAAATCAGAAGATTTATTCACTTCAACGACAACTCGAACATGATTCCTCGCGATCACGCAGACCATGACCGGCTCTACAAAATCAGACCAATTGTGTCGAAGTTAAATGAAACTTGTCTCGATGTCCCATTTGAGAAGTATCTCTGCGTGGATGAACAGATTTGTTCCACGAAAGCTAGACACAACCTCAAGAGATATAATCCTAAGAAACCCCATAAATGGGGCTACAAAATCTATGTCCTGAGCGGTGTGAGCGGGTTTGCGTACAATTTTGAGCCAGAAACTGGAGCTGAAAATATAGTTGGCCCCAATGAGCCGAACCTGGGTGCTGCTGCAAATGTCGTCGTCAGGCTAGCTCGTGAAATACCACGTAATCAAAATTACCGCCTATATTTTGACAACTACTTCACATCCCTGCTGCTACTTGAATATTTTGCAAAACAAAGAATATTGAGCTTAGGAACCATTCGACGCAACCGAATACCTGATTGCAAACTACCCTCAGAAAAAGAAATCTCTAAAAAAGAACGTGGCTATTCAGTTGAGAACGTTGCCTGTGTTGAAGGAACAGACATTTCTACAGTGGCCTGGAAAGACAATAAAATAGTCACACTTGCCTCCAGTTTTGTGGGTGAACTACCCAAGTCACAAGTATCTAGATACGACAAGCCTCACAAGAGGTATGTGACCATTGATAGACCAAACGTGGTAGGAGAATACAACCGCCACATGGGCGGTGTCGATCTCATTGACAGTATAATGGGTAGACATAAAATAAAACTACGAAGCAAGAGATGGCAGGTTCGAATGTTTTACCATTTTCTGGACCTTGCCATGTCCAATGCCTGGTTACTGTACAAAAGGGTTTATAAGACTAAGAGTACGAATGAACCACTGCTGTCTTCTGCTGATTTTCGTGAAGAGATTGGTACGGTGCTCTGTAAGATGAGGATAAAAGCACACGTACAACGCCGAAGCATTGAACCAGACATCCAGGCGAAAAAACGCAAGGGTCCAGCTCAATTTGTGCCTCCAGCAGCTGTGCGCCAAGACCAAGTAGGTCACTGGCCAGTATGGGTCGAAAAACGTATCCGCTGCAAGTTCCCTAAATGCTCCGGCAAATCACAGACCATTTGTGAAAAGTGTGGAGTTGCATTATGCAACAACAAACAAAACAATTGTTTTAAATCATTCCATACTTCCTAGTGGAACACATTGCAGCAATGTACCCGTAATGGCACACTCTCTTTTTTTTCATTTTGTGCAGTAAATATTAAAAAAATTGAAAATAAAAAA
Source organism: Lithophane leautieri (assembly GCA_949152455.1). NCBI lineage: Eukaryota > Metazoa > Arthropoda > Insecta > Lepidoptera > Noctuidae > Lithophane > Lithophane leautieri. The sequence goes on along the minus strand of OX424468.1, from coordinate 15,493,054 downwards.
AAATCGTGTTTTCTTATTTACGAAATCCTATCCTAACTGCTACATTTTATTAAATAATATTTTATTGAGTTATAAAGGGTAATACAGAAAATGCACAATATATTAATTGCCATGTCATCTGGCTATGAGATTGATGTGGAAAAATTCCGCACGTATGCAACTGACACTGCCAAATACTTTGTGCAAAAGTACCCGTGGTTTGATATGCCGCCCACTGTTCACAAGTTTTTTATTCACGGGCCAGAAATAATAAAGAATGCGCTTTTGCCGATAGGCCAATTAACGGAAGAGGCCCAAGAAGCCCGGAACAAGGACTTTAAAAAATTCAGGGAACATCATTCTAGAAAATGCAGTCGCGAGAAATCTAACGCTGATATTTTCAACCTCTTGCTGTTGTCATCAGACCCTGTGATAACAAGTAAAAGGAAACTGCCAAAAAAAAAGTTAACTTCACTTCCCCAAGAAGTTCTAAATCTTCTGATACCTCCATCAATACAGCCAAGTGAAGAATCTACGGATGATGACACTCAAATTAATTCTGAGTATGATGAGGATACTGATTGTAGCGATGAAAGTGATTAGGGTAGTTATAATTTAAGATGTAATAGACTTAAAAATATCATATTGTTTATACTTATATAATATTATGTAAATAAAGTTGATAACATACTTATACCTACCTTTTTTTGCTAAACCTATCTCGTCATATTGAAATGTCCACTCTAAAATATAATTATGAATTAACGACACATTTTAAAAATCTTGCCCCACTGTGCGACGCCACGTTTACAAATGTGTGTTAACCGTGTTCACAAATCACAATACGTCACAAAACTAATGATTATATCTCCGGAAGGGAGAGAATAACCAGAATATTCTTCCATACGTCGTGATGAAACTACATGTGTATTTATTTATGATTTTTTGACATACTCGATTCTTTCAGATCCCGTTATATGAAAGTAGACAACAGCACCATGATGATCTAAAAGATCAGAAACTCAAGATTAAGTAGAACAGTGCTGTATTCGTCACACTATGAGAGAATGGCTACTCTACAGAAAAACTGACTCGTAAAATCGATAAAAGCGTCCTGGAACATTAGGAATACGCGGACAGCTATACGAAACAAAACTACTTAGCTTAATCATTTTAGAGCGATAGAAGATGATAGTAATTATTAGTCACAAACGTAGATCACATTGGCATATTTGAAGACATTTGTTTTAGGTGAAGGGGTTAAACCTCTCACAGTATTCATACAAGCCAAACATAGCGAGAACAATATTTGAGCGCATAGAGATAACAATATTTACGCTCACTTTGCGCTCTCGAAAATATACAGGGTCATTGGAATCACCGATCGTGTGGATTTCTCAGTCACAATGTCGCAGTAGTCAGGTGAACATCGCGCGTTCGCCATAGAGGCATTTTTCAAGAATAACGATTCTTACATTATCGCTTGTCGACAATTTTGTTCACACTTAATATTCGCCGGTTAAGTGAAAGATGATAATTATTGTATTTTCACAATGAACAAAAACATTCGATTTCGTGCACGGCCCTTTAACTGCTACAATTTTGGGCGATATCGACAAGTCTAACTAAAGTAGGTACTTGTGAAACCTGTGTGTATAAGGGATTACAACCGAACCATGGAGGGAATAGATTTCAAAGATCAATGAGTTCCTCTTATATCCACCTATCACGACGGACTTTTGTTGCCTCTCAGGCCAATCAGGCGCTCTTGAAGTTCGTAAGTGTGAAAGGTTGTAACAGTACCTTGAGGGACGTTGATATAAAAGATCAGAAACTAGTCACACTACGCGAGAATGGCCACTCTGCAGAAAAACTGACTCGTAAAATATATTAAAAGCGTCAAGGATGAAAACTACTAAGCTTGGTCATTTTAAATCGATAATAGTATTGAAGTTTATGATGAGCCACAAGGGTAGGTCAAATTGGAATATTCGAAGACATTTGTTTTAAAGCTAAAGTGAAGGGGTTGGATAAACCAGTCGCAATATTCATACAAGCAAAACATAGAAAGAAGAATAAATATTATTACCAGAGATATACTTTGCACAAACGTCATGTTTTCATCGTCATCTTAATTTTTAAATCATTGAGCTACCCGAACTCGTTATGCCAGTTTTGGAAGGTGTGTCGACGGTTTTACAAAATGACGGCTGTCCAGCACACTACCAAATGGCCGTGCCAGAGCATTTACATAATACCTTTCCAAACTCATGGATTGGTAGAAGTGGCTCTACTCCTTGGCCCGCACGGTCCCCAGACCTGACACCTCTGGATTTCTGTAGTAACGGAACGTGACCAACTGTCACCTGTCACCGAAACGTCATAGAGACTAGAGAGAGCAGTTATAAGAGTTGATAGCTTGTACTATAAAACATTAAATTTAGAATAACCAACGTAACCAACTGTTTTATTTAAATAAACAAACAATACAATTTCTACGTTTGGGGACGTGCAAAAGAATTGGTTTACCAGACAGAGATGCCCACTAGGGAAGTTCTTCTTGAACGTATTTATAACCGGCGCGTTTGAAATAATGAGAGAAGAAATTCAACTACCGTTGACATAAGAAACAGATGTCGTGCATGCATACAAAATGTAGGAGGTCATTTTGAACAAGTCATTTCATGTGTTAAAAATATCCTGTGTCGTTATTTTACTGTTTGAAATTATTATATTGTTCTATTTTATGATAAAGTTGTTTCAGTTAATAGTTAGTGATCTAAACACTTATTAAGTTAAAACATATACCGTCTTATTCCAAAACGCGATCTAAATTTAGTACTGGGATTGTTACAAGATTTAAACCATGACTAAATAAAACGTTATTATAAAATGAAGTTTATCACTATTTCCAGAACTATCTATAGTACTAAAGTTAGTCCTCTGAGACCCCTAGTTTATCTTTGGTACTAATTCATTTGACGTTTGCGTGGCGTCTTGGTTATTGTTATTTTAAACAAAAATCTTAAAAAAACATGATCGACTTGATGGATTTGAAAGATTAAGAAGATTTGGATATGCTGGAGACGTTACGGCGATCTTACAGACATCGTCATCGTGTGAATCCGTTTGAATTGAGTGACGGAGATTTCAGATATAAGTATAGGTTCACAAAACGTTTTGGCGGAAAAATAGTGGATCTTTTACGTGAGGATTTATCCCACGACTCTCGAGGATGCCCATTGAGTCCTGAAGTGCAAGTGGATTCGCGCATTACGCAACTGGGCTCGCCATGAAGTATGTAACCTTGCTCAATCAATGCTAACCTAACATTTGACAAAATGCAAATAAACTAATTTTATTGTTTAATTCGTAGATTCAAGACGATACAGCTGATTTACATGGTGTGTGTCAGCCAGTTGTCAGCAAAACATGTAAAAAGGTAGTGGACATTTTGTCACGGATTGTCAGGGTAGTTGATTTTGACAATTTACAGTCTCTGCCTACTCCTATGGGATTATTGGCGTGAGAATATGTATGTATTTATAACGTCGGGTATACCCAAATTGACGATATATTAAAGAAAAAAAAATCATACCTGATACAGAAAGAGAAATCTGCAGACGCGAGACTGAGCGGACGTGTTTTCTAGTTGATTATAGCGATATTGATTTAAGTAAATTTTTACGAATAATGTTATTGTAATAATTTTCGGAGTCAGTTTATTGTTCGTTGTGAAAGGTGAACTAAATAGTTTTATATTCAATCAGCGTTTTCGGTGTTAGTAGAATGTCTAACCCAGGTGATAGCCCCTTCGGCCGCAGCCAATTAGCACGACGAAGTCCCCCAACGACGCCATCGCCTGCCGATCAAAAACAGACAAGAGAACCAGCGCTGCCAGCAGCCACGGGGAACGAAGTAGCTACTGAAGTCGTTTCTACGTTGGAGATTCAAAGATGGCTTGGGTCCATTGACACAATTTTGACCGAAATTTGCTCGATTGTGGCGGAGGGAAAAATGAATTCCGATCAAAAACTCAGTGTTACCAATCTCTGTAGAAAAGTAAACCATAGGACGTCTCAGATGGTCGTGCTGTACCAATCCCTGAAGTAGAAGTCCATCCAGACGCACACAACCATCCAGCACCTTCAAGTGCAGCAGAATGTTGCAGAATCCCTTAGCCAGTTTAAAGAACTCGTGAAAACGAAGATGAGGCGACCCGAATCAGAAAGTTCTTCCTACACTAACATGGTGAAGAAAGGCTCTGATAAATTTATTCGCCCAGCAAATCTCAGTTCGGTCGTTATATATCCCAGCGATAAGACCAAAACCAGTGAGGACACCCAAGTCGTTGGTACAAAAAATTATCTCGCCTGAGGAATTAAAACTCCATGTCCACGGTCTAGTAAAATTAGAAACGGAGGCGTCATCATTAGGACGGACAACAAAGACCGGACTACTGCCGGAGGTTTAGAGAGCACAACACCAGAAAGTGCTCTCGTCTTGCCACGAATAGAGACTTGCTCAATATGTTGATTTAAACGTCTGATCCTCTGATCAACAGCCTCCGCGAAGTACCGAAAAAAAAGTCTAATAAATTGTGTGCGGAGGTCTTAAAGCTCATCATAGCTCCCACTATAGAGCCTAGACTCCAACTACAACCAAGACCTCCACAAACTCAGGAAGACAATCTTTATCGGATTCATCAGATTCTGAATCCGATGAATCTGATATTGAGAATTAGTTTTATTGTAAATAGATACTGTGTCAGATTTATAATTTTTGTATTTAATATGTTAGTCTAAGCAGCGGTACTCTAAGTGCGTTCCGCGGAACCCTAGGATTTCGCGCTACCCCAGTAGGGGTTCCGCAAGAATTTAGAAAAAAAATCAAAACTCCTCTCTCTGGTCGAACGTTTTGACTCCGCCCGCCGCACACTGTAAAATATCCCGCATCTAGCGTTACTTTATCCAAATTTTGAACATGCAATATTCAACGATACAATATTTTTACACGACAGCTAGATAAAGCAAATGCATGATTTGATAATAATTTGCGAGTAGGTGTCGATATTTTTCATACTATAATATCGAGAAATTGACATTGAGTTTATTCGCTTTTATTTCTTTGATTGATTAGCTAAGGTTGTATAAATTTTTAATTATTCTTATTTTTTTTCTTGTATTATAATCGTGTATACATGAAATAAACTATTAATACACAATACCTATGCATTTTCTTTAAAAAAATATTATAGTACTATATAAATAACTAATTTATAGAGATAGTTCCAAAACCATGAAAAAATATTTCTGTCCACCTGGCTTGTTCTACCGCCGGACACTGTGCGCGGCGCACCGAACCATTTGTCGGTCTAGTCGCTATTGTGCCACCGTACGCGCAACACGTCGCGACTTGTTATCAGACATGGATTCCGAGCAACCGAGTTGTTGGAGTTGTATAAAGACTTTCCATGTTTATGAAATGTAACGTATAGCCTTTATTTTAATAAAGATGCACGTAATCAAGCGTTTCAAATACTCTGCGGAAACCTGAGGCCTACAGCTTGGCCAGAGCAACAGCTTTTAATAAGCAGAACATTGGTTTGTTTTACGGTAATTTGAAATCTGCTATGGAAAGGCTCACAAGCTTAGCAGATGGCAGTAGGTTATATAATTTGGACGAAACTTCTACCACTACTATACAACCACCAGGAAAAGTAAGTACTTTCCCGAGCTTTTTCTTTTCCGAGCTAGTGCTTGGAAGGGCACGAATATAGACAACTTGTTGCATTGTCAGTGCGATCGGGCAAGCCTTGAAATCGGCTATGGTATTTCCAAGAAAAATATTTCAACCCCACATGTTACAAAATAAACTCAGGGGCACGTTTAACCGTCCACCTATCTCAACTTCCATACCGTTTATTTATGATAACTTACCCTTTGACTATTAGGCGTAACTTCATAAGCGATTATATCTGCAATAAACAAAACAATCATACCCGCGTTTTTTTTACATCTGTGGTTTTTATTCAACGATAATCAGTTATGTCGAAATTTGACATTCGTGAAGGGTAAATTTGTTTTAAAACCTTGTGATACCATATCTTCGAAATAAACTGAAGTCTTGGGGTGCCGTGCCGTCTTGGGCTTTCATTTACACCAAAACAAAAGCCACTGGACGCAGCTGGAGCAGCCAGGGCTGTGGCATTTGCAGACGCTGGGTTTAGCCAGCGTCGGATTAGACGAATGCTTAGATATCCACGAACCACTATACAAGATGCTATCCGGCGTTACAGAGAGAACGGTTCTTACATAAGAACCAAACTGAAGTACGTCGGCCGTCCTATTTACATATGGAATGACAACCTAAAACAGGACATGACTTCGACAAGGAAATAAAGAAATAAAGAATAAAGTTTATTTGGACACAGTTCATAAAACACAAAATACAAATAACAAAATAAAGTATCATTAATCAATTTTTGGATGGACATGGCTGAAGACCGATATAAAATTAAGAAGGCTGCTAGCCAGTTTTACAAGTACCTGAACCAACCTGGCGGCGACGTCGATAAAAGATGCCCACCCATAGATAAATATCACCTGTCTCTCCACTATTCCATCTAGGATGTATATCTGGTACGGCTCCCAATCTTTCCATAACCTAAGGGCACGTGCAATCGTCTTTGTAGCCCCATGAAACATGAGGCTCCAGGGTTAGGTGTAAATCTTCGGGTGCATTCAACTAATCGAGTCTGGTTGAACCACGCTGGGGTCGGTGCATTTCATTCATTTATTCGTAGAATTAACTGCGATGGATGCCATACCTATAGCATCGGAAATTGATATATTATAAAGTTTATTTATGAAATCCAGCAACCATTTCTTAATTGAAAGAGAATGCGCAGAAAACGGTCGACAGATTCCAAGTGTATACGGACAACCTTTAGACGGAACATTTTGTTATAAATATTTAAAAATTTAATTTCCAACTTTTCTTTGCGAGAAACCAAAAAGAAACCACCAAAAAAATGTGTACCTATACAGGTACTTAAAAATCATGAAGATTTTTTTTTGGAATAACAAATAACTAAAGACCATTGATATTGCCACTAAATAAATGTTTTTGTACATTCTTAAAAGAAGTACGAACAGAATGAAATGCAAAGTAATAAGAGAAATACGACAACAACCTGCAGACTTGCTATTCACAAAATTTTTGATCAATCCTATTACCTAACCTAATTTCTTTGACACATTTTACACAAACCTGTTGTAATTAAAAAACGAATTTCTTTGACACACATTTTACACAAACCTTTTGTAATTAAAACACTAATTTCTTTGACATACATTTTACACAAACCTTTTGTAATAAAAAAAAATCTCTTTAGTAAAACCCGTAATATTTGAAACAAAGCGATTAAGACATATTTTTTTTCATTCACTAAGAGTGTGTCTAAGCTCGACTTCGTCGTACTACGACGTTCAATATATGAACTCCTTATCTACCAGATTTTATATCGATGTTACTGTGCGTTTGCACTTGTAAAATACTGGTATTCAGCTGCATCCGGTTAGACTGGAAGCCGACCCCAACATAGTTGGGAAAAGGCTAGGCAGATTGATTGATTTTGACTGTGCGTTTGCACTTGCGACACATTCACATTAAAACATCTTAAAATCTCTCTTTCTTTTTCCGGCAATGTTCGATACAATGTTTGTTTGCACATTTTTTTTTAAAGAGATTATGAATTAAAAAAATATATTATAAGAGAAAAGAAACCAGTGTCAAATGAGACATGAGACCACGAGAGACACCAACAACTCAATTCATGAAAACTCAGAATAAAATACAATACTGCGACCTTTTTCTTTCAGCACATGAATAAAGATCTATATTAATAAACAAAAACACAAAACAACGGCACACATTAAAAAATATTTTTTTGCAAAAATTTGTTTGACCGCATGGAACCATTCAAAAACGTGTACAAGAACTTTAGACATCATTTTAAGATACTTTCAAACATTTCACTTTCGTAATTTAAATCTTAGACCACAAACATTTCACTATAACGACTCCAAACTGTTTATGCCAAAAACATAAAACACAAAGCGGAACATGAAGCATCAAAACCATTCAAAAACATTTTATAGACACTCATAACGAGACCCAGAAGGATGCTGTTAATAATTAATTACACTGCTGGTCAGCGATTATAAATCATGCGGAATACGAGGCACCAGAACCACTCAAAAACATTTTATAGATACTCAATAACGAAACCCAGAAGGACGCTGTTAATAATTAATAACACTGCTGGTCAGCGATTATAAATCATGCGGAATACGAGGCACCAGAACCACTCAAAAACATTTTATAGACACTCATAACGAAACCTAGAAGACACTGTTGATAATAATTAATAATACTGCTGGTTAGCGATTATAAACCATCAGGGCCCGTAGAGAAATATCATAATATTGTTTCAGTGCAAGAAATCGAATAGCAAACCTAATCTCTTTTTCGCACTAGAACAATAATGACTTTAACACCCCTTGTTTGGCATCTGTCCGAGTAAACACCTGAAAAGTAATAAGAGTATTGTTAACGGGGTAAATAAAAGCCGGCGAATGTTTTAAAATCGTTTTATAAAACATAATAAATACAGGCTATAACATAATGGACAACAAATAAGGTGGGTTTGCGATGAAATTGAAATTACACAGGACGGCAAGTGTCTTTGGAATCTTATGGTGACTTCACAATCATTTAAAACTACCTGACCCGACAGAAGTTGTCCAGCCCAAATATCAATAATCCATTCAAAAAGGACGTACAGTTTTTCCCAACTTAGAATATTTTCCGGGAAACTTTTCCGATCTTTCATTCCATAAAAACATATATAGGACAAAAAGAAAATTTAAAAAAATAAAACCTAATCAATCCAGCCCTTCTGAAGTAATGCGCTTACAAACGAATAGCATTTCATTTATATAGATTAACATTTGCCGAACCGACTTTAATCCGAACGAAATCAAATTTAAAAATTATCTTAATTATAACTTTTGACTTATTGTAAGTCTTATGGGCTATGAACTCAAAATAAAGACCTATTTGCACGGCAAGATCTTCCCGCCTGTTTTGTGGCGAAAATGTGCAGTCAATAATTAAGCTTTGCTTATAGGCGATTATCTTACTGGATTCACATTTGTATATAATCATTTTTTTTCTAACTGAACAGACAGCTGTGCTACTGGGGAAATGGTTGCGCCAGTTCTTCCCAGTCTTATGTAATTTTGATGTTCGAAAATTGCTCATTCTCAGGCTAGTTTGAATAAATTACTTTTTTTTGAAGGCTTATTGACGCCGAGCGTATTTCTCGCCTTGCATCTTTTGAGGGTCCTCCGTGTCAATGAGCCGTGATGCAATTTAAGTTTACCGGAATTAGAAGTTATACTTAGGCGCAATATCGGATATTTGTGAAGACACCAAAAGATCTTACATCGAGTTAATCTTATGTTTATACGGTTATCATTTCTGTTCACAATGTTGGTCACATTTTCTCGTAAAAAAAAACACGTTTTACTGTACTTTGAAACTTAAGACAGATTTCAATATGTTTGTTCAGCGCATATGTTTCTGTGCCGTTGTTCAATATACAATACAAACTTAAAATTTTAAACATCAATCACGAAAAGAAACTGGAAACATACTTTCTTCAACCAGTTCTCCAGAGTCTGTTAATGCAGAAACTTCTCTTCCCAACTTCGTTTTATGTAACAGAGTGACAAAGTACAGAAAAACACATTTACACAATCTATTACTACTCGTACTTAACGAACTATATATTATGAGAAAACAAGATTTTATGAACACATTAATGTCATGTAAGGCGAAGCTAAAAATTAATTGCACTGACCACTAAAAATAAAATGACAATGCGTTGTTAAAAATGACTAGTACTTAGCAAATAAGAACTCCATTATAAGTTGGGACTATTTGAATCCGAGTTTCTGATAGTTGCCAATAAATTTACAGGTAAGTAATCAAGGGACTAGGGGAGCTTGTATAAAGACGCGAGTTCCCGGTAAAGACAAGCCGTACCAATCTGGCGGATAAAATGTCGTATTAACTTACGCGCTCACTAAAAAAACTTTCGGTAGATCAATGTGCAGCGATCTGCTTTATGCAAGCATACCCTGCATGCATACCCTAAATTGCTAAGAACTTGATAGGACTCCATATTTCAAATGTCCAACATAATTTTACCATACAAGTCGGCCAAGAACCTGTCACAAAACAATCAAAAGTTGTCATTTGGGCAATCACTTCTAAAAATCGGTTTTCAATCTATTATTCAAACTTTAAAGCTTTCGTCAAGTCCTCAAAATTCATATAGTCACAATTCTATTACAGATATAAAATAATAAACTCATATCCAAAAAAATATTCAAGCGTAGAGATTCGTTAACTTGTAGACTCACCCGATAAAAATAGAAAATTAAAAATATATCGCGAAAAATAAAGCTCAATACACAAGGCATCTCGTTTTTACCTTTTTATAATAATTACCAATAAAACTAATTATAAATTCTTAATAATATAGTGGTATTTCTAATTGCTGTTTTGGTTGCGACCAAACTTGTAACGTGTCATGAGAAAATAAACGTATATTCTCAATAGGGAACCTTACTGCCAATTTCTCCCGCTAGAGGGCTCTGTTGCACTAGATAACAAATAGGTATAAGTTCCTAATATGTCATTTTAAATTGTAAATAATTTTAATATTTATTACACAACAGACAGTACTACCGTATTAGGTAATAAAACCTTTAATAATAGTAATTAGGGGTATAAATAAATAATATGAATCGAAAAACATGAAGTTATCTATGGTTATAATAAAAAAAAACATATCTATGGTTAGGTGAGTGTTAATGAGAAATCCCGTGTTTTAACAATCTACCGTTATATTATTTTAGTGAAAGCAGTTCGCCAGGGATAATCTGTAAGAATCCATCAGTGTACACTGTACAGTGTTGTGCCACGAGTTAGTAATTGAGAACGAAGGAGTTGATTAATTCACTAATAAACACGAATAATAAAAACGAAAAAATTCGCAAGCTGCTACGTCGCAAGGACTTTACATTCACAACACATGCAAGGTTATGTTGTGATAATATTAGATCCGAAGACTATAAGAATGAAGGATTGGTCAGACTATAAAACTAATGTAAAAATAAAAACAATAATTTTAGTGCAATTTCCTAATTAAATTGTAAAGTAGTTCAATATCACAAAAACAAATATGTTCATGCATGTTTTTAAACGTTGGATATTATTTATTTATTTAAAAAAGCTAGAAAAATGTTGCCGCGCGCCTTTGAGTTTGCTGCGTTTATCTGGTGTCTAGGTGGCGCCATCTGTTGTATCAGCTTTGCGTAAGAGTCCCTATTCAATCAACTCGGTGCAACCAAGTGGAGAGTATTTACTTGCCGAATGAATATTTGTACCAAAATAAGTGTTCTATCTAGTAGAGGAAAGATGTCAGTTTTCTGACGCAATAGAGTTTAATTTAATAGGCCATCTTCTAGTCTTACGAGATGCAGCTGAATACCAGTATTTTACATGGAGCGACTGCCTATCAGAACTCCACAAACCAGGTACTGGGTAATATGGTTAGACTGGTTGTCAGACTTTCGGGTCGACTACCTGTAACGACTATCAAAGATCTAGAAACGAAAACGATGAAACTATTCACAATGAATGCAGACGGTGCGCGTCGAGACTACGAATATTTTGAGGATTCGGAATAGATCGCTTCTTACGCTTACTTGATGTTTCGCTTCCCAATGCATTATGCTAAAACTGTATTTTCATGGTTTCTGCACTAAATAGAGAACTCATTTTGGCACATAATTATTTTTCCTTTTTACTAAAAGTGGGTCTATTTTATTTAACATCCATACCAGTATAACTGTTTCTATGGTGTTCAAACTTGTTTAAATAGATTGAGGCGTAGAACTTGCAATAGTTTATGATTGAAAAAGACCATGTAGGCAGTTTAAATATTGAAATCTTCATGTATTACCTTATTTTTTAAGTGACATTGTTTGACAGATCGTTTAAAAACTCTAGAAATATTCTAGAATCCTACAGAACTTTTCATCTATTATTTGTATAATTTTAATCTAAATAAATATTAACATTTATGTACCACGCTAGAAATAAATATTTTTTTTAACAATTAATACTGCCTTATCAGCCGATTTGTGTACAATTATTGTGAAAATGCAACAGGTATGTCGTAAAAATGTATAAATTCAATGGTTTATTTGCAAAATGGCAGTGAAGTCAGTGCGTTAACTAAGTGACTCATATACTGTGATTAAGGTTTTTTTTGCCCTATTTTTTGTCATTATATTTCTTAGTACATCGTTGTGTGCATATAGCACTACATTAAGTCGATCGTAGATCGCTGACACAAAAATATCTGAAGCAATTTTTGTATAAGGGCTAGCGCATATTGGAGGCCACGCCGCATCGCAACGCATTTCTAAAATTCTCCTGAATTACTTACGTACATTTTGTATGGACTATCGCACACAACACAACAGGCGGGCCGCTCTAGGTTTTTTTTGTTTTGCACGTTTCATGCGCTGCGTCGCAATGCGGCTGCAGTAGGCGCTAGCTTTTACTTTTCATTTGTTCACAGTTTATAAGAACCAAACCGTTAGTGCAACTTTGATTAAAATAGCATAATACTCGTACTTATTTCGTTTGAAAATCAACAACCACGTCTTTGTGAACGTTTAAAGCTAGTATTCACTAAAGTGATCATTTAAAACTATAATAATAATATTATGCGTAATTTACAGATCGTCACCAGTCAACCAACAGAAAGTATTTTTTTAACGAAATGTATTATTGTTAAAGCTATGGGCAATTATTATCATAATAAACGTGATTACCAAAATGCCCATAGTAAAATTAATTTAATTAACAATGTAACAGGCTGTTGATTTACTCACTTGTATTAACCGTTACGGTACTTCGCAGTTCCCATCATTCTGAAAAGCTCCTGCTTAGAAAATCCATTTCAAAATCGCGAACAAAAAATGTGTTGCGAATGTTGTTCACGTGTTTGGGTGTCGAATAGTAATCTAGAACCGCCCTTAACTAATACAGGTGACTAAATCGCAACTTGTATGTACAAGCAGAAATTTCAAATTGGCAAGGATACCAGCGAACAACAAAACATTCGTCGTGTCCAGTCTTGTTTCAAATTGGTCTTGCATAAAGCAAGAATAATGACCAAGCTTCGGCGATACAAAAAACTTCTATTTAGCAAGCGATCATAGTTGTACAATTGCAAAACTAAATTATTTTTTTGGAATTCGTCTTGATTCAGTTATCAGCTGTTTCCGATTATGATGGAACCCCACTTAATCCACATATTACGTCAAAAATAAAACAATTTTTTATTTTTTTTATTTCAACCAGTCAAATTTTCCTGAGATAGTTTTCTAGAATAAAATAATGTTAATGTCTTTGTATCAAAAACAACCTTTTTCGTTGAAAAAATCGGTGTTTTTTTTGTCTTTTATAATGCTATCACATTCTTTGGTATGCAACAGAGAATATTTTTTACAGCATTACTTACAAAACTCTGCAAACCCCATCGGTTTAATAGTAAAACTTTTTATTTTTCAGATATGTTAACTAACGAAGGGCGTTCCCGTTAACCCATGATAGTAGTTAAAAAAAAAAAACTTTTTTTTTTATTATCTAATATTATTAATTGGTACGTAATAGAAACACTCTGTATTCGCGCCCTTTGTTAGTTAAAATACTGTAAATACAGGATGTCTGGTAATTAGTGTCCGATACTTAAACACGTGACTTTACTCATCATTATGAACAACTTTTACTAAGGGAACAAAAAAATCGCCAAAAAAAAAAATCTGCTTTTCCATACATTTTGACGAGTTATGCGAACATCAATGTAGGAATCATGTGATTTTTTTTTGCGATTTAATATTTGGTCCCGTAGTAAAAGTTGTCCATAATGATGAGTAAAGTCACGTGTTTAAGTATCGGACACTAATTACCAGACACCTGTAGAAAAGTGTTGATAGGACTGATAATATTTATATATATATAGTGGCAATATGTATACAGGCAGCTGCGGTAAGAAATAAAGTGCAAATATAATTATGAATGAGACCTTTGAAGGCCTTTGAGATGCTTTCGTCATATAACTTAACCATGATTTAACTTTCTTATACAAATATCATATCATATACCTTAATTCTTTAACAAGCCCACATTACAGACCAAGCTTTGCTTTAGCGTACCATGAATATGAACCTTACGACTATTATGAATAGTTTCAATTTGCTTTATCCCGAGACCTACAAATTTTCTGACACTTTGAGGTTAACTATGAAAAGAAAACCAGTTTAGTGTCACAAAATAATTAGTTTGTATTAAAGAGATAGTATACTGCGTGTTATGTTTTGAGTAACATTTAGAATACTGACATTTTGTTAACAATCATTGTGAAAAATTGTTCCGTTTTTTTCAAAATATGTAGCTGCTCGGAGTCTTAGTATATTTTATATCTTTGGTAGTTTTGCTGCACCCATGTTTATTTCCTACGTTACTTCATATTTTATAAATAAACATAATTTTATAATCAGATATTTGAAATGCTGTCAATTTTACACCCAGTTTGTCGAAAGCCTGGGGCCATTAAATAATAATAATAGTAAATCCTGTGTCAAAACTCACATAGCTGATTAACAAGTGCGCGTCTATCATTGCAATTTAAACCTTATGTCAATGTTCATAAGAAGAGGAATCATGAATATTACATAATTCGATCTCCTGATTTGCAAGTAGGTACTATAGCCATTGGTATTAGCTGCCTTGAGTTTCGGCAACACATTCAATTAGCTTGCATATACAGGGTTGTTGGTTGTAAATGACCTCTCCTACATCTCCTTAATGGATTGCCGACGTATAACCAATAACCTTGTATATGGGCTAAGCGTAAACATATTTTCTTAAGGCGTATACTATCTCTTTAACCAAATATAACAACGGTATTGGATATCAACATCAACCCAGAGGTTTCTGATCAATACGTACTTGCTTGCGTTATCAGTCGGCGATGACGTCACATGCCCTCGAGTCGACATCCACTTCGGTTGTTTCCGCCGATCTTTCTTCTTGTATAACGGACTCGGTCCGCTCTATACCCAGAGCGGCCGTTTCGTTCGATTTTACACTGCAATATTATTATTGTTCATAGCGCGTATAGCAAGAGACTTGGAAAATATAAGTTACACATAGATTTTTCACTAATCGTCATGCTAAAGATGATCGTTGAACATAATACGGGTTATTACTATAATAACGTACGAAATGTTCAGTCAGAATGCATTGACTGCAAGATTGATTTGAATAAATTACATGGTATATGGAACATTCGTTCGAGAGCATAAAGAGACTTTGTTTTTCGTCTTTGGATTCACGTATTCAACTCACCATTGTTAGTTTCTCAAATACATCTTCGTGGCGTTATAAAAGCTCGCTCAACGTATGTTTGTTTTCAACAAACAAATTCATTTGTATAGCGAATGCTTGCGGTGAGTACCGTCCTTTATTGCAACAAGAGCGTTACATGTGAAATGTCGAAACGTTACATGTATTTATAGTAACAACACTATGTTCGCCATTATAATGTGTTCCACTTACGCGTGTTCCCGATGCGCGGGCGGCGCGGGCGGCGCGGGCGCGGGCGGCTCTGCGCGCGCGCCGCCCAGCTGTAACGACTGCGGCCGCCGCAGCCACGTGCAGCGCTCCTCCTGAACCAAACATACACGTTATGTCATTTATCGAATAGCGAAATTCTCAAACGACGCTTTAAAAATGTTCTTTAAGCCTATTTATGCGACATAGTTGCTGGAAACATAATATGTGTCATTATATGCAAATACAATTACACATACCTACATATTGCAGCAACATTTCTTTATTAAAGATAAACACGCACAACATAACAAATTTAAATACATCTAAGGCGTTGCACAGTAAAATAAAAGGACAAAAAAACAAGAAACAAACTAAAGATAAAAATGAAATCAAAAAAAAAGTACAATATTTGACTATCCATCATCTCACAGAATCTTTAACATTCGCGAAAAAGCAACATAAACATGTTCCAACAACAATGTTGCGAAACTTTTGTTTAACAGACACATCTTAATAGCAACAACATGGGAATTAAAGGCCATCTGCGAGTGTGATTGGGGCGTCTGTATGACAATGTTATTTCGCTTACCTGAGGTGTGATGATAGCCGTAATGTCTGTCTGTGTTGCGACCGGCTCCGCCTGGCTTTTAGTAGAAACGGCCTTCAGAACTTCTTGCATACAGCCTTGTAGTTCTGCTACCTAGGAACAGAAGAAATATGTATCAGAAAATGGCGGTAAAGACAAGTATGATGGCAGTACTACCCCCAACAAGCATCTTCACAAAGAGCTCCAGTATACTTGAATTAGACAATTCACACACATTGCCACTTAATCAACTATCTACTGTAGAGTTATGTAATTTAAGTTGATTTTTGAGTAACCAATTGTATTGAAAATGTTGATTACAATTTTCAATGGAATTTGAACTTTGTCACGTATGACTTTCGAGTCTATATTATCAAAACTAGATATTTATGCAAGATTCTGGATAATTTTACATTACAGTTGGTACACACCTGTGCTTGTAAACTGAAACACGTCTCCGACAGTTGTCGCAGTGCGTCGGTGCTATCATCTGATTCCGATAGCCTTTGCTTCTGATTATCTAAAATTACGGAGAAAAACATAATTTGAATTTACAATTTTAGACAGTTCAAAGTGATTCTTATAGAACTGCATTCACCAAATCGATAAATCGACGCCAGTCGTCTGCGAAGGAAAATGAAATGCCGACGCTGCCGAGTGCCGACAGAGTGGGTGCGCAACTTAAGTCAGAACGAACTCTCAAATCAAGGGTAACTCACCAGCAGCCTGTAATGTGGACACTTTCTTCCACAATGCGTTGATAGCTTGCATTTGCAATTGCTGTATCTTTCGTTCAGACTCCAAAGCGGCCTTCGTCGCCTCCATGTCGCACGTCAATCTTCTACGAATTAGAAAATTCAACTAAATTTAAATGTATACGTAAATATGGCGCTTGACACAGTACCGAAATATCGGAGGATCAGATCAATTAAGAAAATATGATAAAGTCTAATAATAAAAGCCAATTTTTTATAGAGTGTTAACTTTTTTTTTGACGAATAATGTGCACTGTATTATCAGGCTAAGCGCACATTACAGCCGCGTCGGCCGTAGCACATCATTTCAATCCAAAGAAGTGCGGTGCGGCCCATCTGCTTTAAATAACAATAGAGCGCAATGTCTTTAATTAATAAGGAGCTCGTGGCTACGTAATAACAGCCGCACGGGTCGATCCATCAGGTTAAGCTACGCTTGCCGGGGTTGGTCCGTGGATGGGTGACCATCTTTACATACCGAGACTCCTCCGTGCCTCGGAAAGCACGTTAAGCCGTTGGTCCCGGCTGTCATTTGTGGATCTTTGACAGTCGTTACGGGTCGTCAGAGGCCCGAAAGTTTGACAACCAGTCTTACCAAGGGGTATCGTATTACCCAGTTACTGGGTTGTGGAGGTCAGATAGGCAGTCGCTCCATGTAAAATACTGGTATTCAGCTGCATCCGGTTAGACTGGAAGCCGACCCCAACCTAGTTGGGAAAAGGCTAGGCAGATGATGAGAGCGCAATGTCTTTCAGTTTGACAGTTCAGCTACGTTCATTACGTATGCTTTTGAGCAAACAAACAGTCATACAAAAAATACAAATTGATGTAGGATGATTTATGCAATGCGGTGCGGCCCGTCAATGAACAGCAAAAAATTGTACATTAAACTCACTGTATATGTTGTCTGGCCCTCGCCGCTTGTATGGCGTGCAGTATCCGCAGCGTATCCTTATTGAGGTTCCGACTTCTGTACCCCCTCCACATCTTCTGTATAGTCACGGCAGCCATAGATTCCACGCTGATTTTCTTCTGCCGTCTCTGATTCGACGCTAACTTCATAATATCGGCACCGAGATTCTCCGAATCACTCGTGATGCCGTTTAGTTTTTTCTCGTCGTTTTTCACTTCTATTTTTGATAAGCTGCCTTTCCGTTGTTCCATTCTCGTTTTTAGTTTGGGTGATGAAGTAGCGCTCTTTGGTAGTTTCGGGGAACCTTTCATGTTTTTAGCGTGCCGTGGCTTGTCTTCGTGAATGCTACTGTTACTCGACTGCGATGAAGTGTTCGAGACGCTGTGTATCGAGTTATTGGTCGGCTTTGGTATTGATCTTTGGATGTCGTATATCGGGTCTTGATAGTCGGGACTCATTAACGATTCAGGGACGGGAACCATTTTCGACGCGGCTTCTAGTGAATGGTTTACTGGCTTTGGTTGCGGTATCTCTGTGAAATTGAAGAATTGTAAGTCTTCGTAGGTTATCAATCCTAACGAATTATAAATGCGAAAGTAAGTTTGTTTGTTAGGCTTTCACGCTAAAACGGCTGAACAGATTTCTATAAAATTTGACAAATGGGTAGACCATGACCCGGAGAAGGACATAGGCTATCTCCTGGATCGTAGAAGAAGTCTCGTGCAACAGCTAGCTGGAAAAAATTAAACAAGCAATAGCTATATTCATACAGTACGCGGCCGTTGACTGTCACACAAGTATAAGTAACAGACACGATGCTCTACAAAACCGGAATTTATCTAAAAACTTATGTCTTAGTAACAGCCTACACTATTTTTCGCTAACACATACCTTGTACTCTTTCCCTCTCCTTTTCTCTAGCGCTGTCTCGTTTCTCCGTAGCATACATGAGTCCGGGCGAGTCGAAGCTCTGGCTCATAGCTGTTGGTATACCGGGGAGGTCACCACACAGTGATGAGGTCATTTGATGGGATGGCGAAGAAGTCTTGGTTAGTGCTGCGTGGTAGCTCGAAGTGAGACGGTCGGGTGACCGGCCCATGTGGCGGGGCGTTGATATACGTGCTGCAAGTTATTATGGCGATAAAATATATGCAGATAAGTGGCCATTGCTAAGTATTGATAGCCACCTAAACCTGATACAAACCTGCTATGCCTGTTTCTGTGACAAATAAACCTAATTTTATTTTTTTCTAATTTTAGCTAATACTCCAAGCCTTTGCTATGAGTGAACGAGTTTCGTGTTTGTTTACCAAAGAAGTAAGGAAATCATTTCTTGTTTGGAAAACAAACTTGATACGAAAAATCTCGAGTTAAAGCATCAATAGACAAGATGAGACGATTGATTTACAGACGATTCATGCATAGAGAGCAAAAGAGAAGCTTAACGTTGGCGTTGATTTAGCATTTGAAAAAATAATTAGCATACAACTATTGTAGACAATCCTTTCATCCATATTTTAAAACAAAGACCTCCGCCGCGTCTGTCTGTCGTCCTGTACGCGATAAACTCAAAAACTACTGCACCGATTTTCATGCTCTTTTCACCAATGGATGGAGTGGTTCTCGAGTAAGGTTTTAGTATATAATAACCGACATCCACGCGGGCGAAGTCGCGAGCATCAACTAGTGATAACCTATCACTACGTCATTATTCCCCGAAGAGTTAGACAGAGGTGAACAGTACAGCATTTACTTGTGGCCAGTTATGTTTAAGTTCGATGTAAAGGAACAAGTTCGTAGCCGACTGCAGGCAGCAGCAACAGGCGACGTGTCGCCGCGGCACTTCTGGTATCTATGTATTTCTATGAAATCGACGTGTCGACTAGCTACGAAAGGTACTGTAAGGAGGTGGTATGCGACGCGCAACCTCGTGTGGTACAGGCTGGCTAGAGGGCAGCCGTGAGTTTTGAACGTTCCAACAATTTTGTTGAAAATAGAATAGGAAGATATTCAGACACGGCCTGAGGCTGGATGACGGGTGATATAATATAAAATGTATCCTTGATTTTCATTAATTAATATAATTAGTTAAACTATCAAGTGTTTTACTCGATCCGGTGCCGTAGACTCTCTCGGAGTCTACAGTACATAGAAACCAGAAATGTCACGGTGAAGTGTTTTATGTATTTCTATGTACAATCGAACAAGCTATTTGGCATACACGCAAAATATATTATTTTTCCTCTACACTGCCAGAATTCGTGTTGATTGACTGTGTAATTTAACTTATTGAGCTTATGGCTTAGGAGAGTGACGTAAAAGGATTGTTGACTATTGAAAACAGTCACAAAATTGTTTAAAGTAGCTGTTGTAAGTTATCTGCCTGTATACGAAATAGCTTGTTCAGCTGTACCTTCCGTAGCTAGTCGACACGTCGATTTCATAGAAATACATAGATACCAGAGGGCCTAGACAAGTGACAATCGCTTCGAAAACGTTTCATATTTCTACAACGAATTTCAACAGGATTGACATAAGCTTTTCGATAGCTTATGTCAGTCCTATGCATTTTTTTCTATTATCGTTATCGCTGATAGAATGTCACTTTGTCTAGGGCCTCAGTAGTGTCGCGGCGACACGTCGCCTGCTGCTACTGCCTGCAGTCGGCTACGGAATTGTACCTTTTTTGGGGGATTCGAGAAACCGATTCCAGTTCATATAAATCGTCTGTTGATATTATTCACCTCCTGATTACTTGACATTGACACAATGTTGTAAATGAATGCCAACAAAAACTTTTAGGTATATTATGTATACTGAGGGCCCATTTAACCAAAGCCAGATAACTTTTATTCGGGGAATAAAATTGACGTCTGACTGTTGTTGTATAGAAAATCTGTCAAAAATTTAATATTTACTGGATTAGACTTATACTAAGGATAAAGGTTTGGTCGAATTCGGCCTTAAGCGTAATTCCACAAATTCCAAAGATAACTCATTTAATGAACTATTTTAATGAATGGATTTAAACATTCCCTTACGTCAGCATAACTTACATTTTCTACAAACCATTGAGTTTCAAAGTAGAACGATAAATATGCGTACCGTATTACCGACACTACTTGTGTAATGATAATTTTGTTAAACGGAAAATCGAAACTGAAATTACACAACATTACGCCTTGGGGAAACCCAAAGGGTTGGGCAGAGGTGTACCTACAGTGCACCCACATTTTGCCAGTTACTGAAATTATAAGGAGGTAAAGTTGTCTGTATGTTTGTAAAAGGTTATCTCAGACATTAGTAACTCGATTCCAAAAATTCTGTCACTGATAGAAAGCTATACTGTTCCCGAATAACTTAGGATATTTTTATGCCAGAAAAATGAATGTTTCCTGTGGGAATCTCTATGCGAGCGAAACCGTGGGGCTAACTAGTCCTAACTTTTATTATTTTATTTATTTTGGTATTTTATTTTACTTTAAAATTAAAATGCGAAAGTGAGTTTGTAAGTTTATTTTTACGCTTACACGCTAAAACGCTGAATAGATTTGGATGAAATTTGGCAAATGGATAGACCATGACATGGAATAGGACATGATATGATACTTTTATCCCGATATTCCCGCTAGATCGAGACTTATGCGGGTGAAACCGCGGGGAAGTAAATAAATTGTATTACTTCCATATTTAAATCACGGTAAAATGACAGGACATTATAAATAGTAGACATATACCCTATACCTCATTATAAGCTACAAAGTACTTACATTGCATTCTCGGTGACTGCAACTTGGGCTTCAACGTACTATGGTTTTGGTCCTTCAGTTGTTGCTGATGATGTTGGGCCTGCATTATAATATTTTTTTGTGAGAACACGCTTTTGCCTAATAACAAGTTGATTCAGTACTAAAAATAATGGGTAGCAAGTTTAAACTACTTTAATTAATCGTCTATGACATACAGTTAGAACCTGCAACTTTTAATTTTCTTAGTCTTTGGTTCTGTATTTTCGTTATTTGCCACTGACTCCGAAATAAAGTTATTTTTCACCTTACTTATATGGAACAAAACAATTTTCAAAATCGATCCACAATTTATAACATATCGATGCACACACACAAACACATACACACGAACACAACATACAGATACGCACTTTTTTATTTACATTTAAAAATATACATACAGACGAACATAGAACCTCTTTCTTTATGAAGTCTGTTAATAAATTATTGACCCGATTACGTATTGTAACGAACTACAAAGTATCACAAGTCGTGGAGGATATTATTGACTACATCCCTTTTCTAAACTCGACCTTACCTTACTAAGTATAAGTCGCAATTTCCTCTGATCCTCGGTCTCCAGTGCATCAGCTGTAAGGGGGCAGGTAGACGCCAAGTACTCGCATAATTCTTGATGCTGTCCCGCGTGGTAATGCCGCCCTTTGCCTTGACTGTATAGCCACTCTGCTTTCAAACTGAAAGAGGACGTATTGTTTATAGAGGCTTATAATATAATATATTCTTTATTGTTCACTGATAGCAAAATAAACATGAAAAAAAAGTTTGAGGACTTATCTATTGACATTAGAGAAATTGAATGGGACGAAACTTGATTTATATTTGGACACATCTGTAGGACATCTGTCGCAAATCCAGTAAACGAAGAAGCGAATTATTTAATAGATTTTTTTTTTACAACGCTTTTTGACAAATACCATTTTTTGCAAGGAAATGTGTAGTTATTGCCTTCCAGTACTTCTAGGAACCAACAATACTTAACGAAATGGTTCAGAAGATCATTGTCTAGGTGTGCCACTTTTGTCTAATGGAATATAGACAAATATTATAACTGACGCAATGTATTCTATTGAATGGATTAGATCTTACCTTTCTATAGCACTGACGACAAAGCCGTCAATAGACTTGACGCTCATTATCCAGTTGAGTACAAATGGACGGTAATCAAATCCCCTGTGGTGATGAGTCAAGGAATAATTTTGAAGTATTTATATTTTTAACACAACTCCATTTCACATTTATGATTTTAAAAGAGAAATAATATATGTATGTGGAATTATTATGTTATCATTGATAGCATAAGTTGTATAATGTATAACAACGCTGAACAAGCGTAAAAAATGAAAAAAAAAAAAACACTTGATATCGTTAAGCGGGTAAAAAAAAAAAAGTACGGTATGTCTTTTCAGTTTCGCAGCATGTGGGTCCATTCTTCGGCCGCATTCAACCATCTGGCGCCGATCTAAGGTAGGCCATGAACGATCGACGTACTCTTATTTTGGTAAGGTAAGGTTGTATACCTCACCTATTAGGATGATTGCAGAGTTTTATCAAACTCACAGAAATCATTCTTATAACCATGAGATAAGAGTTGCATTGCAATGACTTACTAATGGCTTTAAGTCATTCTTTGACCGAGAATATTTTACTTAACGATAATCGGTAAGTAGGCTACCAATTCAGGCCGGAATTTGTCGGTACCGGTGTACCGTTTCGGCAAAAGGTATGAAGACTGCTTGCCTACCAGCGCTGACAACCTGTGCTGGCAGGCTGTCTGCTTTCTAACTGAATCCGGCCTTTCGAGGACTACAGATGTGATTAAAAAGGATACAATTTTTCCTTCCCAGCCATCGCGACGCACGGGTTACCCTGTATAGAGAAACTCTCCAATTTGTTCAGGTGCACCAGGTGACAGATCTCATTAAGATCTTGGATACTGTTGTGAGTTAGCCCTAAGTGTTCCAAGTGTATTGGAAGGTAGCGGTCACACTGCCTCAGATCTGATATCCTGTTCCTTTCTAGATTTAAATGCTGAAAAAGAGAGATTTCTTAAAGAACTCTGTTTATTTTTTACTAGCTGCGCCCCGCTGTTTCACCCTCGTCAGTCTCGATCCCGTGGGAATATAGGGATAAAAAGTATCCTATGTCCTATTCTAGGTCATGGTCTACCCATGTGCCAAATTTCATCTAAATTCATTCAGCCGTTTTAGAGTGAAAGTGTAACAAACAAACATACAAACTCAATTTCGCATTTATAATATTAGTTAGGATAATAATTGATTTAACACATACTGCAGAAATGACAATAGTTAAAAAATCAATAATTATTCTCAAAATGACAAGAACTTTCTATTCATCAATTTATCTTATGACATACAGCTTCATATTGATATCACTTCCATGCATCAGTTTTTAAGAAGCTAGCAGGAGTCATCCGACTACAACCAAGAAGAAAAAAAAAGAAATTTTCATATCAATAATTCTAGAATAATCAGAGTAAGTATATTTCCACAAAATACTAACCTTCAAATTCTTCAAATAAGATATATCAGCTATGAAGGATATCTGGTTGTTGGACAAGTCTAGATGTTCCAAGTGTATGTTGTGATTCAAATGTTCTACTGATTTTATGTTGTTACCTGCAAAGAGATCACAGGCTTATGGAATTTTAGAGAACTTATACTCTACTATATTAGAACAAAGGTGGAGAGAGACAGTGTAAACATTGTCACATAACCCTTACTTATAAACTAACTAGATGCTCCCCGGAGGTTCACCCCCATAGAGCCTTATTCTTTTTCTAAAATAAAAGTATCTATCTGCCAGTGAAAGTCCCGTCACAATCGGTCCAGCCGTTTCGAGGAATGGCAAGAACAAACAGTTAGAGACACAGACAAAAAATTTAAAAATTGTGTTTTTTTTGTTATAATTACCGTTTAAACTTTCATACGCATTTAGTAAAAAGCTGTTATTTTGAGATTGCAAACAAGTACTTCAATTTTATTTATTTGTATAGATGAAACACTGTTGTTTGTTTATCAATGTGCCATTTATGTTATCTATCGTAGGAGTTCTGAGAAATTGTAAATGTTTTCATAGGCTGTCTCTACACCCACATCTTTCCAGTTAAATCCAGACTAGTTTGCTACTGGGACTGGGACCTGCCTTTTCAGAATATTAAATAGGAAAGTAACTACACAAAAATTTCTAAAACAGTTCACAAAATTTTTATCAAACATTAAACACCTTCATTATAAGGCCCTGACTATAAATTAAATCTTATTTATTATGACTTAATTTGAATTCCTTAGCTGACGTCATGGTTGTCTTCACCATAGAATAAAATGCCAACTGGTATAATGAAACTATTATTGACATAGTAGGTGACAAACCCGTTATTGGAATACAAAAAAGAGAATAAGTCTTTTTGATATTCCAAAAATGGGTTTGGAGAGGTTACCAAGTACAACTATGTTCTATTACGTACATTTCATCAGTTCTATTAGACTTTTATCCCAAAGTCTTATGTAATAAGAAGCAAAATGGGACTGTTTGATATAGGGAATTCTTGAATTCAGAATTTGAGACCGGTTAATGGTAATGGTGTACTCATTCAGAATTCGAGAATTTCCTAAAGGTAAAAATCTTCCCTACCCTATCAAATCATATCAAAAATATTAACATTAAAAATCTTTCTTTCTTAATACTTAAGACTTTGGGATAACAATCTAACAGAACAGGTGAAATGTATTCCCTATCAAACCATCATAATATTCCATTTCAAACTGTCCCAAACATATTGACATTAAAAATCTTTAGTCTAATTCAGAAAATTACTATTTTCTATTGATAACTAAGAATTGAAATTACAAACAGTAATATCTTAAAGCAATGGCTCTAAGAAGTATTCTATATTCACTTTCCATGTTAGTGAAACTAGGCATACTCAATGAATGTAGCATAGATATCTCAGTAACGAGTTATTTTATGCTATTAACTTGATGTAAGAAAGCTACTAGTAATAAATGCCATTTTATACTCGTATCATTGATTAGTAAACAGTATTTACTAACTACTTTTAAGTATGCTCAATGCAATTGGAAATAATTGGAATTATTATTTATAAAATAATTATGTTTTATTCTTTACAATTTTTTTTTTTGGGTTTTTGCTTTTTTATAGATTATTTTCTGATTAGGTGTGGTCGACTCTTAAAACAATGTTTGGAATTGAGCTCCTTAATCCAAATACTATTTAAAAAAACTTGCATTTTTAAGATCTGCTTAAAAAGAATTATTCCAGAAACATCAAACTAGAGCACAGCAAATGCTGCATAGCAATAGGAAATACTATATTCATAGTACTTAAATCAAAAAGGCATTTGCACAGAATGCTACTACTGTACTGGACTTTCTGACTTACCTGCTAGTTTTAAAACTTTAAGATAAATCAGTTCTTTTAGCCCTTCTATTTGTAGTATGCCATTGTTGCTCAAAGCCAGTATTCGGAGGTTCGTCAATCTGGACACACCATGCATCCGTAGCAGGAAATTGTTGCATATTGACAACTAGACACAAAGAGAATTTGTATGGTTATCTATGATATTACCACTATAATTTTTAAACAAACAGTCATGCAATTAAATTATTTGTAGTGACATTTCACCAATGTACTTATAATTTCTTTTTTTTTAATGAGTGGGTTTGGTTTAATGCTTCTAGTGAAATAAGATATTTAATAATTTATGGCTAAATGAAGGTCTGACAATAAGAAATGCAATGTTTAATATGAAAAATTTCGTTTGCGAGTTGATTAGACATTCCAACAAAGTACCTACGCATCTTCACGAAGTAAAATATACTTGGAGGGTCTTACATTTTCGACGCGGTTGTATGTGTCGATGTTATCGAGCCGTTGCAGTTCATTTTGGTCTAGAATTAAATTAATAATCGTTTTGGATTCCTCCGCGGGCGCTTTCTCTATTTTCTTCAACCCACGCCTCGAAAGGTCCACAGTTTCTTTTTTCGCCTCATCTGTAAACAAACACCACGTTAACATAATTCTGTTCCATGTGGTTTTTTTTCATCTTGAAATATCCTACTTACCCATTCTTGAATTATCACCACATCTTAATTATTATTTATCAAAAGAATTCAAGAGTAATTTTCCCAACAAAATCAACATTCGTAAATTGACGTTCAAAACCTATTTCAATCAAATATTCTAAGTTGCCGGACGTTTTTCATCTTTTTATTTGTCTCGTGTTATATCTTTCCTGTTTGCTTGTTCTTTTAAACAAATCATTGTAAATTCAATTCTTAGCAATTCCAATAAACGACATTAAATCACGCCACGCCTAATCTAATATGATAAACTGCCATTTTTTCGAAATGAAAATGAACGAAATTATTAGTTTTCGAACACGACTGAACAAAGACAACCCGAACATGGCCGATGGGCGATGGACATTAGTAATGGCAATTAATGCGATTTTTCATTAATTTCATTAGCAAGTGAATTATTGAGTCTTAGCATGATAATTGCTATTGCTATGCTAATAGCTAATATGATGATAATTGATAATAATGAAGTATGAAAATTTTATTAAAAGTGCGAATTAAAATGGTGAACGCTAATTTTAATTCGCACTTTTAATGAAAATGAAAATGTACGAAGCGATAATTCACTTAGCACTTCACGAAATTTCGCAACTAAATTTCATTAGCTAAATGCTAAATGATTTTTCACAAGCTAACAATGAATGCGAATGCTAATTAATCCATCACTAATGGACATAGTTGACGTAATAGTGTAGAGTGACTGAGTTAGAAGTATTTTAGTCGATTATTGTTTATTTACCGTTTGAATTGATAAATGATTATTCGATTCTAACTGAAAAAAATTGTGGATAACACTCTCAAATTCAAACGGCGTTTTATTTAGATTATGTGGGCTTCCAGCTTGGAAACCAATATATTATTACTTTCCTCTATGTTGGAAACACTTGTTCTCCAATGGGTGATTCTATGCCTCATTCATACGTTCACGCTTATAGGTTTGTAGAGGTTTGCAGAAAGTGTCAAGCTTGTGAATCTGCCATTCACCATCATCATTATTGGCAGCTTTGTACCATACTTCCCTGGTCTGTGCAAGTCTCGAGTCTCAAACAGATCTTATAGAAAACACAGGTAGAAAACGCAGTTACCCGCGATCTTCTGAATGTCCACCTCCATCTAGCTATTGGTCTGCCAAAACTCCTTCTACCGTCTCGTCTCTCGCCAAACTTAATTAGTGGCTCTACTAATCAGGCATATTTAACTAGAATAAGTTTAACTTTTTTTTTTGGTCTGAGGTATGGAGTATTAGGGTTTATTTATAAACGTTGCTTAAAGGTAATGATTAGCGGCTGTTTAACCATACATTTTTGACGTTTAAACGTCACTTAACTTTAAGCAACGTTTATAAATAAACCCTTAAATGTTCTGTGATGTACATACCTACATTATTGTTCAGGCAGCTAAAAAATAATACAAATATAAACTCAACATTCTTTTTTGTTTTGCGCTTAATTTTGTAATATTGCTATTTATGTTATTCAAATGTAAAAAAAGTATCTAACAAGTAAAATGCCGTTATTTAACAAAACAACAACTTACTAATTAATTAGCACAGCACTACTTCGCGGTGGTGGCGGGTTTTGTTGAGGTTAGTGAAATAATTACGAAAAAAGTGTTTTTGTGTTTATTTTTAGAAAAATCAATCGATTAAAATGCTTTGAATACAACCATGAAAAAGTGTTACATAATTTTAATGTGATAAAAACTTATTGTTCATTCAATTCTAGCGTTAATTATAAGGACGCGTTAGTTGACACTTTTGTGAGTAAAGTTTGTTTCGTGTGATAAAATTATCAACACCAAGGTTTCTAATTAGAAATAAGTATACGTAATGCATATTGTATATAGTGTTAATATTGTTTAACCGTTTTAGAATGTCGATGTTTATTGAGCACATTATAGCTTTCTATTTATAGACAATTCACATGTAACCTCTTTCGTTTTAGGCGGGAGAATGGTGTTGGCAAAGGGCCTGAGGCCCCTTCAGGTGGCTTCCGTGATATTGTTTGTGAGGATTCTGTCTGTTTTCCTGGTGCAGACGTGGTATGTGCCTGATGAGTACTGGCAGACCTTGGAAGTGGCTCACAAGCAAGTGTTTGGGTATGGAGCCTTGACTTGGGAATGGCAGAGAGGCATCAGGAGCTATTTGTACCCAAGTGTAGTGGCTGCACTGTACACTCTGCTTAAGTTTACTGGTCTGGACTACCCTGAAGCTCTGGTAAGCATATAGTTCTAAGTGAACTATTATGAACTCCGTTAGGCTGAAAATAGTCACTCACCATGACCAAGCAAAGATTTAGATTGGTTGATATCATGTTACTAAATTCAAGAACGCTTTTGATAAGAGACCGTAGTAGTGACTAAGTCCAACAAAAAATTTGAAAAGCTCATTATCTTTTTTGTAGCATTGGAAATAGAATGATTTAAATTCCATAAAATTGCAATAAATATATTCAAAGTAATAAAAAGTCATAGATAGGTAAACTCAAATCATTTCTTTCAAATGGGCATATAAAAGTCACTCTTGAAGGTCAAAATTTATAAAGAAAAAGAATTGGTTCGCCCCTTCCAAAAGGTAGTTTTTGTATGGAGAAGAATGGGCAAGAAACTCAACTGTTACTCTTTTAAAATGTTTTTTAATGTATTTTGTATACAATAATTTTATGTCACAGCATAGTTCAGACATCATGATAAGCAGTTGTTATACAGAACATTCTAATTGTATAGTGTTACAATACTAGTTTGTAACATGAGTAGCTGCTATTTAATATCTGTAATGGAGTAGTTTCTTTGTAAAACTTACACATTATATCTGATGTGGCTACAAAATTATATTTTAAACCAAAGTTACAGAATGGATGGACTAATAAAATAAGTTTGAGAACAGCTTCCTGGGGCTGCCTGTCCACTGGAGCGGAGAAGACAAGAGGAGTAGAGCTTTGCCAATATTTACCAATAGAATCTAAAATCTGGAGCGAAGTTTAGATTCTATTGGTTAATATTGGGACAGTTCCGCTCCACTCCTTTCTTCTCCGCTCCAGTGGATAGGCAGCCTTATTGTATATGCAATTTTTTTTTTAATGGCCCAGTACTACTATAATTCAAAAAATCATGCTCTATTATGAGTATGACATACATTTTATGACAATAGTAATAAAAATTAAGTTTTTTTTTAACCTAATACATTTAATTTATTTCCAATAAAACATGTACATAAATATTGTAAAGTGTAAACCATTATTTACTTATAGATTCTCTTGCCTCGCATCCTGCAAGCTATCATCAGTACTGCAGCGGACTACAGTTTTTACAAATGGACAGGCAATCGTAAATGGGCCTTATTCCTGATCCTCACGTCATGGTTCTGGTTCTACACATCTAGTAGAACTTTGCTGCAGTCTTTGGAGACAGCGCTGGTTGCAATTGCCCTGTCCTTGTTCCCTTTCAAGGGAGGAAAGCTGGGATATTATGAAAAAGGTAATGTTGCTTGAGTTTGTTTCGGCATGCCTTCTCAGGGACCAGTCGGCTAGGAAATGCCGGCGCCATCTAGTTTCAAAATATTGATTAAAACATTTAATTGTAAAAATGTCTTCAAAGATATACTTACAGAAAAATAAACATCATTTCATTTCAATGTTTGATTATTCACCTAATGAACGTAAAAGAAAAATGTTGAAATTCGTTCTGTTTCAAGGGGTTTATTTATAATCGTTGCTTATAGTTAAGTAATGATTGGTGACTGATTATCTATACATTTTTGACGTTTCATATCACTTAAGTTTAAGCAATATTTATAAATAAACCCCTCAATATTAGAAAAACATCTAGCCCTTTTGCAATATTTACTTATTACATTTTTACGTTGGAGCATAAATAAACCATAAAATCGTAATTGTCATTTTTCCATAGGGCATAACAGGAAAAGAATCTTGTAGTGCCCAGCATTAACATCAATAATTGGCCTCAGATTCGTCCCCGATAGTTGTTATCCTGTTGCTGTACAAACATAATTATATTTATCAAGTATCCTTCAGTGACCTTAGCTAGGCAGTAAAGTCACATAATTCGAATCGAATTTAATTTCGAATTTAATAGGTCAATCACATTGATCACTAATGTTTTACTGATTCATGGTCAATCATAATTTTTTCTTAAGGCGTTAAGAATGGTGTGACAAACAAATCCCATAGATTTTTCGGGGAACTTAGTAAAACTGACATTAGAAGTGCGTTTTTATTATGGTTCGTCGAATTTATAAGTTTTCTGGTCACCTCAAATTATTGTAAAAGGTAATTGAGGTGTACCACCCAGGTTCTGGAACAAAAATTACCTCACAAATTGCCAAACACATGTTACTTCTGTGATTGGTTGACCGAATAATCAACATCTAATCAAATCATTGACATCAATTTTGACACAGCATTGATTTTCATTCCAGAAACTGGTTTTAAGCATTTCCCTGGGCACGCATCTTCATGGACCTCTCCGGACACATGAAATACTTTTTAAAAGAATTTGAGGTGTGCAGTGCTTGCTTGGTAAATTAATGCAAATATTAAGCAAAATTTTTACTTGTTTCAGAAAATCCTAAGTGGATATGGCTGGCAGTGCTCTGCGTGTTCCTACGACCCACGTCCGCACCGCTGTGGGTTGTGCTCGGGGCTTACAACTTGCTCACCACCAACCAAGGACGACTAAAGCTTGTTGTACGGACATACGTGCCTATTGCGTAAGTTTATTTTTTACCCGACTGCGCGATATCAAAGACAGGGTTATGTTTGTTTGATTATTTAAATTAATCTTCATGTAAAATAATGGTACATAAGTGGACCTTTGGGTTCATAGCGACGACTATCCTAACTTTTAATATTATAAATGCGAAAGTGAGTTTGTTTGTTGGTTACGCTTTAACGCTAAAATGGCTGAACGGATATAGACGAAATTTGGCACATGGGTAGAACATGACCTGGATTTGGACATAGAATACTTTTTATCCCTATATTTCCATGGGATCAAGACTTACGTGGGTGAAACTGGGAGGCACAGAGTACAGATATAAGTGTAGAAATTTTAACATACCTGCCTATGTTATATCATACGGACAATGAATCATCGCCGGTTAGAACATAGGTTCTCACAACTTACCCGCATGTTATCTCCCTCACACTCGCCTCATGTCAACATTTGGTTCTTAAAAAATGTTATTGCGCAGCCTTCTGCGCAACGTCCGGACCGGGCCGCGATTCATTGGTTTGAATTTAGAAAATAGAAAGAGAAAATTGTTTATTATCTTTCTATTTTTTTTAAAGCCTGGGGGAGGCCTGCAGTTGACATCTTTCGGGTGCAATGATGGCGATGATTTTCAAAATGCGTGTTGTTTCAGTCTGATCGCCGGTGGCGCCCTCGTGGCGTTAGATTCGTACTTCTACGGTAGCCTCGTCGTCACGCCCTGGGAGTTCTTTAGATTCAATGTCTTGCATGACATTGCCTCTTTCTATGGACAACACCCATGGTATGTACTGAATTGATACTTCTCCATTGTCACTGCATGCTTTTTTAATATCATCTCTAGTCAAAATCAAAGCATTTATTTCAAATAAACCGATTACAGGCACTTTTGAATTGTCCAGGGGTCGGTCAGTCAGAAAGTTGATGCTAGTTGACCACTCCAAAGCGTAATAGGTTCCTATGGAGAAGAACGGGCAAGAAACTCTATGGACGCTTTTTTAAATCAAAATATTGTCAAGTTATTTTATTGGCTATTGATTACTTTTACGTAAACTTACGACTTCTTCCCATGGGGCAGAAACTACAGAACGTCACCTACGACTCTTACATTTTTTAACCGACTTCAAAAAAAGGAGCAGGTTATCAATTCGTCTGTATTTTTTTTATTTACTTCTAATTTGGCCTGCTCAAGCGATGGTCAAGATACAACTAAAAACTATTTTCTTACAGGCACTGGTACCTGACACAAGGTATTCCGGCGGTATTAGGCATTAATCTGCTGCCCGTACTATGGGCAATCTACAACATAGTGCGACGACCGAAGGAGAACAAAATAGGAAGCCTGCTCCTTACTGCCGCAACTTTACACGTTGCTTTATACAGGTATGTGATTTAGTTGTAAGGAAATAAGGTTCAGAATTCAAAGCACGAGTCAGTGCGTAGAACAGTCTCTCTATGGATTCAATATCACACACTAATCGACGTTGTCTCGTTGCTTGATGGATCAACACTCCGAAAGCTGTCTAACCTGACTTTTCCATCGGTAGAATATTTTTTCTTGAGAAATTTATATGGGTGTTTGACAATTTTTGTATCAATATGTCAAACATTCTTCAGATAAAAATTATTTGACTATTGAAAGATCGTCCCTCAATGTGTTTCGGACGTTGCCTGCTGTTGTATGTTGAAGGAGCTGGGGAGTTTGGTACGCCACTTCTTCTTCCCAGCTAAAGCACTAGGAAGTGGTGAAGGGCGGGCGATTTGGGGACCGTCGTATTGCTGTGAAAAGTGCTGTTTCTCAGCCTAGTTAGAATAAATGACTTTTGATTTTGAAGTGAAATGTAAAATATATGATTGTTACAGCTTCATTCCTCACAAGGAGTTCCGTTTCGTGTTACCTCTGTTGCCGATCTTCATGTATTTGGCACAAGACGTCATAGTACCGTGGAGCAGGAAGGCTAAAAAGTAAGTTTTTTTTAAACTTTAACTCACACTTGTAATTTTTCCTAAGTCGTTATGAACACATGTATCACACGTTCATATACCTCGTGCGACTTTTGAGTTAGGGTTTTAAGTAGGGACTTGAAACGTTACGAAATAACGTTCCAGTTTCTACCGTTCCACCCGGATCATAACTAAATTAATAGTTGAAGATTTTGTTCTAATAGCCACCACCACCCACCGTTATCCAGTTACTGGGTTGTGGAGGTCAGATAGGCAGTCGCTCCATGTAAAATACTGGTATTCAGCTGCATCCGTTTAGACTGGAAGCCGACCCCAACTTAGTTAACTTAGTTGGGAAAAGGCTAGGCAGATTGATTGATTTTGTTCCAATAAATAGATTTTCGTTATATTGCCAAGAAATTAGTTCATAAATGCTTACTGGAACTATACATAACGCTATTACGTAACGTTATGGTACCTCTATTTTGAGTAACGTAAAGCTATGTATGTTTTAACTTGTTTCTTCCACCAGAATGCACCTGTACTTGCTGGCCAGTGCGATCGTCGTGGGCAACTTGGTGCCGGCGGCGTACTTCGGCGCGGTGCACCAGGCGGGCACGCTGCAGGTGATGCCTCTGCTCAGGGACGCCGCCAACAACAGGAGCGCTATCACTTTCCTTATGCCGTGCCACTCCACGCCGCTGTATAGGTAACTGATCAATATTGTTCACCTTACTAGTAGGGTATCATACTATTGTATGACACATGGGCTGATATGGGAATTAAGAGGCTGTATACGAAATTTTGCCGATTTCGCTGATTTACGTGATTTAACTGTTAAAATACTGTATTTCTATATGTTTTATTGCACAACATGATAGATAATTTCAATTATGATCTATAAGCGAAGTAGTTTTTTTTTTCTTTGATTAATTATTTGTCTTTGATTAATCGACCCCAAACCGGCGACTGTTTTGTAAATTATGCTGTAAGAGGTTTAGAATATCACATATTTACGAATCACTTTGACGTCTACACGGTATGTTTAAAAATTTCAATGTATTGCTGTGAAAATCTTTGACATAATAAATTAATCACTGTTTACCATTTTCATAAAAAAAATATGAGCAAAAAATTATTTGATTCAGTAAAATTTTAGAGTAAATGGACAAAAAATTGCATTTTTGCGTGATTTTATGTAAATTGACCTTACATTTTGCAGCCACCTTCACCTAAACATTACAACACGCTACCTGACCTGCGACCCGCCCATAAACACGACTGGCGTGACCACCGAAGCGGAAGCGTTTTTCAACAACCCTCAACGTTGGTGGCGCACCGAACACGCCAACAGACAGACGCCCGACCTTGTGGTACTGTTCGACAGGCTTAAAGGAAGAGTCGAGACTCTGCTTACAGGATATAAGCTGATCCATGAGATACCTCACACACAGGTAAATACTAGACTATGGCCCCTGACTATACTCTACTCATATTATGATGATCGGTGTGACACATGATGACAAGAAAGCGTTAATTATGAATGTCAATGGCTATAAGAATGGGGCAGACCAAATGAAAAATGGATGGATGGTCTGAAAGATGATGTGGTTAGAAAAGAGTGTATCTCTCTGACAACGGCTAATAGGGTATCCAAAACAATATAATGTATGGAAGAAAGGAGTCATGTGTCATGTATTTCAATACAGATGCCGAACAGTGGCGGCTATTAGCGTACATACTATATTAAGAGGAAATAGGGTCGGTCCCTCCCCATACAAAAGCTCTCGCCTGTTTTCTCTCTGGTTTATGACCTTAGAGCAATGATTTTTACAGTAAAATAAATATCATCTAGTTCTATGCCCCTGTTTTTCGTTCTGATGATACATTATCTGTAGAAGCACTAGGACCCTCAAAAAATGCTCAAAATTGCCTGTTTAGACCGCTATCATCAGCGGCCTATTGTACAAATATGACAACTGTTAATGAAAAAAAAACATAGGGGCACAATAAATGTCCTTCTTGTTCGATTAATAAAATATCTTTCAAATTGGTCCAATATCGGAGGAGGAAATAGACGAGAGCCGAACCTCGAATTATGACTTTTTGTATGGAGAAAAAACCGACCCATTTCCTCTTAATTCGTCATAATTACTTACTATCTTTTCTTCTCAGTTCCCGGAAGGTGAGGTGAGTGAAAAGGTGTTGGTATATCAAAAGGCGCAGAGTCAATCTAAGCCTGTGGCTGATGACGTCGTGTAACCTCCTACGAGTATCACCAGCGCGTGTTCATGTTAGTGAACCCAATTTTATAGCGACGTAGGTACAGAAGTTACGACGTAGTACTGCACGCAATTGTGAATCTTATTGCCTAAAAAATAAGAACCATAATAGTGCGAGTGCGAGTCCGGTTATATGCATAGACTGTTCTTGATGTATTTGATAAACAAGACAATTTTTAAAGTGTAAAACCAAATATAGTGCCAAAATCCTTGTATATCAGTTTGTCGATGTCTTGGAGATTGTACCCATTGTTAAGCTCTCAGTGCGATAATACACACGTTACAACAAGGTAACTCGTTAACACGAGTTTTTCTGTCTCCGAATCGTGTATCATCCCCCTAAAAACCCGGGTACAGTGTAACAAAGTTCTTCCAGCTTTATGAACAAGTCTATGCTTATAAACAGAAGTTGCTAGTAGAAACAATTTAACGATGCTATCGCAAAACATAGAATTCGACCCTTTGACGACATTCACGATTTTCATTCTTATTTTAATGATGACTCGAATTATTATTCGGCTACAATTAATTGGCTTTTGGTATTAAATAAAATTTTAATTATTAATTAATTAATGATTGACTCTATGGGAATGTTTCCCCATAAAAATGTGTTCGGAATAGAAAATTTACACTTTATTATGTATTTTATATGTACACTTATAATATATAATATTATGTTATACATGGATAGTTTATACAATCTCTTAAGACCACATAATGATATTCTTAAATACTGCATGAAGTATGTAAATCCTTTTTTCTAAGTTAAATAAAACGCATTTTCTAGTGAAATACATAAGAATAAAATAAGGAAACTTTAAAATACTGTGACCAAAAAATCGATATGTCCGCATAATAAATAACGTAAAAATTTAACTTTACAATTTTTCATGCTCACGTTCATCCAATATATGTAAACGTGATCAAACCTTTGACTGGGTGATATGCTGTTTCGCAGGTTATCCGAAATAAAAACATCCAATCATATCAGTATATCGAAGATAACATGGAACATGGTTTCTAGCCACGTTATATTAATATAAAATGCCATTGACAGCAGCACTGCATGCCTTTTTTATATGTAGTGGTTGGCGTTTAATATTACAGTATTTTCATCTCACGAAGCAACGCGCGTTTTATTTGTGGTAACCAAGTGTACAAATACGCTGTGAATGTGTGCGTGAAGACGAGTAGCGTGAGATAAAATAGTGCACCTGCCATCTAATCTTCACCACTCTTGGTTGACTGGTAGAGAATGCCTAAGGCATTAAGTCCACATTTGTACCTTTTTTTTGAGTGTGAAACGTTTAAATAATAAATATATAAAATAATATACCATATTGTCAATCAAAGTGATCAAAGAACTATGTAAAAGTTACTCAACTTAGTTATTCCATCAAATTTTAACTAGTATTTTGTGGACATATCGGAATAATGTTCAATTATAATAGTATATTTTATTTAATACAATAATGTGACGTGTTTGTGAGCAAACGTAATCATCATCAGTCCGCCGCTATTCAATATATCCATGACTGATATTTGCAGGACGCAAGTACAAATCGTAAACATATACATATGTAGTTTATATGCTTGCCAAAGTTATTCATAAAGTGTAATGATACTAACATATTTTGTGCTATGCCCGGCTAGAAATATACAGACTTTTATTATGTAGATGGTGTCAGTTGTATAGGTCAGATTAAACACTAACTGGCGAAAGTTCAGTGACGTGACGTGACGGTGCATCATCTGCCTACCTTTTCCCAACTACATTGGGGTCGGCTTCCACTCTTACGATATGCACCTGAATACCAGTATTTTACATGGGGCGACTGCCTATCTGACCTCCAAAACCCAATTACTGGGTAAAACGGACTTTTGGGTTGACGAAAGACTTTTTTTTTAACTTGTAGTTTCAAGTAGCTTCAGCTGATAACGGGGTCAACGGTTTTGTATTGTTTTTAAGTTACTTGAAATTATGAGTTTATAAAATCATTTTTTATTGTTTTATCACAACCGTGAAGTTTCGCCAGTTTCATTTATTTTAACTTTATTAAAATTGTTTTTAAACATTTTTATAATATCAGTGTCATATATTATGTTTTTGGAACACTTTGTGTGCGACTAAATTGAATAAATTATCCTAAACTTTGTCCTGTTCCTAAATTAATTAATATATTTGTTCATGCATCGCCGACACCTGCCTATTTTATTTACCTCATTAATTTAAGGCCAATAGTTTCTTATTATTTCACGTCGTATCTAACATTATAAGTACCGCTCATTAATTAATCAGTCATTTTATATTTTTAGTCGGGCCCATATTTATTTTCTTAGACAGTTTTATTTTTTCATCTGGCATTTTTAAGGAATTCACTGCATCCACCGAAAAAACATCATAATAGTTTTAAGAGCCGTGTGTCATCTTCAAGTAAAGGTTTGATTTCTTTTTAACTTTTAGATAATGTCTTAAAATTTTACGAAGAATTAAATAAAAACACTTCTTCCATATTCCTACTGTTTAATGAGTCCTTTCCTAAATAGGAAATCAGTAAAATCTCATTATAAAATAAATTTAACTAGCATTAACATTAATCTTTGCTTGAAGCTGACTAATAAAAAAACAATTTTATTTTAATAATTGACCCTTTTTAAATTAATTATTATTTAATGTCTATGGATTTTAATTGCAATACATTATTAAGATTTCTTTTTTAACGTAATTATAAAATTAGATTTATATGTATTTTAGGGACGCTCAAAATGTAAAGACAGACAAGTAAGTATTTTAAGATCTTTGTGTCTTCGTTACTCTGTAACAGTTGTCGCTACTTTTAGTGTTGTTTTATTTATTTATTAGCAACTTCGCGATTTGGTTCTATAAATATTGTGACGTATATATCTATAAAAGTATGAGTGTTTTTACTCATATTTTTAGTTAAAGTGGAGCTAAAGCAATCTGTGGCGACAAAAAAATAATTAATTTAAAACATTTTGATAAAAATATAAAAATCATCACATTTGTTACCAGTTACCGCTACAATTTAATCAATCTTTTGTTGCGAAAACTAATCATTGGACGAACAAATATGTCATCACTAATATTATAAAGAGAGAAAAAAAGATTTGTATTTTTATTTGTAATGAATAAACTCAAAAACTACTGGACCGAATTTAAACAATCTTTCACCAGTAGAATGCTATATTATCATTGAGTAACATAGGTTATAATTTGCAAAGGTAAGCCGCTGGTGAAGCCGCTGGCGGAAGCTAGTATAAAATAAAGTCATTTCGCGAAGTAGCTAACCATAAAATAACGCCATAAGTGCGGGAACGCAACGCATTTCAAATAATAAGTGTAAACGAACTTAATATAAAATCTATATAGTCTTACTAAATT
Organism: Lithophane leautieri; assembly: GCA_949152455.1. Taxonomy (NCBI): domain Eukaryota; kingdom Metazoa; phylum Arthropoda; class Insecta; order Lepidoptera; family Noctuidae; genus Lithophane; species Lithophane leautieri. The sequence continues at coordinate 15,453,773 of OX424468.1, read as the reverse complement.
GAATACTGTTAAAATGTCTTTTCAAGACGCCTGCCTTGTTAACTGATCGTGTTAATTACTGTCTTGTGTGGAAGTAGGTACACTGGACTAGAAGTAAAAATATAAAGAACATTGACCATTGTTTTTAAAACCCTATTCATTTTAATTAATGTTATTCAGAGACTTAATCGCCTTTCAGAAATTGGCTGATAGTTAGCGATAAGTATGTATTGCAACTCTTATAAATCGTAGAGGGCTTCTCTGCCACCATTTGCGGTTCGGGAAAAAAAAAAAAAAAAGTTATTTGACCCAGGTAAGGCACACAATATAATTATATACGAGTAGTATTGTGCGCCTCACGGCCGCCAAACAAGCCCATGAACAGGCAGGAACTATGATTCATATCAGATTTTCATAACTGTTTAAGTATAATAAAGAAAGCGATAAAAATAAAGTGCCAAAACATTCAACGTTTTCAATAATACAAAAATGCATCATTGTTTGGTCTATTTTATTTACATTAAATGCCTCCACACAAAGCACTATGTGTACGTATGTGTAAGAAACAAAGTTTGAGCAGTAGTCTAGGTGAATAGGTTGTTTTTTGTATTTAAGTCGACCAGAATGTCTTCTATACAGATGTCGAGTGTGAATTTTAAATAAAGATTTTATTTTTAATTTATGGTTTTTATTTTATTATGAAAAATATTGACGGTGATATAAATGTGTATGGTGAACTTTTGTACTTACCACGGCTTGTTGTTCAATTTCAAACAGCACAGAAAAGTTTTTTTATTATCAAAAAAAAAGGAACTGGTACAATGCCAGTTCCATTTTGACTTCAAAACGATGACCAGCATAAATATAAATAAAAATAATCTGACCTAGTATATTTCTAATTAATTCGTAATTTCCACATTAGATATGATATGACTTACTGATAACGTTGGTTCTAACTCGGGACTCAAGATGATATGATTGAGTTATTTCCTTGTTTGAGTTAGTTTACACTTGCGAACCGTTTACACATGTTAAGAAGAAATGCATTTAATAACATGCACACACTTCATATATAGAACTATCTTGGTCTTAGCCACCTTAGTAGCTGCTTTCTCGCTTCGTTGTGGTAAAATCGCCCTTCAACGCCCTCCAAAATATTGAAGAAATTATTCAAGTAGTACCTGATAGGCGCTTAAATCGGCCACTGAGCACACGCGCTATCATGTACATATTATATACGTGTTCTTGAGTGGAGACCGCGAATCGGCAAACTTAAGGTAGGACGCCCTCAGGCTAGGTGGAGTGCTCTTTGCGGGGTGGATGGTAGCAGCTGGATTAGAGCTGCCGAGAATCGAGCTAAATTTCGTGCAATTGGAGAGGCCTCTGTCCAGCAGTGGACTGCTATTGGCTGATAATGATGATATATTTTTATATATACCTGTATAAATAGATTTTAATCACGTTCTTGAAAACGGCTCTAACGAATTTCGATGAAAGTTGCAGTATAGGGGTTTACAGGGGCAAAAATCGATCTAGCTAGGTCTCATATCTGGAAAAAACATTTCTCTATTTTCACAGCCTGGGGAATGGGATACAATGTTGGTATACCTAGACGATGTGTTTATCTATTTCACCCGAACAGAGCTCGGTCGACCAGGTACGTAGGTTAGGTACTAAGTAATGAGATAGGTACAACTACCTATACTTGTTTACTCAATTATTATTTGCAGGACATCCCGAAATTCATGTGCAATCATTCTTAACATAAATACACTTGAAGTACATTATTTCTTTACTCCAACCCACATTGATTACTCGGTCAGAGGTTACAGATAAGTCCATGAAAACAGACCACTACACTTCAAGTAAAAAAGCATTTACGAAAATTGCACCATGTGTTAGTTCTATAAACATGTTTGGGATAGTGAAGTGTTTTCTCTTGTTAACTTGTATACTTTTATTTGGGATTGAGTGTAAGAGGTTTAACAGGAGATCGACGCAAGATAAGGATGAAGGAAAGAGTAGTTTGGCATTTGTTTTTGATACAACGGGGTCCATGTATAATGACTTGAGACAGTTGCGCGAAGGGGCCGAAATGATCCTCAATACTGCGTTGATGGAAAGTAATGTGATTGCTGATTTTGTGTTTGTACCATTTCATGATCCAAGTAAGTACTTCTTTGCTACCTCTAAATGTGTTTCTCGGTTCGAAAGTGAATTAGGTCCAAATTGTGGTACTTATTTAATAATAGTTCCGTGAAACAGTAAAAGTAAATCAATAGCTTTGAATGATGAAGTTGATGGTTCTTTTTTTTATTAGTTTTACACTGAAGTATATATTTTTAACTCAAAACTGTTATTATTCTTGTCCATTCGAAAAACTGCTTTAAAAACTTCCAACTCTAGTAATGTTTTGCATGAACACAGCAAGTCAAGACAAGGACTTACATTTACTATCAACGTATCGACTTACATAATAATAATATAAGGTTTGATTACCTAAAATTTAAACATAAGTATAGTTTGTCCAGTCTGAAATGACACGCTATACCTACTAAGAGCATAATAGTAGTCTATGCTAAGAGCTCTAATAAGTAACGTTAAAAAAACGTAAATTAATACCAAGCAACCCTACATTCACAGCTGTAGGCCCAGTGACAGTAACACGCAGGAAAGAAATATTCAAGAGAGCGCTAAGCAGGGTGCAAGTTCAGGGCGGGGGCGACTGTCCTGAAAAGTCACTGACTGGCATACATCTAGCGTTGAACGTCAGTAGACCACGCTCCTTTTTGTACGTGTTTACCGACGCCACGGCTGCCGACCATCGCATCGTCGGGAAAGTTCTCGACACGATACAGAGGAAACAGAGTCAGGTTAGATGGTGGTTGAGTATTACTTTTTAACAATTCCTAATAATAGACTAGACTAGCTAAAGTAGACTCATCTTTCATGGGGTACTGTTTAAAATGTTACAATAAAATTCCTCCCCACATACTTCAACTGAATGAGTCGAAATTCAAAACTTGTATAAAGCGCACACTATGCAGGCAGGCATATTATAAGTTGGAGGATTACATCTCTGATAAAAATGCTTGGCTTAATGCTGGTCCTGCTCCACAATCACAACTAACTAATTAACATTCGAAAATACTGTTGGAGCTGCTGAAGATCGGAAGACCATCTTGCATTGTATAAACTCAATCTCCTTTGTATTATATAATTGCATAGCACAGGTGTGAGTACTATGTACTATTGAGCTACCATTTACCGGGTAATTTGTCTTTCATTGACTTGAATGTGCTCTGGCGACTGGGAATGTCATGCTCACTGAAATGTCTCGCTGGTGGTGGCGCGTGTGTCGGATCATTTAGCTCCCTTCAAAATGGTTGAGCTGAATGGTGCTGATCCATGCGTCATGTTCGTGAACGGGCGCCGTCAGTTGTGACTGGTCATCTCTTAGCTGCCATGGCTTATTTTAATTTTTGAATTGTTTTATGTAATAATTGCGGACGCTTTTAACGTGCTTTCTACATTGTTCTCATATGTATAATTTCAACATAAATGATGTAACCCACATATTGTAACAATATTTTGATTTAAAAGAGTGTCCATAGAGTTTCTTGCCTGTTCTTCTCCATAGGTACCTACTACGCTTTGGAATGGGCAACTAGCTTCATATTTCTGACTGACCGACTCCTTGACAATTCAAAAGTGCCTGTGAATGGTTTAATTGAAATAAATGCTTTGAGTTTGAGTTTGAGTTTAATAAAGTGCTTTTTTCTTTGAACCGATTTTGGCTATTCTGAGAGCGTCATATTGTGACGAATAGAGCGCTTTAGATAGTAGGTTCTCAGTACAAGTCGGTGACTGGCATACATCTAGCGCTGAACGTCAGTAGACCTTGCTCTTTTCTTTACGTGTTCACCGCGTGACGCGCTTACAAAGGAAACAGTCAGGTTAGATGTTGATGTTGAATATTATCAAAATTCAAAACATGCCCGTATTCCCCAGAGGGTTAGGCATCGATGTTACCTACATAGTACACCCACATTTCGCCAGTTATGTTAAGGTCCCATGTAATAGCGAGCGACCCTATTGCACAAATCTAGACTCCGGGCTGATACCGAAAAGTAAAAAATCCAATAATACCTACCTACTTTATGGGACAAGCATTACCCCTTGGTCAGCAATCACGCTTGCGACCATTAGATTACGCACTCCGCGTATCACTGGACAATTAATTTAATTGTCAAGTTTCGTTGATTGGTCAGTTTTGCGGATTTTGGTTTGGTCAGTTGCGTCAACTCGTCATTGGTCAGTTGCGTCAACTCGTCAGTTTCCAGTGTTTGCTGTTTACCAGTGTTGTGTGATTCATCAGTTTAGTACACTCAAGGCGAAAAATATATTTACCTTTAAACAAACAAAACTAAGTGGATAATATAAGGCATACCTAACCCAAAACTGACCAATCAGCGGAACTGACTAAGCAACAAAACTGGCGAATTAAATAAACTGTCGTGTGAGAGAAACTGACCAGTGATACGCGGACTCCTGGGGCTGTATTATGAAGTATTAATGCCATCATGATTCCAGTCAGAAAAAGAGATGCTTTAGGTCATATCTCTCTCTGTCGTCGTCTCTCCCGCACTGAAGTCATGGTGGCATTAAACCGTCATAATACGACACCTGGTGCCGTATTATGAAGTATTAATGCTACCATTTTTCCAGTATGAGAGAGAGACGGAAGTACCTAGACAAGGCCGCTAGCACCATCCCGTTTTCGCAGTGGAATAATGGTGGCATTAATACTTCATAATACTACCCCTGTTCTATTAAATTAAAGCCCACCTTTGTGTAGGTACTGAACAGAATTTGGCACTTTTACGTTTAGAAGCCCATTCTGTGGCTTTGGCTTCATACCTGGATAAATTATACGAGTATAATGGTTAGTGATTTACTCATCTGATTATAGGTCTATACAAGCCGCACAATGAAAACAGTCAGAATAAAATAAAGTGATTCATAACATAACATTAAAATGGTCTGCAGGTGGTGTTCATATTGACGGGGCACTGCAACGATTTGAACCGGCCTTCGTACAAGGTGTACCAGGAAGTCGCAGCCGCTAGCTCCGGACAAATATTTAACTTGAATAAAACCAATGTGCATATGGTGAGTAACGCGTATCTAATTATTACGCTAGCATACCACGAAGGGGAAAGTAGAAGTGTGAAGTATATCCGCCTTCTTATGAACGGCCGAAATACTCCAGACTGCTTTTTGCATTTTCTTATGAAAAAACCCAGTATATAGGTAACTTTAAGCGAGGATCGAACCAGGACCTCAAGCTCAGCAGGGGGCCTAAAACAGCCACATTAGCAATTCCTCTAAAAGCTATTCATTTCCTGAATTTACAGCTGTCATTACCAATTCCTCTAATTTGACACAAAAGCAATTCATAATATGTGGACCATTTTACGAATCTCCATAGAAAACTGTCAAACAGATAAATTATTTTGTAATATGAATCGCACGCAGATCAAATTATGAATTGTCAGTTTGTGACATTTTACGAAGATTCATAATACTTTCCTATTATGATTCTGCCAAAGTGACTGTTTTAAGCACCCTGTAGTGAGACAGACGAGGTTGTGCGCGGTTCAAAATCATAAACATCGCGAAAAACCAAGGAGGAGGTATTAAATTTCATCATCGACCATGCAACGTCACAGGATTTTTAGCTTACTTCGTCTTCTCTTCTTCTCACGAAGCGACGCGCGCTTTACTTGTGGTAACCAAGTGTATAAACACGTTGTGAATGTGTGTGTGCAGGAGCTCTCGGCACCGTCCGAGATACGGGCGAAGTCGGAAGTGTGTGTGTATGTGCTGAAGCTAGCAGTCTAATACAAGCAAAGCGCGCGGCGCTTCGTTAGGTAAAATTACTGTACTCTCCTAATGGGTGTAAGTGCTTAAATAATGACCTTTTAAGCTAGTGCCTCCCCCAGATGAGCAACAGTGTACTTATTTTTCAGATGCTGGATTTCGTGAAGAGTTCCATAAAAGGTCGAATGGTGAACCTCGCTTCTGTTTCAAACCCGGCGGGATACAACTACACGCAAGAGGTACTTATTAAATTGATTATATTATCTAAATCTTAAGTTATTAAATAGGTACCCCTGAGTAGGACCAGACTTACCAAGGGGTATCGAATTACCCAGGAGGTAGCTATGTTGTCGAATTCCGACAGACAGTCGCTCCATGTCGTGTTATGTGCTATGGAGTCAGAGCTGGTGCAAATATAATCAAGTACAGTCAGATAAATTAATTGTACAGGAAATTGACACCCTAACGGTCAGTGAAGTAACCGCAACGTGAAGCGACGCGAAGCTGCGCGCACTTTTTAACAATTATCGAACTTATTTTCTTCACGAAAAGGTATAATTTCAGATGGCTGACACGTATCAAAGTACGCTGAGATGCGCGGTGCTGCGCAGCGCGTGTACTTTATTGTGTAGTAAATAAATTCGATATTGTATTGGATCATAAAAAAGTGCGCGTCGCGTCGCGTCTTGGTTGAACTGACCCTAAGTCAATTTACCGTGCTCAAGCCATTTCACACAACTGTCATAGAATGAGTTGTGAATTAAACAAATGAACTAATAATTGCATTTTCTGGATTATTATTGTTGTAATTGCATATCATTAATGATAATATAATAATTTAAAAAAATAACCTACAAAAGAGGTATCTCTGTTCCCCAGATCCCAGTTGACAGTACTTTAGGGGAGGTGACGGTGTCTGTGTCGGGGGCCAAGCCGAAGATCACCGTGGTAGACCCCAAGGGCGAGCAGTTAACTGGACCCCCCAAATTGATCACCACGCTTGACCTCTCTGAGATCATGGTGAGTGAACCACGTTAGAATAAAAATACCTACATTACATTACGTTATTTGACTTAGGCCCTGTTTATCAAAAGTTACAAGTCTACACGTTCACAAGATACCTCAAATGTTAATTTTCATCAGCCTTAATGTCAGCAATCAGCCTTAATGTTCCCACTGCTGGGACACGGGCAAAAGGTGTTCTCTCTCTTTTGTCCACATTAAAAAAAAGAAAATCGAATTTAAACATTTTAGTGCGGTTCAAAGTACAACACTTGTAAACTTGTAAGATGGACAAGTTGTAACGTACAAAGAATTTTTTGATAAACAAAATCATGAATGTAAGTTTAAAAATATAAGTACTTGTGAACTAAATAATGACATTTGGTAATACAAGGCTTGTAAGTTTTGATAAACAAGGCACTGGTGTCCTGAAATACAGGCCCCAAGCCTAGTTTAGACACTAATCTCCCACAATATACTTACTGTATCCACTTGATACCTAGAAACCATATATTTAATGTCTATGGTGGCAAGAAAATAAAGCTTATTCTGTTCTATTAACAAAATACATTTATCAGCAAATTATACTACGTTCGCGTGTTGTTTCCAAACAGGTAAACAGATTTGTGTTTTTTAACCGACTTCAGAAAAAGGAGGAGGTTATCAATTCGTGTTTTTTTTTTTTAATGTTTATTACCTCAGATCTTTTTACTGGGTGAACCGATTTTGATGATTATTTTTTTATTTGAAAGCTGGTGCTTTCTGTGTGGTCCCATATAAATGTTATTAACTAAGCTTGAGAAGTTTTTGAGTTAGCTTCAATAATTACGTATTTTTCTCACTTAGTCTAATATAGATTACATCTTATTTGATACAATCACTGCAATTTACATAGCAGGTAGTGGTACTAGAATTTGTGTGGGGTAGGTGCCACAACTAAAAAGTAAAAAATAAAAAAATTTAACAAAAAAAAAACAACCGAATTCCAAAAAAAAACACTTAAAAAGTGAAAAATAACTTTAATTTCGGAAGTCGGTGGCACAAAATGAAAATTGAAAAGCCAAGACCCGACTTCCGAAATTAAAGTTATTTTTCACTTTTTAAGTGTTTTTTTTTGAAGTCGGTTGCTTTTTTTTTTAAGTTTTTGGATAAATATCTTCAAAAGTTCAGTTTACACTACAACTTCAGACATTTTTATGACTTTTTCAGTAGTATTACTTGTTCTGAAATGGACTTAATTTACACTTTCATAAAGTTTATATTCGTATAAGTGGCAGACCTACGCTTGCTATTGAACCTATATTCCCAACTAACCTAAATCTCTTTTCTAATACCAGATAGTGAAGGTAATGCAACCGGAGCCCGGTAACTGGACGATCACAGTGGGTAGCGAAGAGGAACACTCAGTGAAGGTCGTCGGTCTGTCAAATGTGACGTTCAACCACGGCTTCTCAGTTGAAAAGCCTCGCACTATGAAGGAGACCAGCTATAGGCCTTTGAGAGGTAAGCATATTTAGCAGAGACCATCGGGAATCCTGAAAACCGACATTGCTAGTCCATCCAAATAAAAAAAAGAGATAAAAAAAAAAATTTGGATCGGGGATCCTGTCAGGAACGAAGTTTCTTACGCGATACTCGCACGCACACACACATTCGTATATAATAGAAAGAGACAGAGAGAGAGATCGAGAAAGTAGCATGGAAAGGGCATAACGCTTTTCCCTTACGTGACGGTTTCTACCAGTCAACTCCTACCGCAAGCCGCATTAAGGGACTTAACTCGATCTAACTGCTAGGCAAAAATCTCACCGAAAGGGATACCGGGGCCCTTGGCCTTGGTTTTAGTCAGTAAAAGTCTGACACGCTTTCTCCCGCTCTGGCCGGAGCGGGAGAAGGTGTGTCAAGCTTTTACTTTTACTTTTATTTTAATTTACACTTTTCCCAGGCTCAAAAAAAAATGGCAAAAACCTTACCCCTTGATTTACACGTCAATGCCGAAAATCCAAAAAAAAGTTTTTTCTTTCATAACATAATATCACACCTGTAAGTAACCTGTATCTGCCAGAGGTGTACAACTGTACTCTAACTCAATTGTACTCTTGGGGGCGAAGTGAAAATTTCGTTCGCCCCCTATGTTATTAGTCGAATCGGGGATCGAATCTATACATATTATAATAAGTCGCTTTTCGTATTTGTCTGTATGTCCGCGTTATTCTTCTAAACCACGCAATAGATTTTGATAAGGTTTTCACCATCGTTTAGAGAATTTATTCCGAAAGGTTTGTATGTATAATACGTAAAATACAGTAGACGTAGATATATTTAGTAACCTATTCCGCTTAACTATTCTTCAAGAGTCATAAAAAGACGAGACAGACGTGTTGCCACACCGAGCGTTGGACTTTGCGTCCGGCAGCGCTCGGTGTGGCAACACGTCGTGTTCTGGTTTGCAATTGGCCAATCTTCATCCTGAGGTTGCCTCGTTGAGAGGTGAAACACGTGTCGATTTCTTACAGGGTTTTTTTGACTCTTGAATAATAGTTAAGCGGAATAGGTTACTAAATATAAAATATCTACCTCTATTGTATTTTATAATGGATTTCCGCAAAGTCACGCCTGAATCAATTAACTATGTATAATACGTTATAAAGATACTTATGACTAACAAATCTCGATGTTTTGTCAAGTCGTAAAAACCGTGCGAGGCAGGAGCGGGTCGCTAGTCTAGTATAAAAACCAAAATGTGTGACGATGATTTTTTGTTTTAAGGCACATACAACCATATGATAATATCTTTATCCCCGCCGAACGTGACCGCTACCATACAGTACGCAGAGGTACTTACTCTGGCGGGCCGCACGCTGTTCGAGCTGCCCCTTAAGCAGACGGACACCAACGTGTATGTCGCTGACCCGTTCATACCGCCAGACGAGTTCTTTTATATTGCTGTAAGTTAATTCAATATTCATCTTTATGTAAGTTCGAATTCAGATGGCCACTATTTTTGTTGGAAACCGACCGCCTTTAAGGTGCAATTCAATTACGGTCCATTGACTTCGAGCAGTCGATTTGTTCGTCTGTCGGAAAACATACCAATCGATCGAGGAAAGACCGCCCATCGATCGCTCTCATCTGCCGGTATCTCGATCAACCGTGCACCTAGCTTCTGACGTTTCATAAGTGCCCATGTAGGTTTATGTGAAATAAAATATTTAGATTTGATTTTTAACCGTAATCCGAATTTCGGATCCGGAGATCGATTGACGTATAGTTGAACCTTTAATCGGTGAGAATCAGTCACAAACAAAAAATCTCCGGCTCATTAAATGTCTATTCTCCGAGTTACCAACTCTTTCGTCGTTTTTTTTTCTCGTGTTTAATTTAATGACTAACGGTGTCAGAGTTTTTATGCCGGCCATGGGCCTCTGACTTGGCTTCACACGCCGCGCCGTCGAAAAATATCTCGCAGGCATCAGGTTTCATCACGAAGTTTTCCTTCACCGTTTTTGAAGCAAGAGATAATAATACGCTCAGGAATCCGAAAAGTCGGAGGTGCGTGGCTCGGGTTCGAATTCGAGGTCTATGACCAACTCGTAATATATACTTAGACAATTTTTCTCGTCAATTTCCAGATTAATGGTCAGGATCAGCATAAACAAGATCTTAAGAGGATCGGAGCGACTGCCATTCAGGCACAGCTGCCAGGTAAAGAGGTTTTATTATTTTCAAGTTTTTTTTTTTATATTTATTGTTGCAGGACACAGAGATACCTACTTTATATTGTTGGAACACCGTCTAACCTGTGTCAAAATCATCAAAAAGTCATTTATTCAAACTAGGCTGAGAATCAGCACTTTTCGAACGTCAAAATGACATAAGACAGTCCCCAAAACGCCCACCCTTCACCACTTCCTAGTGCTTTAGCTCGGAAGAAGAAGTGGCGCAACAAACTCCCCAGCAGCACAGCTGTCTGTTCAGTTACATAAAAATTATTCTCTACACTAGTATGCAAAATCATTCACATTACGCAACTCAAAACATAAATCTAATTATTAGCCATATGTAAGCTAGCACACGCCATATACCAACCAAAAAAATATCAACAAATGATGTGTGCACAAAAGACATTTGATTTTAATCTTTCATACTGAATATTAAGTTCTGTTTTTGGGTGTAACTTTAGGCCTCTGTAGACATATTAATCTTGATAAAATGTTTTACTCAATAAACTTTTCTTGCAGATGTTCCTTATCTAACAGCACCCCGGAAGGTAAGAAAAAACCTTTTTATTATTTCGTTCAGTTTAGGTTCCATTTTGATACCTTCATTATTGTAGTGGTCATTGGAACCATTCTAACTAATATTATAAATGCGAAAGTGAGTTTGTTTGTTTGTTAAGAGGAAATAGTATCGGTCTTTTTCTCCATACAAAAAGTCATAATTCGAGGTTCGGCTCTCGTCTATTTCCTCCTCTAATACTGCACCAATTTGAAAGATATTTTATAAATTAAATAAAAAGGATATTTACTGGGCCCCTATGTTTTTCTTTTTTCATTAATAGTTGGCAAATTTGTACAATAAGCAGAGGCTAAAATTGCCTGTTTAGACCGCTGTCATCAGAGGATGACAGCGGTCTAAACAGGCAATTTTGAGATTTTTCTGAGGGTTCTAGTGCTTCTACAGATAATGTATCATCAAAACGGAAAACATAGGGGCACAGTAAATATCCTTTTTATTCAATTTATAAAATATCTTTCAAGTTGGTCCAATATTGGAGGAGGAAATAGACGAGAGCCGAACCTCGAATTATGACTTTTTGTATGGAGAAAAAGACCGACCCTATTTCTTCTTAAGGTTGATGTTCCGATCGGCCGCCCATACATTTTTAGATATGGCTTTACGCTAAAAATAGACACTCTTTGTTAAAAACGAATCATTCACGCTAAAACGGCTGAACAGATTTGGGTGAAATTTGGCACAGGGGTAGATCTTGACCTGGAGAAGGACATAGGCTACTTTTTATTGACATACCACGCGGGCGAAGCCGCGGGCGGAAGCTAGTGGATATATATAGTTCCAATAACCAGTACAATAATGGCACAAAGCGAACCAAGAAACACTGTTCCAATCATAGGATTGAAAGCGTTTCTTTGTTAGCTTGTATCGGAGAGCTTTGAGAGTATTTTCAGGTGGAATCCCATTCTCATGCCCGCGTAGTATTGTCATGTAATGTGGAAAGTTTGGTGCCAGTCACTGCTATGTGGACCAAGGACGCGTCGAGGATACAAGAACAGATATCTAGCTTGTAAGTTTTACACTTTTTATAGTAACAGTGTAATTCGAAAATATTGTAAAAGCCAATTATCTTTTAAAAGAGTAACCATGGAGTTTCTTGCCGGCTCTTCTCCATAGGAAACGACCAATTGGAACCGTGCACCTAGCTTCTGACGTTTCAAAAGTACCCATGTAGGCTTATGTGAAATAAAATATTTTGATATGATTTGATTTGATAGTCATTATTTAAACGGCTACATGCCACTGCACTAAACGCCAAGATTCGTGGTGGTAACAGTCATAAAACTTGCAAGTAGGACGGTGAATATTTATTGCGGATTTTTGTACTGATTTTTACCCATAACATCACGCCTGTATTACCCGAATGGTTAGGCAGAGGTGTACCCTATATGCCACCCACATTTCACCAGGGGGACAAGTCCACTAATTTACAAACGTGTCAATGGTCTCACAATGATGAGTTTTTGACAGATTTTGTGTGGCAAATCTGTCAAAAACTCATCATTGCGAGACCATTGACATGTTTGTAAATTAGTAGACTTGGCCCCCAGTTTCCTTTTAATAAGGGGCGAGCGAATAATACATTGTTATTTTTTTATAATTAATGTATTTCGTTAATTTCTTGTTTTCTTTCAGACAAACCACGTCGATAGATTATGTGATTGAGAACATGAATGAGGAGCACATTGGGACGTATAGATGCGTAGCACACAACGTGGCGGGAGTGAGCAAGACTGCTACAGAACTTACGCTTATAGGTAACTAGCTTTTAGCCGCGGCTTCGTCCGAGTGGAGGTCGGAAATGATCCCACGGGAACGCAGTACCGGGATAAAAGTATCCTATGTCTACCCATGTGCCAAATATCATCGGAATCCGTTAAGCCTTTAAGGCTTCACAGCTAAACGGATTTCGTTAAATTTGACATTTATTATACATGACATTTATTACTTTGGCATTTATAAAATAAGTACAGTACAACTTTTTTCTTAATGTCCCTCGGCAAACTTCATGTTTTTCTATCAGTTGCCCTTTGCACTTGGTGCAGACCGGACGGACCGGAAGTATATAGAGTTGTTAATACACTTTTAACTTAATGTAATTAATTTAAAAAATGGGAGGAAATAGTTGAAGATAAATAGTTTTACACCTCTATATAGTTCACACGGAAATCAAAACAACAATAAATTACTTAGTTCTGAATTCAAATTATTATACACGATAAATCTAATAAATGATGGACATGGAACTTAGCATTCGTTTGTATTCGGAAATACGATGATTCCCGAGAGACATTAAAAAATAGCTGTACTGTATATTAGTATAGATTTTAACACTACATACATTATTATGATGGTTTTTACAAAAAATAAGTGTAACTCTCTTTGTTTAATGCTGATATTAAGTATTTACAATTGAACAGCATAACTTTGACGTATTTGTTTTTATAAAGCTTTTACTACTTACTTTTAATTTTAATTTTGTAACGTATGTGTTTTTGTTTCGGCGACATTTTGTCGCTTTGCGCATGTTGACCTCACAGGAAGCAAGATTTAAAATTTTTGAAGACGTAAACTGCAATTCTTCTATTTTTCTGAATTATTAATTTGTTAAGAGTGGGTATGTAAGGATCGTAGCAGCTGGCGTTCTGTAGTTTCTGCCTACCTCCATAGGAAGATGGCGTGAGTTTATGAATATATGTATTGATTTATAATGTTTCAGTGGAACCTCCACAAGTGACAATAGAGCCTGGCAACACTACGGTAGAGACAGGTGATAATGTCACAATTTCCTGCACTGTGTACAGTGAGGCGCTACTATTAGAGAATCGACTGCTGTACAATGGCACAAAAACACATTATGGTATGTAAGACTTTTGTCTGTCAGATTACCCGCATAATAAATATCAATCTGCCTAGCCTTTTCCCAACTTTGTTGGGGTCGGCTTCCAGTCTAACCGGATGCAGCTGAGTACCAGTTTTTTATATGGAGCGACTGCCTATCTGACCTCCACAACCCAGTAACTGGGTAATAATACGGTACCCCTTGGTAAGACTTTCAGGCTTCTGACGACCCGTGACGTCTGTCAAAGATATACGCTACGCTAGCTACGCTTGTCGGGGTTGGTCCGTGGATCGGTGACCATGTATACATACTGTACCTCCGCCGTGCCTCGGAAAGCACGTTAAGCCGTTGGTCCCGGCTGTCATTCCTCGATCTTTGACAGTCGTTACGGGTGGTCAGAAGCCCAATAGTCTAACAACCAGTCTTACCAAGTAATATCGTATTACCCAGTTACTAGTTTGTAGAGGTCAGATAGGAAGTCGCTCCATGTAAAATACTGGTATTCAGCTGCACCCGGTGACACTGGAAGCCGAACCTAACATGGTTGGGAAAAGGCTGGGCTGATGATGATGAAGTACGATTAAACAAAGAGTGAATGAGATTGAGTTTGATGTTTGACTATTTGACTAAACCTTGTTGTTTCCTCTGCTTACAGTTATTGATATTAACAAGGAGCCGAACATAGAAGGAGTATACACGTTCAATAAAACTGTACAAATCGGTGAAAAAGATGTCGGAGTTTATTCCTGTGTCGCTGCTAACAGAGGTAAGTACTACATCTGTACTATACTGGGTGATTTTTTGATCTGAAACTGAAGAGTGGAGCAAAATGTCGAACGGAGACATGAATTAGAATTTGAAGGAATCTGATACGGCATTTTTATGCACCTGATTCAAACAAGATTCCTGATTCCTGATTCTTCGCAGGTGTGCTAGATGAGATTTCTTTAGAAATCTTTCTTTAGAAATCTTTTCTTTAGAAATCTTTCTTTAGATATCTTTCTTTAGAAAGCATCACCTTTGTACGTTTTTTTCTGTTCTTTTCTCCTTGTCTGTATATTACGTGTACATAAATAAATCAATCTGAATGGAAAACCAAAGGAGACATGAATTCGATTTTGAAGGACCTAATACGGCATTTTTTTTGTTTGATTCATCCTGGAATCAAAAATAAAATCAATGCAAAATGAAACCATCCTGTTTTATTATATTGAATCAAAAGATGGTGTTACTCATAAGGATAAAATCTTGTAAAAGATTGTCAAGTTATGTCTCTGTGATAATATTACCTTTCTGAAAGTCTAATGCCCGTTTTCACCGACATCCCCTAAGTTTAGGGATCCCCTAAGCATGGTTAGTCTGTTAGAAGGTAGTTTCTGTTCCAACAACAGTAAACGTTAACGTTTAACTGACCCCTTACTGGTAAGCCACCTGCCATCTTCTAACCATGCTTAAGAGATCCCTTAAACTTAAGGGATGTCGGTGAAAATGGACATAAAGCCCTTATTTTTACTCCATTTATACAACACGCCATATAACTTAAAGAATCGCTTAGTTATATGGCGTACCCATAAATGAAATCTTAATTTCGTAGAACAAATACTTAAAAAAAAAATACTTATTTCTTTCTAGGAGGAAAAGTAAACCAATCCACACGCATACAAACAAAACCAAACCCAACGGCCCAAATTTTAGGCCCCCACACACTATCAAAGCCGATAAACTCAGACTTCCAACTCGTGTGTACTGTGGAGAACGCGGCGTCAGTCGTGTGGAGCGCGCCTGACGGGGCCGTGGTGACGTCGCGTGACGTCATGGGGACCTCTAACGACGTGTTACATGTGAAGAATGTTACTGACGATGGTGTTTGGACGTGTTCGGCGATTAGGGGGGAACATAAAGGTAGGTACAATAAATATGCCAGAGTTGCGGGGAAGTCCGAAAGGGATACCGGGACCTTGGCAACAGGCAACTGAAGGAACACGGGTGGGTTTTAGTCAGTTAAAAGTCTGACAAGTCCTCCCACTCCAGTCAGAGCGGGATAAGTCATTTGAAGATTTCAGAACCTCAAAAAAAAAAAAGGTACAGTAAATATAACACATCAAGCGTTAGAAATTGTAGTGATGCACTATAATTCAGTTCTTTTCTCCTAAAAGCTGATGTGGCATTTTAAAAGCTGTGTACCTATCTAAAAGTGTGATGTGATTAACAGCTAAACGATTGAGGTCCAAAATCCAATAGGTATCTTTCAGTAGCAGTCCAACGACTTCGGCCCAGTGCGAGTCGGACTTTTATGGACCTTACATATGATAAAACAAAGTCCTCCGCCACTTCTGTCTATCGTCCTGTTCGCGATAAACTCAGAAACTACTGCACCGATTTTCATGCTGTTTTCACCAATGGACAGAGTGGTTCTCGAGGAAGGTTTTAGTATATGGTAACTGACATCCACGCGGACGAAGTCACGGGCATCAGCTAGTTATTTATATATGGGAGCCCCCTTAAATATTTATTTTATTCTGTTTTTTAGTATTTGTTGTTATAGCAGCAACAGAAATACATCATCTGCGAAAATTTCAACTGTCTAACTATCACGGTTCATGAGATACAGCCTGGTGACAGACGGACAGCGGAGCCTTAGTAATAGGGTCCCGGTTTACCCTTTGGGTACGGAACCCTAAAAAATAAAATGCATTTTTACAAAATGGTTGATGTTATCTCACAGGTTTGAACCGACCTTTGTTGTTTAGACATCACATTCTAAATCTCTTATAATCCCAAAAACAATTGAAATGACTGTAAAACAATTTCTTTCAGGTTCAGATGCCGTTACAGTGTCAGTTCTAATAAAGCCGGTAGTGAGTATAGTCGGGTCTAGGAATATCAGCATATTAGAGGGATCTGTGATCGAGGTGACGTGTGAAGTGCGCGCCAAGCCACCGCCCAGGATACTGTGGCATAGAGAGACTGACGCCTTCTTGAATAATACTGTAAGTGGACACAGCGTCAGCGTCAGGTGGTACACTTTGTGTTTCCATCTGACATTATGCTGAGCTGAGGCCCTTTTGGCATTCTAATGGTTGTTTTCTGTTTTTATAGTTTTAAGGTGTATTTTTCTGCTACTATGCCAATAAACGCATTTTTCTTTCTTTCTTTCTTTCACAATTGTTGGACCACAAACTTGTTTTGTGAACTCTAAAATTAGATTTATTCTTTCACTTTCTTATAATGTGGATTTATATCTGAAAATAAAAGATTTCATTTAATTTTTCATATTTAACCGATTTCAACGAAGGAGGAGGTGGTAAATCTGATACGTTTTTCTCACGTATGTTTTACACCGATTTCTCCGTGACTTTTACGCGATTCTTTTTTAATTTGAGGTTACCATATAAATATTAACTTTGGTTAAGTAGTTTTACGACTGGCTTCGCTAATAACTAATAGAATTTAGTCTATTGCTGTCTTTTTCGCTCTAATAGAAATTTATATTAATCTATTGCTGTCTTATTCGCTCTGAGAAAAGCTGACCGCTCCAGTAGTAGTTTAACCTATGATCGTCTGTTCCGGCTGTAACTTAGCCACGAGTCCAACATCAATTCTCATAGTAAAACACGTGTGAAAACACAGCCCTTCTTTACAGACGCACGTGTACAAATTATTAAAATTCTTAACTCCTAACGAACCAAATTATTTGTTTGCCACTTCCAGATAAGTAAAGTCAAACCGAACGTGTACCGAAGTGTTTTAAGACTGAACTCTAGCGCGGAAGCCGTTAACGCTACGTACTTCTGTTTCGGGGAGAACTCGGAAGGAATACATCAGGACAGTCTCGTTGTCAACGTTAGGAGAAAAATGACGCTGCGACAAGGGTTTACAGGTAACATCTTACGGGTCAATATCACGGTTAAATAAATGTACAGGGTTAAATAAATGTACATGTATGTATTATAACCAGTGATCGGAATAGGTAGAGCTAATTTACCTAAAGTTCGAAAAAGAACAGAGACAAAGTGGAGACGCCTTACGACAAAATATTTTTTCGGGACTAATGTCCCGGGTTTCAGAACATTACTTAAGTACAACTAAAATTAATAAAGTAAAACAACTATCGAATTAATTTCCTGTTTCTGTTTAAAAAAAAAAGTATGCACGATTTCTATTGTTTAAAAAAAATTAAGGTAATCTCCTAATAATCTAATATTCGTTTGAACGATGTAAGTAAGCGCAGAAGCTAATGTTATTTACATAACAGTTTTAATAATAATTTATGTGATGTCCCGAAATCCCGACATTAGTCCCGAAAAAATATTTTAGTCGTAAGGAAGTCTCCACTTTTTTTGTCTCTGTTCTTTGAACTTTAGGTAGATTAGCTCTACCTATTCCGATCACTAGTTATAACGTATTAATGCCATCATTATTCCACTGCGAAAAAAGGATGGTGCTATCGGCCTTGTATAGCTCCGCCTCTCACTCACACTGGAATAATGGTAGCATTAACACGTCATGATACGGCCCCAGTCTGGCGATTTACTCACCTGGAGCCTTATAGGGAAGTGTCAAACCTATCATCGTTGCAGTTCGAAAAGTAGATAAAGCTATAGGGAACATATAGCGCCATCTCTTTTTCTCACTGAGACAGTCGGCATCTGCACAGTTGGTTGACTAAGTTGAGTTGAGCTGCACGATTATTGACAAATGCGTGCACTGACTGGACAGGTCCACTCAATCTGTGTGGTTCTTTCCTCAAAAGTCCATTTCAGACACCAATCTACATGGTCTTCACGTGACCTGACCAAGATTATGTCTGGACTTTAAAAGAGACTGTGACCTCTGAGTTTGTTTCGGCCTTTCTTCTCAGAGTAGTCAGATAGGAAACACCGACCTCATCTAGTTTTAAAAATGTGATTGACGTGTAAAAGTGTTTGTACAAACCTACATACAGAAATAAAATCATTTATCATAAGTCTGCCTTTAAATACATACAAATGCACAAAAATGACATGACACCACGCCTGTATTCTCTGAAGGAGTACCTAGGATGTGTAGTCACGATTCGAAAGTTACGGGGCCATAGAAAAAAAAAAAACCAGAGATATTGGACAAAGAAGTAGCTTATTGTTGTTGACTGCTCCAAAGCAGAAAGAAAAAATAAATTGGGAAATTTAATTCAGACTCTGGGCTGACTGAGAATTCCCTAAAAAGAAATACCCAGTAAACCCAACTCGCGGGTCGAACATAAGACCCTACGCTTAGCACTCACACTATATTGTACAAACCAACCATTTTCCAGACCAATCTGTTCAACTCTACTACCAAGTGGAACTACATTGTGTCGTCGACTCCCGCCCCCCGCCGCGCACTATTTGGTACCACAACGGTACTCAACTAGCCACTGGCACCAACGTGCACATATCTGAAGACAACTCGACAGTGTACTTGAAGAGAATCGACTTTCCTGACTTAGGACCTTATGTTTGTGAAGCTGGTAATGGATACGAGAATTTGACTGTGGAAGGGATTGTAAGCGTAGTTGGATTGGGTAAGATTATTTTTATTTATTTGCTAACGGCCCGCTCCGGCTTCGCACGGTTTTTACGACTTGACAAAACATCGAGATTTCTTTGATTCTTTCTTTCGATTTTTTAGTTATATGTAACTTTAATCATCATCATCATCTGCCTAGCCTTTTCCCAACTATGTTAGGGTCGGCTTCCAGTCTAACCGGATGCAGCTGAATACCAGTATTTTACATGGAGCGACTGCCTATAGGAGCTCCATAACCCAGTAACTGGGTAATACGATACCCCTTGGTAAGACTGGTTGTCAGACTTTCGGGCTTCTGACGACCCGTAACGACTGTCAAAAATCCACAAATGACAGCCGGGACCAACGGCTTAACGTGCTTTCCGAGGCACGGAGGAGTCTCGGTATGTAAAGATGGTCCCCCATCCACGGACCAACCCTGGCAAGCGTAGCTTAACCTGATGGATCGACCCGTGCGGCAGTTATTACGTAGCCACGAGCTCCTCGGGTTATATGTAATTTTAATATTAACGTATTATACACCAAAACCTTCTGGAAAAAATTCTCTAAACAATGCTTGAAAACCTCATCAAAATCTCTTGCGTGGTTTAAAAGAAGAACGCGGATATATAGACAAACACGAAAAGCGACTTATTATAATATGTATAGATTCGATCCCCGATTCGACTAATAACATAGGGGGCGAAGGAAGTTTTTACTTCGCCCCCAATTTATTGGTAGAGTACGGTTGTAAACCTCTGAAACATGAAAAACGATTTGAATTTAATTTAGATTTGTTACGTTAGTAGGTGCGAATATTTAAAGAATTATTAGCTTTAACAAAACGGGCTCGCTTCGCTTACTTTTAGAAGGTTAGCCATTTTATTACACGGACCCACCGCGTCGCATCGCATCGCCTGCCCGCGCTATTACTTCATTTTCGCTTAGCGTTCTTTCTGACTTTTTTGTTTTTGCTCGGTTCTTATGGTCAGGCTCACGACATGAGCGGTGCGTCTTGCGGCGCAG
The DNA here is from genome assembly GCA_949152455.1 of Lithophane leautieri. Classification (NCBI taxonomy): domain Eukaryota; kingdom Metazoa; phylum Arthropoda; class Insecta; order Lepidoptera; family Noctuidae; genus Lithophane; species Lithophane leautieri. Next base: position 15,433,219 of record OX424468.1, on the reverse strand, counting down.
GGCGGCCGTCGGGATTCGATTTTGTTTTTTGTTATTTTGATTTGTCGAGTAAAATCAACCGCACATCGGTGGGAACACTTTCACTACAAAAATCGCTCTTACAGCTACGACATTGACGCTGTCAATGTAAAATTGTTACTACTCGTGTGTGTTTGACTGTACAATAATGCGTAAATAAGTATATTAATTGGTTGCAGCAACCCCAGTATTGTATAAGAAGCCAGCTACAAAAACTGCGCGCGCAGGTCGCCCTACTATAATCACATGTAGGTGAGACTATGTATCGTTGACGTTTATTTCTGAATAATAATATTATTTACCCCTTATTACATGGGATAGATGTTGGATTCTACAGTTAAAACGTCGCAATAAAAGCGCCCTTGCGAAGTTTAGATAATTAAACAAGGCGCTGAAATTCCTTATTTTCAATACATAAATTATTATTTCTTCCAGTGTCCTCCAAGGTAACCCAGAGCCTACAATATCATGGCAGTACAAACACGACTCTGCTAAAGACTTCACTTCTCTCCCTAAAGATGTGATAATGCATGATAAGGAGCTGAGTATATCTGATACCACAGAAGATCATGTCGGAGTCTACCGCTGTGTAGCTGTGAATGTGATCGGGAAAGACCAGTATGATGTCAGTTTGGTGGTTCAATGTAAGTACAAAGGTTTTTGTGCAGGACTCTTTCAAAATGTAAAAGTAGATCGTGTGCCACTTGCTTTTTTTTTTATCATTTTTTATTGTGAAAAAAAACCAACGAGATTTTTTGAGCTAAACGCCAGCTGCGCCCTTAGGTATTCGACCAAGCTAAGAGCCCATGCCAGGCGCGGTCGCAGTCCTAGATTTTGGGTGGGGTCACCATTGGTGCCGAGGAATATTTTTAGGGAAATGGTCAATTATTAAGTACGTAAATCATTCAGTCTCTCGACAACTTGAATGATTTTGGGGGGGTCATGACCCCCAATCCCACACCCCCTCGGACCGCGCCTAGTCCATGCTGTGATTCAATAAGGAGGAGAGCAATGCGTTGTGAAGCTATGGCCCAAACTCTCAAACGCAAGTTAATTGATAAGACTCATACTGTCACTTTGTCAGTTTGATGTGATATGTAGCAACAAAAAGACTTTAAAGAACGTTGTACCCCAGTCCTAACCAAAATGATCGTTCGCGCAAAAACGCGATCGTCGCGTTCATATGTCACGTTTTTGTTCGGCAAACCAAAAGGCGCCCTCTGTCGACGCGACCACGCATTAGGGTCCGCCGAACAAAATTAACGCGACGTTCGTGTGTTTGCGTGACCCTAAGTAAAGTTAAGAGTCGCTTGAGAATTCTTAGAAAATAAATAACTACATTATTTTCAGATCCACCACGTTTCAACAAATCTGTAGAAGGAGATGAGAAACCTCGACAATTAAAGCTAGGAGAGACAGTAACGTTCTCCTGCGAAGCGGTTGGTCTACCGCCGCCCATAACAGTATGGACCAGAGATACGTACCCACTCGTATTCACTGATAACTTGTAAGTAAACTGCTGTTCTCTGTCTGTGATACCCGATAACGGTTCATGCATGGAATGGGGAGTTAGAGGTCGTGAGTTAGGTTTCCATTTGCACACTTAACATGACCACAATAGAAACGGCTTTTGTCGACGGAAGAATAGACAAAATGACAGATAAACAATTACAATCTGTCATTTTGTCTATTCTTTAGTCGACAAAACCCGTAGAAAGCCCGTGTTGAATTACTAACCAGCACGCGTTGCACGACCGCTGTATCTATCAGTTTGTCTATTCTTCCATCGACAAAACCCGTTTCTACGGTGGTCATGCTTCGCGTGCTGCAGTTTATTTAAACAAAAATACATAAGTCACGCCTGTATTTCCCGAAGGGTTTGGCAGAGGTCTACTTTCTATTGTACTGTGTGATGTGTACACCCACATTTCGACAGTTACTGGGTAATACGTACGTACGTTAGACTGGTGGTCAGACTTTCGGGCTTCTGACGACCCGTAACGACTGTCAAAGATCCCCGAATGACAGCCGGGACCAAAGGCTTTCCGAGGCGTGGAGGAGTCTCAGTATGTAAAGAGGGTTTCCCATCCACGGACCAACCCCGGCAAGCTCAGCCTCATGGATCGACCCGTGCGGCTGTTATTACTTAGCCACGAGCTCCGCCTGACCTGCTACCTAATTGCGTAACTTATTTTCGTAATTTGTTTCGTTTTGACAGTTCAGCAACGTTGTTGAGCAGATTTTTTTTCGAACTTATGAAGCAATGGATTTGACATTTGTTTCGAACCGATTCTGATTGATCGTATGATCAGGGTGCTGGGGATCGAACCCATAACCATTGAAGTCCTCTTAGTGGAGTACACTTAGTGAGTTGGCTGCATGCATTTATAGTTATTATTTATTTATTTTGCACAGAATTCTGACGAATACTGGCGAGTTAGTAATAAAGAAGGTGACGGCATACGACTCCGGGACTTACACATGCAACGCAACAAGCGCGATGGGGTCCACACACAAAAACTATACACTGATCGTATACGGTAAATAAACCCTTAGAACTATATTATAGAACACCCTGGTGGCGCAATCATGGTTGCGCTGTCAGCAAAATGAATGCAGCTGTATACTTGGTATCTCACCAGGCGTCCGATTGGTTGCGCAACCAACCATAATTTTTTTGCCAGCGTGACCATGGTCGCACTTTATACAGGGTCAATTTAAATTAGTAAGTGAAACATGACAGACGTGACTGCCCTAGCATCGGTGTCGATGACAATGACAGCTCACTCCACGCTCACTTCACATATGTTTTGACGGGGAGATGGTTACAGAATAGCAATGCTGATGCTTTTTTTTTTGAGTGTTGGAAGTCATCGAATGGCTTCTCCCGCTCTGGGCGGAGCGGAAGGGCGTGTCAGACTTTTACTGACTAAAACCCACCCGTGTTCCTTCAGTTGCCTGTTGCCAAGGTCCCGCTATAGGACCACGGGCGGGGTCCCGGTGTAAGACCCCGGGTGGGGTCCCGATATAAGACCCCGCCAATTGTGCTGGCATCTCTTTGAGGCGCGCGTGGAACACGACGCGCCATCGACCCAGGCCTAGTCCTTATCGGACGGCGAGCTACCCATTGCTCGCCGTCCGCAGGCCCGCGCCTATGGTGGCCGTCCGCAGGCCCGCGCCTATGGTGGCCGTTAATCCGCCTGGGATTTCCGATGCCCATGGCGTCTCAGCAATGCTGATGTTAGGGATTGACATTATTCACAGCTCACTACACGCAAGGTTTCACGGCGCGATTTTTACTGAATAGATCGGCAGATTTCTCAAGGAGTCCAAAATTCCGCTTCAGAATCAGGTCCGTAAACCTACAGGCCACCACGACTGCATAAAATATAACTATATATATTTTTTATTCACAAAATTAACTTACCTGCCGGTAAGATTATAGTGACTCACCAATAACTTTCAGACCCGCCCACAATATCACCCATCACCTCTGAGCCTATAGAAGTGTTAGAAGGACAGAGAGTAGAACTGCCGTGTTCTGCGCAAGGAGTACCGTCGCCTATAGTGGAGTGGACACAGAACGGTGAACCTATCAGCGGGCATAGGAAGTATCTTGACGAGGACGGACTGAGGTAAAACCATTTAAAAAAAAATACATCTAACTGTGCCCCGCAATTTCACCCGCATGGCCCATGGGATGCTGACGGGTGCTTTTTTTCTGACATTAAATAATCCTATGTACCTCAGAAATACTGTAACCTACCTATTAAAGATTTTTGTAATCGAAGCTGTGTTTCTAGAGATTGCCTATTACAAACATACAGACAACTTTTTATTGAGTACGAACGAAGCAGATGCCGACGATGCGAGTCGAAATAGACTTTATATCGGTATTAGGAAGTTAATTGATTTAGGCGTGACTTTGCGGAAATCCATTATAAAATACAATAGACGTAGATATATTTAGTAACCCATTCCGCTTAACTATTCTTCAAGAGTCATAAAAAACCCTGTAAGAAATCGACACGTGTTTCACCTCTCAACGAGGCATCCTCAGGATGACGATTGACCAATTGCAAACCAGAACACGACGTGTTGCCTCACCGAGCGCTGGATGCAGAGTGAATCAAATCGCCCGTCACCCCCACTTATATAGGATTGCTGCTCGGCGCTACGCGGCTTGGATCGTTATCAGTGCGATAAGCGCGATAAGGGGCAAACAGTCGCAACAAAGGCGACCTTGAATTACTGGTATTTAATTCGTTCAAAAGTGTAACGTTCGCTGTATTATTTTTTACGATTTCTAAACTCTCTAATACTGACATTTTGAATCGTTTGTCACATGTGTGTAAAATTTTGAAAGTGTTATTATTATTTAATGAATGACCTGAATCTAGTAAGTGTTGAGCAAAATGGGATCTTTCTGGACAACTATTTCTATAAGCTGCAATATGTTCCTTATATCTTGTTTGGAAATTACGACCAGTCTGACCTATGTAAATACCATTACAATCATCGCAATGTAGCTTGTAAACACCTGATTTTTAATGATTTTCTATGGATTTGTAACGGAAAAGATCGTTTAGAAAATCGTAAAAAATAATACAGCGAACGTTACACTGTTGAACGAATTAAATACCAGTAATCCAAGGTCGCCTTTGTTGCGACTGTTTGCCCCTTATCGCGCTTATCGCACTGATAACGATCCAAGCCGCGTAGCGCCGAGCAGCAATCCTATATAAGTGGGGGTGACGGGCGATTTGATTCACTCTGCGTCCAGCGCTCGGTGTGGCAACACGTCGTGTTCTGGTTTGCAATTGGTCAATCGTCATCCTGAGGATGCCTCGTTGAGAGGTGAAACACGTGTCGATTTCTTACAGGGTTTTTTATGACTCTTGAAGAATAGTTAAGCGGAATAGGTTACTGAATATATCTACGTCTATTGTATTCAGTATTAGGAAGTTTCAATTTTCTTTGAAGATACTCGTAGCAATGTTCTGTTCTATTCGTTCATTCTAATGCGTGTAATTATGATGCATAAAATGTAAAATAAACAGTCATGTTTTTTCAGATTTGTTGCAAACCTCACTGATTTTGGAGAATACGTGTGCACAGCTAAAAACCTATACGGAAACACATCTGTTACCTACGTGCTACATGTTTGGGGTAAATAATTTAATATACTCTGTTCATGAATTTATTTAAAAGAGATAAATGGGTTAATTTAAAATATAAAAAAATAGGCCCTCCTCGGGACTGCCCACAGAAGTGAAAACTTAAAACTGGTATTAGCGTCATCATTATCATCAACACTATTATCATCATTCTGTTGCCCTGTATTCCCCCACAAATAGATATAAAATAGGCACTACTAAAGAACTTAAAACTGGTATTAGCGCCATCTATATTTTAAAGTTAATGACTTCCGAAACTCGTTTACTCCCTACCAAAATTCGCTCAACGCGCCTAAAGAAGTTTATGTAAGAAATAAGTAGACTTGTTGGACCAACCCCAAATAACTTGATATGTCGCCAGCGGGTTGATTATGATGCCGTGTATTTGGGTCAAAAAGACGAGCAACATCGTTTCAGTAACAAGATTTTGTGTTGCGAGATAATTAATTCTTGCAACATGGGTCAATGTTTAATGTTGCTGACAACATGCTAATGTTCCATGTCAACAAGAGATGCTTAACATTATTGCCAACTAGCTTCCGCCCGCGGCTTCGCCCGCATGGTATGTCGATAAAAAGTAGCCTATGTCCTTTCTCAGGCTCTAGACTATCTGTGTACCAAATTTCATTTAAATTGGTTCAGTAGTTTTGGCGTGAAAGCGCGACAGACAGACAGACAGACCGACAGACAGAGTTACTTTCGCATTTATAATATTAGTAAGGAGTAAGGATTTGATATTGCGGGAAACGATGTTGCTCATATGTTGCTCAACATTGTTTTCAATGAAAACGAGACCTAATGATCAATGATTGTTTTGAGGCGATCAATTATCGATTGTCTACCTCAATCAAGTAGTAACTTTACTAACTACTCGTATTGTTTTCAGTTCCACCATACATAGCACCTCCGTTACAAAACTCGAAGGAGGCTGTACTCGGTTCCAACTTTTCGTTACAATGTGACGTCATCGGGTTCCCGATACCGAGCATACAGTGGCAATTTGAAGATAATCTACTGACAGAAAATACTACGGATTTGAGGTAAGGAAAAATACCCATAAAATACAGGGTCTAATTGAATTATTTAACGAAACTCCGCAGACATGATAGGTCTCGATTTTATCAACTGAATCTTCAAGTAAAGGTGTGTCCAAACATTGAGCGGTGATCGTGGGTGGCTGCCGCGCTGTGTCTGAACGACTGCCGCGCGCGAACGCTTCTGTCAACCTGCCGCGCACAAACATTTCTAGCAAACATTCGTAAATAATTGTGTTTGGACGAATTATAAGCAGAGCTACGACACACGCAACCACTTTCATTTTAGTTTTGACGCCAATTTAAGTGCGCGGCGTATCTCAGATATGCCGCGCAGTATTGCCGCGCAAACATTCGTCGATAACAAGAGCGCGGCAGAAATGTGTCCTGCAAACGCCGCATGTTGCTGCCGCGCTCTAGTCGCACAATTTTTGACTCCAAAAATGAAACATATATTTTTTTATCGTGTTTAGATAATTATCGATTCCCATCTTGTCTGCGGAGTTTCGCTCGTTTAATTAGACTTTGTATGTCTAGTCAGAATCCTAGAAGTCTTTAATTCAATGATGCTAAATGCGATGCTTGACCGATTATTACAAATTACTTAAAAAGTGTACATCATGTTTTGAAGGATTTACCACTATTCTGTTAATCTGTTATTCTATACTTAAATCTATTCTGTATAAAGTGCACATCATGTTTTGGAAGATATTATTTATTTGCGCCCGATGCAGTAATAGAGAGTGGCTATATTTAGAGGTGTGCGTTTTTTAGTTTTACGATAAAACACAAAAAAGTGCAGTTTAAGTTCCTCACTACTCTTCTCTGAATTTAACTTTTCTCTGAATGTGGTAAGGAAAATCTTCGGATTTATAACCATGAATCCGGATTTATGGGAATAAATCCGGAACGAGCTCACTCTAATTGTTCTAGTTTCAATGACATCGGTAATATCTACATAACGAACGCTAGTTCAAAGCATGAAGGATTGTATACCTGTATCGCTGAGAACAATGGAGGAGTGGCTGAACAATCTACTTACATCAAAATTTATGGTAATTTTTTAATTATAACGTAATATCACCCCTGTATTTCCCGAAGGGTTAGTCAGAGGTGCACCTATAGTACACACACACATTTCGCCAGTTATTGATAGGGTCGAGCCTATTGCCATCAACCGGGTACAAATCCAGACTCCGGGCCGCTACTGAGAAATTCCAGATGCAAAAACCCGGATTCGGTTCTTATTATAATTATTCGGCTTGGCTTCTGTACAAAGTCTATTTATCTTTCTATGCTACTTGGTTTCATACTATAAATAAAGTGATCTTTTAAAGGTTCTGTTTTAAAATTTTAAGGGCGGAACCCTAGAAATAACATAATAGGTAAAATAAATCGCACTGGGCCCGCGTTGTGCATTACGGCCCGCGTTGTGAATTACGGCCCGCGTTGTGCATTACGGCCCGCGTTGTGGATTACGGCCCGCGTTGTGCATTACGGCCCACTCCCTCTCCGGGACGAGACCTGTCTCCCAGCAGTGGGAACATTATAGGCTGATTATGCTAACATTTATTTTCCCCATTCTCTGCCGTTTATCTTGAGAAAATATGTTTTGCATTAAGTCCGCATTTGTACCTCTTTTTTGAGTGCGAAAAGTTTAACTAAACGGCGGCTATACAACAAACGTGTTTTTTTTTGCCGTTTTAATAGATAATGGTACGAATCCCTTCGTGCGCGAGTCCGACTCGCAGTTGGCCGGTTTTTATTATAGTATACACTCATTGTACACTATATGAACAGGTATAAATATAGTTTTACATAGGCAGACATAATGGGCGAGTGTTTTTTTTACGTTGAAAAGTCCTTTTCAAATGACAATCAAAAATTCACATTATCTTATTCATATTTTATAAATAAATAAATATTATACTTACTGCATTGTTGAAATAATTTCCTTTTTCAGAGCCTCCAAGTATCTTGGTAGACAACTACACTGGGCCTTACTTAGCCACCAATATGGATACAGTGCTCACAATCGCCTGCCGAGCTACGGGCAAACCTAAACCTTATGTCGTATGGTCTAAGGACGAGTTTTATCTGAATAACGGTATGAACACTAACTTTAATAGTGTATCTAAATTATGAATTAATTAACAAATAATTTTACTGAAATATTTTTTTCTCAACATCACTTCGAAAAAATGGTGCTAAGGTTTACATATTTTGTGAAATTTTGCTTTTAAAAAGAAATGAGTTTACTTTTTCTTCTAAGAGAACTTTACAGAATATGGTAGCACTACACTATATTTATTATAATGTTCAAAACGTTTTTTTACTCCCATTTCCTTACATGAATAATGCTGTAGTTTTTTAATTTACAAGATCGTCACTCACTGGACGCTTGAAGGAGGAAATCGCCGTCGAGGTAGACCGTGGCGAAGGTGGTGTGACGATCTAATCATGTTAACGGGGCCAACATGGCCAGAACTTGCACAAAACAGAGAGATTTGGAAGTAAAAAGGGGAGGCCTTTGCCCAGCAGTCGGACAATATAGGTTATTAAAAAATAATAATCGTAAACCCGAATTTGAATGCCTTTTATTGCCCGATTTTAGGTAAAGCCAAAGTAATTTGGATACCCGATTTGGGACAAACCTAAATGAGATTATTCTAAAGGCCTCGAACATGGAAGAGAAAAATTATAATAAGTACAAAATTTCAGATCCTCGCTACGCCATTGACATGGACGGTACGTTGAGTATAAAGTCTCCTTCTGAGGACATGAGCGGCAACTATACATGTACTGTAAAGAACTCAGTGGGGACAGTCAATAAGACGGTGTCTGTCGAAATATACGGTGAGTAATTCAGGGGTGGTATTATGAAGTATTAATGCCATCATTATTCCGCTGCGAAAACGGGATGGTGCTAGCGGCCTTGTCTAGCGCCGTCTCTCTCTCACACTGGAAAAATGATGGCATTAAAACTTCATAATACGGCACCTGTACTAAGTAATTGTAAGATGAAGGAAGTTATTCCGACGCCTCAGCTTGCTCACTGCTATTTTTTGTCAGTCATTTTATTCTGAATCTTAATATCCTTTAAAATGATAAAGGTCGGTTTAAACCAAACGAGCGAATGAATATTCTATTCCCATTCTACCAAATTCATGTTATACAAACTGGGATAGAGCACTCTTTCGTTGTTCTATCCGTACTTAATTGACAAGAATACAAAGAAATGAATGCCCTTGCTCTTTTTCTGGATCTATGTTCGATTGGTCTAAACCCACCTTTAGAGTAGGGGAAGACCAAAGAAACGATGGATGGACTGTGTGAAAGATTATATGGCTAGAGAGGGAGTGACTACCGAGACGATAGCACAGGTGTGAGTACTATGTACTATTGAGCTACCATTTACCGGGTAATTTGTCTTTCATTGACTTGAATGTGCCCTGGCGGCTGGTAATGTCATGCTCACTGAAATGTCTCGCTGATGGTGGCGCGTGTGTTGGATCATTTAGCTCCCTTCAAAATGGTTGAGCTGCATGGTGCTGATCCATGCGTCATGATCGTGAACGGGCGCCGTCAGTTGTGACTGGTCATCTCTTAGCTGCCATGGCTTATTTTAATTTTTGAATTGTTTTATGTAATAATTGCGGACGCTTTTAACGTGCTTTCTACATTGTTCTCACATGTATAATTTCAACATAAATGATGTAACCCATATATTGTAACAATATTTTGATTTAAAAGAGTGTCCGTGGAGTTTCTTGCCCGTTCTTCTCCATAGGAACCTACTACGCTTTGGAATGGGCAACTAGCTTCATATTTCTGACTGACCGACTCCTTGACAATTCAAAAGTAAGCCTGTAAATGGTTTAATTGAAATAAATGCTTTGAGTTTGAGTTTGACGACGTATAGAGAAGTATGGAAGAAGACATGTTGACATGACATGACATGGCTCATTTGACATATGTCATGTCATTTGTACCAAATATCTTATTTCGTTTCCCAGCTATCCCGACTCATATGCAATCGGAAGAGAGTTTATCCTCAGTGACGCTGCTTGAAGGCACGAACACGACGGTCGAGTGTCCCGTACGCGGCGCGCAAACACTCAAATGGTATAAGGTTCGATGTTACACTATGAAATTACAAAGCATTTAAATTTAAAAAAAAACAATTATTGACTGTGTTTAATTAAATAAAAAATATTACTGTGTAAAAAAGTAAATGATAAATGATTTTATTTCTGTAAGTAGGTTTGTACAAATACTTTTACACATCAATCACATTTTTAAAACTAGATGAGGTCGGCGTTTCCTATCCGACTACTCTGAGAAGAAAAGCCAAAACAAACTCAGAAGTCAGTAATTTTAACATAACAACGGGTATTACTGCCTCGTTGATCTAATAGACACAAACGCGCCTTATGAGCGTAGGGGGTCTGGTTTCGACACCCGAGACAGACAAAGTGTAGGAATAAGTGAATGGGATTATGCTCCCTTTTGTCATGAAACTTCTAACATAGTTCTGCCCTTTTAGCGCTTCACCAATATTGCAGTCGTAATAAAATAAACCTTATAAAATTAAGACAAAAGAAGATCACTATAATACACACCAAAATACTCCTTACGAACCTTTTCATAAAGTCTTATTTACTTTTTGCAGAACGCCAAACTAATATCATCGGGATCCCTTCATCTATCAAACGTATCTCGAGCCAATGCATCTACATACGCTTGCGTAGTAACCAACGCCGTCGGCTCTGCGTACTCTAAAGTACAAGTCATAGTGGAATGGCCGCCATCTTTTGTAAACAATGAGTCTACGATGGTGGAGGTCGTGAGTGGAGACGATTGGTACTTCGACTGCGCTGTGGACGCGAAACCAAGAGGAAAGGTTAGTATTTTAGTAAGTTATTATTCATTTAAAAAGCAACACACCTAGTAAAGAGGTTATGAGGAACAGGGTGTAACATACACTTATCCTCCATAGAAAAGGAAGGATCCTCCGACCAGACGGGTGTTGTGTCTGGTGGGCTACTGCTCGACGATTTATGTAGGGATGTTGTATAATATACTCGTTGCGCGGTAAACTCTACTTGCGCGATGCAGGATTTTTGCATGACGTCATTGGTGATGCGTAGTTCGCATTTGGTGTTGTAGATGCTGCCACAAGTTTATTGGGTTTCTCGTTCAGGAATTTTTCAGCAGTAGATTGGATTCTTGATTTTTGTCATGTAAATGCACATCACATGTGATAGGGGTATTACATGAGACTTAAAAATAACTTCCGAAATATGCAGTACGCCTTTGGCTACCACTTCCTCTGCAATATCATCTTGGCTTTATCCAAAACATGATTTTATAGGTATATGTCAAAAAAATCTGCCTAACCTTTTCCCAACTATGTTGGGGTCGGCTTCCAGTCTAACCGGATACAGCTGAATACCAGTATTTTACATGGAGCGACTGCCTATCTGACCTCCACAACCCAGTAACTGGGTAATACGATACCCCTAGGTAAGACTGGTTGTCAGACTTTCAGGCTTCTGACGACCCGTAACGACTGTCAAAGATCCATGAATGACAATCGGGACCAATGGCTTAACGTGCTTTCCGAGGCACGGAGAAGTCTCGATATGCAAAGATGGTCACTGGTCACTCATCAACGGACCAACCCCGGCAAGCGTAGCTTAACCCGATGGATCGACCCGTGCGGCTGTTATTACTTAGCCACGAGCTCCCCCAGTAGGTCTATGTATCCAATCAAAATGTATTTTTCAGACGAAATGGGTGTTCAATTCCAAGGCCTTAGTATTTGAAGACGCAGACCGTTTGAAGCTCATTAACATTCAGCCGCACAACGCGGGCTCATACAAATGTATCGTCAGCAATAATCACGGCACTGTCGTGAAGCAGTTTACATTGAACGTCTTAGGTAAGTTCTTCTTTAAATATTGGCACAAACTAAATGATGGTCATGCATAGCTTTTAGTACAACTAGCTGATGCCCGCGACTTCGCCCGCTGTATCTCGGTTATTATACAGGGTTACTGGTAACTCGACGTATTCCTAGCAGGACGTCATAGTAGGGTTAAAATGCAACAAATTAAGCCACCAAATGTTCTACCGAAATTCAGTAGTTTTTGAATTAGTTAAGAGTTTTAGTTTTTTTATGAAAAATCTCAGATTAAAGGTTTAAATCATTTATTCTCATAAAGACAAAAAAGCCACTTACATGAGAACATACAAGAAACATTCGGTAAACTTATTTTAGGTAACCGTTACAAGAGTATGTGTTAAATAAAATTACTCTAATATTATTATATTAATTATTATAACTATTCCATACTCATTCAGCAGTTTAGTCTCAACCATTGTGATACACCGGAGGACGTTAGTCAAGGTAGTTTTCCATTACGTGTTTCAATAGCCGAGATTTAAAACCGCCGAGTGAGCTAACACTTTTTATAAATGTGGGTAAATTATTAAATAGTTGTGCCCCTTCATATGTAATATTCCTTCTAGCGTAATAAGTGCGTATTCTTGGCAAAACAAGTAGACTTGGTCGACGAAGACTGCGTTTAGTAATTTGTGATTTTTTAGTGAATGATACGTTAGTGTGAATGGTTTTGTCTATAATTTTTCTAATCAGAACGCAAGTATTGTATGTGTAGAGTTGTTTAATATTCATCAATTTTGTTTCGTCAAAAATTTTAGAAGTTGGTGTCAGGTATGGATAGCGAAATAATATCTTTATGGCCTTATTTTGTACTCTTTGTAGTTCTTGTAACTTCGTTTTTCCGGCGCTTCCCCAAATCTCTATGAGATATAACAGATGTGACTTAATAAGAGAGTTATATATAGTATAACGTATTTTTCTAGGTATGCACTTGTTTATAATATGAAGTGAGATTAAATCATCTCAGATTAAATCATTTGAAACCAATTTAAAAATGATTTACGGCGCGACTGTACTGAATTTTAAGTTATTATCATAGTTGACGCCGTAGCAGACCTTTGTTAATAATTAAAAGTTCAATAATGCCTAAAACTTTGGCAAATATCACTAACCAAACATTTAATTTTTTGTAATTTCTGCTATTACTTCATAAAACTAAAACTCTTAACTAATTCAAAAACTACTGAATTTCGGTAGAACATTTGATGGCTTAATTTGTTGCATTTTAACCCTACTATGACGTTCTGCAAGGAATACGTCGAGTTACCAGTAACCCTGTATACTAAAACCTTACTCGAGAACCACTCTATCCATTGGTGAAAACAGCATGAAAATCGGTGCAGTAGTTTTTGAGTTTATCGCGTACAGGACGACAGACAGACGCAGCGGAGGGCTTTGTTTTATAATATGTAAGCATAGCCCGATTCTCGTGGTAAAAGTTAAAGATAGTCAGCAAGTCGGTAAGCGTATAAAACAAAGAAGAATGACTCTTTACCGGGTCTTCGTGTGTTCCGAAAAGGTTGTTGGTGGACCTACATAGTCCGGCCGTCGAGTGAATGCGTTCTTGACACCTATCAGTTTTATACTAACGAATACGTGTTTTGCGAATTTGATCCTTATTATAGCTTGTCAACTCTGCAAAGACGCGCCCCACTACAGCATTTTACGTACACGGCGCCGTGGCGTGAACGTAAAATGCGGCGGTGGGGCGCGTCATTTCAGAGTGAACAAGCCGTACTACTAGAAATTGCCCAACTGACAGGTGTCAGAAACGCATTCTGTCGACGGCCGGACTGTACTAGCTAGGTAAAACCCCATATCTGGAAACTAGATCACGATTATTTCACGATCAGTAAATCTGCTGACAAATGCATGATACTTTAACAAATGTTGCGATTGGTAAACTACTGGAATCAATCACAGATTTGCTTAAATCAAACCTTGTTATAAATCCATTCTGCTTAGAAAAAACATTCCCGAAAAAACACGCAATGGTTTCAGAAACTGAATTTTAGGTGCTGTTGGTGAAGTCAATAGTACATAGATGAAGGAGTAACTTCTATGGAATGATACTTTTTGAAAAGTAGTCATCTTTACTATCCTCCTGGACCTGCTCCTGGCTCATGGTCCTGGGTTCGATTCCCGGGTCGGGCAGTGTTATTTGGTTTTTCCATCTGGAATTGCTCAGTAGCAGCCCAGAGTCTGGATTTGTGCCCGGTTGATGGCAATAGGCTCGCCCCCTATTACATGGGACTTAAACATAACTGATTTAATGTGGGTGTAGATACCATAGGTACCTACACCTCTGCCCAACCCTTCAGGGAATACAGGCGTGATGTTATGTTTATATATGTCATCTTTCCTGTTATTTTTTCAGTGCCACCATTTATTTCTGAGTTCGATATGCTAGACGTTCAACTAAAGGAAGGCGTTAACGCAACATTAGACTGCAATGCCAAAGGAGCCCCTGCGCCGAACCTTACATGGACTTACAAGTATGTACACTTTTACTTAATTATCTATTTTGTTAAATGCTTTAAACGGCCGATGGATATCTCAATAAAATCCCGTAGGTTTATAGTCAAAGCCTGAGGGCCTAGACAAGTGACAATCACTTCGAAAGCGTTTCGTATTTCTACAACGACTTTCAACTGGATTGACATGAGCTTTTCGATAGCTTATGTCAGTCCTATACATTTTTGCCTTTTCCATCATCGTTATCGCTGATAAAATGTCACGTTATCTAGGGCCTCTGCTTAGTTAGTCTAGCTAAAATCAGATTTTTTCAACTCATACTTCAAGTAACTATACACTACTAGCAGCGGTCTTTCACCCCAATAAAATACCATCCAATTTTTTTTTTTCCCGACTGTGGCGAAGTAAAAGCAGGTTTATGATTTTGACCGGTATGTATGTATGTATGTATGGTCATCTGTTCCCTCCTTTCTTCTAAACCAGATAAATAAAATTAAACATGGCGCCCTATAGAGGCGATAAAGTCAGGAACTAAAAAAAAAATTGTTTACTCGTACCATGTTGGATATCAAATGAAAGGGCTTAATGAGCACATTTCAAAAATATACATAATATAACCCCAAAAGTATTAAAAAAAAATTAAAGTAATAAAAACTAAAACCCAGTTTAAACTTAGTTTTTATTACTTTTTTTTTGTATATACTTTACTATATAACACTTTAAAAAAAAACACTACAAAATATACAATAGGCGGCTTTATCGCTTTCCGCGATCTCTTCCAAGCAACCTTGGAATGGACAGTGATTTGCCTGGACATAAAATGGGGCTATCGTTTTATCTTGGTTAGATATCGATATTCGCTAACTAAAATTTGACCCTTTATATTAAACACAGATCAAAAACTTCTTTTTTCCAGTAACACAAACTGGCATCAACAAAACTCCAGTCTATCAAGTTCCAACATAACCAGCCAATCAGAAGGCTTGTACCGCTGTGACGCCGTCAACAAAGCAGGGGCAACGCATATAGTGTATAGAGTGAACATAGTAGCGGGTCCCAAGGTCAAGGACATTGTGGCCTTTAGTAACGGAGAGGGGGTAACTGTCGGTGGGAATGTGGAAGTTGTGGTTAGTGATCATTATGTACTGTATTTGAATACTGGTATTCAGCTGCATCCGGTTAGAATGGAAGCCGACCCCAACATAGTTGGGAAAAGGCATGGGCAGATTGATTGAGAAAGGCGACAAATGGCAGTGCAGTCCAGTGCGTCATCTGCCGATGCAGCTGAATACCAGTATTGTACATGGAGCGACTGCCTATCTGACCTCCACAACCCAGTAACTGGGTAATGTGATACCCCTTGGTAAGACTGGTTGTCAAACTTTCTGGCTTCTGACGACCCGTAACGACTGTCAAAGATCCACGAATGGCAGCATTTGTCGTCTTTCTCAACCCCGATTTATGGCAATAGGCTCCTATGACATGGGACGAATGGGATTGTTATAGCGGCTATAGTAGTATTGAATACAGCCCTGTGATAGACGAACGGACGGATAGTGGATCCTTGATAATAGAGTCCCGTTGGTACCCTTTGGGTACGGAACCCTAAAAAGCATTTTGCTGCATTTGGATAATGCCACAGGTTAAGCTATTCTCGCCAGGGTTAGTCCATGGATGGGTGACCATCTTTACAGACCGAGAATCCTCCGTGCTTCGGAACGCACGTTAAGCCGTTGGTCCCGGCTGTCATTTGTAGATCTTTGACAGTCGTTACGGATCTTCAGAAACCCGAAAGTCTGACAACCAGTCTTACCAAGGGGTATCCTATTACCCAGTTACTGGGTTGTGGATGTCAGATAGGCAGACGCTGCATGTAAAATACTGGTATTCAGCTGCATCCGGGTAGACTGGAAGCCGACTCCAATATAGTTGGGAAAAGGCTAGGCAGATTGATTGGATAATACAGCCAGTATGATATAAAATTTTACCAATCTTCTAGCAAGGATCCCGCACGCGCATAGCTTGCAAAGCAACAGGGAACCCCATCCCAGACATACAGTGGATAAAACAAGGGCGGGTTGTCAGTGAGAATTCATACGACATTGACTATGCAGACCTCGTGTTAAACAATGTTCAGGTGAGACAGGGGGGTGTGTACACCTGCGTGGCGGCTAACGAAGGGGGGACGAGCGAGAGGAACTTGAAGATTGATGTACTCGGTGAGTTCGTAGTTGAATAAAAACTTTTTTGTGTAAGGATAATATCTAGACTGTAATAACAGCCGCAAGGGTCGATCTTAGGTTAAGCTACGCTTGCCGTGGTTGGTCCGTGGATGGGTGAGCATCTTTACAAACCGAGACTCCTCCCTCCTGCCTCGGAAAGCGCGTTAAGCCGTTGGTCCCGGCTGTCATTCGTGGATCTTTGACAGTCGTTACGGGTCGTCAGAAGACCGAAAGTCTGACAACCAGTCTTACCATGGGTATCGTATTATCCAGTTACTGGGTTGTGGAGGTCAGATAGGCAGTCGCTCCATGTAAAATACTGGTATTCAGCTGCATCCAGTTAGACTGGAAGCCGACCCCAATATAGTTGGGTAAAGTTTAAGCAGATTGGAGCTATTTAGACTGCCTCGTTGGTCTAGTGTTCGCAAGCGCTACTGCTTAGCATGAGGTCTGGGTTCGATTCCCGGGTCGAGCATAGTGTTATTGGGTTTTTCCATCTGGAATTTCTCAGTAGCAGCCCGGAGTCTGGATTTGTGCCCGGTTGATGGCAATAGGCTCGCCCCCTATTACATGGGACTTAAACATGACTGGCGAAATGTGGGTGTACTATAGGTACACCTCTGCCTAACCCTTCGGGGAATACACGCGTGATTTTATGTTTATGATGTTATGGTTATCTAGAAAGCCAAATAGCGCTCAGAAAATAGGTAGTTGAAGGGGAAGACTTTTTCAGAAGTTGGTCAACAATATACTTAAGCTAACAAAAAAAACCTTATCATTTTTAGCAAAAATACTTCAAATATAGTTATAGTTATAGAATATAGTTATTCGGACATAGGTTTCTGGATTCAACTCCCACTTCGGTCAGTCTTATATTCCATTTTCTATTCATAAATTCTCTAATTTTGTTTCGAGATCAAACTTGCTAATCCTATGTCCGATTAATGGAAATAGAATCGCTCTTTAATAACTCCCTCTCACACAGAGGAGGTATCCCAGCAGTGGGAACAGTATAGGCTGGCTATGCACCGTTTTTTTAATACTTTAAATATTTTCCTTACAGAACCGCCAAAAATCTTCCAAACGCTATTCCAAAATTCAAACACAAGTACAAACGAGGTTCACATAGAAGTGCTATCAGGTCAAGCGTTCTACCTGCACTGCCATCCATACGGGAACCCGCTTCCCTCAGTCTACTGGTTTAAAGACGACGTGCCTTTAAAACTCCTTGATGAGTCTATGGTTTCAACGAACTTTGGAGAAGTCATTGTGGTGAAGAAAGCGGTGGAAGGACAGGCTGGCAACTATACTTGTGTCGCAAGGAATAAAGTTGGCAATACTAGCGTTGTTTATTTGGTTGATGTGCTGGGTAAGTTACTAAGTATTTATTGGGTATTCCTCAATTCAAAATATCGGTACCTGGGTGAAAGTAGAGAAAACGAATTTTCCCAGATATGAGACCTAGCTAGATCAATTTTTCGTCCCTGTAAACCTCTATATTGCAACTTTACAGCCGTTTTTAACCGACGAAAAAAAAGGAGGAGGTTCTCAAGTCGACACGTATATTTTTTTTAAGTTTTTTTTTTTATGTATGACCACTCATAACTTTTTAGTGAGTAGTCCGATTTGAAAAATTCTTTTTTTATTGGGAAGGGTATACCTCGAAGTTGGTCCCATTTAAAATTGGAAACTATAATCCACCCCTAAAGGTAGAAAAAATGGGGTTAATTGATTTTTCACCAACTGAATTTTCAACTGCGAACCGATTCTGTTGAAATTTCGCACACATACATAGTTCTGATGACACAACCACTCATCATCAACTCCAGGTCTTTAACCTCGAGTAACCCCGAGTGGATGGTAACTCAAAAGCGAAAAATAAAAAACTTTTTCGCGAAAAAAATCTTTTTTCTTTTTTTTTTAAAAAACGTGTCTTCGCTTTTCAATTTTGGTTTTTTGCCACCGACTTCCGAAATTAAAGTTATTTATTTTTCGCTTTTCAGTTCTTTTTTCGTCGGTTAAATTTTTTGTAAAAAATTTTTTTTTCGAGAACGTGATTACAAATAAAGGATTTTTTCTTATCAACCTAGGCAGCTAGGCACTGTGACCACTGGTCGTATCTTATTTAATTTCCTTTTAAAATAATATTGCTTCAAAAACAAATACACTCTGTTCGAACAAAGGATCTCTTTTTTAAATTCGTTAAAAAACATAATGATATCAGGCATGATTTAAAAAGAAACTGGCGCGTTGCTTCAACATCCAAAACTCATCCACACACACACCTTATTCTATTCCTTTGGAAGGTTCTAACCTACGGTACAGATTTTAAGATAAAAAAAAAAATGCGTTATGCTTTCATTCCTCATTTACCCTCGATTTATTTCAGTACCTCCACCAACACCAAAGGAATCTTCTAAAATGGTGACAGCAGGTTTCGGAAAGACATTGGTGTTGACTTGCCCAGCGGTGGGCAGTCCGTTGCCCAGCGTCATGTGGATCAAGCACCCCTACACTGAAATAAGTGGGGATAAGAGACTGTTTCTTTCTGATGATAACTTTACCTTGGTAAGATTACCTGTTTAATTTTTACTAATAATTTTATTAACACCTTGTTTATGTTGACAATCATTATAAAACCTCCTGTTACTGTTATTCACATAGCAAGTTCTAGTAGTACACGAATTTGTGTAGGGGTACCACAACTATAAAAATAAAAATAAAAAACTTGTTACAAAAAAAAGCAACAGACGACCAAAAAAATCTACAAACTTAAAAATGACTTTAATTTAGGAAGTCGATGACAAAAAACGAAAATACAAAAGCAAAGACACTGATTTCCGAAGTTAAAGTAATTTTTCACTTTTTAGTGTTTTTAAATAACTATGTTATGTTTCAGATCATCAACAAAACAGAGGTAACCGACAGCGGCAAATACTCCTGCATCATGACGAACAAAGTTGGCACCACGGAGGTTATATTTGACGTCACTATACAAAAACCGCCGTCCATTGCTGCTAATGTTGGCACGAACATGTTGGAAGGCCACGTTGTCGCGTTGAAAAGAAGCATTGTACTGAAATGTGAGGCTGACGGACATCCGATGCCTAAGATTTCATGGTTGAAGGTGATTCTGATTTCATTTAAATTAACTGAGGAAGTTCCGTGAAGTTTCGCTAGTTATTATATGTTGTATTTTATTGACCTCTGCTATTCCCAATGGCATTAATCGAGTAAACGATTA
The DNA here is from genome assembly GCA_949152455.1 of Lithophane leautieri. Taxonomy (NCBI): domain Eukaryota; kingdom Metazoa; phylum Arthropoda; class Insecta; order Lepidoptera; family Noctuidae; genus Lithophane; species Lithophane leautieri. The sequence goes on along the minus strand of OX424468.1, from coordinate 15,413,081 downwards.
ATCTATATAACATAGTCTCATTTTATTGTATTCGATTTTTTTAAAGATTCAGCAACAATTATTACTGAGATCCAATTTAAAAAAACATTTTAATCATCAAAAATTTTAACTTTCGAAATATTTACGTACGAATAAGTTCGAATGCCATTTATTTAAATAATAACATGTTTTAAGATTAGATAGGAAACCTATTTCATTTTCTTCAGTTTAAAAATATATCTTAATTTTCAGGACACACAAGCACTAAGTGAGAGTTTATCTAACATACATAGAGTGCTCGGCAATAGTTTACTGGCAATATGGAGCGCTGACGTCACAGACGCGGGGCAGTACATCTGTGTAGTAGAGAACGAAGCTGGTACTGCGCATCGAAGGTACAACGTCGCCATACAAGGTGAGATATCTGTTGCTAAGCAACGGCTTGTTAGCGATGATGTCACAGAACTCACAGACACGGGGCATTACACGTATGTAGTTGAGAACAGAGAATGATGCTGACACTACGATAAAATATTACCATTGTCTAAAATGTCTATGGTAATTTAATTTAAATATTTTCTTTTTATGATTGTTTTAGTGCCAGCTAAATGGAGTTTATTTACACATTGGTCGTTATGTAACGTAACCTGTGGGTTGGGGTACCAGCAGAGATCCAGGTCCTGCTATTACATCGACAATAAAAACAATACTATTGGTAAGCACTGTAGATTTAACAAAATAATCTAGTTTTTTTGTAATTTATTAATTTACTATATATGTTTTGACTTATTTCACCAGCAGTTAGGTATTGCTTGCGAGTTTTAAAAGCCTTTCGATAAAGTTAATCATGTAAATGCATTTTTTTTTAATATCCCTAACCACATTTTCTTCTTCATGTCGACGTAGTACGATTGTTATTTAGCTAGTTTACCTAGTTTATAAGCCTTAAAAGACAGCATTCTGCCTATCAACAACGTTTTTACTGAGGTGTACCGAAAGGGTCGATTCTCTGACCATGAGGGTTTTCTTTTTTTAAAGGCTATATACTTTTAAACATTTTTGCTTTTATAAATACACTGTGTATTATAGATAGTTCTTCAAAGTCGGAGAAGATAATTCTAGACGAGTCTGCTTGTAAGGGGCCTGCGGTCGATAGAAGGAAATGCCACATGCCTCCTTGTAATGTAAGTATCTTACTTACTTTATTTACTTTTATTTGTATTTCACTTTTTCAGTGTTTTTTTATATTTAAAAGAAAACGAATTGTAATTTAATCCCCTTACATAATAACGTTGCTTCAACCAGTCTCACCAAGGGGTATCGTATTACCCAGTTACTGGGTTGTGGAGGTCAGATAGGCAGTCGCTCCATGTAAAATACTGGTATTCAGCTGTATCCGGTTAGACTGGAAGCCGGACCAAACTGAGTTGGGAAAAGGCTAGGCAGTTTTTTTTTTGACATAATAACGTTGCTTAAATTCATGAGACTTTATATATATATCTTTTCCTAAAATATAGGTATATCTTTTCCTAAAAACCTTATTCTGACGATAATGAGGAACATTTAAAAAAAGAAACAAATCGGTCCAGCCGTTTCTCAAATGATGCACTTACCAACGAACAGCATTAATTCATTTTTATTTTTATTATAGATATATTGCTGGTACATCAAATAATGGAGGCATCCGTACATTCAGAATGTCCAAAAACTTTGAGATCTTTTTGAAAAACTATGGGGCACACCTAAGTGTAGGCTTTAGGCCATACAAATAAATTGTTCCTAGTAGGAATCGTAACAGAGAGTCTGAAGAGTGTTAGAAATAGTATGTTTAATTGCCTGTTGGTTCCAATTTGACTCGGCTGTTTATACATAACGTTTAAGGTGGACGAGTCCAAGCCCCGTTGGTCGTTGTGGTCGCGATGGTCGGAGTGTTCGGCGACGTGTGGTGTCGGCACACAGGCGCGGACGAGGCGCTGTAAGACTAAAGCCAAGTGCGATGGGGATAATGTACAGGTAAGCTATGATTCGTCGCTACAATTGCAACGCCAAAGTAATTTTTTGATACCAATTTATTTGCTCCTATTGGTCGAATTTATTTTATTTGGTATAAAATAAATTGGATTAGATTAGCTTACGTTAGGTTATGTTTCTTTTAACATAAAGAAAGAAAACTATTTCATTTGAGACACACACAGGAAAAACAAGCAGTAATAATAATATAAAGTGAGTACTTAATTAAAATAAAAGAACCATTTTATCACATCACGACTGTATTTTCCGAAGGGTTAGGCAGAGGTGTACCTATAGTACACCCACATTTCCCCAGTTTAGGGCGTGATCCTATTACCATCAACCGGGCACAAATCCGGGCTGTTTCTTTTTTGTGATCATTTACTATTTTGGTCACTAAGCTAGGTGCAGTCGCACAAGAGTGATGAAACAAACTTGACTAGTTACCACAACCACAGCATTATTATAAAGTAGTTGCAAGTTAGTTCCCTGCATACGAATCTGCAGTTCTTGTTTAGCATCCATAAAGTCGGACTCTTAACATCGATAAATCGATTTTCATTTTAGATCAAGAAATGTGCAGATCTTCCCGTATGTAACCCCACCTCGAGTACAACTGACAACGTCGTTTTTGACAGCAACGAAGATACCGGCGATGATGTGAGTATATTTTATACACAACTAGCGACACGCTCCTGCTTCGCACGGTTTTTATACTTGACAAAACATCGAGATTTCTTATATTCCATTTGAAATAAGATTAAACATTTAAATAAACCCTTTTTACAGTTCGTTCAACCGATTTTGACTTCTATTGCGTTGGTGGCAAGACAAATGGCAGCTGCAGTAGACAGTTGGTATTGTGTAATCTTTTTTGCTTTTAATGCTATCCGTATGCCTACGATATAGAAGTCAAAATCAGTTGAACGGACTGTATAAAGGCTTGTTTAAATGTCTAATCTTATTTCAAATGGAGTATAATAATATGTAATTTTTATAGTAACGTGTTATATTATTAAACTTCTTATAAATTCTCTAAACGATGGTGAAAACCTCATCAAATTCTGTTGCGTGGTTTAAAAGTACAACGCGGACATACAGACAAACGCGAAAAGTAACTTTAATATATAATATGTATAGATATAATAGATGAATCTGTCTAGTAAGTTTTTCTCAATACTTTTATTAATAATAGTCAAAACAATTTTAGTACAGTCAGTGTAAAAAATATATAAAACCCTGCATGATTCTTGCAGGATTCTTACATACCAGACGTAACATACGAGATGCAGCCAGAGATAATCAACTCACATTTCTCGCCGGACGTTGAAGAGTTTTACGATTCATCAGGTAAAAATTAAATATATCCGACTTCACAAATGATTTATCAGAGTAGCCTACTAGATGATCCACAAGATCTCAGATTGAACCAAGAGTTTTGATTTTTTATTAGTTAATGGCGAACGCTATAAAATGGGATTTATTCATCATCTGCTTAGCCCTTTCCTGACTATGTTGGGGTTGGCTTCCAGTCTAACCAGATGCAGCTGAATACCAGTATAGTTTTAGAGGGAGCGACTGCCTATCTGAGCCTATTTTGTATGTCAATCGTCAGATAACTGAAACGTTTGCAAATTAGTGACACCAGATAAGTGATACCTCCTCAACCTAGAACCAGGCCAGGCGCACTCCACGTTTTAGGTACCTATGAAGCTACAAGCACGCGGCGAATTTGACTTGTCGGGCCAATTTAGTGAGCGTACCGTAGTCAGAAGATATAAGAGTTACGCGATAGAAAGAGACGCAACTTCTAGGTGAATATAACTGTAGGTAATTAGCACAATGCGACCTTTTTTTTTTTTTTTTGAGGTTGGGAAATCATCCAATGACTTCTCCCGCTCTGGGCGGAGCGGAAGGGCGTGTCAGACTTTTACTGACTAAAACCCACCCGTGTTCCTTCATTTGCCTGTTGCCAAGGTCCCGGTATCCCTTTCGGACTTTCCCGCAACCCTGGCAGGCATCGGTCCTATTGGACCCCGTCAATTTTGCTGACATCTCTTTGAGGCGCGCGTGGAACCCGACGCGCCATCGACCCGGGCCTGGTCCTTATCGGACGGCGAGCTGCCCGTTGCTCGCCGTCCGCAAGCCCGCGCCTATGGTGGCCGGGAATCCGCCTGTGATTCCCGACGCCCAGGGCGTCTCCAACGGCGGCAGTTAGGGCCGTGAGGGCGCAAACTTTGCCTTTCCCTCACGCGTTCCGCCTCCTCCTTCGCGACCATTACTGCTTCGCAGAAGGAGATGACGGCTTCCCATGCCCTCTCGCTCCGTACCATGGCCTGAACCAGGGCCGGACGCGAGAGGTCATTGCCGCCAATAGCCTCCGCGGGGACACGGCGGTGCTCCGCCCAAGCAGGGCATACCTCAACCGTATGCTCCACCGTGTTCTCCGGAGCTCTATGCGACCTGAATTGCACTTTATTGTGTCGTAGCAAGAGTCGCTATTTATTTTAACGATTTTGCGGAGTAAATCTTCTGTACTTGTACTATAATGTACTTTGTGCCAGAACAAAGTAACATGCCCTAAAAATATTCACTCTACCTACCTCTTCAGGGAAAACAGGCATGATGTGACGTTAATAATTTAAATAAGATCAGTATATTTAATATTGTCTCCCCCTTGAATTTGCAGGGTGAGTGTGACTCTTACGCCACTGACATAAGGTTCTATTTTCAGGATCACAATCTACAACCGTGTTTTTCGACGTTAGTGTGACGGAGAATCTCGACCACAGTGACAGAGGGCCGTGTGACCCCGGCTATAGGCACAACAAGACTGCTAAGTCATGCGATGGTAAGTTCTAATGAAACGTATGTTTTAGGCCCAGCGCCTATTGGCAGCACGGCATGGCAAGATATTTTTAGGCGACGAATAAAAATATGACCTAACTGTGTAGAAATAAAGTTGAAATTTAAATGGTGATGCCTAAGGACGTCGCAGCATGCCTCGATACCGATGCACCGTTGCCGTTGAAATTTCAATTTTATTGTCTTAGTATTAAGTTACATTTCTATTCGTCGCATAAAAATCCTTTGCCGCGCCGAGACAACAGTGGGCGGCGGCCCATATTGGGTGATTTTCGGTTGCTCGATTTCAGGTCCACGGATCGCTCAATTCATCTTTCTGACTAACCGACACTTTCCCAATTTAAAAGTGCTTGTATACATATATATCTAGTGTTTGAGTATGATACCGTCAATTTTACTTATTTTACTTTTAAATTTTTTATAATTTCTCGTGTTTTCTTTCATTTTAATTTATTTTTCTCAAACATGCTTGGAAATTCGAGCATTATTTTGACAACCTTCTTCGAGATAAATCGAAATTGCTGTAGTCAAAAACAAGTGACGATGCGGCCAGCAAAGTTACTATGAAAATCCATATCTGGAGTGTTTAGCGGCCAAATAAATTACTATGAAAAGTCATATCTGTCGTGTTATTTAAAAATGGAACGAACTTTTTACTTCAACGGCAACCAAGGAGGTAACTACTCAAAGATTTTATTTAAATTTCGAATTGGCTTGCAAATAGAATAAAAATGTAACAAATAAACATATTGGCGCATGAAAAATTATAGTTGTTTGACATTGATTCTGGAATTTCTATTTAATTTACTCAGTTTGAATTTCCGCGCATTATTTGAGAAAAGTACTTAAATACAAGCCTTGGCCGCAATAAGGAATTGATGGACTCACGTATGTAGGCCTCGGCTTCGCCTCTGCCCACATTTTCACGTTCGTCCATCAATCCCTTTATTACTACTATTACCAGTTTTAGTTTTGACAAATATTGGCGCCTATTATTCTGTTATTGCTAAGTAAGTAATAACTTACTTGTCGAATTTAATGTATTATGCATGTGGTGTTTACCTGGTGAACTGATGACCTGGTGAAGGTGAATGTCTCGGGAATCTCATCGATATGTAAGCGTACTTGACATTGTAACAATTCATTTGCGGAGTCCTTTGTCCAGTAGTAGACGTCTTTCGACTGAAATTATGATGATGATGATGACGATGAATGACTTTTGGAGAAGTGAAGACAATCTTACTTTATTTTACTTTTTGGACAGACACTGATTCGTTAACTTTTTCCTTTGCATTGGTAAATAGTCAAAGATTTTGGTAATGCTTAGAAAATATAGCCACTGTTTTCGATGTCGTCATTTTGAGATCACAATGTTTCATGTAAAGAAAGAAAGAAAAGAAAAAGAAAGAAAACACGTTTATTTGCGGCAAATATGACGCTAAGAAAGGACAAATACACGAAAAATAACAAATTGGGGGAAAATATGCGTCACATTCACGCAAAACGGCCATCGCTCAACTTAATGCTGCGACCCTATGCAAGACAGAGCCCCAGCGCTGGTTTTCAGTGACAGCCGGCGTTGACATAATGACGTCAATCGGCGCAGCATATTATAATACATTAACAATAACAAATAAAACAGAAATAAAAATATTTATGCGATAAAACTTAAAAAAAAAATTTAAAAAAACTCTTTTACAGATGTGGACGAGTGCTTAATTGAGACGAATCGGTGTCACTCGACGCAGCTGTGCGTGAACACGCAGGGCGCGTACCGCTGCCAGTGCTCGCCCGGGTACCTGTCGCTGGCGGCCGGACAGAGATGTCTGGGTGAGTAGTGGACACGAGTCAGTGTTGTAAATACCACTTATTTATTTATAGCTTTATTACTGAGTAAGGGCGTTTGTCCAATTATCCGTATCCGGTTCGTATTCGTGTTCATTTCGAATCCGGTTTAGTCATCCTAGTAATTATACGAACCGTATGCGCATGAGTTCATAAACGTCCATACACTTACAAGGATGGCAAAACCGGAACCGAAACGAATACGAATCGAATTCGAACCGGATACGGATAAGTGGGCAAACGAACTAACAGTGAATAACTTCAAAATATGAATAATCATCACTTTTCAGCATTAATTCTGCGGGTGCCCTTTTGCAAAGATCACCTCCAACCTTTTTCAATTTTCCCTTTCCCTTCAGACTAGTACAGACGGCTACACATCAAGCTATACATTTCCAGTTTATGCTGATCTCCCATTCTACAGGATTTCCGTACAATGCGAGGTCAGCTTATACTGGAAATATATAGCTAGATGTGTAGCCGTGTGTACAAGTTTTGCCTTCACTATGTCATCTTCCCATCATTTAAACGACACTACTACTATAACATGCTGGTCCTGCTCCACAATCACAACTAACTAATTAACATTTGTAAATACTGTTGGAGCTGCTGAAGATCGGAAGACCATCTTGCATTGTATAAACTCAATCTCCTTTGTATTATATAATTGCATAGCACAGGTGTGAGTACTATGTACTATTGAGCTACCATTTACCGAGTAATTTGTCTTTCATTGACTTGAATGTGCCCTGGCGACTGGGAATGTCATGCTCACTGAAATGTCTCGCTGATGGTGGCGCATGTGTTGGATCATTTAGCTCCCTTCAAAATGGTTGAGCTGAATGGTGCTGATCCATGCGTCATGTTCGTGAACGGGCGCCGTCAGTTGTGACTGGTCATCTCTTAGCTGCCATGGCTTATTTCGGAGTTCTCGGAGTTTGGGTCGACAAACATCTTTCTTGGGGTCCCCAGCTACAGGATGTAAGCCGCAAAATTTTTGCATCTGGTAAGTCCCTGAGGCGATTGCGGAACTTTCTTCCAACTGCCACTAAAACTGCGCTTGCACAATCCCTTTTACTTCCCATCCTTGACTACGCTGATGTCAGTTATCTTGATCTCACTGAGTCACAACTAGATAAACTTGAGCGACTTCAAAACTTTTGCATAAGATTTATATTTGGCTTGCGCAAATATGATCACATTTCTGAATTTCGTACAAAGCTTAAGTGGCTTCCCATACGTCTTCGCCGGAATTCTCATATCTTATTTCAGCTTTACAGTATTCTGTTCAATCCTACAACCCCCTCTTATCTTAAAGAACGGTTCAAGTTCCTTCATGACACACATAATAGATATCTGAGGTCATCGGAAAACTTGAAACTAGAAATGCCGATGCATTCGACCAGTTTTTATGACAAGTCCTTTACAGTTCAAGCAGTACGGTTATGGAATGCCTTGCCCGTGTCGATAAGGCGTGCTCAAACTTTGTCCACTTTTAAAATTCTGGTAAAAAAACACTTCCTCTCTCCTTAAACATCGTTATTAAATATAGCTCTTTCCTCCTGTTTCATGTTTATTATTGTATTGTTTATATATATATATATATATATTTATATAGATAAGTATATGCTTTATGTATATGTGTATTTATTGTATATGTAAATGGTACACCACTGACTACCTGCAGTATTATCTCTCCTTCGCGCTTTAATCCATCCAAAGGTTGTCTGTAAAAGATCGCTTTTAGCGATAAGACCGCCCATTGTGTCACCCTATGTTAAATTTTCTACATTTGTATCTGTATTTTTATGGTGTACATAATAAAGAGTATTCTATTCTATTCTTATTTTAATTTTTGAATTGTTTTATGTAATAATTGCGGACGCTTTTAACGTGCTTTCTACATTGTTCTCACATGTATAATTTCAACATAAATGATGTAACCCATATATTGTAACAATATTTTGATTTAAAAGAGTGTCCATGGAGTTTCTTACCCGTTCTTCTCCATAGGTACCTACTACGCTTTGGAATGGGCAACTAGCTTCATATTTCTGACTGACCGACTCCTTGACAATTCAAAAGTGCCTGTAAATGGTTTAATTGAAATAAATGCTTTGAGTTTGAGTTTGAGTTTGAACATAATGATTGTTTACAGATATAAACGAGTGCGAGTTGGAGACGGACGGGTGCTCGCACTCATGCGTCAACACGGCCGGCGGGTACGTGTGCGCGTGTCCGCGACATCTGAGACTACACGTCGACAAACACCACTGTGTTACACGTAAGTCGAAACACCTTTTTTTTTTTTGGATGGTGGGAAATCTTCAAATCACTTATCCGGCTCTGGGCTGAGCAGGAGGGCGTGTTAGACTAGTACTGACTAAAACCCACCCGTGTTCCTTCAATTGCCTGTTGCCAAGGGTCCCGGTATCGCTTTCGGGCTTTCCCACAAAAATCGATACACCTAATAGTATGATACTGAGACGAAACTTAAGCTTCGATTTGTCGAAATCAAGACTAAAAATGCACTGAATTTGACAGATCCAGGGAAAGTTTAACGTGCTTTCCGAGGCACGGAGGGGTCTCGGTATGTAAAGATCGTCACACACCCATGGACCGACTGCGGCAAGCGTAGCTTAACCTGATGGATCGACCCGTGCGGCTGTTATTACTTAGCCACGAGCCCCCGATAGGCAGATGATGATATGGACGAATAAATTATTCTTATGCATTTTTTTTTCAGCCGCGTTATACCGAAGACCGCTCGGAGAGTTGGAAGCAGAATACTTGAGCACCACCATAGACTTCCCGATCAGGTATAAGAAACCTATCAGAAATACTTAGATGTCCATCGAAATTAACCATCCGTGTAGATCGAATTATTGCTAAGTCATAGGTGCCATAGAATTCGAATTTCTCATTCTGTGCCCGTGTTAACCTCAACAAATGTCTTCAAACTGCCATATTTTTGTGTTCCACTTCCAAATAATTTAAATATTTAATTAGAATTTAGTTATGCATTAAATTATTTTGTTAAAATCTTCGAAAGGAAATAAAAGACTATTGTAATTTTGTACTATTTATTTTTATTCTACGTGTTCCTTACAATTAATATGTGAATATTTTTCTCTTCATATTTTATAGACATTTGTAAAATATTCATATAATTCATTAGATTGCAGTCAATACTATACATTTTACTACGTACATAAATCTAAGTCACATGCTTTATTAGAATCCCTATGTATAATAAGTTTAGTATCTACATTCTTTCATGCATACAAAGCCTCTGAGTAGTGAGTAAATGGAGTGTTCATATAATTAAAAAAAACATGCGGTACCCACGTAAATATGAAAGAAAAAAGTAAGAAAGGAAATAACAAGAAAAGAAAAGTTGGAAGTTTTTAGAAAAGTTCGGATTTGTAGAGCGTTGTCTCTGTCACTCATACATGTGTGCCCGGGTACTATACTTATACGTTATAATTTACTAGAGCCTTTTGGGAGCTGGCAATTGCGACCTATATTGCTACGTAAATTAGTAAAATCTACAAATAACTATGTGATCGCTCTATTTATGAAGCGTTTATATGTTTTTGTGACACCATGAAAATATTTTGTTTTTGTTTTTGATGACCCTGGAATATAAAGCGTGGCCTAGTAAATGCTTTACTTAGGTTTCTTTATCCGTCGATACTAATAATTATTTAAGTATGAAGGTCTCACTACTCTAAAATGTACCTATAACATTTGTCCTGTTTCCTTCTGTGTAAGAAAATAAAGTCTACGGGTGTATTAAGTAATGTTTGCTTTACGTAGCAATAGGTGCGAGCCGCTCGTTGCCTACAATCTTCTTTATATGTCCTCGCTTTGGGTCCAGCACTCGCTCGTCCTGCTTTCTGGCAATATTCCTGGAACGTAATACCAGTAGGAATAAGAACGAATCAAACCTGAACTGCAGTCCCATTTTATCAAATAAAAAATAACTTTATAACAGAGGTCAAAGAGTAATTTCAGAGGGTTGTCCTTTAGTCTTATGCCACTAAATAATACAAAGGTGAAAAAAACACCTTTCATTTTGATAGTGTTGCTAAGTTACCACTTATAACTCCATGTTGGTAATAATATATTCTGTGGTGGTAATTGAAACAAGGAAGTGCCTGTAAGAGTTGATAACATTTTTGTTTATAGCAACATTTGGAAGTGGTGGGTAAGCAAAGGATTGCGGGTTATCGTTACGAATAGACTTGCGATACCGTCCCCTTAGCCCTAGAGAGAGATTACACTCCCCTAAAAATCAGAATACAAGTGGCTTGGCGGTAGAAATAAACAGGCATCAAGCAACCCTTGATTGTACTATAGATAGATAGTAAAGGGATTTACATACTATGATAAAATAAAATTCCTTACTTTAATTTGGCTACTATTTGGCCTTAATACTTACTGCCAGTAGGCGCTATTCTTCTGTAGTCTCATGATATTGTTCTGGCATATCATCAGCTCGTTTTGCAAGTAGGTTCTTTGGTCGTTCACTCTCACGAACAACTGAAATACGAGAAGTATTATCAGTTTCTACCAACACGCACCGGGCCCGCGTGGTAGATTATAGTGTAGCCCGCATACTTATATGAGGTGTACTTGTATAGACTTTCACTGAAACCAACACTGAAATCGCGAAAAAAAATCAGCTGTTCCCTACATTTTGACGAGTTATGCGAACATAAATGTAGGGAAAGCGAACAGCTGATTTTGTTTTCCCGATTTCAGGGATGATCCCTTTGTGAAAGTTGTTCATAATGATGAGTAAAATGACCCGTTAAAAGATTTCGTGTACGGAAAGATACGCCTTTTATAGGAGGCCGGTGTTCCAGCAGTGGGAACATTATAGGCTGATTATTATTATCAGTTTGAAATTAAGTAAAGTACCTATAATCAAATCGAAACCTATGAATTTACATGCTCAAACTACTGCTGGTACCGTTTTAGCAGCCAGTCGAGTTTACGGTTGCATGGCTAAGCAATGAGGCGTTAAGGCGGTACCCTGAGCAAAATAAATTCGTTCCTTCTTTGTAGACTGAATCCCGGTGATTAACAGTAGTGAATACGCCCAAATTTTAGGATAAAATCTTTATAAAATCAAATAATGGTCTTATGAAAAAAAAATTGATACAAAATATTCATTATTAAATTATCTATCCATTAGTGTCAGTAGCAAAATTAAATAATGTTTACTTTACGAGGAGATGCATGATAACAAAGATTATTTATCATTTTTATGGTTTCGTTGGAAGGAAAGAAACATATACTTACTACTTGAAAAAAAAAAAGATATGCAAAATTTTTGAAATTAAGATTATATAAAAATGTAATGTATTTTTATTATTTGATATTTGTTTTTGAATAACAAGTAGATAGCTCCTAAAAACTACCAAAAAAGCGGCTAGAGTGGCGTTTTGCTCAGGGTACCGCCTTAGCTAAACATCAATAAATCTTGTAGCAATCAGCATCTGCAGCATCTCATCACATTAAGCACCTCTAGCGAGTAGTTCATAGGTACCTTAGATTCCGAGTCCAAGCGCCACTCTTTACTTCGGAGAGTGCTTATCAAGTCGGTTTTGAGACGCTCAAATCTCTTCACCGTCCGCAACAGTTCAGCCTGTGAATGGATAAACATAAAAAATTCTTACCTACCGAGATCAATTTGTATGTGTATACTTACTTGTATTGACCGATAACTTGTATGGATTAGTTTACAACATTTTAAATTTAAATAAAAACAGTTGTTATCCTTTCCGGCGTTTGATTTCCCACATAAATAAATATGATCCTATTATTTCATGAATTGACTACTTGGGCATCTACGGCATCTAAAATACTCAACATCACTCAAAACTCAAGCATTACTTAAAACTCGTTTAAAGCCTTTTGATTGGTTGAAACTAGTTTTTTTTAAAGTAATGCTTGAGTTTTGAGTGAGGTTCTGAGGGGCCTATGTGTCTACAATGTAGGTACAGTTCGATTCAAACTTAATGGCGGCTCGGAACATGAGGCGAGTCGCTGCGCAGTAACAATTTCGTGTGTCAGCGGGTGTGAGGGGTGGGGTATTGCGCAGTGAAAAGCTAACTTCCGAGTCGCCATTAAGTTTGAATCGGACTATAACTTCACTTCGCAGGATCGCACATTCACAAGACATACGCTTGGAGAAAAGTCTAAAATGGAAAAAGGATGAGATTACGAGATCGCTTTGCTATGTGTGCACAGTGACTTACCGGTGTAAGGATATCCAGATTTATATTGAGGTCATCATGTTTCAATTTGCAATCTGGAATATGAAAAATACTAGGTTATTTATTTATTTTCGATCTGCCCACCCGGCTAGTAACGAACTCGAACGGCGGCATTACCTGCTCACGCGGCGTAGTCGCAAGTCGCTCCGAAACTAGTTGCAGAGACAAGCAGAAAGATCATGATTGGCTGAAAAGTACTATCTCACTTACCTAACCCGCAAATCTTAGCGTTTTTAATCTTTTCCTTCAAGGCTGGTAGTTGTTCCCTCAACGTTTCTATGGTGTCCTGGTACACCTTGTGTCTTGCACTCTCCTTCATCAGGTCGTCGTCATGGTCCCAAGTGTAGTCCGTCTGGCGCAGTTCGTCTTGGACCAGTACTATCTGTTTCTCCAGTTCCCCGTTCTGCCAGGCTGCTGTTTCTCTGCGTGGGTGGATAAAGATTTGAACATATTTTATGAACTAGTAATAAAATTAAGTAATAAGAACCTACCTAGTCCGATGTGATGACGAAGATGGGACTAGGTAGTTACTACTAGGTAGGTCTACTTCCTCGGCCGAGATCTTTCACAACGCTGCTATACTAATCTGGACTGTGGCAGATAATCTGTCAATATCCGACCCACTGGATTAAGGTTAAGTAGTCCACCCCGCAACGCGTTGAACGCAATGCGTAAACTAATGCAAAAATGTACTGCTTGGGACCACTCCGTCCACTAGCGACATCTATAATGTAAGCGATACTGTAAATATTATGATCCTTGTTGAAAAGATAACATACCTACTTTAAAATGGTGGGCAAGAATGTATTAACTATAGAGTAGGTATTACTTGACGAGATCGAAGTAAACGAAAGGGGGTCGAAGTTATAAAGTGCCGTTAATAATTTGTCAAAATTAGCAAGAAAAAATGTAGTCAAACATTTTAGATCCCGTAATTTGAGCTTAGGAACGAGTTACTCGAGGCTGAAATAGTAGTTAATCATTTTGAGATCACATGCAGCAAGTAGGTGAACTGGGTGTTCATAGCCTTGACCCATTAGAATAAGGCCAAAATTAAGTAGGTTGGGTATGGGTCGCATAATCAAGTAGGTAGGTAAGAGGTAGTTAGGTACCTATAACTTCTTTGCGTGATATATTCTGCAGCAATAACTACCTACAATCTAGGTAGATATTCGACATAAAAAAATGATTACTACTACATTTCCAACGAGAGTAAAAAATAAAGTTAAAATGACAAAATTGTTCTATAAGCAGTCTGTGCTAGCGTAAATCTAAAGTATCACTTGATCTACGGGTCTAAAATTTGCTCACCTACAAGTTTTCTCATGTTCCAATTCATTTTTCAAACATTCAATTTCACATTCGTTCATTGTGGCAATTTTTTGGCTACTTTTTGGTTCACTTATTGTCGACTGCTGTGCTGTAGTGAACACAGTAATGCCCTTGAGACTTCAATTGATTAAACAAGTGATGGCAACCAACCAGTTAAGGATAGAGTCCTCCAAGCAAGCAGCAGACCTCAAAGCAAAAGTAAAGCTAATTAGCTAAATGAGCGCCAATTTACTAATTGTTATGTTAACTCATATGTATACATTCGGATGAGTTGAATAGTTTAAAATTTTGAGAGAAAATATTCCCAAGTGAAATAATTGAATCATAATATGATTATAAATGACCATGCGCTATTTTTATTAAAAGCTTTTGTATGCTCCATCATCAACGCAATGTTATAATCAGCACCATCTTTTTTTTGTACTTCATCCCTAAACTGTAATAACGAAACGCAAAGTTGTCACCACAGTAGAGATGCGAAACGCATGTGACAAATGTCAAGACGTCCAATGTCATTAATGTCAAACAAAGTTCTGTGTTTGAATTTTGAATCGCACGAAAATAACCGAAAAACAAAAGTTATTTTTAATTAACGCAGTAATTAAATGCACTGAAATGAGTTTATTAAGTGCTGTTCTGCAAGAGGCCGACAAAGTGAGTACCCAGGACTCTAAGAGAAGTCGTGATCAAGTATTGCCCAGTATAAAAGACTTAATTGAACGATTGCAACTACTATCTTGGGCTTTACAACAAAATATTATCGATACTTACGTTAATTTTACTTTAACAAAGAGCTTAGAACAACTAAACTATAACAATCGAAAGGTGAATATAATCTCTGATCATTCAAAATGCATTGAAGACATAAAAGCTTTAAATGAAAGATACGAAGTGAGTGATGAAGAATTTAGAAGTCTTTGTGCAAAATTAAACAAATCGTTTGATATTCTCAAGAATTTATGCATTGTTGTTGATGGTAAACGTATTTTAGAGAAAGCAAATCATGAATTTGGTAGATATAACTATAGTGACGCTATGCTAGCAGTAAAAAAATTGAAAAAGGAACTGAAGAATTTGAAATTCGAAGGAAATATGGCGAAGGCTTTAACGAACATCAATGCACAGGCAGAGAATCAACTGGCCTTGTACATTGCCCAGTTGAGTGTTGAATGGGAGGACATCTTCACATGGTCAGAGAAAAAAGGCCTTAAATTCTTAACCTACTCACTGTCTGTTCAACAAAGTGACCCATTCCTCCTTCAGAAAATATTGAAAACTTTATATGCTACTGAGAGAATGCATGCAGAACTTGGTCTGTTCTCACATTTCTTTATAAATAACCTTCTTCACAATGTTATTAGGCATAACTGTGATATATTCACAGAAGATCACACTGGAGCTATTGTTTTCAACATCAAAATTAATCTGAATGACTCCAAGAAACCTAATTACCAAACGATTTTTAATAATTTGACCGCTATCTTTGAATTTCTACACTCAACATTGGGCTCGCAATTTGAAAGTGAGAACACTTTCATAGAAATCTTTGCCGAAACAATCCGCCAAAAATTCTTCAACAAAATTATTGAAGACTGCATTAGGATGAACTTACCGTCTTGTGAGAGCAGCTACCAGAATTATAAGAACATAGTTATTGAATTGGATTCATTCAATAAGTTTCTAATTGACTTAAAATTCGTAAAAGCTGATGAATCACCTTTGAATATATACATAGATAACACTGAATGCGTTTTGTATAACAAGAAATGTGATAAGTTACTTTCTGATGTCCGAATTCTGCTTAAAGAAAGTCTATCTCATGGTATTATTACCGTTGGCTCTGAACAAAATAATGAAAATGATTCCATATTAGATATTACGGACAACAATGTTGTTTGGGATATAACTAAGCCTCTTTTCCTTCCAAAATGTGTGATATCACAAAACGTGAAAGCTATCATGTCATTGATTGTTGAACATTTGGAGGAGAGTGCAAAGTTACCAGAGAAGTACAGTAGACAGCTGGTTGGTTACATAAAGGATATAGCTGTTATGTATCAGAGTTTGGTTCCAAAGAAGTTCAAAGTTAATTTGGAGTGCTGTCCTGCTGAGATTGGTAAGAATACTCATTATTATATATATTTTTTTTTGTAGCAGCCTGATGTTTTGTTTTTTATGTGCCTTTTTTTGAGGTAGAAGGAACAAGGTACAAAAGTTCATCAGTAGCAGGAGGTGAGGTTTCGTTTTTTATGTGCCTTTTTTTTAGGTACAAGGAACAAGGTACAAAAGTTCATCAGTAGCAGGAGGTGAGGTTTCGTTTTTTATGTGCCTTTTTTTGAGGTACAAGGAACAAGATACAAAAGTTCATCAGTAGCAGGAGGTGAGGTTTCGTTTTTTATGTGCCTTTTAAGAGGTGAAAAGGAACAGGGTGTAAAGTTCACCATCCTCCATAGAAAAAGGTGGATCCTCTGACCAGACGGGTATCGTGTCTGGCGGCCAACTGCCCAACGATTGATGTTGCAATCTTGTATATACATATGTTGATCGCGCGGTAAACTCTAATTGCGCGATGCAGGATTTTGTGTGTCGTCAGGTCTTTGATGCGTAGTTCGCATGTGGCGATGTAGATGCCGCCACATTGATAGCAGTAGTCTCGTCCATATTACATCAGACCTAATTTTAACTGACCAAAGGTATACAATGACAACTTACCATACATGCTGATTTTTACAGTATAGTTTGATACAGCCTGCCCCTTTTGGCAATCAGCATATTCTGTGGTTAGCAAAGTCAAACTTAATAAAAACAAATGACAATCACTAATGTTGATAGCCACTTTTTATTGCTTGTTACACGTCTTACAAGTTGCAATACTGCCAATCTATATGCCTAGCCTTTTCCCAACTATGTTGGATTCTGCTTCCAGTCTAACCGGATGCAGCTGAATACCAGTATTTTACATGGAGTGACTGCACATCTGACCTCCGCAACCCAGTAACTGGGTAATTAAAGACCTCTTCTGAGATCAAAATATTTTATTTCACATAAGCCTACATGGGCACTTATGAAACGCCAGAAGCTAGGTGCATGGTTCCAATTGGTTGTTTCCTATGGAGAAGAGCCGGCAAGAAACTCCATGGTTACTCTTTTAAAAGATAATTGGCTTTTACGATATTTTCGAATTACAGTGTTAATAGTTACGGGAGAACAGTGTAGGCTGTAGGCCTTTCAAAAAGTATCATGAAGACAGTTAAAAAAAAAATAGAAATTGTTAAAAAAAAAGTCTACAGTCCACTAAGCCTACAACATTCTCACATTCACAAGGTAGATAAGAATCTATCATCATCCGCCAAGCCTTTTCCCAACTATGTTGGGGTCGCCTTCCAGTCTAACCGGATGCAGCTGAGTACCAGTATTTTACATGAAGCAACTGCCTATCTGACCTCCACAACCCAATAAGTAGGTAATACGATACCCCTTGGTAAGACTGATTGATTGACTGGTAGATAAGAATCTATATAAGATAAATAAGATACTACAAATAAAAACCTATTTAAACCAAATGACATTATTGCTATTACAACTGTAACAAATCTGAAAAATTAACATGTCCGCAAAAGAATGCTTGTCAGGCTTTCGGGCTTCTGAAGATCGGTAACGACTCTCAAAGATCTACGAATGCGTGCTTTCCGAAGCACGACAAGTTGCAATACTGCCAATAAACTAAATTCCAAATTATGGCAGATACAGAAGAAAACTTTTATCATCTTTAAATATTTATATTTCCAGCTCTGTTCTTCAACAACTGCTTCTACTTAGCCCATGGTCTACTCGGCCCTCCATGGTGCAACAGTTTACCCAGGACCCTGGCTGACCAGCTCAGTGTGGTGCTGCTGGAGTGCATCCAAGACCTGAGGGTGTTGGGACTTG
Source organism: Lithophane leautieri (assembly GCA_949152455.1). NCBI lineage: Eukaryota > Metazoa > Arthropoda > Insecta > Lepidoptera > Noctuidae > Lithophane > Lithophane leautieri. The sequence goes on along the minus strand of OX424468.1, from coordinate 15,394,833 downwards.
AGAAGATATCCCTGTATTTACAGAACCAGAAGAGTAGCATTATGAAAAGTATTGAGGCTAATGGTAAATATTATGTTGTATTTCGACATTATCTGTAATATTTAACACATGACAATATTGTGTATCTACTTAATTAGAATTAGGTAGGGTTAATTCCTCATTGGAGATTACATTTAGAGTTTCATTCCTAAATATTCTAGATTAGTAATTGGTTGCCCAATACAGCACTATCTGTATAATTCTTGAAAAAAAAAATAATTATTTTTTTCGTTCTTTCCTGCACTCTTAACATAACCACAATAGAAACGGGTTTTGTCGAAGGAAGAATAGACAAAATGACAGATAAAAACCGGCCAAGTGCGAATCGGACTCGCGCACGAAGGGTTCCGTACCATCCTTACATATTATAAAACAAAGTCCTCCGCCGCGTCTGTCTGTCGTCCCGTACTTGTTAAACTCAAAAACGACTGCACCGATTTTCAAGCTGTTTTCACCAATGGATGGAGTGGTTCTCGAGTAAGGTTTTAGTATATAATAACCGACATCCACGCGGGCGAAGTCCCCGGCATCAGCTATCTATAAAAACGGCAAAAAAATCACGCTTGTTGTATGGGGGCTCCCATACAACAAGCGTGATTTTTTCCCTTAAATATTTATTTTATTCTGTTTTTTAGTATTTGTTGTTATAGAGGACAACAGAAATACATCATCTGTGAAAATTTCAACTGTCTAACTATCACGGTTCATGAGATACAGCCTGGTGACAGATGGACAGACCGACAGACAGACGAGCAGCGGAGTCTTAGTAATAGGGTTCCGTTTTACCCGTTGGGTACAGAACCCTAAAAATAACAATCTGCCATTTTGTCTATTCTTTCGTCCACAAAACCCGCAGAAAGTGTTTATATGGTCGTCAATGTCGTCCTTGTCATGCTAGGCGTGCTGCTGGTTAGCACCGGTCGATCGTCGTAGACACCTATGGGATAGTGTCCTACCAATAAAAACTACAATTCAAACCTAACAAGAGCAATTTTAAATTACAGGAGCTGCATGGACTCACGATTCTTACGAGCAATTCGACTGCGCGATCAACAACGCTATAGCCCTAATGAAGGATCTAAAATCCTGCTGGCTCAATGTACTGCCCGCGCGCATGTATGAAATGTCAGTATGTACGCTAGTACAGACGTTGTGCCAGTCAGTGCTGGAACGAGTACTGGCCGACAGTAAGCCGGTCAGTGAAGAACTAGTGTACATGTTGGCGATGAGAGTGGAACATACTGTCGCTGATGTTTTTACACTTTTTGAGGTGTTTTTTTTTTAATTATTTCGCATGCTCATTTATTGACTAAAGTTCCGACCACACTGACACGAAACCCGTGCGGGATGCGGGACGAGGCTTGAACACGGCACAGAAAAAGTTAGTTGACGCAATCAGCGTGAGTGGATTTCATCCCGCGCGGGATGCGCCTCCGTTTGGTAGATTACGGTCAATCGTTACATGGTAGCTGGATTACATCGACAAAGGATTATGTTTTAATAAAATTTGAGGTGATCAATATCGACTGGTCGACGTCGAACGATCGACATCTACCTAGTTGCACCTAAGTTAGCTAATTATCGAAAATTGTTGATGTGGAATTTTATTTAGAATTTAGTAATAAGACGACAATCATTTAAAATATCTATATACATATAATATACGTAGTATAAATTAGTTCGTCGATCATCGTTTACAGAATTTATTCCGGAAGGTTTATGTGTATAATACGTTAATATTAAAGTTACATATAAGTAAGAAAACTCGGATGTTTTGTCAAGTCGTAAAAACCGTGCGAAGCAGGAGCGGGTCGCTAGTATATGTAGATACAAAATATAATAGAATATGCTTTATTCTACACCCTAATTGCAGTTACACACACAGTTACATAATTATTGTTATTACGTGTTTATTATAAAATAAATAAATTATAGTACGTAATAAACTTCGAGGGGACTGAGGCGAAACGTAAGCGTAACGGAATTTTATTCGTTATTTCATTCAAGTTTGTAAGCATTTGTAAATGTTCTTATGGTTATGGCTGTTGTATTGAATTAATTTGGTCTCTTTGGTCTAGTCGTTGCAAGCGCGATTACTGCGTCTATTTTAAATTCCCAGTTCAGCCAGTCGTTTTTGATTTTTCTATGACAGAGACCGGAACGCGGAAGAATTATCAACTGTCTCCTGTCCCATACAAAACTTCAATACCTACTTATGGTTGGTTATTTTATCACGATCACGATTTTGGTCCTATGGCGAAAGTTGTTCAGTTTGATGGTCTGTACACACGGCTAAACATCAAACTATACATTTCCAGTTTAAGCTGACCTCGCATTGTACGGAAATCCTATACAGTGCGAGATCAGCACAAACTGGAAATGTATAGCTTGATGTGTAGACGTGTGTACAACACCCATAAATTTGACTACACCTTTCTGATACACCCTGTATGTATTATACCTACTTAATCCTATATCTATCATTATTTTCAGGAACCTATTCAATTTGAAACAAAGGTCAATATTTGGTCGAAGTTCACGAAACTGCCGCAGTTACTAAAAGCACAACTTCTAGAGATATCGGACTTATGGAATAAAGACCGAGATCAGTTTAAGAGCTACAGCTGTGAAGAAGTAAGACAGATTGTGAAAATGAGATTCCCTGATGATAAATATAGGCTTAAGATATTAAAGGAAATACAGTGATAATTTTATTTTTATAAACAATGTTTTTATTATTTTGTATCAAGTGTTAATAGCCTCACAACATCGAACAAGTTTTTTGCTCAGCACGGAACTTTACTAGCTCCGTGCAGAGCAAAAAACTTTTTAATGACATTGAATAATACACTTTATTGTAAGAGACATTAAGTGCAACGTTGTGCGAACGACATAGATATTTAATTATTAAAACATTATGCGCAAGAAAAAAATTGGGGCATTTTCTACCAGAGACAAAACATGCCAGCTGCAACATAAGGGACAGATAGTTCGAAAAATTACTATTAAATCAAGAATAAATACTAATACGTATACCTATAAACAGCTAGAACAGAACAAAGATATCAAACAGCGCCTTGGACGTCACTCCAAGACACTGATAATAAGGTTTATTTTTCGGTGCAATAAAAGTCATCTGCTCTTCTGGTTGGAATAATTTCTTTTGTATGTCAAATAAGAAGGCGGCCCAACTGATGGTAAGTATGAACCAAAGTATTTTTTTAACATATTTTCGGGTGTCTGGTTTATCTTTCAGCATCATCATCATCTGCCTAGCCTTTTCCCAACCATGTTGGGGTAGGCTTCCAGTCTAACCGGATGCAGCTGAATACCAGTATTTTACATGGAGCGACTGCCTATCTGACCACCACAACCCAGTAACTGGGTAATACGGTTATCTTGAGTACTTCATAGTTGAATAAAAGGCGCGTTGATGATTGCTATAAAGGCGACCCCAAAGTCGTCTTGAGGGTTTCATTACGTAAAAAAAACTACATTTCATTCCTCTACTTTATTTACCGCATACTGAGAAACACTGGACACGCTATAGCTACCTTATATGTAAATGCGATTAACTTTAGATTTTAATTTTAATAGCATTATTACTGGCGAAATGTGGGTGTGTATAGGTGCACCTCTGACTAACCCTTCGGGAAATACAGGCGTGATGTTACGATAAGTTTAATTTCGTTTATTAATAATTATTAGTTCAATTTACCAATTACATAACAGTTACATTGTATGTAATAAAATAATTGTGTTAACATTGTATTACGTAGGTACCTACTTGTATTTATTACAGACGACGTGTGAACATAGATCATAAATTCATAAAGCATGATTAATACTGGTTATGTTCTAGTGATTACCTGGACTTTGTTTACGAAATGCGTCATTAATTCTGCTCGTAAACCACTGCTGAATATTAAGGGCGCACCCTACCTCAAAATAGAATGATCCTCTGTTAAGCCGAAAATACTGCAGCGTTAATTTTGAAATAAATATATGTTAAAGTTGAGGATTGATGCTAGGTTCTATGTTTGGCGAATAAAAGGATTGCATAAAATTTTCAAGACAGAAAAAAAATACAAAGTTACTTCTAAAAAGAACTATAAACCGCTAGTATTAAAAAAATACTTCAAATTAGATAATGAAACTTTGCATAATAACTGAACTATCAAGCAGGACTTATGTTTTTTTTTATTATCATTATTTTCACCGTAAAGAGCAATTACCTACACTTTTCGAGGCTTGAGGGGTGCTAGCGCCCCACTCAGTCTCGCTCTCACTCAGGTCGCGAGTAGTATGGTGCGAGCGAGATAAAATCTGAGGTAGGGTATAGCCTTAAGACCAATGGCCGGTAGCGGTCGCTAAATAATCATTAATCACCACGCTCGTCAGACGGATTGGTGATCGCAGGATTTATCGGGAAGAACGTATTCTTCCTGTTCCAATCCCCACGTCGCGCAGTGTTTTTGTATTTTTCTATGAGGAATTTCTTAGTCGGTTTCTTAACGGTCAAACCCAGAAGCCTGGATTTGACCGTTTTATGGCAAAAGGCTCGCCGCCAAAATTCGGGTGAATATTATACACCTCCACCAAGCCTCCACCTACCCCTTCGAGACATACCGACCTGTTTTTTTGTCACTTAAGTATTAAGTTTACCTAGGCTTATACCTATCATTATCATCTTCCTGTACGCGTAGCATGACAAGCGTAGAAACGGGTTTTGTAGACGGAAGACTAGACAAAATGACACATAAACAATCACAATCTGTCATTTTGTCTATTCTTCCGTCGACAAAACCCGTTTCTACGTCGGTGCAACACGTTTTCTTCCATTCTCCCGTCAACCGTCACGCTATCATTCACTCAAAAAATAACTTACCTAGGTAACTATTTTTTTTCTCAGGTGTCCATGGCAAAAATATTTGATCTCTCAGGGAAGCCAAAACTTGACGGCTTTTAAACGGAAGGGATGGAGTAGCCTATTCTAATTTATAGAGGTATGTACGAAATGCATGTCTGAAATAAATTAATAACCTACGTGGAAAATACGAGAAACGACTATAATTGCGTGTTTTATTTACATGGTTGCATAAAGTCTCAACACAATTTTACTTTTGGTGCGTGAGGAAGAACGGAAGCAGGAAAGTGCATATAACAGATATTTCAGCGCGCAACTATTCACTGTTGGAGAACGGATTTGGCGGGAAAACATCGTAATTTTTTATTATCTTACACACGTACACGCTACTACTTAAATCACAGTTATAGGTGTAGGAACTTAGACGCATGTGCAATTAATAAAACGCAAATATGACAGTAATTTAGATAATTACTGAGAAATTCTAAACCATTTTAGTTTATAATTCTGTTATGTAACATTTGATTTACTGGATTATTACGTGAAAATGTGATTTTCTTATCATAAGGACGAGATGAAAACGTACCAACGTACCAATTTGATTTTTAAATTAATGACATGACAAATTGTGTAAAAAAAATGGGATGTCCCTAGGCCCCACTTGCAGACTAGGAAAAGCCCTACCTACCCTTCTCCGGATAGGATACTTCGATAAACGAGGAAGCGACATCTTAGGCACTATAAAATTAAAAACAATTTTATTATTACTCCTGAACTTAAACGTATGCTTGCCTGTAATGATAAAAAAAATTAAAGTAATAAAAACTGAAACCCAACTACGACTGACAAGGTATAAACAAGACACCACAGACAGACAAACTAAAAATCCGGAGTCACACGTGTTACGGCATAAATCGAACAGATTACGTGACTCCGGATTTATTATTTGTCTGTCTGTGGTGTCTTGTTTATACCTTGTCAGTCGTAGTTGGGTTTCTAGTTTTTATTACTTTAATTTTTTTGGTAATGTTATTTGCTTTACCTAAGTATTACCCTATATGTATACCTACCTAAGTATTATACCTTTTCGATCAGACAGGTTTTTTTTTACATATTTTATTAATGGTTCCGCACTTCTACGTCTAAGGGACACCAATGATATTGGCATTGGCAGAGAAAGTAATCGTCCTGGAACTCAGCCACCCATTACGAATGCTATATAAGTGAGTGGCGCTTCCTCAGACCTATTATTACATTCATGTCTGCATCGGCCGCAGGCACCGCAATATGCAACACTTATCGGTAGGTGCAAATCAACTAAAAAATAAACGTTCTTTATAGTAATGCAAGAATTTTAAACGTAAACATTAAATAAACGTTTTCTATAACTAATAAAATAAACGAGGGGTCTTACATAAATTCAGTTGCAGTAACAAAACGTTTCAAATATGGCGTATTTTGGCGGGTAAACAGTGTTATCTATAGTGTTTTGTGAAAAAAACAGTTTCGTTAGGTATTGAAAAATGCAAGTGAGGTGTTTTTTGTGATCAGTGTGAATTGTGTTTATTGTGATTGAATGTGACTTGGAGTGTGGTAAAGTCCTATAGAAAAAATATTTATGAAAATATCTGCTAAGTGTGAACAAGGAAGAAGATGTAGGTACCTAAAAGAAATATCTTCTCTGATTACCTATTTGTTAATTAGCAATCTCTTAAAAAAAAGTTTTGCTCCAGTGTCCACTGTATGGTTGGTGGTGAAGTGGTGATCAATAAGGGTAGGTATCTGATTTTCTGATTTTTTTGAGAAATAATTTATTGATTTCATCCTGAACTGTATATTCACGTAATAGAATTGATTTAAAAAATACAAGATTAAAAAATTATGTGTATTTAAAAAGAACAATAAGTATTTTATTTTATGATGCGGCTAATTTCAAGTTTTCAACAATCATTCAAAACCCAATTCAGGTTTGGCTGTTTATTAATTTGGCTAGACTTTACTATATATAAGTTTAAATACATACATTTCTAACCGAAAAAATATAGAAGAAACAGATTGTCATACATAATAGAAATATTTTTGTCATTGCTTTATACATTTTGTAAGGTAAAATCTACGTCTAGGTCTCAGACCAAATAAAAAACAAAGACAGAGCGCTGTCAACAGTGACGTGAGGCCTGTTTCGTAAACATGTGTGTACTTAGTTTGGTGTAGTTTGATTGTAGTGTCATTGTAAATAGTTGTAAATGTGTGTGTGTGGGCGTGTATGCGCAGAGCCTTGGTGTAGGTTTAGCATGCTTCACTGTATTATTCGCAGCGCTCCTTCTTGGTTTTTTATTTAGTCTGAGGTCTAGGTATGATAAAATGATGATCTAAGAACATTCCCATTCACATGAACTTTAAGTAAAAAACACTTTTATCTACTTACAGCCGCGTTCAATACAACAACGTATGAAAACCTCTAATTACTAATAAAGGTGTATTCTTATTTGGTTTTAAATATACCTTTACCTATTTCATTTTCATTTCATTTCATTTATTTATTTTGTGAAACATAGGTAATTACAGGTGTTTTCGGATATAAATGTCTATTGTACAAACCATGTCCCGCCGATAGGCATACAAAAGATTCATATGAACAATGTCAAAGTTACATAAGGATGTCAAATTATACAATTGTTATATTATTATAGGGAAAATGTCATGAAAAATAGGAAAAGATCAAAAAATGTCAAAAGATTGCAAAACACAAACACAAAATTACAGTTAAAAAAATATAAAATTTAAAAAAATTGATCAATATTTGTCATCTAGATACTCCTTGACTGAATAATATACCTTGTCATTTAGTAGCTTAAAAATATTACTTTTGAATTCGTTATAATTCTTACTATTTCTATTTTGGTACCTATAGTCACCTTAAATGGAATAATACGGAAAGATGGATCGCGTGTCAACTAAGCGCACGCACCGGCGACGTCGATAATAAAAATTGATGAAAAAATATCTAAAGCAGGGAGATATTTGCAGTAAACACGCCTTATTTAATTTTCTTTTTGCACTTATCAATTTCTTATCATTGACATGAGCTGAATTTAATAGACGTTGATGAATTAGCTTGCTTGTCTCTACCATTCTTGAACTGTAAAGATGCAAGAAATTAGTTAGCGCCAAACTATCGTTTTTAGTGTACCTAAATAAATAAGTATATGGCACGCGGACCGTACATCATTTTTCGATACGGTGGTAATTTTCCAACCATAGATTCCCATAACACTATTTCAACAAGAGCTCAAATAAAAAAGTAAAACTTTCTGAAAAACTCTAAATCTATACCCCTCCCGGCTTCGGCCATTTTGACTGATAAGTAATATTTTCTTTTCAGACGGCATTCCTGATCATTTCGTTAGTGATCGTCGTCAATCAAGGAAGTGGCGTGACGGCACAAGATGACAACATAGACGAACCACTCGCTATAGAGTCGATGAACAGAGCTGTTACTATAATACATGACCCAAAGTACGTAGCGCAACCAAAACCTAACAACCAATCACTGACGAGACCCGACTTGCCTACTCACAAACCTGAACAAAGACCGCCAAGTATACCGCCCAACATTCCTGATAAGCTATTGAAACAAAATCACAAAGTCGATGTCCCTCGACCTCACCACGGGCTCATACAAAAACTACCGCCGCCACGCCTCTATCCTAAACAACCTATGAAGCTGCATCATTCACCAAACTCTATTTACAAGTTTCCTAGAGTGATCCCGCTACCTCCGCACCATAGGACATATTACTACAAGACTAGCCGACCGTTAGTGTATGCCGCGTCAACTGGCAGACCCCTAGTTGCAAAGAGCCCTAAGTTCAGCTTGCCCGTCCAAGTGATCAATGGCATCCGATCCGACTTTGTCAGGCCGCCGAAAATTAATACGACGATTAGTAATACGATGTCAACAACGACCACATCCAGTACTACCACCGAAGCTACCACAACGACTACCCAAAAAGTCCTGCGGACGAAAAGAATATGGCCCAAACGTGAACTAGACAAAGCGAGCCCGACTTTATTTATACACAACACGACATTGACTAAAGGCAACACGACATTGACTAAAGACAACACGACTATAACAAAAACTAACACCACTGACGAACCTGATCGTGACACCTCAGAGAGCATCACCCACCGAACTAGATTCGCGTACAGAAACACGACTGTTACAACGACTACGCAACTGACGCCATCAACGCCGCGCGTCTACCGTCCAGTCACCAGAAAGCTCAAAGTCAAAACTACCACGTATCTACCACCGATCAATTTTACTCAAATCGAACCTAACGACTGGGTGCCGATATTGCCCTCACATTATCCTAAATTCAAGAAGCCCCCGCCGACACCAATCACTAAACGATCGGACTTATTCACTGCCCATCCCGCCGCGCCTCAAAGTAAGCAAATGATGTACTTACAATCTTTTGGGCTTGTCCCAGTGCCGAGTTCTCAAAATCCATTACATATTATGGCCAGAAAAAAAATGGTTTTCTTTAAACGAAAACGACAATTGAACCCATATTATTCTGGTTACAGTGGGAAGCGGGGACGCTCGCCGATGCACTACATGTACGGGGACCTAGAGAGCGATGGCAGCCACAGTCACCCACGAGTCATCACCAAAATCAAACACCACCATCACCACCACCACCACAGATACATCAAAACTGTTGAGAAACCTGTCAAAGTACCATACAAAGTCGAGGTTCCTAAGCCATACCCGATCCAAGTGGAGAAGAGAGTTCCAGTACCAGTGGAGAAAATCAAAGTGGTGGAGAAACCGGTGCCGTATCCGGTTACCGTTGAGAAAAAGGTTCCTTATCCAATAGGGATCAAAATACCACACCCTGTGCCTGTAAAAGTGGTAGAAAAGGAGTATGTACCAAAACCGTATCCTGTAATTCACCAGGTTCCAGTAGTGAAACACGTGCAAGTGAAAGTGCCTTATCCAGTGGAGAAGAAGGTGCCGTATCCAGTTGAAGTGAAAGTGCCGGTACCAATAGACAGACCCGTCCCAGTGCCCGTCCACGTGGAGAAGAGAGTACCTTACCCGGTGCCGGTAAAAGTGCTCGTTCCACAACCTTACCCAGTCGAAACGAAAGTGCCTTATCCAGTCCAAGTGAAAGTGAAAGAGCCAGTCGAAGTAATAAAACACGTTCCGATAAGGGTGCCGTATCCCCAGCCGTATGCCGTCAAAGTACCGCATCCGGTTCCGGTACCCTACGAGAAAAGAGTGCCTTATCCAGTCGAAGTGGAGAAAAAAGTGCCGGTGCCAGTCGAAGTGCTTGTTCCACAGAGAATAGAAGTGGAAAAACGTGTGCCCGTTTACGTGCCGAAACCGTACCCGGTTGAAAAGAAGGTTCCCTATCCGGTCAGGGTTCCGTACCCTGTTACAGTCAAGGTGCCTGTCAGAGTACCAGTAAAGGTGCCTGTAGAAGTGCCGGTGTACTTTCATCACCCGTTCCAAGTGTATAATGATGATCAGTACAGCTCTCAGTACGGGGGAGATTCTGTGACTCAGGGCACGCCTATAATTTCGAGTACACCGCATCACACGGTCACAGTGCACGGGAACACGGGCTTCAATGGCTTCCAATCTCGTTCTGACAAAGAGGAAACAACGACATCGACCACACCAGCTACTTAGATGACGATTTTTTATAGAATATTCAAAGCTAAGTTGTTAGGGATCTCCGGCACTAGACTACCACGACTCCGGCCGGTCGTGGTCCGTGGCCCGGTCTGCGGCTAGTTGGCCGTTGCTGGTCACTGCGTTCAATAGTCGTGGTCTTGCTCGTCTAGTGCGCGAGATCGAATAAAGCACAGTGGAAAGTATTCGAGCCTCTAGAATATTATCCTTGTTATTGATAAGTTATTGTGGTGTGTGGAATGCTAATATAAGTTGGATATGAGTAAATGAATGGTGCTGTGATATTTAACGTGTTGTCATTTTATAGGACATTTTTATTTTACTGGGCAGTAGACTAAATTCAAATTCTCTTCGGGAATGAGCTAATATAATGAACTAATTATATTGTTAAAGCCAACTTTTGGCTAATTGGCCGTTGGTTATGCTAAAATAAGTGCAGAAGAAAAAAACAAATATTTACAAAGTGCCTTATACTGCCTGGCTACTAACAGTAGATCGATCAAGTTCAATGGTAACGCTGGGCAGTGCACTGCAGAAGCTAGCGCAAAATTACATGCTGCTATAAGTCACTCACCTTCGCATCCAACTGTTTATCACACGCACGTGAATGTGATAGCGATTTCACGATAAATTGAAAATGTACAAGAATTTCGTAGAGAACCATCTGATTTACTGATTGATTTACTCTAGTATTTCATCCAAGCAATCGTGGTCAGACAAAATGAGCTTAGGTAAGTACCTACACTTGAAAACATCTTCGCCAATATCAGATCGAATGATCCGTTTTGGAAAAGAAGACCGGCCATTTAATAATATCACATTTGTCCTCCGAACTGGAAATTAACTCAAAAGAGTTGCTCAAAGACAATACCTAGGTCATACTTTTATGGAAATTACACAAGCCTCATCTGACCTAGGTGCCTGGCTAGGTCCACAACACGAGTCTTCCACCAAACGGTATAAACTCCTACTACTTACTAAAACAGCAAATTCATTAGCAAAGCCATACAAATCAAACAATTAAAACGCCGCTAATAGACGAAGATTAAGTGCGGAATAGGAAGTTTCGATCGAAAGTGAAGTCACAGTTGAGCTAGCGCGCGAAAACGTAGGTAAGCGTCACAATCATATGGTTCATTCATTCCGACGCAATACAATACGAATACGTTAGGTATATTTTGGTTGGTCTGAGCATAGTTACATAGACAGCTTACGAGTTATCCGCTTGGACTAGACTGGGGTTTATTAGATAATGGTTGATGTGTGATAGCTGCTGATATCCAATTTCCTTGACGATCTAATGCAGTTGTTATGAGACTGCATTATTTTAAGAACATAAATTCACATCTTCACTTGTTTAGGCATATACGGGCCGGCAAGGAAATGAGTAGCGGGATTGACTGCCACCTCCTGCCAGGGTTGCGGGAAAGTCCGAATGGGATACCAGGACCTTGGTAATAGGCAACTGAAGGAACACGGGTGGGTTTTAGTCAGTAAAAGTCTGACACCTCCCGCTCCGCCAAGAGCGGGAAAATCATTAGACGATTTCCCACCAAAAAAAAAAAAGGTAGAGCGGAACTTAAGATTCGGAACTCTTAAGTGAAAAGCAATGTTAGTTGCTAATTTGACTTTTGCTCCACTTACCTTTAAGACCTATGTATAACAAGTGCAAAATAAATAACTTTGCACCAATTACAAAGTGAATCCAATGGAAACGCCCGCCCCGTGACTTTGTCGCTTCCTGTTAAGTATTGTATTTGTCTAATGTATGCCACGGCTTATATCGCGTGTAGGTGAACGTCTTTCGGAAGTATCGAACTTAGTAAAATAGAACAACAGAAGTAGCAATTACATTTGCGTACAATTAATCATTTTTAGTTAGAACATGCAAATGAAATGGCGTGTTTACATAAGGTTCGTGTTTGGCTGAACGATTGGTTCTTCTATTGCGGGTTGATTCCGCCCGGAACATATTTCGCGTGGCCTAAAGAAAGATGTTCCGGGTCTGGCTGTTTTCATTTCATAGTGAAGGGTTATAGATCATCGACATCGAGACATAGTTAGCTTAGCGTATTTCGATCAATGTGGCAAATTGTCCAATGTCCAGCGCGCGTAAGGTTCAGCCCGATTCAAATTTTATGGCGGCTCGGAACATAAGGCGAGTCGCTGCGCAGTAACAAATTCAAGTTTCAGCGGGGGTGAGGGGTGGGGTACTGCGCAGCGGATAGCGCACTTCAGAGCCGCCATAATTTGGCTTTTACGCGTACTATACGGCCGATGAATCATGGCCGCCGCCGGTGGCCCGTCTGAACATGGCTCTCCGAACTTTTGCGCATGTTCTCTCATAAATGAAAACTTAAAATAATTTAAAAACGCATAAATTAAATATATTATGTAAACATATTGCATTGTAACTTATACATTATTAGAGCAATAAATGCATTTTGCAATTTATTAAAGACATATATTATGTAAGTTCTAGGGTCTGATCCGATTTTCTCATTGTATAACTAGTTTATTATACATATAAATTATTTGACTTTAACAAATTGCCATTCTAATTCATAAACTCCAACTGAGGTTTGGTTTTTCTCATCATAATCCACCCATTCTTTTTCAGTCAAGTCTACATCTTCAAATGTTTTTCCTGTAACATAATAATTAATAATTTTTATATTGTGTTATTTTTATAAACAGTAACAACTTTGCAGTATCCAGATATTAACAATCTAGCTAACAGATAAAATAAATGGAACAGAATTTAAAAAAATTATGAAAGAAAGAAGAAAGAAAGAAAAATGCGTTTATTGGCATTGTAGCAGAAAAATACACCTTAAAACTATAAAAACAGAAAATAACGATTAGAATGCCAAAAGGGCCTCAGCTCAGCATAATGTCAGATGGAAACACAAAGTGTACCACCTGACGCTGATTTTCAGCTGCAACCCACGAGTGTCATACGCTAGAATATTATTATAATAAAGTAAAAACTGATCTATAAGATAGAAGAAACAAAATAAATAAAATACCTTATAATTGTGAATGTTTAAAATGTTTATAAATAAAATATAATATTTAAAATGGAAGTATCTGCCAGATTAGGACTCATCCACAGGTGTCCAAACAAACAATAAATATATTTTTTTAGACTCTGATCCTTGTGGCTATACCTAGTCAAACTTTTGTGTTTTTTTGTTTAAAAGAGTGAATCATTAATCATAGCTTACCATTGTCTTCAGTCACTGCTATCCATCCAGATTTAGGTTCAAAATCAACAGGCTCCACACCCCGACAATCAAATATCACTAATGTTTGGAACTTGCCCTCATCACTGCTGGTAAACTGACCTGGAACATTCCAAATAAAATGGAATAATTTCAAATAAAATGGAATAATTTCAAATAATTATTTTATATCCTACTAATTATTTTACGTACATTCTATTGTTGATTGGGGAAAATAGTCATAATTCTACATAATTGTAATAATTGGTACATGCAGATTATTGATAACAGTTTTGTAGTTCTATTTACATTACAAGTTCATATTATATTAAATTACTTACCATGGTAATAAGCTCTTACTCTAATGATTATTCAACCAATTCTATACGGATTCAAAGTTAAAATTGAAAACTTAATAATTGGGCAAAGAATACGCATTTCAGAACATATAGCCAAGAGTACAAGAGTAGAGTTGTACTGTGAAAGTGTGAACTTTGAATGAAGACAGGAGCACTCTCCTGAAAAGGTTATGCTAAATTGTTTGAACCTACCATTGCTGCCTTCAATAATATCTATGCTGTTCTCTCTGGAACACAGTTTGCATTTTATCAACAAGTTACTTTCCGACCTATTGTGTTTCTGCGGTATTTTCTCTGCCTCAGTAAGGTCGTGAAACTTCTCAGTCACTTCGCCGCAACTTCCACACTTCAGTTTTAAGAACCATTGATAGTATGGATGGTTTGTATATAATTTTTCGATGGATTCTAAGGTTGCTTTGATCTGGAGAGCGATTTTAACCATCTTGCAATGTTATTATTTGTATTTTTGTGAAGAAAATTAGGATTATCAACAAACGGAACCGACAATAAAATAAAATCGTCGTAAAACGTCAATGTCAAAATACGTCTTATCAAAATGTCATTCATCCCAAGTTGGCGTGTTGGAATCTGAAATAGGTACGAGTCTTTTTGCTAGAATTAAATTATCATTAAAGTACGTGACTAAACATCGTAGTACGGGTGTGAAGTGTGATACGCAGATATTGACGAAGCCAAGGGCATCTAGGCTTTCACACTTATTTCCAATTTTTTTTCGTATTTGGTCTCATGATTGCGACACCTGTGACTCCAACCCAAGGAAGGAACATAATATATTCACCGACGGCGAGCTGTTGCTGCACGCGTAGCATGACCACCGTAGAAACCCAGCGTAGAAACGGGTTTTGTCGACGGAAGAGTATACAAAATGACAGATAAACAATCGCAATCTGTCAGTATGTCTATTCTTCCGTCGACAAAACCCGTTTCTATGATGGTCACGCTACGCGTGCTGCTCATAGTATGGTCCTAGACACTTAAAATAAAATACCAAACTGTATGTATGTATTCATAATTTATTTCTCACGTAAGAATAGAATCTTGGATACTATAATAATGTTGTAGAACTTGCAACAAGCAAAGGAAACTATTATAGTTCAATATATTCGCGTAATACAGCACGAATGGCTTTACATGCCAAGCTACAAGATTAGCTAAACCTCCCTCAATCATTCTATACAAAATCTATAACGATCACACTCCGGAACACTATTGCCACTTGATAAAAACTGGATCAAGGTAGGGCCAATGATATACAGTTACTACCTCGATAGCAGCGAAATCAAACATTTGATCCAACCACTAAATGCATTTTCACGAATCTTTGCTTCCGACAAACGCGCAATTACCAATATTGGTACATCGAACTTCAAAAAGATATTGCCATACACACATTGTCATACAGAGACGACAAAAAAAACCTGCTTTGTGTAGCACCAAGCAGTTTTTTTTTTCTTTAATAACGCGATGTGCCAATATTCCGTCGTGACCGTAAGTATATATTTGATGAACATAATCAGTCTATCCGCGGGACATCGGTACGATTTTAATGCCGTTGCCTTGATTGTCAGTGTGAAGGGTCAGACCCATCTCTTGCAGAACCTCGTTGTCCACCGGCGCTTGCAGCGACATCTTTGATATTACCTCCTGCAGAAAAAGTTGAGGGTTTATAAGCATAAATTACTTTAGGGTTTATAACCATTGAAATTACTTCTGTTTAGTTTGGATTTTGGTAACTGATGCCGTGATAAAAAGGGTCATATTAAATTAGCTAGCAAAACTCCGAAGATATGATGGGTATCGATACCTAAATATGATTTTAACAAAAAATAAATGAGAGATGAGCGCTTTTTGAAAAAAAAAAACCTTTTTTTGTTGTCGTCTGCGGAGTTACTTGCTAATTTATCTGGCATTGTATAACGGTAGTAAAATGATGGTCGCCATAAAAATTTTCGTGGGGCTTTCAACTTCACGGTGTCAAAAAACGCTGTGTATAGATGGCCTTCTGATTACTATCCCCAAGTTTTACTGATTACTATCTACGACATCATAATACTCATAGATGAAGGTTTACCTGATTCTCCGGACAGTTTTCGCACAAGTTCCGAACAGCGAAGATGACCCACTGCATTATTACTGTTCACTATATAAGGAATATCATTGTGATGGTGGAATAAATAAATATTAAGCTGGTAAGCCACAACTTTGTTCACGTAGGTAAGAATAAGGGGCCGTATTATGAAGTATAAATGCCATTATTATTCTACTGCGAAAAAAGGATGGTGGCTTTGTATAGCTCCGTCTCTCACTAACACTGGAAAAATGGTGGCATTAATCCGTTATAATACGGCCCCTGGTCAGCTCCTCAGCCAGTCAGTCAGACTGTGGGCTGTTTTAGTTAAATAAGCTCAAGTTTTACTGAAATCACGCGAACAGAGCTGCAAGAAATTTTATTTGTGAAAGGATACAAGGATTGCGAGCATCTATGTTGCAGCAATCTAGAAGTACTGGGATCACTTCTAGTTCACGGATCTGTCAAAAACATAAAAAGTTAGGTTTGGAAATTGTTATATTCACCGTTCACTATAACTTGTTCCTTGCCGTCATGTTGGGACCTTTGCTTGTTAAGCTTTATTTCAATGCCAACAGAGTTCAAAATGGCTTGACAATCAATGGTGCCAACATGACGGCCAGAGACAAGTTATAATGAACGGTCCGTAGTTACAGATATTGCCATCCACGAAGATACACAGGGTGCTATCACTGTCAAATTGTTACCACTGTTGTGCGGTTCACTGTACGAGTAGAGTTGCTACCTAATTAGAAAATAGAACACGTATATCGATTAAGATTAAATAATGAACTCGATGTAAGTTACGCTTGGACGTACAAATATAAACTTGGTCTAATGGTCGCTACTGCTGAGCATAAGGTCCTGGGTTCGATTCCCAGGTCGGGCAAAATGTTATAGGGTTTTCCATTAAATTTCATTTCATTGAATTTCTCAGTAGCATCCCGGAGTCTACATTTGTACCCGGTTGATGGCAAAAGGCTCGCCTTTATTACATAACTGGCGAAATGTGGATGTACTATAGGTACACCTCTGCCTAACCCTTCGGAGAATAGAGGCCTGATATTATGTTATGTAAGAAACCTCACCATCTTCTTATTCTCCTGATTCTTCCAGCAGAGGTTTGCGAGTGTCCTTACAAGCGCGGCTTTGAAGCCGAACGCGACATGTCGCTCCACTGTCTCAACACTCGTGATGGCTTTCTTTGGAGTCGTCATGTCGATCGCGCCTAACCTGCAAAGAATCCATAAAATATTTACTAATGTTTTAGTAACGGAATTTGTTTCGTGAGGAAAGATTTAAGTGCTAAAGCTATGAGACTGCGGACACGGAACCAGCGGCGAGGAGCGGTGGCAACGGAACAATTCAGGGCCGAATCTATCAATATGCCCAGTTAGGACATAAAAAATGTTATCATTGGTTAGCAAAACGATTCGTTTTTGTTTATAGGAACTGAGCATTAGTACCATTGCAGTCGCCCCGCTCCTTGCCGTTGTTTTAAAAATTCAAATATCAATGAATTTTGTGAAAGGTGATATGCATAGAGAGAGGAAGAGGGAACACTGTATGGGCGAAGAAGACATGCAGAGTTGATCCCAAATAAATTAGGATCCAAGAGCAGGAAGATGATGATAAAATAGAAGAGAATACTTTAAAGAATAGTATTTTTGATTACATTCAATTATTATAAAAAATCCGAAATGACCATAGATTTTTGTCGCTGGCAGGTAGATGTTCTACTTTTAAGGTGGATGCGCCAAGGTAGCCCGCGAAATTCATTTGTTACGGCCGCTAATAATATTTAGATCAACATACAACCTGACACTGACCTGCAAATTGCAAAAAACGTAAGAAATTTTGAATTTCGCGGGTTACCTTGACGCATCCCCTTTACGTCTAGATACATACAGATAATTATAAAAAAAACAAAAAACTTATCAATGGAACTTACCTGGCTTTCGCCCCTTCCGGAGAGTCAATCTTCACCGACGGCACCTTATTAGTGGCATCGTCAGCAATCTTGACTTCTTTAGCAGGTTCACTTTTCTTCTCCACATTAGCCGTATCCCCGCGAGTTTTCTCCGACGATATACCAAGAATTTTCTGCAATTGTTCACTGAGATCGAAATCCGTAGACAAATTCTGACTTTTCTTTACTTCCTTAGGAGTATCGGGCGAATGTTTTTGCGACTCTGCTTCTGGTACGTTCTCTGCTAATGGTGGTGAAATTTCGCTTGGGGAAGCTTTAACTTCGCTTTTTAATTCTTCTTTCGAAATGTGTATTTCTGTTGGGGGGTCATTTGGGGAACTGTCTTGGGATTCAGTTCTGCTTGTTGGCTGTAAGTCCAGTCTTGGCTGTAATGCTACAGGGATCATTTCAGCTATTGTGTTCATACTGCCGTTTGGCGACGCGGAATCAATAATCAAAGGAGGTTCATTGTCATCCCCTATATCAATTTTATGTTCTAAACTTATCCTCCTCGTAGGCAAAGGCACGCGATCATCATTTTTCGGAACCGAACTGCTTCTTTTATACCCGACTTTCGACATATCTGCGTCGATTTTAACGTTGGAGTTCGAGTTGCTTCTACCGTTTTTCACGTCTGGATATGTATCGGCGAATTTGAGCGGTTGCATATTATCTACGGTGTCGAATTTGTCCATGTATGAAGGGTTCTCGTTGCACTCGAAGTATTGTTCGCTGCTTTCAGATTCCGTGCATTCCGATGTGGTTTCGTTACATGATAGCATGTTGTCGGCTGAATCGTTTTTAGTTAGGGGATCTGTAATTG
Source organism: Lithophane leautieri (assembly GCA_949152455.1). Taxonomy (NCBI): domain Eukaryota; kingdom Metazoa; phylum Arthropoda; class Insecta; order Lepidoptera; family Noctuidae; genus Lithophane; species Lithophane leautieri. The sequence goes on along the minus strand of OX424468.1, from coordinate 15,375,753 downwards.
GTAACAGATTTGTTAGTAAATAGAGTGTTTATAGTCTGTCGAAGTCGTTGGTCCACATTGGAAGATAATAAATAATTTAATGATGTATTGCTATAATTCAATCGCGCTTCACGTTTGGTCTCGATTTTTAGACGAAACACGAAAGTCACGATATACGAAACATAGGCACTCGTTCAATGAGAAACCTTTATTTTGACCTTTTCTCCTCGATTGATACAAAAATATACATATGAGCATTCCATTTCCTAACTACTCCATCTGTGTAACGTTGTAACATCAATTAGTTTCAATCGTTTGTTAAAGGCGGTGTTTGTAGAGCCATGATTTTCGATTACACGGTCAGTTGGTTACCCGTTTTATCATTAACACCGTGAAGCTATACAATTTAAGTGCTTATTTCACACATTTCAGTGATAATACGATTAAAATGTCTTAGATGTCTTTATTTCTTTAGTTCACATAGCGAATGTGGAAAAATAAAATACAGTACCTACCCGGTCGGAAATTATGACACACAGGTTTAGAAAAGTATAGATAATGCCATCCACGGAGACGCGCCCCACTTTTCTTCGTAAACGCGATTACTGTACTGTAAGCGTGGGGCGTGGTGGACTGGGGCGCGTCTTCGTGTATCGCACTATCTATACGGCTTTAAAGCAGTGTTGGCCCAGTAGAAACGGCCGCGAATAAAGAGTTGTAGGCCGTAGGTTCGAACCCAGTCAGACACTTTGTGTAAATTATATCATCACCGCTGCTCGAAATATCCTAGAAGTAAAAATTCGAAGACACTGTGACATCTACCAACCCGCACTTGGCCCACATGGTGAATTACAGGCCACTCCCTCTCACAAACCGCCCTGCCCTCTCCGCGGCAGGCCGCGCGTGGCTGCTGCGCACGATTGCCGCTCAATGTTTGGACACACCTTAACAGAATAGGTAACTCACTCTCACACGGACTGCTGACTGGTATTTCTGATATATTGTCATTCTCATCATCTATAAACGTCCTGCCGGTAGCCTCATAGAGCTTGTTTAGCGAGGAAAAGAAGTTGCTGCTCTCCTTGCCTAACTTGTGAATCGCTTGGAGAAGAACTGAAAGGAAATGGAATTATGCATTACGGTCAATGGTAAGTCGTCATTCAATTGGAGGTCAGACAGGCAGTCGCTCCATGTGAAATACTGGTATTCAGCTGCATCCGGTTAGACTGGAAGCTAACCCCAACATAGTTGGGAAAAGACTAGGCAGATGATGATGATGGTCATCGGTAATTCAAAGGGTCAGTATAACTTAGAGATATTATGATGTAATATATAGTATTATACTATTAAATGTTGATGGATGGATAGGGAGAGTAAAGCCAAAGAAAAGATGGATGGATTGTGTGAAGAATGATATGAAAGAGAAGGGAGTAAATGATAGCATGACGGTTTACAGCAGAGAGTGGAAGAAGAAAATGTGTTGTGCCAACCCCAAATAACATGGGACAAGGGCAGGAAGATGGTGATATTGCATTATACTTACATGCACAATTAATAAATAATGAGCTATCTGTCTGCAAACAATCCATATACGCATCCATACTAGACGCAGTGGCTATGATCTCCAATAGAAACACCACCTCCTGAGGCTCAATAGAATTCACATATTTATCAACAGTCTTCAATATACAATCGGATTTACTTTTGAACTCAAGAGCCATAAACTTAACAAAGTTTACAGACACATTAATATCTTGAGATTCCGTTGACATCAATATATTGTATGCTAAGTTCAACACAAGCATCCGACATTCAGGTTCCAACTTTGAATATAACTTCTCAATGTAAGTATTCTCAACACCGATTAAGTATTCTATAATTAAATGTGGATATTCAGTGTTGCCATTACTGTACATGTATGCTAAAGAGTTCAATAACATAACATCGTCAGGCAACACATTTGGCTGGCCTAATAATATGTTGTAAACAATCATAGCAGCTGCAGTAGCAATCTTATCATTTGATCCAACAAAGCTGTTGAGGATATTGGCATCGAATTTATTCCAAATCATTATTTGGTTGAACGGATTGTTTACAACTAAGTTTCCTAGGGTTTGCATGAGTACAGTCATGCATGATTCAAACTTTTTCTGCAGCTCTTCATTAACAAAGTCAACGCTTGGATGTTGGTATTCAGTTGCTAGGATGAGCATAGAGTCTAGTATGGAAAGTTCTTTAGAGATGTATGTCTGCATCTTTGTGCCAGCTGCTGCACAGGAACGGACCAAGCGCAGACATTGTTCTGCAACTGCAAGAGTACTTCTGTTGTATGAGGCTTGTTCAACGTCAAGACGCATTATATGTAGAACTTCTGCTATAAGTCGTAATGTATATTCTGATGCTTTTTTCCTGAAAAATAAATGTTTAATATTTAATTATATTTTTCTAATGTCTGTAGCAACCCAAATCCAACCATTATGGAAAAAAGGAAGATATGATGACAAACATATTCCTTTTATTGAAGTAACACAGATCATCATCAGTGTTGATTAGCTAAAATGTTAAGAAATAGATTAGTATAGTATAATTCGTTATTATATAGTAATCTAGTATAATAAGTTACATAATGTAAATGTAAATAATGATATTAATTTCTCTCACTCTCACTCTCACTCTCACTCTCTCTCTCTCTCTCTCTCTCTCTCTCTTTAAGAAATAGATAAACAAAAAATAATGTAATATTACATTTTATTCAATAAAGGATTTGGATGATAACGGTAACTTTGTAATAATAGGAGCTTTAGAATCTACAATTTTACTGTATCAAAGATTTCAAAATAAATAGCCATACGAGATGAGTCGAGAACAGAATTGAGCACATTTTAATAAAATGGCTATCAAGATTGTTCAGTAAGTGAGAGACTTGGTCCGCATATTATCGAAAATTCATAACTTGAATATAATGCATGCTCACATGCAAACATACGAATAAACATTATAATTCCACATGTTTGTATTACTTACGGGCGCAATCGTCCGGTCTCGGTATCTCTGGAAAGTTGAGCCTCGGCTCGTAACATTTCCTCCACAGCGTCCCATTCTCCCGTTTCCAATTGAAAATTAATTAATTTGGCATCCAGCAATATCTCTTCTGCAAACCACACGCTTTTATCGCGTGACATTTTGGAGAAATTCAAGAAAATAAAAATCTACGCAAAAAAGGGTGACATATTTTGACAGCCCAGCATTAAAACTGACAAGTGACATGACAGTCTGTCATTTTACTTGTCAGTCTGTCTGTCAGTCAGATAGACCGATCCGACGTTTAGGCGTAAGTTTAGAAATTCAAAAAATCAGAAACCCGTACATTAATGGATCTTTGGCGACGAAATATTATGATAAAAATAATGATTCACCAAAGAATAAAAATAACACCTCCGGCTCCTAAACATTGGCTATAGAAATGGTTAATTTTACAGGTATGTACAAAGTCCGTCTTCAGGCAACTCGATTTTCAGAAAAAGCTTCAATGGCCAATATCAAGGCGCAAATTATAAATTAGTTGCACTTGTAGTCAGCAGATCAGATAACCTGATAATGTTTTTGTTATAGCTTTGTCGATTTCTGTTATTATTTCAGGGTACAAAATGAGATGAGGCGCAATATCTTAGTAAAATACTAATGGTAATGAATGACATAAGTATCAATATTTATAAATGCATTCAATATAATCACAGTTATCTTACCAATTGAATCATTAGGAAAATAATAACGAAAAGCTTTCATTTTATTATTTTACGAAAATATTATGAAACAGGATTACATTTATCCTGTTTTTTTTTAAAGAAAGTTGCCATCTAGAACCTTAATACTACTGTATTGTATTCAATGTACGTTGTTTTTCACAAACTTTTCATTTCCTTATTTGTATACTATTACTTATGATGCTTTCATGTCACTAAAAGTAATAATTTTGACGTATTCTCCTCGAACACTTAATCTTATCTTGTATGCTATGATTGGTAGAATCCGTAATAATAGAGTGTACACCCCAAGAGGTGATAGTCGCTTGCTCCCGCCCGCCCCCGCTTCACCGTCCGGTCGAACGAAGAAACGGCGAGAATGGCATTTGTGCGTGAAATTGTATCAGTTTTTATGTGAACAACTGCATATTTCTCACAGTAGCAACTTCACCCTCCGACCTAAAGTCCCCCGGTGTAATTATCCGTTCACAGTGTTGAACTATGTGTCGTTTTAGATAGTTTTGTGTTGAAGAATTTTTGTGTGACTGGTTGTCTGGTTCGGGGTGGTATCCCGTGGATTTTGTTTCATTGTGCTTTAGCAATAATGGTCAAACTTCCCGCTAACATCGTTGGAATTTAAAACATTCGGTGAGTCATCAACATTTTGTGTTTTAACGTTAGATGTAATCTGTAGATATCACAAGAACGTGCATGTCGTCTAAAAATACGAAAACTTGTATTGTAGCGATGTTCTATTCGGTATCGTGTTAGTCAGGCTATTTATACTCAAATATATTTGTTTTCCTGACACTTCCGTGTTTTCTAAGGAATGCAAACATGAATTTGAAATTCTTACTTTTCTATTTATAAAAATCTTACCACTTAGCAACATGCTTTCATCATGAATTTCGACCCACAAAACTCCTTTTAAATTGACTACTTAAATACATTCACATTCCTCAGTCCTTCATTATGTGGATAATATATAAATCTGATAGCAATTGCAGTAATATATTCGTGGTTTATGCTTATTATATGGACAATAAATAAAGTAACTGTAATCAGTTATGGACTTCCATAGAAATAGCCATGCAAGCAACATATGAACCTTTTACAGGCATACAACCTGAACCATGTTTGTATAAACAAAAATATTAAATCTATTGAAGTGTTCAAAGCTCTTATCACACTCTTATCATTTTATCCCATAACACTCAAGATAATATTTCAATGCTAATTTGCAAATCTAAATAAAATTATTTCTTAACAATAGTAGTCAGTAGTAACATTGTTTTAGCAATAGTAGTCACAAAAATAGTCCCTTGTCAATGTCAAGTCTAATGAAATTGATGACCATAGAGTTTGCTAACAGCTGGGAAATTAAGTAAACAAATGTCTAAAAATAGGTTTAAGTACCTAATCTATCAACTGAGTGAGTAATTTATTACTCAGTACTCAGTAGTTTCTAGAAAAAATGTTTTTGTTCATGGTATAACTTAATTTATCAAAAAAAAGTTACTTTTGCTGGTTACACACTTAGACAACCTAACTCGTTATCAAAACCTCATTTGTATGAATTGTGAATACACTAATAAATCTTAAAAATTCATACCTTATATTTGTTTAGTGTTTTTGCATATTTAGTAATTTTATTGTTCTTATAACCAATCCTACTGTTGATACAGAGATTAAATATCAGTTCCTGTGTAAATATAACAAAGTTGGTTTGTTTTAACATACCAGCATAAATCACACCCAGTGTTGTGTAAAATTTGTTTAATTTGATGAGTGTTTAGTCATTTACACTATTTCATTTGGTTCTTAGTAATACAAAATTACTGTACTGTCTATAGGATGAGCTGCTATACTAACCTCTTAGGTACTGCTTATATACTTCCTGCAGTCATGGCATACTGTAAGGGTGCCCACTGGCGGCACGGCATGCCAGGGCAAGGGATTTTTATGCGACAAATGGAAATTGAACTTAATTGTATGACAATAAAATTAACGTTTCAACGGCAACGATGCCGCGGCATGCCGCGACGTCCTTAGGCATCACCATTGATATTTCAACTTTATGCCATGCCGTGTTGCCACTGGCAATGGGCGCCGGCCCTAACTGTATGTTGGTCAATAGTTAATAGCCCAATGTACACTCCACCATGCTCACAGCTACGTGTACTGTACACCAGTGGATTTTTACTAACAGATCTTGTTATCACAAATAATAAGCAGCGTGGCTATTTACTGCTCCAATTAGTTATATTTTCCTGTAGTAATTTTATATTAATAAACAGAATTAATGTAACAAAAATGATTATGTTGTATATCTCTATTTATTGTTGAAATAATGCTAATTTTCCTGTCACCTTTTATACCTTGTCTGCTGAAAATTGTCCTTCCATAAGGATTTAATCAGAGCATATATATTTTTAAATATATTTTGTCAGACCCCAAATTGTGAATGAAAAGGTCAGTCCTTTAAGTAATACTGTAAAACAATCAGTAGAAAACCAAAGTCTGTTCTCTCAAATCCATTCAGTGTTGCGAAAAAATCAACAGGTGTAGATTTCCAAGGAAACACACCATTGTTATGAAAATTACAAAAGAAGTAATCAATCTGTGCTCTGCATTCACACTGGTCTTCATTAAAGATGTCTTAATAAGCCAATGAAAATGATTGCGTACTTTATTAGCTCTTATCAACAGACTAATTAGTAGGTACTTTGCAAAATTTTTACATGCAATTTGCTGTCTGGCCTGAGTCGCTCAATTTTGCCTTCATATTTAGAATTGTGTTTGGCTAAGAAGACAGGGTTATTGGACTGTTCTGTCTGACATAAAAGGCTTAGAGTACAGTATGCAATGCAATGTGTATGTACATTTTGTAAGATAAACTCTCATTTTATTTGATTATGTATGAATGCTGTAGATAACAGAATGGAGCTGTAATTTAATAAAGCAGTAGTGAATGTTCTCAATAAAAAGACAAATCTGTAACTTGAACTATGAATTTTACTTTTCATAACATAAAATCACGCGTGTATTTGTAACTCCGCTGCCGCGAGAAATCGCGGCACAGCGGACAGAGCTCCGGCAAGATCTCATGGCGGCATGGAGAGTGCGATTGTCGCAACCCAGTGCTGGGCACGCCACAATAGCGGCGATAAGTCCCCTCTTTGAGGAGTGGCTAGAGAGGCGCCACGGCGTCCTCACCTTCCGCCTGACACAGGTCCTCACCGGACATGGCAGCTTCGGGAGGTTCCTGTGTAGGATTAGGCGGGAGGAAACGCCCGGTTGTCACCACTGTGCGGATCGCCCGGAGGACACGGTGGAGCATACGGTTGAGGTATGCCCTGCTTGGGCGGAGCACCGCCGTGTCCTCGCGGAGGCGATTGGCGGCAATGACCTCTCGCGTCCGGCCCTGGTTCAGGCCATGGTACGGAGCGAGAAGGCATGGGAAGCCGTCACCTCCTTCTGCGAAGCAGTAATGCTCGCGAAGGAGGAGGCGGAACGCGTGAGGGAAAGGCAAAGTTTGCGCCCTCACGCCCCTAACCGCCGCCGTTGGAGACGCCCTGGGCGTCGGGAATCCCAGGCGGATTCCCGGCCACCATAGGCGCGGGCTTGCGGACGGCGAGCAACGGGCAGCTCGCCGTCCGATAAGGACCAGGCCCGGGTCGATGGCGCGTCGTGTTCCACGCGCGCCTCAATGAGATGTCAGCAAAATTGACGGGGTCCAATAGGACCGATGCCTGCCAGGGTTGCGGGAAAGTCCGAAAGGGATACCGGGACCTTGGCAACAGGCAAATGAAGGAACACGGGTGGGTTTTAGTCAGTAAAAGTCTGACACGCCCTTCCGCTCCGCCCAGAGCGGGAGAAGTCATTGGATGATTTCCCACACTCAAAAAAAAAAAAGAGGTATTATTATTAAAACAAATTAACGATCATTAAAAAAAGCCAGATTAATTTAAAATGTAATAAAATGTAAGGACTTTTTTCCAAATATCTGGCTTTTTTCTCGACGTCTCAAATTTCCAAATGGTAACACTTAATTCTCATGTATCTTCTGTCCCTATAATTTTCTTCCTCTCAGAGTACAGTAAAAAGAAAATATCCGTCTATCTATGATGATGACTATGAATGACAGTCGTGTTTTGTTTTCAGTGCCCCAACCGGCATGGATGAGGGTTTACTCAACGACCTTCTCGAGTGCTCCGTTTGTCTGGAGCGACTCGACACCTCGTCGCGTGTCCTGCCATGTCAGCATACTTTCTGCCTGAAATGCTTGAAGGTGAGTTGTATTACGGCACATAACAGCAAAGAGTGATCTATCAATAGATGATCGGCTGTTGATGGCCTTAGCTAGTAGAGCGTCTAAGTAGGGTTCGTATAGGGTAGTGTACAAGTCATTATTGTTCGAGTGCGAAAAAGAGATTGGAGCGTCATCTCTTTTCAACATGAACAATACTGACTTTCACACTTAGCTATACGGCCCCAGTCAGGACACACTCGGTGGCCAGCCTGCCCAGTGCGGGTCGCATATCTTCGAATTTTTGGTTCTAGGACATGTCGGTTTCCTCACGAAGTGTTCTTACACCATTTTTGAGAGCAGTGATGATGAAATAAATTGCACTAAGTGAAGTGAACTCTTATCTGGGTTCAAAACTTGGAACCCGCAACCTACAACTGTGTCGGTACCACTAGGCCACCACTGCTCTTAATCATGTATGGGATAAAAATATAGTTTACCATCGTACACAATTTTCATCAGAAATGATTTGACAAAGTTTGATTCTTGTTTGCTATTAGCAATTGCCTGGGGTCCTGAATTTCCCCTCTAGAAGTTATCAGGTTCGAAGCGGTTTTTTCTAGACTTTTATGACGTCTTGTTCTAAATTTAAATGAAAGAAATAGTACATTACTATTGCGGCCAGCAATAAGGGGATTGAGGGACGATCGTGAAAATGAGGACCGAGGCGTAGCCGAGGCACTCATGCGTGAGTCCATCAATTCCTGATTGCGGCCAAGGCTTGTATAGTACTTTTCTCAAACAACGCGCGGAAATTCAAACTGAGTAAATTAAATAGAAATTCCAGAATCAATGACGAATAACTATCATTTTTCATGCGCCAATATGTTAATTTGTTTCTTCTTTGTTCTATTTGCAAACCAATTCGAAATTTAAATAAAATCTTTGATAAGTTACCTCCTTGGTTGCCATGTGTTGAAGTAAAAAGTTCGTTCCATTTTTAAATAACACGACAGATATGAGTTTTCATACTAATTTATTTGGCCGCTAAACACGCCAGATATGGATTTTCATAGTAACTTTGCTGGCCGCATCGTCACTTGTTTTTTACCAGTACAGCAATTTTGATTTATCTCGAAGAAGGTTGTCAAAATAATGCTCGAATTTCCAAGCATGTTTGAGAAAACTAAATTAGATGTTAACGTGTTAATAAGTCTATATGTAAGCTTGTTTATTAGACTGACTCGTACGAGCCGCGGACTGCCTATAATAATATGATTAAATATTAATACTTGAATCAAAACAAGTAATAAGTCTTAATAAGTATAATAAATAATTCAATATCATAATTTCTGCTCTCCGGCCTCCAACATCCTTCTTAGGAACACTTAGAATCCATTGTTGTTTATGATTGATAACCTTTTGACAGCGCCCTGTCGCAAGACCTTTAGGCTTCGTCTACATTTCCTACTTTCCGATTTCAAAGTACAATTGTCTGAGCCAACCATACCGGATCGGAGGAGTATCGCTCATTTAGAATAGACAAAAAATAAACGCCTCTGGGCCCAGTGGTGTCTGAAAGATGAGTAAAATAACACGTCAAGGGGGATGAGCAGCATCTGTTGTTTTGTTGATCAGACGCTACTCAAAAGCTACGTGTTACAAACTCAAATCACTAATGAGGAGCCAGAATGTCATAGCACTAAGTATTTCAATGGCGGTCCGTACACGACGCAACTAAGGCCGGCCACATACATCCGAAATGGAATTCCGTTTCGAAATATCGATTCGGAATTTCGAAGGCAGCAAATCAATACAAAATCAAGGATCTATACACACGTACAGTAGTTCTCCGTTCGTTTTCTCCGATTCGATATTCCGAATCGATGTATGTCCTTACTAGTTTGTGATTGATTGATTGCGTTGTGTACGGTACGGACCAAACAATAAACTAATCACCAATCCGTTTGCCTTGCTTGGTGATTACCAGAAAGTTCTGATTGGTTTTCCACAATTGCAACAAATTACTGATCAGAATTAAATATACTTACAAAGAAATTATAAAGGTAATGTTGATTCCCGGGTGTTTTATCCTCAAAGGAAAAAGTATGAAATAAATTCATAAACTATTTTGCGGTCTGCAATTTATATTTCAGGAATATTATACATATACTATTCTGTTCCTATAAATACATATTCTGCAAAACTGTAAACATTTACGGTGGCACGTAGACGATTGCTCGGAAAAATGGTTCGAATTTTAAATCTGGAAGATTTTAAGCGTTAATTATACATAATACGCGTAGGCATCTATATTTTTTGGAATTGTGGTTAGAGTAACAAGTCAAATTAATCAACAGAAACTAAACAACACACGTCAAAGAAGTGCGCAATCCTCCACCGCTAGACAGAAGAATCCACATAGACCCTGCCTCAACAATAAAGATCTTTAAAGGAATTATACCCAATTCACCACGGGTGATGTCAAAGAGAACGTGGCTGTAAATACTCTTGTGATCTTTTCTCCTTTTGCAAGAGTGTTAAGTGCAGCCACACTAAGAACGAAGCTAAGTTCGTTAAGCTTCGCTCATGTAGCTACCGCGACTTTTTTTTAATACTTCGGTTGATAGTTCCAATTGTGGCCTGCATTTAATGCTCCAAAAAGGGCGCAGAGCTGGATTGCGAAAGAGCCGATCCTGGTTGGAGACAAAGACACCGGGACGGTAACCTCCATGTTGCTCAAGAGTCATAATGTCATAACCCGGAACCCAAATCTTTATATCTTCAGGGTCGCAACCTCTCAGGCTCTGAGAGCTTTACTAGGGAATTATATGTATAGAAGCATAAGCGTAGCAAGTGCTACTGTACACCGCGTGGGTGTCGGGGAAACCTCGGTTTGCCCGGGCTGCCCGGAGAAGTGCCCTAGGTGTGCACTTAGCACATTATTTTAACAAAAGAGAACCTACCCAATCCTCCTGTCATCTCACTCATCATGCACTGCAAGAAAGACAGTGATCTGTCAATCCACACTTCTTTCCGCCAAACACACCAGTAGCATTTTTTCGAGTAAACATTGCGCCATTAAAACATCAGAGTCAATGTAGTAACGTTTTTGTAACAAAGTCATATGTTCGGGCTTTGGAATTGGGGCAGCGTAATATAAACAAGCACTACCGGTGAACAGGCGGATGAGAACAGAACACGCGTTTTTTTTTTTCTAAAAGTATATGGCCTGTTACTTTTTTCCGAAGACCTTGGATAAACGACTTTTAAGATTTGTGAATAAATTAAATATTCTTGCCTCCGTACAAAGGATTTTATTCTCCTCTCGTCTCGGCATGAGCTATACGACGAGAATATAACATCATGGCGTAGAAAAAATATTGCTAGTCTGGAGAATGGTAGCCTAGGTACCCAGGCCCAGGGTGCGCCGGGAGAGCTCTTAGTACCGATCCTCGTAAGGATCGGGCAGGATTATCACTTTTGGTATCCGGGACAAAGCGTAGATGTTGGAGCTTGGACGCAATGAATGAGGCAAGAGACTATTATCACAAGAAACCGGAACAACCCTAGATCTATTGTTGACTATAGAAGGCTGTTTTTGACTGCCATAAGCTGTTGTTGCTACTGACTGTCGTTTGTTTGCTTTATTGTTTGTATTTGCGTATTAGATGTGGCGGAGCTCGTAGCTAAGTAATAACAGCCACATGGGTCGATTCAACAGGTTAAGCTACGCTTGCCGGGGTTGGTCCATGGATGGGTGACCATCTTTACATATCGAGACTCCTCCGTGCCTCGGAAAGCACGTTAAACCGTTGGTCCCGGCTGTCATTTGTGGATCTTTGACAGTCGTTACGGGTCGTCAGAAGCCCGAAAGTCTGACGACCAGTCTTGCCAAGGGGTATCGTATTACCCAGTTACTGGGTTGTGGAGGTCAGATAGGCAGTCGCTCCATGTAAAGTACTGGTATTTAGCTGCATCCGGTTAGACTGGAAGCCGACCCCAACGTAGTTGGGAAAAGGCTAGGCTCATGATGATTTGCGTATTTGATGCTATGTCTAATGCCGGCTTTAGCCAAACAGACACAAATCTTCGTTACCCGTCCGTTACCGTTCACCTATCACACGTGCCCCCTCACCGCATCCTGACTTACTCGTCCCATCATAAATAAGCAATAGTTACTGTAGTTAGCTCACCCTATCTGAACGCCGCTTTGACTCACGCACGAATCATGCAGCCATTTAACTTATACTCGTATGGTCTAGTCTATTAAATTGGTAGGTTTATGTCACAATATTTTTGATGCACTTCCCGTTACTGTGCGGTTTTGATAATACTTATTTAAACTAGCTGATACTCGCGGTATCGCCCGCTAAATTACATACTAAAACGTTCCTCGAGAACCACTCCATCCATTGGTGAAAACAGCATGAAAATCGGTGCAGTAGTTTTTGAGTTTATCGCGAACAGGACGACAGACAGACGCGGCGGAGGACTTTGTTTTATAATAGGTAAAGATGTATGTAGAATTTGTTTTGGTATTTGTGGTTATTGCATCAGTTGGTTTTTCTATTCGTGGCTTTTCCTTGAAATATGGTATTTAGGTATCAAAATTGCTAAACAAAACAGGCAATTAATCTCAAAAGGAACGCGTTTCCTTCCAAACGGCAAAAAAATTGTATCTGATTGATAGTCATTTTTTTATGTTGTTTCAAAGAAGACGCTCAACGAAATATAACTAAGTCGACTATTTGTAACCTATTTTAAAAAGCAGTCATTAACATCACGCTTTCAAAAGAAACACAGAAGTAGACAGTACAATTTAAATACTCCGTCACAATGGTCAAGGAGGGGCAGTATCCTGTTTATAAATCCTTTTCACCTGACATTTAATGTAGCCAGCCCCTTATGTCAGTAAACCTTCTTTATAAATACATACATAGTAGAGTCTGGCAAACGAAAGTTGATCCAGAAAATACCCGCGAAATTTAAAAAAAACAAGACTGTTTATCCCTGTACAAAGTGCGATAACACGTTTTAATAATTTAAATTTAATTTCATTTAAAATAAAGTTTCAAGTATTAAAATCAAAAATCGTGTTATCGCACTTTGTACAGGGATAAACAGTCTTGTTTTTTTAAATTGCGCGCGTGTTTTCAGAATCATCGTTCGTTTTTTCGTTTGCCTTATTTGTACTTACGTTGGCAATGCGTTGGTACCAAGACTGGCTGTCTAGAAAGTTGCTACCAGTTTTTGGCATCACACACGCAGCATTCCAATTACAAATCATTCATGATTATTTTAAGTAAGAGTTGATGTTCACTTGTTACAGATTTTTTTTATCGTTACTTTAATTGGTCCATCGATACCTTTTTATTGGACAGATACATTGTGCCTTATTTCGGTGCTTTCTTAAAGCCCCAGCCCTATTATGTAGAGCAGATAAACCAGCGTGCTTTAAAAAAATAAAATACTTACTTACCTATGTTAAAGTTAAAACTTTCAGAAAAACAAGCAATCCTAACTAATATTATAAATGCGAAAGTGAGTTTGTTTGTTTCGCTTTCACGCTAAAACGGCTGAACGGATTTGGATGAAATTTGGCACATTGGTAGACCGATCCCCATAGATATCCCCTTTTTATGCGGGTGAAACCGCGGGGCGCAGCTAGTAAATCATAAAAGAAATTAAAAGAGCACTATAATAAATCACTGTGTCATCTATCACCCTCAATTTGGTGTGAATTTGAAATAGACGCAACTTGTCTGAATATTTGGGTGAAAATACATCAATCCAGATCATACACTTATCAATCACCGCGTTACGCAATCAATCGCAAATCTGGACAAAGTATCAGATCCAAACCTCCGTCTAAGACAAATGCACCATCATAATATCCTTTTAATCCCTTCAGCCTAAAGCATGCGTGCATGCTTGCATTCGAAGTACGTTTACCATGATAAGTAAGGACGGGTTCACCTCATGACCTTTCGATCGCCATTCTCCAGCCAACGCCTTAGGCCTTAGGCAATGGCTAAATTGTAACTAGGCTCTATTAATATATGGGGAGCCATTGTATGCAAGCGGGTCAGAATTTTATTGTTCGATAGAAATGCTTGGGATGCATTCATCTACCTACCAGGTAAGAGTGGACATCTTCAAACATTCCATATTTTAATTTCATTAAACCCTTAGCTCCTTATTAATAACTAGTTGACGCCCGCGGCTTCGCCCGCCAAATTATATACTAAAACCGTACTCGAGAACCACTCTATACATTGGTGAAAACAGCATGAAAATCGGTGCAGTAGTTTTTGAGTTTATCACGTACAAGACGACAGACAGACGCGGCGAAGGACTTTGATTTATAATAAGTAAGGATTTTGAAAAGCCAACAATATATTTATTTCGTTACAATTTTTCGAACAAACATATGAGACGCATAAAATTATGTTTTACTAGCTGATGCCCACGGCTTCACCCGCTTGACAAATTATATACTAAAACCGGTGCAGTAGTTTTTGAGTTTATCGCGAACAGACAGACACGGCGGAGGACTTTGTTTTATAATATGTAGTGACTAGCAGCGGCCCCGCGGTTTCACCCGTATGTCTCGATATTGTGGGAATATAGGGATAAAAAGTATGCTTTGTGTTAATCCCGATTATAAACCATCTGTGTGACTTTCATCCAAATCCGTTTTGTACTTTTTGCGTGTAAAAGTAACAAACATGCATCCATCCAACCATCCATCCTCAAAAACCTCACAACTCGCGTTTATAATATTAGCAGGATTGTAAAAATGAAAGGAATTGTGTGTGTTACGCAATTAAAGTGCAGTTGAACTTCCATAAGTAACTATTGAGCAATTGATGCATGAGAAAATAATGTGACTATATCGACATGACATCTATAAATCTCGTCCTTATGACCAGTCGTTCTTCGGTTCGTTCAACGTTAAAACCCGTTACTTCGTAGAAGCCTTACTCATTTATAAAAATATTAGTCACAAAATTCAAGGAAAGCTATCAAAGAATGAATAATTTGATCAAACAGCATCCAATAACAGTTGAGTCTTAATAAAAGAGTCTCTTGTTTCAAGATTAAATAAAACGACCCCGCGCTGTAATTGAGTGTGGCGCCTGGGAGTAGAATTTGTGTGTTTTCTACTCTACTATATGATTATATTGTATTGGCGTGGTTACTCAGAAGCAGACTTGATTGATGTCATGTATATCTGTGACATGGGCGCGGGTAGTCTGAAACCCATTATGCTGAAACCTGACTCGAGAGTGGATTCTATACATACCCCCACCAGCACGTGTAGTGTGACCACTATAGAAACGGGTTTTCTCGACGGATGAATAGATAAAATGACAGATTATGATTGTTTATCTGTCATTTTGTCTATTCTTCTGCATGCTATGCGTGCAGTTAGGGTACGCAATAGTCTTACGGTGATATTACACGAGTTGCACAATTTAGTGGCTCGTGAGCTCGTGTAAGAGCACCGAAGCCGGCGCAGACGAAGTCTTTGCGTGTGGAATACTGAAATCAAACCGCATCTGAGTAATCCCCACATTCGAAAAAGCTATCAGATGATCCAATTACTAATCAGCTATGATTATTGTGTTGACATAGTTGTTACGAAGATAGAAACTTCTGCTCGCTTTATGCAACCAAAACATAAACAAGTGGGAAGAGTTACATCGCGTTGTAACTTAATGAGCTATATTACATCTGTTTGCTTCTACCAAACCTTAGAGGAGCTCGTGGCTAAGTAATAAGAGCTGCACGGGTCGGTCGATCAGGTTAAGCTACGCTTGCCGGTTTTGGTCCGTGGATGTGTGACCATCTTTACATCCCGTGACTCCTCCGTGCCTAGGCAAGCCGTTGGTCCCATTGGCCCCTGAGTAAAATAACCCCTTAAGAGGATACCCATGAATTCAATTTTACCCTCTATACTAAAATGTAAGAATAGTTATTAGTTAAAATGATATCAAGGTGATGCACTAATAAACACCGGTGCGATCGCCAAACTTGCCAAATATGACGGCTATGGCAAGTCGCCCTGGTATGTTGTCGTGGCGACACAAAATGAAGCGTGATCTTCAGAAAAAGGCAGTTATCCTGTTAAGCAGAATAAACAAACTCCGGAAATACTTCCGGAGTTTGTTCATTCTGCTTTCGATAGTCTAAGTTTTTATTTTTCACTTTTTTGTTGTGGTACCTACCCAACACAAATTCGAATACCACTACCTGCAATGTAAATAACAGTGACGGAATAAATTAAAATATTGTCCATATAGACTACATAGGGAAAAATACAGAATATTGAAGCTAACTCAAAAACTATGTAAGCAAAGTTTATATGGTGGTCCCTCTGCAGCATGACCTATCAAACAAAAAAGAATCATCAAAATTAATTCATAATTGGCGGAGCAATCGCGTAACAAACACACAAAGAATAAAAACATACAAACGAATTGAGAACCTCCTCTTTTTTGAAGTCGATTAAAAATGCCGTTCTGTTCACGGCCATCCTCAGGGGGCCAAGTCTACTAATTTACAAACGTGTCAGCGGTCTCACAATGATGAGTTTTTGACAGATTTACCATACAAAATCTGTCAAAAACTCATCATTTGTAAATTACTGACACGTTTGTAAATTAGTAGACTTGGCGCCCTGATTCCGTGTCCGCGTAATAAAAAACCTATTTACAGAAATCCACTGCATATATTTTAACATTCGAGACTTGGTCGCTTTTGTAAACTTAATCGGTCGCCCGTTGCGTGTCTGTATCACTTTCACTGGCTGATTCTGTAATCTCACTGCTTGTGATGTCATTGCGGCTAAGTATAGGTACGATAAACGTTAAAATCTTAAAATTTTGTATCAATGTGTTATCAACTTATCATTTATCATTTTGGCCCATTTTTTTTTAATGTAAGTCTCGTCTAGCCGATACAGTGAGATTTTTTTGTAAGACGAATGTTTGGTGGAGCTCGTGGCTAAGTAATAACAGACATCGTCGATATATCAGGTTAAGCTACTCTTGCTTGGGTTGGTCCGTGGATGGGTGACCATCTTTACATACCGAGACTCCTCTGTGCCTCGGAAAGCATCTTAAGCCGTTGGTCCCGGCTGTCATTCGTTAATCTTTGACAGTCGTTACGGGTCGTCAGAAGCCCGAAATTCTGACAACCAGTCTTACCAAGGGGTATCGTATTACCCAGTTACTGGATTGTGGAGGTCATATAGGCAGTCGCTCCATGTAAAATACTGGTATTCAGCTGCATCCGGTTAGACTGGAAGCCGACCCCACATAGTTGGGAAAAGGCTAGGCAGATTGATTGATATGAATGTTTGGTGACAACTTGCTGTATAATATTCAATTCTTCTTTGTCCATAATTTTGACTGTTTATTAATCATACTCTTAGGGTAAAGTTAGTTATTTCGATACGCTGACTTCTGAAGTCTTAATTTCTCTAGCTATATAAAGTCCGACATTGTCACCTATTGTCCGACATTGTTAAGCTTCGATAGCTACTGAAACATAAATTCTCCTATCAATATCATATCACCCTTCTTTCACAAACCAGCTTAAGAAGAAGTCAAAAGATAATAAAACCATAAATCGTAAAAATGGGTTCGTTGGACGCTAGTCTAGAAATGGTATTGATCACTAATTGTCCTACTTACGGATGTGCGCCACTGGGTTGTCCATCCACGTACGTTTGACGGGGCCGTCGTATAAATAGATGGCGGCCCTGTTTCTGGCGTGTATTAACGTCAAGGGCCGTAATTGTTTATTTATATTTGCTGTCAAACCAAAAGCAGCGTATTTATTTGAGGATCCTTAAGTTTGAGGGTTATGGAGAGGCGACGAGATAAACTGTCAGTATCAAGCAATGTCTTTATTAACTGTTTGAAGATTATTTTCGTTAAAGGAGATTTATTTTGAAGTAGAGTATTTGGGTCCAGTAGGTGATGAAGTAATAAAAAAGCACAGTACAGTCCTTTCACAGTTAGTTTCTGGACCACGCCAATGTTTGAAATCACAAATTTAATTTAGGAAAACCATTTACTCATTGCTTGCAAAACCTTGCCGGTCGCTCTTTATAAAAAGGTTTATATAAAACTATTTTGGTTGGGTATAAAACTATTATTTGTAACTAACAAAAGTTATTTTGATCAAGAACCGGAAAGCGTAATCGCTAATTAACTGTTTGGTGTATCAAACCCATTTGTTGTGCTAGAACTCGACGAAAATCGCAAAGATATAGCCATCTTAACTTTTTTTTGCTATTAAAAATATTACGATATGTGCACTGTGCCAAAGAGGTCATATTCTCTGGCACATGGGACTTGCTACTGCAGTTAGGAAACGTATTACACTGTAATTGTGGGCTTAGGTTCCAAGATCTTCAACTAGAGAGCAGTTTAATGACAGGCAGACTAGAGGCATGTAGTTTGAATAGGGTAGGCTTTATTAGTATCAAATAAAAGTGGGATAACGGCAAGAGAATGATGATATTACTATTGGTTTTATTGCCTTTCAATCTATCTTTAAAAGAACGTTAAGCTAAAACGATGTAATAGCACGGGCGGGCGATGCGATGCTTTAGTATATTTTGGTGTGCAGAAGCTAGTAATTTATAATTATGTGAAATTGCGAAGTTCCATTCAGGATCGAACTCAAACTCAAACTCAAAGCATTTATTTCAATTAAACCATTTACAGGCACTTTTGAATTGTCAAAGGGTCGGTCAGTTAGTTAAAAAGTTGAAGCTAGTTGCCCATTCAAATTCGTAGATCTCTATGGAGAAGAACGGGCAAGAAACTCCAAGGACACTCTTTTAAAAATGTATATAGATATTACAAAATCCTGGGTACAGTATTCTTCGTGCTTCTATATGTGAGAACAATGTCAAACGAAAAATAATCAAAAAGAATTCAAAATATAAGATTAAAAATAAGCCCTGGCAGATAAGAGATGACCAGTCTCAACTGACGGCGCCCGTTCACGAACATGACACGTGGATCAGCACCATCCAGCTCAACCATTTTGTAGGGAACCGAATGATCGAATTAGCGGAACTAAACAAAGTTATCTTTAACTTATCATGCCTATTATACAAACATACATTACATTCGTCAATTTGTTCCACCTTGACTTACTAAACTTCCCGATAATTGATGGATTAGATAAATTCGTAGACAGCAGCGCGTTGTTATAAAATATACCTTTTGTTTTTATTTAAATCTAATCTGAATTATAATAAGTTTATTGTGAGAAAATTAAGTCGATAATGATAAGATTTTATTGCTTTCAAACACAGTGGCTTAGGTATGCCTTCTGGCGAGCGAACCTCATCTATCGAAGTAGCACTGTAGACGAGTCCTAACAAAATAGTTCTGATCTGAAGTACTCAGAGATAGGACCTTCGATTTTCTCGATGTCATCCGAACATTATGTCGGAAATTATACTGAAATTTGCCTGTGTCATTTGTGTTTATCCTGCATTCAAATGATTGCTGAATCAACTTGTGACTTTACGATAATGCACGCTTTACTATTCCTGTTTGCCGTAGACGGTTAAAAAGAAGCTTAGCTTAGCCGGAATGATATAAACAGACATTTTCAAAAATAGACATGAACATAAAGTTTCATGCACCATACAAGGACTAATTTCAGTCGTCCATTCGAACAGTTGCGTAGGATTGTAAGTGGCTCTATGTCTTTCTGTTGAAACGAGTTGTACAATTACATTGCTGCATCCCTATTACAGCTACATTGATCTAGACCGTTTTGGCAGCGACACCTACGTTAATTGATGGGTATGCGATTGGGTCGCAAACACGAGCACATTAGCTTAATTGTTTTGGTGACTCACTGGTGTCTGCGAAGAGTTTTATGACTTTAATGTTTAAATTTTTTTAGGGGAGTGGGTTATCCTCCTTTGTTTTCAATGTGGATCTCTTGCCTGTTCATTAACTTCATATTCGGTCAAATTCAACTACTTTATTGACTTTGAAGTAATTTGGCAGAGTTAAAGATTAGTGCTTGTGTTCTTATACGAAATGTGGCTTGTTATTAAATTCTTTCTTAATTTTCTCTGCCTAGGCTATAGCAGCTTAATTCTACCGGCCACTCCCAAGTTGAGATACTTATAGTGTTTGAGTTTCCGCTTCAAGTTTCATTAGTTTCTTCTTACTTCTTGGTTTCTTTCATTGACGAACTCCTCTGTATCTATGTTCTATGTTATGAGGTTTGGTTACCGCACTTAGTCCTTCAGGTGTACCATTGTGCGTGGGTCATGGCGGCCGTCGGTTCCAACCATCTCAACTCCCTCCAGAAATTTATTAAGTCGCCATTCAAAGAGCACATGGCGCAACGGTTTCCTAAGCCTCCATGTATGCCCTGCAGTGACTCGTGATGGTTCCCGTCTTCAGGCGCAGGCCGTTCCTTTCCAGGCATAATAAACGTCTGGCTAGCCTGCTATCCAACGATGGCATAGCTTCCCTGGACTGCTTGCAGCCCGGTGTCTATGAATAATTGGATTATGATACTCCTGTGTATCATATCCACTTTTTACATAAGTTTGATTCAATTACGTCGTTCATATCATAATGAAAAGAAAATAAAAAGCAGATGTTACGAAACGTGAAGTTATATTTCAGTTTACATTTCCAGCTCTCGTTTTAATACGTTGTAAAATAAAGAATTATTATTTTCTTAGAGAGACAGTTTCCATACATTCTGAATACAGTATTTGGAATGATTGTGTGCATTGCATATATTGCAGCTGCTGGTTTATCTTTCCTTTTCAATATTTTGCTGAGCAATTTCTATACTATTTCGACGACGTGGTTTATGCACCACTTATTATTACTAAGACTTCCATATGATTTTGTTTTCTTTCTCAACACTTTCAGAGTTTGTTTAGAGTACGAGCCTGTCCTGAAGGTGTTCAATGCTCTAAAATTAGAAGAGAAAAACCAGTTTCATATGTTGTGTGACATTGTTTGGACTAGCTCAAGTAAACTAGATTCAGCCCATCGCCTACGAGCATTAGGACAATTCGGTTCCCTCAATTTATTACTCCAACTAGCGTGGGATGATAAACGCCCTTCATTTCGGTCGAGTCAAAATCCGGTCGTCACTACCACTTGTTTTATTTGGTTTCCAAGCAATGAATCCAATTCAATCTTACAAATCCTTTAAAATGTCTTGTTAGACTTGAAGAATGGGTCTCGTAGCTAAATTATAACCGCTGCACGGGTTGATTGAATGCTAAGCTATGCTTGCCGCGGTCGGTTCATAGATGGGTGACCATGACCATCCTTTACATATCGAGTGAGACCCCTCCGTACCTCGGAAAGCACGTAAAGCCCTTTGTTCCGGCTTCCTTTCGTAGATCTTTGACAGTCGTTACGGGTAGTCAGAAGCCAAAAAGTCTGACAACCAGTCTTAATTAAGGGGTATTGTGTTACCCAGTAACTGGGTTGTGGAGGTCAGATAGGCAGTCGCTCCATGTAAAATACTGGTATTCAACTGCATCCGTTTAAGACTGGATGCCAACCCCAACATAGTTGGGATAAGGCTAAGCAGATTTTAGTCTTGAAGAATTGTTGTTGGCTTGTTGGTTTCGAGTTGAAAACGTCCTTGTTGTTCAGATAGGCGATTAACACACGACACCGCGCACCGCAACGGTAGGCGGTCTCCTGTCGCATTGGCCTCTATTAAATCCGCTGATATCAAACGTACACCGCTCGACCGCGCCGTCGCGTTGTGAGAGACCGCGGAGGTGCGCGGTGCCGTGTGTAAACCGCTATAAAGTTTACCTTATATATTTCTGCCACCAAGAAGAAACGTTATGTTCCGGCTTAAATGGTAGGTAATCATACCCTTGTAAGTTCTTTACTTATTACACGAACATGAGACATTTCACGGTGGCGGTACCCATCGACTTCTTACCATTTGGTGCCGGTGTCGGCCGCTTTGCCAGCCAATGTCGAATAAAAAAGATAACGGACCTGTTGCCAGGCACCACTTTTCTACATCACTTGGCCTTCTGCGTCCTCCAAAATAGTTAATTTGCTCTTATCAAAGTTCACTAGGTTGCCAGTACTCAGGCACTGTCATACAAGGTGTCGCTTAGGATACAGATAAAATCATAATTATTTTGTTTACGAAATTCTGTTATACTAGTTTTCTTTGGTATTTCTTTCTTTTGACCGCCGTCTTTCGCTATCTTTAAAATCGTTGAAACAGAACCGTACTAGAATGTCCTAGAACCAAAAATACAAACACTTGTGACTTACTAGGGCCTTCTTCCAGTGTCGCGGGAAAGGGATACCGGGACCCTTGACAACAGGCAACTGAAGGAACACGGGTGGGTTTTAGTCAGTAAAAGTCTGACACGCCCTCCCGCATCGCCCAGAGCGGGAGAAGACATTTGACGATTACCTAACCTCCAAAAAAATAAAAATAGGGCCTTATGGTGGATTACCGCCCGCTCACTGTCAGATAGAGGAGGCCTGAGTACCAGACTCCCAGCAGTTGGAACATTAGGAGCTGATTGAGTTATTTCGCTATCAAAGTTTTTAACTTGTATTAATTAAATCGTGCAGACTACCAATAACCGGTATTTATTTAAATAAAACCTTTTCTTCATTTCAGGTGATAATAGAATCCCACAAGGAGTTACGATGTCCAGAATGCAGGGTTTTAGTGGAAGTGAAGGTGGAGGAGTTGCCTCCGAACGTTCTTCTCATGAGGATCCTCGAAGGCATGAAGAACTCGGCTCCAAGGAAGCTAGTCACTGGACAACGAACTATAAGGAGCGGACATTCCCAGGTAAGAATTATTAAGACTGTTTGAGAGAATAGAATAGAATAGAATACTCTTTATTATGTACACCATAAAAAATACAGATACAAATGTAGAAATTTAACATAGGGTGACACAATGGGCGGTCTCATCGCTAAAAGCGATCTTTTACAGACAACCTTTGGAAGGATTAAAGCGCGAAGGAGAGATAATACTGCCGAGAGTATCTTCTACTTAATAAAAATCTTAAATTCATTCATTCACTGACCGACAACGCACCGGCTAAACCGATGGGTTTAGTAGCTGAGGATTTTTTGAAGGATTTTTATAAATTCATCCCCTAAAGGGGTTGTTAAATAGGGGATGAAAGTTTGTATGAAAATTCGTGATATTTTTTTTGCCGACCAATTACTTACCTTGCTTGAAGAGCCAATCGTCCATTCCAATTGGCTTTAGTTATTTTGATCAATGTATGACAAGTTCACAACAACCTTGAAAGTTCAAGTTTCCAAGATCTCAGGCTTCGGCCGTTGGGCAGTACGAATGGCCTACCGAGTCTAAGCCAAATAGTTATCACAAAAACCGGTGAACATATTATGGTCACCTTAACAAGACTGACTGACTTGACTTTAAGTAATTCCACCTTCCCTTAAAGAAGGGCCGGTTAAAGGAACTCATATAAACGAAAATAAAAAAATTGAAGATGACAAAATTGAGGAAGAACTGATTTTGTGATGCCTTGAAATCTTCATTGTTGTGTTGTGGTGCTGTCCCACAAACGATGGAACACCTAATATCGTGTCCTGTCAGCTGCACGTTACAGGAACTGATGGACGCTAGTGATGGCGCCAAACACGTGGCCGAATTCTGAGCCGAGTCTATTTAGATTACCATCCACACACTAAGAAGATCTTCATGTTAGATGAACTTACTTATCCCATTGCCTTTATAGTCCTCCTACGAGTTTCATAATAGTGAAGAAAAAAAATTGTAAGACCAAGAATTTCGTGCGTTAAAAAACATAAGTTCGTTTGAAGTAGTTCAAATAATTTAAGTAATAATGTTTTCGTAAATTGTTCAAGGTGTTACAAGGTGTTCAGGCAGGCGGTAAGCAGTTACCTCCGCACGCAAGGGCCCTACACGACTTTATATCCAAGGAACCGGGGTGAGTTGACCTCATTTTGTTTATAATACTTTTTTACATAACATAACATCACGCTTGTAACTCCCGAAGGGTTAGGCAGAGGTGTATTTATAGTACACCCACATTTCGTCAGTTACGTTAAAACGTTAATGTCCAATGTACTGGGGGGTGAGTCTATTGGGGTAACTGGGCAGTTCAGTGGCTAAGTGGTAACACTTGATTTACGAAAACCAACCTAACTGCTATAACATAAAGGCGGTGCCGCTGTCAGTGTCAAATTGTTACATATCTAAGGTGCAGTTAACTGTAGTAGCTACTACTACGTCCACAGTAGCCAAAACTCTTATAATGATTACCTACATGCCATGGTATTAGACAAAGTGTCACTTCTTATATAGAGAAGATACATATCAAAGACTGAGTATGGAGACGCCTCGGCAGTAGTCGCTGTTAGAGGGCCACATTATCAACACTTTCCGTAAGACCAAGCGTACCTATCGCCGTTTACTCGTACTACAGCTGCACGACTACTGACTAATGCGTGCACTGACTGGACAGGTCCACTCAATCTGTGTGGTTCTTTTCTCAAAAGACCATTTCAGACACCAATCTACATTGTCTTCACATGATCTGACCAAGATTATGGGGCTCTTATCAGGGCTTTAAAAGAGACTGTGACCTCTGAGTTTGTTTCGGCCTTTCTTCTCAGAGTATTCAGATAGGAGACGCCGATCTCATCTAGTTTAAAAAATGTGATTGACGTGTAAAAGTGTTTGTACAAACCTTCTTACAGTAATAAATCATTTATACGAGACAAATGACGTATGAAAAGGATTGGCGCACTTTCGGCGCCACAAATTTAATTAGAACTT
The DNA here is from genome assembly GCA_949152455.1 of Lithophane leautieri. Lineage (NCBI taxonomy): Eukaryota > Metazoa > Arthropoda > Insecta > Lepidoptera > Noctuidae > Lithophane > Lithophane leautieri. The sequence continues at coordinate 15,350,928 of OX424468.1, read as the reverse complement.
CCGCTTCTATGATGCTGCCGGCGGGCGCTGCGATTTCTTGCTCTGTGATTCTATAATTATCTTTCTTTACTAATATTTCAATTTATCTTAACTTTTACAAAATTGCTGAACAAATCACGTGCATCTTATTACAGTACTGTACACGCATACTGTCAAGTATATGCGTGTGAAAATACAATTATGCTAATAACAACCATTTTCCATTTCGTTTAGCTTGCATTTATTTACTGTTACTGTAGAAAATAAACCAGTGTTAGTACTCACTATACCGATCCTCCTAGGAGAATTTCCCATACTCGTAATTTGATGACGATAACTCTTGTTACATAGAGCAGTGGGAAAATATGAATTATGTGATAAATGATAACTTAAGTAAGCGACAATTATTAACTTAAGTAATCCTAACTTAAAAATGCGAACGTGAATATTATAAATGCCAACGTGAGTTTGTTTATTACGCTGTCACGCTTAAACGGCGGAACGGATTTGGATGAAATTTGGCACAGGGGTAGACCATGACCTGAAATAGGACAGGATACTTTTTATCCCGAGATTCCCACGGGATCGGGCCCTACGCGAGTAAAACCGCGGGGCGAGGCAGGCATAGCCCACAATTTTGATATTATGCCATCGATCTACCTACCGCAAAAATGCAACTTATAAAAGTAATACAAAGATACTCGTAAACAAGTATTCTAGCTAATTTATTCATTAGCACTATGAGTCATTTTGTTTATTGTAGCAGTAAATAATTATTGATTTATTTGTTCAGATAATGTAGAGTTCAAGACATTTACCGTTGTTCATAGATCACGTATGACGTAATAAGGCGCTGTGATATAAAGGTCATCGCCTTTTATCGGTTACTTTTCATCCCCTTTATTAAGAAGCCATGGCGCTCATCTGTGTGTGTGTGGCTAGGCAGACTAGCACCCTAATTCCGTAAAACACTTTCAATCACAATCTGAATGACTTTGAAGCATATTGTTAAACCTCCTTCATTTTTTCGATAAATGTGTGTGCTCAACAGCGCAAATAACTGTTGAACTGTCGTAAATAACTGTTGAACTGTCAAAATGAAAGCCAATGCTACTGTGTGTTACACAATTACCTCGCTTGTTAAATCGAAAGGGTTTTCGAGTTTATCCCTTACAGTTATTTATTCCTAACACCCGTATAAATGTGTAGTAAAGTTACAACCACTATTCAGATTTCATATTTCGGTATTTATTTTTACTCCGTGGAAAGTTTTTTTTCTATTCCGGATTTCTAGGTTCATCAAAAGCGCTGCTAATTACAAGCAATAGCAGCACAAAATAATATTATAATTCCCATTCCGACACAAAAAAAAACATATTACCTATTTATAAGTAAAGACAAAAGTTAGTGGACTATTGAACACTTTCGAGAAGATAAACGAGTATACAACTGTTGGACGTCAAGTAGCTACTAGAATATTAAGTACCTACACTACCTACTTGCCAACTACCCGAATTGTATGAGTCAGTGGAAAAAAATACTTTGATAACAATATAAACTTTAAAGTTGACGTGATCGGCGGGCTGTGAACCACTTATTTTCAATTAGTAATCATTGAACTTGGTGCATTATTGTTGGAGTGAGTCATGGGCTATCCGTTCAGTATGCGTATGCGCTTATAATGTGCTAAGCGGCAAGTTAACATGTGCACTGTGTTATGAAATAGGTACATATTATGTTGTATACATATACCTACAGATGTTTGAAATCGTGTATACTGAAGGGAATTGATGAGACTTGGGAACGCTTAAAGAGACGTAGCTTGTATAACTTATAAAATGTTTATGGGCGATATCTTCTTTTCGTGTGGTTAGTGACTAACCTGGTGTCGTTTAAAGCCGCTCATGGGGCTCTGACTTGGCTTCACATGCCGTCGAGAAATATCTCTCAGGCATGTCGGTTCCCTCACGATGGTTTCCTTCACCGTTTTTGAAGCAAGTGATATTATATAATACGCACATAAATCCGAAAATTCAGTGGTGCGTGGCTTGGGTCAGACTGCCAAGTCATAGGTCTTCAGTTCGACTGAAGACCTATGACTTGGCAGTCTGACGGTCACACCACTAGACTATCACTGCTCTTGTGAAAGCTGGAAGTGATAAATATAAGTTTAACAGGCTTGTTAATATCATTCAGTTAGTAATAAGGTACTAAAATACTATTTGTCTTATAATATTAATATCATAAGAAAAGACCTGACGGGCAATTCCCGTATTTTTAAGTAATTTCACAATCCAATCTCAGTCTCAATCTGTCAAAAACTCCTCTAACTTACCTGCATTTTTGACACAGATTGTCGTTGAAATGAGATTGCAACTAGATTTTGAACGTTTGTAATTAATGGAGTTGGCCTTCAGATCTCAACCTTTCGTATTTCTGTATTTATACCTACTTTACTACGACTAATTTCTCATGTCTCATTTCAATTGTTTTCAGAGACCTATCGTTCAAGAAAGGTGAAACGATTTTAATACAGAAGAAACTGGACCCGTTTTGGTATCAAGGAGAATGTTCTGGAAGAAGTGGCATGTTCCCTATCACATATGTTCAGGTTTGTTAATTATTATTAAACAAGCCGTGATGGAATTTCAAATCAGAAAAAATGACGAACATCCATCCAAACTTTCATCTCTTTCGCTTTCTTTAAATAAAATAGTTTTCCCAATATGTTATTCACAGTAGTCTATTTTTAGCCTTTTGGTGCATTGAAAAGGGCAATGAATTTATTAAAATGACAAGTATAGTAAAACCAATGACCCAAGTGCGCATGAATGTTGTCTTATTTTATGGAAGTGCAAGACCACATGTTTGGAAATAAAATTAAAACAAAAATATTTGTCACATGTTGATCTTAAATATTTTTTCCATCATTTAATTATTTTATTCGTTATTATAATGATTCTCGTTATGCATGTTAATGGGTGTCTAACTCTTAGCCTTTAAAAATAATATGGTTTATTTTCATAATGATCTAAAGAGCTCATGTTATTTTATGTCTTAAAATAACATTAATTGATTTCTCATAAGTATGAAAATATCAAAATCCAATCTTAATTACAGCGTCGGGGTTAATCATTTCGAAAATACCAGGATAATTTTCCGTAGTGCAGTATTTTTTTTCTTTTTTAGCCTGGCCTTCAATGATTGGTTACCTTTTGTTTTTTTATGAAATTAATCAGTTATATTGTTATTTGCAGGTGGTGGTACCACTTCCGGTCGCCACTGCTTTGTGCAAAGCATTGTACGACTTCCGGATGTCTGCACCTGACGAAGAAGGCTGTCTGGCGTTCGACAAAGGTAAAATTTAGATTTTGCTCTTAGCTCCTTGTTCTGTGGTCCTTGAGCTGAAATTCTCTATAGAGCTCATATAGCGGTCATAGCAAGTGTGTGCTTGGATTAAATCTTATTTTCCTTTTTACCCGACTACGGCGAAGAAAAAAGGAGGCTTATGATTTTGACCGGTATGTTTGTATGTATGTTCATCTGTTCCCTCCCTATCTTCTAAACCACTCACCACAATTTGGCAAATGAGGTATCGTTGGAAGCGTCTTGATTGTCCGCTGGTTATAGGCTATGTGAAATCACATTAAATTAAAAATGGCGCCATCTAGAGGATATAAAGTCAGGAACTAAAAAAAAAAAATTGTTTAGTCGTACCATGTTGAGTATCAAATGAAAGGGCTTAATGAGCACATTTCAAAAATATGTATATTATAACCCCAAAATAATTAAAGTAATAAAAACTAAAACCCAACTACGACCAAAAAGGTATAAACAAGACACCACAGACAGACAAATAAAAAATCCGGAGTCACACGTGTTAGGGCATAAATCGAACAGATTACGTGTGACTCCGGATTTTTAATTTGTCTGTCTGTGGTGTCTTGTTTATACCTTTTTGGTCGTAGTTGGGTTTTAGTTTTTATTACTTTAATTTTTACTTATTGAGAAGACCATGTGCCATCTACCAACCCGCACTGGGCCTAGGTGGTAGATTACAGCCTACTCTCTCTCACCGAGAGGAGCCTTTATCCCAGCAGTGGGAACAATAAAGGCTGATTATGCTATGGTTATGCTTATTGAGAGTAATAACTTGTCACTACACCACAAATAAATAAAAACAAAAACGTTTTTTTTTTAAAGAGGTTTTCTCTGCACATCCACGATGTGTGATGTTGTATCTGTGGTTCCAGGTGCTATAATAACGGTGCATCGTCGCGTGGACGACAACTGGGCGGAGGGTCGTCTGGACCAGCGTGTGGGCATCTTCCCCATCGCCTTCGTGGAACTCAACCAGGCCGCGCGACAGCTTATGAACAGGTTACAGTTTATTCTTTAAAAAAGAGATTAGCCTTTATATGCATATTTAGACCGCGTAGTTATTGCACTTTTGTAGGAATCGGCGATCTTTTTGTTTATAATCTACGAAAAATTTCAGCGCAGGTGGGTTCAGAGTCATTTACTGAATCCATGGTCACAGGTTGTGCGTCGATGTCCCTGTATGTATAAATGTATAGTCATGAAGACCATTTCAGACACTAATCTACATGGTCCTCACATGATCTGACCAGGATTATGTCAGGACTTTAAAAGAGGCTTTAACTGACCTCTGAGTTTGTTTCGGTCTTTCTTCTCATAGTAATCGGATAAGAAACGCCGAACTCTTGTCATTTTAAAACATCATATTTATTTTTTATGAGTAACATTTTTGTACAAGCCTACTTACACCTGTAAAATAATTTATCATCCTCACTAATGTCATGGCATGGCAACAAATTTTTTTTCAATAGCAACTTTCACATTACAAATTATTGCTATAGTTTGACCTACAACGCTGTATCGCGCCTTAGGTACCTATGTCCGTGGTGAGACGAGCGGCAGTGCAGGCCGCTCATTCGTCAACGCTCACAGCGTCTCGCCCCCCCATCGCCGCGCATTCCTAAGGCACGGTACAGCGGTCTCGGTCAAATTATAGTACTAAATATTACTAATAGGAGTCTATTGTGTTTTACAGTGTGCCGCTGAACCGCCCCGTGCCGCCCATACCGGAACACTCGAGACCATCACACTCTGACCACAGACATCATGCACAGGTAATAATATTATAAAAATGTATTATAATCAATACGTTCCATTTTCTTATGGCGCGTTTTCATTTTATTTTAACAAGAAGAATGGCTACATTATCCAAAATTTACGAAAAATATTTTTTTGTATTACAGCAGCACACTCACCGTTACCAACAGATGTCGATGTCCACCCCCTCCACAGTGCAGAGCAACTACCAAAACATGGCGACCATGAGCCAATCCCACCCCAACTACCACGCCGCGCAAACTATGTTGGCCCAACAAGCGCAAATATTGGTGCCACAACCCATCAACCAACACGTTACCGCGATCTCTCACGGCGGCCTTGTCACTACCACAGCTGTACCGAGAAATATAATGGAGCCAACACAAACGAAACACTCCTTAGACCTCATCCAATTCACCAACATGCATAACAAGTCCCACCAAGGCACTATGGGCATACAAAGCGTATCCCGAATCGGAGAAAATTACGACAGACTACGAACAGTGAAATATGACAGCTATAATTCCACCCCAGTTCACAAGGTCGAAACTACGTACCAAAATGTAAGGACACACGAACATTTTCCCGTCTCCGTTGCTAATTTTAATACTAGCAACGTCAGTTCTGATTCTAGTTCGAGTATGAATACTCCGTCAGTTGGTGTTAGCTCCACGACTACTCCTAATACCAGTTCGAACACCAGTACCTGTGAAAGTGCTGAACCAAGCCTTCCAAGCTCACCCGATAACAATACCGAACGAAACGCGACCGTAATCGCTTGTAATACGACTCAAAATCAAAACCAGATAAATCAGAATGTGCCGGAAGAAGAAACGAACAACGACGAGTCTCTTAACACTTCAATGGGAGTGCTGAGTTTGAACGAAAGCTCCACCGCAACGAACACGTCTCTGAATGTCAGTTTGCCGCCTTCAGAGAGTCCAAAATTGAATGCATCTGGTGCGAGTAATGCGTCTCAAAATCAAGAAGAAAATCCGGAAGGTGCAACCAATAATGAGTCTTCGCGGCTTGACACGCCTTCGTCTAGTAAAAACGTGGTGCGTTCGAGTGGGCCGGATTCTTTGTTGAACTTTGGGTTGGGCCTTCAAGCGGCGCTGTCGCCCTCTCACGGCAAAGATGGGAACTATATGGTGACCAGAGCGCATAGAGACCATCACCATAGAGAAAGAGAGAAGAGACATAGCTTGACTCCTTCGTCGCATTTACAAGGGAATCATAATACGCAAAACAGGTGAGTTGGTTTTATTTGATTTTAAAATTTGCTTGATTTGACTGAATTTAGGCAAGGCTTATGTCGAGCACTAACCCGGGCCCGCGTGGTGGAATAACAACCCACTCCCTCTCACAGAGAGGAGGCCTGTGTCCCAACAATGGGATGATTATGTTATGTTTATGTAGAGCAGTGAGCATTTTGACTTTCATATGCAAGGCTCGGATACCGGTTAAATTTTCAAACCGGTATGATGTACTTGTTACAAAACCTTTACATTCGGTTTCGTTCGCATATACCGGTATTTGGAACAATATTAGATAAAGATTTTTTCTGGTTTACCGGTTTAGAGCCTCAAAAACCGGTTAATACTTTTTATTCAGCGCGGCATCCTCACAAGTAGTAGTCTCAAGCTGCAACGCTATTACGCTCGTCGAATTAACCGGTTAATTTAGGTTAAAATAAAGTTCTCTAAACGTTCGCGTTCTTTCGAAAAGTTCGGAGAAAAACCGAAATAAACCGGTATTAACCTTTCCTTATCTTTTAAACCGGTTCCGACCCTTGATCGTGTGCACGTCACTTCCCACTTCTATAGGTAAATAATATTTTCTGTCTTTAAATCAAATTATTATTTCCTCCTCAGACATTCGGCGGAGATCCTCGCAACAAGCCTACTAGACGCGGGCACGGAGGTTCGCTCAGAGCGCTCAGACCGCTCGGAGCGAACTGAGCGGTCTGAGCGGCGCCGGCGTCGCTCGCGCAGCAACGAGCGCCCCCTGCCGGCCGCCTACGTCGCCATCTATCCCTACAAGCCGCAGAAACCTGACGAGCTCGAGCTTAAGAAAGGAGGTCAGATTGTCGTTTACACCATTTCCTTTCCAGGATTTTGGCCCGTTGCACCACAAATCACTTAATTAATTTAACGCTAACCGTATTTTAAAACATAATTCTATCATCTTCAAACGAAATAGTACGATGTTTTAATTTTTTTCCGCAAAATACGCGCTTGGACGTGGAGTTACAGATCCGTTAAACTATACTAAGTTTTAAATGTTTTAGATTCGATTAGCGCTAAATGCATTATTTGTGGTGCAAGTGGGCCTTAATCCCTAATCAGCTACATGCTTGTGTAGTTGATTTTATAAGTTTTTCTTCAGTTTTCGGGTATTTCAGTAAACGTTAGTATTAAAAAAAAAAAACTAATGTCGAAACAAAAGAATCAACGTTTATTTAAGTAATTATTATTATACTATATCATTCTGTATGCACTACGCATACATACTACGCATGTATATAAATTCTATAACTTCATTAATAATACAGTATGTTAAATAACAGAGGGCGTTCCCTTAAACTCGATAATCTATATCATTAATAGATTCAAATAAAAATATCAGCATATAAAAATGAGTTAAAAAAAATCCGAATAAAAAAAAAAACTAAATAGGCAATAAATTCGAAACGACCTGTTTAAAATCAAAATACTAACGCGGAATGCCTAGCGTAGTGGCGTAGCCCAAAGCGGCAACGTCGCAATTTTGTTATCGCGCGCGCACGATGCCGAGCGAGCTTCTCACCGAGCCGGGCGGCCGGGCGGGGGGCGGGCGGCGTGACGGCACTGAATGGCGAGCGCTGACTTTGGTAAAGGCGGCAAAATTAATACTGTACCTTTCCACAGACGATATTAGCCCTTTACTCCGTAGAAATAGAGATTTTAATAGCGTGAGTGAACTGATGCAAATATGCAACAGTGGGGCTCAACGGTTTTGATTGATGCAATCTTGCATCAGCGGAAAACGAAAAACAAAACAGTGAAAAACACAGCGTCGTGTTGTATCAGTAAAATAAAACATTTATGTATGTTTTGATTTTACAACCCGTCTCAAATGCCCGGCTGACAAAGGAACGCGTCACTGAGGCCCCTTGGGCTTGTAAGAACCTATTCGCAAACAGTAAAAACATAAATTCATGTACCTATCTAAGCCACGTTTCAATCATATTAAGAATACAGAGTACAGCGAATTATTCTGCTCGCAGCGGCCGAGTAATGGACACGGGGTGGCGCGTCGGCAGCCCTTTGCCGACACGTCGCGTCGGTCGCGGGCTCGCGGCCACAAAATAAACAGATAAAAGTACAGAAGGCCCACTCATGGAACAAGTACAAGAATGTGTTTTACCTATTCACTCAGATCGGTGACTCCGGTGCCTTACAGTGCTAATAAGAAAGTAGTTAGAAAAATAAATAACGTAGTAGGTAAACGCTCATAAATAGTGTGCGGTTAAGTATTAGAGAAAGTTTCATTTAAATCTCAGTTTTAGGCTAGCTTTTAAATGATAATGAAGTATTGCACGTTAGCAATCACTGTCTAACGTTTTGTAATGTTTTCTGCAATGACATCGAAATGAAAAAAAAAAAAAACTTTTACTTTATGCAGTTGCATTCGTAATAAATTACTTAATAGCAATCGTGTAACACCACAGAAGTAATACGCTCGTTGTACGGGGTAGGTACTCCCTGAGTATAAAAGTAGTTTTAGCAAAGAGTGGGCTTTCTGATCTTATTTATTTTGTGGCACAGTCGTTTCTTAGTGTTATTTCTTTTTTCGAAAAGGTTTTACGTTTTATGATAGGTAGGTACATTTAAATAATGTTGAAAGACTTACTTAGATTTTGAACTGCGCAATATGCTGACCTTCTCTCTCTACACATTGCTTGTTGCAATCGCCGACGGTTGTTTTGGTGCACTCGTCGCATTAAATTGTGCATTGGGATCCTCAAAGCACCATCACACAATTACACTCAGCTTAAATATGCACCATGTTTACATACTCCCGAGCACTGAACTGATAACGCGGCATTTTTCACACACGAATGACGAAAGGAGACAAGATGTTGCAATGCGAAAATAAATGCACATCCGGTATGCGCGCGAGATTAGTTCCGACTAAAATTAGGTGGACAAATCCTGTGGACATTCGGGGAGCAGGGGGCGGGGCTAGGCGCATCAATCAGATCGCCGCACACGCGGCCCATCATTCATAGGTAAATTGCGACATTGCCGTACTTACTTTGAAGGACAAGTGCGCGTGTACAGTGTGTTTCTTTTACGTATCAATTTAATATTTTTTGTGAATATTTTATTATAAAAAATAAAAAAAACATTTTTTTTTTTAATGGTAGTATTTTTTTTAGCTTGTATGGATGGTATACTATTGCGGGTTAACGGGAACGCCCTCTGTTAGTTAACATACTGTATATTGAAAAAGGCTTGTCAAGAATCAACGTGTGGTAAGACGCGCGCGCTCAGTCTTGAAATATCCAACCAGATTGTTTTCCCACGAGATTGAATTTAGAGATTCAATCTCGTGGGAAAACAATCTCGAAAAAAGGCTCGAGATCACATCGAAAAATCGAGATTGCATCCGCTAAGCGTGATATCAATGTTCATTAATGTAGGTTTTCGAAGTGAAACTTGTTAGGCGGCGATTCGATGATTGGACGAGAATTGAGAGTGAAATTTCAGAGAACGCGTCACGTTTAGGCACATTTCGTTACATGAGAGAGAAGAAAGGTATAACTCTCTCTGTCTTTCACACTAATTATTCTTAATTTTTTTAAGAAGTTTAGTTTCTATCGTACGTGATTTTTCATAAGTTTTGTGCTGTGTATGCAGGTATCTACACTGTCACGGAGCGCTGTCGCGACGGCTGGTACAAGGGCTGTTCAGAGCGATCGCAGCGCTGTGGAGTGTTCCCCGGGAACTACGTCGCGCCTGCCGCCAACATTCGGCCCAAGCATGATAAGGTACAATTTACAGATTTATAGAACGAGAAAAAAATGTTAATGGCATCAGACCTGAGATGAACTAAAATAACTGCTAAGTAGTAAACTTTTTTTGAACTTTTAGTTGCGGTTTTCGTTTACGGTTTAATTTTTTTCTTATTTGACGCAAGAAATTCTTTCCGTATAACTGACACATTTATCATTGGTAAAAATAGTTATTTATGCTACAAGTGCTGCAAGTAGGTGATTTGCGACGAATTTATAAGTCGACATGAGTCGGAAATGATCTTATGCGTGTGTATCATACAACGTTTTACTATGAATAGAAAGGGGAAATTTAAAAAAAAAATTAAAAATTAATTTATTGATCAAAATACTTTACCGTACCTTTTATAATTATGAATGATAATGGACTTAACTAAAACAACAACAAAATTTTCGCCTCTTGGATTTACATTTTGACTTTACGATCGGGTTAAGCACCCTGGAAAACTATGAAAACGACACCCATGACGAAAAATTTGAAAATCTTTCGCAACCGCCATCTTGGATTTTCATTTTGACCAAATTCACACTCTCTTTTTTTCTCTTTGAATGAGAAGAAGACAGTCGCAAGTATTAACACTTTTTAGCGTGACGATTTCTGCCAGTTTGCAGAAATTCGTCCCAAAAACTGTATGCGTTGGGCTGAGGACGGAGTTAAAAATTAAAAAAGAAAACTGAAAAGTAAAAATCACTAGTGCGAAAAAGTGGCACTTTTCACACAATTTGGCTGCTATGAAAACGCTCTTTTCGAACACATGTATTGTAAACAAACTTACGTTGCAGACTTCTACGGCAGCGGTAGCGGCCGTGGCGGCCGTGGCGGCCGTGACCGCGGCCACCAGCGCCGCGCACGCCGCGCCCGACGCGCCGCCGCGCGCCAGGGATGCTGCGCTCATCATGGGTCAGTATCTAGCCCCAAATAAATTGGGATACGGGAAGAGAATGATGATGATTCTATTCAACTACAAAAAAGTCGGTCTCAATGCCGAAATAGAGTAAAGTTATTTCTACAGAATCATCGTTTTCATCATCTTCCTGCCCTTGTCCCATATTACTTGGAGACGGCGCAACACGTTTTCTTCTTCCAATCTCCCCTGTCAGCCGTCACTATCATTCACTCCCTTTTCTTTAATATCATTCATCAATCATCACCAGTGATCGGAATAGGTAGAGCTAATTTACCTAAAGTTCGAAAAAGAACAGAGACAAAGTGGAGACGCCTTACGACAAAATATTTTTTCGGGACTAATGTCCCGGGTTTCAGAACATTACTTAAGTACAACTAAAATTAATAAAGTAAAACAACTATCGAATTAATTTCCTGTTTCTGTTTAAAAAAAAAGTATGCACGATTTCTATTGTTTAAAAAAAATTAAGGTAATCTCCTAATAATCTAATATTCGTTTGAACGATGTAAGTAAGCGCAGAAGCTAATGTTATTTACATAACAGTTTTAATAATAATTTATGTGATGTCCCGAAATCCCGACATTAGTCCCGAAAAAATATTTTAGTCGTAAGGAAGTCTCCACTTTTTTTGTCTCTGTTCTTTGAACTTTAGGTAGATTAGCTCTACCTATTCCGATCACTGATCATCACACACACAGTCTATCCATCTTTTCTTTGGCCTTCCTCTCCCTCTCCATCCATCAGCATTCTTAATCATAAAAAGGTAAATCCGACTTGCGTAAATAGTGAATTAAAAAATAGATGGAAACAAGAAGACTTATGTTTAAGTGCAAAAGATCATGCATCAGAGTACAACAAAATTGTGAAAAGTGAAGGGCTTTATATAAAGCATACTGTGTGCCTCAAGGTTATTATAAGGTAGGACGTATTTGGCACAAGAGAGATTCTGTCTTACGCTGATTTTCTAATGAAATGATAATTCATGTTTTGTTTTTGTTTACAGCCCAACCATTAACTTATCCGTGGTGTTCGCCTGCACAGACCCAACAAAATACGCCTAGATCTGAAAAGGTATGTGAAAAGACAAACCAAACCGTTTATAATTATTCTGAGCTAAACAAAAAAAAAACAAACGAAAAACACTTTTTCGTTTGTTTGAAGAGAATCTGAAGAAAATATTTTCACACATAGTGCTATACCTAGTAATTTTAATGTTAAGAAATACTCAATTCTACCGCCACAAATGTTTAATTTCTGCTCAACAGCCAAAAGAAAAAGCGAAACCGGAAAAATCCTCGATTTCAACCGGCGTGAGTTTAATGAAACGGCTCGCGGCTATGAAGAAGTGCAAGTCTCCGCCGCCGGCCGGCTACAGTATGGACAACCCGGTGTTCGAGGACGGGCCCGGCACGTCCTTGATGCTCACTTTCAACACGCAACAACATCATCCTGTACATGTCAGGTCAGTTACCAACTTTACTACAAAGTATTAAGCAAAAAAAAAGAACATAAATGAAATACATTTGAAGTTACAAATCCAGAATCAGTGACTTTGAAAAAAATTATACGACATTCACACACTATTTATAGTTATTTATGATACTAGTGCGGTAAGTTGGTTTTTACAAACGAGTAGACGAATGTCGAGGGCTTAGCATAGTCACGAGTTTGTATATACCAATTGACGTTTGTTTTTATTTTAATTTTATTTGTGCAATGATGCTTATAGTAATGGTCTACACCAGACATGTTCTGAATTCGGACTCCATAGGTCGAATTTAGTCATGTATTGCAGTCTGAAATTAGACTGTCAGTTAATAGCCATCTTTATGTGTGTGCATCGTTTTGTATATTAATGTGTGATCTAACGGCTACTGTATAGTGTGTGCTTGAAATTTTTTTTTGTTCTAACAGCACTCATTGTCCCTGCATTTTGTGTTTCACGTGTGTGTCTTGCCACAAGCCAATATTGAGTATTTTATTATTTCTCCATCTTTATTTTTATTTAAATACAGTTTATTACGTATAGGCCTCGTGTAATTTGCAAATTCTTAATCATTGTCATTTATCGAAAATGCACGCTCAGTAAAACGTATATGAAGTCTGAGAGTAAAACATTTGTATACTTACACTTTTATTGAAGCTCCTTGATTTTAGTAAAATAAAAGTTCATTGTTCACAATAATAAAATTAATTCACTCAGTAACTAACTACATTAAATATTGATATTTTGATGTTTGCTCGTGGCATACTAACGGTGTGGGTACAGGTCGGGCTCATGTCCCTCGCAACTGCTGCGAGCACTGCCGCCGGCGACACGCACGAACACGCACAAGGAGAGACCCGCACCGGCGGCCCTGCACGAACACCATCATCTGCACAGGTTGTATGCACAGACACACACATTCATACACATACACGCTCAAGGAGAGACTTGCACGAACACCATTATCTACAGAGGTTGTAAGCTCAGACACACGAACAGTTATACACCCGGACGCACCAGAAGCAGTGTGTTCTGGCCTCGGATTATATGTACATACTCGCACACACTGGAGCTTGGATATCGGTTTTAACTCTTCACACATCATGTTCAACATTCAATTGAAAATCAGAAAAAAAAAGTTTTTAATTTAAGAATAATATCGATATTTAAAAAGAAAACCGATAGTGGCACCTCTATCACACACTCAGGGGGCCAAGTCTACTAATTTACAAACGTATCATTGTGAGACCATTGACGCGTTTGTAAATTAGTAGACTTGGCCCCCAGACCCCGCGTCCTATTTAAAAGTGATTGTCGCGTGAATACACGATCGTTCGAACTCTTTGTTCGGTGAACCTGAACGCATTTTCGCGCCGACAGAGGGCGCTTTCCTGTGTTCCGAAGAAAAAGTAGGGACGATCGCTTTTACATAGGACGCGGCCATACATTTCTAAATAACACTGCACCCAGCCCTCCAGGCTCACACGCGTCTAAATGTAACAAATGAATAACCTTTATGTATGGTTCATTTAGTGTCGTTCACGATCCTTTGAGCATGGTGTTTTACGTTTGCCGTGTCGCTTTATTTCACATTCACACTCATTACCATTATTGACAAGCTAAGCTTATGAATGAATATATTAAATGTCTGATTCGCGGCTTTGCAATTGTTCCAATAATAATTACCCCAAACCAACTGCAGTCAACCGACACCTGCAGTCCGGCCGTCGAGAGAATGCGTTCCTGACACCACCCAGTTCGACAATTTCTAGTAGTAATAAGGATTAAATTCGCAAAACGCATATTGGTTAGTGCGAAATTGACAGATGTCAAGAACGCATTCTATCGACGGCGTTAGTATGAAACTGACAGATGTCAAGAACACAATCTATCTACGGCCGGATTGCAGTTAGTTTAATGGTCGCAAGAGCAACCACTGAACGATTTCCTGGGTTCAATTCCCATATACAGGGTTACTGGTAACTCGACGTATTCCTTGCAGGACGTCATAATAGGGTTAAAATGCAACAAATTAAGCCACCAAATGTTCTACCGAAATTCAGTAGTTTTTGAATTAGTTAAGAGTTTTAGTTTTTTTATGAAAAATTCCAGATTAAATCATTTGAAACCAATTTAAAAATGATTTACGGCGCGACTGTACTGAAATTTAAGTTATTATCATAGTTGACGCCGTAGCAGACCTTTGTTAACAATTAAAAGTTCAATAATGCCTAAAACTTTGGCAAATATCACTAACCAAACATTAAATTTTTTGTAACTTTTGCTATTACTTCATAAAAAATCTAGTCTATGGAAAAAAAAATACTGAATTTCGGTAGAACATTTGGTGGCTTAATTTGTTGCATTTTAACCCTACTATGACGTCCTGCAAGGAATACGTCGAGTTACCAGTAACCCTGTATATCAAATACAGGTAAACCAGAAAAGGTATGCGCTTCGGTAATCTTCGTATTTCCGAATTAGAACGTCGCTCCACTGAGTAACCCCCTACGGAGGCAAAGCTTTTAATCTTTGTACTCCCGCGCTTTACGGTAGTGCACCTATCATTGCACTCCGGTCGTTATTATCTTTGTACTCCCGCGCTTTAAGGTAGTGCACCTATCATTGCACTCCGGTCGTTATTACCTGTAACATAAAAGTTTTTTTGGAATTGCATAGAGTTGTTAATCTCTCATTTTGTATTATAATCCAAACAATTAGGAATTTCAATAGTTGTAAAAGCTCCATATAAGATTCCATCATCGCGCTTTCGTATTTCCGATGATTTCCGAAGTACATACTTTTTACTAGCTTTATATTAGCTTGCTCTGTTCGTATGTTTCCGGTTACTCCAATTGTCATCTATTTTTCAAGCACTTCCTGGAACCCGATTGAGCTGAAACTTGGTATACTTATATAACTACCGCGACATTTGAAAAAATGATACCATAGAGCTGGTCTGATGATAGTGCCGGAAGTTGCCCATAGGAACTCCTCAATTAAACAAGATAGCACCATCGTGTTTGGACTCATTGGCTATGTATTAACAACTGCTTGGTCACTAGGTGGTGTTCAGGGTCTGATGATGGAGTCAGGTGGCCCTGGAAAACCCTATTTAACTTGTTCTTAAAAAGATTTCTACTTATATTTTATTCTGGAAAATCTGTGCGTAAATTGCATTCAACAATATGAACTTCGGTAGTAAATCATGAATTCATTATGCATCCTAGTCGAGCATAACAAATTTGGTCAAAGTATTATTTTTATTCCGTTTTTCTGTAAGAAACTCTCTGTAGCCCTTTTCTACACTTGGTCAGAAATATGGGCTTTTTACCACGCGTCCTCTCAAATGTTATCAACTTTATAAAACGTACCCTTTAACCTGGTTACCGAAAAGAAATAGTTAGAATAACGTGTTGATCAATTTACAGAGCGGGCACAGAAAACCCGTGGCAGTCCCAACATCGAAAATCACAGTCGCTAGACGTGACCGCTTCGAGGCGAGATAGGCACCACCTGCAACCAAGTAAAGAAAGGTATGTCGGAACAGGGGTAGTATTATGAAGTATTAATGCCATCATTATTCCACTGCGAAAAAGGGATGGTGCTAGCGGCCTTGTCTAGCTCCGTCTCTCTCTCACACTGGAAAAATGGTGGCATTAATACTTCACTGCTGGACTCTTCACCGTTGAACATTTTACTGGGCGTTGATGTGTTGCGGGCGGGAAGAAAAAGTCAGATTTGATTAAGGTTATATTTGAACTTGATAAAATTAACAAAACGATACGTGAGATACCACCACTGGTCTCAGTTAGGATTAGTTAGGATCCTAAGCTAATACTATAAATGCGAAAGTGAGTTTGTTTGTTTGTTAAACTTTCACGCTAAAACAGCTAAACGGATTTAGATGAAATTCGGCACATGGGTAGACCATGACCTGGAGAAGGACATAGGATACCTTTTATCCCGATATTCCCACGGGATTGAGACTTACGCGGGTGAAACCGCGGGGCGCGGCTTGTACTCTATATATTCAGTTCTAGAAAAACACATTCTAATTCTATCGTTATAAAAAATACCTTTCGCTAAGTTGACACGTATGTTTTGAATCAAGCGTTTTTTTTGGAAATCCATACTAATATTATAAATTCGAAAGTAACTCTGTTTGTCTCTCTGTATGTTACCTTTTCACGCCTAAACCACTGAACGGATTTCGACAGAATTTGGCAAGGAGATAGATGACACCCTTTTTTTTTTTTTTTTTTGAGGGTGGGAAATCATCCAATGACTTCTCCCGCTCTGGGCGGAGCGGAAGGGCGTGTCAGACTTTTACTGACTAAAACCCACCCGTGTTCCTTCATTTGCCTGTTGCCAAGGTACCGGTATCCCTTTCGGACTTTCCCGCAACCCTGGCAGGCATCGGTCCTATTGGACCCCGTCATTTTTGCTGACATCTCTTTGGGGCGCGCGTGGAACACGACGCGCCATATAGATGACACCCTGGGGAAGGACATGAGCTACTATTTATCGACATACCGCGCGAGCGAAGCCGCGGGCGGAATCTAGTATAAAATAAAATATCGACAGTCAACTATCGCGAAGGTTCAGTTTGACTAAACAACCCTTACAATATTAATTATTGCTTCCAGATTCCGCTGCATAGTCCCGTATCCGCCTAACTCGGAATACGAGTTGGAACTAAAGGTGGATGACATAGTGATAGTGTCGAAAAAGAGAGGCGACGGCTGGTACAAAGGTACCCTACAGCGAACAGGCCGGACTGGCCTATTTCCGGCCTCTTTCGTTCAAAGCTGCCCGCCAGAATGACAGAGGCCTACCCCCTCGAGGTTTGGGACTTTATTCTAGTACATAAATTGTGATGGGAACAGGTGTTAAAATATATGGCCCAATATTTATAGCTCTTCTTTTTATTAAGAAAAAAATAGCAGTCTGCAAATAACTTTTTCTTTTTTTCTTAGCAAAATCTATGTTGTTCGTATACAATACAGGCAACTGATATTTATGGTGTGTTGCATAAACTTGAATTAGCTTGACAGTTAACAAGTAATTCTCGCGAAATAAAGGTTTTATTTTATTTTATATATGGACTTCCAGACCCTTTGTACACGGCACGGTTTCTTTACGGTACGGCATATAAACCGCGCCGTTGAAAAAACTTGTCCGTCAACAAGCATCCATAGTGATCTATACAACACGGACGACCGGGCATTCAAACGGCGTAGAAACATGTGTGTACTAAGGGCCTAAAGGTTAATGTTTGAAATTAGAAAAAGTTACAGTAAAGAAGGCTACTATCACAGTATAAATATGGACAGTATGGAATCTATCTGTATTTGTTGAAAGAATTACCTACCCTCCATTTTTAAAAAGATCGCGGCGACTACACGTCTCGACACGGCACCCGCAACTGACAGCACCGCGACAATTGCTTGGGGTAGTAATGGCAATTAATGCAATTTAGCATTAATTTCATTAGCATGTGAATTCTTGAGTCTTAGCAGGATAATTGCTATTGCTATGCTAATAGCTAATATAACGATAATTGACAATAATGAAGTATGTGAATTTTGTTAATCACTCGCGAACGAGGTCACGGTCACGTGAAACTGATAGATTTAGTATTCCCGACTTCCCGTAGGTGCGACGGAGAACGCACGCTACCGCTGCGTGCGTCGACGCTCTGACGTATGATGGTATAAAAAAGAACGAAGCGATAAATTCACTTACCACTTCACAGAATTTCGCAACTACATTTCATTTGCTAAATGCTAGATATGAATTCGCATGCTAAAAATGAATGTGAATGCTAATTAATCCATCACTAGCTTGGGGTCTCGTTAATTAGATCGTCTGTGTGCGTGTGCCGTTTGGAACGTTTATTACGTAGTTTCTGTACTGTCCATACATATACTATGCTACTGTGTTTTCATTCAAGCTAATGCTCAAGTAATGGTCACCTTCTCTATACCTAGTTTACTCAATCTTTGGTCACAAATTATATTTTTAATAACAATAACTTGTGCGTCAGTAATAACAATTCGCTACAAATTAACGTTGTTAATTTGTTATATTTATGCTTATCCAAAATATGAAAATAAACACAAAATGGTCGAAGGTTGCTATCAGACGGACTGCATTTCAACTGCATCCCAACTGCAAATTTGCAGTTTGAATGCAGTTACAGTACATTACGAGTATTGCAGTCGTACTAAACTGCATTCAAACAGCAAGAATGCAGTCCGTCTGATGGCAGCCTTAGTATTATTGTTTTTAAAAATCGAGTATCCCTTTCCTATTTGAGATTTCTTATTTGATCAGCAAATAACAACCTTATTCAATATTATAATAGGGAATATAAATTATAGTTAACACAGAAACGTAGCAGTGAACTGAATTTATAACCGTGAATGCTCACAGGACGGCAGTTTTTAAATATTACGCCATTTTTAAATATTTTTAGAAACAATAGTGAAATGTTGAATGATGTATTTATTATACCTACTTCTAAATTATGGTTAGATCAAATATTTGTCTCTTAAAATTTACGATTATGCGTTTCAATACTCATAGTATTCGATACGAACTGTTTCTACGATACGTAGAGTCTGTCCAACGCAAGCTGTCTAAGAAAAAAAGCGACAATTTTAAAAATCGAAAGCTGGCTTTACACGCAGTTGACGCAGTTGATACTATTTATTATTCAAGACATATTATGCGATTCTAACATCCAGTATTTCATATTCATATAATAATTCGACATGTAATATTTTACTTAGAAGTAAAGTAAAATGTTCAACAGATAATAATTCGTGGTCAGCTTTCGTTGGACAGACTCTATTTGGATTATTTTTTTCATTATACAATATACTTTTCTCTCTAGTTCTAGTTTTCTTAAAACTTTATAGTGACTGAACCTTACTGCCGACTTCTGTAAATATTCTTCCTTTTTTATTTGTAAAAAGTTATTTTTGAATCAAACAATGTGGGCCAAAAAAAAGAGTCCATGATAAAATGAAGTATTTTTGTAGTATTAAAATTAAATCGATGATAATGGTCACTCAGTGTGACTTGTATATTTTGATCTTAATTTAGTTGGATAGCTGTTATTAGTAAATAGGTGTTTGAAAATTAGAGACATATCGAATCAAATATAATTAATGACAAACAAATATTTTTTTGACAACACAATCCCTTTTTTATTGTGATAAAAAGTTAATACCTTTTCATTTTATTATCTCAAGTGGTCCCACTCGGTATCAGGTTACAGACCACCCAGAAGTAGCCATAACACACGCAGCACGGCGTGACCAACGAAAGGATATGACAAGTTGACAAAGTAATGTGAAATATCATTTCGGCCTAATACGGTCTTTCTCTTAAGTCTTTATCTCAATCAGATGAAAAAAGTAAAAAAAAAATGCAAATAGCCCAAGAGCATGTCTATGTTGAATAAATCATGAAAATCTTCATTTTCATCCCGGTTTTTAAATCAGTCAATTTTTTTTTTACTTGAACGCTATCCACACACCCAGGCTTCGACCGTAGGAGCTCTATAAGCCCGTTCAGTTGTGTACATTTTTATTCTGCAGATATGTTATTGTCAGTCAGTCAGTCAGAAACTTTATTGTCAGTCAGTCAGTCTTGTTAGTGACATTTGTTTTCTACTGTCTCTAATTCTGAAACACTGTTAGCTTTAAATACACTCGCGTGCATGTAAACTGCATCGAATAGTTTTACTAAAATATTTCAATTAGCCATAATAATTTTGATCGAAATGTTAAAATATTAGATACCAGTATAATTGCAAACAAATAAACGATATTTTTAATATTTTGAGCTTAAAACTTAACTTACCCTTAAATGAACTTTGTTTTATATTATTTTAATTAAAAGTTAGGATTCAATATACGCTTACTATTTTTTAACAACATTATATTATTTTTGTTTTAGGACACTGCCATATTATTGTTTTCTATACGTTTGATTTTCTTTTAATGATATTAGTTATAAGTACTATACATGACTTCAAGGAATAGGGTAGTTATATATTTTAGCTAAGAAAAATGGTTGATTAAACTGTTTATATAGTAAATAGTAATTTATATAAAAAGTTTTAACGTAAAATTTGGGTTTTTAATAAATTTTGATGAAATTAAGACTGTATGATACCTTAGTTTTTAGAATGTAATGTTGATAGGTATCATCTGGTAATAATGTAAGTGTATTTAACCATTTTCGTATGGATTACTTGTTTTTCGTAATAAGTTTTAAGATAAATATTTGAAAACGTTCATTGTTGTACCCATTTTTGTGGTCTGATGTGTGTTAACTTATTAATATGAATTTTTCACTGAATTTATATTTGTTTGAGATTTTTCGGATATTTGGTGTTATCAAAGAAAATGATATATTTATCCTCACTACAAGTTTTACTCTAATATACTCGTAGCTAGAGAAATTTTTAAGCCAGTAAACTATGTTTTTAATCTCGTTGACATTGCGTAAACCGAAAATACTCAAAATTACAACAACAATATAATACAAATTCAAAAAAGTATTTTATTAATTTTTGTAGCACACCTCCAAATTAAAATATACATTGTAGTGATTTTTTTTACATTAAATTAATTTTTTACTTAAAAAACATCGGTCCGCGTCAGAAATGGTGTATAAAAAATGGTCTTATTTTTGTCTATGGAACAACAGCTCAAGAGCCTTCTGGGTCTAGTGTTAGTACTAGTTAATATAGTAACATTTGTACATTCGATGTCTTCTATCTATTTGTATAAAGAGAAGTGCATGAAACAGGTATTTAGCCCTTTAGTTTAGACAAACCAGTTTGTTTAATATTTGAATGTGTCTTTAGGAAAATCGCACTTTGATTAGGTAGCGAGTTTCTTAGTGGATTTAGATGACGACACTAGTTATGACTATTCCTGATGTACTGTTTATAATGTTTTTGTAACCCTTGTCACAGTATAATAAAGTAACAGTATTACGTCTCGGTACTGACCATGAAACAATTACCTTATAAACCTTCAGCGTCCGTGGTAACTGCCGCGCACTGAGACTTGCGTAAACTGAGTTTTTGAAGTTCCTCGTTTCGGCCGTTTTCTATCAAGACGAAATACTGTGACTTATTTATACTGTGCCCTTATCGTGGATATTATGGTTTTAAATTTTTCCGTTATAAAATACTTGAACACACGGCTACACATCCAGCTATACATTTCTAGTATAAACTAACCTCGCAATGTACGGAAATCCTATACAATGCGAGATCAGCATACACTCGAAATGTAAAACTTGATGAGTAGCCGTGTGAACATAAATGTGATAAACTAATCTTATTTATCTATAATAATATATGTGGTTTGCGTGAAATATAATTATCTCCCGATTTTAAGCGTGATACTCATTTCTGTTTACAAGAAACACCGATTCGATGTCTAATGTCGTTCTGTAAATTCTACTTTAGCGGGACTGTGTAAATACACTCTTCTTTAAAAATAGTGAACATTGATTGTTTACGAAACTTTGTTGTGAACTGATTTTTTAACGTATTTATTTTATTTGATAACTTGTACTTTTAGATGATAAATTTATAAGTACCTTTGTAACAACGAAGATTGTTCAATGCCCTTCTCTGGAACTGGGACACAAATGTTGTTTCTCTAAACAAAAATTAAACAACTTTTCGAAAATGTTTTATGAAAATGTCACTTACATTTTCAATCTATTGATAATTTAATGCAATATTTTGTAATTTTGTAACGTGACAATGGGTTTGTATAATGCCGACGTCTTTCCTTGATATTTCTGTAATATCAACCTCAATAGCGAGCTAAAGGTCCCTTTTACCGAATATAATTTGCTAAAACAGTTGAATATGTTAATATAACCGTAGACTTTTAAGCCGACATGCCCCTAGAAATATGCGATGTACCCACCAAGTGACTATTTTACAAAACCGGAGCAAGTTTGTGTCCAATTTGTTTTGTAATGTGCGCTTCTATTGTAAATTTTAAGTGAATCATATCGAAGTTATAATTAGGTGATTTCGAAAAGAATTAAAATTTCTTCGTAACAAGTTTTGTTTTATTTATTCACCCAAACATACGCAATGTTTAAGGATGATTGAGACATACATGCACACTAGCACAGTTTAAAATGCTTATTAGAATAGAATAGAATAGAATACTCTTTATTATGTACACCATACAAATACAGATACAAATGTAGAAAATTTAACATAGGGTGACACAATGGGCGGTCTTATCGCTAAAAGCGATCTTTTACAGACAACCTTTGGATGGATTAAAGCGCGAAGGAGAGATAATACTGCAGGTAGTCAGTGGTGTACCATTTACATATACAATAAATACACATATACATAAAGCATATACTTATCTATATAAATATATATATATAAACAATACAATAATAAACATGAAACAGGAGGAAAGAGCTATATTTAATGAAGTGTTTTTTTACCAGAATTTTAAAAGTGGACAAAGATTGAGCACGCCTTATCGACACGGGCAAGGCATTCCATAACCGTACTGCTTGAACTGTAAAGGACTTGTCATAAAAACTTATTAAGGCTAACGTAGACTGGAGCGGGACGCACCGCAACGCACCGCACTTTTTTGTAAATCGTTGCGCTGCGGCCTGTTGCGGCTGTAATAGCGCCGATTCCGTTGTTCACAAACTTAACAAAATTTAAGTTCATCTTAAGTGCATATTTTTCTTTCTATTTCATTAAGAAAAGGATAGAAGACAAATTTTAGTGTACGTACGAACAACAGAATCTGCACCAATGGCTCATTTTCATTAGTCGATAACTCGGAAGCTGTACAGCATGCGGGGTCCTATGACCTTCATTACCCCGCCTGCGGGGACGCTGGCGGGGAAATGAAGGTCATGTGTTTTAGAGTTAGGTATGAGGAGCAGGGTGGGAATTTTGTCCGACACGAGACAAAAATGCTGCCGTGCGTGTAGGGTGATTTCACCCCTATGCTTATTTATTAATATTACAACCATTCATTCAACATTAAAATCTTACAAACTAAAGTTCATCTTTCACCAACTTCATGATCTCATCTTCTGCATCGCCCCATTGGTCAGTATTCGACGTGATCTGCCCTATCGCATCCATACGCCGCTCCATCATCACCTGATCTAAAATATGCTCCATTTTGATATGCATACAATCGTTGAATACTGACGCGTACTCACAAACTTCAAAGATACCGCCGATTGCTTTCGTACATTCTCCAATGGCGGTCTTCAAACGTGCCATCACTTCACTATCTTCCCCGTACACAGCTCTGTTAGCATCCAACAAATTATCTCTACTAATTTTATTATCCTTTATTATTGCATTGCGTTTAAGTATGCAGGCAACGAAACATTTTCCTTGTAAATTCGCCTGCGGGATTCGTTTTAAAAAGTTTTCGACGTCCACCATTGATGCTTTTACTTGGCGCGCGCATTCTGTTAAGTTCTTTCTAAATGGTTCCACGTCCTCCGTCATTTTATTGTATCTCTTCATCTGTTCTTCTTTTGAAAGTGGCTCGAATGAGATAGTAAGGTAGAACGCGAAGGCGAATAATAGAAAAACGCTTGTAAATAGATTTTGCATTTTTGCGGGCGCCTGATCTCGCGTGCGTTTTGTTTTAGTCTTCATTTTAGTGTAACTGGCAGTTTTTTAATTGGTCGTTACTGCCAGTCAGGTCCTAATTGTGTTATGCGGACCTAACTGTAGATGCTGACTGTTTGTATGTTGAATAAAATAATATGCAACACAACAACACCTAAAATATATACTTATATTATTTAGGTACCAATAGGTACTGACAATGACACATATACCTCTAAGGCGATTGTCATTTGCCATAATAATTATCAAGTATACGAGCCCAGTAACAAGGGTGGCTTCAGGATTTATTTCTGGGGCACATGGGCCAAACAGATAAAAAGTTTCTCCCATATCTTGTATTGCACTATGCTGTTTTTGGGATTAATTCATTTTCAATGAAGATATTATAGTCGGAAGCCACTTCTTCAGCGTTCATCACTGAAGCCATGTCTTGATAGATAATATTGATTCAGGATTTTAGGCCAGTCCATGCAGATGATTTTATTTTACTTTAAACGTTTGGGGAGGGCACGTGCCCCTGGATCCGCCCTTGCCCAGTGATGTAGTGACAGTACAGTAGTAAGTTACTCCAGCGCTGACTTGCAACTGGGCTCGTGTAGACACTAGTTTCAACCCAACCCAATCCAGTGCTGACTTCGCGCTTCCAGTCAGTCCAGTTGGCTAACCTACCAGTTTATTTTCGGGCCCAGTAGTTTCCCCCGCTTGACTTAATTGTTGCCGATCTCGTCTGCATGAACCCACTCACTGGGTCCGAAATTCCGTGTCACTGGGTCTAGTCACTGCCATCGTATTAGCTAGACATAACAGCAGCATGTTTTATATAAGCAAAAGATGTAGGTACCCATCTACTTTATATAGATTTACTCTGCCTTTTACGATACCCCTAGCGGAAATCAAAGCCTGAACCTGACTTTCCTTCTCTTTATCTTCGAGCTTTTTTCAACAGCTTGGATGTCTTTAACGGTGGAGGCGGCGGTGGTAGTGGTGGTGACTACCAACTGACCTCCACAAATATTTGACGATCCATCTTAGTAGTCAGTACCTACAAGCTACCTACGAATATTCTTCTGTTAGACCAGTCGAGGCTTCAGAAGAGAAACCGACTAATATATTAGCATTACTGAAAGGACCAACGCTGAACGGGACTTACCCGCGCTTAACGTACTTGCTGATTGGGACTTGATGCAGTAGGTACGGGTACTCATCTGGAAAACTAACCGCGGCAAGCACAGCTTAACCTCGTAAATTGGTCGATTTCGTTAGGTACGAACTCGTATTTATTCCGTTCTATATTCTATCTCTTTCTTTACGTTTCATACGTATTATGTACATATACGTAGTATGAAGTAGATGTCTAAAACCGGGCGGCGAAAATAGCTTAAAAATATGAATGACGTGTTCAGAACAATATTGCATAATAAAAAAAAAATAGGTAGTTGTTAGTACCTAATCCTGTTATGGATTATAATCCACACGTGTTCGCGTTACCTTATGTACTTACAGCTAGTTATTTAATAGTGTAACTAACAATTATTTCTTAAGTGTTAGCTCAGACCAAATAAAAAACCAAGACAGAGCGCTGTCTACAGTGACGTGAGGCCGGTTGCGTAAACTTGTGTGCTCTTAGTGTGGTTTAGTTTGTAAATACCCAGTAGTGTGGTATCGTATTACCCAGTTACTGGGTTGTGGAGGTCAGATAGGCAGTCGCTCCATGTAAAATACTGGTATTCGGCTGCATCCGTTTGGACTGGAAGCCGACCCCAATATAGTTAGGAAAAGGCTAGGCAGATGATGATGAGTTGGATTGTAAATAGTTGTAAATGCGTGTGTGTAAGCGTGTATGCACAGAGCTTTGGTGTAGTTTTAGGATGCTTCACTGTATTGTTCGCAGCGCTCTATCTTGGTTTTTTATTTGGTCTGAGATTGTTAGTTACACTACTTATATTAGGAGACGTGAGTTTCTCACTGAATGAGGCGGGGCTGTTTCAATTAGGCCCTAGCGATCCTATCTAATTGAAACCTCTCCAGCAAAGCTAGATTTGCGAGAGGTTCTCACGTTAACATTGCGCAACGGATGCTATTCGAACTCACGACAACTCATTACCTCGCTATTTTACGCCACAAATAACTTAACTATGGTTGCAGACTGGAGAGAAGCAGAGAAGGACTAACTTGTACCTTTATCTAGGAAAACATAAAAAAATAGAGTTCCACAATATTCACGTCATTCACGCTTCAATTCACAGAGATACTTCGCCATAATACTACTTCTTTGCGTTACGTTCTAGATAAGAATCTACCTATTTTTCCGTTGTATATTTCATGAAATTAATCATGATTTATTCGCCGTTTGCCCAATCGTTTAGGCGAATTTACCATTGAAACGTATCGAAAATCCGAAATTGGTAGGTAGATACCCGAATCAAATACGTCTGGAAACAGATCACATGAGCTTTAGGGAATTTGAGCCAGATGCCAATCCTATTAGCATTTAGATGGATTCCATACAAATGGTGACTCCTACTTAGTCTTTCTGCCAAGTTGCAAAAACCGAGTACCTAAGTAATAATAAGTAAGTGAACTATCCTTGCCGTTTTGAGCAATAAAGTCTGATTTCATCTTCTACCTTTTCATGAAAAATTATGTTCCTATCTACGTATTGCTACACAGACCAAATAAAAAACCATGACAGAGCGCTGTCAACAGTGACGTGAGGCCGGTTTCGTAAACATGTGTAACACTGAGTTTGGTGTAGTTTGATTGTACTGTCATTGTAAATAGGTGTGAGCGTGTATGCACAGAGCGTTGGTGTCGTTTTAGCATGCTTCACTGTATTGTTCGCAGCGCTCCGTCTTGATTTTTTATTTGGTCTGAGGTATTGCTATTATGTACTTACCTAATTATGGCATGGTGTTGTGTTTTCAAAATTTTAGCATAGAGTTCGATTTTTAATCCCAGATAGTAATTTGACATTTCAACTTTGTTGTTTGTTCTTTCAATTTCGAGTTTGCACCTGTCAAATTACTACGTAGGTGGGATTAAAAAACGAACTTTAGACGTTTAACAGTTAACGATACAATAAACTTTTTCATGGTTTAGCTCTGATTATGTACTTAGGTACGTAGGTACCTACTGATGAAAAGGCGAGAGTGCAGTGGATTACTACTTTCTAGTAGGTATATCTACCTACCTACTCGTCATTATTAGATAGGTAAAGGTGAAAGTATCAAAATCTTATGAAAGAATGGCGAATAGTTAGGTTGGTAGGTACATTCTATACGCCATTCTAGCTTTGAGTAACTTGACTCCACGCCAAAAGTACTCGGGCTTGCAAATATTTATATGGGCACTGTACATACCCTGTGACAAGTCTATATTCTGTAGGTAGGTATAACGTTACGACAGACTTGAGCTCAATTTACATTGCTGCGGAACGGAATGGAAACGATTTTTTTTGTATAAAGCATATTGAACTTTATATCAATAGTGTAACCCACAAACTAAGCCTTTTTATAGTCCGTTCAACCTATTTTGACTTCTATTGCGTTAGTGGCATGACAAATAGCAGCTGCAGTAAACATTTGGTATTTTGTAACCTTTTTCGCTTTTAATGCCAAACCTACGGCATAAAAGTCAAAATCGATTGAACGGACTGTAAAAAGGTTTGTTTAAATGTCTAATCTTATTTCAAATGGAGTATAGAATGCTCGCACATTCTCGGGAAGTCCCGCAGTAACAATATCGTTACAATATTCTACAATATAACAAAAGCTCGCTTGCATTCCGTTCCGCGGCAATGTAAATTGAGCCTTGCGATGTGAATCACATTTACAATAACTTGAACCAATACATTCAACTTATGACTCATATCTGTCTGTGCTCACATTATAAGCAACATTTAAGTAGACGGACACGAAAAAAACGCTTGCTTGTAGGAATTACGGTTTGAGGCGTCTTGGCAAATAACTAAAATGTTGAATAGGTATCTACCTACGTATACGTCGCGATGGCAAGGCCGTCGGACATTCATGAAATATTTATCGGACTTTAGTCTGAAAAATGAGATCTTTTCTGAAGGTTTAATCTGTATTAAAAACCCTGCGAAAACTTAGTGAAGTGTTCGCGTGGACACGAGAACCTTTTGTGTTTTCATCATTTTATTAAAGCCTAATTAGGTAGGACTTAATAATTGTATACCTGCCTACTTGATTAAAGTAAGGTTTGGATTACAGGACAGTTCGAAACGAAGCGCGCGACCCACATTTCGCCCACATGTCAATTACATTGAGACATAACATACATACCTACTACCTACGTAGATATAACTAGCTCTTCTGACCACAGAAAAATAACATCGATTTCTCTTGACCAATTCCCGGAAAATGTTGTAAGTAAGTATCTGGCTTGTTCAAGTTTTGATCTCTTCAAAATAACTGACTTTCTATAAGAATGTCTACGTATTTAATTAGTTGGAATTGTACTGACCAGCAGGCGTAGTGGGGAAATACGCCGAAGACCTTAAAAATAAAATGGCGTATGGGAGAGACCGAGAGACTGGAGGCGGAAGGCAAAGGAGAAGAGTGTTGTGGTGCAACCTGGGAGAAGTCTAGGTCCAGCAGTGGTCCAAGATCTATTATGCTCAGAACTACCTACTTTTAATCATTGCTTAAAGTTAAGACAAACTTAAAAATTGCGAAATCCACGCGGGTGAAATCGCGGGCGCAGAGCAATTTATGTTTTTTTTTTTTCTATCGAACGTCAATTTAATTACCGTTTGACGATTTAATAAGACATTAATCCCTCATTATAACTTAAATCTCGTCCAAATTGAGATTTTTTGCATAAAAAAATAGTGTGACCGCCTTACAAACATGGCAGTGGCATTGACGTTACATTTTCAGAGATCATTAACTTTACGGTTGGAATCGATGAGCAAATAAGATTTATAAGGATATACATAACGTAATTTATCCTTTTTATGCTTTTATCGAATCTACCGCCCGCATCGAATTAGATGACGTACGTGCAATCGTGCATGCACGCAGCATGGTCGTGGGTTTGATCCCGATGTTGCGTAAAGCAGATACTATTGCTATTTGGGTTTGTCTATTAGCGATTTCTCAGTTGTTCCTTGATGGGTCTTAACATGTCTGGCTAAATTTTGGGTTTTATATACACAATCACTTTTGCCTAACCCATGGGAATACAAATGTATGAAGCTTTAGTTCCGGTCCTAACTTATATATTTTCAGCATGAGCAATAACATAGTTCCGGCTCGACGATAAACGGGAACCGGCGCCGTATAAGTAACGGCTAAACTGCAGTTAAACATAAAACCCCTCCCTATAACTATTGCAAAAAAGCCATACGAGTTTTAAAGAATATGAAATGTATTATAGCGTGTTTCATAAAAACCAGGCCGTTCCGCTTAACGCCCGCGTGCGCTTGGCAATTTTAAAACAAAATTACAAAGTGTTTCGCGGCGTTAACATTTTAGCATTATTACAGTTTACGAACTAGCGGATATTGCCTGAAATAATCGATTAGCATAAGCATATTAATCATATCAGCCTAATATAATGTTCCCACTGCACAGCAGGTGCACAGCCCTCATAATTTACCCGACTAACAGGACGGTTATTTAACTATAGGTACCTACCTATGCCTTAATTGATTTTTTTTTACCGACTTCCAAAAACGAGGACGTTCTATGTAACTTCGTGTTACTCGAATTTGTGTGGGGTAGGTAACCTCCCAAAAAAACAGTAAGTAAGTACAAAGTAAAAAATAACTAAGTAAGTAATTTCGAAAAACCAAAGACACCGATTATTTTTCGCTTTGTACCTACTTAGTGTTTTTTTTGGAAGTCGATTTTTTTATTAGGAAGTCGGTTGTTTTTTTGCACAAGCAAGGCAGATAGCTATTAGGTTAGGTAGTAGGAGAATACCAGGAACGTTAAAAAATTTCGTGGTTTTGTCCCTCGACTTCTGGTCATGGTATTTAGTTTTTGTGTTGCTTTAGACTTTAGACCTTGGCACAGACTTAACTATATAAATTAAATATGGCTACCTCTGCCTACTGACGAGTTTAAAGAACTCATAGTTAATTTTAATTTAATTAAAAACTGCTGGACCAAAATCAACTCTTAGAAGCCAGAAGGCCAAAAGCTCTTAGAAGTTTAGGAAAATCTTAATAGGGAATTACCTACCTATAAATAAATGAAAAGTGTTCAAACAAATTGACAGCGAAAAACAAAAATAAAAAAACAATTTCGTACTTAGTTAATGGTTTTATTTAATGAAATTTTCGTTCCGGAGACTATTACAAATAACATTTTTTCCTAGTAGAATGAATTTAACTGCATTCCCGAAAAGGCGTTAAATTAAAGGCTCCCGTAACCAGGCGTCACACGCCTCTGTTGTAGCAATATCTCTATGAAAACTTCACGGAGATTGTTCTACCGGTGTCGCGTAGCGCCTGTCTGCGGGAACCTTCATGTTTGACAAATTGTATTTATTTGATAGTTTGTGTTTCTGAAACTCCATATTTCCATGATTTGTAACGAACTTATATTTATTACAAGACTTAAAGACTGGTTTCTGGAAAGAAAATCAATTTTTAAAAAATCGAGTTGCTGTCAACTTCTGAGATTCACTCAATCGATCTGCCTAGCCTTTTCTCAACTCATCTTGGCGTCGTATTTTGTCAATTACCGAGATTGGTCGGCCGAATTATCAGCCAATCGGATCACTTGACACATACGTTTAATTTTGACACGACGCGACGCGAATATTTTCTTTCCACAAACCGGATGCTAAGGTCTCAAAATACCTACTTACTTAACCAACAAGATTATTTTCATATCAGTCATTAAATACCTACACCTTAATATTTAATTTGGCAATACAATACTGGTAGGTTTGTCGTGTCTAATAAACGACCAAATCCAATAAAATGATCAAACAAAATAATCCAACAATACAGGGTGGCAGTACATAATTCTGGACAATCCAGTGATGAAATTTTTAGTCGGTTATTTAAAAAAAAACCGCCGTTTCTACAAAAGTGCAATATCTACGCGGTCAAAATGTATGGAATAGCAATATTTTTTTTCGGTTATTATATAAAAATTCAACCCAGGGGACCAAAATAATAAATAAGTACTGAATCCTTGGTAACAGGTTATCCCTGCCACCCTATACAAAATGTAATGTACATTCAGGTAAATTGATTGTTTTTTAACTCATTGACATACCTTCTGTGCCAATTTTCTTTGTTACCTATACTTATAGCCATTTCATACAAATGTCAAAGAAGGATCACGATTTCAGTAATTAGGCACAATGAAGAATACAATTATTGCCTGTTATTGAAGTTGAGTGATTTTGCGTATGCAATATTTTTTTTCCTGTCTATGGCAAAAACAGATCGTTTGAGCCGTTTTTGCCACTTTAGACTGCATTATAATGATAACATAGGCATACAGCAATTATTTCTACATTAATTTTGTTTGTAGCAGCTAAATGTGTCATTTATTTTTTTCTAGTATAATGAATGAAAAATAATTAGTCACAAATTGTCGCATTCGCACATGCTACATTATCGATAACATAATTTATTCTTAAGACCTTTATACAACAGCGATATTCTACCATTATCTACATTTTAAGTGTATATAGGTAAGTAGGTATATAATTTACATTATACAGACAAAATCAGTTCAACAACGTCCAATATTGGTTACACATAAGCTCATTTAATATTATTTCAAAATGCTTCAGAGGGCCTTGTGCGAGTTTTGATACTTATTCGTCACTTACGTGAATTTGTATGGAATATTTGTGTTCCAATTATTGTCACCAGGCGACGCTTATACAGTTTCAGTATAAATTGAAGATCGAATGAATAGTTATAAAACTCGCACTAAAGCCACAGCTTACTTGTTGTGTATCTAAGTCATTCTAAGTATCTATCTTTCTTCCGAGACACGGTAACTGAACATATTAGGATACCTAATTAGTTTTCGTTTCTACATCAATTCATGATTCATGTCTTAAAAGCAAAATGAAGGTATTAACACCTTTGAGCGCGAAAGCCAACCGTAAAACTAGAGTTGCATATGCTTGCCGTGGCCGCCACGTAACGTCCGCAATTTACCGTCGAATGACGCGACTGAAATGTTATTTATAAAAGTAATAGTTGGTGTGTTTTCCTAATGTGAAGGGGAATAGCAGCCTTGAAAAGGTGGCCTTCGTTGGCAATACCGAAGGAAACAGAGCAAGAGCCCGTTCGCCAACACGATGGTCCGACCAAGTAAAAGCAGCTACATCTTCAAGCAAATTTCAGCAAGTGGTGATGGCAACTTCGGACCGGAGTCGATGGAGGTAGATTGCCCGCTTAACACTTTCACTGCCAAGTACATAGAATGCATACAAATTAGCATGCCATAAAATGTGTCTCATATATCTATAACAATTGGTCAGTCGAGTACATGGGCGCGCCACCTATAGCTATATATATGTACGACCCGCGAGGCGAGTTGTGGGCACGCGAACGAATTATCGTGTGTCGTGAGTCGGGTGCTGGGCCCTAAAAGTGTAGGAATCCAGTGACTACGATTCTCAGTAAACAGGAACCGATTGAAGAAGAGTTTTCTTAAAGAGCGCTTTTATATACCGTTAAGTCGAACCCCGGTGCCACCATTTCCATGACAGCCATCACCGCGAAAGTTGTGGCGGCCAGCTCTCTTCTTATCGTTACAGTAACACAGGGTTGCGGTTAGCTGTCTCGCTAAAAATATGAAACAAAGGTATTGAGACCTATTAAATATTAATTAGTTGAACAAACCATTACAATTCAGCCAATGATAACCCTAGCAGCCATATATATGCATAGTCCTCACTGGTGATAATGATAAATGTAAAAAATGCCTATGTCCTACATGTTTAAGGCCCACATTATAAGAATTTTAGGTAATCACACTCAATCGTGATGAATAAAAGAACATCCCCCAAGAAAGAAGAAAATGCATCTTCATTTAGGTATACATCATCGGTAGTACTTTTAATAAAGTGCCTAAATAAAAATCTAAGCAAGTAGGCAGCGTGACTAAACAAAAAATTGGGATTGACACTTCGGTTGTGCTTCGGTCGGAGAGTTCTTGAGAAAGTTAAATTGCTTTGCAATGACTATTAAAGATAAGTGTGGGAGTAACGGCAACACTTCCGTCCAGACATCGGAAAATATAAGTAAACAAGCTTCAATTGCAAAGGAGTTTACGGTAAAAATAATATTACTTAAGTACCTAACTACTCAAATAGTGTGAAAAAAAGCGAAGATTTATGTAAAAATTCAAGCGTAATGCTTTTAGAAAACAAGAATGTCAACATAGGGCAGGCGAAACAATGCACAATATAGTACTTATGGCATTAACATAAATGCCAAGTTGCCGATGGAATCCATGTATTGCTTTTGACTCTGCTCAAGTTGCTATCTAAGCTTGGTGATGAAGGAGGTGATGTACCTACGTAGACTGGGATTCTGGGAAGAGCATAATTATATTATGCAACTTGGAAAGGATGTTTCACAAAGCACCATTGCAAGTCCAACACCAGTGTTGCTTGAGGTGAAGTGCAGTGTTTGTTCAAAAATATAAAATATAATTTATTTGTAAGTAGAAACATTCATAGTATCTATACCGTAAAAATTAGAGTTTGTAAGTTATGGTGTTTTACATAAGGGCCTACATGTTTTGTCGTCGATACCTAATGGTGTACCTACAAAGTAAAAATTGCATAGTCCATACGTATTAAGTATTTATTTATACACGGTACCTATAGGCTAGGTAATAATACACAATATCGACAATTACCTCGACGTCTACATCAGCAACCCCAGTAGTTCTACACGAACAGGAACCGATTTGCTACTCTTAAAGTAATGGAGTAATGTTAAGTAAGTAATAAGTATAAACTGTACCACAAACAACACTGGGTTGCGGTTTAAAAGGAAACTGATACAGATTTCTAGTTCATCTACTTGTATTTTTCTCTGTTTGAATACCTACGACTTAAGTATTAAAATGCTTATAATTGTTCGTATCTGATCTGCATAAGACTAGGTAAACTTCCGTAATTTTCGTCAGTCATGAACACGACTAGGCCAATACAAAAACTTTTAAAACCCTGAAACTATGTATAGTTATTTAGAAGTTTTTCCGTCTTCATACAGCAGATCAGATTCATCAGATGCACCGTGTATCGGAACTGAAACAAACATGCAAGGTGAACAACCTCGCAAAATATTCTTTCCATCCAACGTAACTGTTTCAACACAATCGCGTTTCGCATTTGCAAAGCAAAATACCGCGGCTTCTAAGACCCAGACAATAACATGGTGTAACCTAGATGAGTCACGACGAACACTGAAGGTAGCACTTGTTTTTATTAAGCTCCGCGGCCGAGACACTTTCGAGCGTTTGCAAAAAACGCGACTTTCACTTTCGCATCCCATTGCAAAACAAACATAACCTCGTTTTGACGTGGCGCGTCAAAATTAGGAAGATAACCCAGACCATTTAGTGGCTAGATAATCTTATATTTGCTTAGCTCTCCTCAGTCTCCTCCAGAACCGGGAGACTGGTGTGCACGCAGTGCGGCGACGATCTCGACGTGAACGCAGACATCCAAGATTCGACTTCGCGCTCGGAGCACACAAACTTCGCAGAGATTGTGGTGTCGTAGCCTTTCTGTCGCACAATGAAGCCACTGTTTGATACGGCTTGTTCGACAACTGTGTTTCTCAAGTTCACGACGCCAGTGGGCTTCGTTACTCTTTTCCTGGGATAGATCACCGCGAAATGCTCCAAAGAGGTCTTGTACACAACGACTCTCACGTCCTGCCGCATCCCGCCGGGTCCCAAAAGCACCAAAAAACCAGATTTTACTTCATTCTCAATACTTTTTTTACCGAAACTTCTGCCGAAATTTTCACCACGACATGTGCTCGACATTATGTCCGCAGGCATTTTACTGTTTAGATAACAATACGTATTCACATAACAATGTGCAATATGTGCAATGTTATTGTTGGCGGGCGAACCGTACGCGCGGAAAGCGTCCTCCCTTACCGCACACACTATAATACTGAAGAGTCATTTTCCAAGCGGGGTCTATATATAACCTCTGGGGCCCGAAGTAGTTCGGGTGATTTCGGTGGTGATCGTTACTTTGCATTCACTTTGGAGGCAGTGGAGGCTCGACAGACAGTTGTAAGCCGACTAAACTTCGCAGGCTGTCTGGTCCAAATGAGGTTCTATTTCGACAGATGTTTTTGGTATGGTCGGGTTATTGGAGAGGTCGAATGTTATCGGTCTCGGACGAGATGTGAACGTGAACCTTTATGACTGCATTGTTAAATACATAAGTACATTTTAATTCATTTCGCACTCGTATTTTTGTTACTATAACGGAAGCAAGTGCAGAACATTCCAGTTTTGACGGTTTAATTGTGATGATTGAAATGCTCATACTTCACAGACGGGTATATTTTTTATTGTTTTATAGTTTTATCATTTCAAATCACGTTTACCTGCGCAAAAGTTGACGATGACCCTTATATTAAATCAAGTTTTGGCATTTAATTAATTTGCAGAGTTTCAGAGAAACTTCAAATGAATTTTTGCTTTGCTTAGCTCTTTAGAAGGTCCCTTGGAGGCCTTATTAGCTTTTGCATCTTTTACTAAGGGAAAAGTCAGTTTGCCAAAAAAAATTAAAGGTACCTACTAAGCATCAGATTTTTTCGCAATTTCAGGGTTGTCCCCATTATCCCATATGGAGTAAACGTAGTTTCCAGGTTGGGCAAAGTGTTATTGGGTTTTACCATCTGGAATTTCTCAGTAGCAGCCCGGAGTCTGGATTAGTGCCCGGTTGATGGCAATAGGCCCGCCCCCTATTACATGGAACTTAAACATAACTGGCGAAATATGGCTGTTTTTTTAAACTAAAAGTTTTTCATTTTCATTCACACCACAGTCCCTTAGGTCCGTATGTCGTTTAACCTAACATACGTATATAATTATATGTATATCAAAAACTATAAGGTTCCTTGTAAACATTGTATATTCTCATGTAGGTTCTCACATTATGTATGTAAGTACGCACAGTGATGCCTGTAGATGAATTTTCACGTTACCTATTTAATAATATTTATTCATATAATTCGTTTTGCTTAAAGTTGTATATATTCTAAGTACTGTTTATTTAATTTTTTACCTATTTATTATGTACAAATCTTTGAACCTGACTTGATTTCCTTACTTCTTTTTCGGGTAACCACTGAAAATCAGTGCTGTACTGTGGGAAGGCTTCCACCCAGCATGATGCTGCGCTATGGGGATAGCGCAGCATCATGCTGGGTGGAAGCCTTCTTGTCACAGTCATGAGTTCATGACGTGCAGCTGCCGATAACTTATTTTACACTCGTGATCTCATATTTGTACTAAGATCTATTTTGTTTAATATTGCTGATTACTGTTATCTTTTTCTATGCACGTGTTTCTGTGACAAATAAACCTATTTTTGTTTCTTTTTTTCTTGTTGACTATGGAACTCTAATAAACACTTTTTATAACACCCTTCATTCAGGCGAGGAGGCGGTGCGGCAGTTGAAATATTCATACAAAGATGGACGACTCATTTCGTTTTAATTATTTTTCCTTAAATACTGAAAAAAAATGCCAAGTCCAGCAGTCGACGTCTTTCGGCTGAAAATGATGATAGGTAATGATAATGATTGCAAAAAAATACTCCAACGCGAACGTCACACCAATACCCACTAGATTTTTTAATTTTAAATATTTGGTCTCTACTCCTTTATTAAAATATCAGGAAAGAACGTTAAACGCAAGATGTCACAGAGATAATTATTTATCCAGTGTGGACAATTTGTGAGCGTTCCACCTTGAGAATGGCGCGAGCCTAAGGCTAAGGGCAGACGACCTTGCACAACGCACTGTCTAGTGGACTAACTTTATACACAAAGACCTTTTACCTACATAACATAACATCACGCCTGTAATTCCCGGGTTAGGCAGAGGTGTACCTATAGGACACCCACATTTCACCAGTATAATAGGGGGCGAAAACGAGCCTTTTTTCCCACTAATAGGTACATGTGATAGTTTGGATTTTGATGAGTTTTGATCACACATGACGTCGATCACGCTCTATCACCTAAACACATTTGGATGACATTAAAAAAAAAGTTAAAGTGTTTTTATTTGGAACAAAAACAAATTTCGACAAATGGTAATGATGATAGCCGCAAAAGTTAAAAACTGTGTCGCTGCTACGAACGCCCATCTCAAGGAAAGAAACACAATGTTCCAGACTTATCTCTGCTATGGTTACAGTTTAGCTGAATTGGTATTTCATTTGTATCTACCGTGTGACACTCGTGGGTTGCAGCTGAAAATCAGCGTCAGGTGGTACAGTTTGTGTTGCCATCTGACATTATGCTGAGCTGAGGCCCTTTTGGCATTCTAATCATTGTTTTCACCTCACAAGCTCGGAAAGATTCTGTTTATCATTCGAAATCTTGAGTGCAAAAGTGCAGTTTATCCGCTAGCGTGGAAAGAGTTTTTAAAATTCGAACCTTTCTATTCAATAATTTTCTATACTGCCGGGTCCACTGATAATGCAATACAATACTTATTTCATGTCAGTCTTAGAATAATCGCACAGCCAGAACGAAAAAAAATCGCTCAATGCGCCCAAAGAAGTTTTCACTTAAAAAAAAAAATATTATTTTCTTCTGTATATTCAATTCACTTTCCATAATTTTCATTTGTTTAGCAGTGCAGAGTTAGTGCAAGCGGTACATAATGCCGAATTGAGCTTTCTTGCGAAAAATTGCGCGATAAGTGCATAAAGTGTACAATGTTTGTTCAAAGCATGGAGACACCTAGCATTTTCCTCACTGTCATCATCATCAT
The DNA here is from genome assembly GCA_949152455.1 of Lithophane leautieri. Classification (NCBI taxonomy): domain Eukaryota; kingdom Metazoa; phylum Arthropoda; class Insecta; order Lepidoptera; family Noctuidae; genus Lithophane; species Lithophane leautieri. Next base: position 15,312,683 of record OX424468.1, on the reverse strand, counting down.
GATCATCATTTCAGCCGAAAGACGTCCATGCTGCTGGACATAGGCCTCCCCCAAGCACCGTCTTTTCGACCGGTTCTGTGCTTCTCGCATCCAGCGCATTCCCGCGGCCTTCACCTGGTCATTGGTCCACCTTGTGGGATGCCTTCCAACGCTACGTCTTTCGGTACGCGGTCGCCACTCCAGAACCTTTCGGCTCCATCGGTCATCTGTTCTGCGAGCAATTTGCCCTGCCCACTGCCACTTAAGTTTGGCAATACGTCGGACTATGCAGTTACCTCGGTTCTCCTACGGATCTCTTCATTTCTGATTCGATCACGCAGGGAAACTCCGAGCATAGCCCTTTCCATTGCCCTTTGAGAGCCTTTCAGCTCTCCCTGTAGTCCGGTCCTCGCTGTAGTGAAGTGAAAAGTTTGTGTTTCGCTCGGCAGCAAAGTACTTGCGCCAAAAAATAACTTTGCAGCCTTGCATAACAAATAACTATTTCTGTTTATACAGTTTTAAGCTGTATTTTTATGCTGCAATGCCAATAAACGCATTTTTCTTTCTTTCTATTTGGGCACATATAGTATCAACATTTATGAGCAAATGAGCACCTAGCCTGGTTTATCAGATAGGATACATTTTTTTACGATACTCTATACCCGGATGGGTATAGTACATGTATGTACATCAAGAAGATTCCTTAGGATACCTACGAGTACTAACTTATAAACGCGGGAAATGAATAGTAGGAAATAATAATAGTAAAGGTAATGTTCATACGTTAGCATGCGCTTTTATAATAATTGCTAACGTGACAATATTGTCGTAGACGTCCACGTCCATAAAATGTATGGAACGTTATCCTGGACGGAAATTGAAAAGTCTTCATATAATTTCATACATTTTACTTCCTTGTGTTATCGTGATTAATTTCGTCACGTTAGAAATTATAAAAATCATAACCCTATTTTTTGCTTCGCCGTAGTCGGGTAAACCACCTACTGTATAAAATCTAGTAGATGCTACAGGTTTTCAAGGCGAAAGGACGGCGCCAGGCGTCCTATTCCGTCAGAGGTTTTAATTACATGTCAATAGCGTTTAGCCCTCTTCAGTTAACCCTCGTAAATGAGATTTTATCCGGCTACGGCAAAGCCAAAGAAGGGTTATGATTTTAACAGGCTATGTCTGTATATAAGTTGATCTGTTCCCCTTTATCTCCTAAAATACCTGACATATTTCGATGCGCCATGTTGTTCCCTGGGTTATAGGCGATTTGACGCGATATGATGACCACACCATGATATCCGACTTAATGCATCGTGTTTGGTAGGTATTTAATGAAAATATTAAGATAGGTTATTTACTATACATAATATAAACCTCAAACCACATATTTCGGGTATTTTACTGTGTGTTCATAAATAAATAATAAACAAATAAACATAATTGCTGTTGTTGAAACATAATTCTAAGACATCGATGTCGTTTATTTTCGGTTTTCGTATAGTCGGAGTCACACGCCATCGCCTATACAATCATAGGGCGACTTTTTCGTTGGTGACCCCTGGCTGGAGGCCCTGAGTGTAGTAGCTTAAGGCAGCCAAAGGAAAGTCCGGTTAAGTAGTCATGATTTCAGAAATTGACTAAGAGATGCCATAGATAAAAATAAAAATTTCGCTGGTGACAGTCCCATGGATGGTTCTCGCGGGCAAGCAACGGACGTTACCGTGTGGAGGTTCCGCCGCCCGCACACTTGTACGAAAAAGTTGCCCTATATTATCATGTTACTAATTTCGTAATATAATTTTGGCTTCAGCCAATCCAATCATGTCAGTTGACATTTTGTTTGACAGTCTGTAAGACAATTTTAGAGTTGATTAGCTTTCCAGTAGAACAACGGAAAGATACTACAGCTAGTAGAATAGGTATGCAGTGTTTTTATATTGGCATAGAAATACCTACGTTAAAAAGAAGAAAAATATCTTTTTTTTAAAGTGGCCAAGTACCACGCACTTTGGGTTTCCGCACTTGTTATGAATATATTACGCATGAAAACTTGCACAGTATCTACTGATTCTAGAAAAAACTGTGAAAACAAAGTTACTTTTGCGGCTGTCGACTTAAATAGCAAAGTCACTAAGAAACATAATTAATCTTTTTAATTATGGGATCCAACAATACACCACACGCATATTAGCATTGAATTATTTTTACTTACCTTGATTAAATGCATGGGGAGTGCCACCCCTAATGATTTTTTTTGTAATTTCATTACTCTGTTTGGTTGTGCACAGAATTTAACCTCTTTCTTTTTCATGGATACCGCAAGCAGTCAAACAGCCTGCCTTTTCCCAACTATGTTGGGGTCGGCTTCCAGTCTAACCGGATGCAGCTGAATACCAGTATTTTATAACTGCATATCTGACCTCCACAACCCAATTACTCCATGGTTAACACGATACCAATTGGTAAGACCGGCTGTCAGATTAGTATAGTCGATATAGTGCAAGCAGTCTCCGAGTAAATGGCTGTATGGTATCCAGACGGACATGACGAAATCGGGTTCCGTTTTTGCCATTTGGCAACGGAACTCTAAACAAGGCAGGTGTAGCTTAACTAGCCGTGGCACGCGAGGCCCCCACTTTTCTAACCTGGGAATTTATTACGCAAAACAAGTTATGTATATGTTGTATGTCCGTTTAATCGACTTTCTGCCATAAATATACAGGGTTACTGGTAACTCGACGTATTCCTTGCAGGACGTCATAGTAGGGTTAAAATGCAACAAATTAAGCCACCAAATGTTCTACCGAAATTCAGTATTTTTTTTTTGCACTAGACTACATTTTTATGAAGTAATAGCAAAAATTACAAAAAATTTTATGTTTGGTTAGTGATATTTGCCAAAGTTTTAGGCATTATTGAACTTTTAATTATTAGCAAAGGTCTGCTACGGCGTCAACTATGATAATAACTTAAATTTCAGTACAGTCGCGCCGTAAATCATTTTTAAATTGGTTTCAAATGATTTAATCTGGGATTTTTCATAAAAAAACTAAAACTCTTAACTAATTCAAAAACTACTGAATTTCGGTAGAACATTTGGTGGCTCAATTTGTTGCATTTTAACCCTACTATGACGTCCTGCAAGGAATACGTCGAGTTACCAGTAACCCTGTAGATGTAGGTACTGTATAAAATTGTAGTGTTTAGTATGAGTTATTAATAAGCACTTATAGGAATGAACATAATGCATAATACATACAAAGTTACAACAGACCGGTTTTTTTTTTTTTTTAACTATGGCATCTTGAAGTGTGATTTCGGAAATCATAACTTCTTAACCGGACTTTCCTGTGGCTGCCTTAAGCTTCTACACTCAGGGCCTCCAGCCAGGGGCATATAAACTATTCTAAATTAAAATTAAGTGTGCGCTCGCTAAGGGCACCCCCTGTGGGGTACGAACCTCGGCTTAGGGCGACATCACTGGCGGGGGGACAGCAAGTTGTTGGGACAGGCTGGATCAAAAGGTTTAGATCATCATTATTATTAAACGGGGAATTTAAAGCTACGTGCTCAGCTACGGCGCGGGCTGGCACTACTTCATCGGACAAGGGACGGGGGGGTGAATTTAATAATCGGGACGGACGCGAACGTGTTTTGCCTCGACGGCGAGGTCGGAATGACGGGAGGCGTCTGTATTTGTGCACTGTACTGGTCTCCCTACTGCTCTCCTGGAGGAGAGTTATGGGGTCGTCTGGCTCAGTGAGAACATGCCGCGGACGGCGAATGACGCTAATAGTAGATGTGCGATATCGGGAGGCCTCGACAACCAGAGGGTTGCGATGTGTGGCGGCTGACTCGAAGTAACGCTTTGAGAGGCGTTTGAGAAACTGGCGGATTGTGGGAATCTTTAAGTCGAGATGGAGGATCTCGTTACGAACATAAAAGGGAGCTCCCGTGGCCTTTCTAAGGAATCGATTTTGGAGTGTTTGCATCCAATGTATATGATGGGGTTTTGCATGAGCAAAGACGGAACCCGCATAGGTCATGATGGGGCGAATGCACGTAATGTAAGTACGCATTTTGCACTTGAGTGACAATTTGCTGCGTGCATTCAGAACTGAGTGGAGTCTACCTAGAGCGAGAGCAGCTCGCGAACGAACCTGCTTTATGTGCTCTCGAAACGTGAGATGTTGGTCCAGAGTTACACCTAAGTATTTGGCTTGCTTCTCCCAAGGGATCTGCTTGCCGAACATGGTGACTGGAGGAGGGGGGGGGAGGGGCCAACCGCCCCGCGGTTTCTGAAAGAATACCGCTTGACTTTTGTCGGGATTGACTTCTATACGCCATTTTTGAAACCAGGCGCCAAGATTGTTGACCGCTCTCTGGAGAGTTATGCGTATATTATCATTACTAATACCCTTGTAGTAGATGGCCGTATCGTCTGCGAATAGAGCCAACTGTGCCTTACCATGTTTTGGGATATCGCTGGTGAACAGCGTGAAAATGAGGGGAGATAGCACGGAGCCCTGAGGGACGCCCGCGCGGATGGGTCGGGGGGAGGAGACGGCTCCTTCGATGCGATAGCGGAAGGTGCGATTCGTCAAAAAGTCCCGTATTATGAGTACGAGACGATCCGGCACACCGAGTTGGTATAACTTGTATATCAAACCGTTGTGCCAGACCTTGTCGAATGCTTTCGCTATATCGAAGAAGACCGGAATACATGTGTGGCTTATCGTGCGTTTGCACTGGCGAAACATTCAAGACGAAACATGTTGAAATCTCTAGTTCCTGTCAAAAATTGTATGGAACATTGACAGAAACTAGAGATTTCAACATGTTTTGTCTTGAATGTTTCGCCAGTGCAAACGCACGGTTAGAATCTTACATAGGTACAGCGGCAGCGGCGAGGTGAATTTTTTTATAAAAGGGAAACCGCAGCAAAAAAAATCTGTTCTATAGGTAATTATATCAATAACATTCTTCATCATTCAATCAACTAAGTACCTTACTGAACTATATTTCATTACATTTTTTTTTTTTGTAGTGGACTCTATTGACTGCATCCATTTTTCAAAAGGTAGCGATAGAGTTGCTGTTCCGAATTTCCGAAGGGAAGCCGGTGGGAATCGTGTCCTTTGCCTCTGTAGACATACATAAGTTAGGGTCATTCATTAATATTTTTACAGCAAACCGAATCAGAAATACAACTCTCTAAGTTCATATAAGTGTATTGAATGATTATTTCATGAAATCATGACATTTGGCAGTTATACAAACTTAACGGATTTGTATTGCTGATTCTAATGATTATAATTATGTATGTAATGATTATAATTACGGTCGCGAATCATATTACAATCTGACACTGACCTGCAAATTGCAAAAAACGTAAGAAAATTTGAATTTCGCGGGCTGGTTTAGTGCCTACCCATTGTCACTAATCGAGTTGGTACAAATCCAGACTCTGAACTATTACTGAGAATTTCCTGATAGAAAATATCACACTGAGAAGACCTGCGACCAACACAGCAGGCACTAGTTATTACGTGAAATTATGACCTGTATGACCGCGGACGGGCCGCGCGCGGACCAAAAACTATTGTAGTTAATTAGAAAGTCCTTGAAGAATTAAACCGCTAAGCCATAGAGCACTATATGTATAATCGCTAAGCTACAGGCCAGACCGCGCGCGTATCCAAAAAACACCGAAGCTAATTAAAATGTCCTTGAAACCGTATGTATAATGCCATCCACGAAGAAGTACCCAACTCCGCTGCGTTCCGTACTAAAGTACAGCTATCTAATTGCGTATCTTATAAGGCTAATCTGTTTCATTTTGACAGTTCAACAACATTCATTAGGTACGTTATTTACGCTGTTGAGCAGATTTTTTTTCGAACTTATGATGTAATGGGTTACGAATTTGTTTCAAACCGATTCAGATTGTGATTGACTGTGTATTACGCTATTAGGGTGTTGCTTACACTACAATAATCGTAGAGTGGGGCGCGTCTTCGTGGATGGCACTATCTGTAACGATAGTACAGTTCGATTCAAACTTAATGGCGGCTCGGAAGTTAGCTTCTCGCTGCGCAGTACCCCACCCCTCGCCTCCGCTGACACACGAAATTGTTACTGCGCAGCGACTCGCCTCATGTTCCGAGCCGCCATTAATCGCCAATTTGGATCGAACTGCTGACTGTATTAATGTGTTAACGCTACAAACCATACGTATAATTAATGTGGTCTACATTTTCATGGTAGTGTCGTTAAAACTGGCAATAAGAGTACCTTGCCAAGTTGTTAGGCATAATCCAACTCTATATTTGGCAACAGATTCAGTAGGTTCCAAAAATTTGTGTAGATAACTACCTACAAAAATTTAAAAATCCGTTTCCAATCGACAATTTTTTTTAAATCCGTTTAATCGCGAACCAGAACACACGTGTTGCCACGCAGAGCGCTGGACGCAGAGAACAGCCAGTTATTTATTTATAAGCAAGCGACCCGCCCTTGCTTCGCACTGCTGCAATGACGACATGTCAAAATATCGAGGTTTCGGTGTTACATCTACATAAATAATATTTATGTATAAGCACGAACACATAAACCTTCCGGAATAATTAATAGATACTCTAACGAAATGATGGTGAACACCGCATAAAATCCATTGTGTTGTCTAGAAGATGAAAATCTAAGAGTGACTCAGACAGATACGAAAAGTGACTTTGTTTAGTTTGTTTTATACTATACATGTATAGAAATGGAAGTATTAAGCTTAGCCATTTCCCAGCTATGTTGGGATTGGATTCCAGTCTAACCGGATGCAGCTGAATACCAGTATTTTACATGGAGAGACTAGTACGATAGTGTAAATCGACTTTCGTTGCTGGCTGTACCTAAAACACAGCCTAGCCTAGGCTGCGTGTGTACGTCACAGAGGTTCACGAGAAAACGGGCACGTGGACCAGTGACGTCAACTCACAATAGCTGTCAAAACAACTCGTTTACGGAATAATAGACATCGAATTTAAATCCCAGGAAATTAATCAGGTTAATTTAATATTCTACTTTTGTCTAATTCTGGGAAGACGGGTCAAAACTGTGAAAAGAACAATAGAATACACAAGGAGAAAGCGTTAAGGTAGCCCGCAAAATTCAAACTTACAATTTTGGCAATTTGCAGGTCAGGTTCATCAACACCTGAGTTGATAAAAACATTATTCACGACATTAAAAAAATATGTATGTACAGAATTATAATCATCGATAAAACTGTGTACCGTTCCCTGCTTTCCGTCTCCATCATCCTCCTCGATATCAGTCATACCCCAGCTACGACTAAAAATCTCATCAAGATAAACGATACAGTTATAAGTAAGTATCTACGTACGCAAAATACGCGCTTTGACGTGGAGTTGCGGATACCAGCCCGTTTTACCTATTACCTTAAGTAAGTATCTAAATCCAAACACAATTACACGTAGCAGCAGGCTGTAAACTGTGAAATGTGAGCTCCAGGGGCAGGTCACTACCATACTAGACAAGATTTCAGGAAATAATTTTAGAAAAACGCCATCTGTTATAGTCCACGCAAAATATTTAGTAAGTTTAATAAGCAATAGATGGTGCTTTCATCAAAAAATAATTTCGAATAAATATCACTTTATGAGTGGGAATAAAAAAAAAATTAATTCTTTTTATTAACTATGATAAGTTTATACAATTATTCATTCAATAAATAATAAAATTATGATCACTTTTTTTATTTGTTCTATATGTTTTTTTTTATTGGCAATATTGATTTCAAATCAAATTGCAAAGACGTTTGAATTTGTTTTTCAAAATATGGCTACAACCTGCAATTTGCGTGTACGCTATTTTGTAATTTCCGTCCATTTAGTATATTCTCTGTTAAATTAAGCTTCTGACCTACGTTGATTTGAGTTTTTACTCATCTGTGGTGAAGTGTTTCGATGAATTAGTGCTTGAGTTGAGCTTTGTTCCTCCGTTTCATGTGTTCACCTAACTTGCGAAAAGACGCTATTATTTATTATTAACTGCGATAAAGATGCTCTAATTTTGTGTTATTTGCGTTAATTAATCGGATTTTATCGGGTAAAATCCAATACCATGGTGAGGATGATGAGATTAAACTGTCAGCACAAGTATATTTCAATAAACATAAACATTTTAAATAAGTATGATTTTTATTCCATTCCAGGGTGCCTATCAAGTACTATCCATAATGTACATAATACTGTTACATTCAAGTGTCTTTATTTCCAATTTTGTAGTAAACACAATGATAAATAATAATATTTGCTACATATCAATAACAAGTGTACATTTTGTAAAGTACTTCGTAGGCATGAACGAACACCTCTAAGTATAAATAGAATGTCTATAGACAGTATAGGTAGGTATAGGTACCTATACATGCAGATTAATTTAGGAGTACGATACCAGATGGCGTTTCAAATGACAGGTTACAAGGTTGCAGGAAAAATCCGAAGTGGGTTCTCTATTCCCAATCTATTACTATACTCTATGGTGAGCAGTCTTCCTTCTCCATGCACACCAGCAGTGAGGTCACTGTCACTAATGTCAACTGTCAGTTCACTACGAATGGCGGTAAATGGCGGAAGGTGGAGCGTGCCGTCACGAGAGGCTGGGTCGTTGTGATGAGCCAGTGTATAGATTTATTCAACTTAAATACGGGATCAACAGGATTCTACAGTTGTAGTGCCATCAGAACTACACATGCCCGCCGAGTTTCAACAAAATCGGTTTACAAGTGAACATTGAAAAAACAATAAACCCTACCCTATTTGTATGGGTGGATTTTATCGGACTTGTCTGGAAAAAGTTGTAACAGATGATTAAACACAGGGACTGGGTCGTTGTGATGAGCCAGTGTATAGATTTATTCAACTTAAATACGGGATCAACAGGATTCTACAGTTGTAGTGCCATCAGAACTACACATGCCCGCCGAGTTTCAACAAAATCGGTTTACAAGTGAAAATTGAAAAAACAATAAACCCTACCCTATTTGTATGGGTGGATTTTATCGGACTTGTCTGGAAAAAGTTGTAACAGATGATTAAACACAGGGATTATAATAAATGAAATTCAACAACCTTAGTAAATTATTTTAATTAGTTATTTAGAAATCGCAGTAGGTAACTTATTTGAGCTAAGATCCATTATAATTTAATCACACTAAAAGCAAATTAACAATCACTAATCAAAACTTATACATAAATATTTAACTACCGTCATTTTAATAGGTACAATATAAATCAAAAGATTATATATACTTATCGGGTTTTAATTATCAGCACAAAATGGAATCAGATAACAGATTGGCAGAGGTTCGACCTGTTCAGTGGTCCGTGTGGAAAAAGGGCCGAGAAATGACGTGCAAGCTTATTTATGCACCATTTCCCGTCATGGCGTCTTGAAGTGAGTGGAGGGGCTCGACAGTGGTGAAGGCGTGCCGACAGTGTTGCCAGCATCTTAGCGGGCCAATATAGATGTAACAGCTCGGCCGTCCTGAAACAAAGTGTCCACACGATGTGCATTAGTTAACTTTCTAACAGATCTATAAGATCTTCTGTATCTAATTGACCATCAGCGTCATCAGCATCACTATCAGAACCAACAACAGCTACATACGGCCTCAAAGAATCTACAGCCACCACTGTACTAAATTTCTTGTACCCTCTAAACCCTTTTACGCTGTGTATCATATACCGGTCATGACCAAGCGACTTAGTTATTCTATACGTAGCATCAAGCTTCGTATTTACTCCAGACTGACCACAGCCTTTTGGATTACGCCATAAGACCAAGTCCCCTTTCTTGTAGATGCGACCCTCTTTACGTTTCTTATCAAATTGAAGTTTCATTAATTGTTGTTTACGTTTAATGTTAGCAGTGGCCTTTGCTCTTATATTGTCTATATTTAAATTGCTTTCGCTGTTTTCCAAATTAGATACTTTACTCTTATGTTTGAACATTAAATTAAAGGGCGCTTGACCTGTGGTGTCATGACACGTTATTAACACCGAAAACTACATTAGGCAGGCAACAGTCCCAGTTACTTTCCTCACTGCTAGTTCTTAAACCATTTAAAATTGTTCTATTGACCCTCTCAACCTCACCGTTAGCTCTTGGTGTTGCAACTGATGTCAGCACATGTTTTATAAGGTGTTTAACAGCAAAGTCTTTAAAATAACGGCTACAAAACGCAAGACCACGATCGGACACTATGGTGGAAGGGAAACCAAATAATGAAAATACATCATGTAAAATATGAATAGTTTCAGCTGAGCTTAATGTGCGTGTTGCTCTGGCAATAACAAATTTTGAGAAGGAACATGTAATTACCAAAATATATTGATTGTTTTTACTAGACTTCGGAAAAGGCCCTAAGTGGTCAATATGTAGAGTATCCATTGGCACCTCAGGTTTTGGGATAGGATTTAATTTTCCTTCCAACTTTCCATAATGTCCTTTCCGAAAAGCGCAATCCAGACATGAAGTGACATATTTTTTAATGAACTTTGTCATTTTAGGGAACCAAAATTTTTCTTTTATAGTACTATCGCATTTCTTTAGTCGACTATGCCCCATATTATCGTGATATTTCTGCAAAAGCTTCCAACGAGCATAACAAGGGACTAACAAACGATCCCCATGTAAAGTTTTCTTATACAAACGTTCATTACTTATTTTGTAATTATTCAATATGTCTGAATTGGCATTAGGTCCACGCAATTGGTTGATAATGTTACATAGCTTAGGATCCTGCATTTGGACAGTAAGAAACCAATCATCAGCAGACAGAGCATAAACGTGAGCATCTACTGGGTTACGGCTCAGCGCATCAACGTGCCTCATTTTGTCTCCAGCCCTATATTCTATTTCTAAATCGAAATCTTGAATTTGCAGCCACCAGCGTGCAATTCTCGGAACTAAATCTTTTTTGACAAATGTGTGACGAATAGCAACACAATCCGTTAATATTTTTACTTTAATACCTAACAAATAAACTCTGAACCTTTTTAACGACTCTACAACTGCTAGTGTCTCCAATTCGTAACTGTGATAATTCTGTTCTTCCCGGGTAGTTGTGCGACTAAATTACATTACAGGTTTTAATGAGTTATCTACTTGACGCTGAAGCAAAATTCCTGCAACACCGAACTTACTTGCATCCGTATGGAGTTCAGTGTGCAAATTTCTATCATAGATTGCTAAAACTGGTTGAGAGACTAAACTAGACTTTAGATCTTTAAAAGCTTTATCTTGGGCTTCTCCCCATGACCAGGTCATATTTTTCTTTGTAAGGTCTGTAAGGGGTTTAGCAATAAGGGAAAAATTACGTATAAACTTTCTAAAGAATGAACAAAGACCAACGAATTGCCTGATTTGGTGAACATTAGATGGGGTAGGAAAATCACGCACAGATTTTATTTTATGATCACCTGGCTTGATGCCATCCTTAGAAACGTAATGACCGAGATAATTTAATTCAGTTTGAAGAAAAGAACATTTTTTCATATTAAGTTTAAGATTGGCCTCACGTAATACTTTCAGGAGAAGTTCTAGTAGCTGCAAACCTCGTAAAATATCGCTGCTTGGTAATAAAATATCATCCATGAATGCCAGAATATGATCCCCATCACCCATTTTGTTAACCTTATTAATAATTTTATTCATTAAACGTTGAAAAACTGCAGGAGAATTGGCTAAACCGAACGGAACTCGAACGTATTCATATTGCCCGTCCGGTGTTATGAACGCAGTTTTGTGAATCGAATTTTCGGATACCGGTAATTGATGATAAGATTGTGACAAATCTAAGCTGGTGAAGAAGTTTTTACCTGTTAATTTTGAAATTTCGTCATCAATTATAGGCAAAGGAAATCTATCTTTTATAGTAACTGCATTCAAGGCCCGATAATCTACGCATAGCCTTATGTCTCCATTTTTCTTTTTGACTAATACAACGGGTGATGCGAAATCTGAATTCGATTCCCTAATAATGCCGGCTTCTAAAAGATCTTTAACTTTTTCACGAACTGTTGAAAGTTCTGGTAATGAAAGTCTATACGGGCGATGATAAACAGGCTTATCAGTGTTCAATTTGATTTCCATCTCTGCTAGGCCTGTGAGTCCTAATTCCAACGTATTAGACGCAAAACAAGAACTATATTGAGACAAAATAGTAAACAAACGTAGCTTATCGCCATCGCTTATATTACCCACGTTTATGTTTGCCAAACTAACACCACCTATACACATATCAGCACATAAACCATCAACTAACATTATATGCTTTTGTTCCAATTTTGTCACATCTGCATCAGCAAAATTCGGTACGAAGCCACCAACAAGTATATTATTTTGGCCTTTAAGCCCAGCGTCAGAATTGGACCAACAACAAAGAAAGATTTGACTCACCAAGCCAGCTTCAGCTTCTTGTAATATGTCGGCACCGCATTGCCCTCTCACCACCACCTGGCCAGCTGCAAACTCCACAGCTTTCGAACCCAGGTTATAAACTTTGAGCAAACCCTCAGAGCCCTCCACCACAGACGCCGGGATAATGTACTCATGATCTGCGAGGTTGAAATAACGAGGATTTGTATTTACGACTCCCTTTGATCCACCATTAATTAGCACCGGAACCATTGCTGCTTCGTTAGGTAGAATAGTTAAACTATTTTTGGCAACGAGGTCTATTCTTTGTTCATTACTTTCTACGACTATGCCTTGGATATTATTGTGATGTTGGGAAAGGATCACAGAATTACCATTTATTACAAGGGATACATCATCTCTATTAATGACAGGCTGCCCTAACAATATATCGATTTTTCCCAGGTCAACATGAGTAACTAAAGCATTTGTTTTTATAGATAAACCATCCAAGGAAACATTGATTTTTATTTCGCCCAGTGCGGGTATTGGACTACCAGTAAAACCTTTTAAAATTTTATCATTTGGTTCGATAATACATCGTAATAATTTCGCAAAACTATAACTTATGACATTACTTTGTGCTCCAGTGTCTAAGTATGCTATAGCCTTTAACCCATTAACCGATAAATCTTTAAAGTATAAATCGTTAAAACTCTGTATAATTTTCACTTCTTTTATTTTATTTGAATCACTATGAACATTCTGCCTACAAAATCTTGCAATATGCCCGGTCTTCCCACAGTTTTTACATAACCGAGTGTCGGGGTTAGTGCAATCCCTAACCAAATGGCCTTCAGTATTACAGCGGTAGCATTTGATTGGACTGGAAGGAGAATGGTTTGATTTTTTTTCAGCCGACTTCGAAGAATTCGTAACATTAGAAGAATGTCTCAAAGCACGTTGATCATTCTCACGAAATCGCGATGAATGCGACTGGTAATTCTCCATCGATACCAAAAACTGACAATACAATTCTTCTGGGTTTGTACTTTTCAAAGCCTTAGCGCTAGCTTGCAATTCAGAGGGTAGGCCGCGAACAATACATGAGACCGCGGCACTGTCATCAAACCTACATCTACGGCACATTGCTAATTTATCGTAATAGTATTTACTCATAGTTTCTTTTGGTTCTTTCTTACGACCTACTAATTCTTCAATTAATTCCGCAAATTCAAACATCCTAGGAAACGTACGTTTCAAAAGTTCCTGCCACTCGCACCACGTAAGATCGTAATTATCTAGCCTATTATACCAACGTCTAGCTGAGCCATCTAATCTAGTCTGCATGTAATACGAGCGCTTTGACTCATCCCAGCCGTAAATATCACCCAACTGGTTGATTTTCTTCAGCCAAACAAACACGTTATTATCTTTATCATCCGGATCAAATAACGGAATTATTATGTCACCTTAACACTGTCACTTCTATTTTCTCGCGTTCTGCTAAAGAATTTGTTCATCATACCTTCAACTTTTTCGTTTACCAACTGTTCTAGCTTACTGCTTGACGGTTCTCCGTAGGTAGACGGTACTGCCCGCTTTGCTGCGGCTTGCACATCAGAATCATCAGATTCACTGCTACTGCGTCTAGCTCGCTGCCTCTTCATGATGAGCGGAGTAATCCCACTTCTGAAACTGTAACAGATGATTAAACACAGGGATTATAATAAATGAAATTCAACAACCTTAGTAAATTATTTTAATTAGTTATTTAGAAATCACAGTAGGTAACTTATTTGAGCTAAGATCCATTATAATTTAATCACACTAAAAGCAAATTAACAATCACTAATCAAAACTTATACATAAATATTTAACTACCGTCATTTTAATAGGTACAATATAAATCAAAAGATTATATATACTTATCGGGTTTTAATTATCAGCACAAAATGGAATCAGATAACAGATTGGCAGAGGTTCGACCTGTTCAGTGGTCCGTGTGGAAAAAGGGCCGAGAAATGACGTGCAAGCTTATTTATGCACCATTTCCCGTCATGGCGTCTTGAAGTGAGTGGAGGGGCTCGACAGTGGTGAAGGCGTGCCGACAGTGTTGCCAGCATCTTAGCGGGCCAATATAGATGTAACAAAGTTATGCGTGGTCATACCTAAAAACAAATAAGTATACGCACAAGGACTTAGTATATAGAGAACATTTTGTTTCATTAAAAAAAAATACAATTTCAAGTATCAACACGAATTATCGCACTATATTATACAGGGAAAGTCTTTTTTTTTTAAATTTCGCGCGTCTTTTCAGTTTCAACTTTCGTTGGCCAGACTCTACCTCTACGACGATTGAAAATACATCTACAACGTTCGCAACCCTTTGTATGGTCATTCTGATTCTGAACTTATCATTGCGACATGGATCTAAATAAACGTGACGAAATAAAGGACGAACATAATATTATTATTTTATAGACGTGGAAATTTCTCTTGTTTTCTCTTGATATGCAGCACCTCAGACCAACAGTGCAGCGCATTTTGATTTGATTAGACCTATTCATGGAATAAATATGTAACTACTAACAATCGAGAAGGATCTGGGAGTGAGTTGTTGCCAGTTAAGAAAAATCGACTCGCCTCGCAAAATTCTACTGGTAAAAATGTCTATCTAGGCAGGTCTTTGTAAGCAGAACTTTCTTTCTCGAACACTCTTCTCATGTCACCATTTGGTTCCTAAACAAACTGTTATCTGTCTACGTGCGTAGCCCTCTGCGCAAAGTTCGGAACTGCCAAATGTACATTGACATTTGATTTGACATTCGTTTCGCTTTTCGTTCGTTCGTTCAGTTCAAACATAGTCTGTGGTTCGAATTTTTGTCTCTTCCGTCTGCTCTGTGGTCACTTTTTTCCGTGCATTTGCACTGGCGAAACATTCACGTCGAAACATTTTGAACTCTCTATTTTCTGTCATTGTTCCATAGAATTTTTGACAGCAACTAGAGCCTTCAACATGTTTTGTCGTGAACGTTTGATGACTTCTAGTACTACCACAGATTACAATTATTTATGTACAACTTAGTCGATCTGTGGCACAGATTAGAATTATTTATAGGTCTGTGGATTCCTCTTTCCAATTCCCAACCAACCTCGATGGCGTCGATTTTGCAAAATAATCCTTTTGTTCGTGAAACGAAACAGGACATGTCGATTATTATTTGGCGTTTGTTTGATTAAACTGTTGTTATTTTCTCTTCGATAAATTCTGTGATTCTCTTCGTTATAGTATTTTGTGTGAACTTCTGTGATAACGTTGCTTTTTAACCGCTAAAGGGGCCAAGGAGGCAAGAAAAACGGTTGTTCAAAAACTTCTTGTTGATTACTTACTTCGTCGATAATTCTTTTGTGGCGAGACTTGCGTACTTTCGTAGTAAAACATTAGCACTTAGACCAATTTCTGAGCGTTAGCAGAGAAAAATCGTAAAGCAAAAGCTGTTGGTGATCAGGGGATATCTACTAAAAATGTTGTCTTTTGTCCGAAATCAGTTTTCCTTCCTCGTTGAACCATGTTTACCGTTATGATGACACTGATCGAATCGATGGTTACAAAAATAGTGATTGAAAATTACTTACATGTTGTGGAACTTAGTCAAGGGAAAGTAGGTGTCTCGTTTCAAAATATTTTTATTTCAAAATGAGCTGTTACTCTGAAAACTAGTTCAAGTTTAGATTTCTTCAAATGTTGGTTGTATTGTCCCAACCTGGTAATGCTATTGAGGTTTTCCCTTACACATTTTGACTAGTCAAAGTCAAATAATTTAGTTCAAATAGGCACCTATCAGGCACTTTTGAAAGTCAACACTTACTTTTTTTTAAATTGAATTTATTCTAGTCGCTTCCAAAAGGTCGTTTTCGTATGGAGAAGAATGGGCAAGAAACACCAACATTACTGTTTTATTTAAAAATGTTTTACAATATTTTGTATACTTTTTTATATGTGAAGAAAATTACTTAATTATATGTGAAGACGATGCACCTAGAATTAAATTACTATACAAGATATAAAAATGAAGCAATGGCAGATAAATTAATTATGTGATTAATACATGGTGCTCACACTGGGTACCAAAGCCACTGTAGGTTTTGGTGGTCATCTTACAAGCTACATGCTAGGAGTCTTGTTTGTATCTTTTTGAAACTATATTACTGTTGCTTGGTTGCAACGGTTGTTCCTTACACGCATACTTCTCAGGGGGTCAAACAAACGTTATTTCTATAGTGAACTCATTAAAACTTCTTTGATCTTAAACGTAAATTGGGCAAAAATATTTGATAAAAAGCAAAACAACATAATAATCTGTTCAGATCAAAACTCGTGACATTATTAACTTAAACAGTTTTATGGTCTTTGAAACTCGTTCTTATAGTCCTTGTGTTCATCGTTGTCTCTGGAATAGCAATGCACTTGCAATGCCTCTGTATTTGCAGATGTCTATAAGCCGTAGTCACCTCTTACCATCATTTGGGACTGCTTACTTGGATGGCACCCAATAACATTTCATTCATTAAAAACAGTTCTAGCACATTAATAATGCTGGTGTTGAAAAGTATCTGCAAGACCTCCGAGTTTGTAGCAAGTTTAGTGTCCATGTTGTAGGTTGCGATGAAAGCCAAAATATTCTGCAAGAGACTGATTGTATAATCATTTTATTCTTAGTAAAAATAAAAGAGGTTTAGAAACAACTGGAATATAATTTACTAA
The DNA here is from genome assembly GCA_949152455.1 of Lithophane leautieri. Classification (NCBI taxonomy): domain Eukaryota; kingdom Metazoa; phylum Arthropoda; class Insecta; order Lepidoptera; family Noctuidae; genus Lithophane; species Lithophane leautieri. Next base: position 15,295,490 of record OX424468.1, on the reverse strand, counting down.
AATAATACTGAATGAATAAATTTTAAACAGCACATTTTTTTTTTGTGTATCCTTTGTTGGAGATCCTAAATAAATAAATAAAAAATTTTTTGGTTGATACACAATTTTGGTTGGTGGGAGCAGGACAAGTAAATGTGAACATGGCCTTAGGTTTGTAGGGTGACACTGGCTAGGTACATGAAGTTCCTAGACGCAAACCTAAAGTTGTAGTAGTTGCAAGCACAAGTGGCGTTGTGGTGTTGATCTCCACGTTGATTGGTTTAAAAATGGGTTTTCAGTAACACCTCGGAGTTTGGTTATGTGAACTATTTTTCAGTTCTTACGTAAACACCATAATATCACTGCCCTATTTCCCGAAGAAGCAAAAGGCACATGTGTACACCCAACATAATGCACCTATAAGTACACCCTCACTGCCCCTGTTATATTCATTTTTAGGGTTCCATAGTCAACAAGGAACCCTTATAGTTTCGCTGTGTCCGTCTGTCTTCCGGGGCTTAGCTCAGAGATTCTTAGTACTAGAAAGCTGTAATTTGGCATGGATATACATAATTTATGATGCCGACAAAGTGGTAAAATAAGATATGACATATTTTTTTTAGGGTACTTCCTATTCACCTACACGTTAATTGGGGATTTTTTTTTGTTTATCCCATGGTGTGTCGTTGGAAAGGTCGTTCAAAAATATTGCTTGAGTATGTGAAAACCATTTTTGGATTCAGAGATCCGTTTGCGACATATTAAGCTTTAAAATGATTATTTTTGTTAAGAGTCAAGGTGCCACCCCGCTTCCAGCTAAATAGTTAGATCTGGATATGTGAAAAAAATGACAGCAGTAGTGGATATAAGGAAATTAAAAGGAAAACTGTCACAGCTGAGTAGGCTCTATAAGTTAACGAGTAAAAATCGACCAACTTACATTTGCAATTGAAAAAAATGTTCTCCCATACGAAATGTATGGGAGAACATGTTTTTCAACTACAATGTTAAGTTTGTTCTTAGGATAAATTCATTCTTCATCGTGCGTCGTCCGACACGCACTTGGCTGTTTTTTTTTAAATATTAATTATGAATACTTATTTCAAATTCTCACGGATTTGCTCGTTCAGAAACAAATTGACGCTTTTTAGAAGAGAAAATGTTTATTTGCATTGAATTAATACGTGCGAGTGGTTTACAAAATAATATTTCGTTCCAGGTACATCTATATAGCATGCATACTTAATACAGTATATAATTTTACAGGTTTTGATATAAAAATTTAAGTTCTACGTTCTAATAATTATAAAGGTAAATAAAAATAAAAAATAAATTTTCAATAACGAGATGAACGAGACGAACGAGACTTATCATATTTCATAATGATTGTAATATCCTGAATGTCAGCAGTTGTCGAATTAACAGGAATGGTGTGAAACAATTAAATTACTGTCTGTCAAACACTTCCGTTAGCTCCGAATTTTGTAATAAGATCTCCTTCGCTAACAGCCAGTATTTCTCTTCGGATAAAAAAAAAATAAGATGTTGGTATTTTGTATACCGCGTTCGAAGATAACTTGTTGGAGTGCCGCGGTATGGACCGCTAACATTGGGCTTCTCTGGTGCGTGTAGGCTCGGAATGTCCCGGATTTTCCAAAATGACCCTTGGTTTCGAATAGTCCCTTTCCCGAAATGTCCCTTGATTTCGAATAGTCATTTTCCCGAAATGTCCCCTCCCCATCATGTCCATTTCCCAGAATGTACCTTTCCCAAAATGTCCCTTGGTTTCGAATAGTCCCTTTCTCGAAATGTCCCCTCCCCATAATGTCCATTTCCCAGAATGTCCCTTTCCCGAAACATCCATTTCCCAAAATGCTCCCTTCCCGAAATGTTTTTGTTTGTAACCTTTCTCAATATTAAATCTCAAATTATTAATATCAAATTTTCCTCTCGAAATTACCCTTTCTCAAAATGTCCCTTTCCTACGACAGCTACGCGTTTTAACTGGGAATATTTAAATAAAATATGAAAAGTAGTCAATCAACTTTTAATCACATCCTAACTTAATATTATAGATGCGAAAGTGAGTTTGTTACGCTTTCACGCTAAAACGGCTGAACGGATTTGCATGAAATTTGGCCGGGGATAAACTATGACCTGGAATAGGACCTAGGATACATATTATTCCGATATTCCCACGGGATCGAAACTTACGCGGGTGAAACCGCGGTGCGCAGCTAGTATTATTACAAATATTTTTTTACAAATTACAAATTATTACAAAGTTTCATTCATCAACACTATGAATGAAACGACATTATTCGTCAAAAATACATCAACCTGTCAGCATCACAAAAAACTTAAGTTTTCAGAGGAATAACCGAAAACCCAAGTAAACTAACAAATTACAAAAATAGGTTGCAGGACACCTTTTGTTTGGTTCAAGATACGTTAGTAGTGATTTTATGAAAAAGGAAAGGTTTCGCATCTGTAGGTACATGTTAGTTCTGAAATAAACGTAGTACTTATATTGTGGGCATTGTGGCGGTTAAACCATACAAAATGTGGAATATGAAGTAAGTACCAAAGTTATATTTCGTAATAACTTATGAAGTTTGGATACGAGTATCATTAAAATGGTTCAACTATATATTTTTGTCACAGCCATCAACAACGATCGTCATACCCATCTCAAGCTCAAATTGAGGCACTGATGAACTTTTTAGAAGAAAATCCCCGCCTTGCAACGGGCGTTCCTACAGTGGCCAGTGCCCGAGATCGAACTAGGAAACTGTGGGAGAAACAGTCCCTACACTTAAACAGTTTAGGAGGGAGCATTAAATCCTGGAGACAATGGAGAAAGGTTAGGTTTTCTCTCTCTATATTTATATAATAAAAATAGTCAACATCTACCTGTATCGCCTGGCATAAAATTTTATCAAATTAAAAACTATGGTCTGTGTTATTGCAGTATTGGGCTGACAAGAAAAGTGCTGTAAAAAAGAAAGCAGCTCAACGTTTCGCGGAACGAGTAACAAACGGTGACGCAACGGAGGAGATGATACAACTCACCGATACTGAGGAACGAATCCTGGGTGTTTTGGGTGGTGACGGTTTTGACACCGATGATATGCATTTAGGATATAACGGACTGCAAGTACGTAATCGTTTCTATCTTTATTTGTAAAAGCATTGTGTTGAATTTATCGACTTAACATGGATTGGTTTTATTTTCAGACTGTACCACCAAGTTCACCATCCATCATGTCACTGGCTAACCCCACTGTAGATATGCAAGAGGCAAATGAACCAGTGAGTGCATTATACTGAAACATCGACACTTAAAAATTGTTTTTTAATTCCAATATTTTTCAGGAAACTTCCGCATTCGAAAACATGGAAGGGCAGGCAGCTAGTGTGCTGTCCATATCACTGGTAATATTGTTCAGAACAATGATATTGACCGTCTCTTACGACAAATATGAGTGTAACCACATAAGCAATTCTTTCAGATTGAACAAGCAGACGCATCATCACCGTTGGCTGCGACAACGAGCTCGTGTTTGAACTCAAGCCCACAGGCCTGTAATCATACGCCCTCACGCGAATCTTCCCCCGCTCTCAACACACCACGCCTACTCCGCAATACAAGTACGTAACCAATTTGAAACATAATTATAGTTTATTATATTTTACGATTTTTTACAATACAATAATATTCTTTATCTACACCCATGCTATAAATCCTCTATAAAAATTTCTGAAACAATTAGCTTATTGCCAACATTAAAACAACCAGTGTCATAGTAACCATTATATCATCGAAACGAGTGTTATAATGTTGTACTAAATTTAATAATGCAACTCATTTAAAAAAAAGAACGCTGTCATGCAGGCGCGTTTCACTAACGAAGCTCAGTCATTTAAAAAAAAAAACTTGTAGTTTATTCGAATTCTAAAAATTCGAATTCATTTGCGTTGTATCCCGCCATTTTTGTTCGATATTAGTATTACAAAGAACCTTTTGTAGAGGATTCATAACATGGGTGTAGATAAAGTCTTGTATGCAACTGTAAATAATTAGGTATTAAAACACTCATGTGATACTATTATCAAACAAACCCACAAACCCACATTCCTGTTTTAATACCCCTTATTATATAACAGTTGCATAAATAACTATTGTTGAACACGGAAAATAATAACTGAATTTTACAATTAGGTCTAATCGCTCAAGGCGATTTCTGCCAGACAACTTTTGAGTGGTCACACAAAACTGAGACTATTTTAATGTACATAAAAAAAATCTTAAATCCTTCTTTTGATAAATATTAATGTTATAGATCCACGTCGCACACGACGTATAGGGCAGACGACGGCTACGATGTCACCGCCTTCCCAGCGGCGGTCCCAATTCGTCAGTCTAGCGGAGCGCTTTTTGAGGGTGGAAGAAAACCGATTACAAATGGATCGTAGGTATGCGACCATAATAGAAAATCTACTGGAGCGAGACAAGGAGAGAGACCGAACTGTTGCTCAGGCTTTGAGTTCTCTTGGAGACAGCTTGAAATTAATAGCCGAAGCTTTAAAGAAATAGATGTTTTACATACAAACTAAAACCTTTTATTTCAAAGAGACCGGGGTCACCCTTTTAAAATTAGCGTACCTATCTAACAAGACGTCATGCTGGAGCCATATTTTTTAACGCTCAATTTTTTTTGTATCGAATGTGTCCTGGCCGCATTTCTGGTTTCTTTGTCGCATTCAAACTTCACTTCGAAAATATATTGACGCATATAACTTTCCCTGCTTGTATCTTGGGGAAACTGGGGACACATGATCCCTTACAACTTCCCAGCGTCCTTTTACCGTGGTGCGTATTTCCCTTTCCGTGTCCAACTGGCGACACAGGTCTCGCGAAATCTGCGCACCTTTGTATTACTAAACAATTCAACCAACTCGTGCTCAGCTCGCGTCAACTGAGCACGTTTTTGCAATCAAGCAACGTTAAAAGAGGTTTTACAAAACTGTGTGCAGTTAAACTGAGCACGTTTTTGCGATCAAGCAACGTTAAGAGGTTTTACAAACCATTTTTGACTTGACTCTTGACTGTTTGAGTCTTCAAAAGCGTGTTGAATCAGCGACGGTATTAGTTTATAGCAGTGTTGTTATCGTAAAAATCTGGGTTGCCATATGTCACATTCTGATTTGCCGTATTTTAAGAGATAAAATACTAAAATGCCGTATAAAACTTACAAATATTTATTCCTCATTTGTTTCTTCTCCATAAAGGTTTCTTGTCGTTTCTATCACTTCAGATTCTTGTTTATCTAGTATGTACTTGTCCTTGCTTCTCATTTTGTCACACATGTCGCGCGACACCTTAACACAGTACTTCGTACAGTTCCCCTGATTTTGAATAAGTACTCTTGCTAATAGTGTTTTATTTACAGGCGATGTTATTAACTTCTTTCGTATCTTGGTCTTCATATTGTTCACTTGGCTGAATATCCTTTCACAATCGGCATTACTGTGAGGAAAACATAGAACGTCTAGAGCAAACTTCGCTAGTTTTGCAACCGGTTGTGTTATGAATCTTTTCCCAAAATTCGTGACCTTTCCAGGTAATATCTAAGGTCGAAAATTAGGTTACATCGGGTAAAAGTCTCCAATCGTCATCGATTTTTTGAAAATTCAAGTAATTTTCCTTTAGTTCTTGGACTAACTGAACCTTAAAAGGATGAAACTAGGGAGTGCTAAATTTGATTTTCACGCAAACGTCTTTCAACTTCCTCTATGTTTTCAGCAGTCTTTGATATTCTGCTGGGCCCTGGCTGAGCCATATTTAAAGGGGAAGTTGTCTGGCGGAACATATCCACCCACGACCGTATCAAATTAACACTTAGTGCGTCACTCAAACGACGAATATTGTAATGTAAACAAAACAAAATAGTCGACGCGCTGTCCAGAAGGAATCGCCACTCTTAAATAAAACAAATTATTTAAAAAACAAAAAAACTGACTGCAATAACCTATACCGTAAAACGGGCTATTTGAAACAACTTTTTGCTAAAACATGTTTTAAATAAAAGAACAGTGAATGAAATAACGCAACAAGGGGCTTTTTGAGTAGTTCCTATAATGCCCTCTTGATCACTACTACTATACGTCTATCGTAGTAAGTTTTGAAGATATATATATTTTGAAATATGCTGTTCCAAATATCGCTACTATGGGGTTATTTGGTACCACAATTTATTGGACCTGTTTTTCTTAATTTATAAAACATTGTGCTAAATAAAACCGTCGAAGCGATATTCGGAAATATTTTAGGGTAACCTGGTTTTGTTTAAATGGCAATTTGACTGTTTTTGGTCAAGAAAATACCGAATTATATGAAGGTAGTTACAGTTACATATCGAAATTATATTTGTTGCCAAAATGGGGTTATTTGGAATATTACGTAAGTATAACAAAGTTGTACCTATTATAAGTAAAGCGATTGTTGATAACTCTTCCATCAGCTGAAGTTGAATCTCTTGACACCCTCCCTGATAATACCCAACCAAAGGTAGTGTTTTATGCCAATATTTTATTGTGACTTATAATACCATTCAATAAAATCTCACTATAAACTTCTGCTCCAAGAAGAATATCAATTTTCCCTGGTATGACGTAACCTGGATCAGCTAGCGATAATTTATCGAACTGAAGCCAATTTTGTGTGCGTAAGTCGGTTGAAGGAAGAAATGATGTTACACATCTCAAAACATAGGTAGGTACGCATTTACTTGTATCGAAACCTCTGGGCTACAACGCGAACCCACTCGAAGAGAAACCATGTGCTTAACGCTTGTGTGGTCACCGTCACCTATACCAGAAACCGTGCCACTGACATGTTTTTGTGAAAGTCCAAGTAATTGTACAACTGACTCGCTGATAAAAGACGCTTGCGATCCTTGATCCAATAATCCCCTCAATTGTTGTTTGTAACCGTGCTCATTGTATGCCCAAACAGACACAGTGGCTAACAAAACCTTACTCGGTTCTAATCCTCGATACTCGAGAAATTAGTTGAAATATTACTCACGGTTTTGTCTGACTCATTCTGCACCAGAACGTCCTCACTCTTTACTGCGCTCTTCATCTCTTTCTCAAAATGAAGTAATGAATGGTGCCTCCTTCCACACTGCTTGCAACTCACTGAATTTCGACATTTCAGTCCTTTTCTATTGCAATTTTATATTAAAGATTTTAAAAACCAAAAAAATAACAGCTCGTGGCATTGACAAAAAGAAAACTTAACTTAGATAGTGGACTGTATAAAAAATGAGGTGTGTTAAAAAAAGGTTACTTTAATTCGAACAGCGATATTTGGAATTCGTAAGGGTAAGCTATTTTTTACGTGAGTCATGAATGTGGGCTGATTATGATGAATTTATAAATAAATAAAACCCAACTATCTTATTTCAATTGAAATATTTATTTAATATTCATGGTGAATAAAGAAAAACGTAAGAAAAATAAAAAGTCAAAACAAATGTTAAATACCCAACATAAAATTCTAGAAACAAAAAGAAATACGGATGAAAAAAATTAATGATGATGTGAATTGAGATGTATTTTTGACGTAGCTCAAAAATAATTCATGGATTTTTGCCATGGCAACTGCACATGTGTGCACCCTTACGTTGTCCTGGTGGAAAATAACTTTTCTTGGCCAAATGCGGTCGTTTTTTCTTCAAGTCCTCATTGAATCGACCCAATAAGTTGGTATAATATTCGCCATTTATTGTTTTCCCCTTTTGGAGGTAGTCAATGTGGATGATACCGCGTGCATCCCAAAAAACGGTCGCCATGAATTTATTGGCTGACAAACCCACCTTTGCCTTCTTTGGCGCCGATTCACCCCGATAAACCCATTGTTTTGACTGCTGTTTGGTCTCCGGTGTATTGTGATGGATCCACGTTTCATCCACAGTTACAAAACGGCGCAGAAACTCGCCCATATTGCGGTTGAACAACGCCAAACATTCCTGCGAAATTGTCACACGGTTGCGTTTGTGGTCGATTGTGAGCAAACGCGGCACCCATCTTGCGGAAAGCTTTTTCATACCCAAGTGATCATTTAAAATTGAAATCACTGAGCCATGTGAGATGCCTATGGCTTCCACCATCTCTCTCACTTTCAATCTCACTCCGATCGGATTCCGTGCCACTCTCTACCAACTTATTCTTCAATTTCTTTAACAACTTTGGAAATGAACTTTTAACTAGAGGCTTATGTTTTAATCCTTCTGTCTTCTTCCACTTTGTTAATACGTCACGCCAATACCTTTTTAAAGGAGCGTTAAAAGCCACATCCAATGGAGATGTGTAGTTTTTGGAGGTAAGCAAATAAACGTTATGTTCAGTTCACTGCAAGTCTGTAGAACAGATTGTGAGAAATGAGAAGACAAGTTATCTCCTATTACAACTTTTCGTCCTGGTTTTTTTCTTGCGTACGGAACTATTATCGTATGAAACCAGTTTTCGAAGCATACCGAATCAAACCAGCCACTTTTTGACCTATTATATCTGGTGCCTTCAGGTCGTCCCTCCAGCCATTGATCCCACAGATGATCCGCTTTGTAAATTACATATATCGGCAAGGATTGTCCATCTGCAGTGCCAGCAAACATCAAAGAAATTGATGACTTAGAACTATTTATTACACTTTCAGGGTATTTACATCCTCTCTTAAAAATGTAAAGCTAAGAGCATGTTCATCACATCTTCATTACATGATAGACGAGAACATTTTCTGGAATGGCCTAACCTATAATTGTGGTAATCTTTATTTCGCGCTTCTTGAGCTTCCTCAGATAACATCCCAATAGGTAAGGCAGCAACACTTATTATTTCTTTGCCATGCAACAAGATTTTGTGCACTGTATTTGGCATATTATACCAGCTGAACTTATCCGAATCGACTAATGCACTTATCCGAACTAAACTTATCCGAATCAACTAATGCATTGAATTAATTGTATGCAACATTACACCAAATCGATGAATAAGTGCTTTATCAACTCTTGTGACTTCAGCTACAATGGCTGCATTATTGAAAAATCTTCTAGACGTGTTTCCATCGTTAGATGTTCCCATTTCTTGCTTTACAAAATCCACTTTTAGACCTAAACGTTGAAACAGCTCACTTTGGATTCTTTTCTTCTCTTCATCTTTTTGTTGTTTGGTAGTTGCGTTTGTTCTCCAACTGGTGAATGAAATATTGTACGCAATATGTAATATACATTCCATAAATTTAATCCGTGCGTGAAGCGGCGATAAACCGACCTTGAGAGCCCCCGTGTCCACAGGCTTATTTCGCACTTGGTCAAGGTTATTCATTTCTGATGGCTTTGACTTGCATATAAAACACACTGGACGGGATAATGTGTCCGTAACCGTCTGCGCTATTTGCCATCTATCATTGTGAACACAAGTTTATGGTAGACTTTGTAAGTCTTTTCCTTTAAACTAATAACAATTTCATTTATGTTTGCTATTTCAGACTCCATTCTAGCAATTTAATTTTTCGTGGATTCTGTAGTTTCTTTTTGAAATTGGAATTGCACCGGGTGACAACACCTTGTAGAAGAAGGAGTTGCATTTGTCCAATACACAACTGATTTATTTTCTTTTTCATACAGACGCAGTGGGACTAATGATGTCAAAAACATATGTGAATCTGACACATTTTCGTCAATAAATGACTGTTTGTACTCAGCATGACCTGATGAACCGTCACATCCCCACTTGTGTAAAAATGTTGAATTTACACTAATCTTTGTAAGGTCGTCTCCAGACATTACTTCAAATTAATAGTCTTCTTGTTGTGTGGTCCAGTAATGACTGCAAACCTTCACAAGCGTAACTTTCCGTTACATCAATATCCGTGGGGTAGCATTGCCTTTTTGCTTCAAGTACTTTATGATAATCGGGAAAAATATCACACCCAATACTTTTTGCTGCATTTCTCAGTACTTGATATTGATGTTTCGAAAGTGATGCATCAAGTAATAATGCCAACGCTTTTTGGAGTAAGGCTAAGGCTGCACTACGGTTTTTTTCCGCAAGCGGTAAACCGTGAAACCGCAAAACCGCACGAGACGCATACACTACGGTTAAAAACTTTTCACAGTTTGAAGATGGATTTCAAAAGAGCTGCTTACAATAACTATTATTAACCTTGCAAATCCACAACATGCTGTTCAAGATTTTCCTCGTGTATTGCTTCGTTTCGTTCAGTTTCTTCAAATTCAAAACTAGGACTAGGTTTAGGTTCAGTGAACATTTCTTTTGCAGTTGTAGGCACGGGAACTGGGTTCTAAAAGAAATAAATTTGACGGACTGCTGTATTTTGTCTATAATTCAATTAGGTATTTTATACTTGAAAGTAATATTATTATGATCAAGATAAAAATACACCGGTGTTTGTTATAATTATAAGTCATACAAAATTATAAAATGACTTTGTAGAAGTAATGTGCATGTGCTAGTGATTGAATTTATGACATTGTTTTGAATTGTAAATTGCATGCTCTAAAAGCAGACAGAGCACTTCTTACATAAATAATGTAAAATCAATTAATTTTAATTAAATGTTACATGACCTTTATAAGAAATTTTATTTACCAATGCATCACTATCGTAGTCTTTAACTTCAATGATAAAGTCACGAGGAGCAATCGCCATTATTGCCAAGTCCTCAGAAGAAGATGATGGTGGTTTTTCGCCACCGCTTGTCTTTGTTTGTTCCCTTCCATGTGCAGATACGTTGGATTTAGCAGACGATTTCATTCTCTTCCAGGCCAAATTCAATTCTCCATCTGTACATTTCCCCGTTATCTCATTAAATCTAAAAATAATAAATATGCTTATTAATATCACGTAAACAATAACGGACTTGTACACATAACAAAAGCAAGAAGTAGTTTACTTACATTTATTTATTATTCCAGTCTTTTATTTTGTGGATGTTTATAGACGTTTTCGTCGACTTGTCGAAGATAATATGTGTCGATTCAGCAATAAGGAGACGTAAGGTTAGGTTCACATTAAGTCGGACCGACAATTTTATACCGCTGGCTGAATATCGGGTTTATGGTGTTCGTGTGAACACCATAAACCTATATATATAAAGTAAAATAAAGCTTATAGTGTTATAAGCTGCCGGTCCGACCTAATGTGAAAGGGCCCCCTCGTTATCCGCTGCCCGCCTCGCCAAAAAGCAGTTGTCACTATCAGTTGTGAGTTGGCTTCTGTGCACAATGGATGACGACGACGTTCTGGTTGTAATGCGGTATTTAAATAGAAGACAGAAGAAAAGAAAAAGGAAATATACACCCCTTTGCAAAAAAAAAACGGGTACCTTTAGAGTCATTGGCTTTTCTATGGATAGTATTAATATTTTTACTATGTCATTAGCATAAATGACTAGTAATTTCTTATTATCAATAAGAATATCGTTTTTTGGCTACAACCCTCTTCCAGCAGCACTCCCAATTTTACTAGGAGACAAACATAAATTATTCTACTAAAAATAACGAGAAGTTAGTTTTAGTGGCCAGGATAACCTTTTAACCGCAAACCCGCAAAAAGCAAAAGTCACAAATGAAAAAGGTATTATTATTGTTTTAAACAAAAGTTTCGAATTTGGAATTAACTTTTTTTCATACCCAGACTCAATAAGTGCCAGTAATGTAGTTTGGCTATTAAAACCTCTTTACAACGAAATTATTACCAATAATGTAAAAAAATCAAAACCGCCCGTTTTTTTTGCAAAGGGGTGTATATGGCTAGAGCGGTTAGATGGAGTGGCGGGCGTGTGTGTGGCTTCACCCCAACGAGCCGACAAGTGTGAATGGCGCACACAGGCAAACAATCTATAAAAGTCGGACATAACGCCGTATCTTTCGGGGCTTGCGTGCTCCGAACTCTAGGTCTGTGCCGGTAGAGTTTACTTTGCCGGAACTGGTCTAGGATGAGGAGCCAGACCAAGAGAGATACAAAAACCCGCAGGGCAGCATGTGGCGAGCTGTTGGGCATTAGCGACCCCACGGACCCTACCTCCCGGGAGAAGTCTCGTTCCTCACCTCTGGCTTGCCTTTATTGGCCGGCTGGAGTGAACACTGACGAGGAACAGAGCTCCCACCTCATTCTTGCCTTTATTGGCCGGCTTGAGTGGAGATTCGCAAGAGCAAACATGCTCGGAGGAAGGAAGTATTCCAGTAAGATGCTGGTAGGGATCTTGACCGTACTTCCGGGATTGTCCTGATAGCCGTGGAATACCTCTCCACTCCTCTCAAGCACCTCAGGAAGTGTTGCCCCCTTGTCGCTACGTCACTATGTGCTAGCGACCATTTTCGGGGGCCCATTATTGAGTGTGCGAGTCACCCCCTGCCATTTTTATCCGTGTATATATAAAACATTGATCAGGCAGGGGCCATAGTCCTTCCATAGTTCCAGGTTACCAGTCCACTTTAGCCACCCAAACCCATAGTTCAATATCATTGTTTTGTTTCCATATCCTGCAATAGCCCTACACTACTCGGGGGTTATCCTTGGGTGCCCTTGCATAGTGCGAACAGGCATAATCGTCGGTTGGTGCCCCATTTCATTATGGATGTCTAACGGGCCTCTGCGAGTTGGCTTCGGCCCCTCGTACGCCTTCCAAAGGTCCGGGACCCCACGGTCCCGAGATATGTTAAAGACATTTTAAAAATAATTATAATAATAATTTATGATTATCAAAGGAATAGTGTAAATAAAGATATGCTAGGTAATGAAAACAACATAAAATATTAATTATTTTATTACATTTTTATTACATTTCCATGGTAATATCTGGTTCTTCCAACAGACAAACAAACAACAAACAAACATTTTGGCACATAGGAACCGACTTTTTACTATATTTCTTAGTCCTGTTATACATATAAGGATCGGAAGACACTAAAAGTCGTTTGTAGGTGTCGTCTTCCATAGCCAATTGCCTAGAAAATTTCCTAGAAAATCGCTCCCTGTAGTTTCTTACGTCCTTATTCCTGCTTTCTTGCGCATCTTCACTCAATAATCTTATGGCTATTTCGCATTTTTCTATTAAACTTGACCCATGGATAAGTATTTTGTGCAGTATGGTTGGCATATAGTACCATGGGTAATTCCATACAAAAACAGCTGCTGTTTTGGTGCAAAATGTTTGAAACCTTAGATTGGTTTTATGCCCACAGGACATAACTTTCAAAATGGTGTGTAGTTGATTTATGAACTGATGACTGACACCTGTTATTTCAGCAACTTCTTCTGCGTGCTGAAAGATGGCGCGCGCAGTATTGCCATCAGTGGACGTACCTTCTCCCTGTCTTGGTTTGTCGACATGCAAACCTAGTTTTTGCCAAAATTCCGTCTGTATACGTAACTTTTCAGCTGCTACCAAATCTTTGCTATGTGCATCTCTTACTTGCCATTTTGCAACCTTTAATTTGTAGCCTAGATGCAAAATGAATTCCGCAAATCTTATCCGGGCATGTAATGACGAAACACCATAGATAAGGTTTTCTTCAGGGAGCGGCTTTGAAATGCAGAATTTTATCCTGTTGAAGTCCTTAGATGTTGCTTTACAAATAAAGCAACGCATGGCAGACTTCGAGTCAGTTAAGGCGTTAATCATTTTCCCATCAACCATGGTCATTATTAACTTGTGCCTTACTACACATTCTTCTTCAGTTGCAACTATTGTTGATGTTACTCGTAAATTTCAATTTGACATGGAAGCTCTTGAGAGTTCTGGAGTTTCATGACCCATCTCTAACTTCAACGGACGGCAATATCTTGGGGACGAGGATTTTGCCAGATGAATACAGTTTGTTCAATTGGAACAGTTGAATTGCAACTATTGAAATTATTATCATATTCGTGTCAGACTGCTCGGCATTTTCGAAGTTCTGTTTGTATTGGGAATGGCAGCCCGATCCGTCACACCCTCATTTTGTTATCAGGCGAAGATTATTTAACTGGTCTGTTGTACGCGATTGCAGGACTTCATTCAGGGACAAGCACAATCTTTTTGTAGTGTGGTCCATTAAACTCTGAAGAGGAACTTCGGTACTCGTTTCCGTGCCTTCTGAATAAATAATACCTTCTGGGTAGCACCTTTTCGTTGCTTCAGTTACACTTTCATTATTTGGGTAAAGATTGCATTTCATCTCCATGGCTGAGTTCCGCAAGGTATTATACTGAAATTTACTCAGTTGCCCTTCAACCACCAATGACAAAGTTTTGTTAGACGAAAGGCTTTCATGTGTTTCGGGAACACTGAATTTGCTACTGGGACCAGCAAGAGCAACTTGTTTCATTATTTTTGACGTATGGACATCATTACGTGCGCGTTATTCCACCTGGGCTGCAAAAGCCAATTCTTTTGGTCCAAATTGTTTCCGAACATCCTCCTCGTCGTATAATCACTCAAAAATCTTCGAAGAGAACTCAAGATGAAACTTTAAATCGGTTCAGTAGTTTTGGCGTAAAAGCGCGACAGACAGACAGAACAACAGAGTTACTTTCGTATTTATAATATTATGCAAAGTCTCAGCCCGATCGGTTTAAAATTGACGAAGTTTCATACAAAGTTTCATCCCCTATTTTATCCCCTTGGGGGTAGAATTAATCAAAATCCTTTCTTAGCGGATGCCTACGTCATAACATCTACCTGCATGCCAAATTTCAGCCAGATCCGTCCAGTGGTTTGGGCTGTGCGTTGATAGATCATTATGTCAGTCAGTCAGTCGTCACCTTTGAGTTATATATATATTTAGATTTAGATTAGATTTATAGATATAGCTCTTAACTATGATACGTGTGTAAGAATTATAATAATATCAACGGTAAATTGGAGTTTCCCTCTCGTTCGCGACTTCATCTCCAATACGTCTATAAGGGGACAGGTAGAATAACTTCGACCTATGTCTCCAAATGTCCTTGTCGTTCTCAGATGCACAAGTTAGGTACATCGTAACTGGAACCATACCCGCTTCAAAGGTCCCATGGACAATCTTTTTAGATACATATCGTGTTATTGGGCCGTTATGAAGATCTAGAAACTTCTGGGCATTCAGGTTTCCGTAGATAAAAACTGAGCCGATTATTTGATCTCCGTGAATGCCAGCCCAAACACTAACGGAAAAACGGTATTGATGACCTGATTCCCTTAGATTCCCTGATTAGTATGGCTCCAGTGACGCATGGTTTGTCGGTCCTCCCACGATAAGTACGTAGAATTTTGGTGGCTCGGCATTTGTCATACAGTGAAACCATGTCTGAATATTACACTTAGCACTGTAAAAATACTGATGTCTTTGCATTTTGTAAAAAAAACACGCGTTTTGACACTACTTGAATTTCACCGTAAAAAAATAATACAAATAAACTTTAAAACACAATTTACACACACCAAGTCAAGAAACTAGCTAATATTAGTGTAATTTGACAAAATCACTTGAAGTAATGTGCGCAAGTAGCTATGAATCTACGAAATCTCTGCGAAAGGCATGAGCTGCCACGAGTACGACACACTATTCCGGAAGACAGCGGTGAACTGACAAAGCGATACTTCTCAAAAATGCCGTAAAAAATAAAAGTCATAAATAGGGCAAACGGCGCAATTATCGTTTATCGATATCAACTATAAACTAAATATTGTGCGATTGAACATACGAAACTACCGTTTTGTGAGTGACTTTAGTAGCAAACGGGTAAGTAGGTTTAGTAGGTACGATTTTTTTAATCGTTTGCTTCCTATACGTAACATGTAAAATTATTATTGTTGTTAACATCTTCACTTTATTAATTTTATATCTAAATCTATTTATTTATTAACACACTTTAAAAATAGCTGTATACTGTATACACTTTTATTAGAATAATTATCTTATGTACGATAGTTCTAATAAAAACTTTTATTGGAAGTTTTTTTTTTAAACGTTTTTATTTCTCGCTTTTTAGTGGATCAGTTGGAATTTATCTAAGTTACAATAGACTAATATCAACTACTCATCAACTTTTTCAAAATATTGCTTTTCCCGCTGCAGGGACGTTAATTGTTTAGGGCTCCCACACATAAACACGATACGACGTCGCGTCGTACAACAATGCGGCGTCGTTTCACGATACGACGTCGCGTCGTGGCAATCAACGATGAGCATCGTAAAAAAACACGACATCTTAACGTAATGTGCCACGCACGATACACGGCACGATGCCGTCGATACAGTGGGGTTAGTTCATTCCGAAAAATGGACCGCTCTAGACGCATTCTGCTTCTGCTGTTAATAAGAAGACGAACAAAGAAAAGACAGATACTCAGAAGATATTGGGTTCACCCATTTCTTTCAAACATGAATAACGGGAGTCACTTTATAAAGAAGTGCAATGCCTTAAAAATAGACCACAACAAGTTTTTTGATTACTTTAGAATGAGTGCATCAAGTTTCGAAGAGTTACTTCATCGGATAACGCCACATATAGCAGGAAAATATGGCAGAGGCAGACCACCCATCGAACCTCTCGAGATGCTGGGATTAACTATAAGGTAAATGAAACAACAACTTTCTCATATTTTTTCATTCCACAAATCAACGACACTAAACAACAATTTTTGAAAATTAAGTTGTTAACAAAGAAAGCTTCACCTCAAATTAACAGCTATTAAATCAACAACTTAAACATAATTTTAAATCAACATTACACCTTTGGATTCCTTTTTTTAAGAAAAGTCGTAAAGCGATAGGGTTGATGCTATTGGTTCACGTGATGTATTCGAATAATCATTAGATACGCTCTCATCGCTTTGGCCTTGCTTGGCAGCTGGTGACAGTGCTGCTTCTCGGGTAGACTGTGTCGAACTTCCGGCTGTTTGGTAACCACCGTGGTAAGAACTTTGCCATGAACTTTGGGGTCTTTGTGTTTCATAGTTACCCTGGTACGAAGATGGACAATTGCTCTGAGAATAATATATAGAGGTATGTTGCTGTGATTGTTCATATAGATCCGTTAAAACTTGTAAGACCCGACTTTGGAAAATTAACGTTTGATGATCATTAATCGGTTAATTAAGAAAGGAAACAGGTCACAAACATCAATTTTTTCAGGAGATGCAAAAAACCTTCTATATCTTAAATATGAATGAAACGTTATGTTTTTGTTTGTCTTTTATGTTAAATTAGTATAAAATACGTAATTTACAATACTTTTCTTCTTGTTTTGACATTTAATAGTTTACTAAATAATGATTCAAAAGTAGTTGACTTGTTCCTTTTCTTACTCAACTGGATAAAAGTAAAGAAAAACTCACTGCTAATCTGTATAACTTTATTCATTATCATTGTTTGCGCTAGTATTAGGCCAGTTTTCGACAATGTTGACAAAATAGTCTTTATGAGTATGTGGAATGTACTGCAGAGTGCGTCTCAGGTCTTCGATCTTTTTGATGTTGATGGGTACAGGACCATTGTACGCCTTTTCTTCTGGTAAAACTGGAATAACCGATCGGTTCCTTCGTAACTCGAATGTATTAACTCGCCCCATGTTTTGAATGAATGGGCGACATATTACACACCCTTTCTGATTTGCAATATACTCAAACTCCATGAAATGGGACACTAAGAAATGCTGCTTTTGATTCCGTGGAATCTGACGTGATTGTGTTTCAATAGATATGGCATCTCTCTTATAAAACTTCGTCCACCAACCCTTAAAGTCCAGTATGTCTTCAGTTTTCACCATTGAAACAGTAAACTTTCGATGTGCGCTGCATATTAGTTGGCAAATTTCCATGGGTTCATAATATCTGTCTCTTCTTTTTAGAACTTTCTTGACTGTACCAAAAGATCGATCATTGGGCAAAAACGAATGACCACGGATGGGCAATCGATGGTAGATCTTATCAAATCGGCCAGTATCTACAAGAGCTTGACATAAGCTTATCATTACATGGTTACGATTTTGTCCACCACATGCATCGCAAAGCATGCAAAGGTGTAAAGTTCTCTTATTGTTAGAGGTACCTGTTCCTGAATATATTGCCATAAAAATGAGCATGTTTCATTGGGGCCCTTTAGTCCAATCCCCTCGTGATAAAGATAGAAACGACTTTCATCAGTTTTCAGATTTTTTATGCAGAAAGGGTACAAAGAAAGCTGTCGATAATAGAACATTTCCTGCACTGGGATACATGGAAGTGAAATGTTTTGCATGTAATCAAAACATAATCCAAGAACATCATCTCTTGTTTTACTGAGCTCTTGAACTTCTTTAATACTGGCGTAAAATTTTTTCGCTCTTCTTTTGTGTACTGCCAATTCTGCCTTTGCAGTCATAACAGCTGCTGCGTTCAGGTCTGGTTTCTGTATCCTGATATTAAGCCTTTCACATTCACAACAGACGTCAACTTGGGGTCTCCCAAAATGCAAATTGAAGTATTCTTTAAAAACTTTATAATAAAATGATTGTTTTACTGTTGAAGATGGAAAACTTTCTTTGTAAAGCTTATACATTGCTTTGATATTTAAATCTGCTGGCAAGTAAAGGTACTCCTTGGAGGCATAATGCGATGTCTTAACAGGAAAACTTGAGATGTGTTCCTTGACTTCATGAATAAGAATACCAGGTATTGTTTTCTGATTACCTTGTTTTCCTCTCTGATCGGAGGGAATGGTTCCTGTTAGACTTAAATGCTGCAATCGAAATAATGCATGATTTTTTATAGAATAGATACTCATAAAAGCCTTTTTGCAAACCAGTACTTTGGAATCAGCAACTTTTACATAAAACTTATAGGAAGCCTGTTTAGGTTTTATTTTCTGGGGATCGTTTGTTCGTGGCCTTTTTTGTTTAATTGGTAAAACTTCTATGAGACCATATAAAAATATATCTTGCTCGTTTTTACTGCTTAGACCATGTAAATCAGCAAATGCCTGGATTCGAGTCTGTTCATCAATCTTTTCAAAACATTTCAATGCACAAAGACAAGAAATCACCGGGTGATTTACCAGGAACCGAGACGCGTTTATAATTTTAAAAAAATGTATTTGTCCTAAAAAGTATCCAGTTTTGATTAACATTACCCACCATCAATGAGACATTCTTTAAAGGTATTATTTATTATTAATACCAGTACTTACTAAAGCAGTCTAGAGCAGTCTTAATCATATTCTTGAAGTCTTCATTCTCATATAATTCTAATTAATCTTCTGTTGTGTCTTGTGTTTTGAGTTTCTGTTCCGATATTAAGTGATCTTAAATCAATCGTGCTAATTGTATTTTGCGTTTCTGATAAACCCATATTAATTGATGGTAAATCATCCAGAGTAATAACTGTTTCTTTTTCGATGTCAATCAAAGCTTCTAAGACTTTGGTTCGAAATAATAATTTTTTAAATGTATTAAATTTTTTGACTGTTGGAATTAAAGATTTAAAAAAATTCAAGTCTTCGTCATCAGCATCAACATTGTTTCGTTTTACACACTGCAACAATTCTTTTTCAAAAAGAGTTGGTGATTATTGGCGTTTACGTTTTCGTGATGATTCTGGCTCTGTATTATTATTTGCACGTTCATGATTTGAATTTCCGGTACTGGTGCTGGGTACTGAGATGTTATTATTTGCATTTGTTGATGAGTCTTGATCTTCACTCTGATTTTCTATAGATTAATCTGCTTCATAACTTGAGTTCGAATCTAAAAAGGTTAACATTTCAAAATAAATGTATTTCTTGCCTGTTTTACGTAGCACCTGAACCTGATTTTAGTTTTTTTTTACTTGCTTTCACTTTCATATATGTGTCCCTTGCAGTTTTCCATCGTGATTGCACTTTTGTGACTGAAACATTAAAAAAAAATTACAGGTACTTAACAAGCGGATATACTTTCGTGGACCTACATCTGGCGTATCAGGCAGGAATAACCACAATCAGAAAAATAGTGAAAGAAGTCTGTCAAATTATAAATGAAAGGTTGAAGTAAGACTGCATGCCATTGTTTTCCCGTGCGCGATGGGAAGAGATAGCAGATGGTTTTTTGACGCAAGCTCATTTTCCCAACTGTATTGGTGCAATAGACGGGAAACATATACGTATTATAAGACCTCCTCACAGCGGTTCACTTTACTACAATTATAAGCATTATTATTCCATTGTTCTACTTGCAATGTGTAACGCAAATTATGAATTTACCTACATAAATGTGGGGGTACAGGGTAAAGAATTTGATTCTACAATTTTCACCCAAAGCCGCTTGTTCCAACAAATGAATGATAACTTATTGGATATACCTCCTGCTAAAGCGTTACCCGTGCTACACAACAATAAATCAACCAATGCAGCAACCGTACCAATACCCTACGTTGTTGTAGGAGATGAAGCATTTGGGTTGTCTAGCTATGTCATGCGGCCATATGCTCGAGCTCTCAATTAGAACCATAAGAAAAAAAAAATTAATTATAGGTTAACAAGAGCGCGACGTTATATTGAATCAACTTTTGGTATCATGGCTAATAAATTTCGAATACTTCATCGTCCTTTAAACGTTTCAAAAGAGAACGCCATTTGTTTTGTTAAAGCGATATGTATTCTGCATAATTTTATTAGATCTAAACAAGATGACAATAATGTCGACGATGTTGTCATTACACCACGCCATATTCGGGACGTCGACTATGGGTTTGGGAACACCCAAAGAGATGCGTATACAATACGCGATAAATTCGCTGATTATTTCGTCACAGATGGTAAGGTGTCGTGGCAAGATCGTAGTATTTTTTGAGACGTCCTCGACCCTCACTGTGTGAAGTAAAGGCACACTTGTTCATCCATCCTTTACTTTAGGTATACAACATTATTTTTAGTATACGCAAAACCTGAATATAGTTTGTTCAGAATAAGTAACTGAATCGATTACAATAATTTTTAAACCATTATATTTTGTCCAAAAAATATTTAAAAAAGGTTAAAAGTTAGACACCGAGCGACACTAAGTACCTACCCAAAATCATACGCGTAGGTACGACACAGGTCATAACGGCGCTAGGCGCCGTTCAGTCAGTTTAGTCGCTTTGTACATAGATTCTTAACATAAAAATACTAGACACGTGTTTCGGGTTTTGCGTAAGCTAAAACTAATGTTGTATTAGTGGACAAAACTAAACAGGGATGATAGGTATCGAGACATGACACAATAATAATAAATTATAATTCTAGCTTAGTCTAAAGTAACCTTGTACAATAAGTATCAATACCTACCCATAGATTTATTATAATAACACATTGAGAACACAAATAGTATGTACCTTCCAGTACTAACCCCACAAGATCAACTATACAGGGTTACTGGTAACTCGACGTATTCCTTGCAGGACGTCATAGTAGGGTTAAAATGCAACAAATTAAGCCACCAAATGTTCTACCGAAATTCAGTAATTTTTGAATTAGTTAAGAGTTTTAGTTTTTTAATGAAAAATCCCAGATTTAATCATTTGAAACCAATTTAAAAATGATTTACGGCGCGACTGTACTGAAATTTAAGTTATTATCATAGTTGACGCCGTAGCAGACCTTTGTTAATAATTAAAAGTTCAATAATGCCTAAAACTTTGGCAAATATCACTACCAAAACATTTAATTTTTTGTAATTTTTGCTATTACTTCAAAAACTAAAACTCTTAACTAATTCAAAAACTACTGAATTTCGGTAGAACATTTGGTGGCTTAATTTGTTGCATTTTAACCCTACTATGACGTCCTGCAAGGAAAACGTCGAGTTACCAGTAACCCTGTAGATCAACAATACCGTTGAAGATTTTTATTTTTCTAAGTTTTTTATTTTTTTATTTTTTCTGTCTCGATACACACTTGCTTTTCCAACTCACTTAAGACATTGGCAGAATAGTCGACAACGGCTTTGCTTGCCATAATAAAAAATAGAATAGAATAGAATGTAAGTACCTACTTACCTAAAATATATTAGTAAAAAATGTTTACCTGTTGTTTTTTTTTCCGCCTCGCTGAAATTTTCAAAATTTTCAAACAGTTTGCAAATTTCTACCCATGCCGCTGTTCGTGCATCTCGGTCTTTATACAGTTCATTCGCCTGGTCCCATATGGCAGGGTGACACTGCACTTCCACAATTACCCTTTCTGTATCGAAAGACATTGTCATTGATTTTCTCCGAGCGTGCGTGCGACCCGTATCACCTAGCGTGATTGACTGAACAAGCCCGTGCGTGTTACCGCTGGCGGGCACCGCGCGTGCCCCCGCGACGGGTTCCGTCGCACGGAGGCGGGCCCCGTTGCGTGGGTGCGGGGCGCGCCTCCCTGTGACGGACGCCCGCACAGGTCCCCGCCACGGAGCACTTTTGTATGAAACCGCGCGGGCGCCCGCTTAACGCAGTTTCAGGCCTAAGAGTCAGATAAACGTATCTACATTTTCTCAATTTTACAGGAAAGCAAAAATACTGTGAAAATTCGGCTCTTTAAACTTTACCAGCTTTTTAATACAGATAAAATACTAGTATGGAAAAAAAAATTGTTTTCTATGTATTGCCATACTCTTAGAGCTTTGAAAAAATAAGAAATTATTTATTTATATTTGCTTACATAGACGCAATATATATATTTTTAAAATTCGGTTGACATACGTTAGTGTGGCCCTTAATTATTTTCAAACTTATGTTGTTATCAAACTTAAATACGTCATTTGTGAAGTTAAGTTTTATTATGTCTATGTAGTGATAAAATGAGTAATAAAATAGGTAATAAATCAATAATCTTTATTTACTTCTGAAATAGTACAATTTAAATAATAAAACCTGTAATCAGCATATCAGTGTTTAGAAAAATATTAATTATCTTCGTCATATGTTGTTGGAGTTCCAACTGAAACCCCTTTATAAAAATCATGGTATTGCATTGGAATGATGCCTTGTCTGCATAAGTCTTGTAAATCGTCATACTTTTCACTAGAAATGGGTATAAGGGTTTGTCATATGCATTTTTCAACACAATTTGTTCCACAGGTAGTCTTTTGCCTTTTCTGATAATCTTAATCATTTTAAAATCATCATCCTCCAGATCATATTTAAAATACACACATCAACACGGTCTAGGGATATTTTTTAAAAAGTGAATTACTATCAATGTGTTAATTATTTATATGACATGTATATATTTAAAAGATACGTTATTTAATATTCTACAATTTTTTAATAATGGTTAAGGTACTTCGATTAAAATTTCAGGATTTTATGGGAAAAAAATGAAGCATAGACGGAAACCGTATGTGAATTAACTTTTAATTTATGAGTAAAAACTGAAAAAATAGAAAAATCATTTAATTTGTGTTTATAAACTTGTAGTTAGTAGTCTGAGAAAGCGCCCATGATGTTCATAACACATCGGCAACGATTCGGCATGCTCAGAACAAGGTTGTCAATGTCTTGCTGCGGAATATTGTCCCATGTCCTTCTGAGGTGCGCAAAAAGTTGATCTTCTGTAGCCAGATTTTCAGGAACTTCCTTGGTTCCGAACCCATTCTAATCGTCGTCCACGATTGCCTCTCCGTAAAGGTAGGACCCGGAGTGGTCTACGAGAGCGTAGATTGCTTTCATGCAGTCGCCTTCTTACAGTTTGGTCACTCACAAGCACTTGGTGTTCCTCTCGCAGCCTTTGGACCAATTGAGTCGCCGTTGCATTTGGTTGAGCTCGCGCACTAATTTGCAAAAATCGGTCTTGTCTGGGGGTAGTGATGCGACTTGGCCCCCGGTGCCTCTCCGCTACTTCAACTGTGGCACGATAGCGTGTCCACAATCTTGAAATTACATTTTGGTGGGTCCCTATGGCCTCAGCAACATTACGCTGAACAGACCCAGCTTCCAGCATTCCCACAGCTCGTAACATCTCCGCCCTCGTCAAATGTTGGCGTTGCATGGCTGCAATACCTCAATTTTAACTTTATCTTTCGTTTAAAAATGAAAAAAAACTGTAACTAAACGTAATTCGTATTGTTTTCTAAATTTCGCACAAATGAAAATTCCCTCTCCTACACATCAAGACATTTTTATGCCACCGAAACAAAAGAATTTTCAAAAATTTGAATTTGGAATTAGTCTGAGATAAATTACAAACAAATCGGTGTATAAAAGATTCCAATGCGGCCAGTACTTTTCGAGTTATTTAATTGAGTATGAAATATCCCTAGACCGTGTTGATGTGTGTATATATGTGTATTGTCTTCTTTACGATCCTGCAGCCATCTTATTTTTAGCCAGTTGACAGCATTGCCATCACAGTCCACCTTAGCATTCTTAACTAATAAAGTTTTTAGATATTTAATATCTACAAAGTCTTCTGTTCCCATTTCATGGACGTCATACGGATTTTTTCGGGAAGCTTTTCTTATAATTGTATAGAATCCAGATGGATAAAATAAAGGTATATTCTTCTTAGCTAGTTCAATAGTTGCGTGTATGTTATCTGCTTCCATTTGACTGTGCCCAGGTTCAGAATACTTTTGGTTAATCTCTGGTATATTGAAATTTTCAATGCATTACAGTAGTAGAGCTGATATATATACATTACGACATTGGCTCGCACAAGTATCTGACATAAATGTAATTGGTTTACCATCAGCTTTGGTTTTCAGATATTTCAACAAACATGACCCGATTTCAACAGCCCCTTTGGCTCCCAAGTAATATTCAACGAAATGTATATCACCAGATTGTGCTAACATTTTCGCTTCATCACGATGTCGTCGTGCAGTAACTTTTCTTTTTAAATGTTTTTCGTACTCTTCTTTCTGCTTCTCTTTTTCTTCTGCGTTCAAATGTTGGAAAGTAAAACATTTGTCACACAAATCTTTCCGTTGTCTATAGAAACCAATATTAAATTCTTTATTAAAAACCATACGGTAATAAGCAGTGATCGGAGTAGGTAGATTGATTTTTGGTACTTGTATCATAAATACACACAGAAAGAATAACATGGATAAGCCATTTTTCCGGAAAGTAATTCCGGTATTTCCGGATTCTATTAAATATTGTTAATGTTGGTAGTGATATTATTACTACTCAATTCAAAATTTAAAGGAAGGTATCAAAACTAAATTAATTCATTATTTATCTGTTGAATAATAAAAACAATCGAATTCCGATCGAAGGTTTAATATTTATTTTTTATTTTTAGCCTCTTATGGCTAGAACTTTTTAGAAATTGACGCACTTAAATTTAAATATTTTCATAGTGGTCATGGTAATTTACATTAAGGGTAGAATAAATGACGGGGCCCCATAGAGGGCCAATGCCTGCTGGGGTCGTGAGACTGTTCTAAGGATGCACCACGACTCTGAAACGTAAAGACATATGAATTATAAAATAATTGTCTTTAATGTAATTTAAATCTTCTTTTAAATTTTCTTTTTCTATAATATTTTTTGCCTCTCGAATAGATACCGCATCAGAGTTGCTTAAACAAGATTATACTTCTTTTATTTTTTCAAAGCGTTAAAATGCTGCCTCTAACCAAGTGCCCCATCTTGTAACAACTGGTTGGGGAGGTAGCGGCAAATCTGGATATTTTTCTTTTAAAATTTTGACTACTTGGGGCTTTCAAAAATACCTTTTTAACATTTGCTATTAAAATGTTAACATCGTGATATTCTAACCTAATTTGCTCAGATACGCGATGAAGAGAGTGCGCCAAACATGTTACGTGCTTCATTTCAGGTAAGTATTGTTTTAAATTTCGTCCTGCAGACAGCATATATGCAACGCTATCAGTGCAGAGGACAAGAATGTTAACTACCTTCGATTCAAAAGAATCTTCCCAAAAGTTTTCCAAACATTCCAACACAAATTGCGTGATTGTTTGTCCATTAACTACAGTTAGCATTTTACATGCTACCAAATAAGGTCTAGTTAAATAGCTAGGATGTAATGGTTTTATTAAAAAATGGACTATATAGCGACCTAAAAAGTCTGTCGTTTCATCTAATGATATCCATAGTTTCTCATTTTTATAATTTTGCCGAATCGAATTGATTTTATTCTTAAAAAACTTGTCCAAGTAAACTTTCCGTAACTGTGAGTCATCTGGCAGAGTACGATTAGTACACGTACAACAACAGGTACTACACATATATTTTTTAAAGAAATCTTGAAAAGTAGTATTTTTCATCTGAGACCACGGAATATTGCACAAAATGAGAAATTTTATAAGATCGAAATAAAATTCCTCTTCGGGCCGCTTAAACTTTCCCTGGTGTACTGCTCCTTCGATATGTCTTTTAACGTTTCCTTTATTTATGATTTTCAAATGGCTTTCACATTTTGAACAGTATATTGTACCACTAGCGTGATCGTAAAGTAGTTCAGGATGACCGGATATCCATTTTTCTACAGTTTCAGCCTTGACGTTTACCATATCTGAACTCTGTTGAAGAGATGGAACCTCGTATATCACCTAAAATAAAGACATGAAAAAATTACATTTTATTTAGTAGTTGTAGTTTTTAAATGGTTTTATTTAGCTTACTCCGTTTGTTTTATTTTTCGTGGATCAAATTTAGTCATTGAAATTTCACCCTCTTCCTGTCAACCGATTGATCTGAAATTTAGTATTCGCCTTTGATTCTGGTGACAATACAATTATGTATATTCAATATTATTGTCAATCGAAAATGGCTGCCACTACAAGATGGCGGACAACTTAGTTTTTTTTCAATCCCATCAATATGGGTATCAAATGAAAGGGCTTGTTAAATAGAATATGGTGCACTATACAAAATTAATATTCAAGATGGCCGCCGCTACAAAATGTCGGATGATGTTGTTTTTTAGTACCCAAAAAATAAAAGAAACCTGAATAATTATTTAACACGAGAGGCACTCAACGAATTAAAAAGAATGAAAAATAAAAACATTTAACTTAACTTCTGTTTAACTTAAGTTTAAGTTAAGAAGTTTCTAGAGGTTGGTTCATTTAAACGGAGGTTGGTTTATCGTGACTCGACTGAAAAGAAAGACAGATTTGCTTTCTATGACTTAAATCTCAAAATCTAAAATTAACGCATTTTTGTATGGCTGAGCGTATCACATAGTAAATTACCACGTCTTCCACTTTGACTTGAATACGTAATCCAAAATTGTAATTCAGAAAATGTAGGTTCAAACATTATGAGAAAGTTAATTTAACAATAAAATAATGACGTCCTAAGAATAGAGCGTCTAAGCACAACGGATAAAATTTTGTAATAAAAACCTAGTTATTCATTTGCGATATGAGCATGAATATTTTGTAGAGAAGTAGATAAGGCCTATAGTAATTTATTTTACCAATACATTGCAAGTAGGACACAGGGCACTCAAATTATATACGGATTCCAGTAAAATGTCGGTTAATAGTGGAGTTAGCTGAATTGCGACTACATTACTAGAATATCATAATTTTGTTTCGCACTAAGCTCACTGGTTCATACTCTATTAAAGATTTTACAATATTAAGACTCATGGTATGTTCAGCAGGTTAAGCAAACAAACACAATACTAAAAATATTCTTATAGTACATCCAAACATGCTTTAACTCCTTGTAACTAGTAAAATATTACTTACCAAAGCTTGGTTTAAATATGTAGATCCAATTCAATAGTGAAAAATCTGAGTCCGTATATTCGAGCCAAATCGTGGTTTAGAGCAGATTCCAGAAGTCAGTATGTACACAAGCCAGGGTCAAGTAACGTTTTCACAACACAGTAACAAACAAAGATGCGCACTCTACGAACCGAAGTAAACGAGTGAGCTACCTGGCATGTCGTCGGCGGGCGTACGCATTGATCTGATAACCGGTTATTGTACCACCCATGATCCTTTGTTCTGATTGGTCGTTGGGTTTCGTCAAATCGTGACTGTGTGCCGTTAAAAAAAATATGAAGAATATAATATTGCTCATTTTATTACAATTCCTACCTTTTTTTTTTGAGGATGGCAAATCATCAAATGACTCCTTCCACTCTGGCAGAATACAATTCCTACATAAGTTCCGGTTTTTTTTTAATAATATCAGCAATATCGGTAGTATTAGTTTCTGTTTGTATCAAGAGTATTACTAGATTGAGGAATGTTTTGGGTCATAACATAATTTATTTGAACATTATTTCTTGTTTCCGAAATTGAAAAATCACTTGATGACAAGATACATTCATCTGGTGCGGGCTCGCCATCATTGCTCGAATGTGATAAGTACAAATCCTCATTTAAATCAATGAGTGACACATTTCCCAATGTCAATAATTTTGTGGGTGACGGTCCAGGTAGGGATGTTAATAAAAAAAAAGTATCGATATTTTTTTCGATATAATATATCGTAATGTTATATCGATACTTTGTGATATATCGAACAAATATATCGATATTTTATAAATATCGTAAGAAATTACTTGTATTTAACTAGTCTATAATATTAAATAGGGATCAGGTTAATTATGAGTAAAAACACTTTAAAGAGAAGAAACGAATAAACTTTATTTATAAATGAATTCAAGGCCATACGTACATTAAAGAAAAGAAGTACTGGGAAGTTTAGAGAAAAAGTACTGGGATTTATATACATTATAAATCCCAGTACTTTTTCTCTAAACCTTGCAAAAACAAAATTTTATTAACCCTTTTGGCTTGCAATCTGCTTCTTTGTTGTGTAAGAACCTGTGCGGCTTTTGAGAAAAGTCGTTCAGATGGAACTGAGCTAGCCACCATAGTTAAATATTTAAATGCCACGTTGTATAGCGTTGGGAACTGTATTTTATAGTCTGCCCACACTTACTGGAGCCCTCAAATAAAGCGATAACTCATCTGAAACACTTTCATCAGTTTTATTTGTTTTCCAATTCCGCTGTACCAGTTTATGGTGATCACTTCAGAGATCCGATGATAAACTTATTTTGTCTGAATTGTTAGAGTCAGATTCCAAAGCCACAGTGGATTCATCTTGCTGATTTTTTTTAATCATCTCTTTAATTTTACTGACGGCATTCGCGCACGCCAAAGCATCTTCAAAATGAAGTTTTTTAAATCTCGGGTCCAATATCGTAGCAATAGCTAATGATGATACCTGTTCAATGGCGCCCATTCGTTTATTAATTTCGATAAAAATGCGTTTATGTACCTCCTTAATTAAAGGTTCTTCAATTACTAGGTTTTTGAGTTTTGATATCATGCAGTGCACTAATGGAATGACTTTGCTACTTGAGCAATATTTATCGCCCGATATTTCTTTAGTCGCTGCTTCTAGTGGGCGCAATATGTTAAGAAGCGATGTTAATATTGTCAATTCCATACCAGTTAACATCGGCGGTGCTGTTTTGTGACGAATTAAAATTTCGCTTACAGCATTTCGTAAATCAAGGAAACGTACAATCATATAGTATGTGCTGTTCCAACGTGTAGGGACATCTTGAATCAATTTTGTGTCAGCTTTAACTGATTTACGCAATTCGTCACTTGCTACACAACTTTGTTTAAAAAAAGTAACAACATTTTTTACTTTCGTTAATATTTGCTGTAATTCTGGAAATCCCAAAATATTTTGAGCTACTAAATTAAGCGTATGCGCAAAGCAAGGGATATGCTTTTTTTTTCCAAATGCAATTTCGACAGCCTTCACCATATTTGCAGCATTATCAGTTACTACTGCTGTGACTTTATTAGTATTTAATCCCCACTCTTCACACGTTTTAGTGAGCATTTGTGCAATGTATTCGGAAGTATGCCTTTCATCTAAGTGGTATACACCTAAAGTTATGGAATGAAATTCAATTCCGATGCCAAAATGAGCAGTTACACCTAGATAACTTCTCATTTGTAGATCTGACCAAATGTCACTTGTAAGGGTCTTCTACACAGCATAATTTATTTTTTATAACTGTTGATAATGCACTGTACTTGTCATCTAACCAGCGTGTTACGGAAGTTCTGCTAGGAATCTTATAGTGAGGTGCCGTTACTTTCAGAAGATTCTTGAAACCTTCATTTTCAACTAATGAAAAAGGTTGATTGTCTTTACAGATCATGAACATTATGGCATTGTTAATTCTTTTAGTTTTGTCACCAGTAGAGGTATACGCATATATTTCTCCAAAACTACTTTCAATTGATTTTTGGCGTTTAAAAGGCAATGCTTTATCATAATCTATCTTTTGATCAGGTTGAGAATTGTTTGTACTTATCTCGCTACTATCCATTGGCGACGACGAAGAATCCATTGGCGATGACGTAGAGGTTGAAGGCAATAGTTGATGTTCGTTGACGGTAGATTCCGATATCGTGAAACTATCTTGTTTTGAAGTACTAGGAATGGGGTTGGACAAATCTGAAATATAATCTTTTATAACAGCAGCAGCACTATTGTTACTTTTGAAAACTTCCAAGTAGAGAGCCTTATGAATATTTTTGATATGTGCCATCGCATTAGAGGTATTGCCAGCCGTTTTAACATTTTTTTGACATAACTTGCAGCTGATAGATTTGTCATCATTTTTGTCGTAATATTTCCAAACAATACTTTTTTTAGGGGGTGCCATGTTGAAAGATTTCATAATTTCTGAAAAAAAAAATAACTGCGTGAGAAAAATTCTAAGTCCTAAAAATTTATGAAATAAAAACAAATCCATCGAAATTAATTTAATCGATCATTTCCCATCTCTAACTCAGACTCTTCAAAATCCAAAAAAAATGGCCATTGACAACAATTAGTACAAATATCAATGAGCATGAATATGACCGACATGTTTATTTTTATTTTTGAACTGTAAATTTTTTAGGTTATTGAATTAAAACTTCATTTACTATATTCTTTTATTATTATAAAAAATAATTAGTGTCGGCTATATTCACACTCATAAATACTTAGGCATTCCATTATTTATTGTTTTACACGAATAGTAACAATTGATAGTACTTTTATTAAAAAACACGTTATACTTACTGTATGAATCGTAAACAGAATAAACAAAACAGACAATGATTATCACAGCTTGCTTCTTCTATACCGGCTGACATTTTTTACCGTCTCGAGAATAATATAGTGGGTTGTGTAAGTGGAAACGAAACCATGCCCGAGAATATTTACTTAGTACCATTGAGATAGCAAAACATCCGAAAATCTTTAAAAAATCATAAAAACTGTCCATCCTACGGCCCATGCGTAAAACTAATAATAGCTAAAATAGGAGATAGTAAACGGCGCCGCCAGTGGCGGCGCGCATGAATGGAAGTTGTACGTGCGAGCGAGACGCAGGCACATTTCTTTCGCTAGGTAAGTAGGTATTATTCGGTCGCTTACATGGTACGTACCAGTCGTGTTTAAAACGTTTTCAAAACCAAATTCAAAATCATCGTAATAACATTAATATCCCACTTAGGTACTAATAAACTATGACCCTGATCTACCTACAAATAAAATGAACACAATACACACACTGACAAACTTACAATACAAATAAGTACCCAATTGACTAAAGAAGAAGAACTAGAACGAAAAGAATAAGTAGGTAATGACCTAACACAATAATAAGAAAACCTAACACATTAATACAAAAACCTAACCTACAATAATAAAATACACCAATTTACCTACTAATAAGATAACACAATAAGAAAACCTATCCTTACAAATAAAACGAAAACAGTAATAAAGATACGAACGTAGTTTTAAAACAATCTAATCTTTTTTAAATAATCGAAACAATACCTAAGCAAGAATACTCGACAGTACTTCACGCCAAATGAAAAGGACTTGCATGCATGCATACCTACATGCGGGAGCGAGAACGTTGACAGAAGGTTGTTCGGCGGGTCTATTTTAACGTTCTGCACACACACACGTACAGAGAAATTCGATGTGTGCGTGAGAGTTCACCTACGGGTTCACGTACGAGAGCCGACCAGCTGAGCGGTACCTACTCGAGTACTCGCGGGCGCCGGTACTCACGCGACCGACCGACGCGACGACGCCGATGCCGACGACGATAGAGTAGGTGTATTCTCGCGCAGCCGCGCATCCTGAATGGTAGGTACCTTTCAGAGACAATGGTTATCCGTGGCGAGTAGGTACCTACTTTAAGGTCTGTTTTGTAAAAAAATTAAGCAAACCTGTTTAGGTAGTATTCTTACGCAATCACTCACTGAATGGAATTAGTAGATATTACATTCATTTGTATTTTGAATGTTTTAAAGTAACCGCTTTTCCTACAATATTCGTTAGAATAACATTATTAAATCATTGAGAAACCTAACGTAAAGCAAGGTTATGAAAAATAAGGAGAAGGCGATTTTAAATTAGGTAGATAGTTACCTACTTAATTGGTGTTTATTATGCAAGTAATCAAATCAAATCATTCAATAATTAATGGATTTGTAAATGTCAGTGCAATTACCCATCACTGTGTGATGCACTAACTAAACTGTCCAAGGTCGAGGTGACCCGTTTGTTTTTAAATTATTATTTTGTGATTTCGATCATTCCTTCATACTTTTGCGGGCTTAGGACCGTCTAAAATGCTGTAGCAAATTAACATGTAACTGTACTCAAGTAAAGTTACACGTTAAATTTTACTTTTTGTCATAGTAAATTGATAAAATGTTACTAGGTAACAAGTGTACCCTACACATTCCGAATTATGTCATATTCGTTCACAGCGGTCACATCAATAATTTGCGTTCCGATTTAGTTATTACGATTATAACAGCTCTGAGCACGAGTGTTGCATTGTCGACTGTTGAGTGAATGCTCGTGAACGTGCTCCCAGTGCTCGTGCTCACTCAATGTCAAAACTTATAAGATAACAATTTATTTGTGTAAACACCACTTTCTTCTTCTTATTTGGTTAGATGGCGACTGTAGCCAGAAGCACAATTTTTAAAATGCCACGTTAGTTTAAATTTATGATGCGACTCAAAACAAAATAGCACAGCTGTCATTTTTGATAGCACTCACGGTGATATTAATTAAGGGCATGGCCGGCGTTATCGCAAGATGGCGTATGTCATAACGATTAGCTAGCTAGATTAGATAGCTATGAAGATTCACGGGACATCGTTAACGCGCATACGCTAATTCGGAACGGGTGTTACGCACGCTCAAATCGATTACAGCGCAATTCGGAATGTACCCGTATACTACACTACAACATTGTAGGCGTATTTAAAAGATCGAAATCAACTTATTTACAAAATCACACTTAATTATTATTATTTACAAAAATGTTGGTCTTTACCTTTTTAGCGATATCGCAGCAATTGTTCAAAATGTCCACCGTTTCTTTCTAAACATAAACTAGCACGTCTTTGCAAATTGTTCAATAAACTTCGAAGCGTGTCTCTATCACTTTTTAAAACATTAAAAGCGTCCATTATTCGCTGTTTTAAATCACTAACACTGAGCTTCTTCGGTATACACTAAACGTTTTAGTTCTGCCCACAAATAAAAGTCAAGGGGTGTTAGGTCTGGTGATCTCGGCGGCCAGTTCACAGGTCCACCGCGACCTATCCACTTATCACCGAATTGGCTATTGAGATACGCGCGCACAGATCGTTCGTAATGAGCTGGACATCCGTCGTGCTGGAAATACATGTCTTGCCGGTAGGAAAGCGGAACGTCTTGCAACATGGTTTCGATGACGGAACGTATCATTTGTAGATACGTTATTCCCGTCAATCGACCTTCGATCCAAACTGGACCAATTATGCGATCGTGTATTATCGCTGCCCAAACGTTTACACTGAAACGAACTTGATGTGCATGTTCTTTAATTTTGTGTGGATTTTGGAAGCTCCACCAGTGCTCGTTGTGCACGTTGTAAATACCAACGCGGGTGAATATGGACTCGTCGCTCCACAAGATGTTGGCCTCCGCATGGTTCTGCAGCCAGTGACAAAATTCCATGCGCGGTCCGGGGTCCGGTGCATGCAAAGCTTGCACGGGTGAGAAGTGGTATGGATGTATGTCCATTGAATGAAGTAGCTTCCACACCACATACTGGCTTACGCCAAATCGACGAGCGGCTTGCCGAGTGCTCCTTCTCGGGTGTCTTTCAAAATAATCCAGTATGGAGTCTTCAACTTCTCTGGACAAAGGTGGCCGGCCCCTGCCTCTGGCATGACTAGGTAGCTGGAATTGCCCATGATCAAGTAACCGCTGATACGTCCGTAATATTAGTGAAGTGCTGGGAATTTGAGGAGCAGGGATACCGTTCCTTCGCAGCAACTGAAGATGTTCTTCTTCTGCGTACATTCGCCTCGCACCGTTTAAGTTTTCACCAGACAGGATATAAAATCGCACCATTGCAAGGTACTCTCTATTGGAATATTCGTACATGTCGATAACTATCACCGGGCGATCGATGCACACGCGGAAACAAAGAACGCGACCAAACACCGCCGTGACTAATCGTGGGTGACTGAAGCGCGGCACGCGGGCGGGCGGGGTTGCGCGAGCGGCTCGCGCGCCTGCGAAAGGATATCAAAGAGCGGGACGCGCGACGGCGAGTACCTATCGGCCGTTAAGGAAAGCTACGAATTCATTGATAAATTCCGCGCATTTAGTAGGGTGCGTATGATTTGAATTTCGATATTTTTGATCGCTTTTTTTTATTTTTTTTTATTTCCGTTTTTAATGTTCTGGTATGAAAAGTTCACTTCATATGCTTGGTATTTATCGATAGATCAATTTCATTCCAGGTTATGGAAAAAAATAAAAAATTAAACATTTCTGTGCCATAGGCTTCTACTCCGTTCACCTATTACACCCTATTTTTTTCGAGACGGTAAAAAAAATCACCCGGTATAATAAAAGCTGTTTTATATCGTTATTTATACACACTTAACGGTATTTATATTTCTTTAACTATGATAAACAAAACAGATAACTTTTAAAGGTTATATTGCATTGAAAGCGAAACCAACAAAACAATAAGAATATGTCTAAAGAAAGCAAGTGAGTGACCATAGACACCACAGATTATAAAAGTTTTACTACTAGTGCTGCCATTGCGGAGGGTATCTATCTCTCACGTCTGCGTTTCGTTATTGCAAAAGCTAGTTTTCTATAATCCGGGGATTTTCGTTTTATTTTTAATCAAATCAACAATGTTGCAGATTTAAAGGAATAAGTCTTAGAAAATAAATAGATATAAAAAAAAAATTAATGTGACCCGATATTTGGTGAATCGGATGAAAAATATCGATATTACATTCGATACTACATGATTCGATAATATCGTATTAAAGCGATATATCGCGAGCATGTATCGATATTTTTTGAAATATCGATTTATATCGCCCACTACTAGGTCCAGGTTCACCAAAAACAGAGAGAGATTCATTTTCTAAAGTTGTCGTTAATTTACTAAAGGATGGTTGAGGACAAGGGCTTAAGCAATTGTTGATTTCTTCAACAGCAGCATTGCAGATGGTCTCGATTTAATGGATTGGTTCCTGAGGCAAAACAAAACAAAATTATTTAACTGTAAAGTAAATAATATCATTGCTGTAGGTATAGGTACTTAATATTGACCCTAATGAGTATAAAGGGTATGGTTTTATAACATTAGTAAATTTAAATCGTAAATTACACACATTTTATAATACAAATAACACAATATTATTATTGATTTTTATATATGTTTACATATCACGGGACCATGGGGACCCGGTCTTTTGGAAGGCGTATGAGGGGCCGAAGCCAACTCGCAGAGGCCCGTTAGATGTTTTTAATGGAATGAGGCACCAACCGACGATTATCCCTGTATGCACTAGGCAAGTGCACCCAAGGACAACCTCCGGTTGGTGTACGACTATTGCAAGCTATGGAAACAAAGATATTGGATTATGGATTTGGGTGGCTTAGTAAACTGGTTATCTTGAACTGTGGGTAGGCTATGGCCCCTGCCTGAACAATGTTTTATATAAAATACACAGGTAAAATGGCAGGGGGTGACTTGCACACTCAATAATGGGCCCCCGAAAACGGTCGCTAGCACAGAGTGTCCTAACGACAAGGGGGCAACATGTCCTGAGGTGCTTAAGAGGAGTGGAGAGGTATTCCACGGCTATCAGGACAATCCCGGAAGTACGGTCAAGATCCCTACCAGCATCTTACTGGAATACTTCCTCCGAGCACATAATTGCTCTTGCGAATCTCCACTCAAGCCGGCCAATCAAGGCAAGAATGAGGTGGGAGTTCTGTTCCTCGTCAGTGTTCACTCCAGCCGGTCAATAAAGGCAAGCCAGAGGTGAGGAACAAGACTTCTCCCGGGAGGTAGGGTCCGTGGGGTCGCTACTACCCAACAGCTCGCCACATGCTGCCCTGCGGGTTTTTGTATCTCTCTTGGTCTGGCTCTTCACTCCAGACCCTTTCCGGCAAAGTAAACTCTACCGGCACAACCTAGAGTTCGGAGCGCGCAAGCCCCACCACGACGTCAACGTAGAGATACGGCGGTGGGGATATTATTATTACTATTAGTATTATCCGAGCTCAAACTCTGTTACACTTAACCTTACCTGGGAATCGAACCCTGAACAGCACGTTTAATGCAAATTAATAACAGTCAAGACTAAAACAGGTCATTAAAGATAACTCACCTGTTCAAAAATCTGATGGAATTCTTCGTGAACCTGAGATGGTTCTCTTCGTTCCAACGATTCCAAAATCTTCCAATTTCTTCCAATTTCTATTGTTTTTCTTCATTTTATTGAATCATTGTATTATTGTCACTTAAAATCACTATTAAGAAGTAAAAACAAAAAAAAGTATTCTCCTAACTTCAAATCAGGGGGCTCCCCGCACTGCATGGTTCAACTCGTTGAGACCTTACATCAACTTTTAGGTGCCAAACTAACGTGAGTTTATATTTTGTCAATGGACTATAATACTAATCAAACAAAATAGTACTGCCACAAAAACGTAAATCGTAATACATCGTTTTGGCCATTGACTTGTATTATTTATCTAACAAAAATGTTTGTGCCAATAAAACGTAAATACACAAACGTTACACTGGCTCTTTAAACTGAGCATCAAAACAAAATTTTGTAACGACCAAAACAACGTATAAGCTTTTACGTTCTTATGGTTTGTATAATATTTCCAAACAAACTATATTCTAAGAATAAAAATATTGTTTTTAGAAATACGTTCCTATAGCTCTAAAGAGGTAGGAAGATAATTAGAACTATTTAAACGGTATTCATAATACGTTTTTCTGGTTCCATTGAAAATGATTCTTAAGTTATTTCGTTTTTTTGGAATTCGATAAATATTAACTTTACCGTTACGTCGTTTTGGCAATTCATAAAGGACTGCATTGTGAACCATTTTATGAAAAAAAACTTTTTTTGATTTTTTTGTAGATACGTTCATCTGGTTCTTACACCGCGATATATCGAGCTCCTTAAAATCATCAGCTTGGTAATTATTTTTTACAAACAGTTTAGGTTTGCCTCTTCGGAATTCAACACATTTAAAACTGGAAATGTTGTAATTTCTAGGGAAAACAGATTTCAACTCGCTTTTAAATAGCATAACTTCTATGTGGTCATGTACGTGAGATGTCAAATTTTTTCGAGACTTTTTAAATATCTCAACGTAGTCATCTAAATCATATAAATTACCTGACTGGTTCATTTTATTGGTTATGGCACCATGAACACTGTCAGCTGACATGTAAGTATGACCAGGCTCCAGATATTCAACTTTGGTGGTTTGGATCTCATTGCTGCAGCAATCGTTGATTAGTCTCAGAAGCGCCGAGTATAAAATTTTATTTTCATTTTGTGCGTTGCGATTGTCTGCATATAAAATAACCGTTTTATAATCTCTGCAATACATTTTTAGAAACAGAACATATGCCGTTGCTACATCAAATGCTTTTCGACCAGATTCGCCTTCAACATCGCCGTCGCTGGCTTATTTCCTTTACCTATCTCGGCAAAGGTTTCATTGAATAGGTTCAGTTTTCGGCTAAAGAAAAAAATCTTTGTTATTTGGTTGTGGCATGGTTATACATTTTTGCATATCTACTGTAAATATCGTGATCCCCGAGTTCTCTTTTTCAGCATCCTTGCTGTCCGCATTCATGTGAGCTCTTGAAATATTTTTATTGTCCAAATGCTGCGGATACTGAATGCAAGCTTCACAATTACATTCATGGCATGAATGGTCCGTGATGTTTTCATCTCTAGGTAGCTTAGGTTTAGGGTGAGCTACATCATGAGCCTCGCACTTTGGACATTTATCCTGTACAGGTTGCTGAGTCGAAATGTTTTTCATTTTAATCCTCTTGTGAAATGCAGACCAGCTACATGGCTGCTTGATTTTACGTTCTAAGTGTTTTTTTAGGAATAGAAACATTTGAGAGAGCGTCAGTCCAGTTGGCAAATATCGTCTGTTGGGTGCATGCTCTAATCTATAATGAGATGACGCCGGAAATGAAGTCATCAATCTCTTTTAAATATTCGTCGGAAAAAGAATGTTTTGGTTTGTGACGACCTCTCAAATCTGGCGCTGCTGATACCTTCGCCGAAACTGGAGTTTTAGACATCTTGAAATTTGCTTTCAATACAGACTGATGTTACCCCGTATTCATCACGTAATTTTTTAAGTAAAACTTAAATTCCCTCCATTGCCCACACCCATTTTTTTAAGGTAGAAATAGTTTCAACCCTGCCAGCAGAAGTCACAAAACAACAAACTCCATCGAGTTAAAAATCCTTTTTGCTTCTGCCCATGTCTTTTTATGGGCAGAAGTTGGCGTAGCTGGGCTAAGTAGTGGCTTAGCATTTTTATTTTTGTTGTGACTTCCATTGACAGTGTCGAAGATGTTGTCCATAAAAAACAGCAGATCGTTGACAGAGTCGAAGATGTTGTCCATAAAAAACAGCAGATCGTTGACAGAGTCGAAGATGTTGTCCATAAAAAACAGCGGATCGACGGTTTCTTTGCATTGCTCCTTTATCTGAAAAAAAGAAAAGGAATAAATGTTATTCATTTATACACACATCTAATTGTCTTAGTATGACTGTAAAACTTTATAGGGCAGCAAATCGGAGGTTTCGGTAATTCTGTGTTACGTTTGGGGTACCTAATAAACATTTCATGATAACAAAATTGCTGGAAACTGGTCTCCACTCCACTGTAAATAAAAGTTAATTTTAAAAAAAAATTGCTAAATATTAATTACTTGCTAGGTATCCCATATTGGATGCCGCACGCAGTCTGACTAAACACCTGAGATGCAAATTTAACTTTCATTTTGTTTAATTTTTCAGGGTTTAAGTGGTATCCTGTTAGTTTTGGTATCAGTGTTATGCCTTTATAGCCAGGGTTTTCTTTAAGAAGTTGTAATAAATGAGACCATTTGGCAGTTTTGGTCACGCCATCTTTATTAAAAAGTTAAATTTTTCGTAACTAAGTTGTTCTTCATTCCGTTGAGAAGGTGTGGGGATCATAAAGGGAAATGACTTCTTTATCATTTATTAATACAATATTTTCTTTAGGAGTTTCCCCTCTTCGTAAGTAGACAACCCCCTTTTTTTTTTGAGTCTGGTAAATCATCCATTGACTTCTCCCGCTCTTGGCGGAGCGGAAGGGCGTGTCAGACTTTTACTGACTAAAACCCACCCGTGTTCCTACATTTGCCTGTTGCCAAGGTCCCGGTATCCCTTTCGGACTTTCCCGCAACCCTGGCAGGCATCGGTCCTACCGGACCCCTCCAATTGTGCTGACATCTATTTGAGGCGCGCGTGGAATACGACGCGCCATCGACCCGGGCCTGGTCCTTATCGGACGGCGAGCTACCCATTGCTCGCCGTCCGCAGGCTCGCGCCTATGGTGGCCGGGAATCCGCCTGGGATTCTCGACGCTCAGGGCGTCTCCAGCGGTGGCGGTTAGGGGCGTGAGGGCGCAAACTTTGCCTCTCCCTCACGCGTTCCGCCTCCTCCTTCGCGAGCATTACTGCTTCGCAGAAGGAGGTGACGGCTTCCCATGCCCTCTCGCTCCGTACCATGGCCTGGACCAGGGCCAGAGGCGAAAGGTCATTGCCGCCAATCGCCTCCACGAGGACACGGCAGTGCTCCGCCCAAGCAAGGCATACCTCCACCGTGTCCTCCGGGCGATCCGCACAGTGGTGACGCCCGGCTGTTCCTCCCGCCTAATCCTACACAGGAAACTCCCGAAACTGCCATGTCCGGTGAGGACCTGTGTCAGGCGGAAAGTAGACCCCCCTGTCGTTCGATTCTGTAACCATCACGCCGTGAAAACTTAGGTCAAGTGAGCGTGGAGTGAGCTGTCAGTGTCACTGAAGCTAGTGAAGCTAGGGATGCCAAAGCATTAGGTACAATTTACAATTATAATCGAGATTTTAATAATATTTTTATTCTAATTCTATTGATAATTTTGTATTATTTTAAAGCTAGTATTTTAGTGTCTAAACATTAGTACTATTTAGGGAGATTTGAAATAAAATAGTAAAACGGATATTATTCAGTTTGTTTTACTTAAGGTAAACGGCCCAGTCACCGTGAAGTTTTGAACTTCACTGACTTTGCAGGTGTGCTATGCTAAAATTAGAAGACCTACAAAAAAAAAAATTACATGTCTAGAGAGATAATTTAAACTTGTTTTAGTGTAATATTCTTTTTTTTATTTGTATTAATTTTCATTAACAATAATACAAAAAAATAAAATAAAGGGCTAATTGTACCAGTTCCCGGTAGATTTGTACCTGTAAACGTTAAATTGTCCCTGAATCCGGTAATTTTCACCGCGAATTTGAACTCTATTGCTTTACGTTAAAGTTCACAGAAATGCTATTTTTGCATTTCTGTGTAAAATAAATAAAAAAGGGCTTATCCAAAGAAAATACATTTTTATTTATGAAAAAATTTAAAATACCCGAGCCGTAACCAAGACGTTCACGCACTCGTTTTCCCAGCTGGGAATAACGTAAACGTTTTTTGCGCCTCGTTTAGCCAGAACTCTGTTATCAGACGGTGACAAATAGAAAGCGCTTTCATCGCAATTAAAAATCCTACGTGGATCTCGAGTTGCTTCTTCGAGATGTCTTTATAAAATACTCTTCCACTTATTTAAACCATGCTCTTATATCGCTTTCTTTGACTAAAGCACGGGTTTGCGTCAAATTTTGGGCCACTCTTTGGCCTACTGCAGGGTGTCGCTTTATAAAAGCTTCAAACCAGTGACGACCTGGTCTGTCATATCGATATGGGTTATCTCGCTTCATCTTTTTCACCAATAAACTCACGCTCGTGCTCGAGCTCGTGGCTAAGTAATAACAGCCGCATGGGTCGATCCATCAGGTTAAGCTAATCTTGCCGGGGTTGGTCCGTGGATGGGTGACCATCTTTACATATCGAGACTCCCCCGTGCTTCGGAAAGCACGTTAAGCCGTTGGTCCCGGCTGTCATTCGAGGATCTTTGACAGTCGGTACGGGTCGTCAGAAGCCCGAAAGTCTGACAACCAGTCTTTCCAAGGGGTATCGTAATACCCAGTTACTGGGTTGTGGAGGTCAGAGAGGCAGTCGCTCCATGTGAAATACTGGTATTCAGCTGCATCCGGTTAGACTGGAAGCCGACCCCAACATAGTTGGGAAAAGGCTAGGCAGATTGATTGAAACTCACGCTTTTCCATAACTGCGCCTTATTTACGGGAAACCCACTATTTGCCATAAAAAGAATCCACCTTCTTAAATGTTCTTCTTCTGTCGTCAAAACTGTAGCCGGTCCCTTGGAGCATTCGACAGCCCGTGATCGATGCCCAAGAACTGCCCGTGATCGAGTAGCCGCTGTGTCGTCGCTAGGATCGTCCGGGCCTGTGGGACTTGAGGGTTCAGAACCCCGCGAAGACGGAGCGACTCCAAGTTTGCAAATCCGCGTAAAATCGCCGGGCAGCGTGGGAGTTATAACGAGCCCTAGCGTACAGTTGTGTGTGCCGTTGCGACGTACTCCAAATTTGAATAAATAAAAATGCCGGACCATTTTTGCAAATCAGCCGTTGCGACGTACTCCAAATTTGAATAAATAAAAATGCCGAACCATTTTTGCAAATCACGTTTCGTATCGCACAATGCACGTACGACGCGATGGGCGCCGCGGGACAACTGAACGCAGTGTAGCCACCTTGCAGAAAACTTTCACTAGTTTTGGTCTGAAATTTCACCAGATTTAGCGATATTTTTAACTAAAAAAATCCCCAGAATTCACTAAATAATTTAAAATGAAATCACTAGGTAAGTCAAAAAATAATATTTTAATTGTGAATACAATGAATACAAATAAACATGACAAAACTAAAAATCAACTTCAAATACTTCTGTTGGTAATTCTTCTTCATCTTAATCGATTATTATTGCAGATGTAGACGGCTGAGATGAATCATCAGTTTTGTCAGATTTTTTTTATTTAAAAGAATATTTAGAATTGCTGAATTGATTCCAATAGCAGTAATTACATCAGCCGGGAGCTCGTAACTGTAAGAGCGGGGGCACACGATGCGTTGCGGCGCCGCACCGCAAAGATTTCACCGTGTCAGTGGGCACACGAGCGGTGCGGCGCCGTAACGTTGTTATGTCGCAGCGGCGCCGTAGCACCGTTGGACAGTCTGTTAATGAAAATGGATCGTAAAAGACGTCTATTGTTGACCCTACTATTACGCCACCGCCGAAATCGACGTAGAAGCGTACGACGATACTGGATCTGTCCTTTTATTGCACTAAGGAATAGTGATGGACAGTTTTTTCTCCAAGAATAAAAAGAGTTGCTGTTAGACGAAAAGAAGTTTTACAATTTCTTTCGAATGCGTGTGTTAAGTTTCGAATGTTTATTGAAATCTTTAGAACCACATATACGGATACAGTACACTAACATGAGGAATCCAGTGGAGCCAATAGAAATGCTGGGCATCACTTTGAGGTAAGTAATGAAAATTATTATTTTTGAATAATAATACTTTTTAATTTTCAAAACGATTAAAAAAGGAAATGTTAATAATCATAATCAATCTTATTAATCTTCTTAATAGTAATCTTGATAAATCTTAATTACAAATTTGCAAAATCGTACTCTACGCTGTCTTGAGATGTTTCACCTGGAGATGTCAATAAATTATAATCTGAGCTCAAGTCTGTTGGAGTGTATGTACTTCTGTAACTTCTTGTATGATACCCGTGTGATGAAGGCTGTTGAGACGTTTGTTCAAACCTAAATGATGATGATTGTTGGGACATTGAGCCATACCGCATTTCAGTTATAATTTGTAACACCTTGCTTTGGAAGGTGAGAGTTTGAAGGTCTGTGAAATCTTGAATTGATGGCAAAATACCCTTAAAAAATGACAAGTGGCGATCTTCGGGCTCCTTAAGGGCTTTTAATGCTTCCTTTTCGAAATCATCAGCTTGCATTGTTCTTTTGCGGGTGATAGGAACATAACGTGAAGACTCCGGTGCAATATCACTTGTAGAATCGGTGTTGGTTTCTCCAGCTACGTCAAAGCTACTGTCTGTCTCATTTTGTGCCACTTTTGTTAAAAATAAAAGTTGATTGTAAAAATGATATTTTTTCAGTTTTTTAGCGGCTGAGCCAGATTTAGAAGCATCTTTTAACTTTTTTAAATATTTATAGAAGTTATCTTTGACACTTCTCCATTTCTTCACTATATCATTACCTAAAAATAAAATATTAACATTAAGATTACATGGGATTTTATTATTTAAATAAACGTTTTTGTTACAGGTATCTAGGAAGTGGAAATTCACTACAAGATTTGGAGTACAAATTCAAACGGGGAAAATCTACGATTAGATATATGATTAGGAGAGTTTGTCGTGCTATATGGAAAAATCTTCTTCAAGACAACATTCCCGAACTAACAACAGAAAGACTCAAAAATATTGCATCTAGTTTCGATTTAGGGCGAATTTTCCTCACTGCATCGGTGCCCTCGATGGGAAGCATATTCGCATGCGTAATCCTGCTAATAGTGGCTCGCTTTTTTTAAATTACAAAGCCTTTTTCTCTATAGTCCTTTTAGCTGTTGTGGACTCAAACTACAAATTTATTTTTATTGACATTGGCGCATACGGTAAAGAATGCGATTCAACTGTTTTTCAAAATTCAAAACTATATGAGAAACTCATTAACAATGACCTACCATTGCCTGATCCCCAGCCACTGTGTGGTTCCAATAGACGAACCCCGTATGTATTTGTGGGTGACGAAGCTTTTGGATTGAGCAACCACATTATGCGTCCATATGGAGGTAACAATCTCAATGTTAAACAAAAGATTTACAATTATCCTCTCAGCAGAGCCAGAAGATATGTCGAATGCGCTTTTGGGATTATGGCTAATAAATGGCGCATTTTTCACAGACCGATAGACGTGTCCTATAATTTTGCTACTGACATTGTGAAGGCATGTTGTGTCCTACACAATTTTGTCGCAGATCGGGATGGTTTTCGGCAAAAGGATAAATTGGCAATAACTGATGATGAATTTCACTCATTACAACCTCAAGATGAAGAGATGACAGCAGCAAATGTCATTAGAGATGAATTTGCAACCTATTTTATGAGCAACAGAGG
This sequence comes from Lithophane leautieri, assembly GCA_949152455.1. Taxonomy (NCBI): domain Eukaryota; kingdom Metazoa; phylum Arthropoda; class Insecta; order Lepidoptera; family Noctuidae; genus Lithophane; species Lithophane leautieri. The sequence continues at coordinate 15,250,775 of OX424468.1, read as the reverse complement.
GTCTCTACAATGGCAGTTACAGAAGATTTGATCATCATAAAAACATTAAATAATTACTTACCTATCTGGTTCTTTATATCAGGAGCAAAATTATCATAGTCTGGAAATAAAATTTTGGCAATTTGCTCCCATGCTTTTATTTTCATTGTTTTATTTTTAAAGTCTTCATTGGACTTATCCCAAAGGTTTTCCCGTTCTTGGACTAATGTAATTAGGTAGTCTATATCAATAACATCTAGGTTGGCACTCATTTTTTAAAACCTCAATCACAATAAACAAAAATACTTAGAAAAAAAATCGAAACGAGCGAGCGTGTGTCCTTCCTTGTGACGCAAAACAACTGAGCGGGGCCGCTCCGACGTCGCAACGCATTCGCCCCTCCCCGCCTCGTCTTGGTGGTTGCAAGTCCGGTGCGGCGCCGGAGCGCATCGTGTGACATGCCACAGATATTTCTATGTAAGACGACGCAGCGACACCGCTCCGGCGCCGCACCGCCGCCGCAACGCATCGTGTGCCCCCGCTCTAACAGTTCTCCTTCATTATCTTTAACTGATTTCTTATAAAAAGAATGTGTAAGAGTTGACTATAATTAAAATAGTGCTTAGTGTTTGTGAGAGATTTATATTATCTATTAAAGTCTATTTACTATGTGTGCAGGGTTGTGTGTACCTGAATAAGGGATTATTATCATAAAAACAACAGAATAGGCAAGACTAGGCATTTATTTTATATTTGAATAATCATATTGATAGGAAGGTAATTAGAGATAAAGCTAGTCGCTCGTTCCAGGACTAACTCTGACAGGAGAAGAACGAGCAAGAAACTCCCCGGTTTATCATTGTGAATAAAGATTTATAATTTCAGAAATCCAATAGTTACTATACTTACACAAATACTGTAGTGCACTACTACATGGATGTAATTAATAAGTAACAAAATTGTGTTTTATAGTGACACACGTTTGGGCAAAAATTATTAACATTTGAAGATAACATGTACTTGGTATAAATAAGCATAATTACAGAAATTATTATAGGCAGTAATCAGCCAGTTACATACTAATTGTTTAGGAACAATTTTAGAGAATACAGAATATTATTATAAATTATTAAAGTACTTAACTTACTTAACTCCTTCAAGTAGAGGTACGAGTACACCAATTACTATTTTTGTAACAAAGTATTCAAGAAGACTAATAGATTCTATAATGGTGACAAATGGTGGTCTGCGCTCTGTTGGACCCAATATGTATCCGGTGGATCCTTTCCCAAGGAAGGTCGCCCCAAAAAGGAAGAGTCCTCCTAACCCCTTTTCCTTGTTTCTTTCTATCCCTTCCCCAGCAGCCTCACATTGTGCCGCCTTTTTGAACCAATTATACATTTTGACTAAATAACTTTTAATATTGATAGTCTTAAGTAAATCTAATTTGGCAGAACTCTTTTAAAACCTTATAAGATAGGGAATGTATTTTTATAACAATTTATCAGACTATAATTAGATGAAGTCCACTGAACATAACATTCACTGAGTTTAGCACATTTATTATTCACAACAGCTTATACATTGAAAATAACACATGAAATTAAGAAAATATTTTAGATACAATAATATCAACCCGTTATGCTTTAATTTTAGGTGAAAATAAAATAAGCTTTTGTATTTATTTAGACCGAATCACAGATCACCGGTTTCGTTCGGAATCGATTAGTTCGTCTAGAAACACTACAGTCTTGACAGAATATAATAAGTACATACTAATTCCATGCAATTTAGGAAAGAAAATCAAAGAAATATTATGTAGTTCTACATATTCCGACAAATGCTATTTAGAGTGTTTACAGCCATTTTGTTTCTTAATTTGTTTTTCACGATATTCATAGCACTAAATGCCCTTTCCACTTCAGCATTTGAGTGAGGAAGTGACAATGCGGATATAGCGAGATCAGATAGCTCTTGAAAGGTATTTATTCCAGCAGCATTCGTATATTTTCGCACTTCAGCCCAGAAATCAATGACGTTATGTGTAGCATTCCATTTAACATTATTTATACCATGCTGTAATAGTTTGTCTATTGCTTCGTCATCAAATCCGAGTGCCGCGGCTAGGTCTGCTATTTTGTTGTCTTTGCCCTGGCGAAGAGTATTTTCCACACTCAGTTGACACATTTTCTCCAAAACAATGTAGTTAGAAGGAAGTCTTAGCTGAATCTGTTTTCCTAATTTTACTGTAAACTCAATACAACGTTTCCTGACTGCATTGATGACATCATTGGGTAAAGTGGTCTTTTGTACTTGTGATTCAAAAAGATATCCTAAATACGGTACCGGATTCAAGTGGGCTTCTATTTGAATGGACAAATAATCTTTGTCAGTCGTTGCAGCCGTCGGCATCAGTACTCTATTCAACGTGTTCAGTAGGGCAACTGGATTTGAGTCTTTACTTTCAAAAATCTTAACTCCAATTTGGACATCATTCAAGATGCTCCTTAAAAAGCACATATAAAGGCGATTCCTCTCATCGGCATACATCGAATGAAGCAATTCTGCTGTGTAGCAATTATCTTTGTTCAAAGTGAAATGCAATTTGAGTTCTTCCCATTGAGACAATATTCTGGTCACAATTTCTTCAATGGACAGCCAACGAGTATCACAAGACCTAAATATTTTTAAAGGCTGATCGCCACAATTTATTGTCTCATATATATCTTTGTACTCATCACAGCGTTTGGGTAAATGTGAGAACCAATTATAGGTTTCTCTAATGAGAAACTCTATATTTCGCGGTAACGTTTGCTCTGACGCATGTGGCACCGCTAATTGCAATGAGTGGCAAACACATCTGACTAGAATTTAATTAGGTACGCCATATTCCGTTTTTAAAATATTATGTACGCCATTATCGACTCGTCATAACAGGCATTATCCACTCCAATTCCAATTAAGTTTTTTAATAGAATACCATGTGCCTGTAAACAGTTTACCACACAGTTTAGGCAGTAACAATTCCACGAGCATCCGCGCTCCTCAGTGGTTCTAATGCTAGAAATGCAGATACAACTTTATTATGCGTGCAACTAAAATATCTAATTACTATGCCCTATAACTTTGATACACTGAGGTCAGTGGATTCATCTAATAGTGCACTATACATTTGTGATCCAATATCATCCAATAGCATCTGTTTGAAGTGAGGAGCTAAGACATTATTTATTACGGCACTGCATTTTGTTCTGTGCATTTTCATGTCCATAACACTCTTTGAATCAGTAATACATTTTTTTAAAGCTTCAGTTAAGTAATCAATTTGCTGTATGGATGTGTGTTCTACAATGAACAGGGACAATGTTCCTTCAACTTTTAACGTGTTTGTATTCAAAATCAAAAAATCAAAATCAAAATATTTTATTTCACATAAGCCTACATGGGCACTTATGAAACGTCAGAAGCTAGGTGCACGGTTCCAATTGGTCGTTTCCTATGGAGAAGAGCCGGCAAGAAACTCCATGGTTACTCTTTTAAAAGATAATTGGCTTTTACAATATTTTCGAATTACAGTGTTAATAGTTATGGGAGAACAGTGTAGGCCTTTCAAAAAAATTCTGATAAAGTTCATAAAAAAAAAATTAAATTAAATTAAAATTAAAAATAAAAGTCTACAGTTCACTAAGCCTAAGACGTTCTCACATTCACAAGATAGAAAGGAATCTATATACGATAAATAAGATACTACAGATAAAAACACAGATATTATTTTTAGAAGCGGGCAGAAATTCAATTTGCCGGTTTTTAGACACTTAAGTCAGATTTATCTATGTATGTAAATCATACAGTCTGTATGATTCAATAGTACTACTACTTAGGGCAAATCGTTTTACCACGGGAAAACAACCATTCAAATTTCAGCGTGTATATGCACGTGCATGTGAGGAGAGGTACTCCAGAGGTACTAAGTATTACAAGAAAGCCCTATTTTACATTAGGGTTTCAAACTTAATGCCAAGAACCCTTCTGGAGGGATCCCTTTAGCGCAAATGTAATGCCAGAGGATCCTGGAGATATGGCAGCAGCCAATAAGCTCTAAGTAAAGTAGGTGGACGCGAATGCCCCTCGGTTGTCAAGTGATCGTTTAATAGTTCTCGTGTCGTATCTCTTAACCGACCATTCTTTAAATTTCAACAAAAGTTTCTTCGGTAGCCTCTATTTACTCGACTGCGTCGAAGATACTTTTTTCGTTTTTTTTTTAGAGGATTAAATGAAATATCAATAGGCATAACAAGTTAATAAAATTTAATTTAATAAAAAAAAAGGATATTTAAGAATTAAATAAGTACTCGTAAGTACCTACATACCTACTGACTTAGAAAAAAAAATACTATTAAAAAAAAAAGTAAACTACTTATGTAGAAAAATAATTGTCGGCTATGTTTCGAATAGTGCTGAACCCGTCCCGGATGGCGTCCGCCATTGCGCGGTTGCCGTCCCCCAAACACCGGATAGCGGCCGCCATGTCTCTGTGCGCCTGAGCAGTGATGAGGTTGTTCTCGGCTAGCTTTTCTTCTAGCGCTAACGGCCTCTCCTCGATCATTTGAGACCTCCTTCGAGATGGCGGCTGACGACTAGGTCCTTCGCGTATTATATCTGAAAATAAATAAAAGCAGGTACTTATATCAAATTACACTATATTTACTTACCCCTAATAAAATTGAGACCTCATTTTATAAAATATAATAAATGAAGAGGAAATAATACAAGTACTTAATGGCAGAGACATGGGGACGAGATTCACGTCTGGGAGACGGAGGAGCTAATTCCGGTCCGGTTTGGTAGGGAGACTGAGTTCTAAAGAACAAAAACGATATTACTATGTTTTTTATTACGTACAACATTTAACTAAGTATAAATATTATGCCCTACATTGTTATTAACATACTTGTATTCTTGGATATCTTCTATCTTCCTCTTCTTCAGTGACCGAGAGAGGAGACTGCAGGGGGAATTAACAGGTTCCTTAAAAATTAAATAGGTAATTAAGTTTTCTCTACATCAATTTTTGAGATACAATAAAATTAAAGCTATAAAAAAAAATGGTATCTACCTGAAACTATTAAAGTATAATAGTAGATAGCGACTTTGATAAATTAAGAATAAGAATGCGGTCGTGTGCGGCATGATTGGCATGTCGGGATTTTGGGCCGAGGTTCCTTGACTCTGCAATTAAAAAAATATAAAGCAATAGGACTAGGTAGAGTAGGACTAGGTAGGTAGTCTTTTTTTTTTTGAGGGTGGGAAATCATCCAATGACCTTCTCCCGCTCTGGGCGGAGCGGAAGGGCGTGTCAGACTTTTACTGACTAAAACCCACCCGTGTTCCTACATTTGCCTGTTGCCAAGGTCCCGGTATCCCTTTCGGACTTTCCCGCAACCCTGGCAGGCATCGGTCCTAGCGGACCCCGCTTATTGTACTGACATCTTTTTGAGGCGCGCGTGGAACACGATGCGCCATCGACCCGGGCCTGGTCTTTATCGGTCGGCGAGCTGCCCGTTGCTCGCCGTCCGCAAGCCCGCGCCTATGGTGGCCGGGAATCCGCCTGGGATTCCCGACGCCCAGGGCGTCTGTAGAGTCTGTGTTGTGTATTTGGTGATAAGGGAACTTATTACGTAAAAAAAACAATAAAAATTACAACTTGAACACTATGCGAGGCGCGAGCGAGTCAATAGTCCTGCTGCTCGATATGACGTTTAGCGCGGACTGCCGAGGGCGACCGAGGGGCGCATCAAGAGCGCGGGGAAGAGGCGGCGCGTCGAGCCGCTAGCCGCGCGGTTCGGCACACCTCGGTTTTGTTCGGAGATCTTATATTGGCAGAGCGAACGAGCTGTAGGTATACGGTAGGTATAGCTAAACTATAGCCTACATGACATACTGTAAAAATAAAAACTGAACCTACATTAGCAATATGAGGCAGGATCGAAGGACTGATGGGCGACGTGACCGTGGCCGTGAGTTCAGAAGAGCACGAGCGCTGCTGTAAAAACAGAAGCATGTTCCAAATATCCTTTATTTAAACAATTTGAGACCACGAAGGTTGGTAGTGGAAGGTGTAGGCGATTTCTAACTAGCTACATACTTACTTATTACTAGGTCCCAAAACTGCATTAAAAAACTTACTTGGATTACTTCGTACCGCAGGTGACGGTCACCTACAGAGTAGCCTTCGCCCCCTAAAAGTTGAAGGACGCGCTCTTCTGTCTCCGTCAGTTCTCTAACGTATTCCACGCCCCCACCAATCCTTCGCCGGGCAGCGGCGCATTCCGCAGCTTTTCATATTAAAGGTACAGTGATTACGGATTATTCATTTTCGTACCACTTCTCGCTTGCTATTTGAGTAAAAATGTTTTGGTCAATATTAAAAAATATAACAAGATTGGTTATTTTCTCCGATACATCTTTTAAAAGGAATCAATAATTGTTTCAGTGGACAGTTTGTTGCACCGTTTAGTTTTTATTAGATTGATTGACGAACATATTCGTTCCCCGTTTGCAGATGAGTGTGGTAAACTCAGAATATTAAAAAAAACGAACAAATATATTCAAACATTCGTGAACCATCACCGCATTTAATGCTGCTAACACTTGCCCAAAACTCTTCAATGGTTTCTAAACGACGTAATTTCTTTAGTATTCCGAAGCGAACGCCATTCTGTGTCAATAGTTTGATTATTTTATTCGTTACTTAAGTTTACAATGTAAAAATTCGGGAGACAGGGTCACTACATCGGGAAAAGCCAAAATCAGTAGATCTCCCGATTAATCGGGAACTTTTGCATCACTGGACAAAGTAGGAAAAGTCAGTGATTGCCAGGATATTTAGTATTTTATGAATGAAAAATAACATTACCATACATTATTGTTGCAGCACCTACTTTCCTAATAATAATCAAAACTGGCCTGGGCGGGTAAGCAATGTCGCTCTCAGCGGCTCAGCATTGCTAAGAGCCCATCGACAGAATCCTAAGTTTTCTAAATAATTGTTAGTAACCAGCAAGGAATATGCTCTATACTCATACAGGTAACTTACTTTCATCCACTGTTTATTTGTTTTGGTGGCCCCCCCCCTAAACTGTTTAGTCTGGGAACGACCCTGTCCCAGAATTGCATTTTTTTTTGCACTTTCCGTTTTCAATTGGCCTCGTGCCACTTCGGGGTCTTGCTCAAGTAACTCTACTAGCGCTGCTTGTTGAGCCTCGGTGCATTGGCGCTAGCGGGATGAGCTACAAATAACAAATTATAGATTAACGCCACTGCAATTAATTCTACATCTTATTTATTCAACGTTGTAAAATGTGCTCGTACTTTTATCTCATTTTTTCAGGAACTAAGTAAAAAAAGATCCGATTGAAATCCACTGCAGCACACAGTTTTTAATGTACAAAAAAGAGCACGAATTCGCGCCTATTGTCTACGATTGATGAACTTTTTTTTAAAGAAAATTTGAATTTCGGGCATTGCTTTTTTGCGTTTCTACTACAGTCCGTTCACAGTTATTTTACCTCTAGCTGAAAGGTTGGCCAGTCTGATCGTTGTGTTACCATAATAAGCTACCGTTTCTGCCATGCCATGGACTCTTAACATATTGTACATATAAAAAGAATTATTTTTGTAGTACCGTTCAGTTGGGAAACGGTTCTTGGGCTCCAAAGCGAGCGAATATCGCTAGAAAAGTGACGACTGTTTGTGTTCTTAAATTTTTGGTTAACTATTAACTGCATAATATGCCTTTGCCTATGATAGACAAAGGCTAATGGGGGATAAGTGTTGTACCTATGTATGTACCTAAATAGAAGTAAATTCAATAAAAAAATCTGCATAATAAACATTTATTTTGAATAAGAGTGATCTAAGCGAGTCGCTAATGCTGAAGTTTCACAATCAGATGAATCGGAATAATCGGAACTGGTGTCAGATTCTGTATCCGACTCATTGTTCATCTCTATTATGAACCTGTCCAATTCGGCGTCTATGCAGCCATCTCTTTCATACATTTTATCTTCAATGTGACGCACATGTTCGCACTGTTTTTGCCAGTCTTCTGAAGTGATACTCTGGAAAGCTTCCTTTGTTAAATCCACGATATTGGCTGCCTCTTGTCCAACATTTTTATCAGCTACGCGTCTTTTAACAAGACTCCACATAAACTCAATTGCGTTAAGCTCGCAGTGGTATGGTGGTAACCTAGCCACTTTGTGACCATGAGCTTCAAGCATTTGATCAGCTTCATATATTGGAGCTTCTTTGTGCTCTTTTATAATATCATATAATTGAGCTTTAGCCATGGTAGGCAGATACGATAACCCCTTATTCGTAATCCAAGTTTGCATTTCTGCTTTGGTAGAGCTTAGGGTTGGTGCCTTGTTCAGTTTAACTGTGTGATAGGGTGCATTGTCCATAACTATGAGACTATTAGGTGGCAAATTAGGGATAAGCATTTCTTGAAGCCATTTCATAAAATTGGTTTTATTCATGTCATCATGGTAATCACCTGATTTTGTTTGCGATTTAAATATTAGTAGTGAGTTTGGTATAAAGCCCATTTCACCACCTGCGTGAACAATAATGAATCGTGCACGAACAGAATCGTTTTTTAAAACTCCTTCTTTATTTTCGGCTTGCCAGCATTTGTTTACAGTATATGATGCATGAATGTAGGTCTCATCCAGGAACATAACAGGTCTACTCTCTTCACGGTTCTGTATTAAAGTGGTTAGGTACCTATATCTCCAGGCCACAATATCATGCCTTTCCATAAGAAGCTTCCTTCTTGACCCACATTTTTTAAAATGAAAACCTAGTTGTCGGATAATTTTCCATAACGTGGTTCGACCTCCACCATAATTAATGTCCACTTTCAACTCTGCTAAAAGTTTCCCTAAAGTTGGTACTTCCTTTTTGACTGTATACATTAAGTGTATTTTATTTCGCACTGCACACAAATCAAAATCATCTAAAACTATTTTCTTCTTTTGCTGGCGTTTTTTTCTGGGCGTAGAAACTTTTTGAGATGAGGAAGCAGCAACTTCGCCCTCCTTGGTGATGGTACTGACAGTTTTTTCAGATATCCCTAAAATAAAGATAAAACTTAAGTACAATCGTATAGTACCTAACAGGACCACTATTTTAGTAAAGTGAGTATATTATGACATGAAAATAAAATATTATTAGTGCTAGCTTAGCTATTATAATCTCCACTAATTTTCGGTAAAATGTTTCACACTGGTATCCCTATTTCACGTACCTGTCATGGCGGCCACTCTCTGACGAACATTTGTAAATGGAATTAGAGGAGCATTATTCCCTTTTTCTCGTTCACAAAAGTCACGCACTGATAATACAATACTCCTTCCACTACTTTGAATTCTCTTCGGCATGATACTAGATAGATTAATAACACAAATTATACAAAATGCTACGACAACTCAGGAGCTATGCAGGACGACTCGACTGTAATGCCAACATTCAGAAAAAATTATAATGACAACCTGTCAGAGGTAAAATAAATGTGAACGGACTGTACATTGACAATCCATGTTCGCACTGATACACATAAACTTATCGTTCTTGTCAATTTTATTATTTTAATGAAATTATTTTATCAGTACGTTCGCACGCTATAGTAATTAAATTATCTGTCTGTGGTGGTTTTTATTAGATAATAATGATTATAGGTCCTTGTATGATTATGATATAGTAGATGAAAAATCAAACGAATCACACCAATTCAAATTTGATTTACAAGTAAAATTAAAGGAACCGCCTGTTCCTAAGGTTCTTGAAACTTATCTTAAATCTATAAATGATATTCAGCATTTTAATAAAAACGAATGGTGTGAGGTTAGGTATTCAGAAGTGCAGAAGTTATATAATCACAGTCCCGGTTTTACTGAGCTGGAGATCAACGAAGAAATCAAACCATATGATTCTTCAAGACATTTAGCCTTGGCAAATTATTATGTTTTCTTCATTTTAGCCATGTTTCTGCTTAAACAAAGATTAAAATAGGTACCATTTTTAATTTATTTTGCTAATTTGTTATTAGGTTTCCAGGTTATAGTCGTAAATAGCATTTAAAGAAGAAAAGGTCTAATGAGCAGGTTACCTGACACATGCAGCAGTGATAATAATTATTATCAAATCTGGTTGATTTTAGAAGTTGGTGTAATCTTTGGTTGATTCAATTTTTTAGAAAAACTTAGTCGATGCTAGTCATCAAATCCTTTCCGTTTTAGATGACCAAATACTCGTACGTCCAGATGAGAATCCATTTGATGAAGCAGCTGAATAATTTTTATCTACTTTCCTATCGCAGGTATGCTGGAAGAGATTTCTTTAGAAATAAGTATTGCCTTTGTACGTATTTTTCTGTTCCTTTCTTCTTGTCTGTATTTATGTGTGTGCATAAATGGTTAAATAAATAACCTGTGTGTACCTATAGATCAATACTTTTCATACACTCACATCAGAATGATGTACATTTATAGTATTATATAAACTTGTAACAGGAACTTATTACGAACCGCTCCCGCCACAATCCGTTCGGCCAATCAGGGCGAAGCTTCTAGAATAATCTGTAAGCTTCATAAAAATCGACAACGCGCACCTTGTTTCGACATAATTACGAGTATGTTGGTTTGCATCCGTCAAGTGAGGTCCACAGCTTTGAAATATTTTTTTAAACAGTAAAGCCTGATAGTGGTTTGATTTAGTAAATTACCTTCTTTATAGTAAGCATACTTATTATGAATAGCTGTGATTTCTAATTGTTAGTGCTTATTACATAAAACTGCACTTATTTTTTTCTATTAGGTGTCATGATTATAATGAGTAGCTGTGATTTATGATAAAAATATAAGTGATTGTTACATACTGTAATTGTGTAAAATGTCTTTTAAGTTACCATAATTATGATATATAAGTACCTACCTATCTGTGATTTTGTATGTATCTGATAAAACTAGGAGTAGGTAATTAAAAATAATTACAATACCTACATATTTTTTATTGTAGTAAATATTTACACTTTTAGTGGGTAAAATAATTTTGTAATGAGGATGTTTTGACAGCAAAATTTTGGGTATTACACTTGAGGTAATGGTTCAGCACTTTCTTCTTGTACATGTTCATCATATTGCACGATGTAGTCATCAAGACGAAGAGTCATATTATGAAGAACAACACACGCCACAATCACCTTCAATACTTTTGGAAGTTAGTTGCATTCCCGACAGTAGGCATGGATATTTTCTTTAAAGAACACCAAAACACCTTTCAATTGCGTTTCGTGATGCTATCTGGGCTCTATTATAGGCTTCTTGGGATGGAGAGGCAGGGTTCAAATAGGGTGTCATGAGATACGTAAGGCATGGGTAACCACTATCCCCGAGAATAAGGTATGAACCAAATCTGCCAGCTTCAAATTGAGCTGCAAGTGGTGAGTCATTCCAAATAGTAGTGTCGTGCACGGAGCCTGACCAACATGCTATGACATTAGTTATTTGTAAATTGGCATCACAGATGGCTTTAATATTTATAGAAAAAATCCTTTTCTGTTCCTATACACTTATACAGCTCAGCTTTGATCCCTCCTGGTGAATTTATTTTTACATGTGTGCAGTCTACAGCACCTATGACCCTAGGGAATCCAGCTATGTCAAAAAAATCTTGCCGCCACTGATGGTCTCTCCTGTGCATTGGGCATACGAACATATTGCTGCCTCAATAATGCTATCGCACTAGTCACTCTCTACCACGCGGCACACCGTCGCCTTGCTCACATTCACGGTGTCCCCCGCAACAGCTTGAAAGCTACCAGTCGCGTAAAATCTAAGAGCTATTAGTAGCTGCAACATGGGAGAAATGCAGTCCCGCCGTTGATTACGACAGGTCAGTTTAGGCTTTATTTGGTTAAAAATAAACCTAACGGACTCCTTCGTAAAGCGGAACCGACTCTTAAATTGTTCGTCGCTTAGCGTGATGAACAAGTTAAGCCGATGTCTTACTATTCTTCTGCGTGGTTGTCTGCGTTGAGGCATCTCCAAAGATGACAGGAATGTATCGTCATCACTCATTATGATCAAAATCACTAGTTACTATATAAGCTGCTATAAAAATATCTGCCACGGCTGCAATGGGAGACAGTATTGTGTTTATAGATTACAATAGTAAAGATAAATTATTGATCACTTGTCATATTTTTTTTCATACAAAAATTGGTAAGTATTGATTTATTGGCATAAAACCATCCCGTAGACTTAATAAGCTGTTGCCGCACCGCACCGAATTCAATTCGCGAAACGCCGGCTCCGTTCATACACTGTTGCCATTCTTATCAAACAATGCCGCTGCGCGCCGGCCACTCGCTCGTCAAAGCGCAGCCCCGCGCGCCCCCGCCTTCTCCCGCACTACCCCGTTCGTCGCACGCGCTAGCCGACCGCCCGGCACGCCAGTCGTTCGCCAGTCGCCCGCCCGCCCGCTCGGAAGTTAGTTTTAGCGGTCAGGGTCGGGAATATCGCGCGCGATTTCTTTAAAAATGCCACCCAGACTACGGTTTTCCAATCAAGAATAGCGCCCTGCACACGTACAGTTCGGACCGCGCATCTTGGACTGCGTTCCATACAGCAGTTAGATCTGTACGGTTTGGACTGTTGTGCTAATTACGATTAAAAATGCATTCACGGTTTGGATTGCCGACGAAACTTACATAATCTAGACAAACGTTCCGAACTGTGCGTGTAAATTGATTTTCAAGAGTTTGGACTGCAGTTTGGACTGGCGCGTGGAACGTTATAGCTTTTAAAAGTTTTTTACACAGTAGTAAGAAAAATGGACGATCGGTTGGTCATCGCGTTAGCTGGATTTGTAGTTAGCTTAAACAGCCGAAAAAAACGACGAGTGTGGGTAAAGGAATACAGACAAAGAAGACAGTGTCATCCGGAAGATTTTAAAAATTACCTAAGAATGGACAGTGACGATTTTGATTGTTTATAAGCACTGATACGTCCCAAATTAACTAAGCAAGATACAGTTATGAGAAAATGTATAACAGCAGAAGAACGATTGGTTGCCACGTTAAGGTTTTTAGCGACCGGACGGTCCTATGAAGATCTTAAGTTTAGTACAGGCGTGTCTACATCGGCGTTAAGTAAATTAATACCGGAAACGTGTAGAGTAATTTATGAAACGCTTCGCGAAGATTATATGAGGGTAAGTAAAACATTTTGTAAATCAGTTATATACTTATATATTTTTTATCAGTCACAACCAGGGGTTGAAAGCGGTAAAGGTATAAGGGTATGGTACCGGTATAGAATTACGATACAGCTTCGATTTAAAGGTCGAACCAAAACGGTTGAGAATTAGGGTTGTGGTACCGTTAAATAAAGGTTTATACCTTTATTTTTTTACGGTATCGTTATACCTATATATTACTAGTACCTTTACCGAAATTATTTCGGTAAATAATGAAATCAAGAAATGATGAGTCGGATTCGGATCTAGAATACAGTGACCAATTATTAGAGGTAAATTTTCAATCCAATGACGATGTCCCATATGAAATTACATCAGTTCGGTGCGCTGCACACTCACTGCAGCTAGCAATTCAAGACGCACTAAGAGAAGATGAATCACTCCCTACTATCGAACAAGCGCGCTCGATTGTTAGGAAACTGCGAACACCTACACTGAAAAATATTATAAAATCTTCAAAAAAAAATAAAGCTATTTTAGACAACAATACACGATGGCATTCGACGTTTGACATGATAGAGCGTTTGAAAACGTTAAAGGATTTTTGCTCTGAAGTCCCTGGGGAAGATTTGTATTGTTCTTTCACCTTTTGGGATGCTATTGAAGATTTGTTAAATTCTCTGAGTGTGTATCTTCAGCATATCGCCTTGCGAGACCCTCTGACTGGACATGACGCCAAATACTTTGGGTCAAATGAAATAAGCATAGCCTGTGGGCGCAGTCTGGAAACTGCCGTTTGACTGCATTGATCACTGCTACTTCAAAATCAAATATATTAGCTGGTGACAAATGGGTATTTAATGTATTGATTGCATATCTTAGGAGGAGCTCGTGGCTAAGTAATGACAGTCGCACCGAGTCGATCCATCAGGTTAAGCTACGCTTGCCGGGGTTGGTCGGTGGATGGGTGACCATCTTTACATACCGAGACTTCTCCGTGCCTCGGAAAGCACGTTAAGCCGTTGGTCCCGGCTGTCATTCGTGGATCTTTGACAGCCGTTACGGGTCGTCAGAAACCCGAAAGTCTGACAACCAGTCTTACCAAGGAGTATCGTATTACCACTTACTGGGTTGTAGAGGTCAGATAGGCAGTCGCTCCATGTAAAATACTGGTATTCAGCTGCATCCGGTTAGACTGGAAGCCGACCCCAACATAGTTGAGAAAAGACTAGGCAGACAGACAGCATATCTTTTCAAAATCTCCAAAAATATGAAATAACAGCTTTCAGTCTTAATTAGCTGGTGACAAATGGGTATTTAATGTATTGATCGCATATCTTTTCAAAATCTCCAAAAATATGAAATAACAGCTTTCAGTCTTATGTGACAGTAGTGCGTATACCATAGGTAGAAATTTATTTGTGCCTCCTGCAGTTCCCACTAAAACATGAATAGAAAAAATTTGACAGAACGGAGTTGGACAACTCGAAAATGTCCCGTCCATGATCCAGCATTGTGCATTATTCATACGCTTAAATTAGCTTTAGTACCAAAAATGACAACACTTTCATTGTTACATGTATATTGACCAAGCAAAAATTGCTTTCCATTACTTTTAGCGAGATATTGTGGTACATGAAATTCGTTGATTGTTTGCGGTATCTTAGGAAGTCCTTTATTTCTAACACGCTGCACAATCATTCGGCAAGCTGATTTATTGGGCAATTGAGGCGCACTTGTGGTAGCGACGTCTTTTAAACAACGATTTACAATTTGTGACGGACTGTCCATAGATTCCTTCGCACTAGTTCTCAATTTGTTTTTAAAATTCATATCAATAATTTTTTCAGGCTCTGGTAAATGTGCATGATCACAATTTTGACTAACAAATGTATGTTCATAACAATCAAATAAAATTATTACACTTACACCACAACCATTTGTTTGTTTTCTAGTACACCGCCAATAATACTTGTTATCATATTTTTTATTTAAGTGATAAGAATATCCATTCACTACTAGCACATGTCCTCCGCGTTTAGATTTAACTAAATTGCACGTATTCATTTTTAATTAAACAAAACACGAGCGAGAAACATTTCATGTAACGAGGTCTGTCGTTACTAATTTCGCAACTACCCACAAAAAATAAATAAATACTACCATAGATATTTGTAGTTTTGTTACATGTAACTATTGCAAGTTTATTCAATACTCGTTTAATCTCAGTACCATTGTTAATGAGTGCATTATGCGTCATTTAGGGACTTATCTTTAATACGGAAGCTCCCGGTATTTATTTATTCATCTATGCTGATAAAATTAAACATGGGACTCGAGTATTGTTTAGCTGCATTGCACATAATTATAAAATATAATAGCTAGCGTAAACTGAATGCTATCGGCGAAAGATTCGATCGTTTAACCAATCGTCGTTGAAGAGTGTTTTCGGTGAACCGTTACATCGGCGAAGGATTCATTCGGACTACCAACCGTCGATAAATAATATTTTCGGCGAAACGTTTCATCGGCCAATTATTTTTTCGTTCAACTAACCGTCGGAGTAGAGTGTTATCGGAAAACCGTCCTTTCGGTGAGCGGTATTTCGGAATACCATACGTAGCTCAGTTCGTAGGCATAACGCGCCCCGCTGTCTTTTTCTAATTATAGCAATGAGAAAAAGACTGCGAATGTCGAGTAATGAGTAGGTAAGTATCTTTAATACAATATTTTAAACTGGTCAAGATAAAAAAAAACAAAAAGGAGGGTAGATTTCAAACAAAACTTATTTACTGGCTGTAATATAATCGTATGACGTTGTTGGTTGGTGAACTTAGTTACGAGCGTTTGTGTTATTGCTATTAGAGGTTTTTACTTAGTTTGAAGATTTTTATTCAAAATGCAAGCAAATATAAATGTTGAAGCCAGGGCGAACATTGTAGCATTGCATAACAATGGGTTTAATATATCTGAAATACCCAATGAAACCGGTTTATGTGTAAGTTATTTTGTAGTGATTGATTTTATTTGTTAATCTCTTAAGTAGTGGTTCAAAATGAGTAATTAGGATTACTTTATTTTTAGAGAAATACTGTGAGACGTTGGGTGAAAAGATTTGAGGAAGAGGGAAGTCTGCAAAGCCGTATTAGAAGTGGTAGGCCGCCACTTATTAATCAGTCTCAGCGACGCTTTATGGTTGGTGAATATGAAACTAATGGTTTTATACCAACAAGACGATTTGCTGAAGAATTCGATACGTCATTGCGCACTGTTCGCCGTGCACTCCATGCCGAAGGCCTACATCATTGAACTCCACCGAAAAAACCATTTTTAACGCAAAGGCATAAGGATGAACGTTTACGTTTTGCTCGAGAATATTTAGACTTTGATTGGGAGACTACTATATTTACTGACGAGAAGACTTTCAAATCGTGTCAAAAAGGAAGACTTTGTTTGTGGCGGAGAGACAATACTCGTTGGTGTGACAATAACATTATAAATAATACGGAGTCAGGAAGAATAAGTGTGAATATGTCGGGGTGGATTAGTGCTCAAGGGCCGGGTGAGTTGGAATTTATACCGACGCGAGCCAACAGCTGCAACTACGAGTACGTCGAGGTTTTGAGCGATATAATGCTGCCTACTGTGCGCAATGTGTATCCAGTGGATGAAATTGGTGAACTTTATTTTGTTCCAGATAATTGTCCGATACATCGTGCCAGTGTTGTTCGTGGGTGGTTTAGTCAGCATTCGGATGTTAAAGTTATTCCGTGGCCAGCGCGATTTATTGGTGCAAAGATGGGAAGCACGACACGAAAGATGTCTCGAGCAGCTCAGGTCCCATTGCATGGAGTTGTGGGACAGTTTACGTGGCACAGATATTTGTAACAATATTGTGGCCTCCATGCGTCAACGTCTTCTTGACTGCATCAATAATAACGGAGGTCACACTAAATATTAATAAAAAAATATTATGTAAGTAATATTAATTGTTATCACGGGAATTCAGGGGATACACTGGCCATCATAGTAATAAATTAGTTAATAATTGTAAGATTGCAGGATTGAGGTTAAGCTTCAATCTTCTTTTCCTTGAGAAAATGAATAAATTAAGCTATAACCTCAATTATCAATAACATCCAATTTTTATTAGCAACCAAAAATGATTTACGAACAAATGATAAACTTATTTATTTTCAACGTTTGGTATATCGTTATTATTAATATAACATAAATAAATGTCCCAATAAAAAAAATGAGTTTTTTATTTATTTATTAATACCTACCATACCGATCTACTTTTACCTTCCGCAGCCTAACCTTCATAAATAGTCATTGTAAATTAACGAAATCCGAATATCAATTATTCGGATTTCGTTATCGAAATCCGAATAATTGAACACTGACACGAAAACAAAAAAAAAAACAAAAAGAGTCGAATACGTATTGAGGTTCGAACCTTCTCCATTATCATGTACACACAATCATACCGACTTACTCGTGCGATCCTGCCATCGCTTCATACAACTTACATGTTGAATTTTAGCATTGCTTTTTTAAATAGGTAGATAAACCTCTATGCTACCGCGCGTTAAGAAGAAAACAAGTATAAGTAGGTGCTTATACTTTATTTCGATGGGTCCTATGTATAAGGGCCAATTTGCACATTGGCCCTTATACAACTTTGACAACTTTTCAATAGAGGCTCTCGAAGTTTCAATTTGATATATTTTTTAGATGCTTCAACTGATGTTTGTGAAACTTTGCATAGTTACTATGAAATATATGTTCGTTATTCTAGATACATCGACTTATTTGTATATATATTAGTTTTTTAATTAATGTAGATATGCCTATATACGTCATTTTTTTTAAATAATTATACTGAAAAAAACTAGTAAAAAGGCCGACGTGTCGCTTTAGACGATTTACTTGGCATAAGCTAATTTGGAAAAAACGTATTTTAATATTTTTGAATAATCCATTATTTATAGAAAATATTTAAAATAAATAAATAACTTAAACTAACAATAATATTATAATTATTTTATGACATAATTCACATTGACACATACGTTATCTTACTTGGTGACGTAATATTTTCAAACCTCAGTTAGGTCACAAAAATAAAAACAATTATAAAACAATTTGACTTCTTTATTTGTTTTCTAATGAATTATCGAAGTTTCTGTAATGGAAAGGCAGTCAAATATTTGTTTTATCAATACTTAATGTTAAAAACCTCCCGAAATCACATTGGACTTTAAGATCAATCAGATTTTTATTGTACATACCTCAAACTAGGTTAGTAATTAAAGTTTAAAATAATAACAAATTATACTTTTTTTTTTATCAAATCTTTAAAACATAATTAAAGATTCTTAGAATATGATCTAAGAGGAAAAATTTATAAAATAAAAACTAACAAAATGCTTAACAAAAAAAAAAAAAACATTTTTAAAAACAAAACAGAATCACTCATTGTCATCATTATCACTAGTAATAATCATTGAATTATCATTAGATGCTACCAAATTTTCGTAATACTCATGATAAACTGGTGGAATAATATTTTTGCGACATAAATCAATTAAGTCTTTTTTTTTGGATGGATGTATTAGTAACAACTGATTGTAACATAGTTTTAAGTGTATTTCCGTAGATCTATCAGCCATTTGTCTTCTTGTTCTAACAGAAAGATCAGAAATGTTAATGTGGTTTTTGAAAGCATCTTCCGATAGATCTAATTTAGAAAACAGAATGTATGGTTCATGTTTACTGACACGAACTTGTTTGATTGTAGACCAAGGAACTTTTTGTCCCTCTGAATTTTTTGACCAGTTAAAACAAGCACTCGCTTGCATCTTTTTGAAGTCGAATACTATATTTTGAGATACATCTATAACATTATAAGGAGGTCCTTTTACTTTAGCCCATCTAATTAATGAACTCCACTCAGACGGTGTATAAATATTCTTATGTCTTGAAGCTTTCTCAATTGTGGCATGTATGGAATCACCTTCGTTTTGTGTATGTCCTTTTTCAAGGAAAGTATGTTTAATATTAATACTAAGCTGTTTAGCTGCATAAAGGTACATAAAAAACACTATCCTATTTCTATTTTGGCCAGTACAATTATCTGACCAAAATCTAAAGTCATCACAGCCTCCTTTAGTCTTAAGTTTGATAATATCGTAAACACAGCTAGCTATTTCGTTTGAGCCCTTCATAGTTATTTGTTCATTCCACTAGTAGCAGGTACCAACTAAACTTCCAACATCAAAAACGGATAAATTATTAACTTT
This sequence comes from Lithophane leautieri, assembly GCA_949152455.1. NCBI lineage: Eukaryota > Metazoa > Arthropoda > Insecta > Lepidoptera > Noctuidae > Lithophane > Lithophane leautieri. The sequence continues at coordinate 15,231,231 of OX424468.1, read as the reverse complement.
CAATCGTTTACAATAATAAAATAAACTAATTTCACCACTAGGAGCCAGCAACACTTTTTGTAAATCAAAGGTAGCACAAAATATTTTAGGATTATTTTGTGAGTCATGTTTATCGTTCTGTTTTAAAGATCTTGATTTTTTTTAATTGTTTATTTGATTTTTAGTTTTCTTTTACTTCCGACGTTATGGGACTGTGTTTATAAGAATGACAGACATGACATTGATCCTTTTTGGGTTGGTGAATGATATTTGGACTTCATGTTTCACGAAGTTACATCTAATAACATACATTATTCACAAAAATAATTGGTTGTTATCACAGCGCGACATCGTTCCGTGTGACGTAGAAATACTCAACTGGCCGATTAGACGTTGCAGTAAACAAAAACGCGGGATCTCCCCGCGTACAAGTCTCGAATAACCATTTGGCCTTTATACGTTTAAAATTGTGCCATATAGGCCCTTTTACTGTAGAAATAGTATTTTCACCTATAAATGTGTATTTTTTTTAGTGCACCTTATCGACTAAAGTAAAAGGAGGCATTTAATACAAAAAAGTGAAAATGCTCAAAATGTTGCATTGGCCCTTATACGTAGGACCCATCGATTTAGTGTCGACCACACATTCATCTGACCAACCAACATCGCCCTTTCGTAGTTATACAGTGTGCGTGTTACTGTCTGCATTAAAACATCACACACACAGAGATAGGTGCAGACCTAGCGTGCACGTAAATATGAACATTATTATATAACACATATTTAATATTACTTATAAACCTATTTACCTTATTTCCATCCACAAAAAATAATTATGAATCATTACTTATTTACTACATTATTACAAATAGTATAAATAGGTACGACTAAATTTGTTTTATCGTAATGTTAAATTCTCATCCATTTTTTTGTAACATAACCCTTGGACCATTAAGTGTCCATAAAAATACCCCACTTAGAACCCAGACTCAACAAGTAGGTACCTACTTACCAAAAAATACATTCTAAAAATAGCTTTCATGTTTGTTTACGTTACGTTCTTATTAGTTTTGCTTGATTTAGTGAAGACATAAATATTTTTCAGACAAAGTTATAAAAGCTTTTTATTTTATTTCTATCTAGTACTGGATAGAGTTTAAGGCGAAAACAAAGGGCAAAGCTGCAGATTCAAGGAGAAATGCATCAGCTACTGGTTGAGGGCCTAACAAGCTTGTTCCTCTAAATGAGATAGAGAATAGAGTGCTAGTACTAATAGGTCCAGTGGCGGTGGAGGGGTTGCGTGGAGTGCGGCTACCTTCTGATGTTAGTTTCAAAATTAATCAATAATTATGTCTTTCATGGGTATTAAAGTATCATTATTAAATTATTTCATGGGTAGGTACATAATTAATCATTGTACGTTTTTTCGTATAAATAATATCAAACACAAGTGAAATGTTGACCAAATAGGTAGGTAATAAAAAAACATTGAATATTTTACAGATACCATCAGTAGCTGAGTCTGAGGCCCTTGCTGAATCTGGGATTTCAGCACCCGATCCTGCTTATCCCAGTACATCAACAACCGTCACTCCGTCCTCAGCTCCTTACTCTTCCATTATAGGCTCTGAAGATATAGCTTCAGAGTCTATGATGAAGTGGAATGGCTTGGATGACGACATTCCATCTCCATTAGGGCTGCAACCCGAATCGCAGACTTTTACGCCGCTACCCTCCGCCGTAGGAATGTCATCAGTATCGGCGGGCAGGTAGAAACACACACAGCCCTCCGATACTAGAGACATTCCTACGCAGAATATACAGTCATACGACCAACCAGAGGTTTCGTCGAGAGAAAGTAGCAAATATATTTTGAAACAATATTGCGGTCAAACACAAGCCTATTATGTAAATTAAAAAAGTAGGATGGGTAAAAGCCAAATTAAAAATTTATTTTGTTTAAAGGACAAACTCAGCTTTCTACTCCACCGACACCGGCCCGAAGCTCGAGGTCACGAAGGCACCGTTAGTATATCGTGTTATAAAATAGATTTCGGCAGGCTTTTTTTAAAAAACTGAAGTCAATGTGAAATTGTAAATTACAGTTCCCAGAGAAGAAAGGCCGCCTCGCTGGGCATATGAAATCGAAAGTCGACGTATTGCTGCTGAAGAGCGACTTGCAGCCGCAGTGGAAGCGGAAGTCCAGTTAATGAGGGAAATACGGGATGATGTACATAGCTATGTATGTACATATAAGTATTAGTAAGTAAGTGAACCTGTAATTGGCGACTGTGTAAGGGTTTGTACACAAAACTGCGATGCGAATTCGCAACGCAGAAAATTACGACACGAATTGCTGCGATGCGATTTCGTGCGGCAAGGCGTCTCCCAGGGTGACCATTCCTTCGACGACCGTTAACCGTACTAAACGTATTTTGAATTGAAAACTAGGTCGTGACATGGATCGTAAAAAGAAATGTGCACTTTTATTATTGCTTAGGAGATACAGGAAAAAGAAACAAAGAAGATTTTGGGTTCATCCATTTATTACTATTATGAATCCCGATGGAAACTATTTTCTTCTAAAATATAAAGCTTTGAAAACCAACGAAAAAAAATTTTTGGAGTATTTTAGAATGAGCATATCTTCATTCGAAGAGCTTTTAAGTTTATTATCACCATATCTTCAGAAACAATTGTACAAGGGGAGAATTCCTGTTATGCCTCTGGAAATGATTGGCCTCACTATCCGGTAAGTAAAGTAAAACAATAATTATTTACATTAGTTTTTATTGAGAAAAGAGTTTTTAAAATATTACAATCCATAAAATTTACGAAAAATCAAAGTCTTCTTCAGTTGAAAGTGTGCTTAATATGCTTGAGTTAGAAAAATCATTACTGGGTGAATCAATTTGATCTGGTACGATGACTGTGGACGTATCAGTGGCGTTTGTTGAGATGTCGCAAAATGTTGAGTTTGATAGCCACCCTGGTAGTTGCTATTCGGATAGTAGTAGCCATGAGGTTGATGCAATTCTGTTAAAATTTGAAGAACTCTGCTCTGAAAGATTAGTGTTTTATTGTCATCTAATCTTTCAAGTGATGGTAGAATACCTTTAAAAAAAGATATGTGTCTATTCTCAGGTTCCTTTAAAATCTTTACAATATCATCTTCAAATTTATTATTAACCATCTTTCTTTTTGGTGGCTGCCTTGATGCTGCCTTGGTGGATGTACCTTCTTGATTATCTTGCTCATTTTCTGACTCATTTATACTAGTAGCGGTCTCATTTTTCAAATTTCCTTAAGAAATTGTAATTGTTTGTACAGATGGTATTCTTTTATATTTTTGGATCCAGACCCTGACCTACTTGCATCTTTGAGTTTCTTTTCAAATTTATTAAAGGTATCCTTAATCCCCCTCCATCTTTGTAACACTGAATTACCTGCAAAAAAAAATAATAGACAATATTTAATTTATTCATTTTTCTTACATATAAATTATATTTTTAAATATTAGAATAAAGAAATATATAAAAACATTTAAAAATACTCGTATAAGAAATAGTAGCCCACCGGTATCGGGAACAGGGTCCAAGCTACCGGCGGTCAGGGCTCCAGAGAAAGGAACCTCCTAACAATGCGAGCCGTGTCCAGGAGTACCGCTTTCTGAATCAAGCCCTTAATCCAGCTGCCCAACGAGAGCCTCCTTAGGTGTTGATCGAGGCTCTTGGCAATTAAGCCATTGGCTGATACGACTATCGGCACAATGATCGCAGAGTCCACATCCCACATGTCGACAACCTCGTGAGCTAAGTCAAGATACTTGATTTGTTTATCTTTCTCTGCCTTCACGAGGTTCCCGTCATGCGGGACCGTTATGTCAATGATCATTGTGCGCCGCTCTGTTCGATCCACCACCACTATATTAGGCTTATTGGCAACAATAGTTCTGTCAGTGATGATGGATCGGTCTCAGTACAATGTGATATTTCCATTATCGAGGACTGGGTCGGGCACGTACCTGTAGTACGGCACTTCCGATTCCACAAGGCTGTATTTCAGAGCAAGTTGCTGATGGATAATCCTGGCTACAAGGTTGTCTATGTAAGTACTCTCCGTTAGCTAGATGAGAACACCCGGAGATAATGTGACGGATTGATTCTCCCGGTCGGTGGCATGCCCGACAGATGTCAACCGTGCCGTCCTTCACAATAAACCTCCGGTAATTGTTCGTCATGATAACTTCGTCCATAATTGCACAGACAAAACCTTCGGTTTCTCCAAAGAGGTCACCGAAACGCAGCCAGGCTACGGACGCTAGTAAATCTACATCGGGTCCATGCAGGGCCCGGAAAAAGCGTCCGTGAAGCTCCTTACTCTGCCATACCTCTTTGCGATCGTTAGTGTCAAGCACTACAGGCTTGCGCCAGTTCTCTTTCGCCAAGGAGAGCGGGGTGAGGCCCTTGTCCACCGCGACCACATCTCGATGCATTCCCACGTCGGCTTCTAGGAAATATTCCCTGAGACTGCATATCTCGCGATTGTGGAGGGTCTTAGCGTTTAAAAAGCCTCGACCACCACACTTTCGCGGGGTATACAGTCTCATTACCGATGACCGTGGGTGATGCATTCGGTATGCAGTCAGCAGCGTACGGACTCTCCTATCCAGGCCGTCAAGTTCAGTCCGAGTCCATTTGAGTATGCCGAAAGAGTACATCAAAACCGGCATGACCCAGCCGTTGAAGGCGCGCACCTTGTTCCCGCCCGATAGAAGACTATTAAATACTTTCTTCAGGCGGCCAAAGAAGCGCTCCTTCAACGATTGCTTCATGTCAGTAACATTGATGCCTAACGCTTCCGACATACCCAAATACTTATAGGTTTCGGATGCGGAGAGGACTCTTAGGTATATGGAATCCGAGAGTTGGGTTCCCACGGATTCCACAATCTCCCCTCGCTTTACGTGCATGACCGCACATTTGTCCACACCAAATTCCATCCTGATGGCTCTACTGAAAGTTTCAGTTACTTTCAGTAGCTCCATCAGTTGTGAATTGTTGGGGGCAAAGAGTTTTAGGTCATCCATGTAGAGGTGAGATATAACCTGTCCACCTCTCCTCAACCGATAGCCTAGACCTGAGTCCTCCAGCAGTGTGCTTAGCGGATTCAGGGCCAAGCAGAACCAAAGTGGACTCAGACTATCGCCCTGAAATATGCCTCGCTCGATCCTTATTGGCTCACTATTCCTCTGGATATTTCGACATCCTGGATAGCGAAGGACTGTCCTCCATTGCCCCATACACGACATCAGGAAGGTGCGCAGAGATGCATCTACTTTATACAACTCCAGCACCCTCATGAGCCATGTATGTGGCACCGAGTCATAGGCCTTCTTATAATCTATCCAACATGTCGACAAATCCTTTCGGGAACGACGAACCTGTTGGCTAATGGCCATATCAATGAGGAGTAGCTCCTTAGTACCGCGGGACCCGTTCCTACATCCATTTTGTGAGGCAGACATGATGGAGTTTGTGTCGACATGTTTGTTAATTTTAGCTCTCAAAATGGATGTAAGAACTTTATAGACCGTCGGTAAACATGTGATTGGCCTATAATTTTTGGGTTCCGCGGTGCTACCAGATTTGTGGAGCAGGTGGGTAATTCCTGTAGTTAAGAATTGGGGTAGCAAACCAGAGTCCAATGCAGTCTGGTACTGAGCCGCCAAGCAGGCGTGCGACCTTATGAACCATTTTATCCAGAAGTTGTGCAGCCCGTCCGGCCCTGGAGACTTCCAGTTAGGCAACGGGCGGACTGCTCGAGCTACATCTTGGGGGCAGATGGTAATAGCCCCCATTTCTGGTATTGGATCGCAGGCTCGATCGACTTCCCGAGTCCAGTCGCCTTCAGTATGACTGACAGGCACCGACCAGATACTGCGCCAGAAAGAGCACATGGCATCATCTTCCGGCAGGCGCGTGTCAGCCACACCTTGGTCCGGTTGCTCCCAAGTCCTATATACCCACCTTTCATCACTCTGGAAGGTGCGGTTCTGAATGTATCGGTCTACTCGCCGCTTATACCTTCGAATACGGTTTGCCCAGGCATACACTTTCTGCTTCAGGAAGTCTATGCGCTCTGCGACACGGGTTATTTAGTCCTCAGGGCTGATATCAGTACCTGAGAACGCCCGCCTCACAAAGCGCATCACTCTAGGACGAGAATTGCCCTCCCTAAAGCAGATTAGTTTGCCGACGAGTGCTCTGGCACCGCCAATACGATGTTCAATTCTGCACTGCCAAGCTGGTACGGCTGATTTCGGTCATGTAGCTCTAGATTCATTATCAAATTTGACGTGAGCTACACGACATGCCGCTACAGCCGCACAGTACAGAATCGAGTGTGTCAGATGATGGAGGAGGCAGCAGCAGAAGAATTAAAATACTATATGTATAGTATATGATATTTCCCTTATTAGTAAGGTTTCGAATGTCAGAATGGTTACTAGTTATTTACTGTGTATGAAAGTATGTATCTATATAGTGTTTAAGGAAAGGGTTTTATGAAGAAAAGCACAGAAAGACAAGACTAGGCATTTATTTCAATTAGGCTTGTCGGTTAAATACGGTAATGAGAACACTAGTTGTCCGTTCCAAATCTAGGTCATCATGGAGAAGAAGGACAAGAAACTCCATGGCAGCTAATTTAATAGTATTGGATCAACACATATTTACTTTAGAATAAATCATTGTTATCACATTAATCTCTGGGACTATTTCTCAAAGTTATAGCAACTTATCAACGGGAAGAAACAGAACATGAATATTCCCTAATTCAATTTAACACATTTAACACATAAGACATATTTATAACACATACAGAAAAACATAGCTATCAACAATAATCAAGAAATATAATCAATTAACTTACGTGAATATTATAGGTAGGTAGTCCATCTTTCACCACAGTTGTATCAAAAAGAAGATCCCGAATTGGCGGGTACACGTATTTTATAGTCTCCCAATATTGCTCAAGTACATCTAACATTGCCGCCATTTTAGACCAATCGCAGATGGTCATAGATTATTGTTTAATAATCTCTAACATAGTTAATAATGAACAGATCTTATATAGTGGAACCATTTTAAAACTTAATACGATAATTTAGCAATTTAGTATGTACTTATTTGATATCGAAAAGTAAAATCAGATAAGTTATTGACATCAACTTAAAGTTAGGAGAATCGTTTGAAACTACTTGTGACTATTGAATTACAATATAAAATACTAATTAACATTATAATATCGTATTAATTATAACTTGATCATTTATTGAAACTCTAAATTAATAAACATTTGTTTTGGTTATTCAAAAACCACAAATCATAACATAAGTTTGATGACCTACTTTTCGTCTAGAAATCGCTGTTTTTGATAATAGTCTTTTAAGTCACAATAAAAATCATTAATATAGAACAACTTATACATCGAAATAGTATATAAAACCACGGATATATTTTAAGTACATTGTACAATTTATAGTTCTGTTATCATTAAATTTAAGGTAAAAGTAAATGTTTTTGTATTTATTTAGACCGATTCACAGATCACAGGTTTCGTTCGGAATTGATTGTTCATCTAGAAATACTGCTTAAGAATTAAATCGGAGATTAATTTTACGTAATGCTACATATTTCTGACAAGTGCGTATCGGTGAGGTCTTCGCAGTCGTCAAAATAGCTTGACAACTGCGAATCCAGAGCCGCCACCAGCGCCCTATTTTTGTTATGCATGGGCAAACGAGGTAAGCGTGGCCTAAGTTCGGGCGGCATTAGCCGATATTCCCGAATCGCACCCTCTAAAGCACTCCTCAATTCATCATTGTACTGGGTACTTACGTTTGTAGCCCTGTCATCAATCGCGTCGTCGGCTTGATTTGTAATGATAGTGACCGGTGGTCGTACTATAACAGTCTGCGACGGGGGAGCGATGACATGGCTACTCTGCATTTCATTTCGCAGGCGATCAAGTACGGTATCATCCAACATATGGTTACGCTGGATGACCCGCACCTGATCCGACAGTCGTTGTGCCGACACGTTGACAGCTGGCTCAAGCACCTGAAACAGAGAGAGCATCCGCACACGGTACGCGGTCAAGTGGCTTCCTCCCTCTGTAGCCCCATAGTATGAGGGAGAATATTTCACCGGCCCATTAACGTTTCATATGATTTTGCAATAGATATTGTTAAGGCTTGTTGCATACTACATAACTTTGTAATTAACCGTGATGAATTAGACACTCCTATTGAAATGATCATAGATGATTCCGAACTACAAAGAAAGAAAGGAAAATGCGTTTATTGGCATAGTAGCAGAGAAATACACCTTAAAACTATAAAAACAGAAAACAACCATTAGAATGCCAAAAGGGCCTCAGCTCAGCATAATGTCAGATGGAAACACAAAGTGTACCACCTGACGCTGATTTTCAGCTGCAACCCACGAGTGTCATACGCTAGAATATTATTATAATAAAGTAAAAACTGATCTATAAGAAATAAAATAAATAAACTACCTAATAATTGTGAATGTTTAAAATGTTTATAAATAAAATATATAATATTTAATATATAATATTTAAAATGGTAACATTCCGTTTAGTCGGCATGGACAATCTGTGCGCAAAGCTGTCAAAAATAAACTATTTGACGTTTTACAACCACTTCAACAAGGGTTGAATGTAGGTAGTCAGGTGGTAAGTGCAAATATAATTAGAAACGAATATTCGGATTACTTTACTAGTGAAGTTGGAGCATTAAAATGGCAACTACAAAAAATTTAAGAATATACAATGCGACTTGGAAACAATATATAATATATTGTTTCTACCATTCCATAATCTTTGGACCAGAATATCCCTAGTGTTGCCTGTAATTGCCTCGTTTCTTGCCACCTCTCTAAAGGCTTGACTTTGTAGATCATTGTAGAGATCATCACTGTGAGGCTCAGGGATTGGAACATTCCGTGCATTGGCGATGTTGTGTAGAACATCACATGCATTCACTATCTTGGCTTCTGTAACTGGGTCATAGTGAAGTACCCTGTGTGCTAACAAACACTGCCAACGTGCTTTCAGAACTCCAATGCAACGTTCAACAGTGATTCTCACTTTACAATGAAATTCTGTGTAGTATTCTGCTGGCGAACCCACAGCCGCGCCTAAGATTGGTGTCATCATCCAAGGGCGCTGTGCATATCCAGAATCACCTAAAATATTAATAAAATAATATAAATATTTCTATTAGGTTGTTATTGAACATTCCACATAACAAACATCACAATAGAACTCCTAATCATTTTAGTTTCCATCTCATATTTATTAACACATACATTATGAGCATTCCTATATCAATAACCAGACAAAATAATGTAAGTATCAATAATTACGAGTATAATGCCATACCTAATAGCCAACAGCGCTCTCTATTCCTTTGCGGTCTTTCTAAAAGAGCTTTTAAGGGGCATTGATTCCAGACAAAGGAATCATGTGAAGCACCACCAAATGATGCATCAACATGTAGTATATTTAAATGTGCGACACAAATCTGAAACAAGTTTTAATTTTAAAGTACTTAGTCAATTGTTGAATATATAGTAGGTAAATATTATTCACATTATGATTTGTGAATAAAGTTCTTAATCGTGTTTTAAAAAGATTATTGAGATTTTATTTTATGTACTATTACTTGTACTATTATTATTTGTACTATGATAATTTTTCCTATTAAAAAATGACTCGCTCATGCTCTGTAGGTCGGATTATGGCCACATGTGTACCATCAATGCACCCAATAATGCCTGGAAAACCAAACTTTTCCATAAACCTGAAACCAATCACAGATCAAATTAAATTAATTAATTTATTTATTTATCCATTTGGAAACTCAACAGCTTATTTTATTCGAGGTCGTCTTCACATAAGTATTTTAATTCTATTTGATGATCAAAAAACATTTTATTATACTAAATTAACTAAAGAACTAACTAACTATACCAAAGGAAAACGTTATATATAAAGGAAGGGCTCATAGGGCGTCAAAAAATTCTTCCGCATCGCTGTCAGCGGGAAAAGTGCCCAAAAGGCTGGCAGTATTGCCACGTTGGATGGCAATGCTGATTCTTTGACCTAGAAATTGTCCAGCCCTCTGGTCACATGAAGAGTCGACCAACCGCTTGGCGATGTCCCGAAATACTCGATGAGCAGTCGGACCCCACGGCCCTACAACCCCAAACGGCTCAAAGATATAGCTACCAATGAGGTTGTTATATTTGCGCCGTTTGAGATTTTCTGCACCTGCAGCAGCCGCCCCAGCACAGCCCGCCGTGCTAGGAAGATGGGATGGCGCGAGGGTGTCGACACAGGTTGCATCCCACACCAAAGGCCTACCCAACTTCCAAGGCATTATGGTCATTCCGTCTGGTCTCTTCCCATCGTCACGTGCCAAGCCATTGGGTTCTAAAACAGCTGGCACCCCGGCGGTGACAAGAGCCCGACGGATGATGTCATTAATGCTTGCGTGCCGTGCCAACCGACCAGCGCTCTTGCTGCAGGAAAGGCCATGGTGACCGAGGCAGTCGACACCTTCACCGCACTGGCAGCGATGCGGAGCCACGCAAGGAGCGCCCAGACGCAGACAAGTAGCGAGCCGGAAGGTGGTGTCACTCAGCATAGTGCCTATGTTGGGTGACGGTAGTGCCTGAAGCCAGAGGCCCGACTCCCATTCACCCACAGCCAGCAGGCGGGCACGCTCTGCAGAATTGGTGGACGTATTAATAAGATTATTCCGTACCAACCTGCAGAGCGGCTCATCCCATTGCCTCTGGGAAAACGGGTTCACGGGCCAATCTGTACCCGGGCAAGCCGCTTTCCAGGCGTTCTCTGCATCAGTCAAGCACGGCACTTCAGGGTCAACCTGGCAGGGGGCTAAAATTTTCCCGGTCAACTTTTCAGTGCTGCGGACAGAGGACAGGAACGCCGGTAAGCTAATACTCGTAATTTTGCGGACGCCGAGGCCACCAAAACGGATGGGTAGTGTGGCTTGCAGCCACGCTCGGTCGTCCAGGGCCACATTAAGGATGGATGTTAGTGTGCTGCGAATAATTTGGTCAATTTTGTCCAAGAGGTGTGACTGCTTCCATAAAGGGGAAGAGCGTAGAAAATATATAAAATTTGGACCAAAACAACAGTATCTAATTAGGGTGAATGCTGAATGTAGATTGATTTTGGAGAGTCTGTCCGAAATGTCGTTGAAGTTTTTGATTTTTTCGTCGATGAAAGATGAAAAGCTGTCTTCTAAAATTGGGGAACCCAGGAGGTGCAGTGAACTTTTCTCTAAAATTTTGATTTGTGGGGCTATTGCATTAAATTTCTCAAGGGTCAGTTGTCTGTCGGTAATGTCAGAAAGGTAAATTTCGCATTTTGATGGGTCCAGGCCAATAGATTTAAATTGCTGTTTGAGGAGTTGTAAGTCTTTCAAAACGGTGTCTACATCACCTCCTAGCGTTCCATCATCTAAATACCATACGTTAAATTTTGAATTTAGTTTCTGGATGATTGGATGAATAGCCAAGCTGAAAATGACTGGCCCGAGAGGATCACCTTGTTGGCATCCTACTGCAGATTCCAAAACATTGTTCTTGTATAGTAATTTTGAGGGGTACCTGTAACACTGCCACAAAAAACCATAAATTTCGGGTAATTCTTTTTTGACTTCAGCCAACAAGGTGTCCCTGTTGACAGAGTTAAAAGCGTTCTTAACGTCAACCTTGAGGATAACCTCACCTTTGTTGGAGTTCAAAAAGGTGGAAAGGGCGTGCACGGCAGCCTCACAGCCCCCTCTCGAGCCGAAACCAAGCTGCAGCGGCTGAAACTTAGCTGTAAGGGATTCGCTGTACAGCTTACAGCATATTTTGGCTGCCGTACGCCTGTAGGTGCACCCAACGGCGATGGGACGAATGCCGCCGTCCTTCTTACGCAGGGCACATAGGTTGGCCCCGTATAAAACATCGACGACGGCCTCGTTCACCCCGCCGGTGAGCATGAGATTAATCAGGGCCGCAAGCTCCTTCAGAAGCGACTCGACAGAGTCCCCGGCGCCCGAACTCAATAAATCCTTGAGATGTTGTGGAGTCAGGCCGTCGAGGCCACCGGCGGAACCGCTTCGGAATGAGCCCACGGCTGCAATCAACTGGGGGGCCGAAACGTTTAGGAAGGTTGAATTTGGGTCGGGAGGTTGGGGGGGGTCGGGAAAGGTGAGATTATCCGCAGGCGCAGGGTGTTTACTCTCTAGAGCCGTTAGCGTTTCTGGAGAGTAAGGCGCCACCACATCGCTGCTAAAAAGTATCCTGGCCGCTCCCCTAACAGATTATTAATTAAGTTACAAGAATTAAGACTATAATATAATATATATAATATAATATAATATAAAGAATATAATTTGAATAAGTATAATAATAAGCTGTTAGTATTGTATTAATAAATAATTATCTAGTAATATTATCAATACAGGTACTTATACAATAAACACACTTTCATAATGATTTCCTCTCTCGCTGGGATGAAGGGAACTTTATGTGGGTAAGGAGTACTTCCCGGACATAGAGTGCATCAGTAACTTCATGTAGACAAATATGAGGCACCTACATTACGTTGATATGACCCATTGGCATAAAAGTTTAACGCAGCCAAGATCTGCAACAGACTTTGGAGAAGCTTCGTAGGTGGAGAGAAATAATATTCAGAGTCCAGATTTGTAATAATTTATTTTAAAATGTTCGTACTTAAATACTATTTACAATATTACAAGCTAACCAATAAGAGTAAAGATTATAAGAAATTATTATTTTCTATTATAAACTAACCAATAGGAATAACAAAATTTTGGCCAATCAAAACACAGCACACTGTCGTCCGTTTGTTCCGCACAGTGTCGCTGCGGTCTCGCGTTCGCGGACATCGTTGCTCGGTGTGCCGAGGTTATAAATATAAGTGGCACACGTTGTGCGCCGGCTAGACGTGGGTCGGATTAGGTAAAAACGATACATAATCCACCTAATCCTAGTATTTAAAAATACCTGTTCCATTTACCTAATCCGAATATTTATTCAATACGGCCGGGCCTGTTATCGATTTTAAAGTATCGTATGTAGATTGGGTAAGAAATATTCGGCATGGAGTATGGAACTATGGTATGGACGTTCCGTTTCTGGTATAGTGTGGAACGGTGGATTATATTTCGTTGTTATGGGCAAACGGTACTTAAAGTCAACGTGAATACTTTTGTTTTTAACGTCTAATAAAGTGATCAAAATTACCCTTCATACTTAAAAAGAGTGCGGCTGCACAATGTGTTAATGATGGTGCAGCGCAGAATCTTAAACTGTCGTTTATTAGACATTCTCACAGGCTTAGAACTGTCATATTGTGTAGATTCACACAAAAGGCGTATTTAATAATATATAATATATAGGTACTTTTTACCATTTTTATATACTTATAATTTTTTTTTTCAGGGTTTTCAATTTTTCATTTTTTTTTTAATGTTTTTTTTTCTAAATTAATAATATATTATTTTGAATTTTGCTGTAGAAACATAAGTTGCTGCAACTTCCTTACTCCTAATCTCGTTCATCTGTCATTTATTATCAACCCTGCTGCAGAGAAAATACGTTCACAAGGGACACTTGTAGCGAGAACGTTTAGCTTTGTGAGTGCTAGGCGGCATAAATAAGGATACGCTTTTTGGTGATCCTTCCACCATTGCAGCACGTCAGTTTTCTCACCAAATATGATAACTTTATCTTCTAGGTATCTTTGTACCTCTACAATAGCCCGAGAATGCGCCGTTCCTCTGGGCTGAATTGCCTGCATCGTCTCTTGGTAGTGCTTCCACACTGAAGATGTTGATGTTGTGGGCCGTGCAAGTTGAACAGCAGAAGTACTGCTTGCTATACTTTGTTGCGATTCATCATTAGCATCCAATTCTTGAATCAAAGATGCGACTAAGCTTATCGCTGTTCTTTTTGCTTCGTCAGCAGTATAGGAGTCCTCAAAATATAGTTTAAACCGGGGATCCAAGAACATGCACAGTGAAAAAGTGCGGCTTCGGTCCAAATTCTGGAACCGCCTACCGATCTCTCCAAGCAAGTCCTGTCGAAAAGAGTCTACTAAGGGTAAACGCACATTCTCCGCATTTTCAAGTGCCGTTTTTAGTTTCTTGTAATGGGAATAACCACACTACCACATACGTAGTTTTGCGCACTCAACTCTCTAGTGACTTCTTCACATGGCTTTAGGACTTCGCATAAACTTTCACACACATCCCAGTCATACGATGTCAATGTATAGACATTGCTCTGCATATTACAAAGAGCGCTGTTTATTTCCTCTTTTAGTTCTACAAGTCTCTGTAACATGTAGAAAGTGGAGTTCCACCTAGTATTCACGTCTTGTAGAGGTCTTTTTGCAATTTTACCAGCTTGCTCCTGGTATCTTTTTAACTTCTCCCAAGCCTGTGTTGACCGTTTAAAAAAACTAACAATGTTTCTAGACCTTGTTAAGAGATCACTCAACTCTGCAGAAGACGCTAAAGCGGAAGTAACGGCCAAATTTAAAGTATGTGCATAGCATCCGAAATGCTTCCAACCCAAGTCCAATAGCGCCTTTTTGATATTGGCGCCATTATCGGACACAGCCAGTACAATTTTTTTATGTCCAGCTCCGTCGCCGTACAAGTTCAATCTGTAGCTCGCCGCTGCTCACCTCGGGTTGATGCGATTGCAAATAATATAGTTCGGAGTTAAAAGCGCACTATTCGGCTCAAGTAATAAAATTAATAAGACCCCGACAAAAATCCCGACCCGTGTCACCCGAATTCTTCTTTTCTGTTCATAGTTACATCGCCGACACTCATAACCAACTACTTTTAAAACAAAATCCCGCGCACAAGATGACCACCTCTGTTACCGCCCAGGTTCTATAATAGCGTCCATGCGCCTTTGCTGGCTTTCCGCGATAGTACTATGGCGGGCGGCAATCGCCAGGTCTATTCCCGCCTGCAGCGTTCGGCCACTATGTAACGCTTACCCATGCTGATCAACCAATAACATTGCAGCATCAGCTTTTTGTTGCGACCCCTTTTTTGTAAATGAAAACAGCGCCCAGGATAGAGTAAATTTAAAAAGCGTTAAAATTTGATAGCCATCCGTCATATTTGTTTTAAATTAGCTCGAGTAATAAGCCCTTTTCAAGGATTGCACCTGCAGACAGCAGTTTGAGTGAATGAAAATCAAAGTAGGTATGTCATATTCTACACAATCTACAGTTTACACTTTCACTGTCAGCTTTGTTGAGATTCGCCGTTGTGGCATTCTATAATATACCCAAATAGTGAGTATCTTAAAAGTTAAAATACCAATTGCTATGCGGCCTAAGCGTCGGCGCGGGCGCCCACATCTGGCGAGGGATATAGGGGCTGCGCAATTTTGTTTCCAAAGCCGTTAGGTATGCGTGCCCAAGACAATAAGAGCACCACTGACCACTCACAAAAAAAAGGTCACTTGAACTCAATAACGATTTTGGAACACACTCACCTACGCATTATATTTTAAAGTTGGGTACATTATTTAGCCAATTAAACCTGTAGTGACTTAAAATGACGGAATTATGGCGTGTATCTTGCAGAGAGGAGCAAGTCACTGTAATATGGAAAGATCTCACCAGATTAGCCTGCAGGTACACTTGGCGACCACCACCACCACCAAAAGAAAACACCACAATCACTTTAAAAACTCACTATCATTAAAAATAATCCATGAAACTACACATTACACAACACGCACCACCCGATAAAATACCGATTTTGCAGAGTTCGATTTCGCTGGCAAGCCAAGCTTGCCAGCGAGGCAAGCGAGGCTTGCCATCGTAAAAAATTAACAAAGAGCGTCCCCGGCACAACCGTCTTGGTTGACGGCCAAAGACCCAATCTATTAAATTCTTTCATGGGTAGGTGCATAATTAATCATTGTACGTTTTTTCGTATAAATAATATCAAACACAAGTGAAATGTTGACCAAATAGGTAGGTAATAAAAAAACATTGAATATTTTACAGATACCATCAATAGATGAGTCTGAGGCCCTTGCTGAATCTGGGATTGCAGCACCCGATCCTGGTTATCCCAGTACATCAACAACCGTCACTCCGTCCTCAGCTCCTTACTCTTCCATTATAGGCTCTGAAGATATAGCTTCAGAGTCTATGATGGAAGTGGAATGGCTTGATAACGACATTCCATCTCCGTTAGGGCTGCCACCCGAATCGCAGACTTTTATGCCGCCACCCTCCGCCGTAGGAATGTCATCATTATCGGCGGGCAGGTAGAAACACACACGGCCCTCCGATACTAGAGACATTCCTACGCAGAATATACAGTCATACGACCAACCAGAGGTTTCGTCGAGAGAAAGTAGCAAGTATATTTTGAAACAATATTGCGGTCAAACACAAGCCTATTATGTAAATAAAAAAAGTAGGATGGGTAAAAGCCAAATTAAAAATTAATTTTGTTTATAGGACAAACTCAACTTTCTACTCCACCGACACCGGCCCGAAGCTCGAGGTCACGAAGGCACCGTTAGTATATCGTGTTATAAAACAGATTTCGGCAGGCTTTTTAAAAAAAACTGAAGTCAATGTGAAATTGTATAAATTACAGTTCCCAGAGAAGAAAGGCCGTCTCGCTGGGCATATGAAATCGAAAGTCGACGTATTGCTGCTGAAGAGCGACTTGCAGGCGCATTGGAAGCGGGACTCCAGTTAATGAGGGAAATACGGGATGATGTACATAGCTATGTATGTACATATAAGTATTAGTAGGTAAGTAAGTGAACCTGTAATTGGCGACTGTGTAACTCCAAGGCTAATTGTAACCATACATCCTGCTACATAAGAATTATTGTAAATAATAAAGCATTACCATTAATTGACTCACATATTATTTATTGTTTTTTTTTAAACGATAGGAAACGAAGTAGTTGTATGTTCACATAAAATAATCAATAAAAAATTATATTATTACTAACAAGAAAATAAGAATTTTAGATTATTACGAGCAATATTACACCCAATAAATATCTCTAGCTAATCATATTTTTTGGACTTTATTCACATAAAATTATCAATAAAAAAACGAATATTAATACAAGAAAATAAGAATTTTAGAATATTTAAACACAATAGAATATTAACGTAATATAATTGATTAGCTAGAAACAATATTTATATATTGTTTCTAGCATTCTATAAACATTCTATAAACTACTCAAAACTAAATAGGGCCCAACATGTTTTTTTGCCTTAACTTAAAATTGAACGTAATTGTTCAGTTTTTATGAATGTACAAGTGTCAAGTGGGCATTCAGGAATAGTGTAAAAATAAACAATGGAATCATTTGTTTATTTCCTTTAATAAAAACACAAATAACAGTTTTTAGGAAAAATTACACAAAATAAAGGATCAACATGACCTTGTAAAGCACACGTCTTCTGAAAAAAAATTATGGTGCTTGTTATTTTTTAATAACGAGTGGGTCCTCCTCTGCTCCGTATGCACTCTCTGAGCCTATCTGGTATACTTTCAATCAAGTGAGTCACGTTTGTATGCGGTATTTGTTCCCAACAGACTTTCAGGGCGTTAATGAGCTCCTGCTGGCTGTTAACATCACTGTAGTTTTCTTTCAGGCTTCTTTTGAGTTGATCCCATAAATGTTCTATTGGGTTGAGGTCGGGACGGGACTCATGGCTGGCCATGGCAAAACGGTGATATTGGCTTCAGAAAGGGCTCTTTGTGTGGTGCGGGCTGTGTGTGCGCGAGCGTTGTCATGCATAAAGACAAAATTATTGCCCACTCTTTGTGAAAACGGGATGACATGTGGCCGGATTACTCGCTCGATGTAACTGGCGGCGGTTACGGTACCTTCATTGAGAATTACCAGCTCTGTTTGTTCTGGGACCCCCCCATCGGTCTGTTCCATGGACGCATGGTTCAGAAAAACGCGTTGTCCATCTTCGTGAAGCCGATTCCGAATGGTTTGGTCTCTGACTCTCGTCCCTGTGGATTGCCGTAGTCGAGTTTGTAAGGTCCGAGCGGTAACAGAAAATTTTTAACCACCTACAAACATGAGAATCCGTCAGAAACGCAACTCAATAAATCTCATTTTCCAGTGTTGCTTAAATCTTTAATACAGGCAATAGAGATAACCAGTAAAGAAAATATCATCTCTGGATTTAGGGCTACCGGGATAGTACCTTTTAACCCTCATAAAATATTAAGGAAACTTCCTGACTACGAACAAGAAACTAAATATACCGTTGACAATGCGCTTCTAGACTATTTAAAACAAAACCGGTCAGTAAATCCTATTAGGAAAATAAAAAATAAAAAAGTCAACATTACACCCGGTGCTTCGGTTTCTTCCGAAGAAATAGAACTGTTGATGTCGAATAAAAGAAGTAACGCTAAAAAACTTTCTACTAAAACGGTACTCAAGGAAAATCGTGAGTTTAAAGCTCTCAATCATCCTCAGTGTACAACAGAACCTGAAATGCCTATGGTTTTGATGTCTACACCAGAACCCGAATCGGAAACGATGCATCGTAGGTGTACACCTGAAAATGAAATTACTACTGCATTGTTACCTTCACCAGGACCTGAAGCAGAAACTAATCATCCTTGGTTTGCGTCTGAAAATGAAACTGCCGCTACAACATCTACACCAGGACCTGAATCTACTGTAAAGACAGGTGGAAAAAAAGTTACAATATTATCAGAAATCAAGTATAGTCCACTGAATCGCGCTTTCTATTTGGATAAAAGTAATCTTACATTGCACAAAATAGATAAAACTCACAATATATTTTCATCACTTAATTTGTGTAAACTGCCTGATAAAAAACTTGAAATTGGCCCAGAACCCTCGGAATTTATTGATTATAATAATCCAGTGCCGTCCACCTCTGCAGAAATGTTTCACTTGCCTTTAGCTTGTAATAGAAAAAGAAAATTAGTTCAAGAAACCGAAGAAGAAACCGATGAAAGCAATGATGATTATTCTTTAAGAGATTCTTCAGATGAAGGACCGTTCATTTCTGAATCAGGACCAAGTGATGTGGAGGAAGATACTGCACAAAACAACTTCGAAAAAACAAAACAAAAAAATACCTTAATGCATCAAATTGGCAGTTTCCTCCTAGTTAAATTTCGTGGACTAAAAATAAATAAGTTTTATGTAGGCAAACTTTTGGAACTAACAGAAGGTTCCGGAATGCTTGTCAAATTTATGAGAAGGAAGGGGGATCTTTTTTACTGGCCAGACGTGAATGACATTAGTTTTATACTAGACTCAGATGTGGAGCTGGTATTGACTAACCCTCAAGAGGGTCGTCGAGGAAAATTCAAATTTGACAACATTGATTTTTCTAAGTACAATGTCCAATGAATAATTAGGTACCGACATACAATGTACATTACTAACGTACAGCAGTGTTTTATAGTTACTAGGTATTAATAAGGTTTAAGCTTTACATTAATATTTTTTAATATTTTATATTGTTAGGTACTTCGATCAATGATCGAAGGTTTGGTAATTCAAATTTCCTATATGAATAATTTACTAGGTCGTTGATTTGTTATAGGTACATATTTATTATCTCTGACTGCCATGGGAACATTAGAGACTGATTATGCTGATTTATGATTACTTTTTCGCGGGTAGGTGTAAAAAACGTTAGACGTATCTCGGATTTTGAATTTATTTTTAAAATAGTAAAACTCAGTTTGTTGCATTAATTTCTACAAATTATAAGCGTGTAACCTCCACTACACGGGTACTCACGTTTGTGGCACATTTATGTGACTTAAATATTAAAATAACACCACCTGCCAGTTCATCATCTACATAGTCACTTCACTTTCACTGTAGTACTAGTTGATCACTATGTCTCAATTTGCTGAAATACTGTCCGTGCAAAAGAGTCTTGAAGAGAACTTCACAAGGAAGATGGAAGCATTGGAAGCCCAAATACAGTGCGCAGGGCCGGCCAAGGATACTGTGGCGAGGGTGGCTGAGGAGTTCAGGACCTTCAGGGAGCTGACTTTCAGCATGCTCGGCTTGCTCCGGTCTCAGATTAGTGAGTGTGCTAAGCAGGTTGACGGAATGGAGACAAGAAATAGGCGGAAAGCACTGATCTTCCAAGGTGTTGCCGAAGCTGACAATGAAGACAGCACCGCAGTCATCGTGGATATTATCACCAATAAGCTGGCCCTCAAGAACTTCTCTGCATCTTCCATAAAAGTCTGTCACAGACTTGGCGCTGCCAACAAAGATCATCACAGGCCCATACTAATTAGGTTTTCCAGCTATGATGACAAATCAGTGGTCTGGAAAGCTAAGACACGCTTGAAGGGAACATCCATCTCAGTCAAGGAGTTCTTGACAAGAGTGCGGCAATCCATCTTTGGAAAGGCGCGTCTTCACTTCGGAATGAGGTCGTGTTGGACTCAGGACGGTGTTATTGTTCTGAAGGCTACAACTGAACACGGTAAATTGTGAATCAATACGACAACGTCCACTCACAAGGGCAGTAGTTTGACTAATAAGTAAAAGATGTAACGGCTTCATCACAGACCGACTGACCCTGACTAAAGAAAAACGACTTTGTTGCCTCAGTAACTAAGACCATTTTGCTGTAAAAACCAACTCTTATCGCTTTTTGCTATTCATTGGGCGTTCTACCTGGAAATGCCGTCGCACCGCGCTCGGTGGCCATTGTTTAGAGAATCCCCTCAATGGGTTCCCCTCAATTGGTTCCTGCGTGTGCCAAAAATTCTTAGAATTGAACAATGTTATCATTTCGAGCACATAAAATATTCTTTTAAGCAAAAATTTTGTGTTTTGTTAGACTGCCTAAAATTTAAAATTTCTCCCTCGAATTGGTTTGTAGGTCCTAATTTCAATAATTTGTAAGATATCCGCATAAATGATACCTCAAAAGAAAGAGCGATTATCAAGCATGTCTTCAAAAAGGTTTGAACAAAAAAAGCACCTTCCGTTTTTTTTTTTAATAAGGTTTAAAAGACGTATTGTACAATTTTTTTATTTTTTCTGAGCTTTAAATATCTGTAAAAAAAATGTCTAATGACACAGAAGCCTAAAACATGTTTTGCTTGGTTGCTTACACATTACTTTAATTAAATAAATAAAAAATTAATTCATTTATCATTCAATTTGGCCATAATTATGCAGTTTACAATAAATTTTGAGAATTTCCGAAAAAAAACTTAAAAATTTGGTTAAAAAAATTTGGTAAGACTTCGTCTAAGACAACCATGGCTTAAATGGTTCTAAATTGTCTATACTATCTTCACCTTAAAGCTTTGCACCCATCTTCCAATCACCCTGTATAGTAGGTAAATATTATTCACATTATGATTTTTGAATAAAGTTCTTAATCGTGTTTTAAAAAGATTATTTACATAAGTATGTACTATTAAATAACCACTTATTACTTACTATTAAAACGTTTAAAGAATGATAATTTTTCCTATTAAAAATGACTCCTCATGCTCTGTAGGTCGGATTATGGCCACATGTGTACCATCAATGCACCCAATAATGCCTGAAAAACCAAACTTTTCCATAAACCTGAAACCAATCACTGATCAAATTAAATTAATTAATTTATTTATTTATCCATTTGGAAACTCAACAGCTTATTAATTAAGTTACATGAGTTAAGAATATAATAATATGATATATATATAATATAATATAAAGAATATAATTTAAATATAATAATAAGCTGTTGGTATTGTATTAATAAATAATTAACTAGTAATATTATTAATACAGGTCAATGATTTCAAAAGGAAGGATACGCCCATCAGAACATTTTACATAAACCTTCTTCATACAAGAAAAAACTAACGCCATCTATGATAACTCATACGAACTACGTGAGTTCCGCGTTGCATAGGCCGACGACGTAACCTTGTACACACGGCTACATTTATTTATTTCTATACAATGCGAATCTGGAAATTGTAGCTTGATTATGTAGCCGTGATTTTTTAATCACATTTTATCGGAAACAATTTAAGGCGAAAGCGTCAGAGTAGCCCGCGAAATTCAATTTTCTTACGTTTTTTGCAATTTGCAGGTCAGTAACAGGTTGTGTGTTGATCTAAATATGATTCGCGACTGTAACAAATATGACTACCTTAGCGCTTCCCCCTTAAATTCCATTGGGACATAGCGAGCGCTTGCGAATTACAGACCTAGAAATTACACTGGAAACGATGTCCTTTTTGGGATGATATTTTATAGTTCACAAAGAAAACGTGAGTAAAACAAATTGATCTCAATCAGCTTTATTTGAATTGTAAACAATTTAATAAGGTGTCCCTTTGTTTCGCAGACAGAAATTTCATAGAATTTCGTTTCGCAACAAATGTTTCATATAATATTTAGTCCTTATATTTTTATTTCGAATGATATTGTATCAACGACTATTTACTTGGCTATACCGCGAATAGAAATATCAACATATGAAGGCTAAAAGGATCGGCTATACCGCGATTTGAGAATGAGGTACTAGCCTCACGCATACTAATCTAAAATAAAACAAAAAAAAAATTTTTCTCCATATTCAGAATCCTATCTACTTTTATTTCACTATTATTTACAGGATTGTGGGAACGAAGAACTCCGGCCTTTAACCCCAGCACAAAGTTCACAAGTAGAGGAAATTGATGTTGACATCAGTGCTCTTAATTCAATATTTGACACGCCAAGGAAAGTACAACTAAAAAAAAGAATTAATAGATTAGAAAAACGTCAAATTTTATCAGCCAAGAAGATCAAAAATTTACAGAAGCAGAATGCGAGGTTAAAAAAAAAACAAATCACTGCAATATATAATTAAAGATTTGAAACAAAAGAAGTACATAACTGAGGAAATTGAGTCTGCTCTTGGAACAAATGCCGAAATAACAGAGCTATACAGACTACAAGTGCTAAAAAATAGATAGATACCGTAGAAATAGAAACAATCTAACAAAAACATTGCGACCAGCTTATCCACCCGCCCTTCGAAAGTTTGCTATGATGAAATTATGTGTAATAAACAAAAATCAATGATTTAAGTTTTTTCAAAGTAAGCATTCTGCGTAATGATTATTCTATGAAATGATAATATATGAATTTTTTTATGTGAACGAGATTCTAAAAAATTATTCTCCATAAAACAACGTACAACCATTTAATAATTATAAGGATCTTGTAAAGCTATTTGGTGAAAAATAAAGTTTTATTTAAAGGACAGTAATTTTTTACTGCCCTTTAAATAAAACATTTTTTTTTAATTTTTGTCTTTCAGTTCCCTTCCCCGTGTTTTCCGTGATAGACTCGTGATGCATTCTGATATTTATATATTTCTTAATGATAGCTCGAATAATATGCAATCTGTGATTTAATGTGGCCGGCTGATCAACAGAGTGCAAATTTAAAACAGAAAAAGTGCTCATTCCTACAAACTTTGCTAGTTTTGGTGGATAGGATCATATAATCACTTTTTGTCATAAATTGGGGTCTATTATTATGTCTTATATTTTTTTCGGTTTCTAGGCAAACCTCGAACAGGTCAGAAGAAGGAAAACAAAGTCCGCCCATATTTGTCAAATCTATGAGCTTATGAAAAAATAATTTTTCGTTACTAACTAGACTGTTTAAACAAATTTCACACTTTATCTGTTTTGTTAAACTTCTGGCTACCCATCCGGCAATATATCCAACAATGAGTTCTATATTTTGTGAGAGGTGTCCAAAGACGTTTTCGGTTGGGTTATTCAAAGTATGCGATAATTGAGCACAGTTATTGGAATAAACTTCATCACTATCCTCCTGATATTTATCTGTCAATGTCTGGTCCATGGGCATGTCTTCTTCTTCGTGACGATTCATTTCACTGGTACAATTGAAGGGTTTTTTACAAAAACAGCACAACTTTTTAGCAACAATTTTACATGAAATAAAAAAAATGTTCTCCAATCCATATTTTTCGTTTAATAACTTAGAAATTTTAATCATTTATTCATGTTACTGTATTGCATTGAATATATAACATTTTTTTATTATTTATACCTACTGTTATGGAATGAAATGATAAAATGTAGTTTGTACTAGTGTTCTTTTTGTAAAAAAAATGCATTAATGTTATTTTTGTAAAAATAAAAGTAAAAGTTTTGCAATGAAAGACATCTAATTAATCATAATTAAGTGGTTTATTGCCATACAAAACACCCTTATTATTTATTCTTCTCCTCCACTTACATCTTCATTATCAATATCAATATCTTCTCCTTCCTCTGCTACAATTTCACATATTTTATCATAAATAATCATCTTGTGGGGTTCACTCAAAAAATGTTTCAATCTCTGAATATCCTTAGCTTTATTAGGATTTAATGGAATTTGAGCCTTGTACAATGGACTAAAATTCAGTTCCAAAGGCAGTGGACGCTTTGTCCGTACATGGATTCTTGTCCATTCTCCAGTAAAGTTATACTTAACCAAAACAAGTGGTGATTCTTGATCTATTTTAATCATTCTTGCAGCTTTAATTTTCATTGCTGGTTTACAAGTTTTTAAAAAATAAGGCTCTAGTGCCTTTTTCAGATCAAAAAACATATCATGAGTGATACTTTTCACTTCAAAAGGTGATGGGTGTTTGCGTGCCGTTTTGATTAGGTCTTCCCATTCTTCTGGAGTTTCTATTGTGTGTTTATTTTTCAAATTGCCAATCAAGGCAAAATCCTGGTCATTTGGCAGGTAAGAGTGGCCACGTATAGGAAATACGTATTTTACAGATTTAAACAAGCGAAATACATGAACTAATACATATAAAAAATTAATCATGAGGTAGTTTTTATTTTGACCAGGACATCCATCACTGAAGATTATAAGATGCTCATTGGTAATACTGTGTTCATTAAAATATTTTAATAAAAGAGATGTGACATCACATTGCCCTTTTTTTCCTTCTGTTTCGAGGTATAAGTTCATGCATACTTTATTTTTACCAATATCATGTATACCGAATACATACATCCATAATTGACGGGCATAGAAAACATCCCCTGTGCGAATATGTGGCAGCGGCAGGTTCTGCATATAGTCGAAACTAATAGCCATCACATTATCTTGCTGTGCTTTAAGTTTATATTTCTTTTTTATCTGGTGAAATTTGTCTGCTTTAGTTAGATGAAGTTTATGCTCAACTTCCAATATTCTCTTTGTTTCTGGTAATACAGCACATTTTATTTTTAATCGATAACTATCACAGACAGCACAAGTGTCGGTTCTAGGTAGCCCAAATTTCAGATTGAACTCATTATTAAATACAGACCAGTACACCACATAGCTTATGTTTATTTGGTACATTTCCAAAAATAACTTGTGCATCTTTGTTACATTAAGTCTTCTGGCAAGTAAAATGTGTTGGGGTTATCACGACGTGAATAATGTGACTGTCTGGATTTAAATGATGCAATATGATCACGTACTACATTTAAAATAACTTCTGGTGTTTTCCTTACTCTATTTCTTGTATGTTTGCCTCGTTGATCCTTAGGTGTCAATATGTTTGCAGATATTAAGCTTTGTAATCTTCTCACGCGACCCACAGATATACCATGAAAACTGCAAAACGATCGCATGCAAACATTTATTTCTTCCAGTCCCATTCGCACTTTATATTTGAAAGAACTCATTCTGAATTTTCGCGGATTAGAAACTGTGTGTCTAGCAGCTGGAGAGGTAGATATCAAAGCCATCAAATACGCATCCTGTTCATTCTTGTTATCAAGGTTATTGAAATTGGCAAGTATCATTTCACGATCTCTGAGTGACACTTTATTAAAACATTGGTAATGCTTGCATCTGAAACAATGTAATAGAATGAGTTAGGCCTACTATTTCAAGATACTAACGAAAAAAATAAATGCAATGTTATCAAAACAAACCTGCAATCAGGACCGATTTTCCGAGCTGCCACCAGTTTGTTTTTGTGGTTAATATGTTCCTCACCCTTTACTTTCTTGTTTTTAATAATCGTCTCCTTCTTTTCTTTGCGTTTTCTTTTAAAAATTGAATTAGAAAATTCCTCGCTTTGCGCGTAGTCCGACATTTTTGACAACTATGACTGACGTTTTATTTTTTCACAAAAACTACTTAACTGCGTTCACATACGTCGTTTTTGTAAAATTTGCACGCAGTTGTGTAGTTTTTGTAAAATATATGTTTTTTTACAGTGTGATTCTGTGCTAAATATGCTGTTTTTGTAAAATCGAATTAAACTGTCTAGTGTAACTTTTTCCATAGATCATATTGCCATCATTAAAAAAAAAACCTTAAGATTGTTAGTTACGCAGTTTTTGTAAAAAACCCTTCAATTAATAACTCTTACAGATGACACAGTTAAAATTGGAAAATTGTCCAAAGGAATGCTATTACCAGTAAATGACGATTTTAATGATAGGTGATTCATGCAACGCCTATACGCTCCTTTAAGTTGTATAGCATTTGGGTTATCATTGTAACCTCCGTGCTTTCTTATCAAGCTAAAAAATAGCTCTAAGTGATCCTGAGACAGGCGGTACGTCGAAATGTACTTCAATTTAGAATCTGACTCTACTAAGTTTTGATAAAGAATTTTTAAACTCTCCAAGCACACAATCAATCCTAAGAATCCGGTTTTGCTTTTAGTTTCCAAAATTGGTTTTTTTCTTATATTATATTTTTACTATATATGTCTATGATACAGGTACTTATACAATAAACTTACACTTTCATAATGATTTCCTCTGAAGGGAACTTTATGTGGGTAAGGAGTACTTCCCGGACATAGAGTGCATCAGTAATTTCATGTAGACACTTACTAAATGTCGGCTGGGACATGTTGCACAAATATGAGGCACCTGCATTACTTAGATATGACCCATTGGCATAAAAGTTTAACGCAGCCAAGATCTGCAACAGACTTTGGAGGAACTTTGTAGGTGGAGAGAAATAATACTCTGAGTCCAGATTTGTAATAATTTATTTTAAAATGTTCCTACTTAAATACTATTTACAATATTACTAGCTAACCAATAAGAGTAAAGATTATAAGAAATTACAATTTTCTATTATAAACTAACGTTGTGCGCTGGCACTCATCGAGGCGGCAGTATCCAGTAAAATGTGTGTTACTCGTATGTTAGCGCGCGCGGCTGAAGATTGGGGGCGAAGTCCGACGGCGGCGTGTGGCGTCAGCATTTCCTGGTCTACTGAACTATCTCTATTTGCTTCCATGTTTCTTGTCAGAGAGTCAAAACGTGGTATGATAGAATTTCTTTTCAGAATTTGTTGTGATCTCTGTTTCTTGAACAGTGTCAGAACGTGTTGGATCAGTGGTGGCTACAAGACAATTAAAAAACATCATTACTGTTTGTAAATTGGCTAATTGATACTACACTCCTTTTAGTTCTTATACCGTTTTTATTGAATTTATAAGAATTACAAAAGTCATCTTGTATGCTCTCGTGTGCAAGCCGGAAGAGGAAGAGTGTTGCTCGGATATAAAATATTAATGTACCACAGGCTATATATTCTAACACGCCTCCTTACATTTATATTTTATCTTTTACATGAATCATACTATAGTTATCACATATGTATTTATCTTAACTCTTAAACACCTACTCCTATTCTTTCTTTACATACTATTTATTTAAACTTGTAGCTTGCACACTTTTTCTTTAACATGCATTATTTATCTTAAATACTAACATAATATAAAAGTAAACACAACACTTTCTTATTTATTAATCAACTTAACTTTCTTACTTATTTATTTATTTACTTACTCATTTTTTTTTTTTTTTTTTTTTTTTTTTTTTTTTTTTTTTTTTACCATACTTAACTCAAACATTTTATTCTAATTTCAGCTTTTCTCTAAACTTAAGAAATTTAATTTTTCCCAAAGATTTGGTAAGTATGTCTGCAACATTTGAATCTGAATCAATTTTTACAATCTCTATAATTTTATTCTTATAGTTTTCATGAACATAATGATATTGTACTTCAATGTGCTTAGAATTCTTAGTAAAGTTACCATATTTAGCTATAGCAATAGCTCCAGAGTTATCTTCATAGATTCTAATTGGTCTACAAATCTTAATAAACATATCACATAATACATTTTTAAAGAAATTTATCTCGGTTACAGCATCAGATAATGCAACATATTCTGCAAAGGTAGATGACTTGGTTACACAACTTTGTTTCCTAGATTTCCAAAAAATTGGATTTCCAAATAATTGGATTTCCAAATAATTCAATGACAAAACCTGTAGTGGACTTCCTATCAGTGATATCTCCTGCCCAATCGGCATCTACATAACAATTTACAATATTTTCAGATTTAAGACTTTGTCTGTAAGTTAATTTTAGATCTTTTGTTAAATACAAATACTTTAGAACTCTCAGAGCATATTTAAAATGTGTCTCATCATAGCAATTTTGGAATCTACTTAAATAGTTTACACTGTAAGATATGTCAGGTCTAGTACCATGACTGATATACAAGAGTGCACCTATCAAATTTCTATATTTAACATCCTCATTTACATTGGATTTACATAGTTTTAAATTAAGTTCCATTGGTGTTTTATACAACTTAGAATTTTTAATATTATATTTTTCTGCTAAAGAATCAATGTAGTTTTTCTGACACAATGTTAAGACATTAATAGAGTTATCATAATCATACTCAATATCTATACCAATATAGCTTTTCACAGTATTTAAATCCTTCATTTTAAATTTATTATGTAGTAGTTTCTTAATATCATTAATTACTTTTACATCTCTACAACAAATTAGTAAATCGTCGACAAACAAAAGTATATAGACCGTTACATTGTTCTCCCTTTTTACATAAAGGCAATAATCATATTTACTTCTATAGAAACCAAGTGTTTTTATGAAATCGTTAAAACATTCGTACCAACTTCTTGGGCTTTCTTTTAAACCATACAACGCTTTATTTAATTTATAAACTTTATCTGAAACATCATTGTAGCCCTGTGGTTGTTTAACATAAACTTCTGATACTACTTTACCATTTAGAAAGGCTGTTTCTACATCCATTTGATGAATACTGAAACTATACTGACAAGAATAAGATAATAACAATTTTAATGTTTGCATTTTGGCAACAGGTGAGTATGTATCGTCAATAGTATCCTTTTGTTGAAAACCTCTAACTACTAAACGAGCTTTATGAATGTTACCTGGTTTTCTCTTGTATACCCACTTCACATCTAAAATCTCTTTGCCGTCTGGTTTATTCACTAGTGTCCATGTATTATTTTTAACAAGACTGGTCATCTCACGGTCCATTGCATCTTTCCATTGATTGGCCTCATCACATTGTGTCGCTTCCTGAAATGTACCTGGAATCATAGCATCACAAAAATTTGCACAAATACAGTAATATCCAAATTCTTCATCAAATCTGACTGGACGTTTGATTTGTCTCTTTGTTCTTCTCTGTTCCATATATTCATTGTTATCATCATTGTTTCTGTTTTCATCATGACTTGGATTAATTATTTGAGTTTCTTCTGGTAAGTTATTTTCAATTTTTATTTCTTCTTCTTGTCTTTCTTCCTCTGAATCTGTATCTTCATTGTTGCCCATACACATAACATCCTCTTCTACAATATCAACATGTCTGGCAACTATTATTCTATTATTTATTAATACTTTATAACCAACTTCAACATATCCAAGCAATATTCCTAATTCTGCCTTTTTATCCCATTTTGATCTTCTCTTTTCTTCTGGTATTCTGACATAAACTCTGCTTCCATATAATTTTAATTCTTTTAGTGATGGTTTCTTATTGAAAAATATTTCATAGGGTGTTTTCCTCACGATAGTATTTGCCAAACTTCTGTTTTTTAGATAAGCTGCTGCTTTAATCACTTCAGGCCAATAGCATCTATTTACTTTTGCTTCTGCTAGTAAACATCTAGCCATATCCATTATAGTCCTGTTATATCTCTCTGCAGTTCCGTTCAACTCGTGAACATATGCTGGGCATGCCTTTATCATTATTCCTTTTTCTCTTGCAAAACTATACATCTTACTGTTCATATATTCTTTTCCATTGTCACATCTTAATTCTTTTATCATTTTTCCAGTTAAATTTTGAACTGCATTCACATATTCTATAAAGCAATCTGCAACTTGATCCTTCCCCTTAATACAATAAACTTTTGCCAATTTGCTATAGTCATCTATGAAAGTTACAAAGTATTTTTCACCACCATATCCTGTTGTGTTATGTGGCCCATTGACATCTGTATGAACAATCTCTAATATATCTTCAGCTCTTCTTCTGTTATTTTTAAAATGTAAGTTATGCATTTTGTTCTCAATACATATAGCACACTTCATATACTCTGATTCTATTTCTTTAGGTATTCCTTCAAGCAACTGATTTTTACACATAATATCCAAATATTTAAAGTTGACATGTCCGAGTGTCCGATGTAATTTTTCCTTCACTGACAATGTACTTTTACTCACATTTGCATCTATTTTACTATTTTCAATGTAACTGATCACTCTGTATAACCTCTCTCCTTTTAGTGCTATTGACAATAATTTACCATTAGGATTGTAAATTTTTGCCCAATGTCCTTTTGATACTACTGTGTTACCGTTATCTGTGATCCTCGCATAACTCAATAAATTTGCCTTCATTTCTTTGACATAAAACACAATTCTCACAGTTACATATGTACATGAACCATAAATAGGAAAACATAGTTCGATATCACCAACCTTTGTAGCTTCTAGCATTCTTCCATCTCCGACTTTGACTTTAAACTGGATTCTTCAATATGACTGACCTTTCAAAATATTCATCACTGTTTATAATGTGGTCTGTACATCCACTGTCCAATAACCATGTAATTTCATTCTTATTTAACTTATTTTCACTCAAACTTGATGTGGTGTTGCTTTGAATAACTGAGGTATGGAAATTATGTTGTTCATTCTGTGTATTTGATGCACTTTGAGTAAAGTTTCTTCCTCGACCACGATTATTGAATCCACGACCACGTCCCCGATGAATTGAATGACTTCTTCCTCTATTGTAATTTTTACCTCTATTTTGTTGTTCACGATTGTACCAACAGTGACGTTTCATGTGGCCTGGTTTCCCACATATAAAACATACATTTGAGTTTGGGGCTGACTTGGTTTCAGTCTTAAATGCATTTGACTTATCTACTGGAGCTTCTGACTTTTCTTGTAATGTTATATTTTGTTTTTCTGTCAAATATTTTAGTTTTATCTTGCTCATTAGGTATTCTACTGTTCTGTCTTCTTTAGGTAATACATCTATCAAGTCACCAATGTGACTATATTCATTTGGCAATGCTCTCAACATGTAATTTAATTTTTCATTTTCCGTAATAGTAGCACCCGCCTGTTTTAACTGGTTTACTGATTTTTCGAAATCATCAAAAAATAAGTTTAATTCTGCATAACTTTTTAATTTAATATTTTCAAGGTTATTTCTGTATACTATTTGCAATGATGTAGAGGCCTATATGTACATTGAATCAAATTTGCAAATAATGTCATAAGCCGACTCACATTCCGATACGTATTCCAATTGTTTGTTACTTATCGCCCCATATATATAATTGGTGGCTTGCACGTCCTTTTCTAGCCAATTTTCTTTTTCTTTTTCATCAGCAGCGCTGTCAAGTTTTCTAGTTATAACCTCGTTACATTTTTTATACTGTAAATATTTTAACAAGCGTATTTTCCAATTTGCATATTCCTTTCCGTCGAATTCCGGTATCATTTGGTTATTTGCTCGCTGCATTTTCTTTTGTTCACTTGACCTAATACGTGTAACTTTTTAATCTTGTCAAACTTTAGCAATCCTTGTTTTATTACTACAAACCACGCGCTCTGCTACCATGTTTGTAAATTGGCTAATTGATACTACACTCCTTTTAGTTCTTATACCGTTTTTATTGAATTTATAAGAATTACAAAAGTCATCTTGTATGCTCTCGTGTGCAAGCCGGAAGAGGAAGAGTGTTGCTTGGATATAAAATATTAATGTACCACAGGCTATATATTCTAACAATTACGTTGCTCAGTCAAACAAGTTGTTAATGCTATAAGTAGTTAAACTAAATTAAGCTAAATTATATTGTCACAAAAAAACACATTACAAACTCAGACCAACCAAAATAGAAAGACGGAGCACTAGGTACATCAAACGTGTAGCCACAAAACTATGCTCCTGCAAGTAAACACACAGGCTCACGCACACACCTACACAAAAACTATGCTCATCCAGTGTTGCCGTTTTAGTGACTTTGTCACTAGATCTAGTGAGTTTTTGAGGTTTATGGTGACTTTTTTTCACGATTTAGTGACAAAAAAAAGTCTGGTGACTTCTAGCGACTTTTTCATGATCAAGACAACAGTATATATTATTTATCTTGTTGATGCAATCTATATTTAATAAACCAGAAAATTGTGTAGTTATTAAGTACCTAACGTGCACTGGGAACACGAAATGTTCATTTGACCCATAGACTTGTTGGGTCCATGCTTTATGTACCTATAATATGATTTGACCAACCGGGTATTCCCCTATTAACGTAACGTGGAACGTTAATAAAAACGCAGCACGATTCGTTCGTTTATAGGCATGATCGTGCATCTCGCTTTGTCACAAGAAAAATATATTGCTATCTTAACGTAAAATGTTTAAAGTATAGTCAAGTATTATATAGTTTATTTGGTCCATAGTTCTCGAATGTTATTTTTTGTAGTAACATTGATATTCTCTGAGTGAAACTGGTTTATTTTATCGTTTTGTTTTCAAGTTTGATTAAAGTTTCTGAAATGGATCTGCCTTTTAATCAGAATACTTTTAATCAGTAAATTTAGTGACTTCTAGTGACTTTTTGAATTAAATTTTTCACCCAATCTAGTGACATTTTAGTAGAAGTTTGGTGACTTTATTTTTCCCTAAGCGGCAACACTGTGCTCATCGCTCCTAGTACGTCACGAGTCGTCGTCTAGTAAACTTCTATAAAAAAAATAGAATTATGCCTTCTTGTGTAGTGAAAACTTGTAAAAACAATAGCAGATCACATAAAAAGTCTCACGAAATCACTTTTCACATGCAAGTACTTCAAATTACATCGTTTCTTAATTTAGTAAACTATGAATTTTAGGTTACTTGAAACAAAATCCGGAACGAATGAACGAACGAAAACAGTGACATTTAAAGTGCGGGGGCTGCCATAATATGATTTGAAATTTCCCCGTTCGATATTTTTTAGTTCGAGTAATTATATGCCTGTTTTTTTTATGTATTTAATATTTTAGATTTCCAAGTAATATTGAAAATAAAAGTAAATGCTATAAGAAATAGTCGGAATGATCCAGAATGGCTTCCATCGAAAACCAGCGTGGTTTGTTCCGATCATTTTGATAATAATGACCTTTATTCGACTAATCGTGGACTTCGTCGTGTGATCAAAAGCGGATATCCTAAAAAGGTACATAAAATATAAAAAACAAAAATGAGATTTTATCAAAACAGTAATTAAACACGAGACTGTATTTTTTATTTTATTTTAGTTAGTTTCTCAGCTTAGACTAGCTAATTTAAATACTACTGTCCCAAATTTTATTTTTTAGATGTTATTTCCATCGTCTTACGTAATTGCTGAAAACTCAGTTTCACAAAGTTCCGGCTTTTGTTCAAGTATGTCCTAATTCTTCATTTATCTTCCTAAGGTTTTAATCAAAAGCTGCCATTACTCGAGTAATTTTTTTTGTAGGACTTACCAGGCGCCTCATGTAGCCATTGACGATAGGGCATTACCAAGTTAATCCTCTGCATTTGTACCCGTATGTATTTTCCTGTCTCTTATTACTAGTTTTTACTACAAATATGCAATTTATTTTGTAATAATGTGGTTATAGGACTTACCTAATTTACCCAATGCGGCTGTTGATTGCACGGTATTACCAAGTGCATCCTCTGCATTTGTATCCGTATGAATTTTCCTGTTTTCTTATTACTATTAATTAAGTACCTATTTTATTTCAAAACAATTTACATAATGACACATACTCACGACGATGTTATGATTTACGCTTCAACAACCTTATAACTTAATTTTTCTATAATTTACAAACCAATTTTTTTTAACATTCAATTGATAATTAATAGATAGTTCTAAGTGAAAGAGCGGAGTTTCCTAACACAAGCATTTCTGATTAAAAGGTAATCTCCAAATCATGTATGTAAATGCACTTTGTACTTAATTGTTATTTTATTTTGCGATGTAAAAAAAAATGGTTTTGTTTCGGAATCCTTCCTAACGATTGAGGTACAATACCATACTCAACAATATCTTACTCGTACAATATTATCCTACCCAAAATATTATTCCCCAAATTTAGGGATAAACTTTAACAAATGACAACCCTTTTTACACAAAACATAGATAAAAAGGTGGCGTCATTTTTGATGTTCGTAATGCTCTGTCTTTCTATTTTGGTTGGTCTGAGATTACAAAAAAGTAAGGAAGTAAGTAAGTACTTACTTTTAGTTCATTGCGAATAGCTGTTTTTCGTCAACTTGTGGGAGATATGGGCGGAGTTCTTCCAAAATCTGTTGGAATCCTGCTTTACTCAAACGAAAATTCGCAATAAACTCTCTCTGGCAACTGCAATGGGTTACTAGCGTCACGTAAGCGGCGTCTCTTAATTCGCAGAAGACATCGTTTTCGCTCTTCTTCAGCAAATCCCAGCAATAACAGACGTACCATAATTTTGCCACGAATAATAATCACAATAAAACAATAAAAGACGTAAAGTTTACACGCTTAACTTAATACCGACTTCGGTGATGATCACTAGAACTTCTAAAACACTACCTTTGAGTAGTGTCTTTCACGAAAGCTACGACAAACTAAATGATTATCAATTTGATGTTCACTAAGCTTAGGCAATCGCAATCTTAGAAGTATCGATACATTATCATCTGTCAAAATGTGTTACGGTGACAATCAGCGATAGTGAGTGCTTATGACGTCATCCTAGTTAGTCACTGAAGATAGCCAATACGAAACTAACTGTTTGACAGCTAATCGATAGACACTTTGCCAAGTGATCATCACTATGAACTGTCAACAGAGATACGCAATAGCCCAGCTGTTCTATGAATTTAACAGAGAATTGCATATTAAACAAAATAGATAACAACTTTGACATAGAGAAATTATTAGATGAAAACCTGAATAATCTACGACTAGATCATCTACACATAGAAGAAAAATCATTGATGTCTAACAGTGTGACCAGATTCAGTATTTTAATACTTTTTGAGTATATTTTAGTAAGTTTTCCATGAGTCAGTATTTTTAAAGGTATATTGGCGGAAGCCAGTATTTTTGGGTATATTTTGGAAAAAAGTTATGGCAATAGCCATGTCATAAAATTATTTAAAAAAAAAAACTGCGTACCTTGATGTTCATGGGAATTTCCGGGTTTAGTCTATATTTCATTTTGGAGCAAAGATCAGTAAGTTACAGATAGGACATGACAGGTGGGTAGAATTACAAATAGTATCGAATCATCTAGTCACAAAATGATTTTCTTGAAACTTAGGGAAATTCCCGAATTATTGAAAGTTTCAATAATTCGGGATTTTCCCTAAGTTTATATTGTACGTGTTCGTCGTAATATAAATAGAGCGCGCGATTTTTCGTTGTCATTTTACTTCATGCTATTACGCTGTTATCTGATACGCAATTCAGAATCCAGAAAAGTTAAAAGTTATTTGGCTAAATGGGAACAAATTCCGGAGTTTTCTTCGTGGCTTTCACGTTATAAAGATGACGAGTACGCTGCGTTTTGTAAAGCGTGCAGTGCGAAACTCCAAAGTAGATTAGCATCTATAAAACAACATGCAAATACTGAAAAGCATAAATCGAACTTGAACAAATATAAAGGACAGTCGTACCGTGCGTTTGCACTGGCGAAACATTTAATACAAAACATGTTGAAATCTCTAGTTCCTGTCAAAAATTGTATGGAACATTGACAGAAAGTAGAGATTTCAACATGTTTTGTCTTTAATGTTTCGCCAGTGCAAACGCACGGTAAGCTTAACTTGTTTTTAGTTTTTAGTAAAATTAGAATTACTGTACCTAAAGTCGAGAAGTTCGGAGGTACTTTATTTAGTGTACGATCATAATGTATACCATGGAATGGGGTGTCATTGATCAATTTAAAAATTCAAATGGCCGTATTTTCGAAAATAAAAATAAAATCAGAACGGATACATTAACCATTTCAGATTTTCAGATTAATAGCGATAGTTCTGAATGTTCTGATGATGAATGAAGAAACTTTCTCATCATTTTTAGTATTAAGTTTTTGACTGTTTAATTTGTGAAATAATTATTTTTTTCATTTGGTGCCAATAAATAATATTTTATTTTATATTTAGTATTAATTTCTTGACTTTTCGTTTGTTAAATAAATGTTTTTTATAATGTTCAAGTGTTCTATACCGATTACAAATATTATTCTGTGTAAGTAAATCAAATTATTTTCTTTTATCCAGCGCTCAGAATACTGGGATCATTTAGCAACTTCTAGCGACTTTTGATCTTTGTCCATAGCTAGCGACATCTGGCGACTTTTCAAGCGTACGTCTAACGACTTTTTGACATTGACAGTTGGCAACACTGACCTTTGTACTCAGTATAAAGACATCTTTCATTGTGAACACGTTCCTTTATCTTTCACAAACCAAATAAAACAAGGTTCGTACAAAAAACGAAGATCCGATATACATACGCCCATATACAGGAAAAGTTTTTATCCACTGCGGAAATTTTGACATATTAACCTTAAACCAGTTTTATTAAACATAATTTTTTTTATTTTGATGCGTCTTCATACAAAAAAATTAAAAAATCGTTAACGAAAGATGTTTATTTTAAAACTGGTTGTATGGCTAACCGGCGCCGGCGGCGGCGCGCGGCGAAGCGGAACGCGCGAAAGTACCTACCTACCTATCAGCTGTGCGCTCGCTCGATTCGCCGGCGTAGGTAATTACATGGGTTACTGGCCCTTGGATCTCGCTTAAAGAAATCAAAAATGCTTTCTTCGATTTCGATCGCCAGTCGGGGTCTGCCAGACCCTCGTGCATGATTCGGGGTTCTGAACTGTCCGTGATCAAGTAGCCTTTGAGTGGCCGCTAAAATGGTCCTTTCATTAGGGACCGCGGGGTTAAGGATTCCATGGGCTCGCATTCGAGGTATGCTCTCCGTCGCATACATTCTGCAAGCTGCTCGCAAACTTTCACCTCTCAGTACATACACTCGCACCATCTCGTAAAACTCGCGGTTACTGAAGTCCGACATCGTGACCGGTAGGTACAAGCACGACACGTGCGGCGCGGCGCTTGCGTGGGAAAGCGATTAGACGCGACGTCACACGACAGCGCGTGCGATGAGCGAACTGTCGGCCACAGCGCCCGCGCCCGGCGCCCGCCGCCCTGCCGCCCGGGAGGGGGTTGCACCCCCGTGCAACACCGCCGCCTGTGCGCCGGCCGCCGCACGCGCCCATTGATATTATTACGAATAGTTTGTGTCCATATTTTGCTGATTTTAAGTAGGATAAAAAAACAAAAAAAAGTATTGAATAAATAATGGAAATGTGTTCCATTACTGATATTGAACCACCAAAAAAAAATTTGCGCACTGGTCAAAAACTTTTCCTGTAGATAGCCTGTTAGTCAGAACGAGGAAATACAGAAACAAGTAGATAAACTATTAGAAAATAGAGTAATTAAAGAATCACACTCACGTTGAAGTGCCCCTGTACAACTAATTCCAAAAAAAATGGATGCTTCAGGTGAACAGGAGTATCGAAGTCATAGACTATTGGAGACTAAGGTCCGATTTCACCAACAACGTCGTTATCCAAGAATAACTATGCCAGGGATAAAATTATTCGCTGCATTTACTCTCAGAATAACTCATACTACGTTTCACTACTTTGTAAAGACAAAAAGTTACCCCTAGTATGACTAATCTTTATTATGTTTTTTTGTTATCTGTGGCACATTGAATGTGAAGTGATGCACAGATGAATATGAATGCAGACAAATTAAATAGGCTTGTCATTTTCTCAGTACAGTATAGTACAACAGCACCTTTTTAATTTAGTCGTAACTTTGAACTTTTGTCAATGTGTCACGGTGTTTTTCGTGGTTTTTTTCAAACATATTATCTTTGTAAAAATTTACTTTAAAAAAACTGTCAAAATGTACTGTATGTGTATGTGTTGTCTTTGCATATTATTCTGTAAGGTAGCGCTGCGTGGTGTTTAAATTTCGTTCAGTTTACTTTGTGTTGTGATAACTGTATTTAAAAAATGTCTGAAAGGATACGGAAGTGCTAACTGGCTAATACAGGAAAAAATGTTACTGCTGGATCTGGTAACTGACCACTTTAGCGTAATTGAAAATAAAAAAAACAGACGGAGTAACCGTGAAACAGAAAAATGCGGAATAGGTGAAAATGTCCGACGAATTTAATTCTCAGACCACAGGAGTTCATAGAACGGCTGAGAATCTAAAAGCGCAGTGCGAAAGTTTAAAAAAAAACGCCAAGAAAGCGGCGTCTTCTGCAAGACAAAGTTTGTTGCAAACAGGTCAGTGAATCGCATTTAAATTTGTTTCTGCTCTTGAAGAAATGTTAGAGTTTGATTGCATGTAAACATGAAAGATTTAGGTTTATCTATTATCACCTAGATTATCTACAACTCACAATGTTGCTATCAGATAGAAACTGGTAGGTATTACCTGTTGATATCTTTTTAACCACATGTTGTTGTCTGAGCTCAGAAATCTTTGATATTTATCTATGATAAATTTCTAGTAAGTATGTATTTTTCACTACAATTATTTATGGATTTTGTTTTTTTACAGGTGGTGGTCCTGCCAAACCTCAGTTCAATGATCCTATACAAAATAAAATTATGGGTTTATTAGCAACATCTGCAGTGGGTTTATTTAATAAATTTGACAATGACAATGTCGTTATTACAATTGGTGAAGAAACCAGTGAAAATTATCCTGCACTTACAAAAGGTAATGAGAGCCATAAATTCATAATATTACCTTATCAGATTAGGAATGAAAGGGTGATGCTATACACTGTTTTACTTCTAAAATGTTTGTTACAGTACACGATGTACCAAGCATAATTCAACCAAAATCTACTATAGTATCGTCACATCAATCACCTAATATGAGGCTGACAGCGCAAAAGCGGCCTAACCCAAAATTTTTCAAAATCCGACATATCTACTACAAATTATTTAAAACATGCTAAAATTTAATGCAAAACCGGCCTTTCTCTTGTTTGACCTATCGTCAACAGATGGCGTTGCCAAAGCTCTTTTTGCAATGCATTATTTTTTTCTGTTAATAAGTAGCCTAAACCGCTTAGGCCACTTTTGTATACTGGTAACACATATTTTTGGCGGGATAGGCTGACAGCTGCTGTCATTGAAACGGCTCATTTTTTCTTGACGCAACTAAAACTTTGTTGACAAGTTTCTGCAAAGTTATTCTTTATTGTTTATTTGTTCTTTTTTCCGTCGATTTAACTATTGAAAACTATTCACAATAGCTGATGAAGATGTTGTAGAAGATAATATGCGATGTAAGTACAGCAAATTAAGGATTTTCGTGTTTGTTTTAGTTTTAAACGTTTTAGTTAAAAATCTAATGTTATGTTTCAGCGCTTTTCGGTTCTGATTTTGAAGATTCAGGGTCTGAATATTGTCCGTCAGAACAGCATTCTTCATCAGATTTGGAAGATATTTTACAAGAGGGAAAAATGTGGCTGGAAGTTCAGAAATACAAGAAGACGGAACTGCAAGGAAACCAAAGAAGAGATTAAGAAACAGTGAGAGTTGGGCCCGGAATGTAAAGAAATTAAGACGTGCTAAAGGAGAGGAATATGAGAATTACAAGGGGATAACTGTACCGGCTAAGACACCAAAGGTAGGATTGTGTCCATGTCCAAATAAATGCAATTTGAAAATAAACAGTGACCAACAAAACAAGTTATTCAAAGAATTCTATGCTTTGGCAAATTTTGACTTGCAAACATCATATTTGTTTTCACTTATTAAAGTTGTTTCCAAGTCTCGTAGCTACACTACTAATGCAAACTCAAGGAGACAAATGACAAGACATTACTACTTAGGTAACTCTGAAGGAATAGAAGTTTTAGTCTGCAAAAAGTTTTTCAAAAACACATTATGTATTTCGGATGGTCGTATTAGTAGACTACTAAAAAACAAAAGAACCATAACAACTCCTCCTCTGGATCGCCGGTGCCATTCTGTATCAGCCAATAAAACACCCATTAATAAGATGAAAGAAATTAAAGATTTCATCAACTCTATTCCTTCTTATGAGTCTCATTATTCATTGCATAAGTCAGAAAACCGTAAATATTTGGCACCGGATTTAAATTTATCTATTTTATATTCTCTTTATAAAGAAAAAGTTGCAAACCCTATTTCTAAATTTATTTTTAGTAAATTTTTTAATGAAGAGTTTAACTTGAGTTTTCATGCCCCCATCACTGACTCATGTAAGCGTTGCGATTCACTAGACATCAAACTAAAAGCTTGTGAAAATCCTGTAAACAAACTGGAATTAGAAAAAGAGAAAAAATTACATTTGCTTAAAGCAAATGCAACAAGGGAGGGCATCAAAAAGGATGTGGAAATGTATAAGAATGATGACAATGTAGCCATTATTTCATTTGATCTGATGAAGACCCTACCAACTCCAGTTATAAGTACCGGAATATGTTATTATAAACGTCAGCTATGGACGTACTGTCTGTCTGTCATGATATCGCACACCTAGATGAAGGGTAGCACAACTCAAAATAATACAAAATCGAGTTTTTGCGATTATCGGAATCAGCGTCGAAAACTACACTAACTCCAAAGACACCTGTGTACAAACTCCATTCATAAAAAACTAGATGGCTCTGTAAGTCACGTCTTTTTGATTAGCCCACGGTCACCCCCCACCAACAACAAGTAACGCATCACCAGTTACGACATGTCAGCCGCAGGGGAAGTTGCTGTTAATACGCACAAAGAGTAAATTATTTCCACTTAGTTTTGTATTCGTGATTGCATCGGTCTTGTTTCTTGGGTGTTCTTCAAATTATTTCCACTTACCCCAGTATTGTTGACAAATGTAAGTAATTGTTGTTTTACTAACTAATAATAGTTTAGTGTTGGTGAAATTATTTTACACTATTTGAGTTGGTCTGTTATTGCTGGTTAAATTTAAATTCGCTCTTATTCTAAAACAATAAATGCTATTGTTTATTTTTTTAAAGGAATATTTAGAGTTGCCTTTGTATTTTTAAAACTGATTTTATACATTTTTATTCTTTAATAAAATACTGCAATTTATTTCCGTGGCTGGCGTGAATATGTTGACATGTCTAAAATGACAATTTGTCAGGACAGCCATTTTAAAGGTTTGACCTCTCTGGTAAATCGGTAAATTAGTTTACAGTATTATGTTTTAGTTGTTTTAGGGGTTATTTTATACCATCTTTTAAATGATGACAATAAATAAACGAAATTCCCCGTAGTTTGCATAATAATAGACTTGTCAAGTCGTTCAACATCGAGTTATCAATTTATTCACCTTCTGAGTGGGGAATATTAGTATGTAAACAATGTTATTAATGACAAACACAATGAGGACCAATCAACCAACTGATGACGAATATAAAAATATTTGTTGAATTGTTTAAGTACCTACTCTCTTTAAGTATCTACTCTATCAAGCAAAGTTGGTCTAACTGAACAAATATTAAATTGAAAAACCACGAACCTATCAGTTCTAGTGTTAGAGCAATAAATAAAAAAATAAAAAAATTGTAAATTGTTATATTGGGCCAAACAACGGACACATACTTATTAAATAAAGAAAAGAATAAAGAAATAATAACGTTACAATGACAGATACGTCAGGTACACAGATACAAGTATGTATACCACAGTACCGTTCATATTTCATTGGACCTCAAAATCTTCTTCATCTGGGTTGACCTCGTCCAAATCTGGATCATTAGATGCGGAGACATCACCAACATTTTTTATTTGAATATAAAATTCCTTGAAAGAATCATCAATCAGGTTAATCATGTCCATCAAAACCCTTTTTTTTCTCTGCGCTGATTGGCAAAGCGATGGCTTAATCTGCAAATCGGCCAACTCCGTTTTATGCAATTTTAGGGGAAGACAAAAAAACTCAATAAAAAATTAAATATTTACAA
Source organism: Lithophane leautieri (assembly GCA_949152455.1). Taxonomy (NCBI): domain Eukaryota; kingdom Metazoa; phylum Arthropoda; class Insecta; order Lepidoptera; family Noctuidae; genus Lithophane; species Lithophane leautieri. The sequence goes on along the minus strand of OX424468.1, from coordinate 15,188,618 downwards.
TATCAATATTCCAAAATACAATTTGGTGCTTTTTTATTTTGCACACAAAATTAACTGAAAAAATTGAAAAAATATACTGACCACATACCTATATAATAGATTTTTGGAGTTGGCCTATTTGAAAATTTAAAAATATAAAATATATGGGAGTTGTCCACTTTTCTGTGAATCCTGTATTTAGATTTATATAGATTAGTATCAGGTAATAAGAGGAAAAAAAAACTATATTTTTGTCACAAAATCAGTTTTATTACGTGTTATTTTATTATTTTCTTATAAGTCTTCACTCATGTGGTATGTTATCATAGAAATCCCTGTAGTCCACCGGTACACAGTGGAACGAATGTATGGGAGCGGTTGGACGTAGACATGTCCGAAAAATAAGAGTAAAATTATGACAAACTAATGATGCCATCTTATTCGATTACTTAATGCCTTCATAAATTGTGGTGATGAATTTCTTCATAACTCCCATATTTCGGGAGTAATTTGAGAAAATGTGAAATTTTACTATGAAAATGAGTGTATTGAGCTCTCTCCCTCCTGATTCCGGGCTTGTTTCAAGTAGCGGTCTCTAATATCGTAATGCTATTACTAAGAGCTATATTTAATACTAAGACACATAGTGCGCCAAATGTGCACTTTCTGGGATAAAAGGAAATGAAAATTTAAAAAAAAAAACGTTTTTTCCCCATTTGTATTTACTTTAAACCGCAGACAGACTTATTAAGAGGTCTATAAATATATTATATATATACAGAAATATATATTAACAAAAATATTCACAAGAACTGATGAGAGTATGACTTTTAAGTAAGTTGATAATAAATTACCTAGTTTCATTAAAAGTACAATAAATAATTAAGATGTAAGCTCTAATTTACTAAGTTACACATTTTAAAACAATAACATCATTTAATTATCTTCGTCATCATCATCATCATCAATTAATTCAAATTCAGAATCGATGTCCGCTAAATCATTTATGTTAACAAATTCGATATCACTTTTCTCAGAATCCGTAAGCTCATAAAATTCCTTAAAAGAAGATTTTTTTACAAACTTATTTCCTTTTGGACGGATACTTGTAACAAGTGGATCAGAAGACAGTAAAAGATTGTGCATAATATCTTCATTGCATGAGATACTGCTATGCTTTCGAGAATGCCCCTCTCTATATTTTCTAAAATCTTTATTTCTAGCCTCAGATGCCTCTTCGGATAGAAAACCAATGGGCACAATTGACATGTTCTGAACTATGTCTGGCCCATGCATTAAAATTTTATGAAGTGAAGAAGGCATATAATACCATGGGTATAACTCCACGTAAAGCTTAGCAGTATCAAAGCAGAACTCTCGGAATTTAGTTACGTTGATCTTCTCTCCTGATGAAATACACTGCAAGATCACACAGATTTTTCTTAAAAGCATAGCATCTATTCCGGTCAGTTCAGCAGATTTAGTGTAGTTTTCAAAAAATCTCCTTGCCGAGTTGCCATTGTTGGTGGATCCACTGCCTTGTTTCACAACATCGAGAAGTAAGCCCGTTTCTCTTCTTACAGCCTCTTGAACTCTTTTCTTCCTGTCATCAACTTGCCTTTTTGCTATATCACCCCTTACTTGCCATGATTTTATGTCTAATTTGTAGGAAATGTGTAATAAGCATTCCATTGAGCGAATCCAAGCGTGAAGGGTGCTTAAGCTATATTTATACATGTCCTCGTTTGCGTGTTTATCTTTGATTAACTCTAAATTATTCATTTCTTTAGGACAAGCCTTGCATATGTCACACACTGAAGCTGCTGTATTGGATATAATGGAATGAATTTTACCATCAATCATTGTCAACAGCAGTTGGTGTTTGACACTAATTCCATCAGTGATGGTGGATGGAGTTAAGGCTTCAATCTCTGCTTCGATTTCAGCCATCTCTCTCTGCACATTTTCTTTGGTTTCCTTTATAAACTTAAACAATATTGGCCGGCAAAATGAAGTGGAAGATGGTCGCTCGTTTTCCCAAATTGTTACACCTTTTGAGACGAGCCGCAGTGGTACAAGACTAATCATAAAATTACTAGCAAGATCGATTTGCTCATCTTCACTCGTCCTTTGATGATAAATGCTTTGGCTAGATGATCCGTCAAAACCCCATTTGCTGGTCAATACGAGCTGTTGATTGGGATCAACAGGGGTTTCTAACGACCTAATAAGTCTTCTTGAGGTTAAATCCATCAAGGCTTGTAATTTGATTTTTGCAGAGCTCTCTGTAACTGTGAGATCTTCTTTGGCCGGATAGCACTTAATTTTTTCTTTAACCAACATGTAGTAACTCGGGTATTGAAGAGCTCCTTCTTGAGTGTTGAAATCCCGAAGAGTGTTATAGCGCCATTTCGATAAGTTCATCGATACATAAAGAGCCAATGCCTTCAAAGGGGATATTTCCCGTACCTGAATTGATTTACCTTCAATGAAGGCTTTGATTTTTGAGGCCTCTTCTGGATTCTCCGTCAAGTATTTCATAACATAAGCTGTATCGCTTTGTCCTGCCTTTTGAAGCGCCCTTTCGGCCGAAAACATAATTTCAGCGCTGCTACTGCTGCATGAAAGACTATCTTCAGTGGTGCGTCTTCTTTTTTGCCGGTTACTAAGGTCCTCAAAAGATTTACGAGGACTAGGATGTGTACAAGTTGAAGCATCAGATTTAGCAGGAGAAATTATGGGCTCGATGACGTCACTTATATTTTCTGTAGAAGGTTCCATATTTTCATTCTGTAATTCCGGCCATTGAATTGCAGCCTGTAGCCAAATCTCATGTTTCTTCCGAAACTTATCTGTGCTTCTTCCAGACTGTGTCCATTTTGCATAAATGCGGTAGCAAAATCGACGACACCAGTCTTTTAAACTTGTTTCAGCACTTTCACATAACTGAACACAACTGTTATCTTTTAAAACACTGAACAAATAGTTAAAGTCGCGTAAATCTTTATGTGCGCGTGCGCATAAAGCAACGTGAATATCAAGATTTGTATTAAAATTTGGAAAATACATTGCGAGATTAGCTTGGATACAACGAGGTGTAAATCAACACTGATTTTAAAGTTACTAATAGTGACCTATTTATATAAAATCCAGGTATCCCAGGTATCCTTTGTTAAATATTGCAAGGTAATTAGTTATTGTGATAATTAGTAAATGATGCATGCTAAATTAGTGTATTAAGAGCCATTTAGTAATTAAATAATAGCAATGTTCTTATCAGTAATCATTAGTGCATCAGTTTTATATGTAAACCTTAAGTCCCTAATTATATATCCTAATTAGCTTATATCTTCTCTAATTGGCTGCTCAGAAATGTTATTGTAATAAGGTAAACCTTTAGAAAAACGGTTTTAATCAACAAAATAAACAAAAAATTAAAAAATTGTGTTATAAAATAAACATCACTCTTTATCCCAGAAAGTGCACATTTGGCGCACTATGTGTCTTAGTATTAAATATAGCTCTTAGTATTAGCATTATGATATTAGAGACCGCTACTTGAAACAAGCCCGGAATCAGGAGGGAGAGAGCTCGATACACTCATTTTCATAGTAAAATTTCACATTTTCTCAAATTACTCCCGAAATATGGGAGTTATGAAGAAATTCATCACCACAAGTTATGAAGGCATTAAGTAATCGAATAAGATGGCATCATTAGTTTGGCATAATTTTACTCTTTTTTTTCGGACATGTCTACGTCCAACCGCTCCCATACATTCGTTCCACTGTGCGGTAGGGTATATTTTAATTCTTGGAGGTCTTTAAACTTACGATTTTTTATTTTAAGCCTATTTTCATGAAGATTCGGTAAGCTTTCAATCACCGTGGGTGTGATGTTTCTATCACATCGTTGTGGGAGTAACTGCCACTCATCTTTAAATCTCAGCTTATAGTGTATGTTCCCCTTTACATATTGCAACGCACGAATGTCTGTAACCTGAACACAAAGAATGTAATACTTAAATTAATCTGGGGAACCGGTGCGGACGTTAATGCTATCTTTGTTTTACAGAAAAGGGCTGTTCGAGCCATTTACAACCTTGGTCCAAGAGATTCCCTTCGAGAAAAATTCAAAGAGATAGATATTCTGACTGTAGCCTCACAATATATATTTGAAAACTTATTGTATGTACACAAAAATATATCAAATTTTAAGAAAATGTCCGATATTCATAGTTTAAATACCAGGAATAAACACAATCTTGCTGTACATCGCACTCGTCTCCACAGAGTAGGCAACTCGTTCATGGGTCAATGTATACGCTTTTATAACAAACTCCCCATTGACATTCGAAACTTACCCATTATACGATTCAAAAGCTGTATTAAAACCAAACTTTGTAAAAAAGGGTACTATAAAATTTCAGATTATTTAGAAGACAAAAAAGCATGGGATTGAACTGCTCGCTCTGCTAAGCTTTGTAATATTTTGAATATTATGGAAAATCATCACCAGTTTTATATATAAATTGACATTATTGAATATTACAACAAAATGACATGATTACTTTTAAAGTATTGTATTATTTTAATTATTGTAAATGTGAGGGCTATGTGGATTTTTGTTTTGATTTCTTTTTTCGTTCTCAGTTAGTTTTAACGATGGTCTGGCAATTTGAGTATTTTATGTGACCTACCCAAATGTCCTTTCTTTGGTATTGTTCGTCGAGTCGTTGAGCTCCTTAAGTTCTGAGTTGAGCTCCACTATTACTGACAAATGCTTGCACTGACTGGACAGGTCCACTCAAATCGTTGTGGTTCTTTCCTCAAAATACCATTTCAGACGCCAATCTACATGGTCCTCATATGGTCTGACCAAGATTATGTCTGGACTTTAAAAGAGACTGCGACCTCTGAGTTTGTTTCGGCCTTTCTTCTCAGAGTAGTCAGATAGGAAACGCCGACCTCATCTAGCTTATTTTAAATATTTTATAATATGACGTGTAAAAGTGATTCCAATATCCTATTTACAGAATAAACAATTTCATTTCATTTCATTTCAATTACAAAGTAAAATGTGGTTTTTACACTTCGACTCAAACCTGAAGAAACATACTAATAAAATTGAATAAAATAATAAGATCCAATATAGATAAAATCAAAGATACCTTAGCGTCTCCTGTCACTTTTCCCGGTCTTATAGATTTATAATATTGTAGACTTCCAAAGGATTTTCAAAAATTGTGCGTTAAGTAAGATACGTTGTAGGGCTTAGGATGTATGCGTGCTCCAAGACAAAACTTAGACCTACCGTGAAGAGTGTAGTGTCGCAATGCATGCTGTGCCGCATCAAAAAGTGCAGGCCGCTAGTTCCTCGCATGGGTGACTTACCTCAGTCTCGTGGGCACATCATCAGCGACCCTTCTCACACTGTGGTCTGGACTTGTTTGGACCGATGGAGGTAACAGTCGGCAGACGCAAGGAAAAAAGGTATGGTGTTCTTTTTACCTGCTTAACTTTGCGTGCTATTCACATTGAGACTGTTGCTTCTCTCACGACGGACTCGTTGATCATGGCACTGCGACGGATGGCAGCGAGACGTGGCTGGCCACGTCACTTGTATTCCGACAACGGTACAAATTTAAAAGGCGCTGAAAAGGAACTCCAACGGTCCATGCAGGACCTAGATCAAGAGAAACTGAAAGACGTAGGTGTCAACAATGGGATGGACTGGACTTTCATCCCTCCAGCCAGTCCCCATTGGGGTGGGGCATGGGAGCGACTGATTCGCAGCGTCAAGTCGTCGCTCAAAGTTGTTTTGCTCGAACGGGCACCAAGGGACGAAGTGTTGGGCACGCTTTTAGCAGAAGTTGAAAATATAGTGAACAGCCGTCCCTTGATGCACGTTTCGGTAGACCCGGAGGGCGTAGAAGCCCTCACCCCCAACCACTTCTTGCTGGGTACGTCGTCGAACTTACCTGTAGTTGGAGCGTTTGACAGTTCTGACCTGTACTTACGCAGACACTGGCGTACAAGTCAACGATTGGCCGACATGTTCTGGAACAGGTGGGTAAAGGAGATTTTACCTGACCTTCTACCTAGGCGAAAGTGGAACGCGGAGCAGCCACCGCTTCGAGTGGGCGACCTCGTATTGGTTGTGGACCCGAACTCTGCCCGCAACTCGTAGCCAAAGGAACTCATCACTGAGGTGTTCCCAGGTAAGGACGGTCGCATCAGACTCGTGGAAGTGAAGGTGGGCTCCCGGACCTGGCGCCGCTCCGCGGCACGCGTCGCACCTATCACTCTGGTTGATGAGTGCTACGAAAGCACTAGGGTGGGGAATGTAAGCGACGCGCTCTAAATTTCTTTAATAGTATTTAAACTAAAGTAACATCACTAGTTACTAGGCGGGATACGCTGACATGCTTGTCACACAGGCCCCCCGCCAGTCTGTCATCGATCGCCAATAAATGCGCACGTCTTAGAATACAACATTTTGTGCACGCGGCCATATTGTTATTAGCTATTAACGCATTAAACAGTTTTAAAAGTTTTTCCCGTGTTTTCGTAGTGTCAACTATTCATTTCTGCAGAACCACCCCTAACAAGACTTTTCACGAAAACCTTTTTTTCTCCCCAAGTCATCCCCCAAAACTTGTTATATATTACTTTTCTATCATCTTCTGTAATTTCACAGCATTTTAAAGCAGTTTTCTCATTTGTCTTACATTGGCATCGAGTTTTAAGCACTCGCTCATTCTTTTGTGTTTTTTCCCATTTCCCATCAACTTTTTTTCGCCCAGTGTACTGCCTCCCCTTTTCCCGATTAAGCTTGTTTTTGCATTCATTCCATGTTGCTTTGTTAACCTGACACCTTTTTCTTCTCTTAACTCCCCTTGGTTCTTCTTCACTGTTAGAACCTGAGTGCTCAGAATAGGGTACAAGTTGTTTATTATTGTCGTCACTATCATCGCTTATATAGTTGTCAATCAAGGTAGCATTGTTATCATGACGTGGTGCAACCTGTGAAGTTGTAGCTGGTCCGGAAAATTCCATGTATGCCTTAGTAACCGATGTTAACAAGCCTGAATACAGAGATGATCCGTCGGCTATTGGTTCCATTTCCGGGATCACCTCTGTAAGAGCATCAGATATTAACGCCCCATCAGCAAGTGGCTGAATTTCCATGATCACTTCTGGAACAGCATCAGATATTGTCGAACCAGCAGCCAGTATAACAGGCATATTGTCAATAGATTCCTTTATGAAAAATATTATGTCAGTTTGATGGCTTCGGTTGCAAGCAGCTTCAACCATTTTTTTCGCCCGCGACATTTTCTTTGTCTATAAGTAACAATAATCCCATTAAACATTTTTTAACAATAATTTACCTAAAAACCCAAAACTGGTAACTCCCAAATCAAGAACAAATTCTCACAATGACAAATGGCCAACTCCATCATCACACAAATTGCAGGTTATAATATCATGGTTAATTTTGAATATTCACAACAATTTTACAATATTTAAATAAACTCACTTACCAGCAATTCCATGTATTGTTTTCAGGTCAAAATATCTGTTATTTACGCACATTCACAAAATTACAAACTCAGGCCGCGAAAACCTGTTCTTTCCTGCACGCCGTCTAGTACAAAATGGCGGCTGGCACCGGAGTTAGCCACTTTGACGTGTTGCTATGTATGTGTTGGGAGATGCCCAATTTACCTGCACGCGATTTTCTCGGTAATTTTGAAAGCTAGGAGTTCTTTCTTTTTGCATACCGTAAGTGGCAACTCCGCGTATTCGACGACATACTCGTAAAAACATGATTTTGGGTCAAAAGTGGAGTTAGCCGGTTTGCAGATTAAGCCGTCGAAAGCCTCCTTGGAGATTTGGCTCAAGTTAAAGATATCTATGGTGGTTTTTCCTCTTTTCCTAAAACTTATTAACTTGAAAGGGGGTTCGCGATCCAGGGTTTTCTTAAATTAAAATACATTTTTCCTACGCTGCTTTTATCATATTGCAGCCATTTAATAGGTTGCCACAAAAATTTGTCTCCCGAATCATCCAGTTTTTTGAGAGTAAAGGGTCCTTTCTTGGATTTTAGTTCGGTAAAATCCAAGAAATCATTTACCGTCATCACCACGACCTTGAATGGCTTCTGCACTTTGCAAGTCCTCACCAACTGCACCCAATCATATAAATGATTGATTCTCATTTGTGTTCTTTTTTGTTTTTTCAATAATCGCATGGTCAGAGTCACACTCCATATGTGTGTGCCCACTGAATAGGAATTTGTGGTTTATCTTTTGCAGCGTCGGATGATTATTAAACAAAAACATGAACATCGCCATCGCCACGACATTGTTTTTGTTTTGGCCACCACAAGTGTAGGAATAAAAAATCAGTTCTTTGACTTCCGATGGCAAACTGTTGCAGAAGTGCCACAAACATGACGCAATTTGGTTTGCTCCTCGAGCTCCTATAGTCTCGTCCCACATGTAGCATGTAGCCTCATTAGTTGCTAAATCGTGTATTGTCAAATTAAAAGACCAAAGCTGTCGTTTATAAAACGAGACAGACGTTTTTAAATATGGTGTCGGCAAGCACTGCTGTAGGTCAAATGCAAATGACTTTTTTTTTTTTTTTTTGAGGGTGGGAAATCATCCAATGACTTCTCCCGCTCTGGGCAGAGCGGAAGGGCGTGTCAGACTTTTACTGACTAAAACCCACTCGTGTTCCTTCATTTGCCTGTTGCCAAGGTCCCGGTATCCCTTTCGGACTTTCCCGCAACCCTAGCAGGCATCGGTCCTACCGGACCCCGTCAATTGTGCTGACATCTCTTTGAGGCGCGCGTGGAACACGACGCGCCATCGACCCGGGCCTGGTCCTTATCGGACGGCGAGCTGCCCGTTGCTCGCCGTGCGCAAGCCCGCGCCTATGGTGGCCGGGAATCCACCTGGGATTCCCGACGCCCAGGGCATCTCCAACGGCGGCGGTTAGGGGCGTGAGGGCGCAACCTTTGCCTTTCCCTCACGCGTTCCGCCTCCTCCTTCGCGAGCATTACTGCTTCGCAGAAGGAGGTGACGGCTTCCCATGCCCTCTCGCTCCGTACCATGGCCTGAACCAGGGCCGGACGCGAGAGGTCACTGCCGCCAATCGCCTCCGCGAGGACACGGCGGTGCTCCGCCCAAGCAGGGCACACCTCAACCGTATGCTCCACCGTGTCCTCCGGGCGACCCGCACAGTGGTGACACCCGGGCGTTTCCTCCCGCCTAATCCTACACAGGAACCTCCCGAAGCTGCCATGTCCGGTGAGGACCTGTGTCAGGCGGAAGGTGAGGACGCCGTGGCGCCTCTCTAGCCACTCCTCAAAGAGGGGACTTATCGCCGCTATTGTGGCGTGCCCAGCACTGGGTTGCGACAATCACACTCTCCATGCCGCCATGAGATCTTGCCGGAGCTCTGTCCGCTGTGCCGCGATTTCTCGCGGCAGCGGAGTTACACCCCGGCGCTTCACCTCCTCGCGCCACTCCCAGATGTGCGCGAGGACCTTCGCCTCCAGATCCCATGGCGGTAATCCGGCAAGGCGGCTCGCCGCCTCACGGGAGACCGTGCGGTATCCCCGGGTCAGCCGAATGGCCATGACCCTTTGGGACGCGTTCAACCGGCGGGCTGGCCGCAGCCTAAGGGAACGCGCCCACACCGGTGCCCCGTAAAGGGCCATGGACCGCACGACCCCCGCGTAGAGCCTCTGGCAGGAGGCGTTTGGACCCCCTAGATTGGGCAGGAGCCGCCTCAAGGCGGCCCCAGCCCGGTCCAGCCTTGGAGCCAAACGTCGGAAAAATGCAAATGCCCTAACAGATGAATCGGCTTTGGCGTTCTCTTTGGCCTTTGCCACACTAGACGGAAATTCCGTCGCCGAACTTCCGCGGCGGTCAATCCGCTCTATACGGCACCAGCCACACTGAATATTCAGTGGCAGATCATCAGTCGGCTGCCTGCGCTTATACGGTGTGGTCGTGAATTCGTGATGGATCCGATAGAAGTGATAGCTATTTATGAGGCATTAGAAGAAGAAAGCGTAAATATTGGGTTCATCCCTTAAATACTCTTCGACTAGAAATTGGGCAATTTCATACCCTGTATATGCAACTAAGACTTAATCCAGACAAAGCATTCGAATATTATCGTATGTCCATAAAATCATTTGATGTATTGCTGAATTTAACTAAGGACTATATTACCAAGCAAAATACAAAATTTAGAACAGCTATACCTCCCGAAGAAAGGCTGACCGTTACATTAAGGTAAGATAAATATTAAGTAAGTATATTAAATGAAACAAATTATTGATTAATTACACTTTTAATTTTTTATTCAATTAAATTGCTGCAACATTTCCTCTATTATCTCAATTAAGTGGACCTATTCTGAAATATTTCGTCTATTTCCTCAATTGAGTGTGCTGTTTCAGTTTCAGCTGATTGAATTGGACGTACTTGAGTTTCAATAGAATCGGGTGACTGTATGGTCGAATAGGAGCTTGTATTCGTAGTATATCCTTGGTACACCGGCGGAGACACATCTCCTGTAGGTATACTATATGTTGTAGGTGATTGTTCGTATGTACAAGGTGTCCAGAAAGGGTATCGGGTATTTGTAAGTTCAATGAAACAAAAATTATTTGTATCCAATAAAAAAGTTTATTGTTTAAGCATATGAATTGGAGAATTATTTGGAAAAGATGATGTTATCCAAATGATGACCGTTATGTTGCTGGCACTCTTCTAAACGGAAACGAAGATTGGCGATAACACGTTGACACATAGCTATTGATATTGCTGCCATTTCTGACCTGATGTTTTGCTTTAACTGGGTTAGATTCGTCGGATTGTTTCAATAAACCTTACTTTTAAGGTATCCCCATGCAAAATAGTCAAGCGGGCTAAGGTCGGGGCTTCTGGGAGGCCAGTTGATGTTACCCCTTCGCGAAATGACTTTGTTAGGGAATAATTCGTTAACAACTTCCATTGAGTCATTTGAGGTATGGCAAGTGGCCCCATCTTGCTGGAACCACGTTCTTGAGTTGAAACCTGCAAATTCCTGCAACTCTGGGACCAAAAAATTTCGCAACATATCGCAATAACGGTCACTATTCACATTAATTGCTCGGCCTCGTTGATCTTCATGAAAATAAGGACCAATTATGCCTTTAGCAGACATAGCGGCCCTAACAACGACCTTTGGGCTATGCAGGGGTCGTTAATACTTTCGTCTCAGATTCTCCACTGCCCAGTACCGACAATTCTGCTTATTAACATGACCATTCAGGTGAAAATTTGCTTCGTCACTGAACAGTATGTTGTTAAAGTTGTTAAATCGCTGCAGCATTTCGTTCGCAAAATTCAGTCGATTAGCATAGTCCGTATCCTTCAATTCTTGAACCAATTGAATTTTATAGGCTTTTAGAAATAAGTCTTTCTTTAAAATCGAATGTAAAGACGATTTTTTTATGTTCAACGCTTGGCTTCGCTTTCGGATGGATAAAGACGGATTTTGACGAACCGACGCCTCAACTTCTTCAATTGTTTCTTCATCGCGAACTGAACGAGGACGACCAGAGTTTTGAATTTTAACTGTCGCACCTGTATTCTCGAACATCCTGATCCATTTCCTAATGCTATCGTCACTTGGCGCGTGGCGTGTACGATATTCCGCACGATAGAGACGTTGAGCAGTCACTATTGAATCACCATTACGATAATACGCTCGTACGCAAAATGCGCGATGCGTCCCCGAGTACTGTTCCATCGTGACTAAAACTCCACAAAATGGCGGACGCCACGAACCCCTCCCCGCACCCTTTAGACGCCCCGTTTCGAATATGGCGCGAAAACAAATACCCGATACCCTTTCTGGACACCTTGTACTATAGCCAGGATGGTTGTAAGAATGCGTTTGATTATGTGACATGTTATATGAGTTACGATATTTGATTTTATAAATCAAATTCATCACTTCGATTCTGAACTCACAATTTTGTCTTTCATTTAGGCTCTTAATTTGAGGAAGTAAAGAAAGTAAAAATTTCGTGTCGGCCATATTCGGCATATTCTTCGGCTGCTTTAGGTGATTGTTGCTTTTTATTCATTGCTGTAATTAAACTCTGTTGAAAGACTGTCATTTTAGGTTTTTTTTCATTTGGGAGGTCCCTGAAACTTCTTCAGTTTGAGGTGGAATAAAATTCTCAGTTACAGTTTCTTGTGCGTTTGCATTTCTTGGTTGAGTGTTTGTATTAGTTGATATTTCATCACAAGAATTTTCATTTTGGTCATTATCACCTGCCGGAGCGCTTATATTCCCCGATGAGACCCGAGACTCTTTCACCACATCCAAGAATCGCAGCAATTCAATGTACGAGTTTTTACGTTTCTTAGGTGCAGCACTTCCACTTCTTGTATTATCTTGTTTTTTTTCTTTTACGTAATAATCTCTTAAGTGCTTCCATTTCTTTTGAAGTTCATCCACTGTAAAATTAAATAATATAAGTATCAACAAAATGTCGAAATAACTTAGCTTAGGGTGATATAGCTCCAATAGTGGCCCCCCAATAGAAAATAATTAATTATAACTACAATTACTATAATTTATCTATACCACATATGGAAAATCCGCTTCGTGGACCCTCTCAAAACTACATTTAACTATTTTTTCACTTAGTGTATTAGCGGTGCGAACTCTTAACTTCGAATTTTGAAGGCAAAGGTGCCACTTTTCTGTTTATACGCCGAAGGTGAGAGTTGGCATCACTAGTAAATTATGTGAATCGATGCGAAACATTGTTAAATGTAGTCTTGAGGGATTGACCGAAGCAAATTTTTCATAAGTTCGTTTATAAATGTTTTATTAATTATTTTAGATTGGGGGAGCCGCTGGCGGGAAAACGTGATGATGCTGAACGTTTTTTTTTGTTTCAGGTATTTGTCTACCGGAATGAATTTTAAAAGTTTATCTCACGAGTTTAAAAGTTTTTCACACTTTACATAAACATGTTATGCGACCCTACCCCAATAAAACATTAGACATAGAAAAACGTACATTTAACTACCGCCTATCTCGTGCAAGGCGTTATGTGGAATGTACTTTCGGCATATTGAGCAACAAGTGGAGAGTTCTTCATACGGCCATTCTTGGTAACCCGGATTTTGCTACAGAGATAGTAAAAACAACATGTGTTCTTCATAACTTTGTACGGAGACGAGACGGTTTGAACTACAACGACGAATTGTTAACTTCTGATCTACCTACATTACCAAACTGTAATACATCTAGACCCTCTAATGCCATACATACGAGAGATTCATTTAAAAAATATTTTATGGAAGAAGGTAAACTAGAGTGGCAACACAACTTCATTTAGGTAAGGTGACTGATATAATCATTGATAAGTAGGTTTATATGAATGATAGTTTCAATTAGTACCTACACGCATACGAGTACTTATAATTAGATATACCTAGGTATAGAAAAATAATAAAGTGATAAACTCACCAAGTTCTCGCTGTTTTGTTTCTATTTCACTATCCCAATTGTCGTACAATATTTTCGCAATCTCTTCCCATGCTCGTTTCTCTGCAGTTCTATCCGGCTTTTCTCTAGAGTCCCAAAGGCAAACTCTATTTTGCACTTCGATAATAAATCGTTCAGTGTCAAACATCCTGTGCGTGCGTCGTCACTGCGAGTTATCCGCTGAATGTGGCGCGATGCATACAAATACCTGTAATGCGACGTTGCCGATCTTACGCTGACGGAAGATCGGTGCGCGGACGACCGAGCAGACGCGAGCGAGTGAGCGGTCCGATCCGAGCGACGGAAAAACCGATCTTCCGCGTAGTTTTTTTTTTTTTTTTTTTATTGGCATCTCGTAGGTTTTACCACAAAGGGTACTATCTACTTAACCGGACTGTCCTGCGAAGATGCTCTAAGCTATGATACTAACTCAAAGCGCCTCCAGCCAGGGGCATTTAAAAACTAATCTAAAACTAATTATAAACTAAACGACGGCTCGCTAAGGGCACCCCCTGTGGGGTACGGACCTCGGCTTAGGGCGTCGCTGGGGGGAGGGCAGCTAGTGGGGACAGGCTGGATCGGGGAGTTTAAATTAACTATTACTACTACTGGCGGCTCAGCGTCCGCCTGTGCGGGCGCTTCACCGTCGACAGACAAGGGTCGGGGAGGAGTAGGATGAGTCGTCATCCTGTTAGATCGGGGTCGCGGTCGAGGAGGTCCTCGACGTCGAGGTCGGAATGAAGGACGGCGTCTGGTTTTAAGAACCGTACTGGTGGCCCTATTGCTCTCCTGGAGGAGAGTTATGGGGTCGTCGGGGTCGGTGAGAGCATGCCTCGGACGGCGGGTATGACTAATGCGAGAGGGGGTATAATTGGCCGCCTCGACAACCAGTGGGTTGCGATGTTTGGCGGCGGAGTCAAAGAAACGCTTAGAGAGGCGTTTTAAGAATTGAGCTATCGTGGGGATTTTAAGGTCGAGATGGAGGATCTCGTTACGGACATAGTAGGGGGTAGTGATGGATTAATTAGCATTCGCATTCATTGTTAGCTTGTGAAAAATCATTTAGCATTTAGCTAATGAAATTTAGTTGCGAAATTTCGTGAAGTGCTAAGTGAATTATCGCTTCGTACATTTTCATTTTCATTAAAAGTGCGAATTAAAATGAGCGTTCACCATTTTAATTCGCACTTTTATTAAAATTTTCATACTTCATTATTATCAATTATCATCATATTAGCTATTAGCATAGCAATAGCAATTATCATGCTAAGACTCAATAATTCACTTGCTAATGAAATTAATGAAAAATCGCATTAATTGCCATTACTAGTAGGGGGAATCGGTAGCTCTACGGAGGAATCGGTTCTGGATGGTTTGCAACCTATGAATATGGCGGGGTCTAGTGTGGGCAAAGACGGCACCGGCATATGTCATGATGGGACGGATACACGCAGTGTAGATACGCAATTTGCACCTAAGTGACAATTTGCTACGTGCATTTAGGACGGAGTGAAGCCTACCTAGAGCGAAAGCGGCTCGCGAGCGAACCTGCTTTATGTGCTCTTGAAAAGTGAGGTGGTCATCGAGGACTACACCGAGATATTTGGCTCGCTTCTCCCAAGGGATCGGCTTGCCGAACATGGTGATGGGCTCGGGGAGGGTGGGTTTCTTACGCGGTTTGGAAAAGAGAACCGCCTGACTCTTATCGGGATTGACCTCGATTCGCCACTTCCTGAACCATTCGCCGAGCTTGTCGACTGAGGTTTGGAGAGTGTCGCGAATCGTAACGGGACTACGGGCCTTAAAGTAGATGGCCGTATCGTCTGCGAACAGAGCCAACTGTGCCTTTCTACTTTTGGGAATATCGCTAGTAAACAGCGTGAAGATGAGCGGGGATATGACAGAGCCCTGGGTCCGCGTAGTGTGCCCGCTATTTGTATTTTATATGCAATAACATGTATTGGCGTTCCGCCGCGGAAGTTCGGCGACGGAATTTCCGTCTAGTGTGGCAAAGGCCTTTATTCACACGTTTTTCAGCATAAGCTCTTTCAGCTTGATGTTGGTGCTCAGCTAATTCAGCGGATAAATCTCCTTTGCGGTCTTCATCTGCAACTTTAATTTTAGCGTTTAACACATCGCACGTATTGCATGTGTCTTTGGATGGTTGCTTAAACGACAGATTGAGGTCGTGAAAGCATTTGGAATATAATTTTAAAGTGACATTTTAGCAATTGAAAGGTCAGCAGCTAAATATTTCTTACCAGTCGAATTTCTACAATAGTGGCTCTCATAACTTGGAAAGCTCAAAATGTGGTGGTTTACAAGCGAAATGTCTTCGATAGTCTTCTCATTTTTGGGAGGTTGACGACCTCTCTGATCCTCATCAATGATTCCGTTAGGGGATAATTTCTTTTTTTCTATAATTATATTAACAAATCCCTTGATCTCTCCTAGTATTTTACAAAAACACTCTTTACAAACCGGTTTGTTCTCATTATAAATCTCTAGCATGTACTTACAGTAGTACTCTCTATTTAATGTCCTGCTGCCCGTTTTTTGAGATTTTTTTGGTAAAATCTCTACTGACTTACACACAAATGCTGCCCTTCTTTCTATCTCTATCTCCAAGTTGCCAATAATTTTCAAAACATTGCGTCTGTTCAGCCTTTGTAAACCTTTCAACACATTTTAATCTACATGAAATCAACTCTTTTGGGTTTCTGTCAGGAACTACTTTACCTTTTTCCGTTTTGCAACTCTTTCCTGTATTCCTTAGTGTTTTGCTTGCATTTCTCTCCACTCTTGATCTTCTTTTTTTTGTGTTATTATTAGTATTTTCTTCACTAGTACTTGGCGTTTCCATAATTAAAGTTACATTCTCATTTCTGTCTATTGTATTTTCTAGGATCATTGTAGGTATTTCTATCTCATCTATAGTAGGAGCTGCATGTTCTGTATCCCTTATGTCCTCTTCCATATTCATTTCAGGTGAAACACTTTGTTTGCCCGTGTTTTCGTTTGTTACACACGTCGAAATTTCTGTTTCTTTGTTCTGTGTATTATTATCCATAGATAAATTTTCTGGTGTCTCTTTTTCATCATCACATGATTCGCAATCAGTTGCTGAATCATCTATTATTATTTTCTTAATATTAAAATCAGGATCACGAACACTGTCGTCACTGTCATTTTCTTCGGAAACTTCACTGTTTTCTATAATGTCTGTACTATCGAATTGTAGTTTTGGGTCAGTAATTAATACGTTATAAAGTTCTTTGGTTGCTGGGGACATTAGCGGAAAAGGAGATAATGGATCATCGTTCCTCAATAACGAAGAGTGTGACAGTGGTGTGGCAAGATTAGGGTCACCTGAAGCAATAAAAATTAACAATCAGACAGATAGATAGATTACTTTCGCATTTATAATAATATTAGTTTGGATAAACAACTAGCTGTGTCTTACGGCTCTGTCCTATTCCAGGGTCTACCAAAGTTCATCAAAATCTGTCCAGCAGGAAGAGATGTACTTTATTTCAAACACACACTCATACACATAACTTTCGGATCTAAAATAGTGTACCTAATTACTAGAAAATAATACTACAATAGCCAAAGTTAAACCGTTTACTACTCACCCAATATTTCTCGATTATGTTTTTGTGTTTGTTTCAACATTAGAGGAGTAAGGGGAGATATCGATATCGGCTCATTAGAGATTGGAGCATTAGAGATTGGTGCATTTGAGATTAGAGCAATTGAGATTGGAGCATTAGAGATTGGAGCACTATACTCATCTGAAAAAAAAATGAAGTAGTGTATCATTTATGGCTAGTTCTTAAAGAAAGATTACCCACGATGGGAATCCAGGTGTATTAGTATCTGATCTACTAGATATGAGCGCCGCCGTGATTTCTTTTGACAGCGGTGGCGTCATTTGAAATT
Source organism: Lithophane leautieri (assembly GCA_949152455.1). NCBI lineage: Eukaryota > Metazoa > Arthropoda > Insecta > Lepidoptera > Noctuidae > Lithophane > Lithophane leautieri. Next base: position 15,171,120 of record OX424468.1, on the reverse strand, counting down.
TTCTGAGGTGGTGTAGCGGCGGTGTCAGCGGCGTGGGGTAAAAAAACCGTCCAAGTGCATGTAGAACCGCGCATAGTAAAGGGTTCCTTGTCGGGATGAATATTCCTTTGAAACGCTTGCTCATATTCGCTTATACAAATTCGACATTATAGCCATACGAATATGGTTCATATTCCAGCCACACTCTCTTGGAATGATCTTCCATCACCAATGCAATGCCTGAAAACAGTACAATATTTCAAAATCTAATAGAAAGTTACTCATACCTACATGAACAAATTCCCCTACAAATTTATCATGTACACTGGTATTGGCTCACTGTACCTCAGGGGTCCTGGCATGGAGGCTTGGCTTGGGATCTCCTAGGGTGTGGGCTGCTGCGAACTCTCTCTTCTGTGACTCCGTCTATATTGGTGACTGTGCTTCGTTACTGCATTCATCCCATAATCTCTAAGAACGCCATCTCGTTTCTGTAATTTACAGTTAAAAACGTATACCTTTATCCTAATTCAAATAATTAACCAATCTAATTTATTATTCAAATAGTATAAAATTCATTACAATCACAATGCATAAAATATAATTGAACACTTACCATTTTGTCATTATCTATTGTTTGATGTCATGTCTCTTAACTAACCCTTCGCCCATAAACAAACTTCAACGAACACGATTAGGAAAATAATACTTATACAATCACCCAACACATTATTTGATAATACATTACATAATATTGAATTCCATAATTATATTCATTATTGCGTCTAATTTATGTAACCTGTCAAAATGTTGAAAACGTCAAATAGTTTATTTTTGACAGCTTTGTGCACAGATTGTCCATGCCGACCGATGCCGACTAAACGGAATGTTACCATTTTAAATATTATATATTTTATTTATAAACATTTTAAACATTCACAATTATTAGGTAGTTTATTTATTTTATTTCTTATAGATCAGTTTTTACTTTATTATAATAATATTCTAGCGTATGACACTCGTGGGTTGCAGCTGAAAATCAGCGTCAGGTGGTACACTTTGTGTTTCCATCTGACATTATGCTGAGCTGAGGCCCTTTTGGCATTCTAATGGTTGTTTTCTGTTTTTATAGTTTTAAGGTGTATTTTTTCTGCTACAATGCCAATAAACGCATTTTTCTTCTTTCTTCTTTCTATTCCTATAAAACGCGTACTCGGCGCGTGCTCATATCTAATACAGACGCAAGCACATCAAGCTACCCGAAACTGTCAATCAACTTTGGACATTATGCTTTAGCAATAAAGTTGAAAATCGATTAAAGAAATTTGACAGATTGTAGTAGCTTGATGTGCTGGCGTCTGCACCTACCTAATACACCTGGATTCCCATCATCTATATACATCTAAGTCAACAGTTTCTAGTCAACAGTTACAATAAGTTACATACTTACCACTCCATTTGAAATAAGATTAGAAATTTTAGTAAACCTTTTTACCGTCCGTTCAATCAATTTTTACTTATATTACGTACTTATATAAATTTGAACGGCATTAAAAGCAAAAACGTGGTTACAATATCAACTTTTTACTGCAGTTGCCATTTGTCATGCCAACAACGCAATAGAAGTCAAAATCGGTTGAACGGACTGTAAAAAAGTTTATAATTTTTTTTAATCTTATTCCAACTGGAGTTTAGTTGAATATGCCGACGGCGACGTTCGTACGAACGCAAAAATGTCGCGACGGGATTTTATCGCGCACTGGATTTTCAACTCTCGGTGTTGAGCCGAGCATTGAGAATCCAACAGAGTGCATTCTAGCGCGTCGCAAAAACACATTGCGAAAAAAACGTCGCGATATTTTCACGTCCATGCGTACGTCGGCTAACTCCCAACCTTCATCAATACCTACATAAAAGGTGGCAAAAAAGTTTTTTGTGAGTATAGATCTGTTTCTTACCATTTCCATCCATTTGATTTATTCGTTTGCGCGATGATTTTAACTTTAATTCACGAAGTTCTGTTAACTTACGTTTCCTAGCCATTCATTCGTCAATCGTCGGATTTTGCAAAAACCAATTACCTATTTAAATACCTAGGTATCAATTACTTAAGTAGGTAGGTATTCCCTCTGTTAGGATAATACACTAAGGTAGATAAGGTTTGGTAGGTACTCACTTTTTCCTCCATTGCAAATCACAAACTATACAACAAACTTATGAAAAACTCAAAAACAAACGAAATCAAAATCAAAACACAGAGTTCCCGCCACATTCCCGCGCACGCGGCTTCTGAACTGACGTTTGTTTACCAACACAAGCAAGAGCAAGTTGCGCTAGAGACGTGCCTGTGCCACGATAAATTTTTACTTTTTACGGAAGCGTCTTGACAACTCGTTTTTAAAAAAAATACAATTTAGGTTCATATGTTGGCAACTAAACATATTCATTTAATGTCAAAGTTTTTTGTAACCGACATTTATTGATAACTATACTTATTACATTTAGGGTTCAGAACGTAGTTGGCCGTAACTGGACATCTCAATATATCACGATTTAAACAGAAATACTTCGGTTGGCTATAACTTGACATCTCAACTTGTCAAATAAAAGAGAAAACTTATATGTGTATAAGTTGAGATATCAAATAACGAATAATATTTTGGTCACTGGCTATATGTTGATATAACGAAATATCAATGTTCGTTCATGTAAGTAAGTAAGTAAGTAAAATTTTATTTGTTTAAACATGGTGTACATGATACATTGCATGCAAGATAATAACAGATAGGTACAGAAAAGTTCTAACATGTTCAGCCGCATATCGTGGCGTACAAATTGGTAGGAAGAGATGGTGCATAGACCGTGATAATATTCATCAAAATTACATTATAGAAATTATTTAGATACTTATTAAATCATCATTATTTATTAAAGATTAGGTATCATTACAGTTCAGCAAGCATATTTTTTGATAAAATTAAATGTCAAAGTAGTCATAAAATAAATTAGTCAATAAAAATATGAATTACTGTCATTAAAATTTCAATTCTAAATTACAATTATTCCACAAAAAATACAATAGATTACAATTGCATGTCAATAAAATACAACATCGTCATCTCAAAAGCGAAGAAAATTTTTCCTCTTTCATAAATTCTTCTATACTGTAATATGCTCTTTCAGTTAGTAAGCTCTTCAATTTACTTTTAAGAGCAGATATATTTAATGTTCTCCATGATTTAGGCAATTTATTAAAGATGGTCGGACCCATGCAAAAGATGCTCTTACGCATAAGAGCAGTTTTAGCGCCGTGAACACAGAGTTTGAAATTATCACGTCTATTCCTAGGGACAGCATCAGACAAGAGCTGAAATAAATGAGTATTCGATTTAATGAACATTACTGTTTCTAGGATATATAATGAGGGCAATGTCAGTATCTTACGTTCTATAAAATAAGATTTACAGCTGTCCGTTGTTTGCAGTCTAAACATCGATCTAATGCACCTTTTTTGGGGTCCGTAATTTAACTTCGAGAGTCATATGTTCGATTAATGAAAAGTCGACTGAACGATTGTTCGAATGGAATTTATTGCGAAACAACCTTTTATCGCCAAACGCTACTTCGACTGAACGATTCATCGAATATTTTTTAATCGATGGACTGCTCTTTCGAATGAGTTTTAGTTATTATATAGTTTAATAATTGAAATAAAATCATTTGAAAAAGATTTTTCGTCACATATTATTTCATACATAGTCGAGGAAATCAAACACTTAAAGATATCGTACGTTCTTCTCGCACATTTAGTAACATGAAATTTGGTGAAAAGGAAGATTTAAGATTACTTTTTTTGAAGTTAGCTTGCAGTAGGCACTTTGCTTATACGAGATTAAGTAACTACCGCATCATTATCAATGACTACAGGATGCATGTAATTTTATACGATATTAATTATGAGTTCATATTACCATTTATTGTTTCTATAATAATTGAATAAATTACTTCTTATTTTAATGGGAACATGCCTATGTGATTTAATTAAATGAAACTAAATATGAAATTACCCTCATTGTTTTTATTTTGCATTAGCATAGCGCATTACCAACTTTCTTGTTTATTACGTGTTTTTGTCTCAATCTTAATATTCTATTAAAATGGAGGAACTAAAGTTTGTGAAATCGAAAAAAGGGAAGAATTTATTGATATTAGAGGGGTATACATATTCTTTAAATAAAACAGTGACTGATAAGTGTTATGGGCTTGTACAGAAAAAACATCATTAAAATGTAGTGCTACGGTTAGAACGGTAATAGAACATTCTAAACATATTTTGAAGACTGAAATTGGATTAGTAGACCACCTTCATCCACCGCGCCCTGAAGAAAACGTCGCGAGAGAGGTAAGGACTAATTTGAAGAGAAAAGCGGAACAATCTATGGAAAGCCCAGCACAAATTATCCAGGCATGTAAACAGGAAGTACCGCATAATGCAGCTCCTTACATTCCTAATAATGACGCTATGCGAATGATTATAAATAGAGCGCGATTTAGAAAAACTCCATGAATACCAACGGAATTAAGTGAAGTGAATTACTATGATATATACAATGTGATCAACAACAAGAATTTTTTGATTGGTCATTTATTTTTATGAAAATGAAAGTGTCCTCGTTTTCAGCACCGAAAATAATCTGCGCTTGCTTAACGATTCCTCATATTGGCTTTCAGACGGAACATTTATGTGTTGCCCCAATCCATATACCCAAATGTATACTATACATGGATTTGTGGGTAATAAGGAAGGCGCTTTTAAATTTATACCGTTAGTATATGGGCTGTTAAGTAACAAAAGTGAAAATTGTTATTATATTTTCTTTGAGATAATAACGCGACACGCGTTTAATGAATATAGTCTGAACTTAAGACCACAATATGTGTTGACAGATTTCGTGATTGCTGCTACAAAAGCGCTTAAAAGAGTGTTTCCTGATACTAATCAAAAATATTGTTATTTTCATCTTCGCCAATCGATTTGGAAACATATCCAACAAAGCGGATTTGCAAAGAGGTATGGTAAAGACATAAGTTTCGCACATAAAATGAGATATATACCTGTTTTGGCGTATTTAAAACCAGAGGAAATACGCGACACATTCCTTTTGCTTCAAAACAAAGAAGTGCTACCGAAGGAAGTCAGTTCAATTGTTTCTTGGTTTTCAAAATATTATGTAAATGGCACTTTTAGGAATATAACTAATACTGCCACTACAAATAAAACTGACACTAATACTACGATTTCCTTAAATGTGTCAATTCAAAGAATTCCACCTCTGTTCCCACCTGAAACATGGTCTATCCATGATCGTTTGGAATTAAACACGCCTAATTCCCAAAATTCAGTCGAATCATGGCATCATCGCTGGAATGGACTCCTGGGAAGAAAGAAGTGGAACCTATTTAAAACCATAAAAGAAATGGAAAAAGAACAAAAAAATAATGAGTTGATTATAGAAAAAATTAGAGCCCAAGATGAGTCAGTTTCTCCTACGAAAAAGAAAAAACAGGTTGGGAAAGAAGAAAAACTGAAAAAACTTTTAAATCAAAAAGAAGACATGGACAGGCTTGACTTCATGAGCTCTTTGGCTTACATTTGCCGCTTAAAAAAATAAAACAACGTTTAAATTTGATTATTATTTTATGTTTGGAATATTAGTGGAATTCTCAGGGCGTTAAAGAATCTTAATCTACCTTAATTTTGTGCAAAAATCGTAACACACTTAAATGTATTTTTTTTTATAATAAACAATTTTCCCTTCTTTTGTGCTTTATTATCTTCCTTTTCACCAAATTTCATGTTACTAAATGTGCGAGAAGAACGTACGATATCTTTAAGTGTTTGATTTCCTCGACTATGTATGAAATAATATGTGACGAAAAATCTTTTTCATATGATTTTATTTCAATTATTAAACTATATAATAACTAAAACTCATTCGAAAGAGCAGTCCATCGATTAAAAAATATTCGATGAATCGTTCAGTCGAAGTAGCGTTTGGCGATAAAAGGTTGTTTCGCAATAAATTCCATTCGAACAATCGTTCAGTCGACTTTTCATTAATCGAACATATGACTCTCGAAGTTAAATTACGGACCCCCTTTTTTGTGCTCGAAACGCTATTTCTTTGTCCGTGCTATTCCCCCAAAAGATGACTCCATATCTCAGAATTGATTCGGCTATACCATAGTAAGCAGTAATAAGAGCATCTGTATTGAGAACCACAGCAAGCTGTTTCAGAGCGTAGGCTGCACTACTCAATTTCTTACTAAGTGCCTCTATTTGAGGTTTCCAATTCAATCTAGAATCTATTATTAGACCCAGAAATTTTGTTGTGTCAGATTCATTGATATTTGTATTATCAAATTGAATATTAAGATTGTTGATTTGTGTACATTGTCTAAAGTGCATTACGTTTGTCTTTTTTAAATTAATTATTAAATTATTATCATTTAACCAATTTATAATAGATATTACTGAATTATTAATGTCATGTTCATATGAGTTTATGTCATTACAAGCTATTGTCATAGTGCAATCGTCAGCAAAAAGTGTCATTGGTTGTTCAGTTACTTTAGGCAAGTCATTTATATACAGGGTGAACCACGGAGGGCCCAATACACTGCCTTGAGGTACTCCGTACATAACTTCGCGCTCCTCTGATCTTGAAGTTTCTTCTCGTTTACTTTTATAATTTATTGTATTGATTTCTGTAAGTTGTTTACGGTTTTGAAGATATGATTTAATTAATTCTAAAACGTTACCTCTAATACCATAGGCTTCAAGTTTCTCTGCCAGGGAATTATAATGGACGCAGTCAAAGGCCTGTGTCATGTCGCAGAATATGGCACATACTGGTGTTCTCTTATCTAAATTTAGCATGACATTATGTAAAAACTCATAAATAGCCAAATTAATACTTTTATTTTTACGAAATCCCTTTTGTTCGTCACTTAATATATTATATTTTTCTAAATAGGTATCTATTTCACCATATATATATTTTCCGAACACCTTAGACAAAACTGGTATAAGCGCGATCGGTCTGTAATTTATCATTAATTCGTGATTATCTTTCTTATATAGCGGTTTCACTATAGACTTCTTTAATGCATCAGGAAATATACCTGCACTTATGCAAAGATTAATAATTAAACACAAATGAGTACATATTTGAAATGCAACTGCTTTCAATATTTTTGTGGCAATACCATCGTGGCCAACGCTGTTCGTGTTTTTTAGCTTCATTATAATATTTAGTACGTCATAGGGGGTAGACGGAGCCATAAACATAGACTGTGCTCTGCCAAGAATGAATGACGTTGAGTTTGTTCCCGCGTTAATCGTTGGTTGTATTTTATCTATAAAATAATTATTAAATGTATTGGCAATGTCCTTTGGGTGTGTGATGGGTTTTTTTTTCAAATTTGATGTAGGAAATTGAGTTTTTCGGGGCATTGTATTTACTCTTATTTATTATTTGCCACGTAGTCTTAGACTTGTTTTTAGATGTTTTAATATTGTAATTATTTCGTGCTTTCTGAGTTAGATTAATAATTCTTTTGAGTAATTTTGAATATCTTTTGAATTTAAAATGTGAATCGTTAATTTGACATGTTGTGTTGTCAGGTAAAACACGTAAAAATGCGAGATGTCAACATAATACCATAGTCGATTGCTCCAAAAGTTATTTATATTTAGAGCTGTCAATTTTTTTCATATAAATTCCTAATGCGTAGAACGTATTAAGCCAATAAAAAAAAAAACATACAAGTCGAGATGTCAATGTATTCACGCCAGCCACGGATTTATTCGTATTTTGTTGCTACAGATGATGAGGGGCCGTGGCCTTTTACTTCTACAGAAGGCGATGGAGACAAGTTCAAATGAGCTTGAAAGCAGTCATGTGGAGAAAGCGCTTCAAGAGAATTCCTCAACACCTTCGACGACCACCAAGGTGATGGAAGAAATCTCAGAAAATGGCGCCATGGAAAGAGAATCCAGCAACGTTAGCACCACCATCAGCCAGCACCCAGGTGAAACCATCGTACTATATATCACCGGTTAACAGCGAAGGTAGCTATTTAGACGATTCAGATGCGGATCCGCTCTTCAACCCACCTCCCAAAGAGAGAACTCACCGTCCATCTCACGTCGTTGCGTTCCAAAAAAGAGGTATCGTTCCTCTAGTACTACCTCCTCCTCCAGTTCTAGTAGTTGCAGCAAGACTTCACCACCAAATCATCTCTGCAACTCTGCGCCATCTGCCATGCCGGATTCTGCCAATCTTTTTAACGAGAATCCGGTTACTGAAGCTTCCACCTCTCAACCGATCATAGACCAGTCTGCTGATCCTGAAAGCCTTCAAAGGGCTAAGAAAATGACAAGAAAAAAGTCTCGTTCCTCCAGCTCCTCCTCTAGTTCTAGCTCATCATCTAGTAGTTCCAGCAGTTCGTCAAGCAGCAGTAATACAGAAATAGGTAGTAACTCTGTGCCGTCGGCCATGCCGGATTCTCACAATCTTTTAAACGAAAATCCACCTACTGAACCTTCTACCTCTCAACCGATCATAGACCAGTCTGTTGATCCTGAAAGCCTTCAAAGGGGTAGGAAAAGGATAAGAAACCCAGCTGTTTGGTTCACAAATGTTAAGAAATCTCGTCGAAATACCGGAAAGGCTTATGTACTCGTAAGTTCAACTAATAAGAGCGTCCCTGAAAGAGCGGTCAAGCCTCCATGCCACGATAATTGCAAATTGAAATGCAAATCTAAAATAGGTGAAATATTACGCAAATCTTTGTTCGACAAATTTTGGGGACTAGGCGAACTTCAACGGCAAAGAGAGTTCATTGTAAGGCACACACAAGAAATTAAGCCTAAATATAGATACAGCAGTACCCAAAATCTTGTTGAAGACACTCGTTTTAGAGTCTGCAAGACTTTTTTTAAAGCTACCCTAAGCATAAGCGACCAATGCATTAGGACAGCTCTTTCAAAACGACAAGAAGGCGGTTTCATAAAAGATGACCGGAGGGGTAAGCACGGACAGCACTCCACCATAGATAATGAAATAAAAGAAAGTGTCGTCACTTTCATTAAGTCTATCCCCAGAATAGAATCTCATTACCTTCGAGCACAAACAACAAGAGAATTCATTCCAAGCGAAAGATCACTTGCGGATCTATACCGAGATTATAAAGATCTACGCGAAAATGAATGTTTACCATTTCTTTTCACATACCCAAAAAAGATGCGTGTGATCTTTGTGAAACATTCAAAAATGCTATCGGAGAAGAACAACAAAAACTGCGTGAGGCCAATGACCAACATTTGAAAGAGAAAGTGCTGTCCAGATCAGAAAAGGAAGCTGACAAGAAAAGGACAGACGTAGTTGTTGCAGTTTACGATCTCCAAGCCGTGATGCAATTGCCTAAAGGGCAAGTATCCCTATTCTTTTATAAATCTAGAATAAATTGTCTAAAGGAGACGGGCGAAAATTCATACAAAGTTGGGCCTGACGTTACAGTTACTATTACTACATTTTTTAATTTAGATATTAATACCATTTCAAAAAAACCAAAATGTTTACGACTTCGCCATGGTAGAAAAAAAATACAGGGTCTTGTTGGTTTGTCCAGAAACAACGTTGTTGCTTTTTATTAACGTTATTCTTACACCAAGCTCCCACATTATATTTAAAAAAAAGAATGGTTTGTCTTTATTGTAGACTAGAATATAACAGAATTTATTGTAGGACATTAACATATTGAGGGTTCAGACCACTTGAGGTGCAACCCATTGCTGTATAACTGAAAGAATGCCTTGGTCTTCTATTTGATGTAATCCTATAGAAGGATTACGGCGCCATTTAGCTATGCCGCAGTTGATACAACGATGATGTTGATCACTCATTGTAGCAAACTTCGAAATCCGGTAGATGAGGCTGAGGTAAGTCGAGTAGGCAAGTTATCTAAGTCCGTTGTAAGAAATACGTGGGTCGTCAAAGTAACAATCGTCAGAATCCTTTATACGTAGCCAAAGTCGCTAAAGAATATCGAATAATAATTACAGCACACGAAAACACAACCGAAAATATCCACTACCGCAAGCTCAGAGCCAAACGAAGCGAATGATTTGGAATGATTGGTTTGATTGACGTTTGATCCGACATTGACTTAAGTTCCACTTTGTTGCCTGTTTAATAAAATATGATGATTGATTGTTAATTCAATCAATTTATTTTTATGACTTGTTTAGAAACGTTGTTGTGTCACTGGATAAATATTATTAAAAAAAATGATTTTTTTGAACTAATGATAGAAGAAATTAATATGTTATGGGCATAATAATGGAAAGAAATGTATTATTATGATTTCGATAAATCGATTAATTTGTTTCATCTTGCAACATTGTTTAGTCTAGAAAAAAAATAATAAGGGAAGTCAGTGTTTGTTCTATTAAAATTATTTAATTTCTTATCCCATGATAAAACTGCATAATATTTCATGATTAATTACAAAAAAAACTAAAAGAAATATTGATAAATATTTCATTTGTGTAACGTTAGGCCCAGATTCGCCCGTCTCCTTTCACGATTAGTGACTTGTATGCAAAAGATGTAATATGCTTCTTTTGGGACGAAATCGAAGGCAAACGTGGTGCTGTGGAAATTGGATCCTGCGTACTGCAATATATACAGATGCTTGTTGAGAAAAATACATTAGGTACCGAACTGGACCTTATATTTTATAGTGACAACTGTTGTGGTCAGCAAGAAAATAAATATCTGCTGTCTGCCTACGCATTTGCTGTTGCAGCCATGAGAGTAAACTCAATTACTCATAAATTTTTAATTCGTGGTCATTCGCAAAATGAAGGCGATAATATACACAGCGTTATCGAAAAACAAATCAAAAGATATACTAAATCAGGCCCAATATACTGTCCACAACAATACGCGACTTTAATAAGAACAGCTAAAAAGACTAGGAAACCTTATCATGTGGAAGAACTTACACATGACAAGTTCTATGATCTGAAGCCCTTCAAGAAGAATGGGGAATAATTTCACTGTTAATGTTGACAGAGAACAAATAAAATGGCACGATATTAAACAACTTCGCGTTGAAAAGCAGCAACCGATCACATTTTTTTATAAAACTTCTTATGAAGAGACGGTTTAAAAAAAAGCGTTTGTTAGAAATCAAAGGCGCACACAAGATCACCAATTTTCTCCAACTTTGAAAAAAGCGTATTTGCAAAAAATACCATTGGGTGCCAATAAAAAGCGGGATATTACGGAACTAATTGATAAGAAAATAATTCCACAGAGTTACGTCGATTCTTATTACAAAAATGCACTAGATTTATAGAATAAAATCCGATAGAATAGAATAATTCCGTTACCTAAAAAGTGTAATCCCTCATCGTTTTCTGAATATCGTCCAATATCCGTCTTACCTTTCCTATCCAAAGTCCTTGAACGATTAATCCACGATCAAATAAGCACTTTCCTTTCTAAAAATAATCTCCTCAATCCTTTCCAGTCTGGCTTCCGTCCTGGTCATAGCACCACCACAGCTCTTCTGAATATTACGGATGATATAAGGTCAGCCATGGAAAATGGTAATCTAATGGTCTTAGCTTTGCTAGATTTCAGTAACGCTTTTAATATTGTAGATTTCGATGTTCTGCTTGGCATTCTATGCTCTCTTAATATATCTCCATCGGTAATTGATTGGTTTCGTACTTACCTGTTTGGTCGCCGGCAACGTATCTGCATCGGCGAGACCTTGTCTTCCTGGAGTAATACTTCTGCCGGTGTACCTCAGGGTGGCGTTCTATCCCCTTTACTTTTCGCAGTGTTTATTAACTCAATCTCCGACGAACTAATTTCTTCCTACCATCTTTATGCAGATGATTTACAAATTTACTCGCGAGCTCCACTTGGTAACCTTTCTGAGGCTATCTTAGTGATTAATCGCGATCTAGCCTGTATATGCGATTGGAGCAAGGGGTTTGGACTTATGGTCAACCCCATAAAGACGCAGGTTGTTGTGGTTGGCAGTTCTAGGACGGTCTCAAGGATTGATTGGACCACTCTTCCCCAAGTTTTTTTTGACAACTCTGTTATTCCCTTCAGCGAAAAAGTTAAAAACTTGGGGATATTCGTTGACAAGAACTTCTCTTGGACTGTCCAGCTACAGGAAGTTAGCCGCAAGCTATTTGCATCCGCTGCATCTTTGAGGAGGCTACGCAATTTTCTACCGACTGCCACTAAGATTGCGCTTGCACAATCACTTCTTCTACCCATCCTTGATTATGCTGATGCCAGCTATCTTGACCTTGCTCAAAACCAACTCGATAAACTTGAGCGGCTTCAAAATGTTTGTATAAGGTTCATATTTGGTTTGCGCAAATATGACCATGTTTCCGAATTTCGTGTGAAGCTCAAGTGGTTACCAATTCGCCTTCGTCGGAATGCTCATATTCTTTCCCTTTTGTATGATGTGCTTTTTCCCCTTCCACTCCTCTCTATCTTAAAAAACGTTTCGAGTATCTTTGCGACTCCCATACGAAATTTTTAAGGTCATCAGATAACTTGAAGCTTAAAATGCCAATGCATTCCACAACTTTCTTCGACAAATCCTTTTCTGTCCAGGCCGCTCGTTTGTGGAATGCATTACCAGTTCAAATAAAACGCGCGCAATCGTTACCTGTATTTAAGAGATTTGTGAAGGAACATTACTTGTTGTTGTGATCTTGTTCTCGTAGCTGTAATAATCTGTAGTCGTCATTTATTTTTCGTTGCTTACATAAATATTCTTTTAAAGTCAGTATGTATGTATTTATGTATCTATTATATAGCATATTATACATATACATATATATCTATTAAGTATAGTATACTGTATCTATTGGTAAGTTTAAGTACCTACTTATTATTTTGCACCAATGACAACCCCATTTTTTATATCCACGCAATCACTGTCCATTCTAAGGTTGCCTGGAAGAGATCGCAGAAAGCGATAAGGCCGCCCATTGTATGTTTTGTAGTGTTAAATATATTTATTTTCGCTATGTATTTTCTGGTGTACAATAAAGTATATATAAATAAATAAAAATTACACGCAAAAATTTCTTCCAAATAATACCTACATACGTAGGTGTCTGTAGGTATTGACCTACATACGTAGGTGTCTGTAGGTATTGTTAAGAAGGAAATCTGAATACTTAAGTTTTTTGATAACTTTATAATAATAATAAAATTTCCGATTTATTTAAGCAAAAAAAGTTTAGTGATTTAGTCACGATTACTAATATAACACGAAAAATAATAATAAAAAAGTTATACGTGTATTTGAAGGTAAGTAATTGAGCAAATTAATATCTTAGTAAAATAATATACAGCATCATACACCAATAATTTAAATCGGTCAAATAGAAAACGAGTAAAACGTTTTTCGCACTTCCTGAAAAAAGAGGTATTTTGAGTTGTGCTACTCTTTATCTAGGTGTGCGATATGAAAACAAATGAGGTTTATATGTTTACATGGGATGAAAGCATAGCTTCTCGTGGCCCACAGGAAATAGGCTCCTGCATTATGCATTTTCTTAAAAATATTGTAAAATGTGAGCACCTGATTATGTACTCTGACCAATGTGGTGGCCAAAACCGAAATATTAAAATGACTCTTATCTGCCAATATATTGTTTCCAATCCTGAGTTTGCTACAAAGAAAATTGATCATAAGTTTCTTGTAAGTGGACATTCGTACTTGACTTGCGATCAAGATTTTGGCCTAGTGGAAAAACAAAAACGATTTTTAAAAAATATTTTTGTACCTCAAGATTGGAACCAAGTGATTTTAGCTGCCAGGAAAGTCAGACCATTCAAAATAATTTCTATGACAAAAGATCTATTTTTTTCAAGTCAGTTACTAGAAAGAAACATAACTAACAGGAAAATTACGTAGATAAGGGAAAAGTGGAGTGGCTAAAAATGCAATGGCTGTTGCTTCATGAAATACATCCATTTAAGATTTTTTTCAAGTATTCTAATAACCCTTTTGTACTCTTTCAAGAGGTTGATATAAAAAAACGCAATTCAATTATGATTCAAAACCTAAATATATTATATCCTGAGGTTCATGCCATCAGTGATAATAAAAAGAAAGATTTACTGGAGTTTTTAAATTTTATACCGCCTGTACATCACAGTTTTTACAAGGAGTTAAAGACTTCAGCAGCAGAAAATGATATGATTTTCAACAATGACCTAATTGATGACTAGTTTAAGTTCTATTTACTTTGTTAAAATAATAATTTCCGAATTTCTGTACTTTTGAAAGAAAAAAGTTAATTTTCAGTAAATATTTGTTTGATTAACGGCCTAACCTTGCCTATTAGTAGTGGAAATATAATAGTACTCTAAATGCAGAAGTGGCTTAAGCCACACAAATAATCCTAAAATGTGAGTATATTCCAAAATAAACTACTTCACCCCACAGAATGTATCACAGTAATTGGGTAAAATATGCTCCGGAAATAAAAACCCAAAAAAAAAAAATCTAATCTAATTTAAAATTAGATAGATAGATAGATAGATAAAACGTTTATTTGATGCACACAAAAGACAGCACAACATACAAAGACAAGGTTAGCCAATTTACAAAAAAAAACAAAAAACAAATAGAAACAATAAAAGAAAACTAAACTAGACACAGTGATGACAATATTAAAAAATAAAACTTTAAAAAATAACGAGTAATACAAAGTGCGGTGTGCGTCTCAACGTTGCACCATATGGGAGTCCAACTCAGCATGTGTCAGGCGAATATACCTGACGCTGATATTCTGCTGGATCCATACGGACGTCGAGCAGATACATTAAATTAATATGTGAATTTGTGTACGGAGCAAAATTACGTAAGTACCCGCAATTTAAATAATCTATTATATAGTTAAGTTTTGCATTAAATTAATTAATTAATGAATATACAAACCCCAGTATTTTCATACTGCCTATCTCAAGCTTAAGCCACTTTTGCGCTGACGGCCTCAATTGTTTTATATCAGTACATGATTTCACATAAAATGTTTGCATCTATTGAACACAAATTTCCAGAAGTAGGTCACACATTTTAAGATTGTGACAGAGATTTCGGCCGCATAGAAAAACTTTTAAGAAGAAATGAAAAAATATATACACCTAATAATTACAGAAATATAATTAAAATGGCATCAAAAAAGAATTCGGTTATTGAAGATATGTATCACCACTTTTACGATTTTAACAATTAAAAGACGATTTGGGGATAGTAATACCTAACACAAACACATTAAAACAAAAAATCAACTTTAAAATTAATGTCAAGTGGATTCACATTGAAGACTGGCAGATATTTTTATAAGACAAACTCTCAAGTCTCTCTTGTAAAAAAATCTGATGTTATCCCAACAGTGTCCATTAAATGTAACATGAATCACAAGGGCAAAATTTCAAAAGAAAAAACTGGTGATATAAAAACAAAACTTGAGTATATTGAGCAGGAGTCTCAGTGGTTTTACATAAATATAAATACTCAATAATTAATAAATTAATAGTATGTCAGTACATGGCATACCTAATTTTTTATAATAAAACTATTTCATATAAATAATGCTGTTTTATTTTTTTACCACATAGAGCCTTTGTAAGTTTTTCTTAACTAAACTTATATATGGATCATAGTAGACAAAGGTGTTATGTTCATATTTTCACTGTTTGTATTGTTTTATTTTTATTGTATTCATTTTGGTTGACATGTGTATTTCAATTTTATTTTATTTGTTTGAATGTCATGTAACTATGTATGTATGTATTTGATATTTCTTGACATGTGTATGTAAGTATTTTAATTGTATTTAATTTTAATTAATTGAATCTTTTGAGTATTATGTTATTGTTTATATTGTAATCGTACTGAAATTTAATGTAATGGACCTTGTCTGAAACAAGCAATTTTTTTTTTTAATTTAAAATAATCAATCTTGTCTAAGTATTGGTACTTCTATTGTATTTTAAAACTATAAGCTTTAATTGCTAAGATCCTTTGATTATTTATTATGTTTAAACGCTCATTACTCGTTTAAAACTATTTGCTAGTTAACACCTTTGTCCACTTAACCCTTCAATTATTGTAAATAATAAAACATTACCTTATTAATTGACACATATTATTTATTGTTTTTTTTTAATTATGTTTCTCAAAACAAATATAAGTAGTTGTATGTTCACATAAAATAATCAATAAAAAATTATATTATTACTAACAAGAAAATAAGAATTTTAGATTATTACGAGCAATATTACACCCAATAAATATCTCTAGAATTCCATATTTTTTGGACTTTATTCACATAAAATTATCAATAAAAAAACGAATATTAATACAAGAAAATAAGAATTTTAGAATATTTAAACACAATAGAATATTAACGTAATATAATTGATTATGGAATGCTAGAAACAATATATTATATATTCTATCTACCATTCCATAATCTTTGGACCAGAATATCCCTAGTGTTGCCTGTACTTGCCTCGTTTCTTGCCACCTCTCTAAAGACTTGACTTAGTAGATCATTGTAGAGATCATCACTGTGAGGCTCAGGGATTGGAACATTCCGTGCATTGGCGATGTTGTGTAGAACATCACATGCATTCACTATCTTGGCTTCTGTAACTGGGTCATAGTGAAGTACCCTGTGTGCTAACAAACACTGCCCACGTGCTTTTAGAACTCCAATACAACGCTCAACAGTGTTTCTGACTTTACAATGAAATTCTGTGTAGTATTCTGCTGGCGAACTTACAGCCGCGCCTAAGATTGGTGTCATCATCCAAGGGCGCTGTGCATATCCAGAAGCACCTAAAATATTAATAAAATAATATAAATATTTCTATTAGGTTGTTATTGAACATTCCACATAACAAACATCACAATAGAACTCCTAATCATTTTAGTTTCCATCTCATATTTCTTAGAAACTGTAACGGTTTACCAACATTCGATTGGTCCATGAATCGTTGGTCAACGTTATCTTTAAACCATTAACTTTTTATCCAAAGGACTTTTCACCCACGAACGTTTCGCCAACATAACTCAACGTCAGTGAATGCTTAACCAACAGAATGTTTTGACCAATAACTTTTCACCCAAAGAACAATTAGGCAACAGACACAGGGGCAGGTGAAAGTAGTATAAAAACTTGTTAAAAATAACTTAAAAATGTTATAGTTTTTAAATCTATACCTAATACCTACAAAGTTAACAAATAATTAAATAATTTTCAATGTATACTAGTACTACATTTTAGATAGGTTAATGAAGTGTAGGCTGGTACTGTCAAAAATTAAAACCATAATTTATAAAGAAAGCAATATTCATTTTACAAAAGAAAATAATACTGAAACAAAGAACATTTATGTAATCATAACTTTATAAACACAAGAACTGTTGTTAAAACGTTACTTTCGTAAATGGCAAATGTGTGCCCAGCCGCTATAAGTTTTTAAGTCCATTTCCTCTTTTTTTGACAGGTGCCGGGAGATGCGTTCTTGATATTTAATTTCTAATCGTTTCCGTTTCGGCATGGGATCCGAAGCGTTAATGCGCTCTAATATGCAACCCGTATTCTTCTGCTCTTTAATCATTTCAGATACAGTTGTAAATATATTACATTTACGTCGACCCAGCAATATATTCCTCCTGTTATGCCAGGACTCGAGGGCATTTTGAGATAGGGGCACTTGTGATCGGTAACTGTCAACTACTGACCACATAGAAGGTGGGAATTTGGGTTTACATAGTGACAATGTCATCTTCGAGCTAACATTTTTGGAAATCTTCGTTGTCCCTCTTACATAATATTGTTCAAACCATGTTAGTACTACTTCTGCTACTTCTGGTATCACAGTGATAATAAAAATAATAAGGAATGAAGTGATACTATCACTTCATTCCTTATTATGTCGAAAGCATCGAGGATTTCAGTTGGCTCTAAAAATGCCAATGCCGCGAAGTGTCGCATTTTATGTGCAAAAATTGGGTCTTGACTATAACGTTTTGCTAAGCCGGATGCCTGAATGTGCCGCCATATGATTTGGTTGAGGTGGAAAAAGCACAGTTTGTTTATGCAGCCTGGGAATGCATGTCTGATAGAATTAATTGCAGTAGTTTCAAAATCTGTAAGTATAAGCTTTGGAGCCAAATTTTTATTTAATTTGTTATAAACAAATCTTTTTAAAATTTCAAAAAATACTGTATAACATTTTTCAGTTTTGTGGGACAGTAGTCCATATACCAGTGGCACAATCTTATGTATTCTATCTATGATGCCAACTACTGCATGAATTGTATAGATTTGAGTAAATGGGACGGGGCAGGATTTGAATGTCCCGTCCATAAGCCAGTAAAGCGCCTCGATCAATAATCGGCAATTTATTTCGTTAGTAAACACAATAACGCAAATATTATTTTCAATAAAATGTCCAATCAAAAACTGTTCGTGATTTATTTTTGTATATTCCTCGGGAATATTAACATCTTGTACTTTTTTGGGTAATGCTGGTAAGTTTTTTCTTCTCTCACGATGTACTATCATCCGTATGG
Source organism: Lithophane leautieri (assembly GCA_949152455.1). Lineage (NCBI taxonomy): Eukaryota > Metazoa > Arthropoda > Insecta > Lepidoptera > Noctuidae > Lithophane > Lithophane leautieri. The sequence goes on along the minus strand of OX424468.1, from coordinate 15,152,427 downwards.
CGTCCTTGTTAGGCATGTAAGGGGCGGTAGTTGTAGGTATGTCTTGAATACATCTTTGTGCAATCTGTGACGGAGTATCCATTGAGCTGCTAGCTTTTTCTTTAATATTGTTTTTTAATTTCAATACAATAGGTTTCTCTGGATCAGGCAAATGCATATGTTCATGATTATGTGGCATTACAGTATGAGTGTTATCAATGAACAAAGTAGTGATAAGTACATTGCAACTAGATGTTGTTCTATTCACACATCGCCAATAGTACTTAGTATCCCGTTTGCTGTGTAAATGATAACAATAACCATTGTATACCAAGATATCTTTTCCGCGTTTAGACTTGACGAACTTCAACTCACAGGCACTCATTGCACTTTAATTAAATAGCTACTTTTAACTAGATAACGATGCGCACAGACGTTCCCACGGACACATTGACAACTAAACAAACAAATGATAAATCAAGTAGTAAGTTTCAATCTACCCACATTATTTGGATATCGTGGGTAACAAAAAATATTAATAAAAGAACATCTTACATACAGCCACAGACTAGAATACATGGAAAATTATTTAATTATTTGTTAACTTTGTAGGTAATGCCGGTTCATGGATGGCATGTAGGTATTAGGTATAGATTTAAAAACTATAACATTTTTAAGTTATTTTTAACAAGTTTTTATACTACTTTCACCTGTCCCTGTGTCTGTTGCCTAATTGTTCTTTGGGTGAAAAGTTATTGGTCAAAACATTCTGTTGGTTAAGCATTCACTGACGTTGAGTTATGTTGGCGAAACGTTCGTGGGTGAAAAGTCCTTTGGATAAAAAGTTAATGGTTTAAAGATAACGTTGACCAACGATTCATGGACCAATCGAATGTTGGTAAACCGTTACAGTTTCTATTTCTTAACACATACATTATGAGCATTCCTATATCAATAACCAGACAAAATAATGTAAGTATCAATAATTATAATGCCATACCTAATAGCCAACAGCACTCTATTCCTTTACGGTCTTTCTAAAAGAGCTTTTAAGGGGCATTGATTCCAGACAAAGGAATCATGTGAAGCACCACCAAATGATGCATCAACATGCAGTATATTTAAATGTGCGACACAAATCTGAAACAAGTTTTAATTTTAAAGTACTTAGTCAATTGTTGAATATATAGTAGGTAAATATTATTCACATTATGATTTGTGAATAAAGTTCTTAATCGTGTTTTAAAATGATTATTTACATAAGTATGTACTATTAAATAACTACTTATTACTTACTATTAAAACGTTTAAAGAATGATAATTTTTCCTATTAAAAAATGACTCGCTCATGCTCTGTAGGTCGGATTATGGCCACATAAGTACCATCAATGCACCCAATAATGCCTGGAAAACCAAACTTTTCCATAAACCTGAAACCAATCACAGATTAAATTAAATTAATTAATTTATTTATTTATCCATTTGGAAACTCAATAGCTTATTAATTAAGTTACATGAATTAAGAATATAATATATTATAATATAATATAAAGAATATAATAATAAGCTGTTAGTATTGTATTAATAAATAATTATCTAGTAATATTATCAATACAGGTACTTATCCCTTTATAAGGCTCTGTCCATATTTTGGACACCATACTTTTTAAATTTTGGCGGCTGAATGAAACGTCAGTCAAATTCAGTTTTTGTACTCTGTGATTTGACAGTTTGTTAGCAATAACAAAACGAAAAAAAAGAAGCAATATCTATGGACGGTATTTCACGGTGTTCGGATAACTTTCAAAATTTGGTGATTTTTGAGTGCTGTGTGTTTATCCAACTTCATCTTCGTGAAAAATGAATAGAAAGGTAAGTTTTATTTTACAAGATGTTCAAAATATTGTAAATATGGGATAAATGTCTTTATTTTAGTAATAACTTTCATTTTACAAAGTAAACTTCGAAAACTTATGACGTCCATATATTGGACAGAGCCTGTTGGCCTGTCCGGCAAGTGCGCTTTTGAATAAACTGCTTTTATGTTTTTTTCCTGTTTCAGGTAATACAATTAGACAATCTTGAGGCAACTCTAGAGGAACTTTTTGGCTTATCGGATGGTGAGCAATCGGAAGATGGTTATGAAAGCGACGAACGTGAAAATGAGGCGATTTTCACGGAAATAAGTCAAGAAGACCTCGAAAATATTTTGGATTCTCCATCGTCTTCTAGAAGCCAAGTTGCTATCAATTCACCTATACCTTCTGTAAGTGGAGTTTCTGCAATTCAAGATATCAACGAATCGGCACCAGATGATGCCAATAGTCCGGAGCCTGAAACTATTTCAGACACTGAAGACGACGATGATGATGATGAGTGGAAGAAAGTGTTTTTCCCTCATATGGCACCTATTGAAAAGTTTGATGATATTCCAGTAAAACCAAAACAGAATTTTCCAAACAGAAGTAGTCCTCATACATATTTTAGATTATTTTTCTCTGAGGAAATCTTGTCTGTAATAGTTGAGCAAACGAATCTTTATGCAGCTCAAAACAAGCAGAAGAATTGGGTTGATGTTTCTGTTGTAGAAATCCAGGCGTTTCTTGGAACATTGGTACTAATGGGTGTACATCCTCTTCCAAATTTAGATCTATACTGGGCAACAGATCCACTGTTTTGCGTCCGGGAAATTGCGGATGTTATGACATCCAAAAGATTCAAAATGATCCTAAGGAACTTGCATCTAAATGATAATACGAAAATGCCTAAAAGGGGTGAACCAGCATGCGATAAACTGTATAAGATTAGGCCTTTAGTCGATTTTATGAATACGGCTTTTCAAAATGGGGCAAGGAACTCTTCATCTCAAAGCATAGATGAGTGTATGGTGAAGTTCAAAGGTCGCAGTACTTTGAAGCAATATATGCCCAATAAGCCCGTAAAGAGGGGCTTCAAAATATGGGCGCGGTGTGATAGCAACACAGGCTATCTTTATGAATACGAAATATATACTGGCAAAAAGGACAATGAAACAGAGTTTGGATTGGGAGCTAGTGTAGTAAAAAGTCTCTGCAAAGCACTAGTTGAAGAAAAGATGGATACTGTTCACGTTGCATTTGACAATTTCTTTTCTTCCACTGAGCTTATGCAGAGTCTATTTGAACAGAACATACACTTGGGAGCAAATAAATCGAGCCACTTCCTTTTTCACGCATTATGGTAATTATTTTTGGTATTAAGGAACGCATCGATTCGAAACATATATCGCCTAAAAGGGTATTTAATAACCTTTACAATGAGGGTAGTTAGTTGTCAAAATTTCATTTTTATTAAAGTTTAAAGGGTAGAATAAAATTATCGCATTTAATTTGCTTATGACATTTTTATTGTACTCTGTTAAGAAAAGATTAAATTTGAGGTTTTTGTTAATCATACCCATATTACTTGTTATTGTTGTCTTTATCTGTGTCTGTGTAATCAAAATAACCTGATAAAATGGATACTACACCGACGGAAGCTGCCCAAGTTGTAGCTTTACTTGAGGTTGGACACGGACAACGTGAAGTGGCACGCAGACTTCATTTGAGTCGTTCAAAGGTACAGCGGGTATACCGCAGGTATCTGGAGACTGGTGCTTTTGTTCGGCGACCTGGAACTGGCCGACCACGGGCAACAACAGAACGTGACGACCGCTTTATTGCAACCAATTCGTTGCGCGACCGTGGACTTAATGCTGTTCAGTTACAGCAAGCGTTACGTGACGTTCGAGGAGTCGCAATCAGTAGGTGGACAGTGAGACGAAGACTAAAAGAACGAAATTTAACATCACACAAACCAGCAACTGGCCCAAAATTGACTGTAGCTCATCGCCGATCTCGCTTGGAGTTTGCTCGAGAACACATTAATTGGACGTTAGAAGACTGGAGGTCAGTTTTGTTTTCTGACGAGTCAAGAATCTGTCTTTTTAGCAATGACGGGAGAAACCGAGTGTATAGACGTCCTGGTGAAAGATTTGCCCAATGTTGCATTCGAGAAACGGTGAGTTTTGGTGGTGGTTCTTGTATGGTGTGGGGAGGAATTTCTCTAGACGGAAAAACGGAACTTGTCTTCGTCGACCCCGCCAACGATGGCAGTGGTAGACGTGGATTAACAGCTGACCGATACATAACTGACATTCTTGAAAACCACGTAATGCCGTATGCTGGTTTTGTCGGAGAAAATTTCTTGTTTATGCATGACAATGCGAGACCTCATACCGCGCAGATCGTTACGGAATACTTGTCTGCGATCGGGATTCAACAAATGGTATGGCCAGCACGAAGTCCCGATTTGAACCCGATCGAACACCTATGGGACGAGCTAAAACGGAGAGTCCGAGCCAGGGTTCCCGCTGTTTCATCCATTCCCGAGCTTAAAGTCGCTGTGCTTGAAGTGTGGGAGAACATACCACAATATGTCATCGTAACGCTGATCAGATCGATGACTAATAGGCTACAAGAATGTATCAGGGCCCGGGGGGGTAATACCAGTTATTAAGAATATTTTTTTTGCAATAATTTTGTTTTTTATTGTTTTTATGGACTGTTTTAGCCCTACTAAATTTTCTATCAAAATTACCATTTTTCTTGCAGAGCCAATAATTTATCATTCAATAAGGTTATTATTCAATAATTTACCCTCATTGTAAAGGTTATTAACTAAACTTTTAGGCGATATATAGTTCGAATTGATACGTTCCATATTACCAAAAATATTTACCATTTTACGTGAAAAAAGGTAGTGGCTCGATTTATTTGCTCCCAAGTGTATATTCGACAGCGACAGTCCGGTCTAACAGAACAAATTTACCCCGGCGATTGAAAAAGCAGACTGCCAAAAAAAGTGGACCAAAACTAACTAAGGGGCAATATAAGTGGAGGGTCAATAAAAATGTTAGTTTTTTTTGTTGGATGGATACTAAGATCGTAAATATTCTTAGTACTGCCTACCATCCAAACCAAAAAGTGTCATGCAAGAGGACACAAAAAGATGGCAGTAAGCAGGAAGTGCCATGTCCACTGGGCGTACTTGAATATACGAAGAGGATGGGAGGTGTGGACCGCTTCGACCAAAAGCGTGGCACATATCAAGTGGCTAGGCGAAGTCGAAGATGGTGGATGAGGATATTTTATTTTCTAATAGATGCTGCCATCACCAACGCAACGCATATATTTTATATGCTCAAAAAATTCGATACCCCACGAACAGTTTGCAGTTCCGCACAATGCTGGGAAGGAATTTGATTGGTTCTTTCAGCAGCAGGAAAAAGAGGGTGTCTAACTTACCATCATTTGTTTGCAAAAAACCAAAACTTGATAGCCGACAGAAAGCCAAGTATGGTCTCCCAGACGATCAGCGGCTTACAGATGTAGGATCTCATCTACCTGGTCCACTGGAAAGTTACCGAAGATGCAGAGCTTGCAGCAGCAAGGAAAACAGCAAAAAATCCAAAATACAGTGCATCCGCTGTGAAGTTGCCTTGTGTGTGATTCCATGCTTTGCCGAACTCCATAAGCCCTAGTAAGGCTCTGGCCAAATAATGGACACCACGTTAAAAAAAAACATTAAAAAAAATACTCATATTCTTAATAAAGAGGTCCTAGTTATCATATTTATCCATTTTTTATTTCCATACCCTTAGCAGTTTTCTGTGCCTTATAAAGGGTTATAATACAATAAACTTAGCCTTTCATAATGATTTCCTCTCTCGCTGGGATGAAGGGAACTTTATGTGGGTAAGGAGTACTTCCCGGACATAGAGTGCATCAGTAACTTCATGTAGACACTTACTAAATGTGGGCTGGGACATGTTGCACAAATATGAGGCACCTACATTACGTTGATATGACCCATTGGCATAAAAGTTTAACGCAGCCAAGATCTGCAACAGACTTTGGAGGAGCTTCGTAGATGGAGAGAAATAATACTCGGAGTCCAGATTTGTACAGTCTGTCTATAAAGTCATGAAAATAATGTTTGAGGAACTACATTATTCAAAAGTAGGGCAACACTAAATCATAGACATCGAATGTTATCGGCTGTCATCGACTTGTTTTGTAACTCGATAATATTGCATTTTTTCATTGTTTTTCAAATCTACGTGGATAAAACTTCGAAGAAACGTGTTAAATATGAGGAAAACAAATAAGAGTGGAGCTCGGGAAATTATCTTTACAGTGTTTCAGCGATGTTTGTTAGAACACCAAGCTGGACAAATTGTATCAAATTTGGATGATATTTATGCTCGAACAGCAGCTATGACAGGTATGTAATCGTGTTACTGTTTGTTTTTTATCTACCAGAAGTTACAAATTTACTAAATATACGATTTTAAGGCTAAAATAAGGATTGTTTACATTACACATTTAATAGGTTATATTGGAAATATAAGTAGGCCATATTGTAGTGCGACCAGAACTTTTGATACTTTTGGGTGATCAAATTTACCGCAGATTTTAAATATGAATATAAATTATATCATGTTTGAAATTAAAAATAGTGCTATATTATTTTATTTTAATCTTTCTTTCAGGAAAATCTGAGAGTATAGTGAGGCGTATTGTAGATGAAGGCTATAAAAATGATGGCAAATTTGGAACCCCTGGCAAACACAGATCAGGCCGTCCTAAGAAAGAAATGGATAACTTCAACATATGTGCACTTCGACAAAAGATTCAATTCTTTTACTCGGTAAGGAAAGAGGTACCTACCAACCTTAAGGAAACTTCAGATAGTCGCCAAAACAGATCTGGATTTTAAATGTAGCCTAGAAGTCCTTCGTAAAATTTTGAAATCAATTGGGTTTTCTTACAAGAAATGTCAAAATAACAGAAAGGCTCTAATCGAACAAGCACATATTGCAGCAAAATGAGAAGAGTACTTGGCAATTATTAAAAAAAATAGAGATTTGCCAGAAGAATTGCAAAAAGATATAATTTATCTTGACGAGACCTACATTCACTCTTCATATAAGGTAAAACTTTTTGTTTTTGTGTAATCAATAATTATACTTATTGAATATTTTTACTTTATAAATAAGTACCATTTTTTCACCAGGTTCGAAAATGTTGGCAATCTTTAAATGTGGAAGGCGTCACGGAAAATATATCGAAAGGAAAGCGTTTCATAATTGTTCACGCTGGAAGCGAAAAGGGGTTTGTGCCAAACTGCCTACTTATATTTAGTGGACAAAACAAGCTCGAAGATTACCATTCCGAGATGAATGCCCACAATTTTACGAAGTGGATCACGGAGAAGCTTATCCCGAACCTGCATGAGCCATCGATAATTATCATGGACAACGCCCCCTACCATTCCGTCGTGACAAATAAGGCGCCTACCTCAAGCTCTCTCGCGTGGACGAAATAAAACTTTGGCTTTTGGAAAATAGTATTGACTTTGACCCTTCACTTAGGAAGCCAAACTTACTCAATTTGGTTAAAAAAAACAAACCCCACCCCATCTATGCTATTGATGAACTTTTGGGAGAAAATGGGCATACAGTGGTACGGCTTCCACCGTATCATTGCGATTTAAATCCTATAGAGTTCATTTGGGCTCAAGTAAAACAGAAAGTGGCAGAACACAATGTTGGGTCACGTGATGTGAAGCAACTAGCTGAAGAGGCCTTCAATAGCATTACACCTGAAAAATGGAAAAACTGTTGCCGTCACGTTGCAAACATTGAAAAAGAATATTATAAACGAGGAAGAACCCTATACCAAGATATAGATGAGTTAGTCATTCGCCTAAGCGAAGATAGCAGCAGCAATGACAGTAGTAGCAAAGACGTTGTTAGTGACGCAACTGACAATGAAAATACTTTTTTTAACGTAGAATATTTGGAATCAGATGATGAAAGTAATTAATTATTGTGGGATATTTTATGTAAAAAATATATATGTATGAACATTTTTCTTTTATTTACTCATTTTGTTTGAACGACAGAGACCACAGATTTGTGCTATCTGATCGTTTATGCAAACTAATGTAGGTCGCATCTTTGTCTATAGTATCTGTGGATTTTTTAAAATAAGATCTACGGATTTTACGACTTTACCTTATCTACCAAATTTAAAAAAAAAATCGTCTCGTTGTTTTCATTAAAACCAGGTTTGCTTCTAGTACAAAATAATGTGCTAGTATCAAAATCAATTTAGTCACACTATACAGGGTTGCTACGTGCATGACCGAAGCGCCCTCATTTTTTTTCATGACTATATAGACAGACTGTAATAATTTATTTTAAAATGTTCCTACTTAAATACTATTTACAATATTACAAGCTAACCAATAAGAGTAAAGATTATAAGAAATTAATATTTTCTATTATAAACTAACCAATAGGAATAACAAAATTTTGGCCAATCAAAACACAGCACACTGTCGTTTGTTCCGCACAGTGTCGCTGCGGTCGCACGTTCGTGGACATCGTTGCTCGGTGTGCCGAGGTTATAAATATAGGTGGCACACGTTGTGCGCCGGTCAGTCAGTGTTGCCACCTTAGCCCTTTTCGGGCTAGATCTAGCACTTTTTACTGTAGGTAAACTCGTTTTTTCATGCTTTAGCCCGAAAAGAGCAATCTAGCCCTTTTTAAGCGATACGAAACTTCGCACCTCGATTACCAAGTTATGAAACAATGCGCGTCATGTAGTATAGATTTCATCAGTTCACACTTTATGATCACTAATTGGGTATATTTTTAGTTATGGTAACATTAAGTATAAAGTGACTAATTTAGGATGTAGTTACAATTTGTTCATCGTAATCTTATTTAAGTGACTGTTTTTTTCGCAGTATTATAATATCACTAAGGCAATGAGAGCGAAGCGAACATTTGTTTTTGTAACTTGTTGAAATAATCGAGCGAGTGAACTGAACACTGTCGTGTCTTCACTTTTGATACGTAAGGTGTGTGAATGTTTTGAAAGTTAGTAAGTAACAAAATAAAAAATTACAGATCTACCAATAAAAAAAAGACTGTTTACAAACAACATTATAAAAAAGTGGGAAGTGGAATATAAGTGGATAAAACCAGTGCCAGGAAATTCATCAAAAGTTTTATGTTTATATTGCAAAATCGAGATAAATGCTAAGTTATTCGATATCCAACGACACAAAGAAACCAAAAAACATAAAGACAGTTCAGCTCCTTTCATATCGTCCTCACAAACAAAAATAGTTGTAAGTAAAGAAGATACCGCAAGTGCCAGTAAGTCTGAAACTTATCTTAGCTTATATATTGCAGAAAACTCCTCCATCAACAGTGTTGACCACCCTACGGATTTATGCAAACAAATTTTCAGTTCTGATTGCGTCAAAGGAGGAGCAAAAGAAATGAAGATGCATCGTACTAAATGTTCCCATGTTATAAATTTACTGAAGTTTTGTGTCCATATTTTAAAGATCTGCTGGTAAAAGATATTGGTACAGGTCCATATAGCCTGATTATTGATGAATCCACGGATGTATCTGTCACAAAACAGTTGGGAGTAGTTATAAAATATCTGAGTGAAGAACGCAAGGAAATAACTTCAACATTTCTAGGTCTTCAACAATTAACTTCCGCAAATGCTAGAGCTATAGTTGATGCCCTCATCAGTCTTATTAATGAGCTGAATTTAGATATTAAAAAATTAATGGGAATAGGAACCGATAACGCTTCCGTGATGGTGGGGATAAACAATTGGAGTGTTTAAGATTCTCAAAGAAGAGTACAATCTTCCTCATTTAATTTTGAATAGATGCGTATGCCACTCTATACAACTAGCTGTTTCGCATGCTTCCCAAGAGACTGTACCAAGAAACATTGAGTTTTTAATAAGAGAGACCTACAATTGGTTTTGTCTATCCCCATCAAGACAAGATGCATACAAAGAAGTGTATGAAACAATTAATGTGGGTGAAAAACCGCTGAAAATTTTAAAAATGTGTGCTACTCGTTGGATTTCTATTGAACCAGCAATAGCTCGCATTCTTGCTCAATGGGATGAACTCAAACTACACTTTCAATTAACACAGAGGGCGGAAAATTGCTATACAGCCACATTGCTTTATTCGATGTTCCAAGATCAGAGGAATAAATTGCATTTGATTTACTTAAAATCAGTGCTTAGCGAAGTCCAACAAACATTAAAAACATTTGAAAGCAAGTGCGCAGACCCGGTACTTATACTAGATACGTTAAAAAAGCTTATTGAAAGTTTGTGTCATAAAATTATCAATTCGAATTCCAGAGTAGACTATTGTGTTGAAAGAGTAAACGACTACGTTGACCCAAACCCGTAGGTATATGGGATATTCGTTTGAGGATGCCTTGAGTAAATTAACACTGGAAAACACTGAAAAGAAAACGCTCAAACAAAGATGCATTGATTTTACATTAAAATTAATAAGCGAATTACAGCAGCGCCTACCAGATAATTTTAAAAATTTAGAGACAATGACTGCTCTTTCTGTTAAAGAGACACTTAAACGAAACAAAACTGTACAACGCATCGTTCACCTTGCAGAAGCATTTTGTCTGATACCAGAAGATATTGATAAAGTTCTAGTACAATATAGAAATATCGGAAATTTTGGTGCGAAGTTCTCAAATACAAGGATGCTGCTGGAAACAATTCGTATCAAGAGCTTGGAAATTTGGCGAAAATAATTTTGTCATTGCCCCATTCGAACGCGGATGTCGAACGCGTTTTCAGTTCTATGAACATAATTAAAACTAAAAACAGAAATAAAATGGGGTTAAAAACAATGACATCCATACTACATATACGATGGGGTTTGAAACGATTGAAAGTCTTGCTGTTCCCACAAGGTGCCAACTGAAATAATAAAAAAGTGTGGGAGTAATTTGAAATACTCGTTCAAATTGGCTAAGAACACAGATGTCAATCAGCCATCAACTTCTTCTGCTTCGGCAGATGTGATTTTGGAAGATTCCGATGAAGACTCTGATTTTTAACAATTTAATAACTTAATTATAATTAGATTTTGCACTTTCTGAAATGACTACGTTTCAAATAAACAATTTTTAACCATTTTAAGCATTTTAAAAATTTCTAATTATTTTTTTTGCATTTTTTATTTATTAATTATTTTATTTTATTTATTTATTTCTATCTATGTTTTTACCTCTCTCTAGCACCTCTTTTGATGGCATTTGTTAAATCTAGCTCTTTCTAGCTTGTCCGAATGCCCCTTTTCATCGAGGCGGCAGTATCCAGTAAAGATGTGTGTTGTGTTCGCGCGCGCGGCTGAAGATTGGAGGCGAAGTCCGACGGCGGCGTGTGGCGTCAGCATTTCCTGATCTACTAAACTATTCCTATTTGCTTCCATGTTTCTTGTCAGAGAGTCAAAACATGCTATGATACAAGTTCTTTTCAGAACTTGTTGTGATCTATGTTTCTTGAATAGTAACAGAACGTGTTGGATCAGTGGTGGCTACAAGACAATTAAAAAAACTCATTACGTTGCTCAGTCAAACATGTTGTTAATGCTATAAGTAGATAAATGACAATGACCATTTATGCCCTAATCAGTTACAGCCAATCCATATATTTAAGTATCTTTCATTTATTCAAACTAGATTTAAGACAAGTCTAGAGTCAGTCAAAGACCATGTTTAAAATGGAATAAAAATAAATATTATTTGTAGTTCCGGTTACATTTTCGACTTAATGGCGACGATATGTGAAAGATTACAGTTAATTTCGTTCATTCGGTCAATGTGATCAGATTAGTGGTAGGAGTATACCTTATTTTTGGGGTACAGGAGATAACCAAGGAGGCCACCATATTATTTATTTATTGATATAGCACTTCAACGACTAACTCTCTAAAACGTATGTTTTAGAGATTACAGTTTTAGATACTTATTCATATAGAAGACTAGTCATAAAAGTATATGTAATCATGTTGCGTTTGATCATTGGGTTTCCTTCAAAATGGCTGAGCTATAAATGATGCTGATCCATGAGTCATGTTTTTAAACGGGTGCCGTCAGTTGGGACTGGTTATCTATTTAGTACTGGATCATTCGGTTTCCTTCAAAATGGTTGAAGTTGAGCTAAACGACGCTGATCCATGCGCCATGGTTTTACTAAAAAGTTGCATGTATTTTATTAGCATCTGTTTCTAATATGGTTTTCTTTAAATAATAGGTTTAAATAATCTTTTGTAGGTAATATACATATATGTAGTATTTTTCTCCAAAGCAGATTCTTGAAAAGTTTTTGGGTAAAAAAATAACAACCGTCTGGAAACACTGATTGTAGTTGTCACTCGATCATTCAATCACTTGTCACCCGTCACCATAGAAACCTACTGTTACGTTCAAACTAGGGAATGCAATCTCGTCTCGCCGAGATCCCGGCCATATTTTACGAGATTGTATCTCGTCAAATTTCATACGAGATCTCGCGAGATAACGAGATCGACAAATGCAGCGTGACGACGTGTATTTCATAGCGCGGCTGCGCGCGAACTGAACTCTGGCAGTGGCCGGCCGTGCGGCCGCGCCTGGCGCGGGCACAGGACAAGAGGGGTAGGCGGGCTTGCGGGAGACGAGTTCCAGCTCATTTTGCAAGGCGGCGCGCGTGCGTTTGTTTACAATTGCAACGAAACAATTTGTTTTGGAGACAGTTTTGTGTTTTAATTAGTTTCGCAGAAATATTACACTACAATTACAATACAACTAACTACCAACCATGTCAAAAGTGTACAGTGGAGTAAGAGGGGAACTTTTAAACTTCGTACATAACTGCCTCTCAACTGTGGTTCCCACAAGTGTTGAGGCAGAACGAGCTTTTTCAGCAGCAGGGTATTTGGCATGCAAAATCAGAAGTCGTCTGTCAGATGATACTCTCGACATGATGTGTTTTTTGAGAAGCCATTTTCAGACAAACTAACTTGCCTTTCCGTACCTTGATAACTTCATCTGACTTCTACTTTAAACTTATTTTATTTGATTAATACGATCTCACAACATTTATTTAAGAACTTGTGAAGTTAAGTTTTTGTTTTGTTGTATTTATTTACCATAAGTAATGTTCCTATTACTCTTAATTATTGAAACTAAAGTAATAATTTACAAAAGACTAAATATAGATAATTATTGTTTTGTTACCAATATTGTAAGAATTTGAACTGATTAGCTACAGTAGGTATAATAATTATAGACATACACAAGTGTTATTAGAGTTAGAGACAAAATAATAAGTACTCTGTTGATTTTTTAAATAAAACTTACATTATTTTTATAACTAAGCAACGCAGTTTCTATTTAATTACATATCATGTCAATTACTAGTTCTTAAAACAAGCATTTGCATATGTTTTAATTGCGATTCTCCCAATCTCGCAAGATCCCGTAATTGCGAGATCCTCGCGAGACTGGGTTTTGAGTCTCGCGAGATCTCGCTAGGCGGAAATCTCGTACGAGATTGCATTCCATAGTTCAAACCAGTCCAAAGTTGTGCTTTGTGCATGTGTTATTGTTTGTTTGCTTATTTATTGTTTATTTAAACACTTAACCGTAACTTTTCTTCACATTTTAGCTCGATATACATATTCTTGAAAGCGATATCTCACTGTCGATTTTGGTTTTCCTACTGGACTAACGATACGTGTCAGTTTATCGGTGAAATGTAATTGGATACGATATTACGGTGCTTAGTTGATTGGAATCATGCATCAATGTTTCGGTGCATCAAATGTGTTTTGCGCGTGCAACGTATTTAGAGACGTGCAGTCAGTGAATTATCCGTGCAATTGCAAAAAACAACGTAACAAGTTGATGTTGTGATTCAGTTCCCTTTAAAATGGTTATAAGCTAAATGGTGCTGATCCACGCATCTTTTTGGGACTGGCCGTCTCTTTACTGCCATGGCTTATATTTATTTAGGTTGTGTAATAAATTGTTTAAGTTTGAATAAAAAAGGGTACGTTGTTTTTGAGAGATTTGTTTTATTTCCTGTTTCTCCGGTTTACACTGTTCTGACCACCTTACTAATATGTGGAACTCTCCCATAGGTTATAAACATCTGGTAGGTCCACGCCAGATATTTATAACTATTCTAAGAGATGAGATGGATATGTGTCCAATAGGATCGATTGATATTCATAGCGCAGTTTGGTTTAATTCTGCTCGAAAAGGATTAAAATGAAACAAAGTACATTACAGTTTCGTAGCTTAGCTTCTCTGCTTAGTTACCTGACTCATCTCTGATGGACGAGCTGCCTAATTCTAAGGTTTAAAAAATATACTTATGTCTCACCTCAGCACAGTTTGGGTGCATCATAGGCTGGTTCCTATTTATTTATGTTGAAAAATCTAGCAAACCCTACTAGGTTACGAGGTGAGTATAATGTTTCTGGCGCTAATTGGAATTCGACAGTGAACCTAAAAAAACGCCTGACACAAAATGATTCGCAATCAATAGTTTTTTTAAGTGTAACGGATCAAAAGTGCTAGGAAAAAGATTTTTTTATTACAGAATATATAAAAAACTGCTCCATTATCTTAAACAGGAGGTATTCTGGGTTGGATTTTATAACGAGTCGCCTGAATTTTAGGGTATTGGTGGTGTAGGGGGCTTAAGGGAGTTAGTCTTAATCCCCCCAAAGTAATTTTGGCTGCCGGAGTTCCGTCTAAATATTTTTAAACAATTTCCGAAAATTCTTAATTACTAATGCAATTATGTAAAACGGAACGTAGTCTTTATGCTTTAGTACAGTTTTTCGAATATAATTTTTAGGTTTTAAGTGAAAAACGTGAAACGAAACGCAATCCGCCATCTTGGATGGATGATATTGACAGCTAATGTCAAATTTGTGCGACATTCCTTTGCTTCCGAGTACAAGTGAATGTGTTCTTCCGTATTGATTTGTGTTTTTTCTACGACTTGGCTACGTTCTTGGATTCTGTTTGGATTACTTTACTGTACGACCTCGGCTTACTCACTTTTGGACACTGAAAATACGCTATCGCAGCTTGCAATGGCGTCTGGAAGTAGTGGAAGTGGACACCCGGAACCGGGACCGTCTACGAGTTCGGGGCTTGGTGGAGCATCGGCAGTATATGAAGATGTTTTCGAGGACGACGGGCCCTTTCTCGATAGACATCTCTACACAGAAGAGGTGCTTATGATGTGGCATTCGCCGAAGAAAATGGATTGGTGCAGACTCAAAAATTATGTAGAACACATCGCACTCCTATGAAAATAGCCAAATCGACCAACAGGTCATTTGGTTCCTGGTGTTGCACTAAAGGCAATTGTAAATCTAAATCTAAAATACCACGCAACAATGGGACATTTTTTGAAAATATAAAAATTGATTTGGTGCATGTTTTTTATCTATTCTATGCATATTCAAAAAAATGGAGCTACAACGACACCATAAATGAAGATCCCTACAAGGAAAATTTTGAAAGGTGCCTGAGCCGGGTCACCATATGTGATTGGTATAATTATTGCCGAGAAACCATTGTGGCATACCAAATAGACAAAAATGAAGCCGTTGGTAAGATTGGTGGCCCCGGAAAAATTGTCCAGATTGATGAATCTAAATTTGGAAAAAGAAAATACAATCGAGGTAATTATATGTTATATATTAGATGTGTTAGAGGAAATATAATTATAATTGTTAGGTAGTTAATAGCAATGTATTACTCTGAATTGGCACAGTCCGACTTCATTTGGTTAGGTTAGATGGCTAAGGCGGGAGCGCAGCGCAGCGAAGCTCCCGCCTAAGCCATCGTGGTTATTTTTTTTTAAACCACCCAGAAGTAGGAGCCCCGCGTAGCGGGGCTCCGTCGACTCGTAATTAAAGCCAGTTTTATATATACATTTTTTTTTTGTTATAGGTCGCCATATTGAAGGCCATTGGGTTCTCGGTATGATTGAGGATGGATCTGAAGATCTGAGGTTGGAGGTGTGCCCAGATAATATTCGCTCCGCTGAGGTTTTGTTGCCACTTATATTGAAGAATGTGGAAGTTGGCACCACCATTCACACTGATTTTTGGAGAGCATATGATTGCTTGTCAGAACATGGCTACATACATAAAAAAGTCAATCACTCGGATCGTGACAATCCTTTCATAGCTGAAGATGGGACTCATACTCAACGAATTGAGTCCCAGTGGAGAGCAGTTAAACGATTTTTTAAGAAGGACAATTTTAATAATACAGAAAATTTTGCAGATGTTATATTTGAATATTTGTGGCGGCGAAACAACTTAAAATACAAAAAAGATCCATTCATGGAATTAATAAAAGCTATAAAACATGTTTATAAAGTTGAATAAACAATTTTTGTATAAATTTCTGTTTTTAATTTTTTCTAAGGAAACCAAGTATTTCCGGCGGGTGAAAATGGTGAGGGGGTGATCCGACCCCTCCCCTCCCCTCCCCCCAACCACTCACAACCCCTTAAAACGGCGACGTATTTCGAAATTTTTACCTTCATTGCGAATAGCTGTTTTTCGTCGAACTTCGTCGTTCGATATGGGCGGAGTTCTTCCAAAATCTGTTGGAATCCTGCTTTACTCAAACGAAAATTCGCAATAAACTCTCTCTGGCAACTGCAATGGGTTACTAGCGTCACGTAAGCGGCGTCTCTTAATTCGCAGAAGACATCGTTTTCGCTCTTCTTCAGCAAATCCCAGCAATAACAGACGTGCCATAATTTTGCCACGAATAATAATCACAATAAAACAATAAAAGACGTCAAGTTTACACGCTTAACTTAATACCGACTTCGGTGATGATCACTAGAACTTCCAAAAACACTACCTTTGAGTAGTGTCTTTCACGAAAGCTACGACAAACTAAATGATTATCAATTTGATGTCCACTAAGCTTAGGCAATCGCAATCTTAGAAGTATCGATACATTATCATCTGTCGAAATGTGTTACGGTGACAATCAGCGATAGTGAGTGCTTATGACATCATCCTAGTTAGTCACTGAAGATAGCCAATACGAAACTGTTTGGCAGCTAATCGATAGACACTTTGCCAAGTGATCATCACTATGAATTGTCAACAGAGATATGCAATAGCCCTCCTGTTCTATGAATTTAACAGATAATAGCCTATTAAACAAAATAGATAAACTTTAACATAGACAAATTATTAGATGAAAACCTGAATAAACTACGACTAGATCATCTAAACAGAAGAAAAATCATTGATATCTAACCTTTGTACTCAGTATAAAGACATCTTTCATTGTGAACACGTTCCTTTATCTTTCACAAACCAAATAAAACATAAGATTCGTACAAAAAACCAAGATCCGATATACATACGCCCATATGGACAGCCTGTTAGTCAGAACGAGGAAATACAGAAACAAGTAGATAAACTACACTTACGTGCAAAAAAATTGGCCCACCCTGTAAGTTTCGATTCGGAACACAATATATAAAAAATAAGATCAGATAAACAAAAACTAATAATGTAATTTGAAGGTATGTTTCATAAACTTTATTTGTACATACCCTACACTTCAATAAACGGGATGCTGTTGATGATATTGACTCGTTTATTCGGACACCCTTATTTCTCATTTTTAATAACGCAATCCCAGTGACATTGCATTGTGTTAGGAGTTAATCAATTTATTGTTTATTCAATAATTGGTTATTTTAATGATTTAGTGATCATTTACCTTGAGTTTACCTGTTTTTACTCTCTGTGAAAATGGATACTACTCCGTCTGAGTGCGCTCATGTTGTAGCACTGATCCAGGCTGGATTGAGTCAGCGCGTCGTGGCCAGACGTCTTCACCTAAGTCGATCAGCAGTAAGACGAGTGTACCGAAGGTTCTTAGAGACTGGGAGCTTCAATAGACGATCAGGTTCGGGAAGAAATCGGGCTACTTCAGAACGAGATGATCGTTATATGGTGTCTACCAGTTTAAGAAATCGTCATTTGACTGGTGTTCAGGTGCAACAGCAACTTCGTAATGTACGCGGTGTAGCTGTAAGTGAATGGACTGTACGACGGAGACTTGCAGAAGGCGGATTGCATCCTCACAAACCCGCTAATGGTCCAAAATTAAACCCCGCGCATCGCCAAGCGAGGCTTCGATTTGCTCGTGCTCACGTCGATTGGACACTCGAACAATGGAAGGTCGTGCTGTTCTCGGATGAGTGTAAAATCAGTCTTCATGGAAATGATGGGCGCAGGAAAGTTTACCGCAGAGAGGGAGAACGATTTGCACAGGCTTGTATTGAAGAACGAGTGGCTTTTGGAGGAGGTTCGTGGACTGTTTGGGGCGGAATTTCTTTGGAAGGAAAAACGTATCTTCAGTTCGTATCCGGACCTCATCTAGGCAATCTGACTGCACAGCGATACATCCAGGAGGTGCTAAAACAACATGTTATGCCATACGATTTATAGGTGAGGGTTTCACGCTAATGCAAGACAACGCCCGACCACATACAGCCACGATAGTATTCCAGTACCTACGTGAGGTGGAAATTCCCGTTATGGAGTGGCCGGCAAGGAGCCCTGACCTTAATCCCATTGAGCATCTATGGGATGAGCTGAAGAGAAGGGTCAGGGCCAGAAATCAGCCCCCAGAAACCCTCCAGGAACTAAAGGTGAAGAGAAGGGTCAGGGCCAGAAATCAGCCCCCAGAAACCCTCCAGGAACTAAAGGTGGATATTCAACAGGAGTGGGAGGGTATACCCCAAGAATTCATAAAAACATAATAAGGTCAATGAAAAACAGGATGGAAGCTGCAATAAGAGCACGTGGGAATACAAGCTACTGAACAAAGTATTCATTAGAAATTTAATGCGTTTTTTATTTTTACTTACAAATGTATTCATTAAAATATTGAGCAATTCTAACCGTCTTTGTTTTTCTGTCTGTAAAATCAATAAATCATAATCTGTTACACTAAAAACTGGTCTATTGTAATCTTGGACTGACACTTAACAAACAGTGTGAAAAGTATTCATTAATTAATTTTAGATTTTTATTTATTATGTTCTGAACGAAAACGTACGGGGTGGGTCGATTTTATTGCACGCAAGGTATTAGAAAATAGAGTAATTAAAGAATCACACTCACCTTGGAGTGCCCTGTACACCTAATTCCAAAAAAAATGGATGCTTCAGGTGAACAGAAGTATCGAATGGTCATAGACTATAGGAGACTAAATGAAATAACAATAGATGACAAGTACCCACTACCCAACATCACAGACTTATTTGATAGGCTTGGAAAAGCATCATACTTCACTACAATAGACTTAGCTAGTGGTTATCACCAGCTAGAAGTAGAAAAGGAGGATCAACCAAAAATTGCATTTACAACTCGGTCAGGACATTACGAATTTACTCGAATGCCCTTTAGTCTAAAGCAGCCCCAGCTACTTTCCAACGAGCGATGGATAATGTAGTCCGTGGACTACAAGGCATACATTGTCTTGTATATTTAGACGATATTATAGTATATTCCACTAGTCTTCAAGAACACATAGATAAACTTAGAAAAATATTCGACAGACTTAGACAGACTAACCTTAAAGTTACCTTAGATAAATGCGAATTCCTTAAGAAAGAAGATATCTGGGACACAATAACCAAAGACGGTCTTAAACCAAATAACGACAAGATTAAAGCTGTTCTAAAATTCCCGTTGCCTAGAACACCAACGGAAATAAAGAGTTTTCTAGGTTTAGTAGGATATTATCGTAAATTCATTAAAGATTTTTTTAAAATAACCTTTAACTAATTGTTTAATAAAGAAAAATGAAGTCACAATAACTAAAGAATTTATAAATTCATTTGAAAAGTACAAAGAATTACTCACCGATGCACTATTATTACAATTTCCAGACTTCGATAAACCTTTTCTCTTAACGACGGATGCATCTTACTTCGCACTAGGAGCGGTCTTATCTCAAGGTCCGATTGGTAGCGATAAGCCGATAGCTTTTGCTAGTAGAACCCTAAACGACGCTGAAACGCGCTATAGAAAAGGAACTATTAGCAGTTGTTTGGGCATGCAAACATTTCAGACCCTATTTATACGGTAAAAAGTTTGTAATAATAAGTGATCATAGATCGTTAGTATGGTTAAACTCTATTAAAGAACCAGGAAGTAGACTCACTAGATGGAGACTTAAATTGTCTGAATACGACTATGAAATTAAATACAAACCAGGTAAACAAAACAGCAACGCAGATGCATTGTCCAGAATAAAAATCAAATGCTTTAGATGAAATTTCAATGATAGTAAATACTGATAACACAAAGACCATTACTATCTCATCAGATGAAGATGACAATGTTACTATTTCATCCGTTAATTCTAAAAATAGAGTCAAGTCACCTTCCTTAATACCATCAATAGGAAGTGAAACACTCACAGCCTCTGAAAGAGCAGATTCCCCCTCATTAATAACCGTTCATTCAGAAGATAACACAGTCCTCAGATATTCCAATACTAAAGGAAGCATAGATACGAAAACAAATCAGATACTAGTATATACTTGGCACAAAAATGAATATAGTGTTAAAAATCTATCCAGAGATTAACAAAAAGTATTCAAAGTACACATTCCAATAGACAAACCGGAAATAATTAAACAATTTTTAAAAGAATATATTCGTCCTTAAATACTACATTCACTATGAGGATGAACGTCACCGTAAACAATTTGCAAATATAATTACAACATTATTTAAAAAGAATGCAGTCAACATTTACGAGTGTACCGAGAGAGTCGTCTTTTTTATAGAAGACGAAGATGAACAACGGGAGATAGTTTTAAAATATCATGTCGGCAAAACATGCCATCGTGGTATTAAAGAAACAGTAGCACATTTGAAAATAACATATTATTGGAATAATTTAGATCAAACCGTAGCTAGTATAATTAACTCGTGCGAACTTTGTAAGCAAATGAAGTATGATAGGAAACCAATAAAACCCGAACTACAATTGACTCGGACTCAAACGAAACCTTTTCAGGAAATCTTCATACATATATTTTCAATAGAAGGTACCTATTTCCTTACGATTATAGACGCATTCAGTAAACTTAGACAAGCATTTGAAGTATCAAACAGATCCACACCAGAAGTTATTAGGGCACTATTAAAGTATTTCGCCACATATGATGTACCATCAAGAATCAGCGCTGATCCAGGATCAGAATTTAATAACAATCTATTAAAGGAAATGTTATCATTCTATAAAATAGATCTACACATAGGTACGCCTCATAACCCAAACACTATGGGATTAGTAGAGAGATTCCATTCCACTATTATAGAAATCTATAGATTAGCAAAGTACGAAAGAAAAATAACCGACGCAGCATCTGTCATGACATATGCTATTATTTCATACAACCAGTCTATTCATACAACTACTGGCTTAACACCATTTGAAGTAGTCTTCGGACACACAGATGCTTCAAGCACCTTTGCAGTAGACTTTAATAAAAATTATACACAGCAGTTAGTAAACGATCATGTTAAGCGTACTAAATACCTATATAATTATCTAACTAATAAAATCATACAGTTTAAAGAAAAAATAAAAGAAAAACGCGGCGGGGAAAAACAGTTCGACATCAAGAAAGGCGATAACATCTATATAAAAGGAGTTAATACTAGACGTAGTAAAGATAAGCCTAGATACCAAAAGGCAACAGTAATAGACGGAATTAATAGAAAAACAGTTATGATTCAAAACAAAGCCCGAAAAATTAAGAAAATACCTATTAAAGACATAAAGCGTCCCCCACAGGTTCGTCCTGGTGGTAACGATGCAAGCAGCCCTGACCCTTCAACTTCAAAGGATTAAAGACAATACGGGAATCCTTCCCGTTAAAGAAGGACAAGCATCACTTAGCCTCTATAACTGGCACATAGTTAAGATATTAGACTTATTAGAATTTAGATTATAACATAGGAAAGTATTGTGAAATTTCTAGCTATATGAAAGAAAAAGTAGATAAATGTATACATTGGATGGTAGTCTTTTTGGTGCTGAAATGCAAAGTCAATATAATAATGAACATTACTATAGAACGATATAATCAGTTAATTCCAACCATTAGAATAAAAAGAGGACTTATCAATCCTGCTGGATCTTTAATCAAAGCTATGACTGGAAATTTAGATAACGATGATGCAATTAGATATGATAATCTGATAAACAGCCTGCAAACACAACAAGATGTTATCATAAATAAAGTTACTTTAGTTTCCAAAATAGTTGACACATTTGTTAATATCACTAACTCAACTAGAAACAACTTTATAATACTGGCGAAAACTATTAAAGAAATAAAAGACATCCTAAATAAAACTCAATTTCAAAGGAGTAAGAACCTTGTTCTAAATA
Source organism: Lithophane leautieri (assembly GCA_949152455.1). NCBI lineage: Eukaryota > Metazoa > Arthropoda > Insecta > Lepidoptera > Noctuidae > Lithophane > Lithophane leautieri. Next base: position 15,130,031 of record OX424468.1, on the reverse strand, counting down.
CTTATAACATGTTAACCCATAACTTTCAGATATTGTTAACCCGTTTAGATGAAGTGGAGACAGCAGTATCATTTAGTAGAGTTAATGTATTACACCAGTCTATATTAGAGAGAACTGAACTATTTAATATACTTAAAGACATTGAAAAAACAGATAGGTTAGGTTAGTATTTCCTACTACTATTGAAAACTTAATTAAAAGCTTATGTAAAATGCATACAAATAACTTTTATTATGTCGGTACCAACAGTCCAATTAGATGTCTACAACTATATTATACCCTACATCCTTTCCCTATGTACAATACCCACCTTGACCTATCATTCCTAATCACTCCTTAACATTCACATATCCTAGCGAAAGGGTCGAAAATAGTATCGCTCTCTCAGCCCTGCAGAGAAATAGACGAAGGAAAATTCCTTTGTTACGATAGCGACGTGTCTCCAGAAATAGAAAATAAATGCATCAAAGATTTGATGACGTTTTCAACCAAGATAACATCGTGTCTGCCTCTTCCAGTCAACGCATCCGATATTAAGATAAAATCCATACAACCAGACTCTTGGATTATTTTCGCAGGTTTTCCTACATTCCTAACAGAATACTGTGACAACGACATGAGCTAGCACGACATCATGGGCACATACATCCTGACACTTAACAATGCCTGTGAGGTAAAACTTGGAAAAACAACACTAAGAAAACGCCTTCTTCCAAATAGGAGAAATAGTCTTCCGCAGCTCACCATCTATACATCTACCCAGTATTATAACACCAAAGGACGTCGGTCTACGTAAAACTATCAGCCTGGACGAGATCGACTTATGCCTGGTTCCTCTATTTTACGAATCGTTATTGTACATCAGTAACCAGTCGTTTTTGGGTTACGAGTAACGAGCCGCTAAAGACGTTCTTAAAAGTTTTTTCGTCCTTTACCTGCGACGAACAGATGTCGGTTACCCGCTGACCGAAGCCCTCCGACGACATCAGTACGGCGTTCATGCGTTTCGTTGTAACACACACTTTTTTGAAAGCTTTATTAAAATTAATAAAAATTGTGCTTATTTTAGTAGTCACAATAATTTGATTTGTAAAATATTTTTTTTTAATAAATCGATCTGATTTTGCTAAAGAAATAATTTGATAAACCTAATTTAAAAAAATATGCTAACCATTACTGCCGAAGTGAACAAAAGGCAACTGTGGCGATGACAATGTATGACACTGTCTGTAATTTGTATTGTAAACAATCTTAAATCTTTCCCAAATAATAAACACTATCCTGAAATCTTTCCAATTATTCCACTGGTAATTAAATTAAAACTGAAGAGTTACGGAGGATAAAGTGACTATTTATTACATACAAATATCAGTGAAAAGATTCCAGAATGGATAGTACACGGGTAAGTTACTGTGCCGTATAAAAAAAAAATCGTATTTTGTGAATGCACATCTATAATCGTTAATTATTTGGTTCACTTATAGAAAGCTAGGATCATGAGCAAAGACGAGGTTGCGTTGTTAATTGACCTAATTCAAAGTAATCCAGTCCTTACCAGCAAGGCAACGAACGTCACAACCAACAAAACCAAAGAGGATACGTGGACTGCTCTGGCATCCGCTTTCAATGCCAAGAGTGGCTCCATTCCTAGGGCCAAGTAGCAATTAAAGCTAAAATAGGATAACCTAAAAAAGGCAGCCCGTAAAAAGAGCTCAACAAGTAAGAATGAATCATCTAAAGGTAACTCGCATTAGATTATGTTTTGAAGGTGATTATGTATTCAAGTAGGATGTACCTATTTAAATTCTGTTGTACTTTTTTTAGACTGGTGGTGGTAAACCAGATTTCATTCCATCGGATGAAATGTTGGAAAAGGTATCAATGTAATCAATATAATCAAGGGTAACTTCACTTACGAAGCGATTTTTAAAGGAACACTTTTGGGTTACGTCTCGTAGACAATTCTACCATCCGTGAACAAAACGAATCGTTTTGCGAGTATAGGAACCGGGCATTAGGAAATCTACAGTTCCTGTCGCACGCATTCAAAGATAACAGTGAAGTGATAAATAGTGAAAGACACTTTGTGAATGTGCACAGTGTTAGCATAGGAACTATTATAATTTACCTTATTTTACTTTTTGTATTAATCATAGTTATGTATCGTTTTAGAAATGTATTATTACGTATGTTTAATCAAAATCATCGACCTAATGATGAACCCTTAGATGATGATTTTGCACTTACGGAGGGAGGAGTTATGCATAGCCAACCCTTACCCCGTACTGTATTAGTAAACTAAGATCACGCCATGCCACCCATCTGTACCAGGAAGCCATTAACTCATGTAACAAATCACCAATTACAATAAAATTAATGATGACAGAAATAATTAGACATATAATCGAACTCATGTGACGAATTATCAATTTATTATAATAAAATTAATGATGACAGAAACAATTAGACGTGTAAACCAATAGTCTGTTACTGGCCATCTGTGAGGTCTAGTCACAGACACACACATGTAAAACCTTTGAGTAGTATTTAAGCCAATGTAATCTAGATTAAGTTGTTCTCTTTCATTATAACGCTCATGCTGATCACACCTCTATTAAGTAAAATAAATATAGTTTTTTAAATACGTTTGCGCGTTCATATTTGACTAGATACATTTCCTCTTGCACCATTTCCGTTACTCATTTGGCTACGTCCCTGCATTTATTTTTTCTCAAATGGAAACTGTTTCTGTACAGAAACCTGCTTTTGCAAGATACACTCACATCAAGCTGAATTTACCTTGTTTCTTTTTCCGCATTTTCACAGCTTCTAAAGAAAGACTGTCCCAACTATCAAGAGCTTCTTGATGAGTTGCTCTCGAGATGACCCATACACCAAACGATCTCTTAAAGCTTCGTTGAGCAAAGTTCCACAAAGGTTTTGGTCGCTGGTGATTCTGTAGACACTAGATTTTTCAATACGTTATATGTTTCTGGGTCAATAAGGGTAATGAGCGTTGACACATTAATTTTTTCATTCACTTGGTTTACTATGAAAAACTGTTCCATCCGCTTACTATAATCATTGAAATCCTGTTTCTCTGCATTAAAATGTTCGACGCTCCCAATTAACGCCATGTTAATCTGTGTCGCCAATAATATATTTCAATGAAACCAATCTGTTTAGTTTACTTATTTGCTTTTTATTTCTTTTTGTCGGGACTAATGTTGCCATCAGTATGTAACAGAGTTAAGTTGCACGGCCTAGAATACACCATAGTCTTGTGGCTATTTAAAAATTTGGTAGTTCATAAGTTTTGTTGCATTCAGATTTGCCTTGTATCATAACGAAGTGATTACCGTAGACAGACTCTTCACAGGCTCTGAAACCACACGAATGTTATTATCTTTCAGGTAATCCTCACCGTCATGCCTCGCTGCGTTAATTGCTGGATTGCTATTCCAATTACACAACAATATCGGTACAATGCAACACATATGGATCTTTAAATTATCTCTGTATTAGAAGGAATGGATTGCCAGACAGGTATGTAGCTGAAAATCTGCATATCCATAATTAAAACTATACAGCATGTTATCCACTCAGCAGTTTAATAATACTGATTTTAATTAGCCATTTAGTGTATCCATACTAATATTATAAATATGAAAGTGAACTCTGTCTGTCTGTATGTTACCTTTTCACGCCTAAACCACTCAACGGATTTCGATAAAATTTGGCAAGGATATAGATGGCATCCCGGGGAAGGACAAAGGCTACTTTTTATCGACATATCTTTCCACATTTGTGCAAGGTGACAATAGAAAATCTATTGTATTCTGCTCGAGCTCATGCAAACGTTGAGTTACTATATTAATAAATAAATAAGGTAACTCAACTATAAAATATTGACAAATTCCGGTATCGCTTAATAGGAAGTTTTTCTTGTAATGGTTTTTCTTGTTGTGTTTCTTGTTTCTGGTAATCGATGAGCCTATTGATTCTTGAATCAAATAACAGGACTGAAGGCAATATAAGTGAATGTCAATTTGGCCATGACTCAGTATGTGTATGTTGTGGAATATCCATTGCCAGAAGAACTGGGAGACGGATCTCATCAACTAAATTATGGTGATGCTGAATGGATTTATTCCACCAACATAATCAGCCCTCTTGCATTAAGTGTACCTGCTTGTTGTATAGATTATTCCAGCTAAAATAACTCTAAATTAGTAAAAAAAATTGCCATAATAGTATCAAGTTAGCTCAGCAGCAATTCAAGCTTAACTTGAGTGATCTATTCACTTTTTCTGTTTGTATAATTATTCACCCACAATAGAATTACTAAAAACTAATTGTGCCTTCAATTGTCTGGGTCAGGATGACTGGACCAAGAGAGATTTTTGAAGTTTGAGTAATACCAAGTTTTAGTACCTATTTGGTACTATTTGGTACCAGACATCAAATAATTGGTATCTAGCTCTAGAGGGAAAATTATTACGAGGAATGTGGCCAGCCATTCTGACTTCAGAATGGCTGGACCAAGTCGGCTGCACCTAGTTGTACAGTGGGTTGCCAAATTATTAGGGACAGTCACATTTTTTATCAATTTCTGACTTTGGGCGCACTTGACTGCAGTTTTAAGTGGTACAAGCATCTAGGAATGTATTATTTATTTTCGTCATGTCAACTCAAATTTTAAGTGGATGTTGAGATTTAAAGGGTATATTTATTTTTTACAAATTTTTAAGTTACGTGAGAGCCGTAGTTCACTTTAGACGCTAATCAGTGAAAGACGAATTCGAATATTTTAACAAAGTTATTCTTATATTTGTGCTACAAAATCTTGATAAAATGTAAGTATTGTTATTATGTTATTATAAAATTCAATTATTTATAATATGATGGTAATAATAATATTATTATTAATTTTTTTTTGCTTGCAGTATGGGTCGGTGTTGCGATTCGACACCAAAAAAAAAATCGGAAATAAAAACCCTACTCCAGCATACCAGTCATTCCCAAAGGAAAATAGCCGACATTGCTGGTGTTTCTAAGACGGCAGTCAATAAAATAAAAATTAAATTGGACCTAAATCAGCCAATTTCGCCTAAGAAAAAAGGCAATTGTGGCAGAAAACGCATCACCACCCCTCGTTCGGATAGGAAAATTAGGGACATCTGTTTGCAAAAAAGAAAAAAAAGTGCTGGACTGTTGACTCAGTTAGTCCAGGAGTCGGGAATACCAGTTTCCAAGAGAACTGTGCAGCGCAGATTGGCAGAGGAAGGCTAGACAGGTCATCGTCCTGTGAAAAAACCACGGCTGACTGATGCAATGAAGACGAAATGCCTTGCCTGGACTCGGGAACACCGCCAAAAGACGGTTGAGGACAGGAATAAGGTCAGTTTGCATTATTACTGGTATTTTACACCATTTAAAATAATATTTTTAAAATAAACAACTTTCTTTTTTTTCAGGTGTGTTTCTCGGATGAGTCAACATTCGAGATTCTAGCCGACAAGAGCAGCTTCGTCAGGCGACGCCCAGGAGAAAGATACCACCCCGACTGCATCGTAGAGAGGGTAAAACACCCTGTTAAAATAATGGTGTGGTCTGTCATAAGCGCCAAGGGGGTTGGACGCCTGTACATTGTCCAGGGAACCATGAAACAAGACCAGTACAGGCAAGTTTTACAAACTCGCCTGCTACCGACACTTGAAGAATGGTTCCCTGATGGTGAGGAATTCATGTTTATGCATAATTCAGCACCATGCCACAAAGCCAGAAGCGTTACCAAGTTCTTGGCAGACCACAACATTCCAGTTTTACCTTGGCCTGGTAATTCTCCTGACATGAACCCAATAGAAAATTTATGGGAGATTACCAAGGCCGAAATAGCCAAAGAAATGATAACCACCAAGGTCAGGCTAATAGAAAAGCTAATTAATGTTTGGCATCACAACCCTAAAATAAAAGAAACTGCCAAACAGTGCATAGAAAGCATGTCTAGGCGTATAGAAGCATTAATTGAGGCGAATGGAAATGTCACTAAGTACTGATCACTAGTAAGTAACATTTCTTTTCGTCTATTTATGTACTTATTTATTATTATTTTTTATGCTCTTATTTTCTTCGTTAATAACTGTTTTGTGTAATTAAAGCTTTTATCATTCAAAAAAAGTATTTTTCTAATTAATTTAAGACTTATACTTCACAAATAACAATAAATCGTGACTGTCCCTATTAATATGGCAACCCACTGTAGACACTATAACTAGTTCATGTTTTCATTAAAATTTAGTACCTCAACATATGTTTTTCTTAATTTTCAGATTTCTCTTGTTGTAGGGCCTTCCGGTGTTAAGATCGTGACGCGAGAACATGTTTTTCGAAAAACGAGGGAATATAGTGCACCAGATTTCGGAGAAAAGTTGAATTTATTGGAGTTTGAAATAATTAATGACTCTTCATTCCCTACTGATCAAAAATCAAAGTTTATTCATACATTTTCTCGTCTCAAGTCTGAAATGAAGTCGAAGTGGCAGACAGCAAAGCGAACAGAAAGTGTGTTTTTGAAAAAATACCATGATTGGTTACAAGGTACTCTTGAAATAGCGAAAGATCCCGCGTGGGTCGGCCAAGCAAAGATTTCGCAGAACTAACAGACTGCAGTAAGCGTCGAAAAACATCACATCTACGTGGCAAAGATGAAGTAGAAAAACTAATTTATGCAGGTCAAATGGCGCTTCGTGAAAAAGGAAACGTGGATGGTGCATATGTGATAAAAGATATTATGGCATCCCCAACACGTGGTCGTAAATATCGTGAAGCGTTCAGAAAGAGACACCTGAAGCAAAAATTAAGCAACTATCGCCAAGTCAGGCTTTGTCTATGTTTGTGGAAGCTGCATTGACAAGAAAGCAGTACGAAATAATTAGAGAAAGTTCTGAAAAACTATACCCGTGTTACTCGATTTTACAAAAAGCAAAACAAGATTGCTATCCAAATGTCAAGACATACAGGGTCACTGAAACGTGTGCAGAAATTAAATTACAAGCATTACTAGACCACACTGTTCAGCGTTTTATATTATATCTTGAAGAAGTATTACAAACTTTACCAGAGGAAGAATTGGTGAACCTAGAGTTCACATATAAATGGGGATGTGATGGCTCGCAGCAGGCCCAATACAAACAAAAATTTGCTAACAGCAGTGAATCTGACGCAAATATTTTTCAATCATCACTTGTGCCATTACAGTTGATAAGTAAGGGTACTAAAAAAATTATTTGGACAATCCATCACCGTCTTCTCCGCGTTACTGTCGACCAATGCGGATCAGTTTTATACACGAGAGCAAAGATGTAACAAATGATGAAATTAATTACCACAAAGACCAAATTAAACGGTTGACGGGCACGAAGATAACTTTCGGGTCTTATGAAATAACAGTTACTCATAACTTGTTACTCACCATGGTAGATGGCAAAGTGTGCAACTCAGCAACAAACACAACCTCTACAATGAGATGCTATATTTGCAAAGCCACATCAAAAGATTTTAATAAACTCGAAAAGTTTAACGAGACCACATCAACCGAGCTACAAAATTTGGAGTTTGGCTTGTCTATCCTACATGCTCGCATCAGATTTTTTGAAACATTACTTCACCTTTCTTACAACCTTCCTATAAAGAAATGGCAAGTGAGAACTCAGGCCGAAAAAGATATAATAAAAGATAGAAAAGCAAAAATCCAAGAAGCATTCAAAAATGAACTCGGATTAATAGTGGATGTACCTAAAGCCAATTTCGGGAACACTAGTAGAAGATTTTTTAACAATATAGAAATTTCGGCAAATATCACTGGTATTGACAAAACTTTAATAGAAAGATTAGCAGTTATTTTAGAAGTGATATCAAGTGGATATAAAATTAATATTGAAAAATTTGACACCTATAGCCAAGACACAGCGAAGATGTATGTAGAATTATACTCATGGTATCCTATGACACCTACACTTCATAAAATCTTAATTCATGGGCCTACAGTTATTAGACACGCCATACTACCAATAGGGGCCTTATCAGAAGAAGCTGCAGAAGCTCGTAATAAACATTTTCGGAAATTCAGGGAACAATATGCAAGAAAATTCAGTAGAACTGACTGTAATATGGATGTTTTAAATAGATTATTATTAACTTCGGACCCATATTTGACAAGTATTTGACCAAAAGTGTCTAAAAAATCAAAACCTTTTAAAATGGAAACTATAGAAATGTTAATGTCCTACGAAGTTAATATCGATGAAGGAGATGCAGAAGATAGCGTACATGATTCAGATGAAGAGGAGTAGTTATAAGCGATTTTATTAGTTTAATAAATTTCTTTTAAGCAATAGGTTTCCACACTGAAGCAGAATATGATAAAAACTTTAATCCCAATTATCTCACGTTTAACCAAAATGATAGATGTGCCCTTCTCTCGTACGACGGCAGTGTAGTGGAGGCTCCCAGTTCTGCCAGCACAGACATTGAAAATGTTCTCCGAGAACCAGTTGTAAGCCTTACATTAGATGGTTATAGTCGCACTCCAGATACCACTACTCATTTTTTTGTTCAGGATTGTATGAATCAGGAAAGGAAACGTGTGCCATTGTATTTAATGAAAGAAAATTTAAAACTCATATTAAAAGTACACTTTGTAAACAAGCATATTACAAATTAGAGGATTATATCCAAGATAAGAATGCTTGGAAACATGCTGGTCTTGTTCCATAGGACAAATTCGAGTCTGGACAAAATCAAACTGGTTGCTTATCTAGTTGTATAACTTATTATTTGTATATTATTATAGATTTTACATTTTATGATTACTTCTCACACACTGTCTTATTAATATTACTTGTAAGTTTTTAGGAATATTGTGATATCGTATACTTTTACAATGTTTGTAATTATGTGAGCACCATGTATCTATCACATACTTAATTTATTTATTTGTTATTGCTCCATTTATAAGGCCGTGCTCACTTTGGATACGTTTTCGTACGAATTCCATTCGTGCAGAAACGTACGAACACGCACGAACATTCCCGACCTTCTGAGTACTATGAAAGCGCTCACACTGCGCGCAAGTTAGTCGTACGTATACGTACGTGCAAGTCCGACGTCCGAAATCAATCCGAACTTTTTGGGATTTTATATGTTCGTGCGTTCATCATCAATAATGGATGTAGAAAAGTTAATTAACTTGGTTCACGGGCATAAATCTTTGTGGGATCAAAGTGATTCCAGTTATCACTTACGTGACGTTCAGCGTAGGGCATGGCGTGAAATATCCGAAGAAATGGAAAATTCTGGTGAGTAAATTTATATATTTTATTTTATGATAAACAGATAAGTATTGTCTTAAGAGCGTATGCGCGGTCCGAGCGCTGTTTGGCTCAAAAACGTGATTTTTCAAACCAGATTATCCATCAACTACTTATCTTACAAACATATCAATTAATAGCAATTTTAGGAAATATTGTTGTCTATTTTGTTAGTTAGACCGTTTTTTCGATTAATAGATTGTTTGTGAATACCATCAATATAACTGAACAGGGGTTTTCTTGATTTCACTTTCAGTGTCAATTTCGAAGCTAAAAATATCTGAAATTACTGACATATATGCCAAACAATTTTTTCAAACTAACTGCTAAGATCCTTAAGGAAATAGTTAGTTAAACGGATTTTTTGTTTTAGACTCCATACTTATGAAATTAAAATCCAAACAATGTGAAATTTTTCGGAAATCACAGTTGAGAAAATAATTCTTTTTACCAATATATTTTACTTAATTGAATATAATTAATATTTACTGTAATAGAAGAACTTCTTTTTTATAATTTACAATTTAAAATTTCAACTAAATTATCTCTATTATTTTTCTATAAATATTTTAAAACTACTATAAAATTCTGCGTGCAAATCGATTGAATTCAGTCGGCCGCGAGCACAGAGTACATTCTAATATACTGACATAGAGACCAATCTTCGGCGTAAAAATGGGCAACCACTTATGCTTAGCCCCTAACGCCATCTGTTATCACTAGTATGAATCTTTTCTCATCCCATCTATAACTATAGCTACACCTGTGTAGGTGCAGGCCATACGTACGTATGTATAGGTACTATCATAATTTCATGGATGGTTGTACTGTAGGTTTTTAAGGATTTATAAATGAAACATTTTATTAATCAAAACAAGTTTATTTGTGTCTTTTACCGTTCGTTTGCACTGGCGAAACATTCAAGACGAAACATGTTGAAATCTCAACTTTCTGTCAATGTTCCATACAATTTTTGACAGGAACTAGAGATTTCAACATGTTTTGTATTAAATGTTTCGCCAGTGCAAACGCACGGTTATAGCACTTATTTAACTTCTTGGCTTTTATCTGTAGATTGTCCTCATCATCATCAACCTGCCTTCTCCCAGCTAATATTTTATTAATATTTTTAAATCAAATGCACATTTGCACAACGAAACACAGAATGCACAGAAAGAACACAAAAATATCGCATGAAACCGGCGAAAGCGTCAGACACACAGAACATTAGTACCATATATACAATAGTAATCTATGATTAGTACTCAAGAGGTCAGACATCAGCAGACATTTGCGTTTGGGGCTTGGGGCTACCAGTTTATTGAGAAATAGACCACCAATGAAATTCTACCATCGCTGCATTCTACTGGGGTAAAGTTATTACAGAAATTGTTAAACGTTTTCGGAATATTTGTTATAATTTCCCAAAAACAAACAAATGTCTTATTTACAAATTATGTACTATTAATATCTTTGGAATGGATAAGTATTTGTCACAAATTATAATAAAATCTACTATTTTAGTAGCAATCAGCCTTACAAAATTGTCAATGTTTGATTTTGTTTAGTGCTATCTGTTAGAATTTTAGTGAACATTAGTGCAGAACTGCCATCTTGTAGCCATAGTTTTCAACAAATCATGGTGTAACCCGACAAAATAAAAAGAACACCTTTCATCTTGTTCGCTTAAGGACTATAATATACTTCGTGATTTAGTATCATTGTAACCACTGACTTCCCCAGTTTTTTGTACTAAGATTGAACCACCTGGCCGCGAGCGCTTCCAGAGAGAGGACACGTCGCTGAGCGCTCCGCCTGACCCGTGTTGACCTTTGCCGTGCTTATACAAGGATAGTGCAAGCTTATAGTGTGATCATCAAATCTTAATACTTTGGTAAGTAAAATATTTTATTTTTTATGACCGATAAGATTTTGTAGTGTAATCGTAAGTATTTTATTAAGTGAAAACTTCTTTAGGCGCGTTAAGCGGTTTTTGGTAGGAGATTAGGGTAATTGAAATTTTGGAACGAGTTTCTTTAACTTAGGCGTAAACTAGCAGAAATCGTCAGGCAAAAACGCGTTCATACTTGCGACTATCTTCTAATTTGTTTTTTATTTTTATTTGGCCATAATAAAATTCCAAGATGGCGGCTGCGAAAATGTTCACATTTTTCGTCGTGGGTATCGTTTTCTTGGTTATTGGCAGCCTATATTTTTTTGATGAATGACATTATTTTAATAGTCACAACAAAATTATGTTTCAGACGGAATGGGAAATAAAACGAAGGTATTTATAGGAAAGAAAAAACGCAAAAATTTAGAAAATATGTTTAAGGCAAGAGCTAAAAGGTTGGGATATTTATGTTATAATTATTAATCAATATGAATATCATGAATCAATATAATTTTTATGTCGTAGCAGTAAGGGCGATTTTCATAGTTTAAGTGTAACGTCTGACTTTCGGTTGACCGTGCATATTACGTAGATTTTAATTTTGACATTTAAGATTTTTCAAATAAAATAACATTTATTTTCAGTCAAAAAAATGTTTGTCTGTTTGCGGTGTAGACAGGACAAGAATTTGCAGTGAAGACCACAAAAATAACTAGAGACGACGTATTTTGGACAACAAAAATGGAACCTAAATTATTAGACTTATAATAAATGTCTGTTGCCTGAGATGATCGACCCAAGAAAAAGTCGCTCAATGCCAATCAGAGCTGTGCGATTTTAAAATTAAATACTTACTTTAAACTTCGCTTGTTTTATTTCAACAATTAGAAAATAAAAAACATTAAATAGATCCTAAATAATTAAAAGTATCAAAATGATTCGTACTTGGCTCAGCGCTCACGCACACAGAGAAACCATTGTAGTGTGTCGCAGTGTGTGCCATTCGATAGATCGTGTAGATTTTGAGTTGCGCTAAATTGAATGCACACTCTTAAAATCAATTTTTATTTTGACAAAAATAGTTTTTGAGTGTATCCCTGATGTTGTGAGCTCTCGTTGCGCTTCTGTTTTCACCTGCAGTCATGAATCGGTTCCTTTTTTCATTTTGTAATTGTGGTAATTCCGTAGGCAAATCATGGATACCTCCTTATCAATAATTATGTTATGAAGTAAAAATATGCACTTTATTATAACATCTGCACGGTTGGGATTTACTTCAATTGCTTTCAACAACAATCTCCACTTACTACTCAGAATGCCAAAGGCACACTCAACAACCTGTCTTGCATTTGATAAGCGTTTATTAAAAATTTCCTCTTCGGGACCCAAATTTCTTTGAGGATAGGGGCGCATGAGGTTTGTCTTCAAAGGGTAAGCTTCGTCACCAACTAAGAAATGAGGCAAAGCTATATCAGTTCGTGGTAATACTTTTTCCTGGTTTGTGTTGAGAGCACCATTTTCCAATAGTCTTGAGAGGTTTGAATGTGAAAATATTCTACCGTCACTTTCTTTGCCATAGGCTCCCACGTCTATAGCAATAAATCTGTAGTTTGCATTCACAACAGCTTGCAATACAATTGAAAATAAGGACTTGTAATTACGGTACATACTGCCAGAATATTTTGGCGCGTTTATTCGTACATGTTTTCCATCAATGCTACCAGAACAATTAGGAAACCGCCATTTTCTCCAAAAGTCGTTATTTATATTGACCATATCTGCACATGATGGAAATTTCATATGAATTTCATTAAGATTTTCCCAAATAGAGTTACAAGTATCATGTACGATATAACCAACAGTATTGCTTGAAATCCTAAATGTATATCCAAGTGATCTGAATGGTGAGCCAGTGGCTAAGTACCTGTAATAATAAGAGATTTGTTTTCAGTCGAGTTAAAAAAAAATGGCGGGGGACTACGAGACACTTTCGGGAAGGAACTAAAAAAACTCAACAACAAAAAATCTGGCCAAGCAGCCAATTCAGAACAATTCTCCAAGTGGCCTCATTTTGAGCTTTTGATGTTCCTCCAAAGTACAATGTCCCGAAGAGATCTGCAAGGTAGCGTGCCAGATACATGTAAGTGTTCTGATGGGGAGGATAGTGTAAATACAAATTTAAGTTCTAAATATACGCCTTCGCCATTACCTGGTCCATCTTCTGAACAAAATGACCAAGAAGTTCCAAAGCATTTTAAATCTCCATTGAAAAAAAAAATCGATGCAAAGCTATTGGAAATTGAAGAGGAGAAATTACAGTACTTTAAAAAAAGTGCGAATGATCCTGATGCACAGTTCCTAATGAGTCTCCTCCCATTTTTAAAAGAGATACCTAAAAATCGTAAGTTAATTGTACGTTCTAGACTACAACAAGTACTTATTGATGAACAGAATGCTCATGCTTCTTCTGTGGTACAGAAAGAAAGTTCTACTGATTTGGCTCAGTTCAGTGATGAATTCAATATGTCACCAAATACTTCAACACTAGGACAATCGCAACAACCTTTTTTAATGTCACAACAACCATCAGCTGTTACTCACTATGTTATGCAATTCAATCCAGACTCAAATATTTAATGTACGACTGTCTTCATTTGAATAAAGAATTATTATATAAAAATATATCGAAAAAGCATTTTTTTACTTTCTTACCTTAAAGTGACAATTAATCGTTCTTCAGGTGATATTGTGTCGCGAAAGTTGCTGTATTTAGTCAGGTTAGGTCGTATTGCATTAAGAATGTACTCAAAAGTATCTCTCCCCATGCGTGTATAACCATAAAACCGTCTGGGGTCATTATACAAATCTTCCATAATGTGATGAAATTCACCGAATTCATCTCTTTTAAAAAATATTTCGCGCACCCATTCGGTTCTACGATAACGACGACGGCGGCGTCGCAATCTACGGTTTAGAAGATGATTATCCAAAAGATAAAGATTATTCATCGCAGCAAAGATGACTTCACGTATGCGCTAACACCGGTACTCTGTCTATTTGACGGAGAAAAACGTATTCAGTGTGCGCACTCAATTCGTACGAACAGTGTTCATACGTTTACATACGATATAATTCGCATCCAAAGTGAGCGCGGCCTACTGTTGTGGTACAGTATTTGTATTCTCGGTGCATCGTCTTCACATGTGATCTCGTAATTGATGCATACCAAATATTGTAAAACATATTTTAAAAGAGTAACGGTGGAGTTTCTTGCCCATTCTTCTCCATAAGAAAACTACCTTTTGGAAGGGGCAACTAGAATCAGTTCTATTTCTATGTATTTAACGTTCAAAAGTGCCTTTAATGTGCCTACTTGAGATAAATTATTTGACTTTGACTTTTAAAGAAAACTGTGTTATGCTGTAAACGCAAGCGCGAAATGTTGTGGCAATTTCGAAAAGACCCCAGCTCCAATACCAAAACCGTTTTTAAAACATATACGAAACGCTTAAAAACTATAATTCGTCTGACTAAGAAATCCCACAATAACAACCACATAAATAATGAGTCTAATAAGTGTAAAGCTACATGGCAGATAATAAATAAGTGCAAAAATAATAAGCCGGTCTAAGGAATACCAAGACTTAGAATAAATAACGTAGATATAACTGATCCGAAAAGTATCTCCCAAACTTTTAACCTTTTGAACGCCAGAGTATAAACGTAACGCCGTACCCCTGACGCCAGGCCACTTTTTCTGTCAAATGACCTTCATAAAAAATAGGGATTCCAAAACTTGTATCGATATACAACTGAGTTTTTATTTTCGTCTTTAATTTTCTAATAAACCGTACTCACGACACTGAAATTTTATTTAACCTGCCAATATATTCCATTATAGTAATCTTTACACAGCATTTAACAGAGACTATCAATGAAAAATCAGATATTAGAAAACTAAAAAAAAATATTTATTACAATATGGTTACAACACTATTCAACATGACTTGTCTTGGTATTGTGACAATGGCGTTGCTTGCCAGTCAATTTTATGACATTCTCGCATCTGAATTAGGGATGTATCAGTGTACACGTTGGTTATCGATTCTAACAAGTATTCTTATCTAATATAATACCTATCCATATCAAATACGTAAGTATTTTATGTAGTAATAAAAGAAAATTGTATTTTAATAATTGTTTTTTTTTACATGTAAAAAATACGCAGAAATAATTTAAAAATCAACAGTTACATATACCTAATAATTATTATTACAAATCAGTCTTACAATATCACAAATCTTTAACAAAATGTACCTAATAATATACTAGGAAGAACATCAGTTTAGTACCTAATATAAACAAAACCTCAGGAATAACAGGAATAGAAGTAACAAAAGGATTATAATAAGGATAATCCTGATATGTAAAATCAACAATGTTACCAACTTACAAACAATGGAATGTCATAAATCTCTAAAATAGGAACAATAAAATTATATCACACATTAGCAAATCATATCTTAAAAGTAAAAAAGAGGATGTGGTAATACATAGTCAAATAAAAAAAAATTATAAATGGTATTTTTCAAAGCATGGCGCAGCACATAAATAAACGTTACACACCTTGCAACAAAAACGGGTATTTTTTCGTTGTTTAATTAAAGAACATTGCTTACATCTTTGATATTTCCCCATTTTAGTCGGCATGTGATCCTTTGCGTTCCTGGGTAATACACGGAGGGGATTATTACTACTGGTTGAAGCTGACATTGGTCGCTCTAAAACACTGCTGCTGCTGTATTGTTCTACGAGTTAATTTATGACGTGCAATTGAAAATCGGCAAATTTTAAGTTTGGTATATTTTTAGCGTGTCTATAACAAAAAAATGAATTTAACAAATGCATATCCAATATATGGAAAAATAACTTTTTATACCATTTAATGGTTTTGCGTATGCATTGTATTGACGACAATAACATATCCGCGGTATCGACACTACCCATATTTTTAGAATAATCCAAAACTGCTTTTGGTTTTATTACAGGTAATCCCGTATTTCTGTTTGTTCTTTGTGATGGTTCCATCGAATTATCGTGAATGGTAGATAACATAAAAATATTTTTTTTGTCTTTCCATTTAAGGGCCATCAATTGGCCACAATATTGCACTGCCATTTCGTGTAATTGTAGGACATTATGGAAAATTGGCATTCCCTTTCTATTTTTTTTTACGGTACCGCAACCATAAATCTTGTTTTCATAGAGATATTTAAATAATCGTGGGCTTGTGTACCAATTGTCCACATATAAATGACGATTTGATTCCAAAAACGGTTTGAGCAAAGTAGCAATAACAGCCCCTCCAACGCCTAGATTGCAAGGATCGGTAATGTCTGTAGTTGCACCGCAATATATAATAAAATCAATAATTATTCCCGTACGTACGTCACACAAAACAAACAGTTTGACTCCAAATCTGTTCCTTTTATTTGGTAGATATTGTTTGATGGACAAACGACCCTTAAATGGAACTATACTTTCATCAATACATATGTTTTTATATGGCGTTATTATATTATTAAACTTTTACCTCGCGTGATCTACGCACTTTTGTATTTTACTTAAAATCGTAGTGTTTTCCCTTTGGTCCGTAAAATGTAACATACTAAGTATCATAGAAAATCTGTTTCTAGACATTAATTTAGAAAATATTGGTGCATTCAGCAAAATATTGGTAGACCAATGCTCTTCTATGGTTAAGTGGCGATTTCTTGTCATTAGCATTATAATTGCAAAAAATATATACATTTCTGGAATGGTTACGTCGTACCACGCTTGCAAACGGGAATGTATTCGCAAATCTACATTTAATAGAAAGTAAGTATGAACTTTGTTAGTCATATTCACAATCATCGACATTAAATCGTTGTCCATAAAGTATCGAAATACATCACATTCCGTAGGTATTTCAGACGGCTCTAGGTGGATTCCAGATTGAAAGTCATTGAAGTCAGCCACTTCGTGTGTTAGTCGTTCTGAAGTCCATTTAAAGGACGATTCCGTCTCTTGATTTCCACTGTGACTATGCTGAGATGTTGAAGGTATGTCATCCGTAGATTCGTGATGAACAACGCTTGTTGGCTGCAAAATATAAACCATAAATCATTAATTATCATCATTGGTAGGTATTGGGCAACGAATACTTTTCCCATAATTTCTATGAAATATTGAATACTGCCCGGAAAACAAAAGATTCAGATAGGAACAAAGGTGAAGTATCTTGTTTTTCTCTAACGTGTTTAACTCGACTAATTATTCGGCTTAAATCGAGTACAATGGAACAAAAGGATGAGCTGGCGTATTCGCAATATGGAAATTTTATTTGCACCGATACTAGTTATTGTTAAAATAATTAACAAAAGCTTTGAATTTACGACCGACGCTCATGCTTTATTGTTTTAGTGCACAACTACCGGCCCGCCACGGCTTAGTCCGGGTTATACTATTGTGTACCTAATCATAAACTTATAATATTGTAAAATATCATCAATATTATATTTAAAAATGCAGGTAAGGATAAAATAATATGTACGTAACCCAAAGTCCTAGTAATCTATTTCATTCGCTAATCATATTTAATTTAAATACTTAATACTATACATGTGCAATACATATTTTAAAAGAATTTTAACTGGGCTTAAAAATATTTACTAAAATTAAATTTTTAACATAATATTAAAATACCCTATTATATTGAGCTTACTCGAGTGATTGCCATTACTAACAAACTGAAGCAATATCTTTGGGCTGGTAACACTGTGATGTCTAGAAAGGTACCTTTCTTGAACGTACATTCAGGTGTTCAATTCTTTGGGCACGCCACAATAGCGGCGATAAGTCCCCTCTTTGAGGAGTGGATAGAGAGGCGCCACGGCGTCCTCACCTTCCGCCTGACACAGGTCCTCACCGGACATGGCAGCTTCGGGAGGTACCTGTGTAGGATTAGGCGGGAGGAAACGCCCGGGTGTCACCACTGTGTGGATCGCCCGGAGGACACGGTGGAGCATACGGTTGAGGTGTGCCCTGCTTGGGCGGAGCACCGCCGTGTCCTCGCGGAGGCGATTGGCGGCGGTGACCTCTCGCGTCCGGCCCTGGTTCAGGCCATGGTACGGAGCGAGAGGGCATGGGAAGCCGTCACCTCCTTCTGCGAAGCAGTAATGCTCGCGAAGGAGGAGGCGGAACGCGTGAGGGAAAGGCAAAGTTTGCGCCCTCACGCCCCTAACCGCCGCCGTTGGAGACGCCCTGGGCGTCGGGAATCCCAGGCGGATTTCCGGCCACCATAGGCGCGGGCTTGCGGACGGCGAGCAACGGGCAGCTCGCCGTCCGATAAGGACCAGGCCCGGGTCGATGGCGCGTCGTGTTCCACGCGCGCCTCAAAGAGATGTCAGCAAAAATGACGGGGTCCAATAGGACCGATGCCTGCCAGGGTTGCGGGAAAGTCCGAAAGGGATACCGGGACCTTGGCAACAGGCAAATGAAGGAACACGGGTGGGTTTTAGTCAGTAAAAGTCTGACACGCCCTTCCGCTCCGCCCAGAGCGGGAGAAGTCATTGGATGATTTCCCACCCTCAAAAAAAAAAAAAAAAAAAAAAAAGGTGTTCAATTCTTCAATTCCAAACATATTTTATTTTTTAAGTTACCTCTTCACTACTAAGTTACCTCTTCTACTTTATAAAAATGTCTTCGGGCGATGAGGCAAGACCTTCGTCACCCAGTATATTAGGAAATGTACATCGTGGCAAAAAAAGGAAATGTTCTAGTGGTGAAGAAGTTAAAATAAAAGTGTCAAAGGAAACTCAAGTGACCCCTGAAGATATAGCGACTGCGAGCATTTACCAAAGAAATATATTTGACCACGACGAATTGAGGTATGACGTAAGTCATTTACAGCCTTTAAACTTTGAAGATGAGCCCAAAGACCCCCGCAATAAAGCGTTCGCAAGACTCGTCGCTCATGAACTTGATCAAGTCCCAATAGCCAAACGATCGGTGACATACACAAATATAATAAATTTGATCAGAAAAGCGAGACAGCA
This sequence comes from Lithophane leautieri, assembly GCA_949152455.1. Lineage (NCBI taxonomy): Eukaryota > Metazoa > Arthropoda > Insecta > Lepidoptera > Noctuidae > Lithophane > Lithophane leautieri. Next base: position 15,110,667 of record OX424468.1, on the reverse strand, counting down.
AAAGGACTTGGATGATATCAGTCTGCCAAGCTACCAAGATTCTGAATAATAAAAAAGAAATAAATGAAAGTGATTAAAAAGACGATGACAGATTAGGTGTTAATTATTTATAATCATAAATCATTAATAACACAAAATTCTATGAAGCTTTTTATTTTTCCTTATAATTAGTATCAGAAACCAAAAGTTATTATAGTTCTAAACTTTATGTCCGCTGTTTGTAAACGACAATCTACGTACCTATATACTTCGGAGCGGCCATATTGGCCTGGCCACGATTCCGGTCTAAGCCAAGGCGGTAAAGTGTATAGAATAATAATACGTACACTAACTGGTTCCGTCTTAGTAGTATATTTAAAATTAATCAATGTTTAATTAGGTTAGCTTACATATTTTCAGCTTTACATATTAGGTGCATACTATGATTACTACCTTTATTAATGCATACCTAAATAAATACCTATGTAGACAGTGTGCGCTGGTCTAGGTGCGACATATTTCTCATTCGTAAGAGTTATATAAAAAAAAAACAAGAATAATAAGGTCAGATAATATTTTCAACGATGTTTCATATCATAAGTAAATCTAATAAAAGAGAAAATATTTCAGGTGCTTATCAAAGCCTGTATCGTTCTTCTATAATAGTTTGGGTTACTTGTTGAAAAAATTTCGTTTCAGAAATTACTGACCTGTTTTTGTCCCTAGTAAATAAATGAAAATGTTGAAACAACATTTTTGATCATAGTTTTTAAAATAACTCACCTCTAAATCATCTTCTCGTATTGATTCCCCTTCCGAGAACTCTTCGTCATTTCCAATTCCTTCCAATATTCGAAGAAGTTCTTCGGTAGTCATTACACTCATGATCGGTTTATAATATAAGTAACTGTTACACGATATTTTAATAATAATAAATACAAAAAAATACTACTACTACTATTAAAGCACTTCACTAGACTTAATCGCCTGCGCTTACGACGTCACCGTTGTGTCACAGATTTATGACTATGGCGTACAAGGGACGGACAATATTGGTTTGCGCTAGGGATGCGCAAGAGATGAGTTTAACAAGTGTCGATATTAGACATTTGCATATTTTATTTTTGATTGTGTAGCTAGAGGCATGGTTCTATAAGGCTGAGTTGTTTTAAAAATACGTTTTATTTCTCCTGATACCAACTTATACACATATAATATACTCTGGACTAAAATTTAATATTCATCTTCTTAAGTTTTCATTGATTTTACAATCATACGTCACAACACTAGCTGTCACATATAGCAGACTACGGCGTGTGAGGCACTCCTTTTATACGCGTTTAACATCTACTTTTAAAACAGCAAATTTCTCGATATTGGTGGTTTATTTATATTTGTTTCATGCAATACAATATAGACGGAAGCTTAAACTTTTAAATTATATAAATAAAAACACACAAAAGTAATGATTAAATTGTTTATTTCATAATATGGTGCGACGTGTATTTTGTCATATATTTGTGACGTTGGCTTTCAGGGTAAGATTTCGTTTGTCACATATATGTGACAATGGCGTTCAAAAGGTTAATGAGTATTTTATTGACGAAATTGAATCATTATCTGACATTAATATTAATAATCAAAATTTAAAATTTGACATTCATTCTGACTCATTATTTTTAATACCCACAGTTCCCCCGGACATTGTAAAACTAATAAATTCATTAAATAATACTAATAGCTCTGGTTATGATGCCATTACAACAAATGTTATTAAATCTGTTTCAACTATTATAGCACCAGTACTTAGTTATATAATAAATATGTGTTTAGAATCGGGTGTTTTTCCGGATAGATTAAAATTAGCTGTTATAAAACCACTTTATAAGAAAGGTATCAAACACGATCCGGCCAACTACCGGCCTATTGCCTTACTACCCATATTCTCTAAAATAGTTGAAAAAGTGCTATACTATACATTGTACACATTTTTTGAACGTAACAATCTTTTTGCTGAGGAACAATACGGTTTTAGGAGAAAGAAGAATATAAACATGGTAATTAAGTCTTTAAAAAAAAAAAAAAATGGCATTGATAACAGAAGTCCGGTAGCTGCTTTATTCATGGACATGAGCAAGGCATTTGATTTTGTGGATAGAACAGTACTAGTGAAGAAGTTGGAAAGGTATGGAGTTAGGGGCAATGCTTTGAACCTTTTGAAATCGTACTTGTCAGACAGAAAACAATTTACTAAAATGGATAAGGTCTGCATTACGTCAAAAACCGAGCGTACATATGTATCGAGTCAGAGAGCTAACAACTACGGTGTATCCCAAGGAAGTATTGTAGGGGCTTTATTATTTATTATTTACATTAATGACATGCCCAGAGAAGGAGGAGGAGGAGCTCGTGGCTAAGTAATAACAGTCACACCGAGTCGATCCATCAGGTTAAGCTACGCTTGCCGGGGTTGGTCGGTGGATGGGTGACCATCTTTACATACCGAGACTCCTCTGTGCCTCGGAAAGCACGTTAAGCCGTTGGTCCCGGCTGTCATTCGTGGATCTTTGACAGCCGTTACGGGTCGTCAGAAACCCGAAAGTCTGACAACCAGTCTTACCAAGGGGTATCGTATTACCCACTTACTGGGTCGTGGAGGTCAGATAGGCAGTCGCTCCATGTAAAATACTGGTATTCAGCTGCATCCGGTTAGACTGGAAGCCGACCCCAACATAGTTGGGAAAAGGCTAGGCAGATAGATAGACATGCCCAGAGAAACGCATCATTCGATGGTTTTGTTTGCTGATGATAGCACGGTCGTTTTTAGTGGTAAGAATGAAAGTATTAGAAGAGTGGATGGGCGCGAATAATTTAAAAATTAATATTGACAAAACTAAAATAATGACTTTTGAGCAAAGGACAAATCATAAAAAGCCTGACATAAAATATGGGGACAAGACAATTTCAGAAACAACAACTACAAAAATTTTAGGGCTTGATCTGGATAGAGACATGTCATGGAAAACTCATACTGACAGTGTGTGTAAGCGCCTGAGTCAACACTCATATGCTTTACGTAACCTCGCAAAGGAGGTAAATCAAAAAGTTTTGGTTACGGCGTATCATGCGTATGTTACGTCTGCATTACGATACGGAATCATATATTGGGATAACTCCACCAACATGGAGACAATATTTAGAGCGCAAAAGAGGTGTGTTAGGGCGATATGCGGTATTCAGAGCACGGAAAGCTGCAAACCGTTCTTTATTAATCTCCGTATATTAACAGTACCCTGCCTATACATATTTGAGGTGGCCGTGTTTGTCAAAACAAACTTCCAACTATTTGAAAAACTGCACAGTTCACGATATAAAAATAAAATAAACAACAGGCAACACAAAAAATCAGTATACCGTAAAAACTTTCTAGGAATGGCACCACATATTTATAATAAATTACCTAATGCTTTGTTAAGTATTAAAGATATCCATGTATTTAAGAAGCAACTCAATAACCTACTGATAAGTAAGACATACTACACAATTAATGAATACCTGTCAGACAGGAATTTGTGTATATAATAATAATACTTAAAATTATGGTGAATACTTGAGTACGATTTATTTTATTTTATTGTTCATGTTGACTGCTTTAGACATATTTAATAGATAAGGTAATAATGATTTTGGGACATTGCATAAATAGTAGGACTAATTGGAATTTATGACATTTTATAAAATATTTATTGTTTAAATTATTGACATTGTTTTTGGGATAAATTGGAATTTATGAAATTGTATAAGGTATTAATTGGAAATTGTGACTTAGTAGGTATAATTTTAATTTTAATTAATTTTAATTTTGCATGCCTGAATTGGTGTAATAATACAGTGGACGGCGCATTCACTTGACATCTAGAAATGTATGATTATGTACGGTGTTGAGCAATAAACATTTGAATTTGAATTTTTACATCAATCAAAATGCTCGGGTGTGTGAAGAACATTTAAGCTTATACAATTGGGACTTTCTTACTGAATTTGAATTCATAACTGAATTCAACCAGGTGCATATTGAAATGCTTGACTTATTATGAAGGGATGTAAATAACACCATAGACTTTGAAAATGTTGAAAATATGAATAATAATACTTGTCGATACTGGACAGACTTGACTGTTTTCAACTTTTTGGGCCCTGTTTATCAAAAGTTACAAGCCTACACGTTCACAAGTTACCTAGAATGTTGATTGTAATTAAATATGTATTTAACGAAAATCAACATTCTAGCAATCTATCTAGCAACTCAAAGCTACTATAGAACATAAAATAGAAGCAGAGACAACACAGGACACAGAGCTTGAAATGACATATCAGGGTGAAGAAGAGATGCAACATATTTTATTTATTTCATTAACAGCGATGGCATAAGTACATGCAACTTCCTTTTTAGAATTTCATCTCGGGTAACCGCGACGGTGCGGCGCCGTTTACTAAATTGGGCAAGGAATGAATTTGATTCCACGTGTAAACCGCAATAAATCAATTTGAACTCTATGTGCCGAGTAAATAGAATTTATTTGGTGGCAAATCTTTCTTATTTATGCTGAATAAAACTGAACTTTAATAACATGTTGCTAGTTTTTATATAAGACTGAAGTAAATTAAAAAATCCATTTACAGTGAAACAATTCGTGAGAGCATTTCTGTAAGATAAATCTAAATAAAATGTCGGTGAGTATGTTTTTTTTTTTTTTAATTTAATTGTTATAATGATTATGTTATCTTATCAAAAAATATGTACTTACTTATAAGTTTTCTTTTTTTGTTTCAGGACTCTGAAGATCTTTTTCATTTTATTCCAATTCCCCCAAAAGAGCCAATTGCGAGCGTATCAGCTAAGCTTAATTTAAAGAGAAAAGGGGAAACCTCATCCATATCCCAAAAGCACAAGCGGATCCAAGCATACTCATATACCAAAACGAGGGCTCAAAACACATTTTCTACACGGTCATGGACGATCAAAATTGAAATTTATGAGGCTGACAATCATCCTGAAAAACCTTGTGAGTGCAGCGCAAATAAATGTGTGCAATATGTAATAGAAAATATTACAAGTAGTGATATTTACTTAGATTTAGAAAATATAATTGGAAAAATTCACGAAAACATAGATTAAAAACAAAAAAAATGTAATAATAAAAAATTTAATAAAATGTGTGATTTCATAAACTTTTACAATTGTGGGAAAGTTATATATGTCGGAGCGGCCGAGGCGGGACAGGGCTCACAATGATCATCAGAAGGGCAATAATTATCAATTAAATTGTTCATTATGTAACTGTTTGTCTACTTCGTAGGCAAAAGAAACGCGTATGATCACTCAACTAGAAAAGTCTAAAATCTAAATGAATTAGAAGGGCGCAACGAGTCCGCGGGTCGCGCTCAGTCTCGTGGTCTGAATGGAACTGACTGCCTGATCCAGGCTCCTCTGATGCTAAACTATTATCGTCTTAAAACGTTCTCACGGGAAAACTAAACCGACCCTCGGCCACGTTCAACGCAATAAGATTTACGTCGTCGCCTTTCTTATCGGAATCAATAATTCATTATTTAATATCAATAAGCTCTTGGCTCTAACAAAGAGCACAGTGATCTTAAGAGCTAGACGAGGTGTGACTGACGCCTTCGTCTCACGCTGATAAGAACTGAACGAGGTGTGAGTTGACACCATCGTCTCGCGCCACGACACGGCGATCCTGACTATCACACGTCCTCGTGTGCTGCAAAATTAATGTTATCACTTGCAAAAATGACAACCCTTGATGTAGGAACCGTTCGGCTATCCTACCAACTACCTCAAACACAGAATATCACGTCTCTACAGTTCAGAGCATAACTTATGAACCAAACCCAACAAAGAACAGTCCAGTCGTGTTATAGAACATTAAACTATAATATAGACTCCAAATTAAATTCAAGCAATAATGATAACAATAAAGTGATCAATTTTTCAACAAGCACCATCATGACTTTCATAAGTCTTCAACTCTGCCATAAGTCATGACAACACCACAGTGACAATGACTAGGAACACAATCCATAAGTCACAGCACCAACAGAATAAATCTGCACAAAGCCAAGCTCACACGGAGCACATCCAACTTCACGCACCCTCAACCCATTATCGCCGCCCAGTCTCCGACCAGCTAAACTGGGTTAGGAATATGACCTACGATCGGATAACAGGAATAGGTCGTGATCGTGAACAAAATAAATCACGTTACTCATATTCATCATTTATTCCGCTTCCGCCAATAATGGCTAAACCTGACTGTTCCCCGTAATCATTCTCATTATCTGAACTAATCTCAAATTCTTGTAGGGACGTAACATTCCGAGATCACTCTTAAACGTTCGTGAGCGTACTTCAGCTCATTCAATTGTTGTCCAAAGATTTTAAAAGGTATCGATCACCAACATAATGTCACATTTACACTTGTGGGAACAGAATTGGGATACGGGTATACGAGATAAATAACTCCTTTAAAATCTGCAGTTTATTGTTACAGTCCATCACCAACAGTACTGTACCAATGAAACTTGTAAGTCACAGCAACCGTGAATTTAGTGTTCAAATAGGCGCTTTACTACAGGAATAACCCGAGTGATTCTTACAGTAAAGAGATTCCTGAATTCCTGTCCGTGGTTCTATTTACTTTTTACCGAACCGTGGTTAAAATGTCTTTCAATTTGGATAATTCCAACATATTGAACCGAGAAAACATAAAAGTGAATCATTTGTGAATACCTGTCCAGCCCTGCCTCTCTTAATTGAAATCAATTAATTCGATAGAACCGAACAACAGTCACATCGCATTAAAACAACATCTAAACAACAAAGTCAAGTACTTAGCGTGATTTCAAAATGCAATACAACACTTCATGAAACCACAAAATAAATGTTTCACCAGAGAAACTCATTCATGGGTAGGTTATAAAATGGTAACGACTCACCGGATGTAACACCTTTACTCGTTCTTACTCAAACATTTTGTTTCACTTCTTTGTCAGACGGACAGCATTGATGATATCAAAGACCCTCATCATGATTACGCATCCTACAAATCTGTCTGATGGGAATCAAACCCAAGTAGAATAACGCAGTGGCTCGGGCCAGTTGTTTGGCGCGCGAATAGCTATCAACGCACGCAGCCATGGTACAGCTCTGTTTTTCGAACAGTTATTATCTATTCGCACTGTTTTCACTATAAGGAGATTTCTCAACCCGCTAGTATCCTATCCCACTTCTGATGTCGGAGCGGCCGAGGCGGGACAGGGCTCACAATGATCATCAGAAGGGTAATAATTATCAATTAAATTGTTCATTATGTAACTGTTTGTCTACTTCGTAGGCAAAAGAAACGCGTATGATCACTCAACTAGAAAAGTCTAAAATCTAAATGAATTAGAAGGGCGCAACGAGTCCGCGGGTCGCGCTCAGTCTCGTGGTCTGAATGGAACTGACTGCCTGATCCAGGCTCCTCTGATGCTAAACTATTATCGTCTTAAAACGTTCTCACGGGAAAACTAAACCGACCCTCGGCCACGTTCAACGCAATAAGATTTACGTCGTCGCCTTTCTTATCGGAATCAATAATTCATTATTTAATATCAATAAGCTCTTGGCTCTAACAAAGAGCACAGTGATCTTAAGAGCTAGACGAGGTGTGACTGACGCCTTCGTCTCACGCTGATAAGAACTGAACGAGGTGTGAGTTGACACCATCGTCTCGCGCCACGACATATATATATATATATATATATTTTATTGTTATTATCTGATTTGTAGGTATGTAGAAATAGATTGTATCTGCATAATTATACTGTACCCTACACATATATAATAAAATTATAAACTTTAAAATACATTAAAAGTTCTTATGTTAAAATAAGGCTGAATACAGAATATTCAACAATAAAAAATACTAAAAGTAATGGTTAAATATAATTAAATATTTAAATATAGAAAATATGGGAAATATTTATATGAACTTTGTAAAATATTTAATATTAGTGTTACTAATGTTTTAATAAAATTACTTGCTTGTTTATAATACAAATAAATTGGTTTTATTCTTAATCCTCTGTTGCTATCACATCGTTGCCCATAAATGTATGAGGTCTCATTGAACTGGTTTAATAAATGTTTGTTGCTAATGACCGGAGTTAGTTGACTCCTCATTCCATTTACGATTTTCGCCTCGAATTGCTTGTTGCCAGCGCTAATATGGAGAAAATGATGAGTAAACATAATTCCTAATCGGTATTATTCGGGAGTGTTCATACATGAGATTAGTATAAGACATTAGTATTAATAAAAGTATGCTTTGAGAGCATTTGTCATAGGGACCAAATTCCATTAGCAATATTATATTGTAATTTTTTTGGGTCCGTGGCTTAGGCCCCCAGTGGTCGACGCACCTGTGGCCGACGCCCCCGATACGATTAATTTAATATCTTTATTTTTTTGTGCTTTTTCACTTAGTACAGTAAATGAGAAAAGTGTTTCACCCTATTAATAAAGTATTTTTCCTTGCTAAACAAAAGTTATCTATCAAATAGCAGAGAGAATAGATCGCCACTTAACCTTATCCTTACACACCTTTTTCCCCATTAGAAGCATATTTATTATGTACAAACATCTAAAAAATCAAAAAGACTTCATTTAAAATGTTAGTGAATGTTTATAATATACCGTGCCTCGGAAAGCACGTTAAGCCGTTGGTCCTGGCTGTCATTTGTGGATCTTTGACAACCAGTCTTACTAAGGGGTATCGTATTACCCAGATACTGGGTTGTGGAGGTCAGATAGGCAGTCGCTCCATGTAAAATACTGGTATTCAGCTGCATCCGGTTAGACTGGAAGCCGACCCCAACATAGTTGGGAAAAGGCTAGGCAGATGATGAATGTTTATAATATACATATATAATAAATTACCTTACGGAAATTTTATCTTTCAACTTCAACCCCCTCGTCAACTAACTGAGCCAAACCAGTTATTGGTAACAATAAAAAGTCCGTCTTTTTGTCTACAAAATTGAAAACAATAAGGAAGTATGAATAGATATTATGTCTATCTCTTTCACACCTGAGTCCAGTTATTGAATATTGCAATATGCAACTGATAAGAAAGTTTAGTGTGTCATCTCACAATGACGAGCGAAGGTCCCTCGCAAGGGCTCGTGCGAAATAATTACGATATAGTTAAAAATAGACTTAATGGAAAAACATTGTTGCACGCTGGATTTGCGTATAATATTCATAGAAAAAATCAAAACTCTAGTGTGTGGGTGTGTGTGAATAAAAGACATGGCCAGTGTGGTGGTGCAGTTAAATTGATAAATGAAAGTGACAACGTTCAAATGATAAAAAGACATTAGCCTGAGTGTCAGCCGAATTTATTAAAAAACGACATCAAAATTCTTACGAATGACTTAAAGAGAGAAGTCACAACTAATTTTGGCTCCATTCAAAAAATGTATGAAACGAAAATTGCAAAATTACAGAGGGAAAAGTACAGTAATGAAATTCCAATCTACAACAATATTAAAAAAGCGATTTACAGAAGCCGATATACAGCCCTGAAGGTAAAAAAAATACGATTCAAGGATCCAGCTCAAGTTACTATACCTGAAATTTTTCAAAAACATTTGTTATTTGATTATAATGAGGATGGCAACAGGATCATCGTATTTGCATCAGACATAGCTTCGGATGAAATTAAAAATGTGCACCACTTCTTCTGTGTCGGTACATTTGATTGCTGCCCCTGTCCCTTCAAACATTTATACTATCCACGGAGATATTGGGAATAATTCGGATGAAACCAACATTGAGCCCATATTTTACGGGCTGCTGGTTAATAAAGAAAAAGAGACATATGAAATGATGTTCAAAAAAATCAAAGAAGCTTTGCCAGATTTCAAACCGTTAAAATTCACATTGGATTTTGAAATGTCAGCAATAGTCGCAATAAATAACGAATTTCCGACTGCTGAAATTCATGGGTGTTTTGTACATTTCCAAAATGCTGTATATAGGCGGGCAAAATCTCTCAAATTATTAGAATATGAGGAGACCACACAGTACGTAAAACTGTGCATCTGCCTTGCGTATCTGCCAAAAGAAGAAATTGAAGACGGCTGGCTTGCCATAATGGAAAACAGGTACAGATGTTCTATGTCACGAAGTCCGTTTGGCTATGAATGTTGTCAAGCGTGCACATGCACATTGTTTTTGTGTGCGTAACCTCGAGAGCGCTCAGTGTCGATCGGGACACGGTCCGGATCAGTAGTGGTTTTTAGTTCGCGCCAAATTGTTTCACGGAGTAAGGTCAGCATGGCAACAAAACGAAGAAGAGTTGTCCACAGTGAGGTAATATTTATTTATACGTTTTCAATTAAAATGTTATACAAAGATACTTAATATAGCAATAGAAGTATTTATAAAATGAATGTTTTTTTGTGTTATAAAATGTTTATATTACTTAATTATTTTGATTACATTTTGTTTTAGGGTCGAAACATGATAGCTAGTGTTTATCATTTTCTGCGAGAAGAATATGAATTTACAAAATCATTAATGGAACTCAACTGTGATTTGTCTCATTTACGAGACATTACACGCCGTACAGCTGAAGCTACGGGTGTGAGCCAAAAAACAGTTCAAAGAATATTAAAAGAAGGGAAGGAATTGCCATCCACTTCATCAAAATTCACTTCACCTATGAAGAAAAGGAGAAAGCGAGATAATAAAGTGGATATAGATAATTTTACAGCCGATGTGGTTCGCAGTACTGTACAAGATTTCCATATTGTCCATAAAGAAATTCCAACATTAGCTAAGTTAAGAACAGCATTGAATGAAAAAATCGAATTCGAAGGTTGTTTAGAAACTGTTCGCAAGTTACTGTTGAAATTAGGTTACAAGTGGCGCAAAACAGAGAACAACCGTAAAGTCTTGACGGAGCGTCATGATATACAAATGTGGCGTTTAAAATATTTTAAAAAAATAACAGAGTACCGCTCTCAAAGTCGGCCCATTGTCTACACCGATGAGAGCTACGTCCTTTCGACACACGTGCGAAACAACACCTGGGCAAAAAAAAAAGGAAAGAACTCCGTTTTTTAAAAAAATTAGCACAGACACTTGCTTTATTTTAGTGCACGCGGGAACCAAGGATGGTTTTATTGAAAATGCTTCCTTGGTTTATAAGGCCAACTCAACAGCTGGTGATTATCATTCAAATATGAGCTATGATAACTATGTAAAATGGCTAAATGAAAAGTTGCTACCCAATTTACTTCCGCGCTCTGTCATTGTCTTAGACAATGCATCTTATCACAACACACGGGCTGAACGACTACCGACGCAATCTACAAAGAAAGCCGATATGCAGCAATGGCTCAGGGATAAGGGTATAGCATTTGATGAATCTCTTCTTAAATTGGAATTGTACGATACAATAAAGAAGTACAAAGCCCAACACGTAATCTACAAGATTGACGATTTTATAAAAAGCAAGGGTTTTGATGTCTTACGCCTTCCCCCTTATCACCCAGAATTAAATGCGATTGAAAATATTTGGGGGATCGTTAAAAATTATGTCGCATCTAAAAATATCGAGCAAAACATGACGAATACGGAAAGACTGATCAATGAAAGTTTGGGCCAAGTTAGCAGTGAAACGTGGCAAAAAACTTGTGCTCATGTTGAAAAAATTTAAAAAGACTACTTGAAATATTTTGATCTCGATTTTGAATTTATAATCAATGTACAAGATGATTCTGACGACAGCAAAACGGAATCGGAAATCGAACTGAATAGTCCTACTTGTTTCGTTTCCATTCTGTAACACCAATGCTTAATTAAATGCCTACATATTCTTAATATTTTTGTATTTATTGCAACCTAATCTAATTTATTTACAAAATGTATATACTTTTAAAACCAAAATTTTATTTAGATTATTAAATCTCGACTTGAATATATATCAGATTTTTTTGCTAACGTTACCTACTTTTACACACACAAGCGCGCTTGTCGGGATACGTCACTACTACAATCAAAGCCGAACGGACTTCGTGAAATAGAATATCTGTAGTTAAATATTTTTTACACTTTATTAAAGCTTGTCTATTCCTTACATTTTTACTTTTGCACAATCATTCGATCGATTGTTTTCTTTTCAGTATTCCGGACGACCAAGTAACTAAGTTCAATGATTATTTTGTTGAACAATGGCTTGAGCCTGCGGATATGATCGCAAAGTGGTGTTGTTATAAGGAAAAACATAGAACCACTAATTTAGTAGAGGCCTGGAATCACCGTTTAAAAAAGCACCTGGGAACGAACCCGTCTTTATTGTCGTTTTTAGAAATGGTTAGGATTGATATTTCTACCTACGGCACGGCACAAGCGAGGTAATATTATTTATTTTACTTATATATAAAACAATTTAAAATATTACAAAAAAAATTGTAGTTTAAAAGAAATTTATTAAGATATTTGCCTAGTTTTTTCTTTCAGACTGAAAAACAAAAACATTCCTGTGAGCAGAAGAAAGAACAACACAAGAAAGAATTAAAAAATGATTGCCAATTTAACTGAACAGTATGAAAACAAAAAAATTAGCATAATCATGTTTTTAGAACAAATCCGCCCATATGTGGCAGTTCGTCCTAAAAAGTAATAATTTAACTTACATAATGAAAAGAGATGATTTTGCTTGTATACTATTTTTAAGTTTTAAATTTTGAAACTTAAATTTTTATGTTTGTTTAAGTTTTTACAGTTGATTATTTCTATGCTAGCAAAATTTCATAACATTTCACATGTAAAAAATTTGTTACTCTACGAGTATGTTTGTTTTTTAAGCCTGATTATTTTGTTGTGTTATTGCTATTGAAACTGACTGATATAATTAGGTAAAATTATTCTCATTTGTTTCACAGTTGAATATGTTTAATTATTATTGTTACAAAGATAAAAGAACATTTCATTATGTAAAAAGTTAGTTGCTCTGCAGTAATTTTTAAGACTGATTATTTAAAATTACTATCTTATTACATTTGAGACTGATTATTATAATTAAGTTAAATGATTCTCTTGATTATAGGTGATGAAAACTGTGATTTATATTTAAAAAAATACTAGATTTCTTATTGAGATATATAAATAAATAATGAAAAATTACTAAGACTTTAATTTTTCAAAACATACCTCTAATATAAAAGCATTTCTATGTTATAAATATAATTACGATTTAATGTTATGCATATACTTACAATCAATATTAAGTATATTTAATATTTTTGTAAAACAATTTGTGCCTTTTTTTTTTTTTTTGAGGGTGGGAAATCATCCAATAACTTCTCCCGCTCTGGGCGCTCTGGGAATTTTTGTGCCTGACAGTACATTTGATCAAAAATAATTTTGAATTAAATTAATCGTATCGGCCACAGGTGCGTCGACCACTGGGGGCCTAAGCCACGGACCCTACATATCTTGGCACTGTAATTGTATTCATTAAAGCTAAGTTCTTTACAAATGTATCCCAAACATTGAGTTGCTCTTGGGGCAGTATTTTGTCCCAGTCTAATTTCATAGACCATAAAGTTTGCATAAACTTTTTTGCCACAACTATAATTGGACCTATGAGGCCTAGCGGGTCAAACATCTTGCCAATGAAACTCAGAATAGACCGTTTGGTCTTGGTATCATCATTGTCAATCATTGGACAGTTAAAGGTAAATGTATCATTTAAAATGTCGCATTTCAAACCCAATGTTTTGACAATATTATTTTTGTTAATGTCTAAATTTTCAAAACATTTGTGCTCATTGGGGATATCGTTAATAGCCTCGGGGTAGTTTGAACACCACTTATGAAGCGTGAAGCTGCCTTTTTTCAAAAGAGCAATAAGCTCATATTTTTGCTGATGAAGATCTTGAGTATTATCAGAACCACAAATAACATCATCGCAATAAGTGTTTAACAACATGGCTTGAGCAGCTAAAGGAAATTCAGTTTGATATCTACGAGCCAGCTCTATCAGACAACGTGTAGCCAAGAAGGTTGAAGATTTCAAACCATAAGTGACAGTCTGGAGCTGTAAACAACTGATGGGTTTGCATGGATCATCACGCCATAAAATATTTTGAAGACAAGTTTGACTGGGGTTAATAAGTATTCCGCGAAACATCTTTTGAATGTCACAAGTGAGCGTGTATAAGTATGTTCTCCATAGGAGGAGAATATCAAAGAGCTTGCTTTGAACAACTGAACCATTCAACATAACATCGTTCAGTGATACACCAGCCCTAGACTTCATGCTACCATCAAAGACCACACGCAGTTTTGTGGTCAGACTTGCTTCATTTAGAACAGCATGGTGAGCTAAAAAATAAACAGTGCCATTTTGGACATCATAGCTGCCTACATCCACCGTTTTAGCATGTCCCAATGCTATGTACTCCTCAATAAAACTCTTATATTTTTCTAAATATACAGGGTTTTGTTTAAATCGTTTCTCCAGTGATAGGAATCTTTGAAGAGCCACTGAGAATGAATCCCCAAGCTGCAACTCTTCTATTTTGGAAACTAAGGGCATATCAACACAAAACTTGTCATTTTTAAGTTTAACAGATTGTTGGAAACATTTTTCTGATTTTTTAAATTCATTACAGCCTCCTGTTGTAGACTGGGGAATCGTCTCAGTGAGCCAAAACTGTTCCATTACAAGTTCTAATTTGTTACTATCACAAATAGCCAAGTTTGTAACTAAACTATTTTTATGGTCATTAACAAATTGCTTTCCACCAATAGTATAACCAAACAAAGTATTCTGCAATAACAAGCTATTATGAATTTTAACTTGACCATTAATTAAAATATTAAAATAAATATCAGCTCCTAAAAGCATGGATATTTCTGTTGGTACATTAAATTCATCATCTGATAGCTGGATGTGCTTGGGAATATTTAACCCTGAAATATCAAAATGATATTGAGGTAAATCTGCTGTAATATAGTTTACAACGAGGCATTTTACATTTAATTGTACATTTTTCACTGGAGAATTGATAGTAACGTCAACATACTCGTATTTGTTGATTTAATTACAATTATTACCTATGCCAATTATATTGGTTTTTTGGCTCTTAATCTTTAATTGTAATTTTTCCACAAGATGTGAAGTAATAAGAGAAACTTGACTTCCTGAATCAAGTAATGCTCTAACATAGAGTTCGGAACATCGATAGTCGATCAACTTTACCTTTATGGTGGGCAATAAAGTGTTCATATTTGAATTAATAGAATGCAGCGATATAGAACCCTGAGGGCCAGAACCACTGTCTTTATGCAGGAGCGTATTGTGCTCCTCCTTGCAAACTTTACAAGAGAATGAGAACTTACACTTACCAGTGTGAGTCTTTAAACACATAGTACACAACTTTTTGTCATCTATGAATTTAATTCGGTCTTCTATTGAAGCCATTTTAAATTTTGGGCATGTATGTAACAAATGTGCCATACCTGCACAAAAAGAACATGAAATTGAATTTTTAGTGACAGGGTTGTTCTTCAAAAGGGGCTAAAAACGTCTTCCGGCGAATTATTTTAATATGCTAAAATTTTAGGACACAATTGATAAACTTTTTATGTATATTTACCATTATTATACATGTTACCCAGTTTAAAAATACGTCTTTTGTTTATTTTTATGAAACAATTTTCAAAAATGTCGCTAAACGTCATTTTACTCCTATTCCGATGACGTCTCTTAACACAACATTTGTTTACAAATTATTTATTAACTATTTAAACATTCTAAATATATTATGACTAAAAGTTTAATAAATTAACCTTCGTTTAAAATAAAAACCTCTTCAAAAACTTTGCATGGTTAACTTAAACATAAATTCAAATTATTGTTACAAGAAAAACGTCATTTGTCGCAGTAACGTTGTTAAATTTTATTACTGAACAACGCATTTTCGAACGCATCTTTAATACACCTTCCCGGGTGTGCGGGAGGGGGCTTCAGTCGACGGAAACCTTTTGGTGAATAAGCACGCGCGCGTCTGAGAACTGTAAGTAAATTTTGATAGTTATTCACATTTTGTCAACAAAAATATCATTTGTGTTTCAACCTAAATTCCTTAAATGTACGCATGTAATATTTTCGTTTGTTTTTTATTCAATAGCCAGTGGCAAATGATTTCATTTAGTAAAATCATAACGAATGTTTTATGCTTACAGACAAGTTCATACAGGTTTGTTTCTCAACTGGTCATTCTATGCTACATCATTGTCGGCAACTTGTCGTTGCCAAGAATGACACTAAGTTTCGCATAATGATTTACATGTTGACTTTCATGATGACATGTTACTAAGAATGATTTTCATCGGTGCAGATTTTTTTTTCATGGTGTTAATTTAGGGAACTTATGTTTTTTCCCGATTGCAAAATCTGTATTGGTACCAATTTATAACTATATTAGATTAAAACCCTATATTTTATGCATGGGTTAAAATTTTCTATATCCTTAAAATTCGTCTAAAAAAAAATTTACATACAGTTACTATAATTTATAATATTAGTATAGATACACATTTTGCAATATTTTGTCAGAATAAGATTTAAAACATGAAATATTTGCGCTGTACCTAGGGATTAGGGTATGCTTTTTAACCGTTAAAAGAGAAGATTAAACGTTTTAATGAGACAACTAAAGAGCAGCGATTGGCGAAACAGCGCCTATGTAAAAGAAGACGCTATAACGAAATTAAAAATGATCCGGAGCTGCTTGCCATTGAAAAAGAAAAACGAAGAAAACAATATCTTAAAAGAAAAGAAGAGAAAAAGATTGTCCAGATTAAAGATAAAACTCCTAGGTCTCAAAGAGAACAAAGGAGGAGATTGAAAGAAAATTCAAGAAATTACCGACAGAGAATAAAAGAAAATCTTAACAAAAAAGTTACATTAGAAACTGTTCAGGTTGAAGCATCCCCGGTTGCAAATGTTTCTAATGAGACTGAGAAAAATCTAGAAGAAGCGGATCCTTTGCAACACGACCGTGACTGTCCAGCAGTTAAACGTGCAGTAAGAAAAAATTGATACAGAGAATTTAAAAAAGGAAGGTATTAATGTCTATAATAAATACACTAAAAAAGAAAAATGAATCACAACGTAAAAGTATAATTAATCTACAGAAAAAAATTGATCTCATTAAAAAGTTACCAGTTGAAGACACAAACAAGAAAATAAATAATAAACCAACTAAAGAACGAAATCTTTCTGCTAATTCCACAAGTTGTAAAAACCGCATATCTGAAATTAGGAAATCGATCACTTCATTTTATTGTGATGACTCTAATAGTACATTTGCTGCAGGAAAAAAAGAATTTGTAACAAGGAATAAGAAAAGAATGCAAAAGCGATACCTAACAGCTCCGTTAATCGATTTACATAAAAAATTTAAAAATGAAACTAACAATCGTATTCACTATTCATTTTTTTGCAAAAACCGGCCTTTCTGGGTACTACCTCCTAAACCAGCTAACAGAGAAACGTGCATGTGTGCTACTCATGTGAATATGGAGTTGTTGGTGAGTGCCTTGAATAAGGCATCTATAATAAATGAAAAGAAACCAGAAGACATAATAACCACGTTGTGTTGCGATTCATATAACACAATGTTTGCAAAGAATTTGCCAAATATGTGCAACACGCTACGTTATGTACAAAGAATTTAATAATGACATTGTTTTAACGATTTTTCAATGGAACAGAGTTAAAAAAGAAATAGTTTTAGAAAATGGAACTAAGAAAACGCAAATTGTAACAGAAAAACAGAAAATAGTAATGAACCTTTAGAAGCTACTTCCAAATTAGAAACAGAACTACCGAAGTACATGGATCATATCTACAAAATCATTAATCAGTACAAAGAAATTAAATCACTTAAAAATAATTTGAATATCCACGAAGCTATCGTACACGTCGATTTCTCTGAAAACTACAATTTAAAATTTGCCGAAGAAGTTCAATCTTTCCACTTCGGAAGGAGTTGGCAACAAGTGTCGCTTCATACAGTTGTGATTTACACTCACAGTTTTATAACTGGACAAGTAGGTCCAACGTCTATGTGTACTCTCAGTTCTTGCCTTCGACATGACGCTGCATCAATTTGGGCACATCTATTACCTGTTCTGGACAAAGTCATAGAACTTAATCCGTTCGTGGATACTATTCATTTTCTATCCGATTCTCCGTCATCGCAATACCGCAATAAATAAATGTTTTATATTATCAGTCAATATTGTCGTCCCAACACAGTAATATAACCAGAATAACCTGGAATTATTCTGAAGCTGGGCACGGGAAGGGTGCTCCTGATGGCGTAGGTGGTACAATAAAAAGAGTAGCAGATCAAATGGTGCATTTTGGTTCAGATGTTGGAAATTTTGATCAGTTTTACGAAATCATGGAATCAAGATTAGAAAATATTATAATTAAAAGAGTTTCAGAGGAACACATAATTCAGAGGGAGAGATTGATTCCTGAGCAGTTGAAGCCATTCAGAGGCACCCTTTCTGTGCACCAGGTTCTTTGGGACATGTTCAGACCTAAAATGACTATGAGAAATACGAGTTGCTTCCTATGTGATGCTGGTGAAATTTGCTCCCATGGTAAGCATCTGGGTTATATCAATAATATGTCCTTTAGAAATCAGAACGACGACTTTGATTCTTGTGAAGTTCCCCTGGCAAACACTAAGCGTAAATCTCAAAATCAAAACAAAGTTCAGATTATTTCTAATGTACTTATTGATGTCACTAATAAGACTCCGCTCCAGTGAACATTGACCCATTTTGATGATTCCAATTTAGTTGATAATTGCGATCAGAGTTAAGATGATAATACGTGATATTTTTTGCGATTAATGTAAATCTTTTGAAACTTAATATTTAACTGTCTATCCTATGTGTAGATCAACGATATTACGGGGATGAGGATGCAATGCGGGTGCAGATATCAATATTTTTAAGAGATAGGTAGGTACGTGAACAAATAAAAGATTAACATCTGCATCCGCATTGCATCCGTATCCGCAACATCCCTAAAGTAGATTACCACTTAGCTAAAATATGTGGAACTCGCTTAATAATTATGTCATTCATAGAAGATAGTAGATTTTAATGTTTATCTGTGATTTTGAAATAATTACAAAATTACTATTACCAAAGAAATACTAAGCCCCTTATTACAGAACGTCTTTCAGTACTCAAGCATTACTTAAAACTAGATTCAAGCCATGTGATTGGTTGAAACTATTTTTCAGTAACGCTTGAGTTTTGGTAGACGTTCTGTAATACGGGTTTAAGACTAGATGATTAAGTTATTTGAGTGTGACAGATTTTTTTAAAGAAATATCTAAGAAAGTAAGTAAGCGACGTTCTGTAATACGGGAGTAAGTCCCGTATTACAGAACGTCACTCAGTACTCAAGCATTACTTAAAACTAGATTCAAGCCATGTGATTGGTTGAAACTATTTTTCAGTAACGCTTGAGTTTTGGTAGACGTTCTGTAATACGGGCCTAAGACTAGATGATTAAGTTATTTGAGTGTGACAGATTTTTTTAAAGAAATATCTAAGTACCTACTTAGCGTCACAGTTGCGTATTTATCGCCTCACGCTAAATGTTTAAGATTGTCATTTACTTTGAATTATTTGTTTAATAAATAAACGATTTTGAACTGATTAAATAAGTGTTTATTGTTAAATACCCAAAAATTAAACATTTTAGATCATTGTCTGCAACATGGCGTCATTATGATACAAGCTAAAGTCATTCTCAGTATGTGGTGTCATTAGTATCAACGTGAATAATTAGAAATTTACAAATATTGCGTAAAATAATGAAAATTAAAACGTGCCTTTCTTAAAATAGTCTTATAGAGTATGCGTACATTGCATTTAGCTTGATAAAAACAGCTTACATTAAGGTTCTCAAAAAAATATTAAAACTTAGTAAAAATAAATTATTTCGAAGAACAACCCGACAACATTGCTCACTTTTTGTACTGAATTCTTCTTATGGTCAGAATTACAGCTATCTTCGAATGCTATAGCGCGCTTCTCTAAGAATGTAATGAACTCTTCCATTGTTGGAAGTGTATCTGTGTCCCTATCTAGCTGATAGGCATGACTGGTATACAAATCTAATTTTTTAGATAAGATTGAAATTAAAAGCATATCCCATTGATTTACAGGCTGCCGCAAGTTTTTAAGTGCATACAATTGTTGTTGCACTTGTGATATAAAAGACCTTATAGAGGCTGCTGTACCTTTCTGCATCACAGGCAATTGGAGTAATATATTTATATGATTAAATATTAATCTTGATTTATTATCAAATCTCTTTTTTAACAGCTCAATGGCTTCTTTATAAGATTCATTCACAAGGGGTAGGTTTACAATAACAGCCAATGCTTCATCAGTTAAAAAATTTCGCAAATAGAATAACTTTTGCACATCTGAGTGTCCTGTTTCCATCAATAACAGCCATAAATAGATCAATAAATGGAGTATATTTTGTAAAATCCTTCCCATCGAATACCGGGATATCAATGTTGGGTAACTTTGAAGTTGAAGCATTAGAGCATTGTACCTCAGATGTGCTTAAGTTTCTTAAAGCTGAATTTAACTTTGAGATAATGTCAAAATATTTATCCTCTAAAATAGCAACATTTTCTTTGTCTTTTTCATCATAAGATAAAATGTCTAATTGTGTTTTCTCATAGTCTTTGAAAGTTGTGTTCAGATTTTCAATACGAGCTTGTATCATTTCCATAGACGCGGATGCAAGATTAATCGGATCACTAATAAAGTTCTCGATGCGTGTAACAGTACCTTTTTGTTGTGCTCGGGCGAGACGCAACTTTTTAAGCACTTCCTCCACCGTCGACATTGTAAATACGATAGGTAGTAGATTACGCACTTTAAATACTCACAGAACACTTTGCTTTACGTATCCGCACACTTAAAAACTGTAAACACTGGACGAACTTCTTTGCAAGCAGGGTAGATACAACCAATGGTAATCTCGATGACAGCTACCAACTTATTGCACGACGATGATCACAGACTAAAGTCAGTGACGTATTATCTCGACGAGCCGACCATTTCCCGCGCGCTCCACGATTATGAATGAATATTTTTAATGAAGGTACATTGAATGAGATGCAAAATTATTGATTTGCAATATATCACAACAGAACCCTTCTTGAACCGACTGTAATCCTGTGAAATGCGCAGAAATCCCCGCGAATCTTCGTTAATTTTGCTGAGAAATTATGGATTCCCGCAAAACTTGCCCGGTGATCACGAACAATGGTTCCAGTAGGTACTCAGTGAACTACAAAATTATAGATTTGTAGTTCACAACAATATTTAATGTATTTCTGTGCAATGCAGAACTCCTTTCGACTCTTGTATTTTCGAGATCCGGGTATAAAGGTTTCTCGCAAAAACTTGCGCGACGAAGACGAACAATGGCGCCGGCGCCGAGTCCCTTCCACGGATCACGTTAAACTTGAATACGTTCTTACACACCGCACAACTATTCACAGGTTTCGAAGGACCACAAACAGCATGTACGAGTATAATAAAATGCTGTAGTTTTTAAGCAGTAAACTGTATTTCCAAGATTAATTAGGATAATTTTAGACAAGAGCAAAAGTACCATATCACGGACAAGTTTCAAGATAGTAGTGGGCGATATAAATCGATATTTCAAAAAATATCGATACATGCTCGCGATATATCGCTTTAATACGATATTATCGAATCATGTAGTATCGAATGTAATATCGATATTTTTCATCCGATACACCAAATATCGGGTCACATTAAATTTTTTTTTATATCTATTTATTTTCTAAGACTTATTCCTTTAAATCTGCAACATTGTTGATTTGATTAAAAATAAAACGAAAATCCCCGGATTATAGAAAACTAGCTTTTGCAATAACGAAACGCAGACATGAGAGATAGATACCCTCCGCAATGGCAGCACTAGTAGTAAAACTTTTATAATCTGTGGTGTCTATGGTCACTCACTTGCTTTCTTTAGACATATTCTTATTGTTTTGTTGGTTTCGCTTTCAATGCAATATAACCTTTAAAAGTTATCTGTTTTGTTTATCATAGTTAACGAAATATAAATACCGTTAAGTGTGTATAAATAACGATATAAAACAGCTTTTATTATATAGAAGAAGCAAGCTGTGATAATCATTGTCTGTTTTGTTTATTCTGTTTACGATTAATACAGTAAGTATAACGTGTTTTTTAATAAAAGTACTATCAATTGTTACTATTCGTGTAAAACAATAAATAATGGAATGCCTAAGTATTTATGAGTGTGAATATAGCCGACACTAATTATTTTTTATAATAATAAAAGAATATAGTAAATGAAGTTTTAATTCAATAACCTAAAAAATTTACAGTTCAAAAATAAAAATAAACATGTCGGTCATATTCATGCTCATTGATATTTCGGTGCCCCAATTCGAAAAATCCCCAAGTCCTAGTTAGGGATTTTTTACACTAGTAACATAGGTTGATCGGTCGTTTTTTCTCTATCGATACGTTCAACAATTTTTTTTGTTATGATATCCCTAAGTGGGTTTTTGAAATCTATTAAAATTAAAATTGACGATACTTTCAGTTCCGAAAATCCCCAAGTCCTATAAATCCCTAAGTCCGTTAGTTTTTACCGAAAAAGGACTAAATTAAAATCAAAATTAATATTTCAAAATCTTGCAACATTATGATGCAGGTTTAAACTTGTTGATCGTTATTTTTCTCTCTGAGGTGTTAAGTGAAATCTTTTGAATTATTACCCTCTTTCCGTGCTGCAAAGTTATTGGTGTTACGAATAATAGTGAACATTATTATTATTATGGATCCTGAGGACAAATTATCAAGGTAAGTTCGTAATATGCGCGAAAAACTTATGGGTTTGGCTTTCTGTTGCAAATTTCTTTAAATAAGTGTTAATATTTCAGACTTATACAAGAGTCTGAATTGTTTAACGAGGTTTCTTCTGATGAGGCATGGAATCCAGAAAATTTTAGAATTAATGATGCGGACAAGAAATTAAAATTGTCAGGAGCATGTTCAGCCACAAATATAGATATATATACAGATCCTTCGCCTTCGTGTTCTTATAGTACGCCACACATGGAAGAAGATCAAATTGGAGCATCGGATGTCGAACTTAATTCCCTATCTCAGTCTAGACCTTCTGAAAGCCTTGTTGAACCGTTGCAAATTATTGAAGAGGACCTAGTTACTGACTCTAATATCTCCGTTAAAAATATAACTGATGTAGCGTTGTGTTGCACCCGCGTCGCCGCATCAAGGATAGGTACCTTCACGCCGCCCGCGCTCGCTCTGACTCGCTCGCGTCGTCAGTCGGCCTCCCGCCACGCGCTAAGATAGATCGGTCCGCGCACGCTACGATCGTGCGACGGCCGCCATACTTTTCTGTTGTAATGCTGATTATCAAAAGACTGATGGTGAATTAATTGTGCTGTTACCAATATAAACCGTTTTACCGAGTCCGTGCGTAGTTCATTCCTACATCCCACCAAGAATAACCCTTATAACATTATTATGTAACGGTTAGGGCTTTGCAGGTAGGCTGCGCAGGCTGTTATCGGATAGTTAAGTAGTGTGTAGAGGTGAGTAATTAAAACCAGCTGATAATTTAATACATATAATTTAGGACGGTAAGACCACAGCTAGGTCGCGGGTAAGGTCGCTGACATTCCGAGCACTCGCACACGAATAAGAATAGGAATGTACTTCCTTGCACTAGGTTGTAAATGGAGGTGCCTGTCCATACAGGCTCGGAGAGAGGCCGGCAAAGCCTACGTTAGAGAGGCCGGTAGGGCCTACGTGAGACGCCGGCAGTACGTGTCTATGACACGTGGCTGAAGTGGAGACATGTCCGCACAGGCCCGCAGGTAGCTCGCGGCAGTAGGCCGCAGGTTTAATAGGCCTCGTAAGGCATCGGTAGCGCACGTTGGCAGCACACCAATGCGTCCTGTCCCCAGCCGGAACGTAGAACCCTGGAAGCGCATTAGGGAGCGCATGTCAGAAGCGGTGCAATTAGCAGCAGCCCGCATGCGATGTGCCAGCCTCTTCCCTTCTTCTAGCCACCAAGGAACAGCGTGGGAAGCACCGTAAATGAAAGCTCAACACATCGCAGCGGTTTACAGGCAGAGGGTTTGCAAACACAGCGTAGCACAATGACAGATGAAAATAAGAGGTTATGTATGCGAACACGCGAGCATAAATCACAAAGTCACAATGATCATAGCAGATTGCTCACTTAATCGCTTATAATACACTGTGAGGCACTACACAACCATGATGCAGTAGCAGTACATACATATTACAGTCTTCCGTGCACTGGATATTCCCCTGACGCGCGTTCCGCCATTGACACTCGCGAAGTCAGATAATACATATGTGATGAAATCAATATAGATTA
The DNA here is from genome assembly GCA_949152455.1 of Lithophane leautieri. Taxonomy (NCBI): domain Eukaryota; kingdom Metazoa; phylum Arthropoda; class Insecta; order Lepidoptera; family Noctuidae; genus Lithophane; species Lithophane leautieri. The sequence goes on along the minus strand of OX424468.1, from coordinate 15,086,047 downwards.
TCCAGTGCAGAGGGTCTGGTACGAATGCCATATTAATGTGGAACTCACCCTAGGTCGGGGTACGTAGAATCTTGAGGATCAGGGAATCGCTTCTATCAGCTAGTCGAGCGGATGTCGAAATGGCAGAGCGTCCTTAGGAATAATTTCCTAAGGACGCTCTGCCATTTCGACATCCGCTCGTTTACATCACTAAAAATGTGGCACTACACTAATGTGTAGTGCCACATTTTTAGTGATGTGGTTAGGAACTTACTAATAGTGATATATTTAGCACCCTCGACTATTTTCCGCTGAGACCCCTCACAATGCTACAAGCGGCAAATCCGTTATAAATTGCGCCCAACTCGTGGCACGTGCTCCGTACGGCAAGTACCTACGAAACGGAAAATAACCGACGCGAGTGCGAACAATCCACGTGAAAACAGTGTTCTAGCTAGTCACGGATCGAGTAATTAGTGTACCTACTGGACTATAGTGCTGCTGTTATTTACCGTTTGCGTTCATCACCGAGTGTTACCGTCGAGAAAATGCCGCCGAAAACACGCCGCGCGCACGCAAACGAGGAAGAAAACGATGGTTCCATTAGTGTACCTACTGGACTATAGTGCTGTTATTTACCGTTTGCGTTCATCACCGAGTGTTACCGTCGAGAAAATGCCGCCGAAAACACGCCGCGCGCACTCAAACGAGGAAGAAAACGATGATTCCAGTAGTGACGAGGGAAGCCACGCGGTAGTCAACCCCGCGAGCGTGAACACCACGGCAACGGCTACACCGATCCCGACAACGGCAGGTGGCAACATGATTTCCATGTCCGAGGAACAGCTCACACGTTTGTTATCCAACGTCATGAGAAGCGTCGCGAAGTCGACGCCGACGTCAACAAATGGTGACCCTACGGGACCGACTCAACCCACCGCTGCACACACTGGACCGACCTTGCATGGCATGCACGGCATTCACAACAACTTTACCCGGTGCACGGCCCGCTTCGACGGAGCCGCCCGCAGTACCGAAGCCCTAGAAGCATTTGTCGAGAGCGTGCTCATCTGCAAAGAGTGCGCAAGTGTATCCGACGAACACGCCCTTCGAGGTCTACCTATGCTGCTGACCGGAGACGCCGCAGTGTGGTGGAAAGGCGTGAAATCTACCGTGGAGACCTGGGACGCCGCGATACGCCGCCTGCGATTCATGTACGGCGCCCCGCGCCCCGCCCACCGAATCTTACGAGTTTGAAATGTTCTATCACATCAAAGTGAATAAAAACTCAAATGACAATAGATAGCTGCCTGAGGGGTCTTTAAAAATATTGACGAATCTCATTCGTACGTCAGTGGTAGTGTAATAAAACGACATGTCAGTGGTTAAGGGTTAAATAAGGTAAAAATGAAACAGGAAATCAACAGTGGATTATTTTTACTGATTGTTGGTACTCACTGCTAACATGTCAAGGTCTGCCTGTCAAAAAGTTTTAAACTCAAGCAAGTGAAGATCGCAACGTAAGTTTAAAATTGTTCATTTATTTAGAGATATTTTATTTCACTAGTGCTAATGTTATAATATAAGAATTGTTATTTTATTTCCAGATTAATTAGTATATTATATTAGAGAATATAATATGGGAAACGTACTAAATCGGTAAGTTCATTTGTAATCATTGCGACCTACAAGTACCTACATCTTTTTTAACGTGGTACAGCAAGTTCACAAAATATAACTTTGATAATCTGCAGACAGATTCAAATGCCTTTTGTGTTTTACAGAATTTTCCATACATGCGCATCTGATGATCGCGACTATCTGGTATGGATGATGCAATGATGGATGAGCTTCTCTGAATGTTTATCTTATTGTGGTTTACTAACATAGTGTGACAGCTACTAGAATGTTTTTGAGGCTTTGGGCATACTAATAAAAGTGTTTATGGATATTATGTTTTGCAGTCTGCCTGTAATATGCTAATTGATTTTGTTCTTGCATGGTTTGAGTTTTCTGTTATTTTTTAGCATTGGTGATTGCTTCCGTCATCATGGACGCGGCGGGATAGCTGATCCTAGCGAGTAAGTATGACTGGTTGATTGGTTATGAGTGTTCAATTACTTTCATAGCTGTGCATCAATCGGAGACCTGTGAATAACCTAGCTCATACCATCATAATCAGACTAATATTCTCTGCTGGGACACAGGTCTTCTCTCTGTAAGGAGTGGGCCATAATCCACCACGTGGGCCAAATGCGGGCTGATGTAATAACCTACCTACTTACACATAATAATGTTATAGTGACTTTTTTTTACTCATATGGTGTGTCCGCTTCACTGTGATGTATCGTTACCTTCTGCATTTTTAACAAATAATAGGAAAAATTTCAGTTTATTACATAATTAATCAAATTATAGTCTTGGTAGTGTAACTTTATTAACAATTTGATCTTTTTTTAGAACCGAGCTGCTGATAGATGAGCCAGAAGAAGCCAGTATGTAAGTAATGTTTTATTTGCCGTTAGAGCTATATCTGTTTCACTTTCTGTCTTGTAAGAGCAAGGTGTTTATAGTGTGAATTTTTTTAATGTATATTCTCTCCATTTCGGGTCCTGTTATCATGATGTCGGTAGATAATAGGAATGTAAAATTTAAATATTTTACAACATCATCAGTAAGTACACCGCTCCGCCCGCGCAGCTTTCAGGAGCCGGACCGGGCGCTGGTAGCGGAGCGGCTGCGCATCTATCGACGGCTCGGATTACCAGAAGCGTTGGAGGAGAGGCGGCGGTTGGACAAGGCAGAACTGGCGGCCTTGTCCGAGCGCTGCACATAAGGGTATTTTGTATTCCTAGCCGGGTGTAATTGGTAAAAACAAATTCCAACATAAAAGCAAAAATGAATACTAGTCGGCGAGTCAGGTAGCTACTGAACAATAGACGACCCTTTGCGGGCTCGAGCGCCCGCGCCGTAGCTAGCAAGCCAGTCGGAACTTAATCGTTGTCGCATGCGCTCGCGTCAGTTACTGGCTACATTAAAAAAATACTGCGCTGCGTTTGAGACCTCAGTGCTTTTTTATAGTGAGTTATTTAACCAAAACTACTATGGATCATCATAATACAGGTAAGAACAGTTTTATTTATTAAGATTTGCTAATGTTTACATGTATATGTAAGGTTCAAAATTAATTTACAACTATCTCGATTTTTTTAAGCAATTTTTACCTGAATTTTAATTTCAAAGTGATTTTTTATTGTTACGCATGACAAAAACTGTCATATTATAGATATTTTACGAATAGAGTGATACTTTACGCTACTTTCGACGAAACGTATGCGTTTTTGTTGGTGTTACCTTAAAAGTATTAACCGTTATTTTCAAGCAAATTATGAAGTGTTTTCTTTTTATTGTTTTAGGGTTACCGGGGTCTCTAACTACAAAGTTGTGACTAGAGAATACCTGTTCAATAAAATGCAACAAGAAGAATTACACACTTTTGCTGAAAAAGTCGATTATTTGGAAAATTACCTTTTATCGTCTGACAACTTTAATGAAGAACAATTAAAAGTTTTGAAACATAAAATTTCATATTTCAAAAGTGATTTAAAGAAAAGATGATTAAAAGCAAATAGAATACTTCATAAATTTGTCTCTGCCAATGCTGCGTGGCTTCAAGGAACGTTCGAGATACCTCTTGTTTCGCTACCACAAAAGCGAGCCGGTCGCCCATCAAAACCTTTTGACGAACTCTCTGACAGGAACAAGCGGAAGAAAACCAGTGAACTACGGTCAACTGTCAGTTAAGGAGCATTAGTACATGCAGCCAAAAGTAGTCTAGAGACGTCTGGCTATAGAAATGTGTCCCGTTTACTCTCAGAATACATGTAGTCACCAAAGCGATCAATAAAATACAAACGAGCTTATTCAAAATCGCTGCAAGCTAGTGACACACAATTATCTCCCTTTAAAGCGCTATCAATGTTTGTTGAAGCAGATCTTTCAAGAAAACAATATGAGATCGTCAGAAATTCCAATAAGAAATATTACCCTTGTTATAGTTTAATACAGAAAGAAAAGCAAAAGTGCTACCCACCGAAGTCCTCAATTACTGTATCTGAAACAATTGCAGAAGTTAATTTGCAAGACCTATTAAATCACACGGTTATTAGGCTGCTTACTTATTTAAAAGACAATTTTATCTATAAGTAGGGTTGTGACGGCTCGCATCAGTCCCAATTTAAAGAGAAAATGCAAAATGAAGACTCCTCTGACTCTAACATCTTCCAAAGCTGTTTAGTACCGCTACAGTTAAAATGTGGAAAAAAAATTGTATGGCAGAATCCGACTCCCTCCTCACCACGTTATTGTAGACCAATGAGAATAAGGTTTGTTAAAGAAACTACTGACTTGACAAACGAAGAAAAAGAATACATATCAATAAAAATAGAACAATTAGAAAACAGTAAATTCGTAAATGATGGCTTGTTCGCTAATGTTAAGCATACTTTGACATTAACAATGGTGGATGCTAAAGTGTGCAATGCTACAACAATGAGGTGCTACATTTGTGGAGCTACTTCTAAGCAGTTCAATAATTTAAACATTAAAATGCCTGTTGATATAGGAGCCTTGGATTTTGGCTTATCTATCCTTCACGCTAGATTCGCTTGTTTGAAAGTGTTTTGCACATTTCTTACAAGCTTCCGATAAAAAAATGGCAAGTGAGGTTAGATTCAGACAAAGCTACAGTTAAAGAAAGAAAAGCCACCATACAACAAAGATTTCAGAATGTATAGATACCATTTTGCGAGGAAGTTTTCGAGAATAGATTGCAATGCAGATGTAATGAATCGCCTTCTACTATCCTCGGATCCACTGCTCACAAGTCAGAGGCCAAAACCAAAAAGCAGAATGGAACCTTTTTCCAAAGAAGCGATAGCTATTTTGTTGCCACCATCACCAGAATCTGAAGATGATTCAGATTCGGAATATGGAACAGAAGAGGTCGGAGAAAGTGACGATGAACCCTGGCATTCTTCCTCATCAAATTAGATTATTTTATATTTTTTGATGTAACTATTTAAAAAATGAAACCTTTTCTAAATCATGAATACACTTTTTTTTAATTATCAACAGATTAGCCCATAAAGCTCATTGTTGGACCCTCCCCATTGGTCGTCTGTACATTTGAGTAAGTCTTACCTACTTTACAGCAGAAAAAACCGCACAAATGATTTCGCTCGGCTAGGAATGCAATATACCCGTATGTGCGCTGGTGCGCTGCAGTGGCCGCCGCCGAGGCCAGACAAGCCGCTACCGCGGCCAGACTGGCCGACGCCGCCAGCACAAATTAGGGGAGTTCTATAAGAGTTCAAATTGAACTTATATGTAGAGCTCCCAGCTTTTATAAGCTAAAACAATTTTTTAAATAAAATAATTTATAAAATTTACGGTTGTTTTTTTTTTACTATTAGCTTTTGCTTGAAAGAAGTTGTGGTGATCAGCGTGATCAGTATAATGTATTCAATTTCATTCTAAGCACTCTGAAACTTATTTATTCTTTGGAACACCTGTAGGTACTCTTAAAAAAATTCGAAATTATTTTGCATGAGTATACCTACGCCCTATGGCGGCAATCAAATAGTGTCACAAATGTTATGATTTCGGCGTGGCGGCAACGATTGTTTTAGATTTCAAAAGAAGCCGCCGGCGCGTGTATCATAACCATGTACTTCCGAAAAGCGGCAAATTTCTTTGAGAAGTAAGTACAAAACCTTTGATGCCGCATTATCAAAGTGCCGATGGTTAAAACATAACTATGCATGCACTCAGTTTGATTTTAATAGATATTTTTTTATTCGTTATGTTTATGGTATTAGTCGTAATGCGGATAGGTCCAGTTTTTCATATTCTTTGATACAGTTTTTTGCGTCTCATAGAATTCCTAAGCGTACCTACCTATACACCGAACTGTTACACCTAACTACTCAGTGAAATAGCGCTAAGTCCTAGCTGCAAGACGCAAGAGTCTTGCAGGCTATGTCTTGTTCTTGCTCAAGTCTTGCACGGTCAGTCTTGGTCTTGGTCTTGCTAAAAATACGCGGTCTTGTTCTTGGTCTTGGTCTTGCAAAAACGCAAGAACAAGACCAAGACTGCAAGACCAAGACTGAATTTGGGCAACACTACTAAGTATGTGTTTAGTTTCATTAATTCATTCACTCTATACGTTAAGTTTACGTACGAACAACAAACGATGAGCAAACCAAATTCAAAAGAGAAAAAAAAAACTACTAAACAGATACTAATGAAGTTTGAAAATGGCCAGGCCCAGGGCCTGTTATGTCATGGCTGATGGCCTGATGGCTTCATAACTGAGCTACTATGTTACCATTATTCCATTACTCGTTCATTTCATCTGCAACCAGCCATACTACTGGTTCATTGTCTGGAACCCCTAGATTTAGTGTTGCCCAAATTCAGTCTTGGTCTTGCAGTCTTGGTCTTGTTCTTGCGTTTTTGCAAGACCAAGACCAAGAACAAGACCGCGTATTTTTAGCAAGACCAAGACCAAGACTGACCGTGCAAGACTTGAGCAAGAACAAGACATAGCCTGCAAGACTCTTGCGTCTTGCAGCTAGGACTTAGCGCTATTTCACTGAGTAGTTAGGTGTAACAGTTCGGTGTATAGGTAGGTACGCTTAGGAATTCTATGAGACGCAAAAAACTGTATCAAAGAATATGAAAAACTGGACCTATCCGCATTACGACTAATACCATAAACATAACGAATAAAAAAATATCTATTAAAATCAAACTGAGTGCATGCATAGTTATGTTTTAACCATCGGCACTTTGATAATGCGGCATCAAAGGTTTTGTACTTACTTCTCAAAGAAATTTGCCGCTTTTCGGAAGTACATGGTTATGATACACGCGCCGGCGGCTTCTTTTGAAATCTAAAACAATCGTTGCCGCCACGCCGAAATCATAACATTTGTGACACTATTTGATTGCCGCCATAGGGCGTAGGTATACTCATGCAAAATAATTTCGAATTTTTTTAAGAGTACCTACAGGTGTTCCAAAGAATAAATAAGTTTCAGAGTGCTTAGAATGAAATTGAATACATTATACTGATCACGCAAGTAGTATTATGATTAGGATAAAATGGTAAGGATAGGTAGTAGATGTCATATTAATTCATTCTAGTAAGTATATATTATAATATTGATTACTTATATGGTTTTAAACTAATTACTTAGGTACTATTATTGTACATTTAGTCATTATATTTCTTAAGTTTTTACAAGAAAAAATAGCAAAAAAGTGTTCAAATATCACCCGTTTAATAAATATTGTAGCCACTTTTAAATATACTTGAAACGTGTAAAAAAATTCTACAAAACTAATAAAATAATATAAAAAGCGTAGGTACTTACCTACTAATAAAATAAAAAGCCTGCGATAAGAGTTTTGTATTACTTACCAGCCCGAATATCTCTGAGAGAGATGATGAGAGTAAGTATTTACTAGCTGTGCCCGCGACTTCGTCCACGAGGAATAGTAACTTTGGAGGTATAGTGACGTTCAGGACTTATTTATTTATTTTAAAACTTCTGTCATCAAACATACAAACGAACTCTTCAGCTTTATAATATTAGTATAGATGTACGCCAAAACATTCACTTATATGTAAAGAATAGTGATTGGCACTAATTCTATTTTATTCACGCGTCGCGTCTGTACAAGTAGGTAATATTTAGTGTGTGTTTGTACGCCGCACGCGGCATTGTTTGATTTGCGGCGGCATCCTTTTCATAGAGCCGGCACGTGGCGAGGCGGCGCGGTAGAAAGCAAGGAAACGTACTATAAATAAAGGAATTATTTTAATTCCAGTCATTTCCAATTGAGCTGTGCTTCGAGTCTAACTTAATAATTGTTTTTACTAATTCTCGTTGTTTTCTAAAAACGTATCACGTGTACAATTTAATATGAGTGACGAAGATTCAAATTATTCTAGTCCGAGTAACGAGAGTTTGAGTCACAGATCTAAAAGACCCAAAAGCAAATTTGAGGAGTTTTTCGAAATAATTCATGCATCCCAAACTGCCTTCTGTAAATTGTGCCAACATAAAAAGATTGAAATAAAAATGAAAAACAGAAACACTTCAGGCTTAAGGAAACATCTAATATCTTTCCACAAAAAGGAATCAGAAATATTTCTTCCTGTTAAACCAAAATTAAGTGGAGATATCACAAGCTTTTTAGTAACCGCTGGAAGAAGTGGACAGGTAAGAATATTTTTTTAACAGTTAAAAGAATTTTAACTCCGCGTAGCTATTCATGCGATACTTTCAAAAACGCCATTAACTTACGTAAGTATTTTTGAGTTAGTGGTGTTTTCATCTAGGGGTGCGACATATTAAGTATGTAATTATCGTCTTAAATATTTTTTATAAACACCCATATTTTCATTTAATCGGCCAGTAACAACTAAGTACTTTATTTTGGTAAATTACAGTACAGTGCAACCTTAATATAACAAATATCAATTTAACGATTTTCTCGATTTAACAACAACAAACCTCCTCCTCTTATACGCTCAAACCTAGTATGTTTTAAATAATAACACAAGATTTATTGTTTTGTTTCAGTCGGAAAACAGCAGTGACAACATCACGACAACTACAGTTGATTGGGTGGTGAAAAAATATCTTCCCTTCAAATTTTTCGATGACGAAGCTACACAAGTATATTTTCGACGTATTTGCCCTAATATGGTGTTTCCTAAAAGGTCTACACTTAGAAGGAAAGTCAAAGAGCGATTTGAAGAGCTCCAATTGAATCTCAAGGAACGACTTCAACAATTATCATCTAAAATGTCTTTTACCATTGATGGGTGGACGTCAATTGCTGGTAGGAGTTACTACGGGGTTACTATTCATTATATAGACAACGAATGGAAGTATCAATCTGTAGTTCTTGATTTTATACCATCACGCGGTCGACATACTGGGGAAGATATTGCAACGATTTTCCACGAATGTTTATTGGAATATGGCATAATTGATAAAATACAAGGTATCACGGTCGACAACGCAACTGCAAATACCAAATTTATGTATGAACTGGGCAAACAGCTGCCGCCACACTTTGATTCAGACAATCAACATTTCCGGTGCTTTGCTCACATTTTAAACCTTGGTGTACAAGATTTATTAAAGACCTTAGCATTACACTGTGAGTCTGACACTAACGCGCAAGATCAGCAGTACGAAGACTATGCAGACGAAACTGAGGATGAGGAAGATGAAGAATCTGCACCAAATATTGCTGACTCGCGTACATCTGTAACAAAGTTACGCAGTATTTCCAGTAAAATAAAAAGAAGTGAGATAGTGAAGAAGAAGTTTCAGTCTGCTTGTGAAGCAGCTGGCGTGCCATCAAATCTAAATGCCATTCTTGACTGTCCAACGAGATGGAATTCCACACATGATATGATTGGATTTGGTTTAAAAGTGAGAGCGGGCATTGACATATTGTGCAGTTCTGTCACCGAATTAAATGATTTTCAAATCACAGCTAATGAATGGCAGGTACTCGAAAAATTACATAAATTTCTAATAAACTTTAAACTTTTAAGTACAAAACTTGGTGGAAACAAATATGTTACATTACCGCTAGTCATTGTATCATTCAATCTCTTGCTAGATAAAATTGAATCCATGGTAAAACAGTTAGATGAGAAACCTAATCGATCTGAAGTGGATGAAAGGCTCATTCTAGCTTTCCAAGCAGCTCGAGACAAAATGCTTAAACATTACAAGAAGAGCAACTGGATTTATTGTACTTCTTTAATTTTAGACCCAAGGCATAAGGCTCAGACTTTTGACCTGACAATGTGGGGGAAGCAACTTAAAACAGAAAGTCTGCGCAAGTTCAATGAACTTTATGAAGAATATAAAAGTCTACACTCACTGAACAAATCTCTGGAATTACCAGAAAAAGAAAATAAAGTATGTGATGAAGATGAAGACGTAATAGACTTTGATAAACTCTATGAATGTCCCTCGACGTCATCTGGATCTTGTCTTCAAGGTTTAGTGATAGACGAGTTGGAGGAGTACCTGAGAAAACCAAGAACTGCCAGCTCGGAAGACATTTTAGATTGGTGGAGGACGCATGAGACAGAGTATCCGATTTTATCGAAAATGGCCCGTGATTTTCTCTCAATACCTGCAACTTCAGTACCTGCTGAGAGGTTATTTTCTAAAGCATCATTAGTAATTAGAAAACATAGAAATAGGTTAAGTGATGAGTCAGCCAGATGGTTACTTTGTATTAATTCTTGGTCAAAAAAATTGATATAAAGTATCATAACCTAATGATAAAGCTGTTGATTTGTGTTGTATTTTATTTTTTATTCAAATAAATGATAAATCGTAAAACTCTTTTATTAAATTTCTTATAAGTTGAGGGTTCAATCTCTTTCTAGACAGATAAGTATTGTTCTTTAAAATACAGTCAAGTTATTGTAATTAATTTGTTTTTTTACATGTTTTAGCAAATGTAAGCTTATAAATCATAAATGTTTATTAAGAAACAGTTACTTCCATGGAAAACGACATATAGGTCAGTTGATTTTTCGAATTTCTTATCAAATCTTCAGTTATTTATTAATCTGCTTGATCTTTACTATGGCTATGTTAATTCAAGCTCACAATGTTCCAATTCTAATACGTTTTTCTAAGATTTAAAGTAAACTTTAATAAATAGTAATAGACTAATAGGTAATTGCAAGACTTGCAAGACTCTTGCTGCAAGACCAAGACCAAGACCAAGACTGGGAGCGCAAGACCAAGACCAAGACCAGGTGTATTGGCGCAAGACCAAGACCAAGACTGGCTAAGTCTCGTCTTGTTCTTGCATTTGGGCAACACTAATACTTAGTGTTGCCATTTAGTGGTATACGATTTTATGAATGATTTATTAGAGCAATAATACCATATTTATTTATTTATTTATTTATTCCTCAACAAATTTACATTTGTGTCGAACAATGGTTTTAACAATAGTGATTCTAACAATAAATGTAACTCAATAATTAAACAATATCGTAATGTCATGAAAAAGAAAACAAACATAAATTCCACATCGGTCACACTCGCAACATTATTAGTCTTAATCATAATAATTTAACTTAATATTAATTCAAAATCACTATAAATTTAATTCAAAGAAATGTATGTCAATAAAATTCATTAATATGTAATGTCATGATAGAATTTGGATATATTTCTAACACAAAAAATTAAACAATCATCGTTAACTCAGGAAAAATACAAACATTACATTCCACATTGGTCACACACAACATTGTTAGTCTCAGTCATAATAATTTAACTTAATATTAATTCAAAAATCAATATAAATTCAATTCAAAGAAATGTATGTCAATTAAATTCATTAATATGTAATGTCATGATACAATGTTGGATATAATACTTAAGGTCATTAAAATATAATCACATATCAGTTTGAACTACTATTATCTTTGAGAAACTCTTCAATGCTGTAACAACATTTCCTCAATAACAATGACTTTAATTTTCTCTTGAATTCGTTTGGATTCATAGAGTTTTTAAATTGTACAGGCAATTTATTGAACATATGTACTGATTGCACTCTTGAGGCATGTTTAACGACATTAAGCTTAGGCTGAATGAAATTAGGTAGATCCTTTCTTCGCGTTTTTATTCTGATTTGTCTCTGTTCTTCTGTCTCAAACTTATTGATATTTTTAATAAAATGACCAAGCAGGACCAGAATGTAGAGGCTTGGTACTGTAAGAATGTGCAGTTTCTTAAAATGATCCCTACAAGACTCCGTTTGTTTAATGCGAAGCATAGTTCTCAAGGCTCTTTTCTGCATAACGAATGCAGCATCAATATTGTATTGGTAGCTGTTGCCCCAGAACTTTATGCTATATCTAAGTCTAGACTCTATGAGTGCGAAATACATCATTCTGAGGTGAGCAATAGTTAATTCATCTCTAAGACTCCTGAGAGCATAGCAAGCACTACTCATAGTGTTAGTGACCACTTCTAATTCCTTCTTCCAATTTAAAACTGCATCTATTTGTACCCCCAAAAATTTTACATTGTCTACAATATTCACTTTATTCCCTAGTAAATGTACTTTGACAGTATCTTTGGTCTTCACAGTCGATTTAAATAATAAACATTGCGTCTTTTTTAGATTTAGTTTTAGATCATTCATAGTGAACCATTTTTCAAGAGCATGTAGGATAAAATTAATCTTCTTTTCTAAATTTTCCAAATTGTCGCTAGCTATAATAGCGCTTGTGTCATCGGCAAATACTACAAGTTTAGTATCATCTGAAATACTTTTCATGTAAGCTATCAGATCATTTATAAATATTATAAAGAAGATAGGGCCTAGAACAGATCCTTGTGGTACGCCTTTATTAATTATAACTGTGTCTGATTTGTGTAGTTTTTCATGGCCATCTTCTTCAACTGTTTTAATTTCGACATACTGCGTTCTATTATGTAAATAGGATCTGAATAAATTCAACACATTTCCCCTAATACCATAGAAATCTAACTTATTCAGAAGAATACAATGTTCCACTGTGTCGAACGCAGAACTAAGGTCGAGGAAAAGTCCTGCTACTTTTAGTTTAGCATTTAGCTTACCCACCACATCATCAATCAACATGTCAATAGCATCTATCGTTCCTACATTATTTTGATAACCAAATTGTTGGTCGGTTATAATTTTGTGTTGGTTCAAATGACAAACAAGCCTCACTTTCATAATTTTTTCAAATATTTTAGAACATACCGGCAATAAAGAGATAGGCCTATAATTCCCTGGATCTGTTTTAGAGCCTTTCTTATGTATAGGTAGTACTCTAGCTAATTTAAATTGCTCAGGAAATACACCTGTATTTACATATTCGTTTATTGAATCAGCCAAAGGGCTAGCTAATACATCAATGTTGTCTTTTATGATAGTTATAGGAATTTCATCATGGCCAAAAGACTTTTTACTATCCATAATCTTAACTAGTTTGAAAACTTCGATAGGTGTAACAGGTTCAAAGACCATATCCTCCTCTACTCTTATCCCATGATTTTGTAGATACTCTTTTGCTGTATTAATGTCACTCATGACAAAATTAGATTTGTTACAGAACTTTTCCAATAGGACATTAGTAACTTCTGAGGGATTATGAACTATTTTATTATTATCCATAAGTATCAAATTGTCATTTACATAATTTTTAGGGTTCCTCTTACTATTTATAATTTTCCAAATAACTTTACCAGAATTCTGAGCTAGATTTATTTCCGTTCTTACTACTAGTCGTTTTGCATGTCGTACTACTTTCCTATAAACCCTAAAATAATTACTACGATATTTTGTTATTGAATCGTCACAATTATCTTTGTCAACAAAATTTAGAAACCGTTTCATTTTACTAGCGACTCTTATTCCTGTGGTTAACCATTTAGATTTGTTGCTGCTTTTTATATTTATTTTTATTTTCTTTTTATTGAATGTATTAGAATGTAGTTCACTGAGTTTGTCAATAAATGTACTTGCGCACCAGTTTTCTTGTGACAACTTTTGCCTAAAACAACACTTGTTCCGTTCATTATACAGTCTTCTTTCAATGTACATACAACTTTGCACTTTCCTATAAGCCACTTTTTCCAGCGATAATGTACAAAAAAGGCCCGCATGCCCATCAGATAGACCATTATGGTCCGTGTCTATACTTTTAATAATTGTCTCATCAATATTAGTCAATATATTATCTATACACGAACTTGAATTATTGCGTCGAAATGTATCTGAGTAAATTAAATGTCGAAAGTTGTAACATGTCAGGAGTGATAGAAAAGAATGTCGTTTTGAGTCATCTTTTGATAAATTAATATTAAAATCACCACAAATTATACACCGTTTATTGATGAAATGTTGTAACAGCTGTTCAAGTCTCTGCATAAAACTATCTATATTACTATTCTCAGGAATTCTGTAGCAACAAATGATAAAAGTATTTGTCTCAAAATCCCTTACACCGCAAACTTCAAAACAGTTGATTTTATAGAGTTGTTTACAAATTTGTAGATCTTCAACTTTCTTGTCATTTAATGTCAAGATCAAAGTACCTCCACGTTTTTTATTTAATCTAGTATTATAGGAACTCAAATTATAATTAATTAAACTAAACTGTGCTGCTAATGATTGATTTAAAAAATGTTCACTAATACAGATAAAATCTATTTCTTTGTTTAATTCACACAAATATATTTCAAGGTCATCCTTCTTGCTGTTTACTCCACATAGATTTTGATGGTAGATAGTCAATATTTTATGTTTATCGCTTGCACAGTCCTTACTATTACAATGACTACTCACGAAAAAAATTCAATGAACTATCTTGTTCAGAAACAGTTTCCAAATTTGTTCGTTCAAAAGTGGTGGTATTAATTAGATCAATATATATATTTTCTAAAATAGTCTTATAAATATGTTTAATTCCATTTATATTAATTTTCCCTGTTTTATTCGAGAACATGTCGAACGTGAGAATTTGGTTTGAATCAAAAAAATAAGCATATTTATTGTTTTGCAATTCCAGACTTAATAGGTTATTAAATATTTCAATTTTATAATTATGAATAAGAGCCCCGCAAATGTATGTGGGAGTACATAATATTACATTTGTATGGATTATATGTGCTAAAGATTCCCTTATTGTTTTTACCAACCCAATGTAGTCATTTGTGCCCCTAACATCTTCTTCTCCTAACATGATGACACAGTAGTCATTCATGTTATACCCTAATAATTTGATGTCAATATCCTGCAGTAATCGTTTTATACTACAATTTGGCAAAATATGTCGACAGTAATTGAATTGATGGGCAAATGTGTGCTCTACAGCTTGCAAAGTGCCATGCGAGTTACTGTTGGTCAGGATGCATAATTTGGTCTTCGTGCGTTTGGATATTTCTATAGAAGTCGTATTGTTGTATTGAGATGAGGAATCACTGCTATTTTTCTTTGCTTGCTCCAAGGCATTTATTTGCTTGTTAAGACATATTATCTCGCTTTTCGCTTGTAATAGTTGTTGGGCTAAATCTGCCATTTGTTTTTCCAGGGCTCTAGTATTGTCATGCCCAGGAGATGGTGTTGGTGGTTCAGTGGAGTTATTATTTTTCTCCTTCGGACAGTCGTTAGTAGGACTATTATAAAAATTGTCTGTTAGTCTGCGTTTCACACAATTTTTCTTATTCGATGAGATATGTTTTTTTGTCAGAGTTCGTTTATTTAGTGCTGACGCCGGACTGCTGCAAATTTGTTTCAATATAATTATTTCTTGTGAAAGCCGACTTATTTGATTTTACAGGTCTACGTTTTCAATTATAAGGTTGTCCATTTCGTTTTGTGTAGTTTCAAGGTTTGATTTTAGAGCTGTAATTTCAGACCTCATTTCTTCTACACAACCGGAGAACATAGTTGTAGATAAGTCCAGGCTTTGTCCTAGTTTATCGCTTGACCGTGAACAATCTAGGGAATCAGATATATCCAGAATTTCTAATGATTGGGATAACGGTTTTTTCCTCAAAGTAATATTCGGATCACCTGCCATTGTTCTCTTAATAAAAAATAAAAATAAAAACAAAAACAAAAAGTAGAACGACTTAGTGAGGCTCGATCCGATGACCACGGCGCGCAGTCTCGTAAAGCTGCTACATGAACCGCTACGCCACCGATACTTTACTGTCGTTGTCGAAATTTGTGATCACTACGCGCTGAGCGATGGCTGGTGCGCAGGCGACGACGGGGACAGTGGCGGTTAGCGCGGGAGGTATCGAGCGCTCCGCGGGTTGTCGTAGGTCAGGGATTGAGTTCGTTATCACACTATTCAAATTTTGAGTTTTTTTCCACAGTTTTAATTTTGAAATTACTCTGTATAACTTAAGCCGATTACTACAAGAACTTCACTGTTCAATAGGTCACTTCACTGGCTTTAAGGTAACAGTATGTTATTGTTACAATATCCACTTTTTACCACTTTATTTATTTAAAAACTGAGGAGCAAAAATAACAACGTTCCGTCTTTCCGATTGTTGCGAACGAACGTACATACTTTACAATAGTTTTTTTTCTGGTTGTAGGTAAGTAGTAGTATAAAACGAATTCATAATTTACAATTAAAACATTTATTACAGAAATAAAAATACATAAATTACACTACACATAAATAACATAGTTAAAAACAATGTTTCATCGTACATTTTGTGCCGCATAATCAGTACGATAAGTACCCAAATACAATAGCTGGAGTGTTGGTTGAGCCATAGACAGTGACATACGGGCTGATCAAGAAGAAGATGCTTATGTAGAAAAAGTAGAAAGCGATAGATAAAGATTGTACCCATTTTATATATTTTTCGTGGGTGAAAGAAAGAAAGAAAAATGCGTTTATTGGCATTAAGCAGAAGAAAAACCTTAAAACTGTAAGTAATAACAAAAAAACAAATGAGACTTCTGAACGAAGATGTCTACGACGCGCCAAGAATGCGCAGTCGACTGCTTTAACATTTCAAGGTCTTAGAGGGTATGGCAATATCGAAAGGATAATGTTTCCCATAATTTTAAGTTGGGCTGTTACTGTCCATAAGTTGCAAGGGACTACTGTAGAAAAAGCTGTGGTTTATTTAGGCAAAAGTACTTTTGCAAAAGGCCAAGCTTACGTGGTCTTAAGTCGCGTAAAAAGCTTGCAGGGTGTTGCTATTTGTGAACTCAACCAAAGAAGAATTTAGCAGAATTGCAAAGACTGAGAAGCAGTATTTCGACACTTACTTTATTATTTATCAAAATATTTAGAATACTTTGCAATTCTAACTTGAAGTTTACTAATTAAAATGTATTAAACATTATCATCGTATTTTATCATTGCAGCATTGTTTCGTTTTCGTAGTATATGGAACATACTACAGCATCCATACCTCACTGTATTCAGCACCCTAATCTATCATATCAAATCGTACTCATTCATTCATTCACGTTACACATTCATACACGAATTCGCCACAAACGGTAAGAAGAACCTACTACATCACATACCAAAATTTCATATCAATTGAACGAGTGAAATTCAATAAAAGCTCTTTCCTACTCCATCATTAGACCCGTTCACGATCTACAGTGGGTTGCCAAATTATTAGGGACAGTCACATTTTTTATCAATTTCTGACTTTGGGCGCACTTGACTGCAGTTTTAAGTGGTATAAGCATCTAGGAATGTATTATTCATTTTCGTCATGTCTCTGTAACTCAAATTTTAAGTGGATTTTGAGATTTAAAGGGTATATTTATTTTTTACAAATTTTTAAGTTACGTAAGAGCCGTAGTTCACTTTAGACGCTAATCAGTGAAAGACGAATTCGAATATTTTAACAAAGTTATTCTTATATTTGTGCTACAAAATCTTAATAAAATGTAAGTATTGTTATTATGTTATTATAAAATTCAATTATTTATCATATGATGGTAATAATAATATTACTATTAATTTTTTTTTGCTTGCAGTATGGGTCGGGGTTGCGATTTGACACCAAAAAAAAATCGGAAATAAAAACCCTACTCCAGCATACCAGTCATTCCCAAAGGAAAATAGCAGACATTGCTGGTGTTTCTAAGACGGCAGTCAATAAAATAAAAATTAAATTGGACCTAAATCAGACAATTTCGCCTAAGAAAAAAGGCAATTGTGGCAGAAAACGCATCACCACCCCACGTTCGGATAGGAAAATTAGGGACATCTATTTGCAAAACAGAAAAAAAAGTGCTGGACTGTTAACTCAGTTAGTCCAGGAGTCGGGAATACCAGTTTCCAAGAGAACTGTGCAGCGCAGATTGGCAGAGGAAGGCTTGACAGGTCATCGTCCTGTGAAAAAACAACGGCTGACTTATGCAATGAAGACGAAACGCCTTGCCTGGGCTCGGGAACACCGCCAAAAGACGGTTGAGGACTGGAATAAGGTCAGTTTGCATTATTACTGGTATTTTACACCATTTAAAATAATAATTTTCAAAATAATAAACAACTTTCTTTTTTTCAGGTGTGTTTCTCGGATGAGTCAACATTCGAGATTCTAGCCGACAAGAGCAGCTTCGTCAGGCGACGCCCAGGAGAATGATACCACCCCGACTGCATCGTAGAGAGGGTAAAACACCCTGTTAAAATAATGGTGTGGTCTGTCATAAGCGCCAAGGGGGTTGGACGCCTGTACATTGTCCAGGGAACCATAAAACAAGACCAGTACAGGCAAGTTTTACAAACTCGCCTGCTACCGACACTTGAAGAATGGTTCCCTGATGGTGAGGAATTCATGTTTATGCATGATTCAGCACCATGCCACAAAGCCAGAAGCGTTACCAAGTTCTTGGCAGACCACAACATTCCAGTTTTACCTTGGCCTGGTAATTCTCCTGACATGAACCCAATAGAAAATTTATGGGAGATTACCAAGGCCGAAATAGCCAAAGAAATGATAACCACCAAGGTCAGGCTAATAGAAAAGCTAATTAATGTTTGGCATCACAACCCTAAAATAAAAGAAAGTGCCAAACAGTGCATAGAAAGCATGTCTAGGCGTATAGAAACATTAATTGAGGCGAAAGGAAATGTCACTAAGTACTGATTACTACTAAGTAACATTTCTTTTCGCCTATTTATGTACTTATTTATTATTATTTTTATTTTTTATGTTCTCATTTTCTTCGTTAATAACTGTTTTGTGTAATTAAAGCTTTTATCATTCAAAAAAAGTGTTTTTCTAATTAATTTAAGACTCATACTTCACAAATAACAAAAAATCGTGACTGTCCCTATTAATATGGCAACCCACTGTATCTATAACCTATTTATTGAGACCATTCCAATGAGCCCAAAAACACGATACCGGTGCTGTAAGTTAGTGAGGGAGTTGGGTATCCTGCGAATTCCAGGTGTTGCTGCAGCATCAGTTCATGGTTACTATGTTCTTCTAATATCATTGAAGTAACAGAATACTAAATTTCGAATCGATCAGACCTGTGGAAGATGCACACATTCATTCATCAACTAGAAAACAGCTGATAATCTTCAAACGGCTGAACCGATTTTCTTGAATTGTAGCTAAGAACACTCTCGATCAAGACACCTTTCATACAAAAAAATAATAATCAAAATCGGTTCAGCCATTTGGGAGCTACGATGGAACAGACAGACACACAGATACACACGTTAAACTTATAACACCCCTCTGTTTCCGTCGGGGGTTAAAAATTGAATGGACGCGCCTGTGCGTCGCCAGCACATGGGAAAAGTCCGAAAAACGCGCATGAGCGTTGGCCGCGCTAAATGCGTAATTTCTAACCCAATTTTAGTAGCTACTGCCATAAAAATACGAAATGTATTAAGTTTTGCTACTGGTGCATACACATTATCAACATATTCTTGTTCGAAACCCCTTGCTACTAATCTAGCTTTGTAACCATCATCTTTTCTTTTCAGAACCCATTTTGAGCTTATCACTTCTTTGCCTTCTGGTATATTATCTACTAGTTGATCAAGTTCTTTCTTGATGGCTTCTTTCCAATTTTCAGCATCTGATAACATCATTGCCTCCTTGTAACTCTTTGGTTCTGCAGCATATAGATTGTAATCTCTCAGGTATGTTGGTTTTTTTATTATTCTTCTACTTCTTACTTGACCTGTCTCTAAATTTTAATTAACATTTCCAACTTCTTGTTTTCTTTCTTCATCTCGATATTCTCCTGTCTCTTCGTTTTCAGTAGTTATTTCATAAAACTCTTCTTCACTCTCATTTTCATCTTCATCATTCATTCTCCTTTGGCATATCCAGTAGAATCACATCATCATTTTCAATTTCCTGTACATTAGTTAATCCCTGTTCTTTATTACTCTGATAAGTCTGATCTAAGAATGTAATATCTCTCTTCGAATCGAATCGACCTCAAACATACATGAAGCCAAAAATGAGAGAATTCAAAACATTGACCAAAACCAAGATAATTTTTTTAATGCACGTGAAATACAATCAGTACCCAACAAAAGGAAGAAAACTAAAATTACTTCAGAAGAGCTATTGGCCGACATATTAGAAAATAGCATTGAATCAAGGGATAAAATACAGAGACAATTACAAGAAAGTATGTCAAAGCAAGATGATGAAAAGCTTTTTTGTATGTCATTGTATAAAGATTTAAAAAAAGTCCGAGAAAATAAGCGTTTGGCCACTAAAATTTAATTACTCCAGGTAATACAGAAAGGGCAGAAATTACCAGCGCCTATTCATATCACGAGCCAGCAAAACACGCGTAATGCAGTATTTTGGCAAAACCAACAATATTCAAACCCACAAAGATATTTTACTGGATATTCTACTATCGTACCAGGAGTATCCATCGCCTTTATCATGCAATAGCACTGATCATTTCTAATAATTCATCAAATGAATTTATCGACATTATCAAATAATTGGGAATCAAACGAGCTTACCTGTTAAGCGAAGTCTTGATTCTAATTTTACGAACGGCGATCTGAAATATAATTAAGTTTAACACAGTAGTATTTCTTACACACACGTGGTAACATCGCGATTTTTAGAGATAAAGATATTAAAAATATATTTTTAAATAGAATTGTTTCACCTCATCGTTGGCAACACAGGAATGTCACTTATTTTAGAGATCCTTAAGGTATGGAACAATCTCTGTTTTCTGTACAGAGTGGTTCCACATACTTAAATTCACTAGATTTTCCTGAAAGTATAGGTGAGTTAAGTAGGCTAATTATTGCAGCTTTGGGGCTGTAAGCCAGTGGCGGGCGGGTAATTATATTTCAGATCGCCGTTCGTAAAATTAGAATCAAGACTTCGCTTAACAGGTAAGCTCGTTTGATTCCCAATTTTACTTCACGGCGATCTGAAATATTAGGTCTTTACCTATGAAATTGCCGTTCTGCAGTACTGGCCATTTCAAATCAAAATAATTTTTGTTTGGCTAAGAATTCTAATTTCAAATTAATTTTATTTTAAAAACATGGATTTTTTTTTCCAAAAGTAGTCATTTCTTTATTGATTAGTGTTACATTTTCATCGCATTTCAACCTTTTTCGTCATCATGGATACGTTAAAAATTCGAGTAATTATGGAATATGAGTACCGTCGTGGCAGCAACGCGGCAAAAGCGGCACGCAACATCAACGACGTTTACGGAGCTAACACTACAAACCAACGCACCACCTGTTATTGGTTTGCTCGCTTCCGTTCTGGAAATTTCGACCTGAAAAATGAACCTCGCGGTCGTCCGAAGACTTTGGTCGACAATGACGAATTAAAGGCGATTGTGGAAGCTGATGATACACAATCTACGGCTGAATTAGCAGCAGCTTTCGACGTTAGCGTCAAAACAATATTGGTCCATTTGCGTCAAATTGGCAAGGTAAAAAAGCTTGACAAATGGGTGCCCCACGAACTCAATGATCGCCAGCGCGAAGTACGCGTCGAGACGTGCCTTGCACTGCTCAACAGACACACAAATGAAGGAATTTTGAACCGCATTGTTACCTGCGATGAAAAATGGATTCTGTTTGATAACCGCAAGCGCTCAGCAAGTTGGTTGGATCCTGGTTCAGCACCTAAACAATGCCCTAAACGAAAACTTACCCCTAGAAAACTGATGGTCACTGTTTGGTGGTCTAGCGCCGGTGTGATTCATCACAGCTTCTTACCAAACGGGGTGAGCATTACTGCAGATGTGTACTGTGAAGAACTGAACACAATGATGGAGAAGCTGGCGCATCTCCAACCAGCATTGGTCAATCGCTCGTCTCCGCTGCTCCTGCACGACAACGCGCGACCTCATACTGCACAGCAGACGGTCTCCAAGTTGCAAGAACTGGGGTTGGAAGCTCTCCGTCATCCGCCCTACTCACCAGACCTTGCGCCTACAGACTACTACTTTTTCCAGAATTTGGATAACTTCTTGGCGGGAAAAAAATTCAATACCCGAGAGGCAGTACAAAATGCCTTTGAAGAATTTGTTGCCTCCCGTCCAGCTGATTTCTTTAAGAAGGGCATCAATAAACTGCCACTGCGATGGCAAAGATGCATTGATTGCATGGGTGATTACTTCGATTAATACAAATAAAAAATTCATGAAAAAAATTCGTTTAAATTTTTTCATACAAAACGGCAATTTCATAGGTAAAGACCTATTATAATTAAGTTTAACACAGTAGATGTTTAGAGCTAACTGCAATAATTCAGTTATATAATAAATTATCTGGTTATAAATGTTCTGGTTTATAATTAGATGCTCTACTATTCTCCTTCATTAGCATTGCTTGTTAGGGGATAATAAACTATTGTGTATCAACAAAAATAAACATGATTGACAACCAGTAACCCCACATTGTACCTGACTCAATTGATGTCATCTCTTTGTTGGGCTGCTGTATGGGTTGTACTGTGAGAGGAAGAATTAATGTCCTTCTCACTTATTGGTACTTACCTAGTTATAAACCTTTAAAACAGTCTCAGTATTTGATTCATTGGTCCACAGAGTCGACATTAGAGTCGAAAGGACAGGCAACGGAGCAGAATACTTATACCATTGCATTGCATTGCAGGCCATTATTTAAAGAATTAAAAATTCTTCCACTCCCGTGCCTTTTTGAGGCTTGTTTATTTGTTAAAAAATACCCACATTTATTCCTTTTAAATGAGCAAGTCTCCCAAAGACGGAAGAAAATAATGCCGGGGAATTGCTAGTACCTCCTCAGAGATTGCAACTATACAGTAAAATTGCCAGTTGTATGACAGTAAAAATGTATAATAAATTACCACCTGGCTTGAGAATGTTACCAATTAATAAATTCAAGTGTAAAATGTTTACTTGGCTCTTAGACATGTTTCTACTCTGTTAATGAATTTTTAAATCATACTTTTTGACATTTTAATTAATATTCTATGATTTCTGACATAATAATTAATATTTTGGCATTACAAATAATACTATTCAAATAATCTGAATCAATATTATTGTATCAAATTAAAAATATAAGTTCAGATCAATTTTATTAATTTAATGTAA